>LR990864.1:13029227-15429227 GCA_905163395.2 Endotricha flammealis | reverse complement strand
GACGAGCTCGCAAGAAAAGGTGCCAGCTCGAGACCTATAGGACCGGAGCCCCAGCTCCCGATATCAGCCACCGTCACTAAGGGAGTGATAAGCGAACTTATGAAGCGCGAGGCACAGGACGCTTGGGCAGGGAGTAACAGCTGCAGACAAGCAAAATTGTTTGTAAAAGAAAAGAACCACAAAAGAACCCGGTCACTACTATCATTAAGCCGGGAAAGACTGGGCATAGTCATGGGCATCATCACGGGCCATTGCAGACTTAACCGACATATGTCCCTCATAGACAACAGCATAGATCCCGCTTGCCCCGAATGCGGTGAACCAGAGACCAGCCAGCATTTCCTGGCTGAATGCACACACTACAGCAGGCTCAGATGGGAAACTTTTGAAGCCGATAGGATCGAAGAAGGAAGACTATGCGACCTAGACATTGGTCGCATTGCGGAGTTCTGCAGAAGGAGTTCAAGGTTTTCGGGGGGGAGGTCATCGGGGCCACAGTAACAACCGTACCCACACGGGAATAGGGTGTAATGAGTCCAACAAGCGACTTGAACACCCGCCTGTGCCCCGCAGGCGTCCCACCCTACAATAATAATAATAATAATGTATCAACGTCGCGCGATCGATACGAGGCGGACATTTAGGTAACTAATAAGAATTTGAATGTTGTGGCCTACTCAATAAATTTTATTTTCACTTCTCATGCTCAGAAAATGCTTATTTGCGCAGGATATAGGCTGCACAAAATCGAACTTTGTGCACAAGGGCAAAAACGTATCTACTCATAAATATATCTGTATTAAGGCAAAGGAAATGAGCCATACAGCCAAACACAATAAAAAGTTCAGAGATAAAATTTGTTATTTTATAATATTTACTTTAATTTAAAAACTGACGTTTGACGTGTACATTACGCTCGCGATATTTTCCAGTTTTAATATTGAATCCTACTCAATAGTTCACATAACTGTTATTAAAGTGTAATATAGTTGTCAAGGATACTGTGATATTATTATCTACGTGCTTCTGGATCGCCAAAAACCCCAAACAACTCAAGATAAGTTAACAATTTTATACCCTCAACGGATCTCATATTTAAGGACAGAGCCGGAGTACCCTCATTTTTTTGATAATTTTACCATTGACATAAGAGCTGTCAAATTCAACTGACAGCGTCACATGTTACTTTGACAACAACAAAGCCAACTTCAAATGACAGCCTAAATTTTGATCTTGACGGGCTCGTAGTGTTGCCACAATAACAAAAAAAATTACCCAAAAAGTGAGATAAATAAAAGATTTGTTTTTCGATTGCTATCAGACTGAGACTACGACAGCTTCGTACACTCTTTTCTAAATAAAGATGAGTACACAACGAACACCACCTAGTGGAAACTTAACAAGCGGTGAAGGGAGCGGTTCCTTCTCCGACCTGCGTACATTACAAAAACAGGAATGTATTAATACACAAAGGCAGAAGCGCAAACAGCCCCCTGCCGAAATGGAGCTGTCGGACTTTCGCACAGAAATAATGAAATTCCTTCATGATTTTGGTAAGAAACAGGAGGAAAAATTAGATAAAGTGTATAACGAAATAACAGATGTAAAAAATGATTTAAGGACTATTAAGTGTGCAACTGACAGTCTCATATTAGAACAGAATAAATTAAAAGATGAACTGAAAAATATGAAGCATGAAAACAATATCCTTCAAAATAAAATAACACTTTTGGAGAATGACATAACTGCTATTAAAAATGAACCAAATGTCTCAGTAAAAAATTCGTTACCAGTTACCTATGAAGCCATGGCTTTAGAATCAAATGAGCGAGTTTACCGACAATGCAATATTTTAATAAAGGGTATACCTGAGTTAAACAATGAAAACTCAGCGATGAGGCGTGAATATGACATCAACGAAGCGTGTAAGATAATTAAAAACATTTATACGGAGTGCCCAGCTCCTATTAAAACTATTCGACTTGGAAAGTTTACTCCTAATAAAGTCAGATACCTAAAAGTATGCTTTGATCAAAGAGAAACTGTTGTAAAAATCTTGCGAAACAAGTCAAAACATTCGTCCAATGACAAAAATGTACGTATTTTTGCGGATCAGACTCCAATGCAAATAAATTATTATAAGGAACTACGCGCTGAATTAACACAAAGAAAAGAAAGTGGGGAGACTGATATTGCAATTAGGTACATCAAAGGCACACCTAAAATTGTTAAATCTACACCAAAAAACTCTCAGGAACACAAAATCCAATCGAGAACACAGCCGTAGAAAATATCACCTACCAGCATGTAAGTACCTACCAAAATATACGTACAACTTCAAAATCGCTAAGGTTTTTCTATGCCAACGTCAGAAGTCTTGTTAAAATAGGTAAACTAGATGAGCTTCAATGTATTTTGGCATCTTTTAACCATACTATTCACTTGGTATTATTAACCGAAACATGGATAAAATCTGAAATGGAGGCTGAGTTATTGCAAATACCAAACTACACACATTTATATAACTTTAGACAGAGTGGCATAGGTGGTGGTGTATCCATTTATATACATAAAAGCATACAGTATAACACAATCGAGGAATCATGTATAGATGGCAATAATTTTTCATGGATAAACTTAATGAGACACTCTTTATCAGTAGGAGTCATTTATAAACCTCCAAACACAAACACGAAGAAATTCCTACAAACTTACTCAACCCTACTGGAATCAAACAAAAATAATGCCATTATTTTCGGTGATTTTAATATTGATCCATTACGTGACGACCATAAAACTACGGACTATATAAATTTAATACAAGCATCAGGCTATCACATAATAAATAATATACACGAAGACTACTCAACTCGGGTAACTGAAAATTCAAAAAGCCTAATCGATCATGTCTCTACAAATACTCTAAATAAAAACATACACGTGGCACTAATTGATTCAACAATGTCGGATCACAAACAAATGTACGTAGAAGTTAAAAAATATGAACAACAATTAAAACCGAAAATACAATTTTTTTTTTTTTTTTTGTAATCATTTCAATAATTACTTTGCTACAATTGGTTCATCAACAACCATCTTACACACAAACACAGAAATCACATCGAGATAATAATAATCTTCTTTCAGAATTACAACCTTGTACAGAAGACGAAATCTTAAAAATATTTGATAGTCTAAATAACAACACTTCCTCTGGGCTAGACGAAATTAATACAAAATCAATTAAATGTATAAAACATCTAATTATTTCGGACCTTACGAAATGTATCAACAAATGTTTCGAATACGGGATTTTTCCAGAGAGTCTAAAAATTGCGAAAGTAACTCCTATACATAAAGCTGGAACCAGGTCAGATCCCGGTAATTATCGACCCATATCGGTACTACCTGTAATGTCTAAAATATTTGAAAAAGCTATTTATTCACGCTTATTTAAGTACATTGAGGACATAGAGTTACTTTACAAGCAACAGTACGGTTTTCGTCCTAGATCAAATACTTTATCAGCTGCGATAGATCTTGTCACCAAAATTAAGGATAGTATTGATAAAAAGCAAGTGGCTGTGGGAGTTTTCATAGATCTCATTTCATTTTCATTTCATTTATTTTCATTAAACAATTTACATTGTATCGAAATTTAAGTATACATAGCACAATAAATTAAAAATAATATTAAATAATTAATCATAATCAATCAAATTTAGTAAAAAATAAAAATATCAAATTAATTCACTCAAATACAACAATAATAATATAAAATAAAAATAAAAAACATACAGAACAATTCACAATATTACATGCGATTTAAAAAAATCTTCCACCGAGTAAAAACACTTTTCCAACAAAAAAGCCTTAAGTGTATTTTTAAATTGTCTGTCATATAATAACTGTTTGAGGTTAACAGGTAATTTATTAAATAGTTTAACCGACTGGTACTGTGAGCTCTGAGCGACTATATTCAATCTAGGATTGGTGTTTGATATTAAATTTTTCCTTCTAGTATTTTCTCTCTTTAGCCGGTCTTCATTACTTTCACATGTTTTAATGTATTTGGCTAGATTGGTGAGCAGTACCAATATATAAAGACTGGGGACAGTAAGAATACCTAGTTGTTTGAAAAAGGGTTTACATGATTCTTGCTGCGGTATCCTGACCATAGTTCTAATTGCCCTCTTTTGTAACACAAACGCCTTCTTTATATTGTTATCGTAAGCTCTACCCCAAAACATAACACTGCAGCGAAGTCTGGATTCCACTAGCGCAAAGTATACCATTCTCAGGTGGCAGAGGTCTACTTCGTCACGGAGGCTTCTGATGACATAGCAGGCGGAACTTATTTTATTCGCTATATCTTTCAATTCACATTTCCAGTTTAAGAAGCTATCCACATGCACTCCTAGGAATTTGGTCTCATCCACGATCTGGACTTTTTCACCGTTCAACTTTATGCCACCCAGCACAGTGCTAGTGTTTTTGAAGTTAGTTCGAAATTGCATCACCTTGGTCTTAGCGGCATTTATTTTCAAGTTGTTAGCTTTAAACCAACCATGGCAGACATCAAGAACCCCATCGACGATTAGATGTAGACTTTTACTGTCATCAGCTGAAACTATCACGTTTGTATCATCCGCAAATACCACCACTTTGGCAAAATTAGGTGAAGACTTCGTAACGAAGTCAATGAGATCATTGATGAAGACGATGAAAAATAGCGGTCCCAGAACCGAACCTTGCGGTACACCGATACGAATTTTACTCTGTTTAGTTCTGTGGATACTTTCACACAAGTTCTCATCCCTAGTTTTTATTTCTACAAACATCCTCCTGTTTTGTAAATAGGATTTTAATAAGTTTAGGGCGGTACCCCGGACAGTAGGCCATTTTATTTATCAGTAGCTCATGATCTACAGTATCAAAAGCAGAGCTCAAATCTAAGAAAATGCCAGCAACTTGTTTCCCTAAATTCATCTCATTCAAAGCATCGTTTAATAAAGTTTCAATCGCATCATGAGTCCCCAAATTAGCCAAGTAACCGAACTGTCTGTTACTTATAATTTTGTTGTTATTTAGATGTTTTAGTAAACGTTTCTTTATTATCTTTTCATAGATTTTGGAGTTGGTAGGTAGTAACGAGATTGGCCTATACTTCTCAGGGTCATATTTAGAACCCTTTTTATGCACGGGTATCACTCTTGCTAGCTTATACTGATCAGGGAAGATGCCTTCTTTCATACATTTATTGTAAAACTGACTAAGAGGATGAGCCAGAATATCAATATTATCCCTAATTACGGCCACCGGTATATCATCATGCCCACATGATTTTTTGGCTACCATGTTCCTAACAATTTTAGTGATTTCATCAGGTGTTGTTTCCTCCAATATCATTTCCCTGATGGAGGGTTTACCAAATTGACTTAAATATGTCATAGCCGTTGTCGGGTGCAAGAAAGATGTGGCAGTTTTGCTTAGATGAAATTCATTGGAGAAAATTTCTGCAATTTTTTCTGGATCCTCAACCAAGACGTCATTTAGTTTTAATGTCAAATTTTGACGGTGTCCCTTCTTATTATTTCTGTGTTTATTAATAATCTTCCAGATATCTTTACTAATATTGTTTGACTGAGCTATTGCTGATTGTACTGCCAATTTTTTTGCAGTCCTTATCACTTTCCTGTATAGAGTCAAATACGTCTTTTTGTAGCTTACGATAGAAGGGTCGTAATTGTTTCCATTAACCGCAAATATAAATCTTTTCATTTTACTAGAAACCCTTATTCCTTTAGTAATCCAATTAATCATAGCTTTATGTTGAGGTTTGACAGGCATTTTCTTCTTTTTAAAGCTGTTTTGGAATATATCATTAAATCGTTTTATAAACACATTGATACCCATTTCATCCCAATTTTGATTAAGAAATCTATCTCTGAATGCCTGGTTATTTCTATAATTATACACTCTTCTTGTTACATATGACATTGTCTTAATTCGTGGTTTAGAATTTGCTTTGAGAACTTTCAAATTGCATATCAAGCCAGCATGTCCATCAGCCAATCCATTGTGATCAACATCACATTTATCTATATTTTCTTCCGCCATGTTTGTTAGGATATTATCCAGACATGATGATGAGTTATTTCGTAAGAAGGTCGCTACGCTTATAAGGGGCCGAAAATTGAAGGAGTTTAGCAGATCTATAAAATCGTTTTTTTGTTTATTGTCAGTCATAAGATCTATATTAAAATCGCCACATATAATGCATTTTTTATTGAAAAAGTGATCCAACAGTTTTTCCAGTCTAACCAAGAAATCATCTAAATTATTATCATTAGGAGCCCTATAACAGCAACAGATACAAATGTTAGTCTCCAAGTCCTTCACACAACATATTTCGAAGGAGTCTTGGTTATACAATTTATTCATAACGGATAATTCCTCGGTTTCTCTGTCTTTGTGTGCCAAAATTAAAGTTCCGCCCCGAATTTTGTTTACCCTGAATTTAATGGCCGAAACATTATAATCAATTATATTTAGCAGAGGGGCCGTATGTTCATTAAGAAAATGCTCACTAATACACAAGTAATGGCACAGAGAACTCAAGGCATCAACATAGACCAACACTTCATCCTTTTTGTTGCTCAGCCCACACACATTTTGGTGAAAGACATTAAGCGACATATAATCACCAGCAACAGAGAAGGACACATTATTAACGACATCTGTATTATTCACGAAAAAACGACTTTTCTAAGCTACTATCCTCAGCCTGAGCGCCAGAACAAGTATTTTCAGTCTGCGTGGCCGCATCTCTATTGCTACAGTTTTTTTGGGCCTGCATATCTGTGGTACTGTTTAATAATGTTAGACGTCTGTTTTTTATGCCCGTAATGTAGCTAATATAATCATTACTATAACTAATATTTAATACATCTCTAAGTATTGATCTACACGCATCTGTGGTATTGAAATAACTGTCTTTAAATTCAGAATCATTTAAACATATAAATCTCACATTATTTAAATTAGAACATAGTTGTCTTAGGGAATTATTCAATTTATACACATTAAAATATTTACTATTTTGAATACTGCCTACCAGCACATTTGTCTTATTTAATTGGTGCAAATTATAAAATAAAAATGAGTGCAGTTTTGTATAATTAACATCATTTGAGCCTGCTAGTATGAGTACAAAATCCGATTTAGTGTAGTCAGAACATGAAGGATAACAGTTATTTAAGATGTGTTCACATTGTGCGTAAGGTTTGATTTGAGAAGTAACAAGATATTTATTTCCTAACAAGTCTTGTAACTTGCTTCTTATTCCGCGCGCTGTTTGATCTCCAAAAACGGCCACACGATGTTGGAATTCGATGTTCTTGGATCCAGCACCATCTGATAACTTTTTTATTGGTTGGTCGACATGTAACTGCGTTTGATTTAGACTTTCCATTTCTTTAATATTTTTTGGGTTAGTGGACTCCGGTTGATTATTCAAGTCTTTTTCCTTGTGATGTACCGCCTGCGTTATGTCATTACATGTTGCCGATATAGCATCTTTGTCTTGTGTGAAAAAAGATTGGCTTTTGTTTTGACTTTTCCCCTTTTTTATATTCGTTGATTTTTTGGGGGTTTGTTTACATATCTCTTTTAGATGGTTCATTTTTAAATTAGAACTCTTGATTTTCTGTTTTAATCACATCTCAGGAAAGCATTTGACGGAGTTAATCACACTCTGCTGTTGGAAAAACTAAAAAGTGCCGGTATCACTGAAAAAGCTCACAAAATGTTAGAGTCATATCTCGCTAACAGGTACCAAGTGGTCAGAATTGGAAATTATGAAAGTCAACCTGCTAAAATGCTATGTGGCGTACCGCAGGGTTCAGTCTTGGGTCCATTGCTTTTTTTTAATTTACATAAACGGTATCATCATCATCATCATAAACCCTCTAGTGGGTGTGGTTTCCGCACTTAGTCCTGTTCTGGACCATTGTACGTGATGCCGTGGGGCTGTTATTCCATCCAGCCCACCTCCCTCCAGAAGCGAATTAGTCCTCCCAAACTGCTCAGTGTGTCCGCAAGAGACATTGGTGACCCAAGTGTCTCTTTCCGAATTTGGGCGACGCCTGTGCACTCAAGGAGCACGTGCGCCACCGTTTCTTCAGTCTCCATGCATGCTCTGCACAGTGGACTGTCCGTGATACCTATTGTGTGAAAGTGTTTGTTCAGTGAGCAGTGTCCTGTGATGGTTCCTGTTACCAGGCGCAGGCTTTTCCTGTCCAGGCGCAATAGGCGCTTGGGCAGCTTGTTGTCCAGGGTTGGCATTGCCTCCTTGGATTGCCTGCAGCCTGGTGTCGTAGTCCACCATCTCTCAGCTTGTGTGTATGTGATGTTTTGTATCCATCTGCGTAGCTGATTGAATGGGACTGGCACGATGGGCTCGGGTCCGAGAACTGTTGTGTCAGATCCCCTCCTGGCCAGTTCGTCAGCTGCATCGTTACCTAGTGAGCCACTATGTCCTTTTATCCATTGAAGTGTTAGCGCATTGCGATTCGTCACCGCAACGCGCTCGAGTGCATTATGACATTCTAGTATTAATCCTGAGTCAAAATAGTTTTTGTTCAGAGATTGGAGTACTGAAGCGCTATCGGAGAGTACGCGGATATGAGTTCCCGTGACCTTCCTGGCTTCAAGAGCATATGCTGCTTGGATAATGCCTACACATTCCGCTTGATAGACAGTGTTGAACATTCCAAGGGGTTTTGATATTTTTATGTTCAGTTCATCTGAGTAGACTCCGACTCCAGTCCCAGAGTCAGTCTTTGAACCGTCAGTGTAGATTCTGAGCTCTTTTGGGCCTGAAATATATAAACGGTATAAGTGAGGTCGGTTTGACGGGGTATGTGTCATTATACGCAGACGACACCTGTCTGTTCTACTTTGGTCATACGATTCAAAATGTTATCGCTGAAGCTCAAAAAGACTTAGATTTATTAAATATATGGTTTAACAAAAATTTACTCACTGTTAACATAGAAAAAACGTCATACATTATTTTCTCAGCAAAAAACAAAAAGATTCAAAATTTTCCTCCACTTATATTAAATAATCAAGTTTTAAGAAAGTCTAATCAAGAGAAATACTTGGGTTTAGTAATGGACAGCAGACTAACTTTCACACCGCACATAGAATTTATAAGAAAAAGATTAATTCCACTAACTGGAGTATTAAGAAGTGTTGCAAGATATGTACCACAAAAACTACGTCGCAACGTTTATAATACTCTTGTAAAACCACACCTAGACTACCTTATTCAGGTATGGGGTCATGCTGCGAAGACAAACATACGACCACTTCAAATAACACAGAACAAATTAATTAAAGTATTATTCAATTATGATTTTCGTGAATCGACTAAAGTAATCTTCGAACAAACAAAACTTTTCGACATACAACAACTTTATACTTATCATACCTGTATTTTAATAAGGAAAATATTGACAAACGATGTACACACAACAATTTCATTTAAACAGAAAACACACAAATACT
The DNA here is from genome assembly GCA_905163395.2 of Endotricha flammealis. Lineage (NCBI taxonomy): Eukaryota > Metazoa > Arthropoda > Insecta > Lepidoptera > Pyralidae > Endotricha > Endotricha flammealis. The sequence goes on along the minus strand of LR990864.1, from coordinate 15,419,654 downwards.
GCACACGAAATAAAGCTAATTTGGAACAGCCTAAAATAAGAACTTATTACGGAAAGAGTAATTTACAGTTTGAAGGTGTACAACTTTATAATAAACTACCGAACGAAATTAAAAATTGTATGTCCCTACACGGATTCAAAAACAAACTAAAAGAATATTTGTTAAAAACTAAAGTTTAATGTATAGAGTCTAAACGTCTTATTTTGTTACACTAAGTTCTTTTGCTATTAATTGTTAAGTGAACATAAAATTGTAATGTTCTTTGAAATAAATAAATTCTTTAAACCGAATTTATTTGCCTTATGTGTTTTTTAAGTCATAAAAGATATTAAAATTTAAATTAAAGTACGGTAGGTTATTTAATTAATTTAAGAAAATTATTTTATTACAAAATTTATTTAATAGTAGGCTGTATAGGTCTGCAGCCCAAGCCGAATTTCAATGTCGTAAGATATATAAAAAAGCGGCGGGAAACAGGTCTTGTTTTTCGTGCGTTTATTCACAAAACCATTTTTATCCTCGACATTACTATCAGCCCTCGCCTTCGGTTCGGGCTGCTAAAAGTCTCGGATGGAAATGATTCCTTTTGTGCACTTGTTGTAAAATCTACTATTTTCTACTAGCGGACCGCCCCGGCTTCGCGCGGGTTTTACTAACAACCCCTAATTTTTCTAAAATATAATATAGCCTATGTCACCCGGGGGGTAATGTACCTTCCAACGGTGAAAGAATTTTTCAAATCGGTCCAGTACTTTTTGAACTGTTTTTTTTTTAATAAAATATTTTCAAACTAAAATATTTATTCAGAAAGTTGGTCTTTACAGCCATTAGGTCTTGAATGGTAATCAAATTAATAAACTAACCTAACCTAACCTATAGCATTTTTAAAATATTTACAGCAAGATCAAAAAGTGGAGCTTCAGCTATTCCACCTCTACCACAATGAGAAAGATATACAGAATCTAGAAGAGGAGTTGCAGCATAAGCAGTCGGAGCTGACTAAGGTGGAGAAGAAGCGGCAGAAGGCCGAAGATGCCTTGAAGGAGAAAAAAAAGGAAGCTGGATCTGTGCAGAGGGAGTTGGCCAAGATAGAACAAGATATCAGGGAAGTGGTGAGTTGAACACTATTTGTACTATTATTATTACTAACTAGCGGACCGCCCCCGGAATTTGTAATTTTCTTTAAAATCTATATAAATATAAAAGGAGAAGCTGACTGACTGGCATATCAACGCAGGGCCTGCCTAAACTATAAGGGTTAGAAACTTGAAATTTGGCACAGGGGTTCCTTTTATAACGTAGGGGAGCATTAAGAAAGGATTTTTCAAAATTCCCACGGGAAAGCGAGATATACGCAAACGAAGTTGCGAGGGGTTTACTAGTAGAATATAATATTATGCATATTTAAAAATTTTTAGGAAGCAGAGATCTCAAAGAAACGACCTACGTTTATCAAAGCGAAGGAACGCGTGACGCACTCGCAAAAGAAGCTCGAGAGTGCCGTGAAGACTTTGGAACAAGCTCGCAAAGCTCACGAGGCCCATCAGGCTGATATCCAGAAATTGGAGGAGGAATTGAGGCAGGTGGAAGAGCAGAAGGCGGCTTGGGAGCTGACCGCTGGAGCCGGTAATGCCGGCCGGGCAGACGTGCATCTCGAAGAGGCGCAGGTGAGTTATTATGACATGTTTCAGAAGTAGAACATAAAATTGAAACATAAAATGTAGTAAAATAGTAATGTCGTTTGTTGACCAGATCCGCGAGTACGAGGAGCTGAAGATGGAGGCGTCGCGGCAGGCGGCGCGCTACCTGCAGGAGCTGGACTCCGTGAACCGCGAGCAGAAGGCCGACCAGGACCGGCTGGACAACGAGCTGCGGCGCAAGGGCGAGTTCGACAACAAGCACCGGCAGAAGGGGCACGAGCGCAACGAGGCGCAGAAGCGCGTCGAGAAGCTCAACGAGCACATCAAGGGCTCGGAGCAGGCGCTGGACGAGCAGCGGCGGCTAAGGGCCGAGCTGCAGGCGGACGTGGGCTCCTGCAGGGGAAGGGCGCAGGAGCTGCAGGCGCAGCTGGAGGACGTGGCGGCGCAGCTGGGCGACGCCAGGGTCGACAAGCACGAGGAGGCGCGCCGCCGCAAGAAGCAGGAGATCGTCGAGAGCTTCAAGCGGGACATCCCCGGCGTCTACGACCGCATGATCAACATGTGCCAGCCCACGCACAAGCGGTACAACGTCGCCATCACCAAGGTGCTCGGCAAGTACATGGAGGCCATCGTCGTGGACACGGAGAAGACGGCGCGCCGCTGCATCCAGGTGCTCAAGGAGCGCATGCTGGAGCCGGAGACCTTCCTGCCGCTGGACTACATCCAGGCGAAGCCGCTCAGGGAGAGGCTGCGCGACATCAAGGAGCCGAAGAACGTGAAGCTGCTGTTCGACGTGCTGCGCTTCGAGCCGGCGGCCATCCACCGCGCCGTGCTGTTCGTCACCAACAACGCGCTGGTCTGCGAGACGCCCGAAGACGCCTCCCGGGTGGCCTACGACCTGGACCGCACCAAGAACAGCCGCTACGACGCGCTGGCCCTGGACGGCACCTTCTACCAGAAGAGCGGTATCATCTCGGGAGGCTCGCTGGACTTGGCGCGCAAGGCCAAGCGCTGGGACGAGAAACACCTCTCGCAGCTCAAGGCCAAGAAGGTACACAAACTAGTCATTTATAACACACAGCCTCAAAGTGTCATATTTTCATATCGACGAGTGTATTAATCTTCAGATGTGTGTGTTAGGTTACTTATTAGAATTGCATAATGTTTGCAGGAGAAACTGACGGAGGAGCTCCGTGAGTCCATGAAGAAGTCGCGCAAGGAGTCGGAGCTGACGACCGTGGACTCGCAGATCCGCGGCCTGGAGAGCCGCCTCAAGTACGCCGTCTCCGACAGGGACGCCACGGTCGGCTCTTCATCATTAACTTCTCAGCCTGCCATCGCCCATTGTTGGGCAAGTTCATGTTAAAACATTATTTTTTATTTTTACAGTTAAAGCAAATCAAAGCGCTGGACGCGGAACTTGCAGAGCTGGAGCGCAAAATCGATATGTTTGGGGTAAGTAGTTTATACATTTGGGATGCAGACTTAAAGTACACTGTTTGTTAAGTAAGCTGTTGGTTTTCCTGTGAGAATAAAATAAAATAAATAGTTATTTTGTGTTCCAACAGCCTCAGATAGAGGAGATCGAGCGCACGATCCGCGCCCGAGACGCCAAGATCCAGGAGGTGAAGGAGAACATGAACAACGTGGAGGACGTGGTCTTCCGCGGCTTCTGCCGGGACATCGGCGTCGCCAACATCCGCCAGTACGAGGAGCGCGAGCTGCGCGCGCAGCAGGAGCGCGCCAAGCGGCGCATGGAGTTCGAGGCGCACTGCGACCGCATCGCCTCCAACCTGGAGTTCGAGCGCAGCAAGGACACGCAGAAGAACGTCACGCGCTGGGAGCGCAGCGTGCAGGACGTGGAGGACGAGCTGGAGACGGGCAGGCAGGCCGAGGCCAAGCAGCGCCAGGACATCGACCGGGAGCTGCGCCGGGCCGACCAGGCCAAGGCCGACAGGGCTGCGCACAAGGCGCGCCAGGACCACGCCGACGAAGACGTCGCCAAGGTACGAGTAGCCCACAACTAAACGAGGCATTCAGTTATTTGTTTCTACTTTAATCATATTATGATGATTGTCTTAGGCACGTAAAGATCTGGCAAGCATCCAGAAGGATATCCAAGGTATCCAGAAGCAGATGTCGTCAATCGAGGCGCGCATCGAGAGCCGCCGCAGTGACCGACACAATATCCTGAGACAGTGCAAGGTACGGAATATCTATCTCTTATCATCATAATATTTAATTTGAATATAGCTCCACGAAGTTCAAACAGTCGACCAATGAAAGAGGTAACCAGAGTAGAGAACTAACAATTTTATCAATATCTGTGACATCGTACAGATCGACGACATAAACATCCCCCTCCTGGAGGGCAGCCTCGACGAGACGGAGGAGTCGGAGCCGTCGTCGCTGTCGACGTCGGCGCAGCTGCTGCGCGCCGCGCACGTCAGGGTGGACTACTCGCTGCTGTCGGAAGCCCACAAGGACTTGGACGAGGCCGACGAGATCAAGAGGAAGGCGGACAAGATGCAGAAGGCCATCAACACGCTGCAGGCTACCGTTGATAAGATACAAGCGCCTAATATGAGGGTAAATCGTATAAATCGGGTAATGCCTTTGCCGGGTCAGCTAATAATTAATAAAATAGCCTTTATTGCTCTTTGTTACAGTTTACAGTATTACAGTATTACAGATAACGTGTGCCTAAAAACTACAATATTATAACTTAAAAACCAAATATTTCACATAAATCAGCAAGCTCGTTAATCAGATACAGCTTGTCTTCCGACATAGGCCTCCTCTAAAGATTTCCATTCTTTTTTGTTTCTAGCGATGCGATCATATAATATGTTTGATTGTCATATAAATAGTTAAATATGGTAATGTTGTAATTTGCAGGCGATGCAGAAGTTGAACGAAGTGCGCGAGAAGGTGAGCGCCACCAACGAGGCGTTCGTGGCGGCCAGGAAGCGCGCGCACAAAGCCAAGCTCGCCTTTGAACGGGTCACTATTATTATATTTTATTATTTATATATACTAACTAGCTTTTCCCCGCGGCTTCGCTCGCTTTATTTTTATATCATAGATATCGTTTGACAACAAAACAACCCATAGCGCCACATATGTTGGCCGAAACAGCGCCCTCTATAGTAGAAAAATTATTTTCCCATTGGAATGACATACTTTCACGGGATAAAAAGTAGCCTATGTTGGGCTCCGTGCCCCTGACAATATGTATACAAATTTTAATAATGATCGACTCAGCCGTGAAGGAATAACAAACGTTTGTTTGTTTGTTATTCCTTCACTTTCTCATTTATAATATTAGTATGATAGTATGAAGTATGATATTATACAGAGGAAACATTTGTATTTCTGTTTGTAACGAAAGTAAACTCGATAACTACTGGTTGGGCAGCTACACTATCCGCGGGTGATATAGGCTATATTATATTTTTAAAAGAAATTGGGATCCTCCGTGCGAAGTTGGGACGGGGCGATAGTCTACCAAAGGAAATATTGACTGACCTAGAGTAGTTTGGCCCGACAGGATGGTGCTTTTTGTTATTTATCCGGAATTTATTGATGTGAATTTTTACTAATAATGCGTTTTATTATAGGTGAAGAAAGAGCGTCACGACAAATTCATGGACTGCTTTGATCATGTGGCGAATGAAATTGACGCTATTTACAAGGTAACTACAGTTTAAACGCTAGGTATAATTTGCAAGTAGATTAAAAGGTTTGTTAAAACGATGTTGCGGTGCAGGCGCTGGCCATGAACCAGTCGGCGCAGGCGTTCCTGGGCCCCGAGAACCCCGAAGAGCCGTACCTGGACGGCGTCAACTACAACTGCGTGGCGCCCGGCAAGCGCTTCCAGCCCATGTCCAACTTGTCCGGCGGCGAGAAGACGGTCGCTGCGCTGGCGCTGCTCTTCGCCATACACAGGTCACTGACAGATCATTCTTATTCTTTACATTTATTCAGACTAGCTACTTCTAGTCGCGATTCTATCTAGTTCAATGCCGAATAAAACTTAAAACGAAGTCGCTTCTTCTATGTTTCGAGCATGTTAGTCGATTTCGAATGTTGCCGGCAGGCTGTTGAACCGAGATGACAGTTGTTGAACAAATATGATAGTTGTTGAACCAAGTGAATGATCGTCTAGTGGTTATAGACCACTTGCCAGAAGCATACCAAATTAATGTTATAATGATCTGTAACAGCTACCAGCCGGCGCCGTTCTTCCTGCTGGACGAGATCGACGCCGCCCTGGACAACACCAACATCGGCAAGGTGGCCTCGTACATCCGCAGCAAGAAGGGCAACCTGCAGACCATCGTCATCTCGCTCAAGGAGGAGTTCTACGGATGCGCAGACGCACTCGTCGGCATCTGCTCAGAGGTACGTCCATGAACCATGTTACTAAAGTAAAAAATACTCATTTTAAGCAAGACTCGAACTTGCTTCTTCTTTGAACTTCCAAACAAAGATTAAAAGTACATACATGATTCACTATTTTTTGTACATAAAATAAAAAGACAAAAGTTCCATGGAAAAATGCTATGGTGATCGAAATTACACATTGCTATCACACGATCATTCACATACATTCCCATAGAAACTTATAAAAACGTTGCATAAACATTTTAATAGAAAACTGTAAAAATCGCATCATAATCCATTTTCGCATTTATAACATTTAACCGTAAAATGGGTTATTTGGATATCACGAGGTTATTAAAATTTATAATTTATGTTTAAGATTTACCCCCTATTTTCATGACATAAACATTTACAATCTCATGTCAATCTCAAGCGTTGTCTCACTCATACAAAATAGGAATTGAGCGAGATAGTGCGTGAGTTTCGAGTACTGTATTTGTTGTGAGAATAGGGGTCCTACTCAGTTTTGTATGTATGTTGTTCGTCTCGTTCCAGCCGGCAGATTGCCTGGTCAGTGACGTAATCACGCTCAGCCTAGAAAAGTATGAAGACTAGACATAATTTTTTTATTTTTATACTATATTTTATGTTTTTAGTTTTTCCTTTCCATTCCTTCCGTTGCGGTGTCTTTGTTGTATTTATTTAGATTTAAGCCCGCGATAGATAGTTTTGTGAACACTTTTGAAGACTTTGCTGAACAGTACTGTTCTGAACAAAGTGCCACAGGAATCAAATATGTGTTCACTTTGTGAAACTGTCTCTAATGCCGGCTTTATTAAAGCATTCCTATATTTTACTTAATGTTCAAAGCTCTAAATTAAAACATTAGTTTGGAATTATATAAATTAAAAGAACTTTAGTCTATTTGTAATAATTGTTTTCTAAGATTGTATCATGAATAAACAAAATAACTACCTCCGCTAACCCTCAGTAGAGAGCTGTAGAGTAGATTCTTCTTGATTTCGAGTTAATGATTTCATGGTATGAACTATATTGAACGGCTATGGCTTACCATTTTTTATTTAATTCTTAAAAAATTACGGGCTTTAAATTACCGCCTATCTGTGAAATAAATAAATAAGTAAGATGTCTTTTTTTCCTTTTTTAATAGAAGTCTTTGTAAAACTAAATATTTAACTATTCTAAATAAATAAAACAAAGAGTTATTATGATTTTGATAAAATCTTTTTTCTATGTGTTTGTATACTTTTAAAATGCCGCACGGAACATTTGGTAATTTTAAGTGTTAGTTAATGACATTAATATAATAATTTAGTATATTTAATAATGTGTATCATTTAATCCTTTTGACGTAACTTTAATGTTAGCTTTACACTCTCGCGAAGTTGAGCGAATAATAGTGTAGACGGGGTTTTTTTCCTACTTGGTATTCATCCTTTGTCTTCTAACTTCGTGCCTCACTTCGGTCAAGTTCCTGAGAGTAGAGCTTTGAGGCGGACTTTCCAAACTTAATTTGATTATAAAAAACTAAGTATTATTCATAATTTTTATATGAAACGAAGAACAAACGGTTTCTGAAACACATTGTAATTTTAATGACATTAAATCTCAGGCTATCTTTTTCTTTGCTTTGACGGTGACCAGCCATGATATAATGTAATAAAGCCCTTATAGACCATAGAAGTTTAATTGGTTTACGGTTTCTGAGCTATAAAAAAATAGGGTAAATTAAAAATGTTTCTCAATAAAACAATTTTGATATATTCGGCTCTTTTATTTACAATAAAGTATCTGTTATGTTACAGCTTACCTAAGCTATACAAGGTCGAGATGTGGATTCGAGCTCCCCTTACATTATTCATTATAATCAAATAAAAACTGATCCTAATGCGAAATTAATTTTAAAATAAGGGCATCCATAAAATACGTCACATTTTGACCCTTTAACAGTTTTTTTTTAGTGTTTGAACCTCTGCAGCGTAAGGTTGCATTTTATGGAGGCTGGCCACTACCAGTTAAAGGTCAGAGAAGGAGAGGAATACGTTAAGAACGGGGAAGAACACAACGAATGTGACTGACACTAACTTGAATATTAATTTCATATGAAAGAGTAAAAATATTTCTTTATTTTCACAGTAATTCGATCCCATGGTTCGATACGTCGAAGTAGTGAGATTATTTTTGTTCACTAGTGCGGTCGTTAAAACTAGAGATGCCTTGTCAAGAAAGAGCGAGGGGCAAACGAGCCAGCGGGTTGTACCTGTTACCTGATGGTAAGTAATCACCGCTTCCCATGGACATCCACGACTTCAAGATCTTGGATGCGTTGGTGTAAGAGAAATCATGAAATGTGACGTTATCTGTGGATGGACCCTAAAGATCTCAACACGACTGCGAAACGCCATGCGTGAAGTGCGTGCTCGCCGCACGCACACACGCACACAGCGTGTTTCGAAAAAACATTTAGCTTTGAATAGCACTTTTTACCCCATAATTGTCGAATTCTCAGTTGATCAGCAGTTCCTGTCATTGTTAATCTTGGAATGAAATAATTTTTTCCTGCGACCATCAGCGGCTTCACCATTTTTATTCAATTTATTTGAAGTGTTTAACAATAATATAACATTATTTAATTTTGTATCTGTTGCGTATCGGAACGTATTATAGTCTGTGGTCACAAGTGACACTATAATGAGAACCCCGTGCCTCTGGCTGTTCTTCCGCCGAGTGTAAAAGTGATTTGTAAAAGTGTTCTTTATGATAAAAGATTAATAATGTAAGCAGTATTAATTATTCAAGTACCACAACAGTAATCTATTCGATACAGTCTACCGATGAACAGGGTAGAGAACAAAGACCGAAGATTTTTATGCTAACAACGTAAGGCATTGTCCTAATAGGACGCGAATCGATCATCGCGCGAGTAAGCGATGCGACCATCGCGTGTTCATAAGCGTGCGCCCAAGCGTCGCGCGATTGTTAGTTAGGACACCTATTCTAGTTCAATATGTTTGATCGCGAGTTCGTACGAGTAAAATTCATTCGAGTAAAATTAGGACAATACCTAAGCATCGTTATGTAACTGTAATTGTGTAGTACAATATGAATACTATTGACAAATAAAATTTCAAGCAAAAATGTTGCCTGTTTCATTGGTTGGTTGTACACAAAAATACAGTAAATATTATGTTCATTTCACTTTTCAATTCACTCGTTCACTGGGCCCTCCGTCATGTGAATCATATAGTAATAAGATTTATTGCTCTTTTTTAATGTAAAAGGTTGGCAAACGAGCATGTGGGTTATGTGTTCCATTACTAAAGTATTTAACAGACCTATTACAAGTTAGCAGGCGGATTTATAGCCTAAAACTGAGTGGTCTATCTATCGAGAAAACTGGAAACTACATCTATCACCTAATTAGGGAACGGGACTTAGTTAATTAGCTAACTAATCTATAAATTAATAACTATTTATACAATTTAAATATTCTATGTGCCAAATTCATTTTTATTATTACCCCTTTGTTCACAATATCTCTTAAATTGTCCGAGAAATCCGAGACTAACTTGGAGAAATTGAATAAAACGCGTCTAGGCCTCGTATTTATTGGAGGGAAGATGTGTCAACAACCAATAGTATATTCAAGCCAGGCAGACAAAAATCCCATTGGTTATACGCTTTGATCTGAAATTATTATATAACTGATAAAAAATGAGGTGTTTTTTGGATGCGGCATTGCCTTATTAATAAATGTGAAAAGAAGTTTTAGCCGGGCGTGTGCGGCGGCTCCGTGCTGAAGTAGGGCGCGGCGTGCGGCTGCAGCAGCGTGCGGCACACGGCGCACACGCGCGCGAGGGCGCGGCGCGGCCCGCTCGGCAGCGCGTGCGCGCAGCACGCCGCGCAGAAGATGCGCCCGCAGTGCCGGCAGTGCACCTTCTTCTTGCTGGAGGGCAGCGGCGCGCGGCACGAGGGGCACGAGCTGACGTCCTCGTCGTGCTGCCACCGCACCTCCGTGTCGGCCTCGCGGATGCGCTGCAGCTGCACCTGAGGCCCCAATGCACTTCGTGACAAGCATACGGCCCACCTAATGGTAAGCAGTCATCGTACTAATTGAACCAACCTGTAACGATTGCGAGAGGCGCACGAAGTCCTGCTGCACCTTCTCGCTGTTGTCCAGCTCCTGCTGCAGCGAGCCGACTCGGGCGCGGAGGCCGGCCGTCTCGCCCTGCAGCCGCTTCTGCAACACGAACGCACATGATTCAAAAATCAGAAAAAAGCAGTGTATGTACATATTATAGTTTTTATTTATAATATTAGTCTTTTTTTTAAATAAACGAGAACCGTTTTTTTTTCGTTGAGTTTGGTTGACACAATGACCCATCTCACTCTGTCAATATCGAATATATGCGAGGGACATACTCAGTACTCGTTTGTTAAACAAAACAGACCATAGTTCGAATTTATGTTTTTTGTACCTTGTCCTCAAGCAGCTGCTCGATCATGTCGTTGGAGTGGCGCAGTTTGTCGCCCAGCTCCCGCATCTGGTCGTGTTCGGTCTGCAGCCGGTCCAGCTCCTCCCTGCCACCCAACGTCGTTCGAAAGTCAACGATTGTATTCAATGCATAAAGAGAGTCCGAAAATGTTTTTTTAGTAAAAAGATATTACAATAAATACAAGTAACAAAAATACTATAAAGTAGACTTTTACCAAAAAGGTCTCCGTTCAGCTATTGAATGAAATGAACATGAAATTTATTCAATATGGTAGGCTTGTACATTAGTTCAAATGTGACCAAAACACAAGTAGCGCTACCAATACTATATTCTCTACAAGGAAAGTGAGAACCTTTCTTCCCAGATGTCCTTTTGAAGGAATTGGATAAGAGTTAGAAATGGTTTTGGGGTGAGGTCGGATAGGTTTCGGCGTGAGTTGAATAAAGAACTTTACGAAGTGGCATACTTGGTGTCCTTGAGCTCGGCCCTGGTGTTGGCGAGCTGCCCGTCCTGCTGGTGGAAGAGCTCGGCGTGCTGCAGCAGCTGCAGGCGCAGCTCCTGCTCCGCCGCCACCGCCTCCTCGCGCGCCATCTGGCAGCAGATCAGCTGCTCGCGCACCAGCAGGATGTGCTCCTGCAACTCCTGCCAAACGAGGAATGCCGTGTAGTGCTAATTGTGACATTATTTACATACATCTACTAAATTTACATCTACTAAAGTAGAGTTACTCTTTTAACTGCGAGCACATTTTTTTTAGGACAAAGGAGAACAAAAGATCTAGCCGTTCACGTGATAGTAAAGCAATCACCGCTGCTCATTGGATATCCTCGACTACAAGATCTTGGATGCGTTGCCCACCAATGAAGGAATGAAAAATGAAAGACGGAGGAGGAAAAGAGAATAGAAAACAAGAGAGGTATTAAGTTAATAAATATTTTATTAATTACCTCCACGTTATCCGGTAAATTGATAATTTCATTCTGCATCTCGGCCGCTTTTTTCATATATTGTCCGATTAGCTTAGCGTTGTCTCGCTCTAAGCTGTAATAAAAAGAAAACAACCATGAAAAACCCGAACAAAGTTTTTTTTATCAATTTAACGGGCTGATTGTTGATGATGACAAAAGCTATCGAGACAACTGATAAAAAATTGACTTAAAAACTTAATGTATAAGTGCTCACCTGTCGAGTCTCTTCTGCAGTGTCTCCCTCTGCACTGTCAGCTTCGTGACATGGTGCAGCGCGCGCTGACTGGCAGCTTCGGCAGCAGAAGTGGCCTCATTCAGCGCAGCCCGCGCCGCTTCCCCTTCCTGCCGAAGCGCATCGAGCTGCTGCTGCGCTTCGCCGCGCTCGCTTCGCCACGCCCCCACAGTCTCGTCGTGCAGCGTGCGCACGCCTTCTAGTTCTGTCGTCGCCTGGAGAAAATATTCTTGTTCGATTTACACGTCATCCAGTCCCAAAGTAAGCAAAACTATCGGTGCTAGATGGCCGACAAATTGAAATATTTTTCTTTTTAAAGATATTATAACTGATCGCCAACGCGGCTGGCACGCACAGTCATAAAAAGAAAATCGAAACTCATATTATTACTTAGTGCTATCGATTTTCAATTGTTTTATAAACTGTGAGCCCAACTTTTGGCGCGTACCATTTTAAAATAGCTAAGTTCCTGGCAGTTCCTCCGAGTACAAATCTGCCGTCTGAACTGGTGGTAGGAAAAATTTTGACGATTGGAAAGAGCTTGTAATGGGCTTATTTGAATAAAAATTTAATGTTAAAAATATGTCAGTGTAATTGATAAAAATGTGTGCAAGTCTGACCAGCCTGAGCGCGGTGTCGAGCATAGTGGCCTTGTCCTTGGCCTGGTCCGCCTTGGCCTGCTCCGCCACCAGCTGCTTCTCGTAGTTGGCGCACATGGCGCAGCGGCGCGCCGGCTCTGGACATTATGCCAACAGATTAATCTACTACTATACTAATAAAAGAGTTAAAGTTTGTGAGGTTCTATGGAGTAAATCTCTGAAACTGATATTGATTTCCAATTTCCAATAGAAATTTTCTTTTACCAATAGAATACCACATTATTTGTGAGTGTCATAAGATATAACCAAAAAGCCCATGCGGGCGAAGCCGCAGGCATAAGCTACTTGCATTTCAATCTGGTACATTTATAGCTGGTTTAATAATACTCTGATAGTGCCATATATCCAATCGATCAGAGAAGATTGCAAGGCATTTAAAAAAAAATGAAGTAGAATCTATCTGGGACTTATCAGGGCATTGTGTGACCATACCTTATACTAATGGCAAGCACTAAAATGAATAAACGCCTTAGGCGTGTTCAGAAAAACGGATAGCGTGTGAAGCCGCTTACACGATCTTGATAACACGTAACGTGTTTTCCACTATACATTTCCGCTTTTACCGAGTTGGTGATAATTTATAGAGTATAACATGCAATAACATTAATACGACGTATCGCTGATATATTATAAGTACCTATTGATAAATAATTAAATATTTTTGGACGATCACACAACGCCATCTAGTCCCAAACTAAGCAACTGAGATACTAAGATTGCTGATAAATATACTTAAATACTTTTTTTGTAAATAAATACTTATTATATATAGAAAACAAATAGAAATGTTCATGCACACAAATGTTTGCGTTGCGCAGGATTCGAACCCGCGGCCCTTGAGATAAAGTGACCATTGCTAGCCACTCGACCACCGGGCCTGTCAATATTATAAGTATTATGTGCGTATATTATAAGTATTGATATTATATAATACTTAACGAGTTAACAAGTATTGAAGCCTCAATGATTTATTACTGGAATGTAATCTTTAAAGAAAGTATCTGTGAGGACACTCTGAATAAATATTTTGAATTTAAATTTACTCTTCTAATTATTTTATTACATTTCAATGTGATTAATTGCAAATGTTGTACCAACCGTCAACTTTGTCTCCGGCGCTGTGTCCGGAGCCGCCGGCCGTAGGGCTGCTCGTCACCGCCGCTGATTTAACTTTTTGCTACAAGTAATATAAGAAAAAGTTATTGTTATGTATTTTATAAATAGTTTTTTTTCCAGATTTTAAACTTGCTATTCAGAATAAAATATTTTTTAATTATGTTTTTTTTTTCAAAATCACACGAAAAAAAATATTGTTCTACATTAAATACAATAAAATATCTAATGCAACACGAGTGTAACTAAAACATTGTCATGCATTTTCTTCACGTATGTCATCATATATGGCGTGGCGTGTTTTGCCAACAGCTTACCAGCGCATCCTGCAGCTGCGCATCTGTGTCACGTAGCTTGCCCTTTAGCACGAAGATCTCGTCGTTGAGAGGCTGGATGATGGAGCGGATTAATTCCCCTTCCTCTGCATTCTGCTGCATTTTTATATATATTTATTCACATCTCGCAAGAGAAAACACTTATTAAGGGATAGCGGAAATTAAGTTATCCTCACTGTCTCAAAGATGACAGCTGAAACCAGTGGTTGCTCCAACCTAGTAACATATTATTATCAAACTGAGCTGACCTACTGTGTAGGACACACGTGCACTATGATTGTATTCTGATAAATCTAAATTTCTAATCTTATTTTGTTGAAACGTAATTTTATTCGTATTTATTATATGCGTGTGTGACAGAAGTAACAAATAAATGTTTATCTATATACTAACACTAAGAAGAAGAAAGCGACTTCACTAACATAACACGAGAGAAGAAGCGACTTACCTTCTTCACGGGTTGGTCGAGCTCCGCGTCCGCGCCGAGCTTGCGCGCGAGCGAGCGCACGAACGTCGCCGGCGCCAAAGACACCTCCTGCCATAGACGCGCCACGGGAAAGTTCACATACATGTTACATCACAAACATTGGCATAGTCTATAGAACTTATATTAACATTACATTTAACAATTTCAATATAAATCATCGTGCTATTTCGCTTGTGCAACTATAATTATAAGGGTCGTATAGGCGATAATAAAAATTACTTATTTAGTCTTCATTAGTTGTGTTCTACGACATAATTATTCTATTGCTATTCCCAAGGGACGCGGGTTCGAATTCCGCTCCAGACAAACATTATATATCTCATGTTTTTAATTTGAATTTTCAAAATGGTTCTCTCCAACCATAACAAAATTAACAACATTAAACCACACAAATATAAATAGTATAACAACTACGAATAAAAAAGAAGTGCTGTCTATGGACATAATGATAGTGCAACAAGCGACTTGAACACCCGCCTGTGCCCCGCAGGCGTCCCACCCTATAATAATAAAATGGACATAATGATCATTTACTAAAACTCTACACTCTTTGGAAAGACGGTTTGTGTAAACAGCTTGTGATATGCAAAACAGTTGGAGCGACTTGTTATTTGATAAAGGTTATGCAAGGCTATGGACCAAATACATATTTGCCATTCCACTATATTTGAAAACTCCAAACAATCGTCTGATTTTAAATATAAATCGATATGAAATAAACGTGAATCGATTAGAAATGACTTTATTGCGATTGTAGGGATTATTCCCTACCAGTGGCGAGGGGTCCTAATAACACGATTCCTGTCGGCTTCCCTTTTAAAAATAGTGAATTATCTAACAGCATCGACTCTGCTAATAACATGATTTCGCTTCATACATAATAATGATACCCAAACGCCTATACAATAATAAATAGCAATATCACACCACACGTCGCTTAGCTGTGCCTGTGCGTCGAACGAAAGCCGGTAATTCCCGAGTTGTAGCCGCATACAGTTTTAGGAGCGGCTGTCTCTTTCTTACGCGTACATTTTGTTCCTAGCGCGGTCTCTTTCTCACGCCGATCATATGAACATATTAAGCCGGTAGTCGCCGAGTTACGACAAGGATGGCATGTATCAGATTACGTTAGTGCGACAAAGATAAACAGAGGTATTAACCTGAGAAGTAAAAAATATAGTTACTTATGTGTTTAGTGCTTGAATAATAAAACAACTATAATTTTGTCGCGTTGTAATTGTCAAAATTGTTTATTTTGGTTTAGTCTGTTTTGTTTACATTCGTAATGGCTGCAATTTTAGACGTGGGTTGTTGTCTCACAGACTTTTTATTAGATAATAATTTTCAAACATACAGTTTTGAAAATAAAAAACATATTATACAGCGCGCCCGTGCTTGTCCTTCTATGAAAATAGATTATAGACGAAAAAATGGCTTTACCAAACATTTTCATTGTAATTTGTACGAAAAGTATTCGTGGCTCGCAGGTAGGTAGTTGTAAACTTAAAACACTGTTTTGGTTTTCCATATTATACCTATCAGTGCTTTTATGTATGGTAATAGTAATATGGTATTCGGAATTCTCCATCCCTGTGGTAAGATAACACTGTATATATTTTTTTTGCTCCGGCTTCCCCTGAGTAAAATTTCACCCTTCGCCACTGTTCCCTACATTATTTTGGTCCTTCGAGCCGGATCTGAACCAGCGACCTATGGATACATTATGTTAGGCTTTGTTAGTGTATTTAATATGTGGACAGACGAACATGGCAAAACTAGAAAGTAGTGGTAGTACCTTATTGCGGGTTTCAGATCAAGAGCTAAGAAGTTAGTTTCCGGTTAGAGCCACAGCACACGGCGTATTTTAAACGCGCAGATGACGCACGTATCGTTATCCAAGGCGGTGTTGCAATCATTCCATCGTGACGTCTAATATACAAAGAGCTCAATGTAGCACGAAAGGCGCGTCCTCTGCGCGTATAAAATACGCCGTGTGCTGTGGCTCTTAGTTTTACATACATTACACGTTGTGGTATGCATGACTTAGTTAGCTCTTGGCCTGCAACTCGCTTATAGAGTAGATTAATAAAATAACCTCTATAATTTCATTACTGTATTATGACAGTACATAAACGTTTTGAATCTCTAAGGGTCCCTTGTCGGTTTACTACGAAACCCTAAAAACGCCAGGAACATTATTATACGGAAAGAAAAACTCAACATGGTTACAAAAAGATAACGTTATGGTAATTTGAATATATTATAGCTCTTGAGGTCGTGCGTGACAAGTTGTCTTATCGACAAGTAACGTTAGTTTTGTTTTTATGATTGCCTAGTATATTGGTTTCACATTGTACTCATGGTAAAGTTAAATGATTGTAATTTTTGACTAATAAGTATATATTTCTTATTCACCAAACGAAACGCATTGCTGTTTCACGCTGATATTCTGTGACAGTGTGGTACATCTCCCATTTTTTTGATGCTTAACCACTTCACAATTGTTTTTGTTAATCCGTTGCTCATATTGCTCTACAGTACCACTCATCTTGCGGGTTCAGATGTTAAAATATCACGTAATATTTAATCTTTATTTTGTTTAAGGTTGGGAAAAATGCCCGTAGTCTAGGCCTGTTTGGATGAAACCAGAGGGCACTGCCGACTAATAAAACTTGTCTTTCTACCACCCTAGGGCGAGGATGTGGCACTGACCTAACGTTTTATTAAGAGATACTGACCTGTTGCTGCTGCCGCTGCTGTGCCAGCTGTTGCTCCAGCTCTAGGTTCCTGGCGCGCAGCCGCCGCACCTCTTCCGAGCCAGACGATGACACCTCCAACGTTTCTGAATAACCAACGCAGGGTAACAATTAAGTAGCAGACATGATATTTTTAAATGCAGCGACGAGCAGATGGAAACCCGAAAAAAGCAAATAAATTACAAATAGATATAAACAAAATTTAAATAAGCAGTCATCCAAACATTAATAAATAATTAAGAGTCATTAATATCAACTAAAAAAAAACATAACATAGAGAGGAAGAATACAAAAATACCTACACAGGGAGACTTTTCAAGGGGTTGCCATTTTTTTAAAATAAGCTCCATAGTAAAATATATAAAAAAAATACTTTATCGTAATTATATTTTATTCGTAGTATTTAAAAAAAAATATTAACTTGAAAACAGTGGTGGTCCTTCCAATAAAGCCAAAAAGCCGGGCTTGCCCTACTAAAATACGCAATACAATATAAAAAAAAAAAAATGCTTTTTACGCCAATCGATTAAGCTCCTGATTCTTAAGTCCCTCCTCAAAAAATGGCAACCCCTTAAAAAAATTAACCCTGCATAGACACAGCATACACAAAAAAGAAAATTGATATAATCATATATTAAATTAATGAAGGTATTTTTCTTCTCTCACCTCTGTTTCCCCATAACAAACAAAAGGATGGAATCATCACCACTATCAATATGTCTATCTCTTTTTAATTTTCTTTATAACAGAATGATAACTTTAAAATGTTATTGTGTATTGTCCACATCACAATATTATCCTGAATAAGCACAATTGATAACAATGCAACTTTTTATCAATATCTGCTAATTAATTTCGACGATAAGCGAGCTTTTAATTATATTTGATACATAAAACACAACGGGAAAACTCTGTGACACAATCATCATTATTTAAAAATATCAAAGTTGTAATACACAAATATAATCAAAGTATAAAAAATTGTAACGAGAAAGGAGATATGTTTTTTATAGTCTGTTTCTTCTGGTTAAACTTCTAAACAAACAGTGGACTTTCACTGGGGAAAGCTAAGGTTTGTTTCATGATTTTCACCATGGACGAGACTCTTCTAATACAGGTTTATATATTTTTTTCTTTCGTTTTAATAAACTTGACAGAAAGATTCCCAAACCATGTTAATATTATATGTAATAGTTGTATTTTTTTATTATTTTATAACACGTAAAATATACATTTATTAACTCACCACTGACAAGCAGTTGTAGATTCTCCATCTCCGACTTCTGGTTCTGCGTGAGAGTCTGCAGCTGGATCAACTCCTCGCGGAGACTTACTACTTCTGATTGTAGTTGCTCTTTATCTTGATTCATTCTGCGTATGTCTTCTGTAAATATAAGTAAATAAACAATCATAAGAAGCGTATGTACTAGTTTTACAGCTGGAGGAATGCTACTTTGTATTTGTGTTTACAAATGTAAATATGTAGCAATTTTATATATTGATGGACAAAAAAGGATGATTGAAATGGTGGCGTTTTATTCGTACTTTTTTCTTTGTTTCCGAAATGATGGCGGCTTATAGAGTACTTTTAAAAATTATATTAAAATCAAATAGAATCCCTATCTAAAAAAATCTAAAAAGAAAAAGTTCTTGTGAAGATCTCAATTTATTTTAGAATTATTTAAAAAAAATCTACATACTAATATGTATATTTAAAACAGACACTTTTGAAATAAAAAAGGAATATGAGAAAACATTTAAGACATACAGATAATAATAGAAGTAGTATAGTAATATAGTAAAAAAGTTTTTTTACAGAACATTAACAACATGTTGGGATTCCTCCACTTAATAATAGTTTCTTTTGGTATTTATTCTCATCAATGGTCACTCCAAGATAAAAAAAAATACATCTGGCATTGTAAAAGACATGTCTAAATGCACACGAAAGCCCATAGAATAAAGAAATGTTGAATTTGACTAGCTTCATCATTCACAGCACAGCCTTTTCTGTCAACAGTGACACAAGAAGTCCACTGCTGGACATAGGGCTCCTCCAAACGATTCCAGTATGACCGATTGGCAGTGGCCTTGTAGTTGTTGAAATATGCAAAATAATGATGCAACTTTGTATATACTTATACTTTGTTTTTACAAAGATAATACAATTAATAAACTAGGTTACTGCCCCATACTACCTGGATTAACGGAAACAAGTAGACAATGTAAGTATTTAGTTAATATACCTTCACCATTTTATGACATATTTTAACTTCACATTGTTAATGAGAAAGCCAAGTGTCATGACCACCTTTGTAAATACAGCACATACTTAGCAAACAAACATACTTGAATGTTATATAATTAGTTTCCTATAAAATAATATACTATGTTCCACAATTATTCGCTTTTATCAACCTTTTTGCTTGTAAGTAGTTACAGAAAATCATCAAAATCGGTTTAGTGGTTTAAGTACGAAAGCACATCCTTTTCTTATTAACAATAATGTTATTTCTAAAAGTATTGAAACATGAATTTTTTTAATTCTACAACACAAGGTTAAAAATTCAAATCATGTCTGCAGTCTCTAGCATATGATGTCAGATTAAAAAAATATATTATGATTAAGAAATTTTTATTCACTTTGCAATGTTAGTTTTGATCAAAACTTACAGTTAAATAAAATTAAACGAATTTCTAAGTTTTAGTACAAGCTCTAAATGCAGCAGCCGACTGTTACATGTTAAATTCTATCTAAATATGCACTTTAAAATCTAATAAGTTATTAAATTTCGTTGAAATACATTTAAAATTTATGAAAATGTTGATGTTTTTATTTTACATATAAGTCAATAACAGACAAATAAATCTAATCATTTTTACTATATTCAGTGGAACGGACAAAGAGGATTTGTAGATCAGTGTCTCCACAGGACGGACATGACCTAAAGACAATCACACTTGCACATACACAACTACAATATTCATGAAACAAGTACAGTATTAGTAGTTTAACTGCATGCTAAAAACGCAACACAAAAATGAGGACTACGTCATGCCAGAGCTGCACCTCGGCGACAACACGAACCTTCTTTTTGTAAAAATAGCTCTTTCATTTTCGCACGCTGCACATTAAATTCCTCCTCAAGATCACGCCGCAATCGATCCGGAGACGAGCGAAGCTCCTCGACCTCGGCTTAAAACAGACAATACCATAACTTCCTCTAGAACACCTTTACATGCTAAATAGCTGCCTACCACAAAAACATACCTTCCGGACTCTCCGTAGTTTCGTTCGACATCCTCCCAATAATACCCTTTTGGGCTCGATACTTATTATATATGGGATATGATTAGTTCTTCGGCTATTGACATCATCACAGGCGTCGCCAGCATTGATTAAGAACACAACAGGATGAGAAATTATGAACACAATCAGAGAAAATTTGCTCACAATGTCACAATTCAACATTCACTTTGACATTTCAAATGACGTAAGTGACAGCTTCTGACAGCTGTGTCATACAGGTGCGATCCTAAATCATTAATCCTTTGTTAAAAATTCGCTCAGTAAAATGTAAAATAATACCGCTAGCTGAGACCGCAAGATCGAGTCTGAATTCATTAAATCTCGTTGTTTGGAATTACAGCTCTTTTATTTAATATAGAGTGGGACAAAAGAGCTAGAAAAAGCCACCTGGTGGTAACCAAACACCTCGAGCCGGATATTAAACTAGACTAGACGCTCTTGGAAGGAGGATGGATAAATAACTAGGTAAAAAGAAGACATTAGGGAGAACCGGGATAAATAAGGAGAAGTTGAACTCTGGAATTTTCTGCGATGGTGGTACTTTTACGGTTGACCGACCGTGACCTAGTCCATTTCATAATGTCTCTTTATCACAATAAGACAAAGGCCGTGTGTAGATCTGTAATTTCTCTTTGGTGGAAGTTTTGTGAAAGTTATTTTTATATCGTTTATTTATAAAACAAATAAAACATCAGAGTAACATTAAAATAAATAAAATTTATTTGGTATAATCTAATTCACATTCAGTTTGTTCCCTCTAGTCTAAATATTATAAAACATCCGTCTATTATTACATTACAATTTAGATTATTAACATCGATTGTGGCCCCAACTTGTCATGAGAGTGTTCGTTAATGCAACAAATAAATTATTAACTTAGAAATAACACAATTTGTTTCTTATTTTTATAGCGCCATCCACACTTAAGGCACAGACATATCACAGTTTGATGTCTAACGATAATAAAATTTATAGGAATAAATATTATTTACAAGAAGTGAATTTTATATGCATAATTTAAAAATCTGTGCAGAAAAACACTCAACAATGATAACAGATGGCGCTTTTAATTGAGCTACTCGGCGCTAGATGTCGCTAGAAGCCTTGCTTGGCCTCTCTGAACACTCTGCCTTCGGGGAGGTCTTCGAGGCAGGGGACTTGAACGAGGTTGAAGTAGATGTGTCCCATGAGGTGCGAGGCGGAGGTGTTTGTGGTCTTCAGGCAGTCGAAGAGGAGGTCGTCGCAGGTGCAGTGCGACTTGCTGTACAGCGAGTTGTTGGTGAGGTTGTACCGCTTGGAGAAGGCGCGCACTTTCGTAGGGCAGAGGTCGTGGGTGCGGCAGCAGCGGTCGAGCCGCCGGTCGGCGCCCAGGTCGTGGTAGTCGGCTGCGATGTCACCTGTTCCGCACCACTTTGTACCTGGAATTTTTATATTTTGATTTAGCACACCTGATAAAGTTCATAGTGTTAACAAGTAGTAAATACAACGTAAGGTTACATAATTTTTACAACTGATATAAAACATTTTCTATAGGTTTTATTTATATTATACTCCAGGCAAACAAGCAAGCGAACCACCTTATGGAAAGTTGATCATAATCAGTAATACCAGAGTCACCACCAGTGCGTTGCCTCCTACAAGGTAGGAAATAGGGAGAGATTTATGAGAGACAAAGAAAAGGAGAACCGAAAGGAGTTACGCTTCTGGCTCTCACATGTGTACATTGCTACCCAATGTATAATAATAAATAAAACACTTTTCCTGTACGATTTTATAACGTAGTTTATTTTATTTTCTATGAATATAATTAAGTAGGTATGCAAGTTGTAAATGACCAGAAAAATTGCCCGTGAAGGCATAATTTTCCAAAAAAAATCATTTGATATCAATGCAATATACATACCAGGTATGATCCCCTGCAGTAACGTGAGCGGGCTGCCCCCCAACAGGCCTGCGTGCGCGCCGCCCGCGTCGAGCCGAGCCCGCGCCGCGCCCTCCCCCGCGCCGCCGCCTTCCCGCCATGTCCCGCCGCCAGGCTCTGAACTTCGCAAGCTGTCATTTTCCACTGCAGCTTCAACTCCTTCCACCTATAACGTAAACATAGTATGATTAAAGAATCAAACATATTGGGGGAAATAATTAAGTCTTTGTATTTTGTTATCCATTTTTAAATTATTTGCGCTCTAAGAGACATTTCTTTTTAGAAGAAGCTATTAGAACAATAACATTTTCTATAAGAATTATTTCCGATCTGATTAAGGAGGGAGGGGGGATTAATTCATCCTTCCACGTGTATCCGGATACTTCAATCCACCAGAGAGTGGATCAAAGAATTTGCCTGTTATGTTTTCCATAAACTTCTGGCCTAACAAGTCTTAAGTAGTAAAGTACTTATGACGTGGAATAATGTCAATGTTACTGGATACTCTTACAAAAGAATCCATAGAAAATAAAAGCTATCACTCATTGAACGAAACGCATTGCTGCTTACGCCAATATTCTGTGAGAGGGTGATACTTACCCGGTCGAGTTAGTCTATTTTATAAATGCTATACCACTCTCTACTATAATGACGATGTCAAACTAATCAAGCATAAAGAGGGAGCCAGTGTGACAATGACTGGATAAAATAGCGTGAAGGTTGAACGATTGCATGCTATATTATTATGATAAAAAAATAATTGTTTCCATATTACGGGGCCGTCACGCGTGTACCAGACAAAGTTGACCTGCCATTCAATTATATAGATCGATAAAACATTTATTAACCTACATTTTGTTCTTCCACACTCCTTTAGGGACGAAGCCTTAGTCCCATTCGATGGTCAGACCAGGATATCCAGTCAGCTGAATATGACTGCCAGCGCCACACTACACTAGGCGTCTGATCGTAATCATGCCGACAACTGGTCGACAAAATCGTGTAGTCACGAACCTCAGCGAAGGGAGAAACCCTTAGTAATTGACTTCAAAAAAGAGGATTTTGATTGGCGTGGCACCGACTTCAAACTTGTCTGTCAGTAGGTGATATAAAACTGAGTTTTTTGTGCGCATTCGATCACGTCAACAAACCGAACAAATAGAGAAGGTCTCATGTTGCCAATTTATAAGACACGTATTATATATCAAAATTATGTGGCTTTACTTGTTCACATTTTGAAGTGAGTAATCCGGCTAATTTGATATGTAACACGCGTCTGGTAAATTCACAATATGAAACTTTTTTTTTCAATTAGTTTGGCTTGTAAACACGTTCGAATGATCAAAAAACTCGTACATGAAATGTATGTAATGTAATAAATAGTGCACACATGCTAAAAAAATGTTAGGCATAGTTTACAATATGCATTTGTTGCGGAAGAACTCGCTACAGTTATAGCAATATCGTTCAGGTTCAAGCTTAACTTAATCGAGACTAGATGGCGTTGTGTGAATAACATAAATGCACAAATACAACATGACAACGGGCGTGCTAAATGACATTTTAGTAGAATATATTTTGTACCTGATGGCGGGAAGATGTTACCTGCTGACACTGGCTCATCAGCCGGATCATCTGGGGGAAGCTCACGCCCAGCGGCCGGTTTATCCGGGTGAGCTGGCGCAGCAGACGGGCCGTGTCGCCCTCGTCACTGAAAAATATAAAAGGAAGAATTAAATAAAATGTTTCCCTGTTTAATTGTTTTAGCTTAATTTTAGTTTAGTTTCAGTTTAATTTTAAACAAGCTGTTACCCGTGGCTTCGCCCGCGTGGTCCAGAGCATCTGCCATTTTATTTAGATTAAGTACCTACCTACTTTATTTTATCCCGTGTGGTGGGAATGAGATGTTTTTCCGAGATAAGCAAGCTAATCGTTCGTTACTTTTGACGTGAAAGAAAGACAAACAAACACACTTTCGCATATAAAATATTCGTAGGTATGGATAATGTGTTTTTTCATACTATTTTATTCAACTAAAAAAACCATTGAATAGCTTCAATAAATTAAGGGTTGTGTGACTCTGAATGATAAGGGTCGGCAACGCACGTGCTACACATTTGATGTTCCAAGTACCTACTTCTAAGCGACCATCAGCGTAAGCTTGTTTGTCAATCGTCGTGATATAAAAAAAAACTAGACTGATCTAGATATGAACCGCATCGTACGATGACATTACAATATAAATAACCGGTTAGTAGGTTTGTGTGGCGCTCAAGAGGCTCTATATTCCGCGGCCGGAGGCCTATAGTGAAAGTGAGATGCTCTCGCCGGTCGCTGACCGGAGTCCGGAATACAGGATGTTACGTCATCGTTTGACCTCTAATCACTAATCGCCATTATAAAATAAGTGTTTATCTATCCGTCTATTACCTTTAGGTTAGGTACTTTAGGTAGACATAAGAAAACAGTTAAATTCGTAAACTTAGTAAAGAAGAGATTCAAAACTTTGAGAATAGGTTTCTAAAAACTCGTTCTTTTGTCAGAGAGTAACATACAATAATAAAATGATTTGTGTAAATTAATATACTCTATAAATTACTAAACGGAAATAAAAGCAAAATGGCCACTGCTAAAATGAAATGGGGATAGAAGAATCTTGCATATCCTTTCCTTACTATACACAATACTTTTCAATCTTCATTCTCCCTCTTATCTTAAAGAGTTCTTCACCTTTACCTCTTCATCCCATAATCTATTACTTCGCTCCTCTGACAATCTCACTATCGTTTTCCCTGTTCATTCTTCAAAATTTTTCGACCAATCTTTACAGAGCATTAGACTATGGTATAATCTACCTGTTGCGATCAGAACTTCAAAGCACTTCAAAGTCCGCATTGACTGATTTTTAAAAGTCGAGTGAAAAATCATTTTCTTCAGTAAATTTTTATTTTCCGTGCGCTTACAAATGTGCTCATCTTTGTATATTTTATATTATTATGTATTCATAAAAGGTATATATTATTTTATTTTAATATATATTTTATTATGTAAAATATGTATGTGTATATGTAAGTATATATTTTCAATTTAGTAGTTTTTTACACGTAAATTAGTTTTTTCTTGCATTGCTAGCCCTTCTTCCATTCCATAGCCTAGCGTGATCTATTTTTACCATAAATAAGTTGCCTTGAAAAGATTGCTGTCAGCATTATGGCCGCCTTGTTGCAAAAACACTAGTCCGGAAGTTTTCTGTATATACCTACTGTATTGTTTTATTTTTCTCTGTGTTTTGCAAATAAAGCATATTCAAGAATCGTCCTAGAATTCGTAAGAAACGTACAATATAATGGTTTTACGATAAAATTCACTGTGGAGTATTCTACAGACTAGGTCCCCCATGGACCCTGACAATGACCCTAATGCATTAATATCAGATTGGTTCATGTTGGGGTCTCGTCGGCTCAGGTCGGCAGTTCAACTGCTGTGAGTGTTTGTGTTGTAAACGAGTAGATTTCGGAATATTTGCCACTGTAAAGCAATTTACACTCAGATGCAATATATTTTGAAAGCGAGTAAGACAGAGGGTGCGGGATCGATTCCCGTTCGAAGCAAAGTCAAGTCTAGGTCATATAAAAGCAATTTACAATAATATACATTGTCTAAGTATATATGTATGGAATATTATATACCTACCTATTTATAATGTTTGAGGTCCGAGACACAGAAATAAACCGGCCTATTAACCCTGTCCTCAAAATTTTCTAGCAAAGGCACAAATTACATAATTTACACTTTAGTACATATGTTATAACGAACATTACATTGTGAAACTCTAAATTTATTTACATTTAAACACATAAATAACAACATAACTTAAAAGCAGATTCTCTAACCTACATATTCTTGAATATATTAATAAAATTAACGCCATACATAGGTAACCCCTATTGCAATATTTCTAGATAAAACGTGTTCGTTTGTTATGGTAGCTACTGACACGGTGAGGCAACTGTAAACCACTCGACCCAAAGATTTGGACCGATAAAGACCTGAAATTTTGCAGGAAAAATAGGGTTTCTTTAGGTTTCCTTGGGATACCCCAATGTTCTAGTAATAATTGTTTTTTTAGATTTACAAGAAGTGCTTTTGAATTTTATCAAATCTCTGTATCACAAGGCTCGGGAACTATTCAGAGTTACTATCCCGACGACCCTGCACTTAGAGGGGACGGAAGCCCGCGTTGCTCTAAGACCCTGCACCATATACACATATTATTTAATAGTTACTTCGTCCCTTTGGTTGCTCATATTTTAAAGTGAGTAACTCGGCTGAATATCTAACACGCGTCTGATAAATTCATGATACTTTGCACTGCTATATGAAATACGAAGTAGACATCGCTGGTTATGGAAAAATCTCATAATGCGAAATAAATGATCACATATTTGTGGCATGGTCGCCACGGTCTAAATATGTTTTCAATCGTAATTTACTATAGAACTATCATCATTAGCCATAAATATATTAAGTCATTACCAACCATAGCGTATTATGTATGTGGTTTAATTAGAAACAAATTAGGTACCATTCGCTGTGGCTAGCAACCTAGCAACCAGACAGTTATGTAGTTTGTAACACATAATCTTCTAATTACAATCGGCGCCGTTATCGTCCAGATTGTCGGTTAAATTGGCATAAGCAACTGCCAATTAAATTGAACCATAGTATCGCATCGCTCCTCAATCATGAGTTTGGACTTCGGACAATGACTGGACCGCTTGAATTACAAGTTACAACTGCTACAAAACGCTTTCTTCCGCAGAATATCAGCGTCGTGGCTCCCGCCACGGCAATAGCTGAGCTAACCTTTTTAGTAGAATTTTAGTTAATATTGTTTATTTGTTACTTTGTATTAATGATATGATTTACCAAATAAACACTTTTTCTTTCTTTTGTATTGAGATTCGACGACATGTCCATGCTATTTATCTGTGTAACCAAAAAATATAGAACCGATTGAAAAGTCTATTTCTCCAGGCAATTTATTTACTAGGGTTGTAACTTAGAACAAACGCTTTTCTTGTTGAGTGATGTCTGAAAGTTTTCCTTTCGATTCTTGTTATATTCACAAAATGTTTCGTTTGTTCGTTTTTCTCTACGAGAAAAGAAGACCATAAAGAAGAGCATCGTTTCAACGAGGTCCGGAAACCCAATTCATACTCTATCTTTTTTCATCAGGTAGTCTTTTTCAAAGTTTATATACCGTGTAATATAAAAAAACCTTCCCAACATTCAAAATCTTATGGAAGTAGATAGGTAGGCTAGATTAGGTTTCATTATCCATGTCCCCAGTAATCATTAGTGATCAAATCGCCCGAAAATATAGTCCATTGCTCATTTCAGATAATTTTATGTCCATCACGTACGGGAGCCGAAATCCTTGTGCCACATAACAGGTTTCGCAAGACCATAGGCCACTTCGCTGTGGCCGTACGAACGGCAAAACAAGAAAGTAGAATCATTTCACAAAACTAGGTTTTACTAAGGATCCCTAATAAAAAAATAAAAAAGATATAGCCTATGTTACAGGGGGGTAATGTACCTTCTCAACATTGAAAGAATTTTTGAAATCGGCCCAGTAGTTTTTCAGTTATTCGTTACAAACAAAACTACAAATCTTTCCTCTTTTTAATATTAGTATAGATTAGTGAGATTGTTTTTGTGTGACATATGAAGGCCTACTTTCCAAATGCGAGTCTTATCAAATACTATAGAAACTCTACCGAGTTAATACGCACAGCTTCGGAAGAATTCGGGCAAGACGCGCGACACTAGCGCTACTATAGAAATACGGCGGCATGAGGTGAACGATTTCAAAACTTTTGTGCGTTTTGTATGCAAAATGTTAACGCGACACTAGCGCCCCTAGCGGCATGAGGTGAACAGGAGGTTGTCAAGTCATTGTATGAGAAACGTCAAGAGCTGTGCGTATTATATTTCTATAGTATTTGGTCTTATAAACTCCAGTGGCATTTGTATAGTATTGTGAGCGGTGTCGGCTGCGCCGGCGACCGTACCCGCCGCTCACGTGTTCCTCGTATTTGCGAGGGAGCAATTTGTTTGGCTGATGTATGCCACATAGAACCAGTTGAGTTAAATGACTATTATAAAGTGAGAGCGAGAATTTTATGAGTTTGTGCATAAACTCAAACTCATAAAACGTTGAACTAGGTTATTGAAAGTCTTCAGCACTTTGAAAGGTTTTTGAGTGGTAGAGCCTGGCTTCACTATGGTAGTGACTCGGAGACCCGTGATGATTATGGGTTGATAAGGATGGATAGACGACTATTATATATTCGTCATCTTCGTCATCCATAGTTGGCTCTATCACTATATCTCTGAATAAATTACATTTTATTGCTTATTTATAATTTTATTGGACATAAATTCAGACAATGTAAATTGTTTATGGACAATTACATAGGTATATTTATGTATTATTGATTTAATACCAATAAATCACTAATACCATAAAGATATAAATTAAGTAGGTACTTACTTATTGAAACTTTTAATTACTTAGTGATTACGGTTTATGAAATTCGTTAATTGATTTACTAAAGTGTTTAGTAAATGCAGTAAAAAATATTAATTTAATCACGTAAAATAGATTGTTTCCTTTTTTAAGGACATAGTCAAACGTCTGCGTGATACCACGGCACCGCGGTGACCGGAAGACTGGCAGTTACTTCGCGCTTCGCTCAACGCATTACCATCGCCATTTAGCGAGACGTAACGCTGCAAGCATTTTGGGCACCCTGCCACAGGGATTATCTTTTTAATATTAGTATTAGTTTTGAATAAATTTTTTTTTAAGGAACTGTTTATTATCTTGCAAAATAAATGAGTTATCATGTAAAATTGCATAACGCTATCATATCACGCACGACAATTGACCAATGATCCAATCATGGCCGTGCCCCTCGCTCCACAGCGACACATAACCCGTCTTCTAGATACAGCGTCGAACACTTCTAGAATGAAAAGTCAGAACTTAGAACCTCCCGGTCTTAGAACTTATATGAGTTTTCACATGATTTAATTAAACTATCTCTTCTAGAATCGAAACGCGTATTTTCTACTTGTGATCCCGCGTTTTTCAAACGAAGCGTGAAAAAGATTTTCAGGCCGACAAGATGAGACTGATCGAAGACTGCGCTTCCTGTCCGCGGTGTCGATGGGTCTCATTTGACTCCACTAGGTAACATCAGGTAGGGTGAAGTCAACATGTTTGGCTAAACAAAAATTATAAAAAATTAAAGGAACCAGTAAGCGCTGTTTCGATCTTCTTGCTGAAAAATATTCTGTATTTCCCGAAAAATTCGCAGCCGGAGTCGGGTTCGTCGATAGACCTTTTTCTCTAAATTGGATCTATCTTCGAGAATCGAGCTCGACCCAGACCGGGGGGTACGACGTGGAAATGCGACATTATTTTCGTCAAAGTCAAATATTTTTATTCCAGGCCTATATCAAGCTCTTTCGAATCGTCCAAATTTTTTCCAACCACCATTTTAGATAGCTGATTTGTGTACTTCGCCTTTCCCTTTCCATCTTTCCACCTACCTGTTGAGAAACTAATTTTATTGTTCTTTTGGAAATAAAATTGCAAGTTTCTAATGTTCTAATAAATTGGCGAGAGAGAGGAAGATCTCTTCTTGATTGCTTTAATTAGTACGTTACGATACGAGCCGTAAACAATTATCGAAATACTTAAATAACTGTTATTACTGGTCAATAAAGAAATAAGGAAATGCCCCATAGACCATAAATATTGAATCGAAATGATTTCCTACTAGCTTTCACCGAGGCTTCTTTCGTCGAAATATACTATGTCTATGTCTAGAACTTTAGTATGAAATATCCTCCTCCTTGCATCGTATCACTGTTGTGATACGTTGCAAGGATCGTGACCTCCAGCAATGAGCTTAACGGTGGCGTGGATGACTTTATAAAAGTTGCTGTCAAGAGCGGTGCGGATTTGGTCAG
This sequence comes from Endotricha flammealis, assembly GCA_905163395.2. Taxonomy (NCBI): domain Eukaryota; kingdom Metazoa; phylum Arthropoda; class Insecta; order Lepidoptera; family Pyralidae; genus Endotricha; species Endotricha flammealis. The sequence goes on along the minus strand of LR990864.1, from coordinate 15,389,284 downwards.
ACCATTTCATCGGGCTGCATCCCTTGCCTTGCCACCGAGACCCTCGGGGTGAGAGTCTTAATATAAAATTAATATTATACGCACACGTTCCCTGCAAAGTGCATTATCTCACGTGTATTAAAGTCTACATTGCCGTTTATTGTCCAAGGAAACATTTTACACGGCAACCAGTACAGTAATGATGTGATCTTCCGGCGACTCCCACACTACGGTAACGGATAAAACATTGCACTATTAAGGACACAAATATGACACTTCGATAAAATTAAATATCCCCTCAAGAATATATATAACACGTTGAATGTGAACTTTTTTTTGTGTTTATTAGTCACTTATGGGACGACACCAACGGAATGCCGTTCAACATGAACACGATACCTAATTATTGCGTTATTCTGTAATGTGACCGCTTCAACGCCATATTATCGTGTTAATCTCTTTCATGTAGATACTGCCACTGAGATTCTGAACTATCACCTAACATTAAACATAGTGATATTGGCCACACTAATCGTCCATCAACGTGATAATATTGTGGCATTTGATATTTTTCAAAGAAACGAAATAACACTATTTTTTGGTTTTCTAAACCAATATGAAGGTAAAAGAGCTGGCACAAGACTTCTAATACGAACAAGACAGCTAATTTTATAAGAAGAGAAACCAATGTGACCTAATATTCAAAGTGATGTTCTCAAATTTCCCGTGGGTAAAAATCCTTTGGGTTTTCGAAAAGCAATAATAAAACAAAAGGGTTTACGTAGGCTCTCGTTAGTTTGGCTAAATCGGTGATGCAAAGATCCTAAATGAAAACGAGGTTTAAGAGAGGTTGAAGAGAGGTAGGGCACATCGGATAATCCGCTCAAACCGGAGCAGCCCGTCTGAGGAAGGTCATCGACCTTACAGAAGATCGTAGCCAAATAGCATTGGTCTCGGCCATGTTGTCTTCCTACGGTGAGTAAGGTCTCCAGAGCTCTACTTAGGGGGGTTGGGATGGTTGGCAACGCGTGAGTGATACCCCACCCCGGTATTGCAAGCGTCTATAGGCTACGGTGATGCTTACCATCAGGCGGGCCGTAAGCTTGTTTGCCAACTTTCTGGTATAAAAAAGGTTTATTGACTCAAAGAATTAGTACCTAAAAGTAGGCTTATTATCACCCTTTGTATGCATTTTACGACATAGCAATACTTTACCAGTAAAGTATCTACTTGCATAAGTAGCATAAACCCATGGCCTGACAGCCTTGAACTAAAATTCTAGTCTTGTGCAGAAACTGCTACTTAATGAATTTGCAATTGCATAATTTTGTCACTGTCGCAGTTCGGCATAGATTCTAGATTTATTGGCGAATAGTTATCGTGTCTGTGTAGCTAAGTTTTATTAAAAGTCTCTATTAAAAGTGCAAGTACTAAGTTTCTCATCATAATACCTACTTATATAAAACACCCAAACTCAAGAAAAACACATATTTCATCACTTAAAGTACACGTAACATATAGGAAAGTCTCTGACGACCAAATCACAGTTTTTCTTAGAGAATCATTAACTACTTTGTAAAGTGATAATTGTCTGTTACAATCTCGTAGAATCTCTTAACAATGCATCCACTTAAGAAGAACACACTCGACTTAAGACATAAAGCTGCTATACACGGACCGCTTATGGAAAGTGATTACCGCCGCGAACATCATCAACACCAGAGGATACAAATGCGTTGCCCGCTAAATTATAAAGGCAATACACAGAAAATAAAATAAAAAAGCAGAAGTTAGGCTTTCGAAACTGTCACACATAATGAAACGCATAGTGCTTAACACCGATATTCTGTGAGAGGGTGGGATTTTCTCAACCGATAGCCCATTTCATAAATTGACATTGGCAGGACAGGTATAAACTCGAGCAGCTTGTGTCGAGCAGTCATTAGGATAGGAGGCTACTAACCACAGAAAAAAAAATGAAATGACAAAAAAAGGCCGTGAGTGCCGTGACCGTTTTTTTTTCGCAATTTCTATTACCGGTGGCCATTTTGTTTGTTTCCGAAATGGTGGTAGTTTATAGTTTATTTTATATTAATTTAATTGAGAATGACCCTAAAAAGAGCCTGTGAAGGTCTAGTCTCTAAATAAATAGATTTTGACATTTCATTTCATAAAACGCAACCTCTCTCGTGCAATTGTTTTTGAGTGTTCAAGAAAGCGGTCTGTGTATGGCACCATCTAGTTGGGATCCTACCTCAGTACGCTCTCGCTAATTGGAAGCTTTCTACTGTCCAATTGTCAATGCTACTATAGTTACAAAGGTCGCCAAACTAGGTCTTTACTATTCTTCACACGAGTATGTCATACGATTTTAACCTGAGAGCTTATTGAATGGTTTTATATAGTGTAACTATTTTATGACTTTTATCAGAATGGATAAACAATCAAATAACCTATTTTTGTATAATAATGGTTAGCAACTTTTTCAAGACGTTGTTTTCGGTTTACATAGTACAATATGAATTATTGTAAGAAATCGCGTCATGCAATATTTACTAAACTTGAATTATATTTTCGGCCCTTGCTCACCTTTTTCATTGGCTGACTGTACCTTAAATAAATCAAAACAGTTCTTTACGTAATGCTGTAAGCCGTTTAGTACTAGTATTCTAGTAATATACATTGCAAATCCGTCTAAAAACCATAATTTTCTCTGCTTGCCACGAGATCTACACGTGAGGTTACACAATCTTATGCTTTTGAAATCTAGATTTCTTAGTCAGTCTAAGCGTGTACAAGTATCCTCCGGTCTGGTGATGATAGGCTAACAATGAGCTGGCAACCGCCGCCGGTGGAGCCATTGTGTCGTTGAATGCGGCCATAATGACCGAGACCAGTCGGTGATACGAGAACCGTAATATTGGGAATTTAACACGCCACGTGTAATTCGTACTTTTGCCAGCTGTTTTAAACAGTTTAAAACATAGGCTCCATTATTAATAATTTTGTTTATTTTACTTATTTATTAGAGGCAAACAGTAATACAAGAAATAGTTATACTTAGATATAAACATAGACCTTGTCTCTTATAACATATCCCGCAAGTAAACACTAAAATTTTATCTGAATTAAGTATATTAGTAAACAAAGATTATCGAATCAGGACGTGGCTGTGAACAGTGCTTGTTTTTAGGGTTCCGTAGTAAACTACAAGGAACCCTTATAGTTTCGCCATGTCCGTCTGTCCGTTTGTCCGTCCGCGGTCTAGCGCTTAGACGCTTGATGCTAGAAAGCTGTAATTTGGTATGTATACTCATATTAACAATGCTAACAAAGTGGTAGAACAAAATTTTGAAAAATCTAGTAGTGCCTACTTAACCGTTATAATTTTCCTTGTAGTTTCACTATATGGACTACTACCATGATTTTTTCAAATTTCTAAACTCAAGACTTTCGGAGACACCGTGCAAAACGAAAATCGACACATAAAATGTAAATAATTCGCAAACGGATCATTGTATCGGAAAATGATCTTCCCACACCCTCAATGTTTTTAAGAGACCTATCTAACGACACCCCACAAGATGGGACCGGTGCGTAAAAAAAAAATCATTCCTACTTTACCTACAGGTAAAGTAGGAATGATTTTTTTTTTCGTACTAGTCCCCGGTTAAAAACATTGAGGGTGTGGGAAGATCATTTTCCGATACAATGATCCGTTTGCGAATTATTTTCATTTTTTGTGTCGATTTTCGTTTTGCACGGTGGTCCCACCCTCTATCTCCGAAAGTCTTGAGTTTAGAAATTTGAAAAAATCATGGTAGTAGTCCATACAGTGAACCTACAAGGAAAATTATAACGGTTAAGTAGGCACTACTAGTTACCGAGTTATAGCCGACGAACTTATGAAGTAAAATTTGTTTTACGAAAACGTACAAATGTCATAAAAAATGGCATTGTACTCATCTGCAAGCAAGTAATGCATAGCCAATACCCTACATTATACGTGGCCCGACACGTACTTGCCCAGTTTTTTTTTATACAAAAAGATACCCAAAATTTTAAGAAAGATATTTAATGATCCCTTGTTCACTTTTCTTCCCCAGTTAAATAAATAAAATAATATGCGATGGGAGCGAAAAAAAATGTTCAATATTTTGTTCCACCATTCCCTTTTAGTTTAATACGGAATCCTGAAAATTGGATAATAACCATAATTACTACGGAATCCTTAAAAAAAAAGGTTCCTGTCCATTGGTCTCGCTATAAACATCAGAGAAAAATAAATATTATTATTTTAGTAAGTAATAGTAATTACTTTTAAAAACAACGAGAACTATACTAACATTAGTTAAGCTAGAATATATTTGTTTTCGTCGCTAATAAGAGAAATTGCTGCACCGGCATCATACATAACAAAGTGACCGCTGTTAAAATTTGATACAAATTAGCAATTTGTGAATCCAATTGTTGAGCGCATCACGGCATTCACCAGCAATCTTGGAGATTATTTTGTGACGTCAAGCGAATAATACCAGTTGATGCCACCAAGCCACTTGGACGGATTGCATCGTCAGTTAAGATTGTGACGTTAAGAATTATGGTTTTGGTATGTAAACAACTCGTAACAACATTTATTTTTTATTATTTCAATCCTGGATTCTGAAATGAAATGAAATGAAATCGTTTATTTCAGAAATTAGACCTTCACAGGCACTTTTTCTTGTCATTTACAATTTGTATATATGTATAAAGAAAAAAACTACGTTATAAACTACCACCATTTCGGACACAAGCAAAATGGCCCCCGGTAAAAGAAATGGCGAAAGAAACCCGGTTGCGGCCTTTTTTGTGATTTATAATTTTTTTTCTTTCACTTGTTTGTTACAATGTATAAGTAGGTACATTTATAAGAATAAATAAAATACAGATCCAGGTACATACAGATTCTATAAATAACTGTTTTAAAAATAAGTGACACTAACTACATACATCTCAGTGCTTAGTACGAGTTTTTTATAAGCAAAAGTATTTCCTGTAAATCTACTTGCAATATTTTTTTTTCAACTCACGATCGTATTACCGACACCGAAGTAGTGTTTTGTTGATTCTTTTGCAAATACCAGTTTGCCATATCTAGTATGAGTTGTAGTAGACATGAATTTGTAAGCACAAGCAGATTCTCGTAACAAAAACAGTTTCAATCTCATCTCAATCAAACTCACGCACTATCTCGCTCAACTCCTATTTTGTATGAGTGAGGCAGCGCAGAGATTGACATGACGGGCGGCAGTAGTAGAATTGCATTTATATGCATTCAAATCTTTAGTAAGTGGATTCTTGGCTTTATTTTCATGTCGTGTACGAAGTAAAACGCTTGCGTGCTAAAAGATCTTTCAGATCTAACGATCGCAGTCAATTACGAGTTAACGAGTTCACTTCACAATTTAGTATAATGTTTAACAGAATATCAAAGGAATGATGTTGTTAACAAGTTTCTATCAACAATTTAATGATTTATTTAATAATTAATTGATTTATTACTTCATTTGAATTTGTTGCGTGCGCATATGACTTTCATGTCTATGATAATTGTAAATATATTATAAACTAGCTTCTGCCCGCGGCTTCGCCCGCGTGGCCTAGTAACAATTAGCATATTTTTCTTCAGAAACCAATTTCGGTCCTGCACGACCCGGTACGGTACGGTTCCATCCGGTTCGGTCGGTCCGGTCAGTCCGGGCCGGTCCGGTCGGTCCGGTCCTTGTATGGAACCTACGTGCCAATTAGCATATTTTTCTACAGAAAAAAAAACCGGTCCGATCCGGCACGGCCCGGTACGGTGCGGTTCCTTCCGGACCGATCAGGTCTGATCCGTTCCGGTCCCGTCCGGTCCTTATATGGACCCTACATGACAAATTTGGCATCTCTAGACCCAGCGGTTTGGGCTGTGCGTCCTCTCGCAACCTCGTTTGCGTATATCTCGGATTCCCGTGGGAATTTTGAAAAGAAACATACACTAAATGTTAAGTTGAGCAAATCGCCACATATTAGTGAAAACCGCATCCAAATCGGTTCAGCCGTTTCTGAGATTAACGCTAATCTGTGTGTAAATGCAAACATACATACAAACATATAAACGTACAAACAGACGGACAAAAAAAAACCGGTCCGGTCTGGCACGGACTCGGTACGGTGCGGTTCCTTCCGGACCGATCAGGTCTGATCCGTTCCGGTCCAGTCCGGTCCGTTCCGGTCCGTTCCGGTCCGGTCCGGTCCGGTCCGGTCCGGTCCGGTCCGGTCCGGTCGGTCCGGACCATATAAGGACCCTACATGCCAAATTTGGCATCTCTAGACCCAACGGTTTGGTCTGTGCGTCCTCTTGCAACTTCGTTTGCGTATATCTCGCTTTCCCGTGGGAATTTTGAAAAATCCTTTCTTTGTATATCCCTAGACGTCGTAAGTAACCTACATGCCAAATTTGGAATCTCTAGACCCAGCGGTTTGGGCTGTGCGTTGATATACCCTCGCAACTTCGTTTGCGTATATCTCGGATTCCCGTGGGAATTTTGAAAAGAAACATACACTAAATGTTAAGTTGAGCAAATCGCCACATATTAGTGAAAACCGCATCCAAATCGGTTCAGCCGTTTCTGAGATTAGCGTGTACAAACATACATACAAACATACATACATACAAACAGACGGACAAAATTTTTCGAAATTCTTGTTCTATTGCTTATTCTTCATCGCCCTAAACAATTTTTTTGGAAATATATTCAATGTACAGACAAACTTTTTTTACACTTTTATTATATTATAGATTATAGATTATAGATTATAGATTAATTGATTTATTACTTCATTTGAATTTGTTGCGTGCGCATATGACTTTCATGTCTATGATAATTGTAAATAGGTATATTATAAATATAAAAATTGTAATGGTCGTGGTTCTTGCGAAATTGGGTGAAAACGAGAATATGGACGAGAGAGGAAAGTTTTGCTTCCAGATCTCAATCGCCGAAATAATGCATTGCATGCTTCCGGTCGATATTATTTGAGAGGGTAGCACTTCCCAGAGTTAACACATTTCATAAACGCTCTACCACTCAATTTCAATACTTCCTACTTCGTCTGTTTTCTTTCTGATCAAATTCGTTGTGAGTTCCAAGACAGCTGTAGTTTCTCCCCCGGGACGTCAATAAGCTTCATTACTTATTGTCAATCTTAGGTCGCCGATGTTGATTTATACAGGAGATCCAGGAGATACAGCGATGGGCATGTGTGGTGGGCTGGTACCGAACCGCTCTACCATTTCACAGATGCAGAAATTATAGTGTCCGAAGAGGAAACTTTGCTTTTTTAAAAGCTTTTATTTAACTTGACCTGTATGTATGTATGTATGAATGTATGTAAGGGTGGAATCTTGGAACGTAAATTTGAACCACTTCCCGAAGACCGATTGAGCTGAAATTTTGCTTAAAACTGTAGATCAGATGACAATACAATATTATGATAACAAAATTACGATACAGCCGTTTGTGTTCCGTTTTTCGTACAAAACAGTTCCGACCAAAAACCTATAGGGTACTTCCGGTTGTCCTAGAATCATGAAATTTGGCAAGAAGCAAGATGATGTAGTACAAGTACAGGAATAAATCTGAAAATCGTAAATTTGTAGTTACTTCTTCTTCTTTAAACAACCAATATAATGTGACCCTACCCTTGGTACATTTTACATTGGTACATGGCTCTTTTTATACCGGTTATGAATTAAAATGTATTTTATCTATTACTAGCTTTTCCTCGCGGCTTCGCTCGCGTTAATTTTATGACATAGATCTCGTTTGACAACAAAACAATGGGTTGTTTTGTTGTCAAACGAGATTTACCTGTATAAGATAAACATAATTATCGAACTAAAATTTAGTAATTAAATCTCGCGACAAGCTTTTATGTCATATAAATTGTGTAATGACGTTATAAGTTGATAGTTAAAATTTTAAAAGAAAAGTTTATTTTATTCTTTTTAGCGCAATTAAATAAAAGCTTGTTTTTAAATATATTTTTTTTACTTTTAATTTTTGTTTTTTTTTTCATTAATTTGACATAGTTTGGTTATGCCAGTTACGTATGGTAGATTGTGTCCTCTATAAAGGCACTGATAGTGGTAAAGCACATGTGGTATTGATTTTATTACTTTGAATGATTAATGTTTGTGGGGTTCATGGTTGTGGTGTGGGTGGAAACGAACACCTGTAGCCTGTAGGTACCACTACAATTACAAATTATTCAGAGGCGCAAGTATTTTAAAAATTACAAAAAAGGTTTTACACATTTTATAGGACCAGAGTGTAAAATGCGAAAATTTTACCAAATAAAAATTCTTTGAGGTATTTTAATAAAAACATTTGTATGTGATTTTTAAAAAGGTCATGGTCATGGTAGGATGATGGGAGCAGAAGAGATAATTTGTCGTGATTGACCCTTTGCCATGACTTTAACTTTGACTTGCTACTTGTATGTAAGTTCCAAAACCTTATTTCCAAACATGGTAAACAAAGGAAAGTAAGTACTTAGGGACGCATGCATACGACGAAGATTCTTATTGTAAAAGTTTTCTAAATATTTCATAAAAAGTAAAGTTTGCTGATTTGAAATTGTTGTAATATTTTCATTTATTATATTATGATTTCTTGTAACCTGTTTTAATACCATTTTCAAAGAGCAAGTGCTAAGTTTCTTGCCAGTTCTTAGTACGATTCTGTCGTCTGTGGTGTAGTAGCGAAAAAAGTGACGATCCGAAAGAGTCTATTTGAATAATATAAGTTTTAAACTTTACTTAAATTTTGGTTAATCCATACATAGTAACATCCGTACAAAGTACCTACTTATATTATTGCAGTTAGTTTACTATAAATCAGTGCTATAAATATAAAACGACTAACTTCAATAGTTTACTCTGAAAGCCGGTCTATGCGATAGTTGTTTCCTATGCAATAATCAAATTGGATCTGGTCTCAGGTAAGTAATTAATATTTCTACAGGGAAGTAATTATACTTTGTACATAATGCAATTCGTTTCATGCAAAAAAATGACATATTAATAGTTTGGTTTAACATAGCACATGTATCTTTTGTGATATCAAAATAACTACATTTTTTAATGATTAATGCTTGCACCAGGATGTTTTTAATTTTGTTACATTGTTTAACACAGGCCCGCCCGATTAAGAGATAAAAATCAATAAATATTGTGCATGGCCTACTGTGCTGTAGGCAGGTATTAAAACTGGCTGTTAAAAATATATTAAAAAATGTAGCGCCACAGAAACTGGCAACATGAAATGGTACTGCTCTATGGTACAGCTGGTCCAGCGGGCAATCGACGCCGGGTGTTAGGCTTGTATTATATTTTCTGGTACTGAAATGAAATGAAATCGTTTATTTCAGAAATTAGACCTCCACAGGCACTTTTTCTTGTCATTTACAACTTGTTTAATAAAAAAAATAAACTACGTTATATACTACCACCATTTCGGACACAAGCAAAATGGCAACCGGTAAAAAGAAATGGCGAAAGAAAACCGGTTACGGCCTTTTTTGTCATTTTGTACTCTTTTTTTTTTTCCTTTTTTTTCCACTCATTAGTTACAATGTAGTTATAAGTACATTAAAATTTATAAGAAGAATACGCGGAATGTTTTACACAATGGTGTGGAATGAACAAGTCTTAAATCTACAATAAAATAATAAAAAAAAGGTCAGTACTGACAAGAGTGAGCAGACCAGTCCCCCCAGGCAGCACCCGTTCACGAGTTGACGCGAGAGTCAGCCATCGCTGTGCTCAACCATATTAGAGGGAACTCAGCGACCCGAGTGGGATATATCAGTGTCATTTGTACCATCAATGGTACGGGTGGTCCGGCGGGTTACTTTGCGCGTCATGCATGGATAAAAATTCAAAAACTTTTTTAATATTTGAATAATCACAATCCCCAGTATTCCTTTCCTATGCTATAAAACGTTATACGCTAGGTACGTTATATTCCCTATCAGACCAAAGTAAATCTTTTCGACTAGTATTTAAAATTTCTGGACACACAACAAAGCAATGAATAATAGATGTCATTACTTCCTAATAGAAAGTTGATTTAAATACGTAAGTGGCATTTTAATTATGCTATCAAAAGAATTCTGTATTCCTACATATTACTTTTCCCACCCGCGTAATCCCATTATTCCTGTTCCCGTGGGAGTTCGAAAATCAAATCTAAATGTCTGATTTAATGATGACAAAAAAAAAACACATCAAAATCGGACCATCCGCTGGATGCAGCTGGATGCTACGATGCGACGTACAGAATTAAAGCTACACATGTCAAACATGTCTGTCTCCATGGGTGACGGTGATCACTTAACATCAGGTGATCCGCATGTTCGTCTGACAACCTCTTACATAAAAAAAAACATAACATCCCTCCTTTTTCTGTCGGGGGTTAAAAAGACCGTAAGTAACTGGTTTTCTTTCGCCATTTTCTTTAACAGTCCTTTTTTTTAACTGAAATTGTGGTAGCTTAAAGAGTAGTCTAATTAGTTACATAAATCATTTATTATTATTTGTAGGTAGTCTTTGACTAGAGAAAGTGCTTGTATTGTAAAATAAACGTTTTCAATTTTGATAGAAGACACGGTCATCAAAAACCGAATACAATAAAATTTTTACACTGGCTGGTTCTAAGATAAGATTTAAACTTAATGTACTATTTAAAATATAGAACAACTTTTCTCGATAGTTTCTTCCAATATGTTTCCAATCTTTGGCTTTCCCATAAACATTTTTCCGTCAATAACAATAACCTCATCATCATCTTAACCTGTTTCTGCTCACTGCTCAGCATAGCTCTTTTTGTACGCCATTAACATTAACAATTAATAAATAATTCTTTTTCTAACTTCATTGTTTTGTTCGTGCAATTTAAAGACAAAATGTTTCCATAAAAACGAAAAACCGTGACCTATTGCTAAATACTAGTGACATTTTGTTTGTGGTGGCCTTCTTGCCTTAAAATAGAAAGCATGAGTGAGGATTAAATAATTCAGTCATACCTTGAACGTTTGTAGGTATACGTATATCCAGCAGGTAGCGCCTTTGCCCTACTGTTGAATAAGTCTTTAATTGTTTGATGTCAAGAAAATGCACTACCCCATTACCACAGGGTCTGCTTTTTTAAATTTAAATTGTGCCTACCAACATTAGTACCAAGATACATGTTGTAAAGAACAGAATTAGGTCCTTTAATCCCTTTCCTTTCACGCAGGTTTTCGCCTTACGCGCTTTTAACCCGCGTACGGATGACGGCACGTTTACAACCGCGTGCGTTTCCCGCGTCACAGGAAAAACATGTTTGAAAATTAAATGCATCCGCATGCGGTCCACAAACGCGCGCGGATAACTCGGAACAATTAAATCCTAGCATTGACCAAAAATCAAGCCTAATTTTCGTGAAATATTGTTTTTGATTTAAAGCACTGTTCGCCTGTGTACTGATACAAAAGGCGAACATAATGCTAAGTTGCATTCTCTACCAGTTAACGGCACGTCTCTGCTCGGTTCTCATCTCACGAGTCACGTCACGACTAGCTCCTGGCATCACGTGATTTGACGTGATTATTATTATTATTATGATTACATATATAAATGACGTATATTATTATGGTATCATAATATACACTTATGTACTTATATCGTAAGTTAAGCAAGTAAAAGCTACGCAGTTTATTAGCATCGAAAGCCGCGAGAACTTTCGTGCACGCTCCGACTCAACAATTGTACTTTCTTTTTGCAACACAGTAATCAGAGTAAATATTGTATTGTACTGTTTGATATTACTACATCAATTTGCAAAGATACTGACAAGAAGTTAAAAGAGAAATTAACCTTAATTTGGGGATTTTGGCGCCAACTCGATAGCATAAACTTGAGCTCGTTATTAGGAAATTTCTGTGCGTTTCAAGTTTAATTCATGTTATTTATATGTATTAGAAGCAAACATTGGTTAAAGTGTATAGTGATTAAGGTTTATAATCAGGAAGTATTGAAATTACATTATCGCGTTGAAATCCGCCTTCTCTGAAGGATTTTTTAAAGAAGTAACCACTAATAACAAAATTAAAATAATAAAATAGATTAATTGGATCGTGAAGAGCAGGTGAAGAGTATCAAAAGCGAAAACTGACTCACTAAACTTCGAAATTACTCGAAAGCCAACTCTTAAACTGGCTGGTTTTCATTGCCTAACCAGTTTGTTTATAGTTTGAGTCTACGAAGATCCACTATGGGTCACTCATGGGTCACTGAGTTTATTATTATGGAAACCATTTATTAAATGCTAATATAACTGATCGCGGTCAATCTGTGTTTATATTTTTAATTTTGTTTACTAATTTACTTGTTACGTAAAGGTACAAACTTATTATGAAACGTGACAAAATAGTTATAAACATTATAGTACAAGGTCAGAGGTGGTCAGAGGTCACTATCCTGTACTTTTTACAGCTTAGATACATTTTGGACATGACATGCCGCGAGTTGAGCGAGTAGAAGCTCATGATATTTGGCCAAGTAGAAGGGAGGTCTTCTCCCGTCTACTTGGCCAAACGCGATCACTCACCTACCCGTTGGGACTTCGTTAAGCCCTGGCCTACAAAGATGCGGAAGAGCATAGTGCATCGAGATACGCCACTTATCATAATTTAATCTTAATCAAAAACAAAAAGTTAACTACAAAGTTAATTATTCTGTTGCAACAGAGATTTTCCCCCTAAAAATATAAATTTGTCCACACACAGTGAATTTGCGCGATGCTTATGGAGATACGATGTGCATTGGTGACACCACCAACCTGCTCATGTTTTCGTGCAAAAAGATTCGCGGCGAATTCATCCTTCCTGGACAAGATCATTAGTACATCATTACAAGTTAATAAATATATATGAAATGTGTCCTAGTGCTCACTCAAGCTTATGAAAAAATAATAACAACATAATGCATTATCATTATTGCCCAATTTCTGATTGGGGAAGTGTCGTAAATATACGGACTGTTAAGCATGACGGGAATACATCGTTTCCTGACTAAACAACTATTCATTTACAATAGCTGATGACAAGAGGATGCGATGATTTACATGTTTGTTTTTCACGCACTAGACCAAAACAACACATACACAGCAAAGGAAAAAGGAGGATCGCAAAGACAGTCAATCCACTGGATGGATTTGGCAAAACAAATAGTTTATTTATAAACAACTTCTTTTTGGCTAAAATTACAACAGTTCCTGCGGGGATATCAATTAATCGGAAAAACTATGATATTAAAAAAAAAACACAGGAAATCACTGTTTTGTAATGTCCTGTGCAAAATATTATTTATTTATATATGAGGTAGGCAAACGAACATGCGGCTCACCTGGTGTTAAGTTTTTTTTTTACTTATCAACAAAAGCCATAGCGCGAGGACAGCTATTAGATTTTACAAATTAGTCCATCCTTCCGTTCTTCTTCTTTTATGCTTCCCGCAATTAGTGTCAACTGTCGGTAGCTGGTGTATCCTTCCATTAGTTACAGGAAACACTGAGCCAAAGGTTCGTAGTTTCAAGATCATCGTCAGGAAAAATAGTTGTAACATTGTCATCGAATCATTTCGATCCAGTACAATGATCTCTGTGTCAGATAGTTATGATATTTTCGTACTGCAATTTCGTTTAGATTAGGGCTTCCTGAAATGTGAGTAGCGAGGTGCTGGTCATCGCGAAGCTTCGGGAATCTTCTAAAGTTCGAAACTAAACCGTCAAGAAGTTTTTATATTTTTTTAGTGTTTGTTTTTGTACTTTTTTCGATTTGAATAAATTAATAAATCTGAATGTTGATTATTTTTTATTTTTTTCTATCTACGTCGATAACGTTTTTAAGTTATTTTTCAGTTTGTTTTGTAATAAATTATTGATTTTTTTTCTATTTTGTTTCGATTTTAATAAATTAATAAATCTGAATGTTGATTATTTTTTATTTTTTTCTATCTACGTCGATAACGTTTTTAAGTTATTTTTCAGTTTGTTTTGTAATAAATTTTTGATTTTTTTTCTATTTTGTTTCGATTTTAATAAATTAATAAATCTGAATGTTGATTTTTTATTTTTATTTATTTTTGTTTGCTTTGAAATAAATGAATAAATATGATTATAATTTTGGTGCGTCATAATGCGGAAAGGAAAATGACAATAACGCAATCGAAAAAGTTTGGGAAATCCAGATTTAATTCTTAGGTTTTATTAGAGGACAAACATCGACAGTTTTCTAAAATCATTCATACACCGCTTTGCACCAGAAAAACACATAAAGATCTCTTCAGATTGACGATTCGTACCAGCAATGGCTGATAGGTGATTGTCCATTTATGGCCTCACCAGGAGCGGGTGTCGGAAGCTTGCATACCGGTTTGCAACTCCAGGAAACGACTATCTATTAGAAAAAGTTTCACTTCCATCGGATGTACCTACTTCTTCCGTGACATCGCTACTCGTTTATGTGTTATGTTGTTAATTAAAAGTCTAGTCAACTAATCTAGCTTACAAATGTCCAATCCATGGAAGACAGAATGATTTTAGTAAGTAATCATATTATTTTGTTAAATTAAAACTCTAATTTTATCACGTTCCACTAAATTGTAGTTGGCGATATAATTGTACAAGTTTATCGATTCGCAATTGTTTCGTTTTAACACTAATTAGGCTGATTATAAATGAGTGCAATTAATGAATGGCCACTCACAGTGTCTCGATGAGTTCGCAGTTGAGCAGCAGCCTGCCGGGGCCGAGCTCCACCACGGCCACGGTTTGGTCGTGGAAGTAGATCATGCGCAGGGTGTCGTTCCCCACGCGGCGGCCCGTGTAGGGCTTCACTCCGGCGGGCTCCCGGCGCTCGGCGTCGTCGGCGCGGGCGCCCACGCTGCCCACCAGCCCCGCGAGCGACCAGCCCGCGGGGAAGCTGAACGAGAACGGCTTGGCACACGCGGACGGCGGCGACGACACCGCGATGCAGAAGATGACCATCAACGACAGCAGGGACTTGAGCAGCCCGTCCGCCATGGGCGCGCCCCGGTTGAGCGCGTCGCGCGCCGACCGCACCGCGCTCATCAGTCTGCGGAATGACATTTTACGCTGCCGGTCTGCTTTCGTCCATGTCGAGCGTGCGACCCGCGCAGTCATCAGTCGGCGACTGGCGGCGGCGCCCGCAGCGGTGGCAGGCAGGCAGGGGCACTTTCTTCGCGCGTGACGTCACCCGCGGTCACTGTCGCAGTAATTTCACCGATGTGGTCTCGCCTTGCACTTCCGGCAAGCTGGTGTGTTTACGCTACGACCATGGTTACTCGGAATATGCGGTAACCGAGTCGTTACTTGGCTACACGCGGATGGACGCTAACTATAACGCCGCGTTGGAAATGTATGACACGCTGGTGGCGAAGTTGGTTGTGACTCCTTCGGTATCAGAGGACCAGGTTCGATCCTTAATTGACGCACCCGGCCCTCTGGTACCTTGACACGACGACGGTTGCCTAAATAATATTTGAATTCCTCATGGAACCAGAATAGACCATTACAAAAAGCTTATAAGAACGCTGTTAGAATTTTAATGACTTTAGTGAAACAAACTTACAAAACGACATTTTAATGATCGAACTGTGTTTGTATAGTCGATCAATAAGTAGTTGGGGACTATTCCATTCATAATTACCTACTGTTTACGATTGAAGTAATAAGTACATTATTTATTAAACATTTTGCATTTTTTATATTAGTCACGTGTGAGTAAATCATTCAGCGATAAAAGATTTGCATCTGTAGCTGTAATAATTAATTCTCATCTTGTATTCAATCAATACCTACTTCCCAATAAGATACGTAATATCGTAATACCCCACGGGATATTGTGGGCTTATGTATATGTCTTATATAATAGGTATGACAGACTGTTTCTGAATGGTACTTTAATTCCACAGTAACAAGTGTCAAGCTAATTGTTTTTTTCTTCTTTATTTTGACATTAACATCTATAATTTAATGTGTTATTAACTTTAAAAATGCGTTTCAGATACTGGCAGTTAAGAGATACAAACCGCCACTTTTATCAGGTCAACGTTCCGTTTGCTTGTTTTCCTGTCGTATGTCACATTTTTTTTACTCCTTTTACCTATTTTGCGAAGCCTAACAACAGTAGGTAATCGAGTTAGTACGATGTTGTAACAGTTAAATCTATCGTGTAAGTATATCCGTTCCATATAAGAATAGGAATGAGAGAAAAACAATAATAACTAATCCTAACTTTTTCAATTCAATTATATTAGTTTGGTGGTAACTATATTTGTTTCAATATCAAACCATAATCATCCCACTGATGGGATAGAGGTAGGGCACAGCGGATAATCCGCTCAAATCGGAGCAGCCCGTCTGGGGAAGGACGTCCACCTTACAGAAGATCGTAGCCAAATAGCATTGGTCTCGGCCATGTTGTGTTCCTACGGTGAGTAAGGTACAGACCTCCAACCCCCGGTATTTCAAGCGTTTATAGTTTCTATATGTCTTATTTTTCTCTCTGGTCTATAGGCTACGGTGATGCTTACCATCAGGCGGGCCGTGTGCTTGTTTGCCACCTTAGTGTTATAAACAAAATACGGGTCTCCCTTCAATCGAAGAGGGATTAGAGCTTACTCTGCCACGCTGCTCCAATGCGGATTGACAGAGGCCGGTGTCTTCACGCAGCTTGAAGGCCACAGACTCTGAACAACTGTCATCGAACAACAACTGGGACCGACGGATTTAAAAAAGACACATAAGTGCATTATTGTGCATCTATAGAAATGTTTGTCATGTACGGGATTCAAACCTGCGATCTTTGATATCGTGACCATTTCTTAAGCACTAAGCCATCGAATCTATCAATTATAGATTTATATGACGCCATTTTAAAATCTTTATGTCACACAATATTTGTTTATGGTTTGTAATAAAACAATTAGAAGTATTGTTAGTCCGCCCAACAATAGGCAATTACGTGACTTTTGGCTCAGACAAACATAAAAACAAAAGGTTTTATATATTTATAACAGTATAATAAAATCTATTAACTGGTGAATGCGATTTTCCCCGTGCAATAACATTCTTACGGTTCCCTGTATTCCCATAGGAATTACGAAAATAAAAGTTGATTTCTAAAATCCCTATCTCGTCTCATTCAATACCATCTCTAATTCGTCGAAAAAATATTCATAAAGTTAACCTGTGTACTCAAGAGGAAGGAAATTCTTGGGAATACTACTAGCTTTTATCCGAGTAGACTGTGCGATGCCTGATGGCTCAAAAACATTACTGTATGTATACGGTATTTTATACGCGCCATCTAGCGTCGAATAACTGCAACTTTAATTTTATTCCAATGTCACAAGATGGCGCCGTAGATTAAATCAAGGGAAATCGGTCTCTCCTAATATTTAAATTTTAAACACAAAAACACCATCAAAATATTAATTTAATCACATTCACAACCTTTTTACAATACAATCACAATATACATTATATATCTTTTATTCTATATACATTACAAATTAGATATAATTTTAAGTTATGTACACTTCAAGACTATCCATAAATACATAAATACTCAGTTTCACAAAATCATTTTAAAATTAATGATACATTAAATTTGACCATGTCCAACTGTACAACAGATTTTTTTTTCATATCTTTTCCTTTTCTATCTTCAATGAGAATGAAAAAAGTCGATCGCAAAAGCGGTGACGTGGCACCCTAATTTTTGGTGTTTATAATGTTAAATATATACAATAAATTAGGTTTACGTATATATTACATATATAATAAATTAGGTTTACGTATAAAATATGATCACATCAAAAATTTATATTAATGTTAAAAAAATATTATACTTTGTCACAGAATAAATGCAAATTCTCGTAATAGATAGTTTATGAAACTGTCTTATAATCGAGTGTATTAAAACATAATTAAGTTTATCACACGAGTGTTTTGAAACATACAAGTCTCCCATGAAAAGAAATCTGAAAATTCGGACTGATTTTTCGGTGAATTTCATGGTTAGATTTCAACGAAACTTCGGTCCAAATTTTCGGATTACGTTTCATGGTAGACCTGCTAATTACATACAGTTTCAAACACTAATCATATGAGGCCGCGGTTATGAAGTGAGTGCGGCACGGCAGCGTTCAATTGTATAGATTTATATGGGACTGTACACTAAGGTAGCGACGAGCACCGCCGCGCCGCGCCGCTAACTTCCCGCGGCCAAGCATAAAATATAACAATTTGTATTGATAGATAGTATTTTGACATTTCAAAACTTCGCATGCGCAGAAACTTACGTAAATACAAGAGTACATTATCGAAATTATTTTTTTTGTTCATGTTACGTGAGATAGGAGTTAGATAAAAATTTCAAGAATTACATAAATAGATTTGTTTTTTTTTTCTATTTCAATTTGTGACCAGTCCTTTTTAAGGAGATCAATATATAAACAAATAGTTACTTTTTTATAATTATTATTTTAGTCAAACATAATGACTAGGTTATATCAATCAATGATATTACGATTAAGTCTCTCTGTGCTAAAAGCATGGCATGTTAAACTGTCGACACATAGCTGTTGTTAAGCCAAGTCAATGACCGGCAGGTAACCTAAAAACATATCAACCAACGGGCCGCAAGATGAGTATCACACTAATATTATAAAGACGAAAGTATGTGAGTTTGTTTGTTACTCCTTCACGCTCAAATGGCTGGGCCAATATTTATGATATTTGGTATGTAGGTAGCCGATACTCTGGATTATCACATATGGTACTTTTTATCCCGAAAAGTACGCGATTTCCGTAGGATTTAGTCAAAAGTCTGATGGTCGATGGCAGTTTATAAAGTAGATAGCGCTGCTGTAAATAAAATTAAAGCGGGTAACAGCTAGTCCCATGTATATCAAACTACTGGACCGCCCCGGCTTCGCACGGGTTTCACTAAGAAACCCTAACTTTTTGAAAATATAATATAGCCTATGGGGTTATGTACCTTCCCAATGGTGAAAAATTTTTTTAAATCGGTTCAGTTGTTTTTGAGTTTATTCATTACAAACATACACACACACAAACGGTTGGACACTCACGGTTGGTCTGGTCCACAAATTTAAAGTCGCTCAGCGAGCTATGGAAAGGGCTATGCTCGGAGTTTCTCTGAAGGATCGAATTCGGAACGAAGTGATCCGACAGAGAACCAGAGTCATCGACATAGCTCACCGGATAAGCAAACTGAAGTGGCAGTCAGCCGAAGAACCGGCAACCGCCGGGCTAAACGCGTTCTTGAGTGGAGACCGCGGATCGGTAAGCGTAGCGTAGGACGCCCTCAGACTAGGTGGAGCGATGATCTTTGCAAGGTGGCTGGCAAGAGCTGGATGAGAGTGGCCGAGGATCGTGCGCGGTGGCGTGCAGTTGGGGAGGCCTATGTCCAGCAGTGGACAAATGTAGGCTGATGATGATGATGATGATGACACACAAAAATACAAATCTTTCCTCTTTACAATATTAGTGTAGATAAATCCCTTCACGCAATATTAAGAAACCTTGAATCATAATTACCCCTGCTCATTTCTTTCATTGGCTGTGTACCTAATAACTCCAGTGCGTATCTTGAAGGTCCTGACCGGTGTTCTCCGGGATATAACCCTGGATGCAAGGCAGCCCAGTGCCGACCTTCTTCTGGTATTCCCGGTACTGAGGCCCGAAGAACGTCAGCAGTGTCACCTCCTCAGCGTATATCCTCTCACGGAAAAACAACCATGAGACTATCCCATAGAATATCACACAGACCGGGTTTAGGGTGACAATCTAAAATAAATAAATTAAATAGATATTTTTGGACGAATCACACAACGCCATCTAGTCTTAAACTAAGCAAAGTTTGTACTACGAGTAGTAGAAGGCTGATAAATTTACATAAATACTTTTTTGTTGTAAATGCACGCCACGGTGCGATCGGCACAATAACTAATAACTACTTAAGGTGATTCGTTT
Source organism: Endotricha flammealis (assembly GCA_905163395.2). Taxonomy (NCBI): domain Eukaryota; kingdom Metazoa; phylum Arthropoda; class Insecta; order Lepidoptera; family Pyralidae; genus Endotricha; species Endotricha flammealis. Next base: position 15,369,152 of record LR990864.1, on the reverse strand, counting down.
CGCACACCCCGCAAAAATCTAATTTTCTAACGAACCACCTTAAAAACTACTCAATATAATTTCTCATGATATCATAATCATATTGTCTGTTTTCTGTTTCTCAGTAAGTGATTATAAATTTATGAGAAAAAAATAATTTTTAACCGTTCAACATGTTTGCCTTGCGCAGTAAAAAAAAAATCTATATCATTTAAGACAGACTTACTTGAGTGCCGATGGACCAGTAGAACCAGCCCACGTAGCTGGGGTGCCGGAAGTAGGAGTAAACGCCGGTGGTCACCAACCGGTGGTCAGGGTGCTTCTTAAACTGAACCTGAAATCAAAAGGAAACTTGTTTAAAATCGAGTATCTCACTCTATGAACAACAAAACATCACCACATTTCACCCATACATTACTTACTACACATCACGTAAAGTAGTAGTAAGTAATGTATACAAATGAAATGAAATGAAATCGTTTATTTCAGAAATTAGACCTTCACAGTCACTTTTTCTTGTCATTTACAATTTGTATATATGTATAAAGAAAATAAACTACGTTATATACTACCACCATTTCGGACACAAGCAAAATGGCCACCGGTAAAAAAAATGGCGAAAGAAACCCGATTACGGCCTTTTGTCATTTAGCAATTTTACAAAGTTTAAACGAACTTAGTTTCGCTTTGCTTCGTTTCCCAGTATAGACTGCTGACTTTATAATACTTTAACAAAAATGTTTTTTTCATTGCCTTTGATCTTTATCTATGCCTGTAGTGTAAGGTTGAATTAATGAATGTGTAAAAACAAGTATATGTGGGCGTTTACGACCCGTTAATAAAGTGTTCAAAACACATTATAATTTACCGTATGATTAAAGTTAGTTGTGGCTGTAAACATGGCACCTTTCCTCAGCAGTTCTCCACATACACACATCACTAGCCCTATCATGGACACCCAGAAGTAGCGCTTCATTTCTGAAACAAAATACATAGATTGATATTACCGTACTAATATTATAAATGACAGAGTGAGTATGTTGTTATGTTATTCCTTCACTGTGTATTCATATTGTTAGGGGTACAGAGCCCAACATAGGCTTTTTATCTCGTGAAAGTATGTCATTCCAAAGGGAAAATTCTATTAATGTCGGCCAGAAGATGGCACCACACGTCGCGCTATGGGTTGTTATTCTCAAACAAGATCTATGTCATAAAATTTACCGCAAGCGAAGCCGCGGGGTAAAGCAGCGTTTACTCCTACTTGAGGCTCCTACCCGTTGCGTTCAGTGATTTTTTTTCTTATCTAGCTTGTAACGAGGGTGCGTCTCGGGAATCGAACCCGGGACGACCCGCTGGTTAACAATGGAGGTGAGGGAGGTCAATCTTGGGCGGAGGAATCGCACCTCCTGGCCGAGGATACCTTTCACCTCCTTAGACCCCCTGAAGTCTCCAGTGGGGCGACAGGAGGGGGTGTGAGTACCTATGTGAGACTGGGGTGATTGAGAGGGTTGTAAATGAAATCCGTGATACCAACAGAGTAATACAAAGTTTATTTGCTTATACTAGGACTTAGACATGCATGTACTTATAATCTACTCCCGGGGGGACCCGCTGTCCCTTACAAACTGGATATGACGGTCGGACGGTGGCTGTGTTATCTATCTACCGGTGGGGGCTTGTTCGATACGGAGGCAGGCGGCGCGCGGCTACTATCATTCATCAAACGGGGTTATCGAATCAGGACTGTGCTTCGATCTCGAGGCTGCGTGGATAAACGTTACGGGGTTCTAAGACGGGATTAGGGTCGGGATGACGAGTCCGCGAGTACGGGGTCGAGCCTACCGGAGATAACTATACTGTGACAATCACAGGGCGGGTTCAGAGTCAAATCCAGTCCGCGCCCCAGAAGGGTCCTGTGTGTCTATTTACCTATGACGCTTACACTATTCAGAGGGTTGTTTCAAGGGAGCCCTATCCCACCTAAATGAACTATCAGAACTATGTGAGTGCGGGGCGGGTTCAGAGTCGAATCCGGTCCGCGCCCCCGAAGGGTCCCGTCTCACGGATTTACCTATCGAACCTAGGCTAATCGCGGTAGCTATCCTGGGCAGGACGGGGCGGGTTCAGAGTCAAATCCAGTCCGCGCCCCAGAAGGGTCCCGTCGTGCCAATTTACTTATGGTGCCTACACGAGTCAGAACGGGAGTCGGGAAGGATAGTTGGGATACCACGCAGGTCGAAGTAGAAGCCACGGGAATTTATACAAGAGGTACCTTCTAAAGGTCCGACCACAAAGTAGTATTTACTAGGAGATAACAAACTAATAACCACGAGGCACGTGGCCGGGGTTCTCACATTACAAATTAATCAAAGGGCAATGGAACAATGCCCGGCAGGGGTCCGACTATCGGACGGTATTCGGGCAGCGTAACGACGTCTAACAAGAGTCCGACTATGGGACTGGATTCGGGCAGCGTAACGGGGTCGGAAGAGAGGAGCTTACTAGAGAGATGTACGCGCGCGTGGGCTCATATCCGAATGGCCGAGGAGATGCTTGCGCGCAGGGCTTTTATAGTGGCCTGGTGGGAGCGGTGGCGGTGAGGGCGCGGTGAAGCGCGGCGAGGGGCAGTGCGCATTGTTGTCCGGTCCGCCTGCCTCGCGAGCCGCGCGTATGTGTGCGTTGGGATGCAACGTCACATTCTCCTCCCCCTCCGGAAGATTTTACCTGCAGGGGAAAATCACCTGAGTAACACACTTTAAATTATACATATGACCCTCCTGGGGTCCCAACTTATATATCTAAGGAGGCAAAACAACAACTAAATCTTCTCATTTACTCTTATGTCTGTTTATAGAGGTGAAACACCACTTAACTTTGTTTCTCACTTATCTTATTATCTATATAAAGGAGCAATATAACACTGAGTTATCTTTATGTACTCTCATAGTACCTGTGTAAAGGGATAAGATCAAAATTATTTGCATTTACTAACGGGTCGCCCTTCTCTGGGCGCGGCTTGTTTGTTCCCGCTTGGAACAAAAGCACGTTTGTATTTCTGTAGTGACTGTTTGTCACTCGGCTATTTATCATTGAACCACCTCATCACTATTTCACTTTAACTATCAGGTTTCACCTCTTCACAATATCTGTTACCTATGTTCCGGCTTATTCTGTAAACAACATTAATGTTTATTGATATTCCTATTCACTTATGGTATACTTGGCTCTATAAATGACTTGGGTATATACTATCTTAATCTCACTGTTTTGTTACTTAAATTAGACATCTAATGTTTTTGCTATCATAGCAAACTTAATAAAATATTAACCTAACTTTCACGTGTCATTTTGACAGGCAAACTTATTGTTGTGATCACACTTATACTAGCGATCACAGCACAGACCACAGACTATAGCATCTAACGTTAAATGTCACTTTTGACATATGAACATGTTAAATCTTTGACATGAACAACAACAAAAAACTTGATATGACCTACGGCTTATTTCATATGAAAATAACAATGCGAATTTAATTCGCTTGTTAGATGACAACAAAACTAAAAACTTATTATCTAATTACTGGCCTTTCTTTTCCTTTCTTTTTCCGGGCACGTATTGTGGACCCCGGACGAGTCCGTACCGGTTTCCCCTGTTGCGTTTTCTCCCGCTGCGCTTCTTCATCTTTCTTTCTTCCGGAGGCAGCGGGGTTGCCGCGGCCAGCTCCACCGCCCATCTTGGTGGTTGGGCATTGCTGTCGCCCGGCGGTGGGATGGGTGGCCATGGCGGGTGCTGCGGGCGTATGCACCGCAGCTGCGTTGGCGTGCGCCCTACTAGCGCGCCTGGTGTGCGCGTGGGTGTCGGTGCGGGTGCGCGCCCTTTCAGCGCGGGCGCGTGCCCTGGTGGCGCGCCCTGTGCGCGTACTGGCAGAGCAGGCGCTCGCGGCTGCGGCGTTGTTTGTGCCGGTACACGCCCTGTCGGCGCGGGCGCGCGCCATGGCGGCGCGCTCTGTGCGCGTGCTGGCTGGGCGGGTAGCCCATTCCGGGCGTGGAGGGCCTGGGGTCGCGCCTGTGGGCGCGGTGCTGGCCGCAGCTGCGTGGGTGCGCTCCACGCGGGCGCGCCTAAGGCGCGGGTCGTTTGGTACCGTGCTGGCGGCGCGCTCTGTGCGCGGATGGCCTGGGGACGCGCCTGTGGGCGCGGTGCCGACCACAGCGGCGCGGGCGCGTTTTTGCGTGCGCTGGCTGGCGCTGCGCTGGCTGGTTCGGCGTCGGTCGCCTCGGCCGCGCCGGTCCGCTGGAGGCGCGCGGTTGCGTCGATGGCGGGGTGCGCGCCACCGCTGCCAGGGGCAACTTTTGTTGTCTCGGGCTTGGCGGCCGCCGTGAGGTCGACGGAAGCGATGGCTTTGTCGGCCGCCTCGGTCCTCCTGGATGCTCGTGGTCGCTCATCCTGTTTACTCGAAAAAAAAAACGTTATTTTTCTTATTATTATTGTCCCGTGTCCCGTGTTGTTCTGTTTGGTTTCTTCCTTTTGTTTTCCCTTATATAGCCCTTTATATTTTCTCCGGGGGTATGTTCAAAAAATGCCTCCACTGACGTTTTGTTATTACGGTGTTGCCCGTTGCTATTACTGTAGTTGTGGGTAATTGTTCTTTTTATTGCTTTTATTTCTTCCATTTTTAATTGTCCTGGACTTGTTTTATATGGTTTTTTTTTTTTTTTGTTGCGGAAATTGTTTTCAAAAAAAAATTGAGGGGAACCTGCTTTGTTTCTTTTTTCTATGCAATTATGTGAGTATCCCGGACCGGACACTGATTTTCTTCTTAATAATCATTTTAAAAAAATCATTCTTTTGTACGGCTTGGACAGTTTACGTATTAATCATGTAATTTTTGTACGGCTTTGATATTTTACGGATTTTTAAGTTTTTATGCGGCGGGACTTCTATTTTTTTCTGGGTTTTGTTTCAGTATTGCGGGGGTTTTATTTCCTACGTCGTCGGTTTCGTCGTCCGGGTTGTTGAATCTTTTTATATCTTTTATGTGCGTCGTATATGTCTTCCTTCTCTTTGTGTCTTCTAGGATAAATATCACTGGTGACTTTTCTTGTTTTACTGTATAGGGGCCGGAGTACTTCGGTGCTAGTTTCGCGGAGAAGTTTTTCTCTGCGTCGGACAGGGGGAAGTCTCTTTTTAGTACTAATTCGTTTAATCTCGGTTTCCATTGACGCCTTTGCTTGTCATAGTGATGTTTCTGTTTTTGTGATGCGGTATTTTGGTGTAATCGGACTAATTGGTACAACTCCTCTAGTTTTCTGTGGCTTGCGATCGCTGGTGTGGGGAATTCGTTGTTGTCGTTGGGTCCTCTCAGTTCTCTTCCGAACATTAGGAATGCCGGTGTATATTTTGTGGAGTCCTGTTTTGACGTGTTCAGTGCGAAGTTTAGTTCTGGTAGGAATTCGTCCCACTTCTTGTGGTTATTATCAATAAAGGCTGTGATCATTGTCTCTAATGTTTTGTTTACTCTTTCGGTGGGGTTACTTTGCGGCGCATACGGGGCTGTTAACCTGTGGTTTATATTATACTTTTTTAATGTGTCTTCGAATTCTTTACTAATAAACTGCCTTCCATTGTCGCTCAACAATGTTCTTGGGCATCCGTGTCTCAAAATTATGCATTCTCTTAGAGTTTTTATTATCGCTTTCGACGTTGCGTTGCGTATCCCTTTTACTTCTGACCATTTTGTGAATTTGTCGTGGTACACTATTATCCAGTTGAATCCCTGTGATGATCTTGGTAGCGGGCCTATCAAGTCCACTGATACCGTTTCCCATGGTGTGTTTGCGTTGTTTATGTGCATTTGCCCTGCCTTTTTTTCCTGTGGGACTTTGGTTTTCTGGCATATTACGCACTGTTTTACATACTTTGCTACGTCGCGGAACATGCCTGGCCAATAATATCTTTGTGCTATTCTACTTAGGGTTTTTGATGTTCCCAGGTGTCCTGCTGTCGGATTATCGTGATTTTCCGCTATCAACCCTTGTATTTCCTTTTTTCTCACGCATAGCTTCCACTCGGAGCCGTCTTGTAGCGTGACTCCGTATGCGGGATTTTCAATCTTTCTATATAACTTTCCATTTGTTATTTGGTAGTCGCTGCTCTCGATTTCGTTATTTGTGAGCATTCTTTCTTTTCTCGCGTACCAGTCCTCGTTCTCTTTCATTATTGTGTTTATCGGGTTTCTGGATAATTCGTCTGCTAGTATATTTTGTTTGCCACTGCGGTATATAATTTCGAAGTCGTACTGTTGTAGTTCCAGAGCCCACCTGGCTAGCCTGCCTGTTGGTTCCTTCACTGATTGTAGCCATTTCAGTGCTTGGTGGTCTGTAATCACTTTGAAGTGGTACCCTTCTAAGAATGCTCTCATTTTCTTTATTCCCCAGACGATAGCTAGGCATTCTTTCTCCGATGTGGAGTAATTTTTTTCTGCCGGTTGTAGTGCTCTGCTCGCATACATAATGACTTTTCTTGTCCCTTCGCTTTCTTGTGTTAGTATTGCGCCTAGGCCTATCTCGCTGGCATCTGTTTCTAGCGTGAATGTTTTTGCGAAATCCGCCCTTGTCAATATTGGTTCCTTGGACATCACTTCTTTTACTTTTGTGAAGGCCTGTTCCTGATCTTTTCCCCAGGTAAACTTATTTCCCTTTTTTAGCAGTGTTATCAATGGGGCCATTATCTCTGTGTATTCTGGTATAAATTTTCTGTACCACGATGTTATTCCTATTATTCTCCGTACTTCCTTTATGTTTGTTGGTGGCCGGAGCTTTTCTATTGCCTGTATCTTGGCCTTATCCATCTTGATGCCTTCTTTTGTTACGATGTGTCCTAGGTATTGTACCTCTGGTTTGCCAAATTCACATTTCCTTGTGTTTATTTGTAGACCTGCTTTCCTTATTCGTTCGAATATTAGTTTCAGGTGTTCGATGTGTTCTGCACATGATTTGCTACATATGATTATGTCGTCTAGATATACATATGCATTTGGCTCCAGTTCTGGTCCTATTACTTGGTCTAGTAGCCTTTGAAATGTGGCTCCGCTTGAGTGTAGGCCGAACGGCATGACCTTAAATTGGAATAACCCTCTTCCCGGGACTGTGAATGCCGTGGCTTTCTTGCTGTCATTGTCTAGCTTCACGTTCCAGTAGCCGTTTTTCAAATCTATCTTAGAGAAGTATTGTGCATTCCTTAGCTTTTCTATGGTGTGGTCTATTTGTGGGATTGGGTAGGCGTCTTTCTCTGATATCTCATTGATCTTTCTGAAGTCTATGCAGAATCTGTATTCTCCGTTGTCTTTCTTCGCTAATACTATCGGGGAGCTGTACGGGCTGTTTGATTTCTCGATGACGCCGTCTTGTAGCATTTTGTCAACGTGTTGGTTTATGACTTCTTGTATTTTAGGGTTCCTTGGGTAGTATCTTTGTTTCACTGGTTCGTTATGTTTTAATTTGATCTTGTGTGTTGTCCAGGAATTCCCCTTCGGGGCTTTTTCGCATTTCTCGAGTTCCTTCTGTACCACTTCCTCTATTGTTTCTTGTTCGTTTGTTGACAGACTGTATATAGTCTGTGGTGTTGTGTTTTCTATTTCCTTCTTGCTCCAGGTTAACATCATTCCGCACCGTTGTAATACGTCCATTCCCACTATCATATGCTCCGCTGTAGGCAAGTACATTATGTCGTGTGTAAATTCTTTCCCATTAATTTCCAATTTTATCCCTGTGCTTCCTTCAATTTCTATCTCCGTTCCGTCTGCCAGGATCGCTTTCTGTCTGTTCCCTGTGGTGGTTTTTATGCTCTTTCCGCACTCTTGCACTATCCTGTCGTTGATGTATGTCCTTACCGAGCCTGTGTCTACCAGTCCGTCATATTCTCTCCCTTCCACCTTTACTTTTACAAATGGTCTGATATCCTTCTCTATATTTCCGCTAAGTGTGCTTGTTTTTGTCCTCCTGCAACAGTTTCTGCTTAGCACTCCCATTGTCCCACAGCTGCTGCAGAATATCTGTCTTTGGTTTCTGCATTGTCTTGCGCTGTGATTAGCTTCTCCGCAATTCCAGCAGTGAGTTGCTTGGTTGTAGTTCCCTCTTATTTTTGTCCCTTGCCGCGATGTTGTAGGTTGGTCCCTTCTTCTGTTGTCTGGTATGTTGCCCCTAGGATATCTGTCTTGGAAATTGCTTCTCCTTATTTCCTCGTGGTGTATACTTTCGAAATCTCCTGCCATTGCTATTAGATCTCTCAGAGTCCCGCAGTCCTGTCTCTTTATGTAGTACTTGTAGTTAGGTTTCATATTATTGTACACCATGTCTATTGTTTCCGTTTTGTCCATCTTACCGTACCTCCTTATAAGTGTTTGCATCTGCGTGATGTAGTCTATGAATCTCTCGTCCGGGTATTGCTTCCGGGCCGCAATGCGGAACAGTAGGTTCCCCTCGTAATTCTGTGGGAAATAGAATAGTTTGAAGTCCTTTTCGAAGTCTTCCCACCTTTGCCAGTTTTGGTGGTTATTCCTGTGCCATAATAGTGCTTTTCCTTGTAGTAGTCTGGGGATGAACTGGAGGAGGTCATCTTTGTTTCTCGTTATAGTATATGTCAGTTCTTCTATCCTTTCGAAAAATTCCACGGCATCGCCTGTTGTGTCGAATGTTACGTTCCACCTCGTCAGTGTTTTCTCTAGGCCTCTAAGTTCTCTGGAGTCTTCCATGGTTGTGTCCTGAAATTTTTCCTCCTCTTGTGATTCTTCTGCCTGTTCTTGGCTGTTTTCTTCCGGGGGTTCCTTTTCCCTAATAAATTGTACCAGTCGCTTTCTCAAGTCATCGACTGTACCGGTGGACTGTATTCCCTCTTCTTCCAGCTTAAGTACTAATTGTTCCTTTGTCAGTTTATAGAGCCAAGATGTCGCCATCTACTATTGTGGCTTTTGTGTATAACTTCGGTTATCAATTATGAACCTTGTTCGGAAATGTGTACTTTTACTAAAGAGCAGAATAATAAATCCCGTCTGCCTCCTCCGAGTTAAAAAAATCAATGATTTATTTTCTCTGTTCGTTTACGTTATAATCCGCGTGAGTGTAGCTTTCTATATCAACTGGGAGACGACAAAAAGAATTTATCCTGTTTGCCTCCTTTGATTACAAAAAAAAAAAACTTCTACTAGATTATGTTTGTTTCCATTTACTCCGTTTGTAAATTGTGAAACAACTAAGGAACGAAACGAAATAAAGAGAAGGACTGTTTGCCTCCTTTGGTTATACAAAAAAATATCTATATTCTTTATGTCTACTTGTTTATCTTAGGTTATTGTGAAACTTGGAAGACCCCGGTCAAAAAAAAAAAACTTCTTGTTTGCCTCCTCCAAAAAAAACTCTTATTTATCTATTTTAAATCCCTATTAACGTCGGATATTTTAAGTTTTACCCAAAAAAAAATGTCTTGTTTGCCTCCTCCAAAAAAAAACTCCTTATTTATCCAATTTAAATACCTCTTAACTTCGGATATTTTAAGTTTTACAAAAAAAAATGTCTTGTTTGCCTCCTCCAAAAAAAAAAAAAATCTCCTTATTTATCTAATTTAAATACCTATTAATGTCTGATACTTTACGTTTTACAAAAGAAAAAAACTGTCTTGTTAGCCTGCTCCGGTTACCAAAAAAAAAATCGCTCCGTTTATCTACTTTAATTTAGTTTTATCAAAAACCGATTTGTTTGGCTGCTCCCGAAACAAAAAAAAATTATTTACGCGTTGTATGGTTTTTATCTCTGTTTAAACGTTTTATTTTATTCGTTCAATGTTTACTTCACTTTTATTCCTACTTGGTCCGCCCGACCGGCGAACTCAGGTCGTTTATTTTTTTCTACCTCCTTTTATTTTCACAATTACCTACTTTTTATTTTTCTTTATCTACACTATCGATTATTTTTACCGAGTTGTTTCTTATATTTAATTTATCCTACTTTAACTTTTAAATTTACTTCTATCTACTTCTTATTTATTTATCGGGCCATTCGGTTATGTCTATTTACTTCTTATCGGGGTTTTAACTTTACGTGATTACTCTCTTGACAGATTATTGACAATATTTCTTTCGCGAACGCGAACGTCTCTCTAGATTATTTTACTTCTTATTCCTTATTTACGCTGTCTTTCGGGTTTATATTTTATTTTATCGGCGGGTTTTATTTTTGTCTATTATAACACGGGTTTTGCTTCTATATTATTGTTTATACGGAATTTTAAGTACGGGCTATGATATGCTATGATTAATCACGGGATCTGTACGGGATATTTTGCTCTCTCTCTTCCTGTTTTACGCGACTTACAAAGTTTCTTATTCCTAGCTTCTATTCCCTCTTTCACCGGTCTCAAATAGGCACAAAAATTCGTTGACCGTTGCTGTAATTTAAGCTGAACGTGTACGAAAGATTTCGCTGGGCACCTGTGGGACGTAGGGTCACAAGGGTTGCAAACGCGAAGGGGTAAGTACGTTGGGCGCCAGTGTAACGAGGGTGCGTCTCGGGAATCGAACCCGGGACGACCCGCTGGTTAACAATGGAGGTGAGGGAGGTCAATCTTGGGCGGAGGAATCGCACCTCCTGGCCGAGGATACCTTTCACCTCCTTAGACCCCCTGAAGTCTCCAGTGGGGCGACAGGAGGGGGTGTGAGTACCTATGTGAGACTGGGGTGATTGAGAGGGTTGTAAATGAAATCCGTGATACCAACAGAGTAATACAAAGTTTATTTGCTTATACTAGGACTTAGACATGCATGTACTTATAATCTACTCCCGGGGGGACCCGCTGTCCCTTACAAACTGGATATGACGGTCGGACGGTGGCTGTGTTATCTATCTACCGGTGGGGGCTTGTTCGATACGGAGGCAGGCGGCGCGCGGCTACTATCATTCATCAAACGGGGTTATCGAATCAGGACTGTGCTTCGATCTCGAGGCTGCGTGGATAAACGTTACGGGGTTCTAAGACGGGATTAGGGTCGGGATGACGAGTCCGCGAGTACGGGGTCGAGCCTACCGGAGATAACTATACTGTGACAATCACAGGGCGGGTTCAGAGTCAAATCCAGTCCGCGCCCCAGAAGGGTCCTGTGTGTCTATTTACCTATGACGCTTACACTATTCAGAGGGTTGTTTCAAGGGAGCCCTATCCCACCTAAATGAACTATCAGAACTATGTGAGTGCGGGGCGGGTTCAGAGTCGAATCCGGTCCGCGCCCCCGAAGGGTCCCGTCTCACGGATTTACCTATCGAACCTAGGCTAATCGCGGTAGCTATCCTGGGCAGGACGGGGCGGGTTCAGAGTCAAATCCAGTCCGCGCCCCAGAAGGGTCCCGTCGTGCCAATTTACTTATGGTGCCTACACGAGTCAGAACGGGAGTCGGGAAGGATAGTTGGGATACCACGCAGGTCGAAGTAGAAGCCACGGGAATTTATACAAGAGGTACCTTCTAAAGGTCCGACCACAAAGTAGTATTTACTAGGAGATAACAAACTAATAACCACGAGGCACGTGGCCGGGGTTCTCACATTACAAATTAATCAAAGGGCAATGGAACAATGCCCGGCAGGGGTCCGACTATCGGACGGTATTCGGGCAGCGTAACGACGTCTAACAAGAGTCCGACTATGGGACTGGATTCGGGCAGCGTAACGGGGTCGGAAGAGAGGAGCTTACTAGAGAGATGTACGCGCGCGTGGGCTCATATCCGAATGGCCGAGGAGATGCTTGCGCGCAGGGCTTTTATAGTGGCCTGGTGGGAGCGGTGGCGGTGAGGGCGCGGTGAAGCGCGGCGAGGGGCAGTGCGCATTGTTGTCCGGTCCGCCTGCCTCGCGAGCCGCGCGTATGTGTGCGTTGGGATGCAACGTCACAAGCTTATTCTCTCCCTATTCCCTTCCTTGTATGTAGTTAATCCATCCAAATCCATACTATTCCATACTAATATAATAAATGCGAAGGTGTGACTGTTTGTCCTTCTATAAAAACAAGTAAATACATACCAGGAAAGAAGTAATATTCAAGCACAAACTCCATCCAACTGCATACAGCCGCTACCCAATATTCCACACTGTGGTTAAGTATGAACGAATCCACCCTGAGTGTCCGTGGGTTCGTCAGCGCCACTGCCATGAACTCCGAAAAGTGGAAACCGGATAGCACCATCAGGTAACGTCCGAAACAACATAGACCATCATCAAAGGTGGACAGATGGAGTCCTATCGCAAAAGCTAAGCCTAAGAACGCTGCTCTTACTGATACCTAAAACAAGTATTTAGTCATTACAGTTATTATATTAGAAGTATTTATTTGTCTCAAGTCGCACAAAGACGCTGAATGCTGACCGTTTCCAACCAGTCATATTATATTGGTATCTTTGCCTATATCCAGCAGTGTACTTTTCTTGTATTTGTTGTAGTTATTTTAAATGTACTGTTATTGCAGACCATACAAATAAGAAGTTCTACCACAACTCTCTGACCAAGCTAAGGACTAAAATTGTATGGCAATTTAACCTGCAGTAGTGTAGACAGACTATGAACATCTGTGCCATAAAGTTATTAATTTTAATGTAAATTACATAAAATTATGAAACAAAACAGTTACGATAAAGACTAAGCTACACAATAATTTGTGGAAGTAAGATAATAGATCAAAAACTGTTCTAATTTAATAAAATGAGTCATACTCACCTCATACATTAAGCCCTTAAAACAATACCTCAAAACGAAGTTTAATAAACAGAAATATAGCGCTGGCCCCCAATACTTAAGGGCCCATAGCTCTGACGTGAACCCAAGCGAATTTCCAGAGAAAAACGACACGGTAAATATTGTTGTGGACACTGAAAAACATAACATTGCCTGTTTGCCCTCAGGACACACGTTTTTCAATGATTCAGCCATAATTGTTTAGAGTTAATAAACGCACTTTACGCCTTATTAATAATTCCACGAAATTTTTTACATTTTTTTCTACACTTTTTAATTTCCAAAATAAAAATAAATTTCCTCGCTCATTTGACTTTTCTGACTCTCAAAACTCATCAAATCAAATCTGACTGGGTCAAACTGTCAAAGTGACAAGTGTCATCCGTCACATCTAATGCATAGATCTACTGGATGGGTTACCAAAATCTTGCGAAGATTTGATCATTGTCACTTCTATAATTATCATTTTAAAAAATCTTCCAACATAGTGAAATAAAATAATATTCAACGATGATTCAACGATATTCAGTTTGACTATGGAGTTCCCAAGAAGTTTTGAAATTCTTCACGTTGCTGGGTAAAATACAACGTTACCCAAACGTTACCTTGGCAACACAACGTACTTTTGATTTGACATTGACAATAAAGTATTGTTTTGTTTTCTTTGCTCATAATGCTATGACATCATTGTGCATTTTTTCAAACTCTTTGATTGGTCAATAACTTTTTATCCTCTTAAATGATTCGTTCAGTAATATTTTCCACTTAATTAAAGTTGTGATTGTTGAAGAGAACAAACTGTCTATTTTCAAATTCATCTTTTCACGGTCCGATAAAATTTTAAGTCAAACAAAACATAAGTTCTGGGTTTGTTATGCGGTCGTATTATTAAATTCATAGTTTTTCTAAATAATTATAGTAGCTATTCTTTCAGTGACTGGAATCTAGTTTTAGATTTTTATTAACTGACGTAATCAGGCCGTGACCACATCGGCTTGATTTATGCTGGTTGCTTTCAACGAAATTAATTTCTTTGCAATTAAGGTTGAGAATATGAAGTAAGGGGTTACTTTCCAAAGTGCTGTGCAATTTCCTATGTAATGGGAGTGAGTGGTCATTAAGTTTGGCGCAGTGGCGTATAGTAAAGTTGGTGGGCCCACTGGTTCTCCTCTGTTGACGACATGAATGATCCGTGGGACGTAAAATCGGTGCGACAGGCTGGACAGTACATGTCCTGTATGAAGATTAATGGGGTTCCCCTCCTTCCTCCTGTTGTGAGTTTTTTATTTATTTTATGAGTAAGGTCATCTTTAATAACTGGTTAAAATGATGGTTATTAAATTATTGGAAGAGGTCTAATAGCTTTTAAACGATTCTTTGTTGATTCTATGTTGATATTAGTTTTTGTTGTGATTTTGTTGTTTGGTTCAAATCAAACTGCAATAACACCTTATTTTTTCATAAATTTACAGATTATTGCTTTTCGTTGCCATACTATTGCTTATTCAAGTTGTATTTTTCAAAGTTCTATTAAACAATGCTGATAAGAAACTAAAAATTTTGAATCAACATATGGAGGTGATACTTTTTACAATAAATTTATCCTTATAATATTGTTGGACTTATTCTAAAATATATTTCAATTTCAGTTATCTATAGAATGCCGTAAAGAAATGCAATATTATAAGTTACTGGCAAAAGAAGTAGAAAAACGCATTTCCATCCTCAAACCATATGTAGATATTGATTCCGATGGCAGCGAGGATAGGACTGATGCTCCGGAACTTCCGGAGTGTGAAGATGAATTATTTATTGAAGAAACCAAGTACAATGATAAACACAAAGATAAATTATCTGAGCCGCCGTCACTCAAAACATGTAATATTACAAATGTAAACATCATAAGTACACCATCACCAATAAGATCAACATCACCGGCTTTTATGATTGATTTAAATTTAAATATCAATGAGACAAGGAGAAGCGTTTTAGACATAAAGAAACCACCAATTGAGGTGCCAGAAAGAGATTATAATTCACCACCGAAAATTCTAGAAATGGATGTGATAACAAATGGAATATCTGAAGTTAAAGCTAACAGCAAAACGGATGAGGTCATAAACTTCATTTTAGGTGATCAAGTGGTGATAGATCCTCTCCCTGATATACCATTGAATCAGGATGGACCCTCATCACTTAGCTCCAAAAGTTTCACTGGTTCCCTGAACAACATACATACAGAAAGTTTGAAAGAATCACAAAGTGGTGGAAAATTGTTAAGGCAGAGATCATATACCATTCTGAATCCTAGTCCACAACTCCTCGCCCATCTTGAGGTGCAAGCCCTAAACACTGGTATAGAAATGCATAGTATATCTATGAGTGAATCAATGTCTAATCTTAGTTCTCCGTGTAAGAAAAGAAGAAGTTGGGATTTAGAGTCTGCAAAGGTTAAATGGTCATCTATGGCCTTAGAACTGAACCAGAAAAATGTTGCCGCTCCAAAACCAAGTAATAGGCAATTAACAAAATCAGCAACAAAAAACCCTTATTCCCCTCCACCTTCGACAAAAGGTAAGCCTGTTCATGAGAAACCTCGGAGCAGTAGTTTGTCTAGTAAAATGAACAAATCTGAGCCTGTGCAGAAGGCGAAAAGGTCGCTAAGTCCAATTCGAAATGCTAATTTGTGTCCTCCCCGTCCTAATACAACGAATGGCAAAGATACTGCTAGTCCTAAAGTTATTCCACAAAAAAAGGAAACTATTGCCTTAAAATTAAAGACTCCTGAAATTGTAGATCCCGCGTCGCATGTCAGGCAACTGTATGAGAAAATACAGAAACAGCAATCAGTACAGATGGCCAGTCTGGTGGATAAACAGAAAAAGGAGCAATTACTATTACAACAGGTGTTTGAAGAACAAAACAATTTACTTTATAAACAACTTAAGACCATTTGTCCCACTTCCCCTATTGAAGCTAAAGCAGCTTGGGCAGATAAAATAGGAGAAGCAGACAGGGGACCAGTGAGCTTAAGCCAACTGATTAGCTCCAATCAATCCCCATATGAGAGTCCAGTTTCAACTTTAACAGAGACAAAGAATTTTTTGAACCAATGTAATGATGTTTTGAAGAAAAGTAGAGATATAACTGGAAGTATAAAGAAGAATTCAGAAATTAGAAGTCAGAGTAGTAAAATAGAACAGCCGAAGATACGACATGAAGGCAGTCGCACCAGAACCCATTCTCCTGTTAAGGGTGCGTCTAGGAAACTTAATTATGATTCTTCTACTGAACGTGATTACGATATTCTATTAACTGATCGAACGAACGATACGCTTGAAGGCTTAAATCTTACTTTGCCGTTGGATCTTAGTGAGGGTAATCGTTCTCCGAATTTGAATGGAGCAGACGTGGCGATGGTGCATAGAAACCCTGCTATGTCCATGTATCCGCAGCTGTGTGTGCACTCTGCTGAGTCCAGCATCAGGAGTATGGAGCACGTCATACATAACTCTATGATTAATTCTAGACGTCAGAGCAAGTCATTCCCGCCGCCCACTGCTAGGGGGGTAAGTTCTAAATTCTATTGTATTTTTTATTTAGTTTGAGTGCACGGGCGTTAGGTCTTAGTAGACTCCGAGCGCAAAGGAAGTCTCTTTTAGTGACTGCGTCGCTCTCAAAGATTAGACAATTATAATCATAACACCTAATTTGTGTTACAGCAGCCTCACGATTATAAAATGCGGTACAAATACACATGCGGTAGCTACAACCCCCAAAACGTATGTTGCGCATGATTAAACTTATAACTGAAAGATCAAGTCAGTTAAATTGCTCAAAATTTCAGCTAATTGTTCATTTTAAAAATAATAAACTTCAAAGTATGTAACGAGAAATAGGACCATGATAGTGTTTTGAAGCTGCCTGACATCCAATTTTGTCTTGATTATGTAGTTTCGGTGCTGAAAATGTTTAGGCAAGATTATAATGTAGCGAATAATTAATAAAAACTATTTGTATCACTGTTAATAAATTTCACACAAAAAGACTGGTATATTGTAATAAATTCAAACATAGCAACAAGCCTATTGTACGCAGCTCGCTGTTTGCCTAATGAGGAGGCTGTTTAATCTGTGATTTATGTATGATATGAAATATTTATGTATAGATATTTTATGTATGCAATAATGTAATAATGTAACCCTGTCACAAATTCACAACCTTGTTTGTTCAATTTAAAATCTTATCACAACTATTCTGAATGCTGTGTTTCTTAAGTTCTAAACTGTTTTGCGAAAATATTAAAATGTGAATAAGAATGAATGCTTTTGTATGTTCTGCAAAATTTTCTACTTGTTATTTTCCTGTTTATGTTATCTGCGGGTTAATTGGTGTCAGTGTTTTCAGTTCATCTGACTAGGCTTCATTTTTTTCTACTGTATTATTTACTTATTTTAATTCCTTATTATCCATTTCCAATATATCATTCCAGTCTTTTATTGTAAAGTTCCTTCCTACAAGCTTCTCCAAATCTCTTTCACTTGCAACTATCAACAATTCCTTTCTATTTTTTTCTATGTGTTTTTCATTACAAGTCTTTAATGTACAACAACATTCTAACTTGTTCCTTTAACTTCGTGCCTAGCAAATGCTTTCAATTCTTGCTGTAAATCCTTTCAAGCAAGCCATACCTTCATATTAATCTGTATATCCAAGTCTTTAATCCAAAACCCTGCTTTTCACAATTTTAAGTACGCTCACAGCAATACCTGGTTATAGCAAGCCGCTGCTACAAAAATCGTGGCGTACGCAAAGGGCTATCTGGTTAGAAGATTGATGAAAACAGAGCGCGTCCAAGGGACAGTCCAGACCATCCGTGACGCACTACTGTGTGCCCTACAGCTCCACCAGGATAGAGAGGGCATCAGGGGGGCAGATGTTGACCTCCACCGTCGTCTTATACAGCAGGTGAACCGCTTTTCTGCTGTGGTGTGGTTTTCTTTCTGGTTGTGGTTGCACAATTTTTTTAATATATTGCTTTTATATTTTCCGTTTTTTATACAATAATTTAATTGAGAGATGTATGACTTTTTAATATTAGTGCTGAATTTAATAATATGTTTTTTTTTAATTTTGCTACTAAAAAATTTTGAAAATTATAAACGTGATTTTTAATGATTAATTTTAATAAATAACTAGGACGTAAAAAGCATGTTGCGTGTAAACTAAATAATTTATCGACTACACCGTACCTACCACCATATACCGTTCCATTAAGTTGCGCGTTCCTTTAGGTTAAGGACCATCTCCTTCTCCACGAACAACAGAATCGCGACAAGTCCGAATGAAAATCGCCGTGTCAACGCCTAAGACAATGTATAGAACTAGGTGGCACGACGATATTATTATCCCGATTCTCTTGCTCGTGCAGATGGTCCCTTAACCGTTTAAGGGAAGGCGCGGCGTTTACGAAATGCAGGTATTCTGTATTTTTTTTTAAATTAGAGTAAAATAGGTAAAGATACATCGCGCTGGTCTAACATAAAAGGAAAGATTGACCGATTATATGACTAATTGACTCACTTTACTCCACTGAACTTCGCGAAAGTGTAAGCAGAAGTGTTTTAATAGTTAAGTACCTATAATATAGCATACATTGCAGATCACTGCAGCGTGCTATGCACTACACGACACGTTTGTGGCAAGCACGCCGGCGGAGCGTTGCGCGATGATAGCCGCCGATAGGGGCCGTCGCAGATCGATCGCTTCCAAACAGCCGACGCCCAGGCAGCACCGGCAGTCGTGAGTATATTTTTTTTTTACTATCGGCCCGTCGACAATTTTCATATAGATTTTCTATTTCATGAAGTCCGTTTGGCTATGAATGATGTAGGGCGAGAACATGCACATTGTTTTAGTACGAGCGCTCCCGAGGTTACGCACACTACAACAATATTCTTGTGCACGTTACAACATTCATAGTTGAACGGATTTCGTGAAATAGAATTGTAAAGAGAATTGGTCCCGCAACTTACTATGTACTTTTGTGTATTGATCTACCCTCTTGGGGATCCAATATGTATTGTAAAGAAAATAATTATGAAACCAGGGACATAATGTCGCAAAGTCACAGCGGAGCTTTCCCGGCGCGCTCCAAGCGGCCATCGACGTCGTCAATGACTCAGTCAAACTATGGTAACACTAGATGAGTTTAATTTCTTGCATACTACATCTTTTTGGACACAATGTTTCAGTGTGTTAACAGGGTGGGATAGGCGAGAATTAGAATTATTGAAGCTGGTATTGATATAATTTTTTTAGAAAGAAAGAAAATGGTTTTGTTTACATGCAATTTTTTTTTAAATAACTTCGACGATCGATGTTCAATGAAAAATGTAGACAAAAAAATAGAAATCTACTCAGCATGAACAGTGTATAAAAAAGAAAACTTATTATAATATCTTCTACTCGTATAAACACGCAGTTCCACCGCTGTGTTGCCAGCATGAAAAAATAATATAATACTATTTAAAAAAAAAAAAGATACTTACACTATTTTCCAAACAACTTGAAATAAATGCCGTGGCACGAGTACGGTACGCTGGTTTTAATCCCATCCTCGTCTCCAAAATGATGTAGTGTTCAAGAAATCAGCTCTAGAAGCCAGCTTCTCGTCTGCTTGGCCTCGTGTGATATGTTGCCTTTTGTTTGGCTTCTATTTTGTTCTGGCGAATACACTCATTTATTTTATAGGAGTTTGCCTTCGATCAACGGTATAACAGTTTCAGTGGCCCTAACACAATATGCAACTTGTATGTTAGCCTGTTATCTTCATTCACATTTTTTATAGTAAATTGTTTATCAATATCATTTTTGCAAGCATTAGTATTATGTAATAATCTTTTTATTTTTAAAGTCCATGAGTTACTGATTCACAACAGTTTTCTTGCGTCTCACTCACTCCTGGAGAGTCGTTTGACAGAATGTGGTGCATGAATTAGAAAAAAATGTACCAGTTTAATTTCTGAGAATGTGACATTTTCATACAAATTTTGAGATACTGTCTCAAGAGTTGAAACGCATGTGCATAGTACATTGCCTCATAGTTTTGCATAGATTAATTAAATGTTCTAAACCTAAAGCATGTATCTCTTAATGTCAAAAAAAATATTTTTTTATACTACTTACTAAGGTGGCAAACAAGCATACGGCCCGCCTGATGGTAAGCAGTCACCGTAGCCCATGGATGCTTGCATTACCAGGGGTGCGACCTTGTTAAAAATGGAGCTCTGGAGTCCTTACTCACCGTAGGAACACAACATGGCCGTGAGCAATGCTATTTGGCTACGATCTTCTGTAAGGTCACCCTTGTGTCAGATACAAGCTACCGATGATTAATTTATTTCTATAGAATCAGTATGAAATCATCACGATCATGACGATCAAAAAGTGTTCGGTGTCGGTAACCGGCAACAAAAAGTGCCTACGATTGCGCAGCGCCTAAAGCTTAACTGAATTGTTAAACGTGGGTTAGTAGTGTAAATGAAATAAAATTCGCAGAGACATTTAGCGGCGACAAGTGGTGTTCGGCGACTCGGCGCTCCATGCCGAGCCCGCGCCGGCCGTGGCGCTGACCGGCGGCGGGCGCGGCCTGCCTGCCGCAGCTACTGCGCTGCTGGCGCCCGCCCCGGGAAGCGCTCTAAACACTGTTCTTTCCAAATAGCCTGCTTAGGTACCTGCCCACGTCAGGCCGATATTTTAAATTCCTGTTCTTGTCTCTCATTAAAAGGGAAAAGAAATATAAAAAGAGGTCGTTAAGTTGGGACGTGGGCGCATCGTTAGGGACCATCTCCACGAGCGAGAGAATAGCGACGATAATGTCGTCGTGCCACCTAATTCTATAGGTACATTGTCTTAGAACTGGTCTCCACACGGCGATTTTATCACGGCGATATTTATTTGGACTCGTCGCGATTCTCTCGCTCGTAGGGATGGTTCCTTAAGGTGCTGATAGACTTGAGCATTCACTTGTAACAGAACATCGAGCATTCGCCGTTTTTATATTTGTCGAACTGATCAACGAGCCGAGCCAAATATTGCTACGAAAATCATGTGCATTCTAGCGAACAGAAGATGGTGGCAAACTAATCTGAATCTAGAATGCTCGCCAGAACGCTCTATAGAATGTTCGCTAAAATAGTCTCGTATTTTTTCTGTGATGTAACATTCGCAAGAATGCTCATTACAAGTGAATGCTCAAGTCTATCAGCACCTTTAGACTGCAAACTCGAAGTCAGCGGTACGGTACGCAAGCCGAGCAATGCACACCGCTAGTTTCATGACCGCTCCCTTATAAGCCTATACATTGAAGCGGTGCGCTCCCCGCGCCGCTGATTTTGAGTCCGAGAATTAGTAGAGTTACAAACATCCATACAAACTAATAATAATAAATTGTACACAATTCACACGGTGTCAATTGGTACCAAAGTAAGCCAGACTAACATGGTTGTGTGATTAGTTATTGAAAATCCGAAACACCTTTCGCATACACAAGCAGATTAGCCTATCTTACTTCGCAGAATTTATTTAAAAAACAATAATATTTCTAAAAACAACGCTTCAAAACAACATAATAATATAAAGATAAGTTCCAGATATCTTATTAAATTATTAATTTAATTTAAACATGCAGAAGACGAAATTACATTACATGGACAAGCTTCGATCATATACAACAGTGGATACAGCACGTCATACAATAACAAAGCTTAAATTTGGTACATGTATTGAAATTCACCTTATTGTGCTTCGACTGGCTCTGTCTATATACATTGCCGCTGACAGCTCAGTCCTTTAAATGTCTTCAGTCATTAAGCAGTAATGTAAAACAAATATTAAGTGACAGATCACGCGTCACTGAATACAAAGTCCGCTACAGGTGCGTTTTAGCGGAGTTTGAAGTGTGCCACGGACACGGACGCTATTGCCATGCATTATCCATGTTGTATATGATCAAAGTGGACAAGGTTCATAATTATTTAAAAAAAATAGATTTAAGGGCTATGTTGTACAACACGAAAAGTACATGACAGCGATTCGAAAACGACGCCTAACTAATTAATATTTAATTTATTTAAATGTATTGTTTTTTCTATTTAAATTTTGTAAGTTATTTTGTAATTTTACAGTCCGTTACGGCTTAGTATGGGATTCTACGCAAATCCATATCAATCGTATTCACAGATTATTCCGTAAACGATAATAGTATCTTACAGACGAATCCCATTCTAAGCAATTACGTATTGAAGCTTGGCTATATTTGTATTTTTTTATTTTATAGAACTGACTATATTTATTTATTTATGTACAGACAACCAATGCAAGAGGTGACCAGGGTAGACTAAGAACAAAGATTTTTATGCCAATAATGTATGCATCGTTAAGAAACTAATTACATAGTACAGTATGAATACTATGAATAAAAAATCTAATAAATCGCTCCACTCAATATTTAAGAAAACTTTAATCATATTTATTCCAGGTCCCGGGTTCGAATCCCGGTCGGGTCATGATGAAAAACGAACCTTTTCTAATTGGCCTGAGTATTAAGTGTTTATCTATTTAAGTATTTGTTATAAAATATAGTATTGTTGAGTTAGTATCCCATAGCACAAGTTTCTAACTTACTTTGGGGCTATTTTATTTAAAGCTCTGCTCACCTCTTTCATTGGCTGACTGTACGTTCGCGTTAGCATACTTGAAAACTAATTGGCAGGGCCTATCTTGCTTTAAAAAATATACTGGCAACACTATTCTTTAACACTGTATAAAAATAGCAACACTGAAAGCGTTCAAAATGATTTTTTTGTGAAATTAGTGATATAATGGTTGTAAGTCCACTTGCTTCCGAAGCAGTAGTGCCTACGAGCAAATCGCATCTAGTATATTATGGTCACAATATTAGATTAGCTTTTTGCACTTGTATAGGTGTTTTGTAGTTATAATTTTTAATGAGAAACGATTTTTGTATCGAGTCTTGCTACTCTTTTTTAATTTCATCAAAATAACTGCTAATTAAACTTTGAAAAATCAATAATACACATCTATATAAACTTACTAAGTATTAACAAAATCTTAATAAGGTTCTCAGGAAATAGGCCGCTAGATTTTACGACTTTGATGGCCTAATTATAAAAACTTAAAATTAGCGGCACCAGTCTTATTACTGGTGCCGCTAATTCGTTTATTCCCAGTTGCCCTCGCCACCGGTGGCAAATGGGAAGTCCTTACCCCCACTTGGGAATTTTATTCCCATCTGCCACCGGTGGCAGATCTCGCGGGGGCAACTGGGAATAAACGCGCTAATTTTGCGTTTTGTGCGAGCCGCTATCTCTGAGGCCGGCCGCATAACACATTTGGGTGGCGTTCCTAGGGTAAGGGTGCGTTACCCCTGACTCGGAGCTGGACGGAGCGGAGCGGACCATAGTGCTCGAAATCTCCACTCCGCTTAATTTGGAATACTGAAATCTCAGTATTCCTTACACCATGATCCACTCCACCTGCGTCAGTGGAAACGCACTCAAAGGTAGCATTTCGATTCAAGCGACACCGACCCGCAACCGATTATTATGAATTTTAGATGGACCTGTCATGCCTACCGGTCGCGTAACGCGGTCGCGGGAAACGACCCAGTCGTGGTCGCGCGTCGCAGTCGCTAGGATGGGAATACTACTTTCAGAATGTTTTTCCCCAAATCAAACTCCCTTTGTACCTTACATATTTGTGGTATTATTGCTTTATCCAAAACATGATCTTAGATCACATGTGACTATTTGAAATTCTCTCTATTAATTGTATTTTTGGAACTAACTATAACTATTTTAGGATTACTACTATTTTTCATAATTTAGAATATTTATTTGCACTTAGTATAACTAAACTTATTTTCCTAGACAATATACAGTTCATCGGGCTCAAGCCATGACAAGTAGAATTTTCAGATAATGTAGCAAATATATGAATGAAAATTTTGTAAGATTTTTTAAAATATATCATTAACATTATGTTTTATGTCACAATATACTTACGCGTGCGTTTCCTCCCACTGACGGAGGTGGGCGTATCTGATACTGAATTGACCAATCATAGTACTCGAATCTCAACACCACATAATTTCGAGCACTGTGATTGGTCATATCAACGTCAGAGGAAACGCACCTTTATACTTTTGAAGAAGTGATCCAAATCTTTAAACTTTTTCTGCAGTTTTACTAAGTATTTTGAAACTTAAAGCAGTTGGATCAACTTCCCGACTCAATAGTATCTCTAGTCTGATTATGATCTCTGTAAAGGAATTGTTCACTTTTGGGCAGTAAGTTTTCAATAAAAAAAATGAAAAGTGAAGTTATCTGGTGACCAAAAAAGTGTTTAAATCTTTGATAGATCTTTATTTCATACACATTGCCTCCATATAAAAAAAATATTCTTATTTAAACATTTAACTGTGTATAATATGAAATGAAATCTAGACACAAAAACACAAGGATAAATTCCATCTACGGGACAAAATTTTTGTCCTTGTGTTTGCAACAATACAAAATAATGATATTTAGAAAATTATCCTTTTTTTTAAAACATATTCATCTCGTGAATCAAACCACTTTTTTGGTCGGATATGTTATTTATTATAAGTACATAAGTAACTAAAGACGGTGTCTAAAGTTTGTAAACTTCTATATTTCACCTGTAACCGCTAATTTTAGAGATATTGCCAAATATTAACCAATTTACGCTTACCGTTTATATGTTTACCACTTGGATAATGTGAATTTTCCTAATCATTTATTTATTTAACCAATCAGTCTCAAAATGTCTTCTATCTTCTTGATCCCAAAGATATCCCAAGTGAAGTGAGATTATTCGTAATAATTTGTTCAAATATAATTTTTGTACACAATAAAGGTTATTAAAACAAAAAAGCTTTCATTGAAACAACAATCTGCTCAATTTTATTTATTTCTTTCCATATACAGACCCATCTGATTTGAACATTAAAAATATCGAATTTGGTGTAAAATCATTTTGAATACGAAAGTAAAATCTAGCGCGTTTGATGAGACGTGAGCAAACAATTAAACTACTATAAATATATGATATCGTAGACAAAGCGTGTTCCAAAGCACAAATAATGAAAACGTCACACTATCACTGTACAGGGCGCGCGGGCCCGGCGGCCTATACAAACCTTATAACACCTATCAGCTTCGAATCTCCATTAAAAATACCCTTCATTGAAATTCGTGTTAAGCCCCCGCGACGGCTGGCAACTATTATGATTTAAATGCGTGAAATGCTCCAAACCCGACGTCGCCACGTCGAACACCATAGGAATTTAGGGCTCGCGGTCTCGGTGTGGGCTGTGCTCGCGACAAACAGCCCTCTAGGGCAGCGTGTACTTCACGTACGGCACCTCCACGTCGTTGCCGTCGTCGTCGTTGCAGCACAGCTCGAACACCAGCGACTTCACGTGCGGCTCCAGCCGCTTCTTGGACACCTTGGTCACCACCTCCGACATGGACAGGTTCAGCCGCTCCTGGCGCTTCGCCTTCGGCATGAAGAACGAGTACAGCATGCACACGCCCTGCGAGAGCATCGTGATCTCCAGCCTGTGCTCGTTCTTGAAGTAGTCCAGGAACTGCTGCAGCGTGATCTCGCCCTGCACCTCGAACCTGTCCCACAGCGTCCACTTGTTGTCGTAGTAGGTGTTCGTCGGCGCGGCGATCGGCTCGGAGAAGCCGAAGAAGGGCAGCGCCAAGTTGACGAAGCCGTTCTTGAAGAGGTCGAGGCCGTTGAACCCCTGCGCCAGCTTGTAGAGCTCGAGGCAGACGAGGCCGGCCACGACGGAGGTGGTGGTGGCGATGGCGGGGATGATCTTGCCGGCGATGAGCTTGGAGCGGTGCCGGTCGGCGGGCGCGATGCTGTAGTTGGCGGCGCGCAGGTTGGACGCCGCCACGATGAAGTCCATGTGGAAGTTGGCGTCGTCGTCCTTCTCGAACTCCAGCGGCGTGATGCGCAGGTTGTCCAGCGAGCCCGGCTGCGGCAGCTCGCTGATGATGTTCCTCACGCTGTCCTGGTCCATCTCGTCGTTGTTCTGCTGCAGCTGGGCGTCGGTCACTGCTATTTTGATACCGGACTTGGGGCTGAATTTTGGCACCTGCAATGATTAGGAAATTGAATTGAGAGACTGAGAGTGAAGCAATCTAAATTAACATGTTCGGTGATTGAGTGGAAAGCCATAACTTATTAGATATCATAACAGGAAATAGAGCGCTTCAACCCTTGACGATCTATTTTCTCAAAAATTCACACAATCATAGATTGGAATCCCAAACAGAACTTAGTCTGAATATTTTCTATGTAGATCTGTTATTATGTTCAAGATTTGGTGCACCATAGGGCATGAAGATACCTTTTATAATAAAAAAACACGAATTCGACTTACTGGTACACTGACAGCCATCTGCGCAATACACTCCCTATCGACACAGCTTCGTATACCATACACCTGGGCTCTCAGGTTGGCTGCAGCCACTACGTAGTCTACATGCAGCTCATTATCAGGGTCGAAGGTGATGGGGGCTGGGCAGCGCTTGGGCCCTGACCAGAAGAGGGTCCCGCTGGTGGTGAGCTGGTCGGGGGGGAAGTTGTAGAGCAGCTGCTTGATCTGGTTGGAGTACTGCGCCTCGAAGTGCAGGCGCGCCCATCGGACGCAGTCTTCGAAGCTCAGGGGGCGCTCGTTGATCGCGTGCTGAAATTAACCAGAGTGTTATTGGTCTATCTATATTAATACGTTAAAACAAGTGGGATTTTGGGCATTTTTTTCTAATGACGACCTTTCGAAGCGCCACATCCAAGCCAATCCTAATTCGTATCCTTGAAATTTTATACTTTACTATTTGGTTAGCATATAATCCGATTTCATTTAATTTAGTATTTAGTTAGCGCTAGTCTAGCTGTAAAGAGTACCTAAAAGTAACAATCCAATGGCGATCGAGCGGAATTATCGTCAAGAGTAAGGGGGCAGCTCAGTAATAAAATAAATTTTAAAAGAGCAAGTACCAAGGCATTTGCTCTTGGGAGTCACAGCTTAATTATAAAAGTACATATAAAAATAACATAAACAATGCCAATTAAAAGTCTCCACTGTTCTCTGTTATAAGACTAAGTAAATGATCTAGCCTACGCACTTTAATGGCAATTTGTAACATTTAAATAAAAAATTATAATATACTTGACTCACCCTAACACTTTCAATAGCGTCGAGTGGCTGTCCACCCGGCAATCTCATGGTCCGCTCCAAGAAGTGAGGATCCCTTAAGTACTGCGCCGCATGCTCAGCAGCCTGCCTGAACAGACCTTCGAACTCGTCTCTGGCCCATTGCAGGGTGTGCTCGATGGCGTTGGGGAAATTCTTGAGGGTGCAGATCGGGATGCTCTTTTCTGGTGGATCCTGGGACGAGCTGTAGGATTCCGTTAGGAAGGGGACTACGACCTGAAAGTTATGAAAGAAAATTAGAAACAGGTTGTGGAATTTTGCTAATAATGTCAATTTGTACAGATAGTCTACTCTTTTTAAGCTACTATGAACTGGTTTCTGGCTCATAAATGGACTCAACTGGGGCAGTACCCCCCCTCATAGAATATCGTCGTTAAATAGCGGTGATATGCCACTGTGTCTTATATCATGAGTGAGAGAGCCTGAGTGCGCATTTAGAAACTTGCGGTGCGCCGACTGCAAAAATTCTCATTCATAGCAAATTAAACTTTATTGACTATCTACAACGTACATGCACAGTCAACAAAGGAGAGGGTTGACCCGGGCCGTAAATGGATTTACTAGAAAATTTCTATACTATTGATAAATAAATTTTCTAGTAAATCCATTGACGCAATATTTTGAAATCTTTACTCATATTTACGGTCCTGGTCAACCCTTTCCTTTGTTGACTGTGCATATGCAGCATAGTCGTAAAGCCTGTAGGATGGTGAATCATAATCATCACTAGGATGATGAATGCTACCTTTACTCGTAAAATCTTCTGAATCGAAACTATTCAAAATGTTATTATAAATACCTGCGTATTCCCTTTAGTTCCCAATGTCCCGCTCTCCAGTAATGGCTTCCTATAATACACACAGCGGCGATCCATGTATATGCGAGCGTCAACATTGTCCAGAGCATTGGCAACTCCGTCCAGGGCCTCAAAGAACTGGTCGTTGTACACTGATTCCGTTTCGGGGCATACACGGTTCTCTTGGGCTACTACGTTCACATCTGGATTCATTTGTTTGATGACCTGGAAATTTTGAAAAAGTATGTTAAAAATAAGCGATTCTAGTGGAGAATCGCAGATAAATCGTTTCATTCTCTCTAGTCCAATTCATTGAGATGATGAATGAGAACAAAAATTCTCACTAGTTCGACAATCGAATTATCGAAAGAATTTTTGTTCTCATTTGTTCAACAGTCAAATTTATTTTATCAAATTCAAAACTTTTATTCAGAGAATAGGTTTTCACAAACACGTTTTCTTGTCAGGGTATACAGTTGTAATAAATTAATCTACTCTATATACTACTACCATTTCGGAAACTAAAGCAAAATGACCACTGGTAAAAGAAATGGCGAAAGAAAACTATTTACGGCCTTTTTTGTCATATAAAAAATATATCGTACGTTTTTTTTTTATAAAATTTAAAACTAGGTACATACAACATTACGCACTCGGAATGTCAATAAATAAATAGTGCCATTAATTTGTCTTAACATAAAATTAAATCTAAAATATAAAATGCAAAATCGGTGTTAAAGATAGGAGCAGGCCCGCACGGCAGCCACCGTTCTCGTGTATTTTCGAGTTGACGTGCGAGTCGGCCTGCCAGCCTCCATTAGTGGGCTCACCATCAACAATATTATGAACAATATTGGAGGGGGCAACAGTAACCCGACCCACAACGCCACCGCCTGTTTGGATATCGAGAACAAAAAAAAATGGTTGTTTGGTATTTTTTTTGTCTTGCTTGCAATGTCCTCTGGTTCACAGGCCTAAATGTGAAAAGGTAACAAACAGACAGTCAATTTTTTTTCCTTTATAATGTTTAGATGGTCATAATGAAGTTAATAACGGAAATGATTCACTTATACACATTCCCCTCCACTCAGTTCTGCCTCTTTGAAAAGGCACCCCTATCTTGTTGTATCAACAAAAAAGTAATGTGAATGTTGTATTGGGCGAGTTTACTTGCCAGTAAATTAGTGTACTCGCCACAATACTATGAATCAATAAGGTCAAAAAATGTAAATCGCATCTTTAAAGCAAAATTCCATACCCTAGCAGCGGTGCTTGACTTGGGTTTCTGCACGTCGTACGGGCGGAAGAGGAACTGGCGGTTGAGGTTGGACTTCTCGATGAGGTCCATGTCGGTGACCGTGATGCAGCCGCCGCGGGAGCCCACGCCGATCATGGCGAAATTCTTCAGAAGTTCGCAGCCGATGGCACCGGCGCCTGTACAAAGTCAATGTTTAATAAACTAATAATAAAACTGGGAATTAACGCAATCGATCAGCCCCCTATTCTCGTAACAAGACAGATTCAATCTTGATTCAAACTCACGTTCAATTCCTATTTTATGAGTGAGACAGTGATTGAGTTTGTATTGATATTGGATCTGTTTTGGTTACGAGAATAAAGGGGCAGGTTGCCGGTGCAACGTAGTCGAAACGTCAGACAATATTAAGGTATGATCGCGTCTATTCCCGTTTTTGTTATTGGTCTAAAATTATGCAACACGAAAGTCATTAATGTTTAATGTTCACAGCACCAAAAGATTTTTGAGATAAGTTTGAAAATAAAGATTTAAATACAAATTTGAAGCACCCTTTCATTAAGACTACTTTTTTACATAAACACAACTCACCAACAATGAAATATTTAAGTTCACCAAGTCGTTTCTGGAAGTCTTTGCCGAACACAGCGACCTGACCATCATATCTAGATCCGGTTGGCTTGCAGTTTTCCTCATTGAGAAGGGTCCTGTCTTTTGGAAGGCACTCGATGGCGTCCAGGTATAACCACTGGACGATTGGGTGGAACTTGCCGGAGCAGGCCTTCATCACTTCTTGGGCCACCACACCACCAAGAGCCGCGTTCATTGGATTCAGATCGCCGGAGCATACCTTGAAATATAAAATAAAAAATTGTCGTACACTTGTACCTACCGTAATTCGTTCAAGTTTTCTAACATCATCTCACAAAATATCTGATTGCAGATCAAAAAAAAAGTTCCAAGTTTTCTCATGGAATACATATTTGTTTAATGACAGAGTCTCTCTAGTAGTCTCGTCAAACTATGAATCTGACACCTAATATTTAATCTTATGTTCCAGAATTCCGATTCTACCAACACAAATGCATCAATGGACTCTCAATGGTGTCTCAATCGTGTCGCAAAAGAATGCAGATAGTGTATCAGTGGAATAGTTTTTGACATTTATTTGAGTTTTTGTTTAAGCCCATAACAAATGTCAAAAACTATTCCACTGATACACTATCGGCATTTTTGAGAGTTCATTGGTGCATTTGTGTTAGTAGAATCGGGCCCCTGATTGAGTGCTGTTGTTTTAGGTAAAAAAAGAAAAGAGTAAAATAAGCAACCAATTTGGGATAACTTCGATCATGCATGATTCCAGTCAGTAAGATGTATCCTACTTGAGTAGTAGAGTGTTGCAAAGGGACACATAGATACATGCATTCCCTGATTTGCTTCTTTATTATTTCATAAAATAGTAAAGAATAATACCAACCTTGCTAAATGTATCTAATAATTCCGTATTCAGTTCGAATTCACCATCTTTGAACAGCCCCTGGTCCTTCACCAGAGACTTGGCATAATTTAAGAATTTAGCTGAGTCGGCATCACACCATGGTTTTGGGAGACTACCCTCACTCTCCTCATACTTGTGGAGAGCTGCAAATGCTATATGCAACTGTTGAGGGTAGTCAAACTTGCCATAGTCCGAAATAAGAAATTCTGGCTTGATAAATGATTCCTTAAACGGTTTGAAGGTAATTTTCTTGGGCATTTTGACTTGTGTTACAATACCACCACTAGTGTATTTGGAGAAGCCCGTTGTGTCACCGATACTGAAGGTGTATGGGCCGAGGACTTTGATCTTTCGAGGTTCACAGCCATTGAGTTCCGTCATGCCTTGGATCTGAAAGATTTTTGAAGTGAACACTAATTGAGTTATCTTTTGTAATTGTTGAATTTCATTAAATGGACATAGTTAAACTTTTAAATTAAATGTAGTAGACAATGCCTATCTCATCTTATAGAGCACAGGTTTCTGTTAAGATTCAGTTATCTTATCTTGTAGTGGGGCAACCCGCAGACAAAGCATTTCAACCCTTGTAGATCTTTTGTGAGAATCTCTGTAGTTATTTCACATTTTAAACACACTCTGCATCACTTCTGTTAATCTATCTTTATTTACATGACGAGAGTGCATGTGAGGCCTGCCCTCTATGCATTATTCATCCGCGCTGGTCATCCGTGCACGATGCACGACGCAAAACCGTAGTGCGTAGGCTTGCTGGACGTCATTATTGTCGATAATGCATAGAGGCCTTCAGTATTTGAAATAATTATTTGAGTTTATATTCCACTATCTAAATGTGTGTTTAATGTTTTTTTTTTTTCCCCGACTGTGTAATGCAAATAAAACATATTCTATCTATCTATCTAAACTTATAACACCACTCTTTTTATTTTGGGGTTAACATCCCTCTTATTATGTATGCACAAGATTCTCTTAATCATGGTTTAAAAATAAAAAATTGATCAATCAAAAGTTGTGTAAACCGCCAGCAAGATCAATAATAGTGACATTGAAGTAAACAAGATTATAATTACATGCAAATGTGGGTTGAAACATAATATAGGGTGATGACTCATACAATGTATGCACAACAGCACATCAACCTAACCGAATCCTGAATTGTTGAATTGCTTCAATCTATTTTGAACTTGATACTATTAATGTGAAGGTTAAAATTAGACAGGGTTCTTCAATAGGGTAATTAAAACATTTTCATAGGGTCGGCAACATGCGAGTGATACTCCCGGTGATGCAAGTGTGCCCACTTAACATCAGGCAGCCGTAAGCATGTTTGCCACCATAGTAGTATAAAAAAAGGTAACAGAAATTTGTGAACTAGTGACTATGAAGGTATGAAGAGTTATTTGAATTTTATAAACTGCTCATGTCACAGGTGTTTTTTTTTTTGTAAAGAACATAAAATACAACTTGAATGTTTGTTCTATGTGGAGATCGAGCCCATACACTTAGGCATTTTAATTGGCAGAAACATTGTAACTTGCAGAATTAGAATTCTAGTAAAAACCACAATGGTTACACTTTGTTTATAAAGTTTAAAAAAACTTTGGGTAAGCTTACCTTTTTTTTTATCACCTTGCAAAAACATAATAACAGATTTTGTTTTCTCTACCTTCAAAACAATTAATTGATGACTAATTGTTTTGAATTTCATAAAGTTTCACAATAATTAAAAACAAAAGGTTTATAACTAGTTATCTTGGCAATCAATGCACCATTTATGCTTTGTTGTTATTACAATTTAAAATTACATTATTGTTGTCCTGCCTTGCTAATTCCAAATCTCATTTAAAAGCAATTTTTAAAAAACTTTTAACAAGTTGTGCTTTCAGTGAGAGAAATTTTGTCAATAATGTTGGCTTTAAACTGGAACTGCCCAAAACTGAGGAAAGATTCGGGGTCAAAAGCTTAGCAATTAACGAGTTATGTTCAGTTACTGTCACTAAATAAAATATAATAATTTTAGATCCTATAAGAATACTTACTTCACTGAACGTAACATGATCTCCATCCTCGAGACCGTGTCGTGTGTCTTCCAGGCAAGTGACAACTGCTTCGTACTCATGAGAGATGCCAGCCACCATAGTGGACACTGGGTTCTCCCCAGTTACATCAACCACTGTGAATTCAGGGCCAAAGTCACAGAACACCTGTGAGAAAAGCCCTTTTGTGTCCGCCACAATCAAGGCTATGTTGTGGCCGTGCGTTATGGCCGCCACGCGCTCCTGCTCGGCCCAGGACGCAGCAGTCAGTACCACCACGCTGAATTTACTTAAAAACTCCTCAGTCAAAGGCCCCGTGTACGCCGTCGTCGGCACATAGTGATTCAGTTCCGAGAGCTGTTCGCACGACGCCAGAGCACGATTTTGCCCGATCACCTTTTGCGACAAATAAAACTGTGATGACAAGTCGGCAACCGTGCAAGTCCGCTCGTCATGCAAAGTGACAGACTTCACACCTCCCAAAATCACATTTTTAGCAACCTCCACGCCCAGCCCGCCGAGCCCCGAGATCAGGACGTCAGAGTTGGCCATGCGGCGCATGGCATCGTGTCCCAACACATACAATTGTCGCGAATACAAACTCTCGTCGATTTCATCTTCCACACGCGTTCCATTGTTCGCCATTGCTGAGGAATTGGAACGGGATTCTCCTGTATTTATCTTCCGCTTTTTCGCCGGGGGGTCAACGGAATTATCGGCGACTTCAGCACTAGACATCGGGCACGAACGCGCACAATTTTGCCAGAATTTTGCTTGCGTTTCAATGAGACAATGAAGAAATGAGTCTTCAAATGGTGAAAAGCGACATTCGCGCTTCGTCAAGGCTCGCTTACTCACTGTCTTGAAGTTAGTCACAAGCAACGTGGAAAATAATCTGCGGAAGTAAAAGCAAATTTATTATTTCTTTTAAAAATGGAAGAATTTAAAAATAGATATCTCAAAAATTATTATATTTAGAATGATTACGTATTGTATTTCTTATAAAGAAATATTACCATGAATATTTATAATGTTCTGCAATAAGTACGGGCACTGAAAAATGGAATTTTTAGTTTTCGGTTTTTAGTCAATTTTATCGTTGCTCACTTTTCTTTTGGCTGGCAACAATGCGCACTATCAAACACAGGGTTGCCAGATTCAATTTTATGATTTTCCCCAAACTGACTTTTATTTTTCCCCAAAATGATACGTTTTCAACAGAAAACCCCCAAAAGTTTTGTTACAAAAAAAGGGGTTAAAAACTGACTTTTCCTCACTTCAGATGTCGCTTTTGTCTATTGTTCTACACATTTGACAGCTATCAGTCATTTTCCATACTATTTTTGTAAATCTGAGGGCACGGCACACGGTGGAACGAAAATGAAAATTTGGGACATAGGGATTTTTATGCATATTTTTGAATTATATGTACTAATACGATAATTTAATGTCATATAACATTTTTTGATATATTCGATATTTTTGGAAATATAACACTTTAAAGTTTGTATGGAGATTTGTTTTTTTATTTCTGATATTTTTAGTATGTACCGTGTAAATTCAATAAAAATCTTAAAATGACATTCCACACCACCAACAAGGCTCTTTTTATTGAATTTGAATAAAAAAAATACATTATTTGTTTAGAAGAAAAATGTTTTTAGTGACAAAACAAACAATGTCAATTGTTAATAACATTGTTTTTAGTAACAAACGTATAATGTCATAAGTTAATGCCGTCGATTTTATTTAAAAAAAACAACGTCATTTATTAATGACGTCATTATTAGTAGCAAAAAAACAACGTCATTTGTTAACGACCTTGTTTGTCTGATAAAAACAAAGGACGTCATTAGCTAATGACGTTTTTTGTTTTCTATCATTCCCCCCTCCTCTCTATGTCGGCCAATCAGAGCGCAGACAGCCATGACGTGTCTTATTGTCATTGGTTGATCCAAATCAATTAGGAAAAAGTTCGGTTGCGTTTGAAATATCAATGTTATATAAATTTAAAACATTTAAAATAACGTCCAGTACGTTGATACATAACATACGGACTACTTTGCGATCAAATTTTCGGGAAATATTTAATTTCGTCAAAATGTTTAAAGATTTGGTGACAAATATTGACATGTTTGTGAAATTACAAGAAAGTGGCGGTATTAAAAATAATAATTTCTTATACGAAACTTTAAAATCTCGACTACCTGTAAATTTAAATATTGAAGATGATAAAAATCTAAAAGAGTTTTGCTATAAATACTGTTTTAATCTTCATAGGAGGTGGATAAGTGCTAACAGAAAAGAAATTCAATTTAAAAATAATAATAGTCAGTGGTTAGAGGCAAATATAGTGTGGCCAGAAGTTATTACGAAAGTTTTTGAGACCTCGACTAACCAATCTGGACCGAGTACGGTTATTACGGGAGTGGAAACATGTGATCAACCTAGACCAAGTACATCTACTCAGTGTTCAGTACAAGAAAAACAAACAATAGGGACATCGCCTGAGGTGAGTCCAAGAAAAATATTTGCAGAGTTGTCAAATAAACAAAAAAAGAGGCGTATAGAACATAATATGAGCACAACTATGTCTTCAGACGAACTTTCTTTTGCTTACGTTTCAAAATTAAAAAATGATGGTAATAACGACATTGCACAAATTCTTGAGCACTTGCCTAAAAATCCACAAGATGTGAATCGGGTAAAAAATTGCATTTTTGAAAATAAGAAACCTCAATTTTCTCTGGATAAAGCTCTTAGTTTAATGGTATCATTAAAATTATCCAAATGGCAGTATAATACATTACGAAAAAGTGTCGAACAAAAAAGTCATAATTTATTTCCTTCATACTACACTATTCAAACCGCAAAACAAGACTGCTATCCACCAAAAGAAGATATTAAAATGATTTCTGGAGATCATGTAGTCTGGGAGAATGAGTCACCTAATTCGCCATATTGGTGTCGTCCACTCTTCTTTAAATTTATTAAAGAAAATAAAGATACCATATTACAGGAAAAGAATGCCATAGAGTCAGAAATAAATGATTTAACTCCAACAAGAATAGGAGAAATAAAAATATCACATTCATTGCTTCTAACAATGATAGACGGTAAAGCAACATCAATATTGTCGCAAAAGCGCAGCGAAGCGCAGTTACAGACGTACCTTAAAAATTGTAAAAAAAAAAGTATAATACAAACCTAAAATCATTTTTTTGAGAGCTCTTGAGATTTCGGAGTTTTTAAGGAATTTGTTAGAAAAAAACAAAAAAAAATATTGTCGCAAAAGCGCAGCGAAGCGCAGTTACAGACGTACCTTAAAAATAGTAAAAAAAAAAGTATAATACAAACCTAAAATCATTTTTTTGAGAGCTCTTGAGATTTCGGAGTTTTTAGGGAATTTGTTAGAAAAAAACAAAAAAAAATATTGTCGCAAAAGCGCAGCGAAGCGCAGTTACAGACGTACCTTAAAAATAGTAAAAAAAATAGTATAATACAACCCTAAAATAATTTTTTTGAGGGCTCTTGAGATTTCGGAGTTTTCAGGGAATTTGTTAGAAAAAAACAAAAAAAAAATTGTCGCAAAAGCGCAGCGAAGCGCAGTTACAGACGTACCTTAAAAATAGTAAAAAAAATAGTATAATACAACCCTAAAATAATTTTTTTGAGAGCTCTTGAGATTTCTGAGTTTTTAGGGAATTTGTTAGAAAAAAACAAAAAAAAATATTGTCGCAAAAGCGCAGCGAAGCGCAGTTACAGACGTACCTTAAAAATAGTAAAAAAAATAGTTTAATACAACCCTAAAATAATTTTTTTGAGAGCTCTTGAGAGTTCGGAGTTTTTAAGGAATTTGTGTTTTTCTCCATACATATTTTTTTTAAATAATTCATAACTAATAAAGTATCGATTATATCAAAAAAGTGTACAAGTAATTAATGTCTTATATTTGATAGTAGAATCGAAATCCATCATAATTTTTTTGTATAATCGAAGTTGGTTTTCGATTGTCGCTATGTCCACTAGCGGCCGTTTTCGTTCCAACGTGCGGCAGTGCCCCCGCCAAGACGAGCCAAGTTGAGCGCAAGGGCACTACCTACCTTTTCTCGAAACATTTCGTCGTATTTTTTGAACTCTCACAACTTTGGTTTGGATGATGCTAAATAGTTAAAAAATTCCAGATATAATGACACCAGTACAGTCGAGAGCAGGTCGACCTTTACATATTGGACTTTGTTCCATTTGCACCAACACTGTAGACAACTCTTCGTAGGTTAGAGTACTATTACCGATTACGCGTTTTAGGTGATATTTAACTGATTTCACCCCTGCTTCCCATAAA
Source organism: Endotricha flammealis (assembly GCA_905163395.2). Lineage (NCBI taxonomy): Eukaryota > Metazoa > Arthropoda > Insecta > Lepidoptera > Pyralidae > Endotricha > Endotricha flammealis. The sequence goes on along the minus strand of LR990864.1, from coordinate 15,332,120 downwards.
CCACTAAAGTTTGGTACATGTGGTGGAATGAAATGCCATTCGCAGTTATTTGAAGCTAAAGCTTCTGCGATTTCAGTTGCAATGCCACTTTTCTCAGACATGAACAAGCGTTTCAATTCAACAGCAGCTCCAGTAAAATTGGTGCCATTATCACTCCACATGTCAGAACAGGGACCATGTCTTCCAACAAATCGTTTGTACGCCTGCAGAAAGCCTTCAGTACTTAAATCTGACACAACTTCTAAATGTATGGCTCTAGTAGACATACAAACGAACAGACATATATACCCCTTATAAGACTTGTGTCCTCTACCCTTTGTGGTTCTAATTTGAATAGGTTCCGCAAAGTCTACACCACTATGCTTGAATGCTCGTGAAGGAGTAACACGTGAGGTAGGTGGTTGACCCATAAGCTGGTTGTGAGCTACCGTGTTGTACCGAAGACATGTTACACAATCTCGATAGTGTGACCTGACTAAACGCTTAACACCTAATAAAAAGATTTTTGACCGTACATCAGTTGTGGTCCGCCATGAAGAGTTTGTCGATGTGCGTCTAATACAATTAAATTGCTTAGATGCTAATCTCGAGGTATTATTATGGGATGTTTTCGATTTACACTTAGTTGTGAATTTTCCAGCCGGCCTACAACTCGCATAATTTGTTACTGGTCTAAATATACTGACATCTATGTTTTAGATAGAATATTATTATATCTAAATCATTATTATTTAGCAAGGGAAAATGAGCAAATCATGAATGTGTGGTTTGTTACCTTTTTGGCAAACTCTTAAATGTGTAGTTTAGATTGTGGTGGAAGATTAGTGCTGGAATTAGTATCTCTGAACTTATCCATGGTAGGAATTTCAGGAATGTCATCCTCAAAGTCGTCTTCAACTCCGATAAGGTTTTTTCCTCTTTGGTTCGGGACAAGCCCACCACACTTTCCCACTACTGTGTCTCCTGTGTAGCCAGGATCAACAACGGCGACCTCAGATAAGACAATAAGCAATGAAGCTTAATGACGTCCCTGGGGAGAAAACTACAGCTGTCTTGGAACTCACAACGAATTTAATCAGAAAGAAGATAGTCGGAGTAGGAAGTATTGAAAGGACTTCCCTCCTTAACAACTACGTGAGATACAGCAATTTGAAGCAAAAGGCATTATATCCTAGAGAGATGGCAAATCAAGTGAGTTCCTCTTTGGTTCAAAACTTTCAAAACAAAAGAGTCATAATACTAGATAGCTAGACTTTATAGTATAGTAGAGAGAGAGAGACAGCTGCTTTTTAAATGGCTCTGGATTGATTGTTGCACTTTAGCCAGGATGTTAGTCCAAAAAAGAGGGAAGTGCGTTTCATTCTATTTTAAGTCTTGGTTTCTAAAAGTGCAAAAAAAAACCCTAAAATTCCCCATCACGTATTTTATTTCCCCAAAATTTTCCCCAAAGATTCTATTTCCCCAGTTTTTCGCCGAGAGTCAAATTTTTCCCCAAAATCGCGAAAAAAACCCCCAATCTGGCAACCCTGATCAAACAAAACATTGCGATTATCACTCGGAGAGACAAAAAGTATGTATATTTTTTTCTTTCACATTCCAATCAAAATTTAATAATTTACTCCGTATTACAAATTCTTGATTATCTAATAAAACCTTATTTAAACCTTGTACGTGGCACAATACACTGCACATGTAAACATGACACAACACAATAGAAGCTGGCCGCTTTATTTTACTGTTTGCATATTTAGGTACTTTTTGAAATGTATTTCATAATAAAATTTAGACAATCAATCATAATTACCTACATACAATCAATAAATTTATACGTGATCTTAACAGATAAACCGATTGAAGTCGATTCAATAATCGATTGTGGAAATTATAATCGATTGATATAAAATTTTATTTTTATATCTTGCAACACTAAGTAAATATGTCAAGAATGACACGCATGGCAGGCAGGCATATTTGATTTGTAGCTATCTTCAAGTCAAACAGTCCATTTTGTTTCGGTGATTGGGTTGTATTGCCTGGGTTAGCAATTCGGATTTAATTTCGTTTGTAATCTCATTTCAAGTTTACGACGTTTACATTTTGATTTGACGTCAATTTATTTTGTTGTGTATTGTGGGGTTTTGGTAGTGAAAGGGGCTCTAACAGAATGACTGTTGTGTGAAATAGTGGACGTGCAGGATTGTGAAATCCTTTTTATTTACTTTCGCAGAACTAAGTGACTTTGTGAAAATGGTTCAGGAATTCCTGGCACCCGTTCGGGTACACAAGTTCCCCTTCGAGATGGTGATGGCTGTGAGTAATAATATTAGTTAATTCTACTATTTTAACTTGCGACAAAATATTGTTTATTATGGTTATTTTGCCAGGGTCACCCATCCTTTCACTGATTGCTTTATTTTGTAAGCGTTGGATGTGATAATATGTCTTATATTTTTAATAACAAGAGTACATATTACAGTCAATATAATAATAAGTAGTTCATCATTATTCAAGGTTTAATTTCTGAAACAAAGCTTGTTTGAACAGTGTCAAATTTGTTTTTCCAATTGTCTTCATTTTTACCATTGTTAAGTACCAACTGCCTATTAGGTACTTATACTTAATTGGATTTTCTGTTAGCACAGTGGATTTTATACATAGAACTTATTAGAAATGCGCAGTCTATGCAAACAAATGATTCTAAATGAGAATCACTATAAAGGCTGGTGTTTAGTTTGTCTGCCCCTAACGTGACTCTGACCAGTTTTCCTCCTAATTCACACATTCCACATTCCCTAGTCATATTTACATATTATTTTCAGTGTTATTCATTCAGTATGTTTTGACATCAGTGATATTTAAAGAAATTGTTGTGATTATTTTACTTAATCAAAATAATTCATGATTTTAATTTATCTTATTAGAACTGTTGACTATATTACAAGACAAAGAACCACTTAGGTTCTTATTGGAACCATATATTGTCTTTTATGAATGTAAGATGGGGTTAAATTTTGTTTTGTGACAAACAGTTCTAGAGTCGTAGAAAACTCTACTCTCACAGAAATTTGATGTGAAGTAACCATACATTTTATTCACTACAAATACTACAATGACTAGGGACACATCACCATTAAGAATATAATAAGACTCTTGCACAAGGTATGGGTCCCGAGTCAAACAAGAGAAGTGTAGCACAAAAGAACTTTGAAGGGTTGAAATGCTGCATTCTATGACTGACCCCTTAACAAGGATGTGATATTAAAACTAGCTAATAAGCTGAAGTTTTAGTTTATTCAGCATCCTGGAAGATTAGGGATACTTGAAGTAATTTCCAGCCTCCACTCTTTCATGTAAGAAATGGACACAACACAACTGGTGCTTCATTGTGGAGCCATCATGACTTGTAAAAGGCAGTTTATTCAGAGACAAGACTAGACCTTCAATCAAATATTTTCTCTAATCAAAGTATACTGATGCACCCTGTATAAACTACTCTACTCAAAAACTACCAAAAAAATAAAATATATATAGACGGTCAAATCAAATCAAATCAAAATATTTTTATTCAAATAGGCATATTACAAGCACTTTCGAATTGTCACTTTTTTTTTCCTACCACCAGTTTAGACGGCCGATTTGTGCTAAGAAAAACCGGCAAGAAACTTAGCACTCGCTCTTTTAAAATGGTAATGATGATGGTAACTTATGTCAAGTTACAATTACGACAAATAAAAGTAAATATTGAAACAAGAATAAAAAATAAAATAAAACTTAACTGCATTTTTTTTTTAATAATAAAGAAATATTAATAGAAAAAAAAGGTGTATCAATATACTGGTGGATATGTTAGTCGCATGTCTGATGAGCGTTGAACGATGGAAGGATAACCTTGACTCTTGTTAGAAGGAATGACCTCAGAAGACTATACATCAAGAGTACAGGGAGAAAGGAGAAGTTCGGAGAAGTTCGGAACTTTGCTCTGCAGTGGGACACCATGGGCTATCTATAAAAATGAATTGCTGTACATTTGTCTTGCTAAAACTCAAGAATGGCTGAACCAATTTGGCTAATTTTGATCTTGAAATATTTGTGGAAGTTCAGGGAATGTTTAAAAGGCGAAAAAATATGAAAATTCGCGTGTAAAATATACAAAAAACGGCAAATTTTGTTTTCCAATACAAACGCTATGTAGACGTAGTTGCGCGGGTCAGCTAGTAATCTACCCTGCAAGCTTTCTTAACGCTTAACGGTAGATAAAAAAAATAAAAAAAAACAATTATTGCGCACAATTCGATTTTGTCAATTTCGAGAATCAAACCTACAACCCTCACGTTCTAAGGTTATTCTAACCAATAGATCATGGATGTTGTTATTTCAATATTAATAGTTTGTAAATGAAATGTGCACACTACAAATCGTAAACAGCGCGTCGTAACACGTGATCTGGCAACGTGTGAATTCGCAGCATCAGTCTTAGGCCACATTACTCTGTGCTTAGGCTAAGAACACACTGAAATTAATAGCCAGCTGGTTTATTCTCGTAGCAAAAACGGTTTCAGTCTCATCTCAAACTCACGCACTATCTCGCTCAATTCCTATATTGTATGAGTGAGCCAGCGATTGAGATTGACACGAGATTTGAACGACTTTTGTTACGAGAATAGAGCCGCAGATATCTGCGGTCTACCACTGGACAGTTGCGGGAACGAATTTCATAGAGGTTTTCTTGTAATGCATCACATGGTGGGTTTCCACGTCCTTCCATGTCACTCTTTCCGAGGTGATTTCCCTCGAGGCAATGAAACTAGGTTTAAACAGGTTAAGGTAACCGACCGTTTTTCTCGCTCGGCGTTTTTTATGCCACAAAGGTGACAATCAAGCATACGGCCCGCCTGATGGTAAGCATCACCGTAGCCTATAGACGTTTGCAATACCGGGGGTATCACTTGCGTTGTCAACTCTCCCAAAACCACCCCCCAAGTGGAGCTCTGGTGACCCCTTACTCACCGTAGGAACACAACGTGGCAAAGACCAATGCCATTTGGAAACGATCTTCTGTAAGCCTACTAGCCTGCTCTACAACCCTACTCTTTTTTCATCCGGGCTTGGGACCGGCATTGGCAGAAGCAGGAACGGGAGGCTCTCACTGCTTAGAATTTATACCGTCTGCCATAGATATCCGTCTTCTGCCTATAACAAAGAGCCCGTCCACTTTCTCGATTTCGCTCAACTTCGCGATAGTGTAGAGCTAACATTAATTTTTACGATTGAAAACATTAATTAGCTATTTAATGCATTCGTTATTTCTGCATATCGCGTTTCACTTTACATTTTCCGAAATTCTAACGGAAAAGCGTAGCGTTAGATACACGTAAATGAAAGTTACGCGGGTTCCGCTAGTATAATATTATAATATTACATATGTATACTATAATATTATTCATTCAATTCATTATCTTATTCTTTCGTTTTTCAGTTAGTGCAATGATTAGGATATTTATATTCTTCAAAGGCGGAAGAGATAAACATACATATTTATATGTCAATTGAAATGATATGGCGCTTCCTTCCTTAGTAGTTTTTATGATGTAGGTACTACTCTAATACAGAAGTAAATAGATGCACAATTTTATCGTAATTTGTAAACAATGATGAAGGTTGGGGAGGAGGAAGACAATACTTTTACGCTTATGATCATCAGATCGCGGTACTTCTTTACCGTCCTTTCTTTTGTTCATGGTCAAGAAAATACATTGCTGAATGTCCAACCGCTTGGGAAAGTGACGGGGGTTAGCCGGGGTCTCCTCTCTTTACTCTCCTCTCTTATTTCATCGTGGCGATTTTCATTCGGAGTAGTCGCGATATTCTCGTTCGTGGAGGTGGTCCCTCTGGACTAAAAACCTTACTGTCAGCCACCTTCTCCGTCATAACAGTGGCGGGGTTATGGGAACTGGTGATACTTCCGCATCTTCGCCCCTGGCTCATTCTCTTGATGCCAAGGCCGCACGTATCGCGCCGTGACGTTGCGAAGGTTCGCGTTATCGCGAAGTATGCAGCCAAATGTTCAACTTAATAAGTTGTTTTAATAAATTCCAGTGTCCAAGACAAAATATCTACGATTTTTGTGTTTTTTTAAAATATACAGATCTATAAAACATGATGATGATAAATCGGTAGGCAAAGGCTGAGGGCCTGGTGCCTCTGTGTTCCGTGATCGGTGGTGATCACTTACCATCAGGCGATTCATGTGCTCTTTTGCCAGTCCCCCATAAAAAACAATCTCGTAAAATGATAGGTACCTACGACTATTTGTTTGTTTATACTCATTATTCGCGTCCTTCAAATAGTTTCATTGTTAATAATTTCGTCATTTTGTGCACTTGTGTATTAGTACATTCTATTACGAAAGTTAACACGAAATAACAAACATTAAAATGTTACTTGTCTAAAGTAACATAAACAATAGATTATTTATTTATTTTATTGTACAGTTTCACAAGCAGTAAAACATAGTTTTACAGGCAGTAAACCGTTAAAAGTATTGAAACTCCCAAACGGAGAAATCTAGGTCGAAACGCAAGGAAGAGCCAATGAACTATGTGCCAAGCGAATTTTAACCTTAATTTGCTTTAGGGACGTATGACTGAAAACCTGACATAATGCAGTTTACATTCACCGACACGACGTGACGACACGACAGCTGGTGAAGCAAAAATGTGGTGATATTGTTAGGTCTGATCGAGTGGCTGGCTAGCTTTTACTTAATTTATATATTCCTTTTTTTCGCCATTTCTTTTACAAGTGGCCATTGTTTCTGAACACGGCAGCTTAAACGGCGGCACGGTTTAAAACTTGAAAACGAGGTTTAGTTCTAGAGGTTTCATACCAATAACGCTTGGCCTTCAAGCGCTCTGGGTGGCAGGACATGCGTTTGACGCAGCATCTATACATACTGAAGTTTGGAGTAGGGTCTAAAATCTTTACATTTTAGATCTATATTGCTGTGACTTTTGTTACTGGGTTTAAAACCATCATGGTCTTGAAAAATATAATTGACCGTGTCGTGTCGGTAAATATAAATACGAGTATTTGCCTGTTCATGTTGTCTTACAAAGATAAATTCGCTCTTATTTTTTTAAGTATATATTCCTTTGTCTCTCGAAGATGGAAGTGATCGATTGCTGTCATCAATTCCGTGACAAGTTTTGTGACATTGAATTGAACTCTCTGCGATTGTGGCAAGATATAAAGTTTGTCCATCTACCGTCAGCGTCTGCGGATGTACCCGAAAGTTCATTGACGTCCGATTAGAATTAAACGTAGTGTCTTATCAAGTTTTCAATCATCCATTGTTGTTTTTCTCTTTTTATCATTTAAAATTATGTCAATACCGTTTATAATTGAGGATTTTTCTTATATAGCTAATTCACCCAAAACTCCAGAACGCTGATCAAGATCTACGTACTCGATGCGCGGATCTTATGTGAGAGAGTCAAACATATCATAGTCAAGCTCTGCGAGTCTATAATAACAGTCAAAATCTAATCTTATGGTAATCCGTTTCGGTTCGCGCGGGAAATTCATTTTTTTTTGGGTTTTTTACAAATTGCATCTCAATCGTTGATAGAATTCTCATGAAAATTGATTTGACGACAACAAATACAAAATATATCTACTGAATAATTATCAAATAAATTATAAATTAAATTAAATTATAAATAAAGTAGTAGTAGTAGTAGTAAATTATAAATATTAGCTCTTCTTAATATGAATGTCCACGATGCATCTTTTTCCCTATAAACGTGCATTATGCACATTCATAATGAGAAAAGCCAATATTTATAATTTATATTATAATTATTCAGTAGATATATTGTATTTGTTGTCGTCAAATCAATTTGTAAAAATCCCCAAAAAATTGAATTTCCCGCGCGGACCGAGCTATCTTGCCCCAAAAAAATACAAAACGAGCCAGATAGCGCTTAAAGATCGATACTAAATTTTCACTGTTTTTGTTACGAGAATTGACCCGCAGCAGGGGGGTCCCACTCCGCAGTTTAGGTACGATTGACCTTGGGACCGGCCCGGCCGGTTAATCTCAAGGCTACCACCACTCGGCTCTCGCTCGTGCCGCTAGCTAGACGCATCGCGCGGACTCGGCCGCAGCGCGTGTCGAGTAAATAAAAAATGACAAACTATACGAAAACTAGGTACTACTGTTGTGTGCAAGGTTGTTTAAATAAATCAAAGGCGGAATCGGATATATTTTTTTTAAAACTCCGTACGGATAATAAAAGGTAAGTTATTTTGTTGAGTATTAATCATCACGTAAATAAACTGTAACTAAAGTAGGTGAATGAAATAGGCACATACCTAACTGGTAATTTAATATTCAGATTAAATTCTTCTCTAAAAGAAGACAACCCTAACGTCGTCAGAAGAGGTAAAAAATACGCGATAGAAAGAGAGGCAACTTCTAGGTGATTATAACTGTAGGTTGTGTGCGCTGTGCGAGCTGAATTGCACCTTATTGTATCGTAGCGAGAGTCCCTATTTCTTTAATTGATTTTGCGGAGTGAATCTTCTGTACGTAGTACTATTATCTATTCTGTGCCCGCAGTTAATAATATTCTACATCTCTGAAACTTAGAATAATTAGTAATGATTTCTTATCATGTTCTATACTAGAATGACTGACTGACCGATCAACGTACAGCTTAAACCTCTGATCGAACCTTAGACCCTGAAACTTGAAGGGTGTGTTCGAAACTTGAAGGGTGTTCTTTGTATGAGGTAGGCATTCAATAGGAAAATATTTTCCGGAATTCCAATTCCGACATGAACGTTATACCCGCAAACGAAGTTGCGACAGTTTCGCTTTGAAGAGTTTCTTGTTAGTTTACTAAGGAACCCTAAAAATGGGACGTGTTGTAATGTTACTAGGAATACTTAACAGGAAAGAACGGTTAAAATGACGGAGTAAATGAAAGGAAACACCCAATTTTCTGCAATACTAGTTTATCCGCTCTCAATGAATTACAGAATTTTGCAATATCCCGGCCAAAGAGTGGCTTAAGGGGTAAGACAGACCCTTCTATTTTAATGGCTACGCTATGAGTTATCATCACATCATATCTCACAGCGGCATATCACCGCTATTTCACGTCGATATTCTGTGAGAGGGTGTGGTACTGCCCCGGTCGAGCCGGAAAAGCTAGGCTCTACAACTCTAAAACCATATAATAATTAGTTAGTACGCGAACGGTAACATCTTCCAAACAAGTCAGGGATACAGTGTAATCAACTTTTTTAAAAATTTCTGTATAAACAACATTGTGCGCACATTACAAATTATCCATACGAACAAACATACAACTGATGTAACAACAACAAACTTTATTAATAGTGAGGAATGTGAATGCTCTTGTGAAAACAATTCCCGAACCGAAATTCCATTCGTAATTTCATTTCCACTATAAACATTGTTTAAATTAAAACTACTGAACATTCATGTCCATACTGATACAGTCAACTAATGAATGAAGTAACCAGAACTGTAGGGTAGGGGTAGGGTAGTGCTTCGGTAGGTTTAGGATAGGTCAGCTAGTTAAATATAAAATACAAACACGGTGGTGAAGATAGGAGCAGACTAGGACCACCTAGTCTGGCAAGGCAGCTACCGTTCTCGCGTATTCTTTGATATGTCGGCCTGCCAGCCTCAATTATTGAGCTCACCATCAACAATATTATCTACAATATTGTAGGGAACAACAGTAACCCGACCCCCAACGCCATCGCCAGTTTGAACAATTTGAGTAACAAAGATTCAAACAACGCGTTTATAATATCAGTAGAATGTATACTTGTAATATACATTATGGTAGATCATAAATATGTTACCGAAAGCTGGTTGAAATACCTCAATCAGTTGGTACGGTCGGTCAACCAATTAAAGAGATGACCATGACCAGTGTAGAGAACAAAGATTTTTATGCTAATAATAATAAGCATCGTTATGAAACTTTGTAATTACATATTACGTACCTACCTACAGTATGAATACTATTGGTCCCGTGTAGCAGGTCCCGGGTTCGAATCCCGGTCGGGTCATGATGAAAACTTTTCCTGATTGGCGTAGGTCTTGGATGTTTATCTATTAAGTATGTATTTTTTATAAAATATAGTATCGTTGAGTTAGTATCCCATAACACAAGATTCGAACTTACTTTGGGGCTAACTTTTTAAGAGAGGTAGGGCACAGTGGATAATCCGCTCAAATCGGAACAGCCCGTCCGGGGAAGGATCCACCTTACAGAAGATCGTAGCAAATAGCATTGGTCTCGGCCATGCTGTGTTCGTACGGTAAGGTCTTCAGAGCTCCACTTGGGGGTGTTGGGAGGGTTGGTAACGCGTGAGTGATACCCCCGGTATTGCAGGCGTCTATAGGCTACGGTGATGCTTACCATCAGGCGGGTCGTATTCTTGTTTGCTTCAATCTGTGTTAATTGTCCCTACATATTTATTTATATATTGGGACAAATATGTATATCCTATATGTAAATCCCTTCACGCAATATTTATAAAACTGCTCACCTCTTTCGTTGACTATACCTATACTGTAGGTTTACAACTGGTTTTGCAAAACCGTCGACCGGTTATCTTATTTACGTTACACGTAGTTACAACTTGTTTTATGTTTACCATCTATGTTTTAAAAGTGTATTTTATAATGTAACGGGACAAGTTTAGACAACACCGCTTCATACCAACCAACCCATAATCATCTCACTGCGGGGATAAAGGTCTCCCTCCAATCGAAGGGGATAAGAGCGTACTCTTCCACGCTGCTCCAATGCGGCTTGGCAATGACAAGCGCTCAACGCGCGTTTTGATAACGCGCGTTTACAACTACATACATTTTATTCAGGCCGTACACATGCTAACGCGCGTTTTAATAAAGCGTGCGTAATAAAATGTATGTAGTTGTAAACGCGCGTTATCAAAACGCGCGTTGAGCGCTTGTCATGTGCACTTGGTCTTATTTAACGTGCCACTCGGTGACGTGCCAGACAAAAAGAACATCGGAGAAGCTCGAGATAACGAAACCCATCCAAACACTGGCTAGGATCGACGTCGCTTAACTTGCGTGTTCGTATATCATTCGCACGTCTATTAAAACCTAATGTTTTTTATCATATGAATCGGTTGGAACAAGTCACGTTCTCAGACACTTTTGCGCACCAAATTGATCGTGCCATCATTGTGACCTAGGGTTGCCAAATGGTAAATAGTAAATATCCTGTCTTTCTTTCCTGTTTTTGTTATGACTCTACACATTAGTAGTAATATGTGCCCTTCACAGACACAGTAAACCAATAAATTAGGTGACCAGGTTAGAGAACTGAGAATTTTATGCTAATAATTTAAGCATCGTTATGAAAGTAATTAATTCACACAGTATATTACATAATACAATATGAATACTATTGATAAATAAACATTCGATTAATATTTAGAAAACTTGAATCATATTAACGACCCTGCTCACCTCTGTCATTGGCTGACTGTTTATATATAACTATCATATTATAATTATTGAATTAAAAATATTTACTTGCCCTTTTATTTCTATTATTAAAATTACTACTTTTGTAAATTGTACCGAGAATGTATAGTGGAAAATGAAAATTGTCTTTATTTAAATATGCCTAATACCAGCTTTTTCGAATCGTCACAATTTTTCCTACCACCAGTTCAGACGGCAGATTTGTTTGGAGAGACTTTTTTAATTAGTATAAAATTATTTATGCCAACATTAATATCTAGTTATCTAAGAATTAGACTTACATAACAGTCGGTTCGTTGTCGACCGCTGCCATAAAAAAAATATATTATTGGGTTAATGATCATGTCAGAAGAATTACAAATGTGATAGGTATTCCATAACGTTTATATAGTTTTAAATTAATTATAATTTTGACTATCCATTCCAGTATACTTGGCATAAAAGCTCTAAACATTCGTAAAAAGTAGCCGATATTGCATTTATAATATTAAGGATATGAAATCTGTGTGAATTGTCCCTATTATATATATATATAAAAAAGAAAATCCAAACCAACAAAGAGACGACCTAAGACCGAGTTGCCTGGAGACGCAAGATACGAAGGGACCGACCTCAAATAAATTTGGGAAAAGGCCAGGCAAAGAAAATACAAAGATTTAAAATTTTTGTCAACCCTAAATACGGCGGGTGCTATGATATCCAGAAATAACTAGTTACAACCGGATATGTCTAGTTAATCTAAGAGGGCTATTGTTGGAACTACACACGTGATGGGTCCGAAATTGGTAGACAAGTCGTCTGCCAGATTTTGATGGCGTCACGTCTGTCCTTTGAAAGAAAACACAGAAAACAATTTATAATACTGTCTCGTTTTAGCAACGAGAGGAATATATTTTTCTTTTTAAATGTTTTTTTTACAAAGCACACAGATTGAGCTAGCCCAAAAGTAAGTACCTACGGGACTTGTGTTATGAGTTATGGGATACGAACTCAACGATACTATATTTTATAACAAATACATATAGTATAGATAAACATCCAAGAACCAGGAAAAAGTCCATCATGAACCCACCGGGATTCGAAACAGGGACCTCCTGGGACACCGAGAGGTCGTCAAAGATTTATAATAATAAAAGATGATAACTAACCGATGATGACCTAAGGGAAGTCGCGCAGGAGGCCGCTGGATGCAGACCGCTGCCAACCGGCCCTGCTAGAAACGTTTGGGGGAGGCCTATGTCCAGCAGTGAACTGTATGTGGCTGAGATGATGATGATGATAACTAACCAAGACATGAGACATGATAGTCATTCCAAAAAACCAGTGGATGCACAGGATGTAAAAGAACTTAAAATCAATGTAAAAAATCCTAGACAAGAAAACAACGCCATTGAGTATTGTCAGTATTGTGGTCATCATAGATGATATTGTGTTGGGTTTCAAATCATATTATTGTTATTCGATACTTGACCACAACAATGACAATGAGAGGTAAGTGGACTATGTGGTAAATTTCCCTACCATTCATATTTTATAGTTACCTAGTCTTTCTGTGTATGAAGTACTATAAGTGACTTAATAAAGTGTTAATGTCCCCAAATTGGTCCATATTCCAACTGTGATTCAACCACAAACCATCCTTAATTCATCCCAAACACTGATCGGTGAGAATTTTTTCTCAAAATCGATGGAAATCTAAAAAAAAAACATTTTTACTTTAAATATAGGGGAGGCGTTGTGTAACTAATCCAAATAAATTCAAGATTTGGTTCTTTCTTTTTTTAGCATAGTTAATTATGATGGTATAGATGCTAAATTATAGCTGTCTAGTATTAAGCGTCTAGGCGCTAGACAGCGTACAGCAGACAGACGGACATGGTTAAACTATGAGGGAACCTTGTTAGTTTACTACGGAAGTTTAAAAAAGTATACTAACCAACTTAATTAAAGCGTTAACGTTGCTATGACGTAAAATATTGGAATGCGGTCACTTCACAATAGTATTTTCTTCGGAGAGAACAAGATAACGTTGTGATTTATTATTTTAGTCTAGTCTGTTAGTTCAGTAGACAGTATCTGTGCTGTCAGTAACATACATTTTACGCATTAACATAATTTTTTTATGCTAGCTCTACATTCTGACGAAGTTGTGCGAAAACGAGAGTGTGGACGGGGTGTTCGTTCTAATTCCTCGTCTCTTACCAATGCTATTTGGCTACGATCTACTGTAAGATGGAGTTCCTTCCCGGACTGGCTGCTCCGATTTGAGCGGATTATCCGCTGTGCCCTACCTTTCTTATCATGTCATGTCAAACCAAACGAAAAATTCATACAAGTTATTTTTTCTGTAGTATTAATACAAGTTGTAAGACTAGAGACAATAAATAGCCAAGGCGTTGTGTAACTAATCCAAAAATATTCACAAAAAATAGTTCATATGATTTTTCCTGATGTGAATTTAGCACAGTTACTGCAGAAATAGATAAAAGGTTCAAATGTCGTATAACTAACCATTTGTTATCAGACATTTACCGAGGCAGTGATCACGATAAGTTAAGATATAGGTCGATGAATATGTTTTAGAGTTATCTATACAAATATTATACCTAATGGTGATTACATGGCGTTGCGTATTTCCTTATTTGCGGTATTTGACAAACATTCACCATATGTGGACAACATCAAAATTTAAAATGAATGCACTATATTTGCGTAAGCGTCAAATGTCTTGTCATCCGCCCCTGTCTTTACCTGACTACATCCACGAGCACGGAAATTGACTGCCGTGAAATGATAATATCTATATCTATATACAATAATAAAACAGTAGATCCCGATATGCCTGTACTTTGAACATATTTTACAAAAATGGAGAGGGAACAGTTTGAGAAAGGTAATAAAAGCGATTTTTTTTTTAATTTATTGTCTGTCTGTCTGTCTGTTTGAACGAGCACATCTTCTAAGTTACTGAACGGAAAGAGGAAAGATTTCTACTTTGATATTTTTGTTTGTAACGAATAAACTCAAAAACTACTAAACCGATTTCAAAAATTCTTTTACATTTAGGAAGGTATAGTCAGGAGCACGTTGAGCTTTACGGCGTTTTACCACTACTCCGGCATCCGATTTTTATCGGTCCAGTAATTTCCGGTCCGATGTAGAAATTCATACTTTAGACATAAAACCGGAACCGGAACCGGAGTAGTGGAAAACGCCCTTACACTTGCAGTTCAATTTTGGCTCTTATGACATAGAACTTAAGAATGGTGCAAAGTCCGATGTAAAGGTCGACCTGCTCTTGACTGTACATTACCCCGGGGTATATTATATTTTCAAAAAGATTAGGAATCTTTAGTAAAACCCGTGGTAAGCCGGGGAGGTCCGCTTGTCTATATCCTACTAATATTATAAAGGCGAAAGTTACTTCTTCACGCTCAAATGGCTGCGCCGATATTTATGATATTTGGTATGTGCGATTCCCGTAGGATTTATCAAAAGTCTTATATAGATTTCGCTGTGCATAAATAAATACACGTAAACGGAAAAGCGTATGAACTGCCATGTCCTCGATTAGTAGAAACAGTTTTCTAACAAAGTCGATCGGTGTGTTTGCTCGTCATTAACACGTAAACAGGTATATCAACGTCATGTTTTCCTGTTGGGCACGAGTCAATTACATTGTAATGGTCGATACATAGCAATTTTACATAGGCTGTTTGCCTCTTGTATTTGCATGAATGTTCCTTCGTTTTACAAAATATTGATTCTATCGGTTTCGTCAAAAATGTTAAATTTTGAACGGTTGAAATGGTGTTATTATATATACTAATATTAATTTCAATTCAAAAGAATACCCGTTGTAATCAGACATTAAATTTGCAAAACGTGATGTGGTTTTGCTATGTTACAACATAAATAAATATACAGGGACAAATCAGACAGATTGAGCTAGCCCCAAAGTAATTTCGAAACTTGTGTTACGGGTTACTCAACGATACTATATTTTATAACAAAAACATATATAGATAAACATCCAAGACCCGAGGCCAATCAGAAAAACTTCGTTTTTCATCATGACCCGACCGTGATTCGAACCTGGGATCTCCTGGGCGGCGGTCTAGCGTGGTAACCATTACGGCACGGAGGTCGTATGTTAAAGAGATTTATTTTTATTTTAAAACTAGCTGTTACCTGCGGTTTCGCGCGATAGACCGGTGTTCCTAGGCTGACAACCGGGATAAAAACTAAGGCAATTTCTATAAACTACCCGTGTGCCAAATTTTAAACAAATCTGTATAATATTAGCAGGATTAAACACATCATTTTAGCTAGCTACTTATTATTTTAACGATTGGCCGGAATTTCTGTCTTGGCGACATTAAAAATTCAATAGTGGCCTTTGAGCCGTTCACCATTATTAATTCATGGGTAGGTCTAAAGTTATATCTTTAGTCACTTTGCACACGTGCATCAAGAATACCCTTTAAGATTAAAATATTTTACATCCCGTAATTAAATTAAAACGATGTGTGGAGGGAAGAAGAGGAGGCTTTTGTCCAGCAGTGCATAGCATAGATAAAAAAAAGGATCAAATGACTAGGGTAGCAGAGACAATTGGAGGGTATGCAATGCCTTTTAATAAAAATGTTTCCGACTAGCACAGCGCGACTTTGTTTACGTGTATTTCCTTTTTTGTGGTAATTTCAAAAAATCTGCAAATGTACGCATAAATTTCATTTCTGACAACATTGCGTACTTTCGATCCACTGAATATTTCGGGAGATTCCGTGGAATCTAAGACTGAATTTTATCCATATTTTACGAGGGTAAAGGCTCTAGGCTGCAGCTGTCCACATTTTTACTTAACGTAGAAATTGTTGTCTGTAAATCGTCTATTCCGCGAAAAGTTTCTATTTACGGTTTTATACGGATCACTGAAACACCTGGTAAAGTTGAAAAGTCGGACAGTTTCGGGTTTGTTTCAGAAAGTTTTTGTGAATATCAGCTGGTGTAAATAAATTATTTTATTCTTTATAGGCCGCTAGGACCCACGCCGGCTTCGTACGGGTTTTATTTTTAAAAAAATTGTATACTTTATGTCACTTTTTGAGAAGCTACATAAACAAAAAAAGAATTTTTCAAATCGGTCCAGTAGTTTCGGAGTCTGTTCATTGTAAACAAACAAATCTCTCCTCTTTTTAAATATTAGTATAGACTAGTTGTACCTATACGTGGTTTCGCTTGAATGGCAATATAAAAATTTATATCCCACGGTAGCCACTGCATGAACTTTCACATTATATTATTACGATCTGTTGTTGTTAGATCATATTATTATGTATATCTTAAGAATGAGATTATTCTTTTTGTTTAAGTAAAAGTACTATAACTATATCTAACATTATTTTCATCTACGACGATGAATTCCTCAAAGCGCCTAAGTGGCCAGTTACTAGTGAGTTTACCCTATATCCTATCCAATCCAAGTAACCTGATGATTTAAAAATATATTATTAATTATGACACAAGTCGATTTCGTGTTATTTAGTAATAGTTTAATAATTACTATTTTAATTAAAAGATTGGCTTCTCAATTAATATTTGATTTGTCATACTTAATTAAGGTTTTCTTAGACTTCGTCACATAGTTTCTTTAACTACTTCGTGAATAATAAGGTTATGGGTCATTTACTCTATAATTACCTTTTTTTTTTTAATGTTAGAGAAGGACGAACCATGTAGCGCGTCACCTGTTAGTAAGCAATTATCAGTAGCAATGTTCACATGCGACCGCCGAGGGGGCGACCAGCTAGGCTACCTACTCATGAAACCTTTTTTAAGAGAGGCAGGACACAGAGAGGTATAATAATCAGCTCAAATCGGAGCAGCCCGACAGGTGAAGGACCGCCACCTTACAGAAGATCGTAGCCAAATAGCATTGGTCTCGGCCATGTTGTGTTCCTACGGTGAGTAAGGTCTCCAGAGCTCCACTTAGTAGACCAAATACTATAAATAAATAATAAATAAATATATAGGGACAATTCATACAGATTGAGCTAGCCCCAAAGTAAGTTCGAAACTTGTGTTATGGGATACTAACTCAACGATATTATATTTTATAACAAATACATTTATAGATAAACATCCAAGACCCGAGGCCAATCAGAAAAAGTTCGTTTTTCATCATGACCCGACCGGGGATCGAACCCGGGACCTCCTGGGTGGCGGTCTGGCGTGGTAACCATTACGCCACGGAGGTCGTCAATATCGTCGTCTATAGAAGACTAATACCCACAGCTCTTGACGTTTCTCATACAATGACTTAGCAACCTCCGTTCACCTCATGCCGCTAGGGGCGCTGTAACATTTTGCATACAAAAAACCTCCGTTCACCTCATGCCGCTAGGGGCGCTATAACATTTTGCATACAAAACGCACAAAAGTTTTGAAATCGTTCACCTCATGCCGCCCTCATGCCGTAGGGGCGCTAGTGTCGCGTCTTGCTCGAATTCTTCCGAAGCTGTGGGTATTAGTCTTCTCCTCACCTCCGGTATTGCAAAGCGTCCATAGGCTACTGTCTTCTACCACCTTGGTGGTATAAAAAAAAAACAATATTGAGTAATGGGTACCTATTGGATTGTTACGTTGTACTCTTGAGAAACTGCTAGCTTTAACTAATTACTAAACTAAATCGGATTGTGCAGTAAGAAATTAGTTAGTATATTACATAGTATAAAGTTTCGAAAGAACGAATTAGGATTTGCTGTTAATTTTAAATTGAAATTATACTGGATTGAAATTAAAATCGCGATTTCGTTGCAGAGTATCCCAGCAGCTCGGTCAGAGCACGTTGTCTCGGTGTGTCTTGAAGACAATATGGTTCTAGGTGCAATGTCGACAGTGCAAGACTGCAGATTGAGCGCGGTGCAAAGTCCGAATTTTTTAAATTTATTTTACAAGACGTTATATAAGTTTAACAGAATTTATGACTTCATTAATTTATTTTTCTGTAGGTATGTCATTCGATTTAAAATATCATTTTACATTTGATATCTTCATGTTTATTTTCTTAATAGCGAAACCCGCGCTACTTCGTCTGCGTGTATTACGCTTTCCCGTGAGAATTTTGAAAAATCCTTTCCTATCGGATGCCTACGTCATACAATTAACCCTCCAAGTTCCAGGTCTCTACGATCGGCGTTTAGGCTGTGCGTAATGTGCGTTGATCAATCAGTCATTTAAGTTTAGTACCATCCGCCACAGACTCCAGTTTCATCAACATCATCTGGATGAATGGAGATTTACCACTGTTCGATTCCTGTGACACTTCCTTTCTTGCACAGTAAAAATTTGGAACCAACTCCAGCAAGCGGTGTTTTCGAATGACTATGACTTGGAAATGCACTTAAAAGGACATTAGAGAGGTAGGGCACAGCGGATATCCGCTCAAATCGGAGCAGCCCGTCTGGGGAAGGACCTCCACCTTACAAAAGATCGTAGCCAAATAGCATTGGTTTCGGCCATTGTTGTGTTCCTACGGTGAGTAAGGGCCCCAGAGCTCCACTTGGCCGACCGTATGCTTGTTTGCCACCTGTGTGGAATAAAAAAAAAAAAAAAAAAAAAGGCCGGCAGCGGCCCAGGCATCCATCATGCTCGATGTTCTGGTCAAAGCATTTTATGTGATTTATAGATGACATATAAGTTTACACTTTTTGTTGTACCCTCTCTTAAAGTGTGACGTGGTCAGACCTTATTGAGGTCAACAAGCGTGTGTTATCTAGGTTATATACCCCTATGTAACTTTACAGGTCATCAATTACCTGAAAATCGACATAGATTAGTAAGAGTTAGGGGCGTGTTTGAAATACATTGTATGGTAATAAAGTAGGGTAATATTACGGTTTTGAATGGCATTGACCTATTGATTATTAAGGTTTTTGGTACCTTTGAATTTTACAGAATTATTTATATTGTTCTGGTTTACTCTAGTAAACGTAAGGATACACGAAACTAGATTTGATTTATATTTCTTTCCGATATTCTAAGAGACTATATCGACTTATGATTGTTTTTATAGTTACGGTTACGATTCTACTAACCATTTTTATTTCGAAACTATAAAAAAAAACCACTCGCCCCAGGTGAGATTTGATTCGACTGTCCATTGCAGCGTTCCTTGAGAGGCTTTGAGAAGTTTAATTGTATTTGACAAATCGCTACTTTATTGACAAATTGATTGACTTCTTTATTATATTTTTATCTTTATACACTAAACTAATTACGTTTCGATAAGAACCTTCGCTAATATTGGAAATCGATGCGCTAATGCTATTATATGAGCCGACGTTTAACACTGATTGCCTGACGGACGATCAAAGCTTTTAATAATATTAGTTATGTATGTCTTGTTACGCACATTGGATTTAATCAAAGTCAGTGCGGCAATAGAGTATATTGCCTTATTACTGTTATGTTATAATCCAAGATTACAAAGTGCCAAACAATAGATTATTTTTAACTAAGTATTTCTCAGGATGACCTTAAGCCTCTACCAGTTTTTAGCACTGGCACTCTCTAGGTTCTAGTTGGCTCTACCACTCAACGATAAAAATTATTCTGTAAAATAAAAGTTATTACTATAGCTTGTAAATTAATTAACTTTGTATGCTAGCGAAACCCGCGCAACTTCGTTTGCGTGTATCCCACTTTCCCGTGGGAATTTTGGAATGTATTATACATGTATAATACCAGTAGGGATACATGGAATACGGGGATATTTTGAATCACCACATCTATTAAAAAAACATGAAAATCCGTTGCGTAGTTTTAAAGAATTAAACATACATAGGGAGGGAATGACATACCTACAGCGGGAAGCGACTTCATTTTATCTATACATATAATAAAACAGTAGACCCCGATATGTCTGTACTTTGAACATATTTGGCAAAAATGGAGAGGGAACAGTTAGAGAAAAGTAATAAAAGCGAAAATTTTTTTTTAAAAATTTATTGTCTGTCTGTCTGTTTGAACGCGCACATCTTCTAAGTTACTTAACGGATTTTAATCCTGTTTTCACAGGGAGATAGAGCTCAGCTTGGAGCAGAATATATATTTGTTTCATTTAAATCGCATGACAAGAAAAGGAGTTATCCTTATTTGAACATTACACGCGGACGAAGTCGCGGGTAACAGCTCGTACTACAATAAGACAAATAGAGTAAAATTATCTGTGTGGACAATTTCAAGCAAATCTGTCGAGCCGTTTTTCAAAGAACACACATTATTGATGCTTGGTGCCATCATGTTACATGTATACATACATACCTACATCCTTACAAACTTTGACCTTTATATAGTCATTTTTTTAGCCGAAAGCCGAATCTAAAATCTTTCTAAAATTGTTGTATCGATAAAGCGGAAAATCTATCGAACTCTGCGGTGCGGTGTGGACATTCTGATTTCACATCCGTTCGCCGGCATACGAAGGCCGCCGTACGCTCGATTAACGAATTAAAATTTCAAACTACGACTCCATAACAGTCCGAATTATCGATAGATTGAATATTAATTAATCATAATCAGAACCGAAATTCGATTGTTGTTTCAAATGGCGATCTAAAATAGTATATTTTTCATTCGCATTACCACAATCATGCCACTGCAGGGATATCCGAAGGGGGATTAGAGCTGACTCTGCCGTGGTGAAATGCGGATTGGCAGAGGCCAGTGTCTTCCAAGCCGCTTTAAGGCCAACGACTTGGCTTTACGACTGTCATCCACCAACATCACCCGGGACCGATGGCTTAACGTGCCTTCCGAAGCAGACTTAAGGTCATCCATTTTGACGACCTCCGTGGCGTAATGGTTACCACGCCAGACCGCCACCCAGGAGGTCCCGGGTTCGATCCCCGGTCGGGTTATGATGAAAAACGAACTTTTTCTGATTGGCCTCGGGTCTTGGATGTTTATCTATATATGTATTTGTTATAAAATATAATATCGTTGAGTTAGTATCCCATAACACAAGTTTCGAACTTACTTTGGGGCTAGCTCAATCTGTATGAATTGTCCCTATATATTTATTTATTTATATTATAGACACTACAACAAATTACAAAATTGCAGATTATTTTTATCAATATCAGGAAACCTACCAATGTGGGCGCTATCTGCTCTATATCCGATGACCATATCGTATCCGCAAAACATAAAAACAAACAGAATATAAGATATTTCTAATGCTACGTCATTGCTACGTAGGTACGCCCGCCCCCTATCCCTGCGTCACCTGCGTGCCATGATTTTGGGTGATATGATGTTCTATCAAATCTCCAAAATTGCCAACAAAAGAGGTCGATGGAGACATGTTCTTTTTGTTTGACAGCTGATCTCAGAAACTGATGGAGGATTTTGACGAGAATATCTTTGAAACTCTAGTGTTATTCAAACAAAATTCCAATACAGTTTTCATATTGAACGAACGCAGAATACTTAGGGCCGGAGGTTTCAAAGGATCCAGTCAATCTCTCGATAGTTTATCTGTTGGATAATTTATCTGACATTTTACCTGAAACTTATTAATAAAAAAGAACAGTCAAGTTTTCACTAATACTTCCTTTGTCACTTTCGCACTTGATTTAATCTCTTTTCATAAAATTTTTATGCTCTACCAAATTTTTTATTTTAGTTTCTGTTTATACATTCCCCTATGCAACACAATAAAGACATACGTTACATCACGACTATAAAGAGTCTGTGAAGTCCTATTCCACGAATGAATTCATTTCCATTTCATTTCGATGCGGACATGCGACAAACAAAACGGATCTTTGTACCCTTGTGCGGTACAGGGACGCTCGAGACTATTGTGTCATCCGTTTGAACATGTTTCTGGCGTTTTGAAATGGACAAGTTTACACTGAAATGTCATGTTAAAGTTATGATATCATTATACTAAGTTACAATGTTATTGTAAAGGATGAAGATAAGGAAGAGAAAGGGAAACGAGAGCTCAAAATAAGATAGAACATATAATAAAAGAGGACAATACAGCACCGTTCTCTGAGCGGGATTCGGGCATTTCAGGCTACCCAACAAACAGGGTTGTGAACTAAATTTTTATATGTTTAGTGGTAGAGCTTTTATGAAATGGGCTCGCTAGACCGGCGCAATACTACTCTCTGAAAGAATAATGGTGTGAAACCTACGTATAACCGCTACTTGCAAGTTTGTACGGAACTCTCGATGTGCGAGTCCGACTACCACTTGACCATCTTTTTATGTTACAATGTCTGAATCCCTTGTTACAGGCTTACGAGAGGCGGTTCCCCAACTGCCCTCAGATCCCCGTGGTGGTGGAGTGCGGAGTGATCGAGGACAGCTGGTCATCGGATAACTCCCAGAGAGATACCACCAGGCGGTGTCAGTTGAACGTTGAAGCGCCATATTTGTTGAAGAAGGTTTGTATGAAAAAAAAACTGTCACGCATTTCTGTTCGAAGATTCGAAACATTTAATTAGAGAGTAGAGTCCTCACAGACACTTTTTCGTCTAAGAGTCACACACAGTAATAATAATTTCGGTAACAAAAACAAAATGACCGTCCACTGATAAAAGAAATGGTGAAAGAAAACCAGTTACGGTCTATTAAACAGAAGTTCTCCAGCTGATATCATCTTCTGGAATCAATTATTGTCAAAAAGGTTATTTTATCGAAGAGATTGGCAAACAAGCCTGCGCAACTGATGGTAAATGATCACCGCCGTCCATTGACTACAGAGTCACTGAGGCGTTGCCGACCTTTAACAGAAAAGGTGGAAATGAGGAGAAAAAGGATTGAAAAGGAGTTGGTTTCCAGGTCTATCACTGACCGAACGAAACTCATTGTTGCCTCACGCCCACGTTTTGTGAAGGGATTTCTACTCTAAATTTCTTTATCAAAATTTGGTTTAATAAAATGTATTTTGCAGATGATCGGCGTAGACTTCATCTACTTCCTACAGAAGAATCACCTGGATCTGAAAGAGAGGTTCCTGGAGATCGAAGCCACCAATGAAACCTTCGCCTCCAGGGTTGGGGTACTGGAGAAATGTAAATATTATGTAAGTATTCGTCTTTCTTTATCATGTACAGTCAAGAGCAGACAATATAAGCTGGTCCCGCATAGCCGCTACGCCGCATGCTACACAGGGCCAGCTTATATTGGAAGTGACGAAAGGTCTACGTGGTCTTGACTGTACAACTGAGACTCCAATTAAAAGTAAAACCGTTCGGCCACACGTCAGCTTTTTTAAAATTGTATAGTAGACAAACGAGCCGACGGGGTATCTGATGGTAAGCAAACCGCTACACATAAACACCCGTAACTCCGAGAGTGCATTGCCAACTTTTGATTTATGTATTCTAGCTATACCGAGAGGCACGATGCGGTCTATCCGGCCTAGGGCGTGGTACAGCGGTTTCGGACAAATTACAGGGAACCGCGCTGGTAGAAGCTGATTTATGCTAGTTCTGAATGGTTTTATCTATCTTGGCTGGGTGCTCAGTGTCTTGTTGATAACTAGAAAGAGTGCCAAGGAAGGTCTCTGAGTAATTACAGCAAAAGCGAACCTATTTTCAACTACATTGTTGTGAATTTCTATTGTAAAATGAACCCTATTTCGTTATCGATAAGTGTCATGACTTATTAATTTGAATAATTATAACAATGCATGCAATTTAAGTAATTGGTTTCCAACGTGCAATCAAAGGTTGTAGAATCCACTATCATTTACACGTGTCAAGGTTTCAAGGATAAGAAACTCTGTATAGTATTGATTATGTAAAGTTATAGGTATATATGGACGTTGAAAATTATCAAATTCAAATTCAAAACTTTTATTCAGAGAATAGGTTTTCACAAACACGTTCTCTTGTCAGAGTATACAGTAATAAATGATTTGTATTAATTAATCTACTCTATAAACTACTACCATTTCGGAAACAAAATGACCACTGGTAAAAAGAAATGGCGAAAGAAAACCAGTTACGGCCTTTTTTGTCATTTAAAAATATATCGTACTTTTCTTTTTTCTTTTCTTTTTCAACATAAAACTAGGTACATACATACAACATTACGTACGCGGAATGTCGATAAATAGTGCCATTAATTAATTTGTCTCAACATAAAATTAAATCTAAAATATAAAATGCTAAATCGGTGTTAAAGATAGGAGCAGACCGCCCGCAAGGCAGCAACCGTTCTCGTGTATTTTCGAGTTGACGTGAGAATATCGGAACTTCTAGTTAGTTAAAAAACCATCATATGTGTTAATCCAAGTTACGAACTACCCGTGTACCTTTCTTAAAAGCTGTTTTTGCGTGAAATAGTAAACAATCCAAACACACAAACTTTTGCATTTTTAATATTAGTAATTTTAAATCAAATCTTTAACCTGAAATCAAAATATTTTTATTCAAATAGGCATATTACAAGCACTTTTAAAGAGTTAAAAATAAGCTTTTTATTTATTAGGTGCACCCTGAACAGCCAGAGTGGACATGTTTCGAACAGAGAGCCGTGCTCGATGTGAAGAACTTCTTCAATCTGGAAAACACCGTGGAGAAGATCGCCATGAAACAGTACGCTTCTAATATTACGAAAGGTATTCACTTAATATAAATACTCGTTACAATTAATCAAACAGCCACTTTCTACCTTCGAAACGCTTTCCATCCCTTGTTTACCACCGTCCACCTCCAGAGACTACCTGGGTGAACCGTGGAAAGTATTATCAGCAGTTCATGATTATATGTTATGTTGGAACCTAAGTGGTCGCGCACAGTGTAATGAATTTTCACAAAGAATTTTCTCCAGCTTAGGACCTGGAATGAGCTCCCGAAAGGAAAGAATTTTTAAAGGTCGGCAACGGGCTGGTGTTGTAACAAGAAATTGTGGCTGTCACTGTCAAACTAAATAAGAAAGAAAGAGACGGCTTGCGTCTTAATCGCCTTAAGAAAAATTTTTTTTTAACAGTTATTTTTAAATTTTTACTTTATTTAAAACTTGAAAACTCTTTTTTGTTATCAGGCAAAGAGCTGATCGACTCGTTCATGAAGGAAGTCAATGCTGAAGGTATCACGGAGCTGGCGCCATGGTCGGCGTCCAACCCGGAACACAACGCCGAACTAAGACGGATAGTGTCAAGAGGACTGCCACCTCTTGCGCCCCGCGTCACATCCGAACCACGACTGCACACACAACCAGGTAGGCAACTATTCAATAAAATCGCGATGTTAATAACGATATTGTATAATTTCACTTTAAAACTGATGGCAAATTCTAATTGGTTTGCGATGACAGGTTATGTCCATTGCGGGATGTGTAAAAAAAAAATTATTCCAGACAGACATGTAACGTAACAAGAAAGAAGCATTACATAGTGTGGACGAGTTGAATGCTCGGCTCGTGCGCATAGTGTGCACGGTTCGTGCGCGCAAGGCGTCCACCCACACTATGGGAATTCTGTTGTTAAACGTTACGTTGAATACAGCAGTCTGTACGGCATTAGGTCTTATCACTTAACAGTTAAGGCCTTATTATTCCTGGGATATAAAACATCAGCTTTCAGAAATGTGTCAGTTAGGTGTCCAAAAATAAGTACTACTTTAGTAAAGTTGGTTTTTTTAAAAACCAAAATCTCTGAAACCGTTCATTTTTGACCCCCTGTAGATGGGGGCTAATTTGTTGTAAATGGCTTCTATATTCTGTTCCACTATACTTGGCAGAAATTCCCCAAACTATCGCCTGCTTTAAAATATAAATTGAGATAAAATGAACATGAATTGATTACAATAAAAAAAAACTATGCGTTAGCCCTTATCACACCTTAGCTAGGATCACCATCGAAACCAGCATAAGTAACCAGCAAAGTATGCTGCGTTCCGCATTCACTGAAACCTATGTGGTGACCTAGAATCTTACACACTAAAAGCAGTCGGCGCCTAATTCTTTTATTGATTAAATGTTATCAAACCTAACATCATTTAGAAGTCCTAAAATAACTGAATGCGGTAAATATTCAAACGTATATAAATAAATTATTCAGCATTTTGTAACAAACAACACATTTTGCGTGGGTGTAACGAGCGAACACGGAACGTAGATTATTCTGGATTTATGCTAACCGCTTAGATAATATTGTGTAAGTATTAAGGGTTTATTTTTTGTATACTGTTATGTCATAAAAGCATAAGATGGGCAAACAAACAAGCCGATCACATGATTGAAAGTTACCGTAATCTAATTCGAAAAATATTTTTTTGACAACTAGTTACCAAAAACAGCAAAAAAATCTTCTCTTGTAACTGGTTACGTAAGGTCCTATGTTTACTTTGGGATCAGGTGACGCTGCTGCTGTTTGAATAATTTGTTTAGAAGTTATTATTATTTATTTCCTCGTAACATAGTATTCTTTATGAAAAATCTAGTTTGTCTATAACACAAAAGGCTCCGATATCCGAACAGTTAAGAACACTGGCGAACAAGGACGTGAGGGTCAGACCTACCTCATAAATATTAAGCGACGCAGGGGTTAACTCGGCCTTCGGGGGGTTAATATGTCTCAGATATTTTTATAGAATACTGTGTTGTTAAGAGATCGTGACGTCAGTTGTTTTTCGGACAAAGGTAATTGTGGAGAAATGGATGGTCGGAGAAAAAATTATTTTGTTTTTGGCATTTATTGTTTCGTTTGTCGACAATTTTACTAAGCTTGCTAGTTTCTCAATTTTGTTGATGAGTTTTATGTAGAGTATCTGTCAGGTAACTTATTAAAGCCTTACGAAAATCGGCAACCTATCTATTTGGAAATTATCACGACATTTTGAAATAGGCTCCAATTTTTTTTAATCGTGAGTTACCCCATCCCCAATCTAAATTTCTTCTTTAGTTTGTCAGTGACAGCTGACAGCCATAATATAATGTGTTATTGACTTTAAAAATTGTTTTGAGTAATTCACCGTTAGTCTGAAGAATTTCATACCGATTTTTTTATTCACTATCTGAAACCAGGTTGTTAACACGTCGTTTTATATAACCAAATTACCACACTGATATTTTTTTAGCATGATAGAGTCACAAATGTCGTATCACATTTATCATCTATCCACCTTACAAATCTTCCTGCTAAGTCCTTTCTGATTAAATTCGTTGTGAGTTCCAAGATAGCTGTAGTAGGTTCTCCCCCGGAATGTCAATAAGTTTCATTGCTTAGTGTCGATCTGACGATATCGATATACAGGAGACACAACGCAGGGAATGTGTGGTGCACGAGTTGTTTATCCTTTTTATACGATTGAAATTTAAATGACAATTGGTCATTATATTCATAATTGGTTCGAATAATTCCGTGTCACCCGCCCGGTTCGAAGTGCATGAGTGTAATTAATTAGCCTACTTAATTGTATTATTAATTGAATGTTTTTATCGAAGATTCACTTGCAAGTTATATGATTTTTGGTGTGATTCGATAATGTAATATATACAGCTAGTTTAAAGAAACATAAGTTTTGATTGTCTAGCTATACTTAGTTATAAATGTGAAATGTATAATTTTGGTAACGATTTGCTATGTGATTTTGAAATAAATAAAATGGTCCAGCTCGACGTACCACCCTCTCACATAATATCGTTTCGTTCGGTGACTGAAAGATTTTCCTCAACTCCTTTTCTATCCCTGTCGCCCTGTTCCTTAAAGCGGGCAACACATTGAGATTGAGAGCTCTCCTGATGTTACCTACTAGTAAGATACCTACTTTAAAAAAAATATAGCCAATGCCACACGGGGATAATGTAGCTTTTCAGCGGTAAAAGAATATTTCAAATCGGTCCATTAGTTTCGTCTTTCCTCTTTATAATATTAATAAAAATATTGATATTTCTCATTACATTTGTGACAAATGCAAGGTTGTATTATTCCGATAATAGATTAACAATCGAAAGTTAAATACAATCGGTACTTATCGATTTGTCGGCCGACATTTTTGTATGCCACCTTGTATCATTAAACGAATAATGACACTGAGTTATTCCTGTCACGCGTCACAAATATCATTCTATCGAATACACCTCCATGTTTATAGGGTAAACGCGTGCTTTATGTAAAAGACTTAACAGACGAATAAATTAGTATTTCTTCATTATCGTTGACTTCAAAGACACATAAAGTGTTGGCTTGGAAGCAGCAATGTGTTTTTAATACCCACTAAGGTGCCGTAGGAACCGTAGGAACACAACATGGCCGAGACCAATGCTATTTGGCTACGATCTTATGTAAGGTGGAGGTCTTATCTGTAAGGTAGAGTAAGTCCTTAGAGTGATTCGTTGTGTGACTAACTGATCAGAAGCCAAATTATCAAATGTCTACTGGCAGCGGGCCTCTTTGTATTAGCGGTCATTGCTTGCGCCCCTGGTGTTTCGATAGAAAAATGTTAAATAATTTATAAAATGCGATACTTTAAAATATTCTTTATCAGTGGTTTTAAATCACTTTGCCTTGGTAAAGTCAACGTCAAAATATTTTTATTGAAATAGGCCTAATACTAGTTCTTTCGAATAGTCACTATTTTTTTGGTAGTAAGTGTGAATTTCTGTGTGCCCGAATTTTGCTTACTATCAGAAAAAGTGATTGATTAGTAAGTAGTAAGGAAAGATGTAGATCAAAAGAAAATAGAAGAAGATCCTCGTAAGCCAACTGCCATTATACTTGGATATTTAAAAGGAAACACCGATATTAAATTGACGATGTCTGTCTTAGCCCTTATGACATTGGTAATGGAAGAGTGTATTATACCTTTTGGCCTCTAAGCACATTAAGTAGTTGTTTGTTGTTGTATGTATTTATTTTAGAGGACAAACAAGTTAGATGACATGATGATAAGTAATCGCCGTGTACCTTGTCTCCAAAGCGTGTGATCCAGTGATTATCCACTTTTCCTAAACTTTGAAACTGATGCGATTTTTATTATCGATTTGATATTTTTCTATTAAAAATGTATAAGCACATTGTCTTATGTATATACAGGATTAACTATAACGACCATAGATTAACTTACAGACGACCAGTACATCTGGAAGACTGGAACTCATATCGAATTAAAAAAAAAAATTGACGGGAGAAGTCCGCCACATATTCCCACCGCTATGTTACCTGTATAGCCAGGATCAACAACGGAGACCACAGATTGACAATAAACAATGAAGCATATTGACGTCTCGGGGGAGAAACTTTAGCTGTCTTGGAATTCACGACGAATTTAATTAGAAAAATATTAGATGGAGTAGGAAGGAAGTATTGCAAGGATGGAAAGGAAGATATTAGACGTAGGTAGAAATGATTGAAAAGATTCATAAGAAGTTTCAATGACTTTAGCCTAACCCAATTCCTTATCCACTATCCTAACCTTCCCTTTATCCACAGGTACATCCAGTAAATCTGACGAAATGCGTCTATGCAAATCCTCATCGAAAGTCATCTTAACACATCGGGATATATCAAAAACTTCCTCGAACTCACCAAGTAGTAAAACTAATTTATCAGGTAATAGACTTGATACCAAGAGGGACAGAGAAAGAAGTAATTTAAAGAAAGGCAAAAATGCAGGTGACAAATGTCAGACTTGCTGTTTTTGTTCCAGTCTTATTTCAAGGTTGAATAGATACAGCGCCCCCTTACTGCTAGTTCTCGGTTTATTTATTCTCTCGTTATTACTTGAACCAATATTTGAATATATAAACATTTAATTTGTTTTTTGTTTTATTATTTTTATTTGAGGAGCTCGATGGCTTCTTCCGTCAAAGTGCAACGATCACGCACGTTAAGTAACGACACAATAAATACTTAGATGGGTTTAAAAAATCTTCTTCGTGTTTCGAAGGGCACGCTAAGCTGTCGGTCCCGACTATCGTCAAGTCAGTGACTGTTAGGTGGCTGGAAACACTGACACCAGCTACACACAGTTGACACTAATTGCGGGGAGCACAATTAGTGTCAACTGCGTATAGAAAAAGAAATAAAAGATTTGCCATCAGTCGAGAATGTTAAAGTTACAAATACAATGCAAAAATGAATTTGCGCTAACAATTTGTTTGACAATCTGACATGTTATCGACATGTTAAAATGAAATATGATGTTAATGTTTTAGTTTTGCGAGTGCGCATCTAGAGATGTTTTTTTTATGTCATACCGCAGACAAACAAGTAAGAGGATCGCCTGATGGATAGTAGTTGCCATCGCCTGTGTAACAGTAATACCAATTGCGTTACCAATGCGTTGCTGGCTTCAAGGAAGGGAATAGGAAAGGAATTGGGTTTCCGGATCTTGGAACAAAACGCATTCCTGCTTTACGCCGACACTCTGTGGTGGTCAGCATCAAAAATAGATTAACGCTTAAACAGAATCATAAGAAATGACGTTCTAATTTTGAACAGTGTTTACCCCCCTATTCCAAGTATCCCTACTGGTATATCCCTACTACATATGATAAAGAAAGACGTATAACATTAGCATGTTACAGCGACAAGTCAAACGGCAGATTTTTTATTAAAAAAAGTAAAATAGTTTGCCAGGCATCATAAACATAGTAAAGAAGCATTTAGGACGGTGATAGCCGCCGCAATTAATGCTGTAGAGAACTATTTCAGGATACCCACAACTATTCAAATTCTTTCATGGGTTTTAATTGACCTATCGCAGACTTGTAACCGCATATTCTGCAATCTGGGACAGTCTTGCAAAAACTGAAAGAAAACTAGGCTTCAGAATACTGACGCTGAAATTTCGAGGAGAAATAGGAATCGCAAGATCTGTCATCAATCTTACCATTACATAAGAATAAAAAAACCATTGCACTCATATCACACTAAAAAATCTTACTACTGGTTATAACCGGGCTCGTCATTACCTACACTTGCAGTAGACAATATCTCCTTATAATTACCCATATCCATTGCCTATATTCCGTCTCAAACCCACAAAACCCTATTCCTTATCCTAACCTTTCCTCTATCCACAGGTACATCCTCTGAAATAGACAGACTCCATTCATGCAGATCTTTGATGAACAAATCGTCATCGAAGATCATACACCCTGGAACAACTCGGGAAAGATCGAACAGATCTAAGATGAACCTGCATGAGAAATGTAGTAGAAGTAGCTTTTCAGGTAAACATGATAAGAAGCATAAAGACAGAAGTAAAAGTAATTTAAAGAAAGACAAAGAGGATAAATGTGAGGCCTGCTGTTCGAACAGTCTTGTTTCCGTCGTGAATAGACACCCCGGTCCTATATTATTAGGATTCGCTATACTTATTCTGTCAATATTTCTAGCACCCATATATGTTATTCTCAGACGATAGTATAAGAATGTATAAAAATGTAAATTATCAATTTTTTGTTTGTTTTATTATTTTTGTTTATTAGTTTTTTTTTAAATAGCCATTTATGTCCCACTAACTGGGCAAGGTGTCTCCAACTATCGCTCTCTGATGTTTCTTCCTTCCAATTGCTACCAAATTCCGTCAGTTTGTCTGTCCATCTCTTTCTTAATCTTTTGGCCTTTGTCCAGATGGATATTAGATAATACTTGATGGTTATTAAAACAGTGAGTTTGTCATACGAAGACTACTGAACTGATTAGGAATGTTTGGCGATACACTTTCCATAATCAATGTCCACCATAAATTACATGACCAAAATTATTGAATTAGGTATTATTATTATATTCTAAACTGTCCCACCGTTGGTCAAAGGCCTCCTTACCCCTCTTCCACGAGTTTCTTATATTCATGGATATGAAGGGAAGGCATTTCTACTTTCTTCCATTAATCGTGCAAACCCCTTAAAAATCCACCACGCCTGTTTGAATTAAGCAACAGACCAAGATAATTACCGTAATATTATAGTAACCAAATTAGCTATCTTTGAGAATTTTGTATTATATCTATATAGAAGGAGAGGCTGATTGACTAACGGAGCTATCAATGCATAGCCGAAAACATTGGATCTTGAAGGATACAAATAAAAGGATATCCATAAAAAAAATGAAGTAAGTGAGCAATAAAGAGGCTCGAGCAGATGACGGCGCGAGGCGACTGGACGATTGCGCCGCGTCAGATGGTTGGTGGTGTCTGACTACGGCCCGTATTGAGGATTTAGTACACATTCGTTACGTAATAAGGCAGACCAATAAGCGATCGGGTCACATGATTGAAAGCGGTTACCGTCGTCTATGAACATGCATGGAGCCTTAAGACGTCGTTTGCGGAGCCTCTAAATAATTTTTTATTTGGATTCTTGCTTCGGAGGGCACGTGAAACTGTTCACACGTGTCATCTATTGACAACAGCCGGCACCGACGGCTTAACGTAACCCATCCAAATACTGGCTAGGGTCGACGTTGCTTAACTCGTTTTAGAGTGCGACAAACAGCAACGCCATCGAGCTCATGAATCGAAAGCAAATGATAGTAAATTATTAATAAAAAAAAACATGAAATGTTCCGATATAGATACCTATGATTATGAAGATATTGAATATCGATTAAGCTATTGAATGTACGACGTTTAATGGTTGCCACTATTGAGAAGTTCCTTACTTCAATATTGGCAACCATCGGAATTATTTTTATACATTGTCAATTCTAATTCATCATAGAGGTTTCGAAGTGTTCAAAGAATAATTAAATTAGGACACATGTATGTATGTATGTAAATTTTACAAATTACACATTCAATTTAAATAAAACAATTGAATATTACCTTGGGAGGTCTCTAAAAAGAAATTCAAATTACTTATTTTTAATTTATTCAAATTACTTGTTGAATTTAATTAAGTTTTTATAAAAGTCCTATTTAAAGATCAAGAAAATATATTTTAAATGTTTAGAAAACGTATTTTTTTCACTCGGGTACTCTATAACACAGAAAATAAAATAGTGTTGCACTTTTTTATTTTATTACTTAGGTCCAACCCACGTCCTCTCGATATCCGAGTGCTCTTACCACTGATGAGATTCTACAATTTTTAGATAGCGTCGACTAAACAAGTTATGATTGTTTTTATAGTTGTTTGTTACGGTTAAACCATGTTATTAAAAAGTCAATGAAACGTTTCGTGTTAACCCTACCAACTGCGTAGGTGCGCTGAACCGCCCACGACTTACGACTCTTCCACGGTCCTACGTCACCACTGCACCCAATATTTTTTACTTTCAAAGAAATAAGTACGACCACACCCACTTAATTGTGCGTCCAGTGTTTCACCATTGCTTCATGGTTTCACAATCTTTCACAAATTTATATGGAGTACCTACTTTGGCAAACCGAACTCAATTTGTAAATATTTTTATACTTTTCTTTGTGGTTTTTGATGTGGTTTTCATACGTCTTTTTTAATCTTCCTATTGTAATTTATCTCTATTTCTTCTTCAATTCTTGCTTCCTAACCCTCACCTCAAAAGTACTTTTCGATGAAAGCTCCCAGTTTGATTTTTCATCATCAATAAATATCGTCACAAAAACCTCGAGAACCATTATCCATTGAAAATTAAAACCTTATTTTTGTTTGTCTATACTAATATTATAAAGAGGAAAGATTTGATTGTTTGTTTGTTTAACTTGAATAGGCTCCGAAACTACTGGACCGATTTCAAAAATTCTTTGATCAGTAGAACCGATTTCGAAAATTCTTTCAGAAGCTACATTAACAGGGTGTGACATAGGCTATAGCTTTTCCCGAAATTCAATGTGGTTCCCACGGGAACGGGTCCGGAACTTCACGCGGACGAATTCGCGGGCAAAAAAGCTAGTAACGAATAATACTGGACCGATTTCAAATATTCTTTCACCATGGGGAGGTACCATTACCCCCGTGTAACATAGGCTATGTTATATTTTCGAAAAAATTTGAGATGTGAAAACTCGTGCGAAGCCGGTGCGGTCCGCTAGTGAATACTAAATTGAGGTAGTAATTAACGTTTGCTATTTCTAATTAAATTTTAGTATCGTTCTTGGAAACAATGTTAACTTCGGTGTGTTGGCAGCCCTGTGCCCGCGTGGGCGTGATGCGGGCCGCCCACGACTCCCACGGCCCGTGACGTCATACTGCATGGCATAGACCCCGTAGACATGTACGAGCGTTGGAGCATTTCGTGCTACATTAAACAAATAAATATATAATATAAAGGGACCAATCACACAGATTGAGCTAGCCCCAAAGTAAGTTCGAGACTTATGTTATGGGATACTAAGTCAACGATAGGTACTATATTTTATAACAAACTCATATAATAGATAAACACCCAACTCTGGCCAAATCTCTGGCCAATCAGAAAAAGTTCGTTTTTCATCATGATCCGGGATTCGAACCCGGGACCTCCTGGGTGGCGGTCTGGCGTGGGTGGTAATCATTACGCCACGAAGGTCGTCAACATTGAGCCTTGTATTTAGACCTCACGATGAAGTGATACATGACACGTGGCGAATTCGCCCTTTCTGGATAAGGTTTTAAGGTCTAAAGTCGGATTTTTAATTAGACGAAGCTATCTGACAGTAGCTAATGTTACTTTGTAAAATAATGTTGCCATATTTAAAGTAATAGTGATGCGTTCAGTTCTCGTTCAATCAGATGAATGAACAATGAGTGTGAATAGTTAATCATTAATTATGTAATAAGCGATTTTTATTTATTTATTACCTACCTAAATCCTGTTTCTTTTAACTTGACCAATGTAGTAAACAATCTTAGTGTGTTTTTTTATTCAAATATCCATGTGTAAAATCGATATATCCCTAAAATAATAAGAGTGTTGTGATAAATGCCATTTCTAACTATATTATTATTATTTGGGTGTGAATGAGAATTTTAATTGCCATTTTTAGTTAAAAAGACATGCTATTGTTTACTACATTGGTCAAGTTAGAAGAAACAGAGTTTAAGTATAATTGTTATATTTTATACATCTAGAGTTTCAACTACATGATGTATTGAAAATAGGACAGTCTTACAAGTTTCCTCGCAATGTTTTCCCTCAGACCAAATAAAAAGGATAGACGGAACTCTGCCAACAGCAAAGTGAGGCGATTCACAAAATACGCCTCGCCGTATACATACACACGCACACATACGTACCTACAACGTAACTACGCCTTGCGCCATCGCTACTCGCTGCACACATGTTTACAAAACCGGCCTCACATCATTGTTGACAGCGCTCCGTCTTGACTTCTTATTTGGTCTGAGTGTTTTCCTTAATGTTTAAAACACTATTCACTATTCAGTATAGGTAGATACTATAGGAACATAGTCGTCGAAAACTCGTTGGTATGTACAAAGCACGCCTAAAATTCGAACCCCGTACCCGATATCGGCAGTTCGGCATACTAACACACTCATTCAGGAGTTTTTTCAATCATTCATTTTGTCACAACACTATTTTTATTTCATCAAAAACTGACAACACAGTAAACGTCAGATAGCTTCGTCTAATTAAAAATCCGACTATAGACATAATTGCGGATTATAGCTTAAATATTTATGGACTAATTGACGTTGAGCTAATATGGCATTAAGCTTTAAATTATTAATTGAATATAAAATAGGCATTATAACAGCGATTTTGTCCATTTACACTCTCAATACTTTATTTCATCATAGTAAATTTAACAAACAATAAGTACTTACTTACTATAAACTCTAATATGCAAACTGATAATATGTATAGTCAACTTAATGTTGATGATGACAAAATTGCATTTGAAGACGCTGGTTCTATGAAAGGCCCCTAACCACTTCTATAAAATGTTACATCGAAGAGTTAAAGACCTCTTGATTTAGTGCCGCAGCCATCAATTTTTTAAAGTTTTTTTTTCGATAAGTACATAATTTGAGAATATATACATTCATAGAAACTAGAAGAGATAACCTAGTGAGACACCTTATAAGACAGAATATTTATCAGAAACATCTTGGAAGTAAAGATTGAAGATCCAGTGAAAGAAAGGTTCAGTGGTAAACGAAATCATACTTTTTCATCTTAGTAGATTTTGCCATATATTATGAAAACATCTAAAACCAGTCTCGCACTTAGCCAGTTCTTTTAGTATTCATGAGTTAACTTCAGGCTAATCTAGAAACACTAAGTATTCCACCCATTGTCTGAATATTATTCTTTGTGACAGCGGTAAGTAGGTCAAAGAATTCATATTCATTACTTAGTTATAATCTAGTGGCTTATCTTGCACGGAGGTGTTCAAGCCAAGTTCTGCAAAGGAAAAGGGCGCTTTTATGGAAATCTTGGAATTTTTGACCATGACACCGTCGTCTTTTCCGTATAATCTCTAGTAAACATAGAAAGTAAAAGAATAAATTTTTAATATCTTTGTTTTGTCGTTTTATCTTCCTTATATCAGGAAGTTAGTTAAAATATGGTAAGCAAGCACCCACTATCTCAAATGATTCTTAGATCTAGAAATATATATTTTTTAAATGTAGAGATGATAGAATTGATGTTGTCCTTTCTTCTTTCTTACATTAGTAAGAGTTAGGATAGCAAGGAGAGAGTCACTCTAAAGGATTCCACGCCTGTAAAACAGTATGTTTTTCACACGAACGCTACATGACTTAGAAATAGAGCTGTATGTGTATATCTGCCCTTAACCCCAGAACGGTATGCGGTAGCGCTATTAATTAGAACCAACAATGTCGCTACCCGAAATACTGCCAAAACGAAATATACTGCAATTTTGCCTGTGACCTATTCATCTAACCTTGGCCCTAGCACTGCACGAATTTGTACGACTAACTACTGCACTGATATTTGCATTGGAAGTGACATTTAATAATAACCCGTACGTGCAAGCGTTAGAATATAGAAATTATATGAAACTTTGTTAAAGTTGACAAGGGAAATGCGACCTTGTAATGTTCTGACAAACTAGGAATGCGGCAGCTTCCATTATAGCAACAAGGTTGAATATCCAATGTGACGTCCTTCGTGCGAGGCAGGGATCTATGGGCACTGATTGGCAAATCCCGGGGGGTTTACGAAAACTTTCCTATGAATTTCCCGGGAATTACTCTCCAAACATCCTTCGATTGATCAAGTCTGTTAGATTGCGTTGTTTTTTTATTGAAATGACAAACAGGAGTATTAAATAAAATAAATAAAAATTGTTTATTTCAGGTAATTAAAATCAATATTTTAAAAATTACAATTTGATGTCACAATCAATCTAAATTACATTTAAATAAAATTATCAATTAAAGTACATATTAGAGCGGTTGAAACATGGTAACTTAGAACGTGAAAAATAATAATTTTGGGCAATTTAGACGACAAACAGTATTATTGGGTATAAGGGAGGGACACTTCATTTTGTATTTTAAAAGAGCTAGGATGCGATTTTGTAATGACATTATTTGACGACCTCCGTGGCGTAATGGGTACCATGCCGGCCCGCCATCCAGGAGGTCCCGGGTTCGAACCACATATATTATTATAATGTTATTAGTATCCTCCTTTTAGGGTTCCGTAGTAAACTACAAGGAACCCTTATAGTTTCGCCATGTCCGTCTGTCCGTCCGCGGTCTAGCGCATAGACGCTTGTTGCTAGAAAGCTGTAATTTGGTATGTATACTTATATTAACAATGCTAACAAAGTGGTAGAACAAAATTTTTCTCCTGCAGGTAAAGTGGGAATGAATTTTTTTTTCGCACCGACCCCATGTTGTGGTTGTATCATTAGATAGGTCTCTTAAAAACATTAAGGGTGTGGGAAGATCATTTTCCGATACAATGATGCGTTAACGAATTATTTACATTTAACGTCAATTTTCGTTTTGCACGGTGCTACGTTAGTACTATTATGAATTCTGTGACGGTGGTCCCCTCCCCCCTCTATCTCCGAAAGTCTTGTGTTTAGAAATTTGAAAAAAAAATAAGTAGTCCATATAGTGAACCCACAAGGAAAACTATAACGGTTAAGTAGGCACTACTAGTTACTAACTGATAATATAAAATTTCTTTGATGAAAACTTACAAATGTCATAGAACATGATATTGGACTCATTTGCAAGCAAGCAAATACGGAACCCTACACTGTGCATGGCCCGACATGCACTTGGCCAGTTTTTTTAAATAAGCATTACTCGTAATTGTAACATCTTTTTATTTCTTAGAACAGAACAATAAATGTTGATCCCTCAGTCAAAACTTAGTTATCTAACTAATTTACAAGGGCCACAGGATATTAGATATACGGTTCTTCGCAGACTCCAAGCGTCCTTGACCTCACAGACTACGTAATCGATTTTCTCTCCGAGCTTAAATTTGTATAGTTATAAAAATAAGTTTACTATTGATAATACATTTTCAAGTAAATCCCTTCACGCAATATTGAGAAATATTTATATTATTATTTTTATTTAATTTAATTTAATAAAAAAATTAAAACGTGCGTGCTTACCACAAACTGAATAAGCAAATAATGGTTTGTCCTCATAAAAAAATCTACATTATATTCTAGATATTATTTAGAGACTTGTAATTTGACCTTTTCCTGACCTAAGCCTCGTATGCCTAACTTGAAATTGAGTTTTAATCTATAGGTAATTATGTTGAGCAGTTAAACTTGGATAAGTGAAATGCCATTCCCAAAATATAAATGTCACCTGTCAGAAGTAAGAGCGAAGTAGGGTAAAGTGGGCGTAATGCTTAAAAAATATATTGCTTAAAAGAGACTTATGTTCTAGATTTAATTTTGGGCTGTCTGTATGATAATGGACATATTTTTTATTTAAAGTTAATCATAATTGTTTTGTAATGTGGATTATAAAGTTCCAGAATTCAATAGTTATTTAAAGACAAATGCTAGCAGTATACAGTCTTATCGACAGGGCGATGAAAAATTTACGTGTTCGCTATTTTGATATTTTCAAGTGAATATATCTGTAAGTAGTAATTTTTTATTTGTGAAAATTGAGAAGGAAGGAAAAAAACAAGTATCTGATGTGCAAAAAAGGCCGTAACCGGTTTTCTTTCGCCGTTTCTTTTATCTGTGGTAATTTTGCTTTGTTTCCGAAATGGTGATAGTTTATAGAGTAGCTTATTTACAGAATAACAATATTATTATGTAACACTCATTGTAAATGACGTGTCTAAGAGCCCGCGAGGGCCAACAGAATAAAGTATTTTTGAATTTGATTTTGTAAGGGAATTTGAAACACCTGTTAGTTTCTCTACCTCTTAAACTGCTGATAATTTGTTTCACTCTACATTATTACTTTTTATTTTTAAAAACTCCTACGAGAAAGGTTAAGCGTATCATGCGGACACATACTTCCTCAAGTCTATAATGTGTTGGATTCATCTTGTAATTATGTAAATATGTAAGTCACGCGGCGGGCACGCTCGAGCTAAGACCAACGGACGCGAGGGCCGTCTTTGTTGACGTGAGAAAACGGTCATTAACTTGAGTGCGTAGTTATTTTATCTTATTATTTAAATACATTTATATGAATTCTTACTTCATCTAATTTGTTTTTGATTAAATTCGTTGCCAGTTCGAAGACAGATGTAGTTTCTCCCCCTTGACGTCAAAATGCTTCAATGCTTATTGTTAATCTAAGGTCGCCGTTTTTGCTCCTAATTCTACAGGAGGCACATCGATGTAAATATGTGGTAGGCTTGTCTCGACATCTAAATATGAATGCCTAAATACTAAAAGGGCATTTGTCACATATTAATTTATCGGTAAAAATTTACAGGAGAGGGTAAAAACAAAGTATTTCCCATGTGAAAAGGATGGTGTCGTCTGTGTATTACGTATACAGTTAATGCAAAATAATCCTAAAGTCAATCCTAATCCATCCCAAAAACATTCCAAAATAATCTAAATCCAAATTACATATATTGCAAAATCATAGACGAGTTGATAAACAGGCGATATACAACTTACAAGAGTTACGAATTGATAAATAGACCAGTTGCTACATAGGCGAATTACAAATGCACCGATATGATAACTCTCTATTTTCTGCACCAGACTAATTTTTTTTTGCCAAAACCAGTGTCATACATTACATAAAATATTAAATTTGTGAGACATAGTTATGGAAGTCTTGATTAGGACATCCGCTTGGAGTCTGAAGGACTTGGTTATCATTTTAAGCACCTTTTCTTTATTTAATACTTTTATTCTTAATGTTGTAAAATTTTATTCTTATCATTTTGCCAATGTAAACTTTTTAAGGTCGTGACTAAGACGTTAATGTTGATGTTAATACTTTAAACCCATGACACTGATGCTCATAAATTTTGTGAATTAACATGTAAACACGAGTGTAAAAACGTAGTTGTGTTATTCAAAGTCAAAGTAAAAAAACGCGGGCACTTAGACACAATAGACTCTTTTACAACATAATTATAATTCTGTATTAAATATAAAATAGATAAGCTACTCTAAAAACAACCACCATTTCGGAAACATGGCGAAAGTAAACAGGTTACGGCCTTTTTTGTCCATATACATCCTTTGTTAATTAATGTTAATTATGCGTAGTAGTTTTTTGAAACATAGATGTTTTAAGAGAAAAAAGGAAGAGAAGAGCTTACATGGATCACCATCAAGAAGGAAAAGAGAGGCGTCGTGTCTTATGAGAGATGAAAGAGTACAGGACATGAAAATAGAGACAGCAACACCGACAAGATCGCAGCTCTTTTTAGAAGTAGAGTTTTTTTAAGAGAGGTAGGGCACAGCGGATAATCAGCTCAAATCGGAGCAGCCCGTTTGGGGAAGGACCTCCACCTTACAGAAGATCGTAGCCCACAAATAGCATCGGTCTCGGGCATGTTGTGTTCCTACAACAAAAGATGTTTTAGGAAAATTTTATAATATTGACAGAAATTATACGTATATTAGCATTTCTTCTCTTCATTAGTCATTATATGCTTCTAGATTTAAAAATTATGTATCCCACAGAATAGAAATTTTGACTGTGCAAAAAAAGACATACAAACGTTTATACGTAGGTGTAAATATTGTATTAAAATGCCAAGACATTTTATTTATAGTTTTAAAGGAATCCGATACAGACTCCCTGGAGATGGCTCTCCGTTCCTAATGGTGCCTAATGGCAAGCTGAGTCGGTTACGTAATCACAACTGGTATCACTACGAGATACGGGTATCTACGGGTAGGCTTTCGATGCCCGCTGATTTATATTCCGTACCAATATACTTGGCACAAGATTTCCAGAAGATTTTTTCTGGAAATCTTGTGACATGAAATCGTTTATTTCAGAAATTAGACCTTCACAGACACTTTTTCTTGTCATTTACAACTTGTCTATGTAAAGAAAATAAACTACGTTATAAACAACCA
This sequence comes from Endotricha flammealis, assembly GCA_905163395.2. Taxonomy (NCBI): domain Eukaryota; kingdom Metazoa; phylum Arthropoda; class Insecta; order Lepidoptera; family Pyralidae; genus Endotricha; species Endotricha flammealis. The sequence goes on along the minus strand of LR990864.1, from coordinate 15,290,132 downwards.
CCATTTCGAAACAAGCAAAATGGCCACCGGTATTCATTATATGGAGTACTATCCTTCTAAACACAAAACTTTTGACATAGAGGGAGGGGGGAGAGACGGAGTTAGTTACTACGGAACCCAAAAAAAGCAAAAGCATCAGACCGTGTTAATGATATTATTACGTCCTTAAGACTTTAAGATAATAGGATCTATTGAAAGGTCTCAAATCTAATTTCCGAGTTAGCTCAGATCGCCGGCTGACACAGATGCCTGTGTAATTTAATAAAGATCCAGACTTTTGGAAGTCCAATATCGAATGATAGCCACTTACATTTACTGAAAGACTAGCAATGAAGCGGACTTTATTGACTTAATTTACACTTCTTTTTTTATAACAAGATGGTGGCCAACAAGCTCGAAAAAAAAAATCTTTTATTTTTCTGTGGCGTTCCCCCTACATGTAAAGTGAGAAAGATTTTTTTTGCGCACACCTCGGGAAGATCATTTTTCGATACAATGATCCGTTTACTAACTGTTTAGGTACATTTAAAGCGCCATTATTCGATTAACACGATGGTCCCGTAGCTCCTAATGAATAATTTAGTATGACCATACCTACAGCCAACCAATGAGTCAAAATCTATATAAAATGCTTTGTTCTGGATGACTAATGGATCAATGCACAGCCTAAACCGCTGATCGTAGAGACCAGAAGTTTGGAGGGTGCATTCTTTGTATTACGTAAATGTCCGATAAGAAAATTCCCACGGGAAAGTTGGATACACGCTAACGAAGTTGCGCGGGTTTTTCCCTTTTTCCTCTTGACGTACAAATCCAAAAAATAAAAAATAAAAACATATTCCTGTTTTAATTGTTGCAGATCAATATAGCCTGGACAGTGAGTACATACAACGGTACTTGGGAGAGCTGACTCCCATGCAGGAGTCACGTCTCATGCTGCTGAGGAAGTGGATCGCCGATTTGCAGAAGGGCAAGGTATTGTCTTGGATCAAATGACAAGACTTTTATCAATAATGTCAAAAATATGTCACTTATCAAAGTTAAATGAATAATATTTCTAAATATGAAATTAAATAAAGTTATGTAGGTATGTTTGTAAAATTAAAAAAAGAAATCAAATTAACGTTTACGTAAATAAACAAAGAAGATTTTTTTTTCTATTTTATTAACTTATTTAAATTTTAGAAAAAGAAACCAGAGTTCAGCCAGCATATTAATATAAAATTAATATTGCTTTCCTAACAGTCATTTGCACCATAACTTTTAGGTATGACATATTAAATCTCTTGTGTTATGACTATAATATGTGGAATTAAGTTTAAAATACATTTTTGCAACGCACTGATAATATTTTTAATACAATGTTCGCATAAAGATAAATTCTAATGTTTTTAAAACAGCTCAAATATTTTTTATTTATAAATCCTCAGGTGCCAAGCGACACAACATTACTAAGATTTCTTCGCGCCAGAGACTTCAACGTGGAAAAGGCAAGGGAGATGCTCTCTCAATCTCTGCTGTGGCGGAAGAAACACCAGGTGGACAGGATTCTGTCGGAGTACGAGACACCTGACGTCGTTAAGCAATACTTCCCGGGAGGCTGGCATCATCACGACAAGGGTGAGGCCCCATTTAACTACTAGTCAGACAGGTCGGCATCGTACGTATCGGAAAATGGACTTTTTTTTGATACGATTGGATTTGATTTGCCGATGTGTGACGCTCGCTCGCTCGCTCGTTCCGCGTGGTCCGTCGTGCGTCTCTGTTCGGCATTCCGTATGCCGTCATCGGCAGCATCGGCATTGCTGATGAGTTAGATTCGTGCAATCCGTGCGATGCGAATCAGTGGACGCACTTGTATGGCTTTCAATATAAAGTATACTACCACTACTACGGTCCGTTTGATCAGATGCGTCCGATAGGTACGATGTGAAGACCAAGACCTATGAACGCAAGGACGTCCAATCGAAAACTGAGTAATGTTGGGAACTGGAAGTCGGGAACTGACTGACACAACAATGTTGTTAGATATATAATCTAATTTCACCAAAAATAGCACAGTATTTTCCTAGCGAAAATAATACGTATTACATGATTTTAGTATTTTTTTGTTTTTGAGCAAAGCGTGACGCCAAGCGCGAAGTTGGACGTTTGCACGGTCGTCAATTGTAGAACGATTTTCAAAAAAGTTTTGGACTAAAACTCAGAAGATTTCAAATATTTCTTTTGGATATTATTTTCCTTTTAAAACCCAATATATCCCTCAAAATTATATTGTTGTTTCCAGACGGACGTCCGCTGTACATTCTGCGACTGGGGCAGATGGACGTCAAGGGACTGCTCAAATCCATTGGCGAAGATGGCCTCTTGAAGTTGGTTAGTATCCCATTTTATGCCCATACTAGCGCCACGTCCCAGCTTTGCACGGGTTTTACTCCCAAATTTTGCGAAAGCATAATATAGATGTCACCCGCGGATAGTGTAGCTTCCCAACCGAGAAAGAATTTTTGAAATCGGTCCAGTAGTATTTGAGTTTGTTCGTTTCAAACAAAAATTCAAATCTTTCCTCTTTATAATATTCTGAGTGACGACCTCCGTGGCGTAATGGTTACCACGCCAGACCGCCACCCAGGAGGTCCCGGGTTCGATCCCCGGTCGGGTCATGATGAAAAACGAACTTTTTCTGATTGGCCTCGGGTCTTGGATGTTTATCTATATATGCATTTGTTATAAAATATAATATCGTTGAGTTAGTATCCCATAACACAAGTTTCGAACTTACTTTGGGGCTAGTTTAATCTGTATGAATTGTCCGTATATATTCTATTTATAATTCAATCTCTTTATAATTTCTTTATAATATTAGTATATTTGTATACTTAATCTGCAAAATAAAAATGTATTTTGTATATTTCTTACATAGACGCTTCACGTATGTGAAGAGGGTTTAAAACTACTCGAAGAGGCGACACGATCCTGCGAGCGTGCAGTGCAGTCCTGGTGCTTGTTGGTGGATCTGGACGGCTTGAACATGAGGCACCTATGGAGACCTGGAGTGAGGGCGTTGCTACGCATCATACAAATCGTTGAGGCGAACTACCCGGAGACCATGGGGAGAGTGCTCATCGTCAGAGCTCCAAGGGTGTTCCCGATATTATGGACCATTGTCAGCACTTTTATAGGTCAGTACCTGAGTACTTTGGTAAGGTTACATATCGTCGGTGATAGTGCAAATCCGCGAATGTACTACATGTAGGGAGCGCGTATCAACATTCCAGACAGTTTCACAGGAGAAAGTGAAAACTTTATAATCTTTTTATTTCAATAGATTTTGGTAATTTTTTTTTGCATAAAGATATTTATTTGAATTCCGTGCAATATTAACAATAGAAATTTATGAATTAAAATAATGAAATCAGTCTCTACAACAATACAAAACGAAATTAGAATTTGGCTACATTTTTCAGACACGCGGTATTATCCAGTGCTAGTTACGCGGCTTTGCACTATCCCCGACGATATACAATGTTACATAATATACAGTGTTTTCCGTGCTTCGGTTGGCACGTTAAGCCGTTGATCCCGGCTGTTGTCGATGGATAACAGTCGTTAAGGAAAGTTGGTGGCCTCAGGCGTGCTTGCTTTGCTTCCGGCAAACACTGGCCTGTAGACATTCGATATGCACAGACTGTCCTTGTTGAACTAATTAAGAAAAAGAGAGATAGCATGAGTCTTATTGTGAAGCTAAAATTATAATGCGTTTTTTCAACTGACTGTATAAATGAAAATAAAAATATATATTTATAGATGAAAACACCCGTAGCAAGTTCTTGTTCTACGGCGGCAAGGACTATTTGCAACCAGGCGGGCTGCTGGACTACATCCCCAAAGACCTCATTCCGGACTTCCTTGGGGGTCCTTGTAAGGTAAGCCAGTTGAAAGAATATGAACGTTGCGTTCAAAAGTTGCAAAAAAAGATAGCATTCTGATCCTAGCGACCGCATAGTCCGACCGTAACGCGCGACCGGTACGCGTGGTCGCAAGTTATTGTAACCCGACACTGGTTTAGTATGAATGGCCAATCCTAGCGACCGCATAGTCCGACCGTAACGCGCGACCGGAAGTGATTGTAACCCGACACTGGTTTAGTATGATGGCCACGCCCACTGGTTCTTGCTAAGCTTCATAATAAGCAAACAATCGCGCGACCCAGATTCGGTCGCGCATGGCGCTAGGATCGAAATTTTAATGTCTCCATGTTGTGTAAGAGAGATTAAATGTTTATTATTAGTTACAGCATGTTAAAAGTTCTTTAACACTCAATAAACAAATTCATATAAGTAATTGCAGTTGGTACTATTTTGGCTTTTATATTACTCTTAGCGCCAGTTTCAACAGTCTATTTGCTAATAACAGTTTCAACAGTTATTAGCAAATAGTGAAACCGGCACTTGAAATGATGTTTCATTATATTTTTTGGTTATTATAATAATTTAAATTTATGAGTGAAATATTAATTTGTTATTTTATTATAATTACTTAACTGTTTATTTTATTAATGTTTTCTTTCCTTTAACTTTTGGCGGTACAGACGGATATCGTAGACGCCTCGTCGTTGTTCGTGCCACACCACTTTTACGATTACGTACGAGTGAGACAAACAACCATTTTAATATTGTCGTCACATGTACCGTCGGTCTCTCACAATGTGCTATCGACGTAGTAACATCTGCTGTTTTTATTTGATAACCTTACTTTTAATACGTTCTCATTATACAAATTTATGTTTATTATTGAATCAAATAAAAATACTATTAGTTTTTAAGTATAAAAATATTTCCTTTCGTAATTTTTTTTAATGTTTGTGAGTAATTTGTAAAAGATAGCGCCACTTACTCATAAAATAGAACAGTTCTAGTGTAACCCGGACAATGGCGTTGAAATTTATTCTAAAGTTGAATTTTTGAGACATGACATAGTTCAAAAGGTGTTTCCAAACTGTGACTAAAGAAATAAACAAAATGAGGAAAGTATGTTAGTTTTACCCCAAGTGATGTTATATCAAATAAAAATCGCAGATAAAATTAATTGTTACATCAAATAACGCTAGTATTGTTATGTAATTAATGTAAAACCAATCGCTGCTCGTCCACATAACCGTTCATACACATAACGACAGCACATCACCTTCATATCAAAAAGCAATGGTATTCATATTATCGAAAAAGGGGGGGTTTGTCATTACATAGCGGATATGTTTTTTTAATAAATAAATAACATTCCATAATGTTTTCTAAAAAAAAGTGTAAGCACGACTATTTTATCTGTGACGGCATTTCATGGGTTACTATTTTGTATATATAACTGGCCGTTATCAGATCTTGCTTTCCCGTGGGAATTTCGAAATCGTCTACATCATAAAGGGAACTTGAATTTTTTTATCTCTATAGACGCTGTTATACATTTTGATATTATTATTAGCTGTTGTCCGCGGCTTCGCCCGTGTCGGATATTTCGGTTATATCGCCTATGACACCACAATAACGTGGCTTTCTATTAGTAAAATATTCTTTTTTTTATCGGTTCAGTTGATTTTCAAAATCGGTTCAGTACATCCAGAGATCACCCCTACGACCCTCACAAATTCATAAAACTACCTCGTTATAACACTAGTCAAAATGAAATAAGGGCTACTAAGTGTTTTAAAAAAACGATAAACAGAATTGTTTGACTTTATTACATTGTTATTTCTCACTGTATGTTTTTATTTTAATAGTGCAATAAAGAATATTGCAGACGCTTACATAAATCTGTAACATAACATTACAATGTTATTGTAAACGTAAAATAAAAGTTGTAAATAAATAATTATTCTTGGATGGATCACACAACGCCATCTAGTTCCAAACTAAGCAATTAAGCTTGTACTATGGGTACTAGATTGCTGATAAATATATTTAAATACTTTTTTTTTGTAAATAAATACTTATTATACATAGAAAACACCCAGACCAAAGCAAACAGACATACAGAGTGGAGGTTGTTTATACTTAGTACGAAATTACGAGTGGCCCTTATTTTGTTTTTAATAGTTTATTAGTATAGATATAAATTATGATTAGTGTACTTTAGTTATTGTGTGAACTATCGTTACAGAGTTTCGTGCACGAAGGCGGCCTTGTGCCTAAGAGCTTGTACGTGGCGGGAGCGTTCACTGAACGCGACGGAGATCCACTGAGTGACGACAGCATGTACCGATGTGTCAGTCTTGGAAAAGGACAGGTTAGTGACTTTTTTTACTTTTGATTTTTAACTTAAAGCTTGCGCTACAGTGCACAAACTTATCTGTGCTGATGTCGCTAGGATCGAAGCTATTGATGATAATTGTCAAGGTATTCAAGGCGTATTCATTAGTTCTCGTTTTGGCCACCGGCACAGATAACTTTGTGGCACTGCACACGGTTTTAAACCCAGTTTGAAAAAAGGTCACGGCGAGTTGCGCGTTGCCAGCTACACGGCTTATAACCAACGCATTCTTGTTTTAAAAATATTTTAGAAAGAAAACCTTTCACCTTCCCTCGCCCCAAGTAGGATTCGAACCCACGACTTCACGAAATTCTTCAACTGAGCTACGACGAAGATTAATAATGGTGGTGAAATTTTTAATTTCTTTGCGTTAAGCCGCAGTGGTGCCATCTACCCGACAGTACATACCAACTAGTAGTTGGTATGTATTGCCCATCGTTGCAGATAAGATTATACTAAACAATTATTGATTGACATTTTGCCTTATGGCAAATAAGCATACGGCCCACTGCTTGCAGTACTGGGGGTATCACTTGTGCGGACCCTGCTAAAAAAGTGAAGCTCTGGAGACCTTACTCACCGTATCTTGCTTCCAAACTGATTAAATAATCCATTAAATCTGTTTTACAGGTGCACGAGGTGATAGTGGTGAACCGTGACCCCCAGAGCGTGCTGACGTGGGACTTCGACGTGCTGAGACACGACATCTCGTTCGCGGTGTACCGCACCGAGCACGAGCTCCAATTGGACGCTGACGACATCAACTCCGGTCTGTGACTTCTTCATCCTAGTGTCTTCCCTACTGCATTTATGATATTAATAGCGAAACACGCGCAATTTGGTTTGCGTGTTTTTTTTATACCACGAAGGTGGCAAACAAGCATACGGTCGGCCTGATGGTAAGCCGTCGCCGCAGCCTATAGACGCTTGCAATATAGGGGGTATCATTCACGCGTTACCAACTCTCCCAACCCCCAAGTAGAGCTCTGGAGACCCTACTCACCGTAGGAACACAACATGGCCTAGACCAATGCTATTTGGCTATGATCTTCTGTAAGGGGTCCGTCCCCAGACGGGCTGTCCAATGCGGAGCGGATAATCCGCTGTGCCCTATCTCTCTTGTACTGGCTTTCCCGAGGGCATTTCGGAATCCTTTCTTATAGGGTCTTACATTACACACCCTCCAAGTTCCAGGTCTGCGGTTTAGGCTGTGCGTTAATACGTCTGTCATTCAGGACAAAGCATTTAATAATATGTAAAGATTGCTGCTGCACACCTATATTCTGTAATGGGGTGCTACTTCCCTGGTTGAGCTAGATCCATATCATAAATATTTTTTCTTTATTTGAAGACTTAAAAAAATATGACAGTCTTATTATAATTTTTAATAATTCTGATGAAACAATCATTAAAAATCCTTATAGGCTTGTGTGTGGGGGGCGCAGGCCAGGAGAAGTCGGTGCTGGAGCAGCGCGGCTGGCGCGAGGGCCAGCACTTCCAGCGCGTCGAGGCGGCGCTCGTCTGCCACGACGGCGAGAGCATACAGGTGCTGGAACTGACCATTTCCTTCTAACATCTAGAATATATTTTAGATTTTTTATCAACTTCACCTACCTATTATTAAAAGTTTCTTTCGAATTACACCCCACCGACCTGTTAAACAGTTTTAAATATTAACTAGGTATTACATAAAAACTTGCTATATTAATTGTAGATTGACCCGTGGCACGTTGACCCTAATATGGATACATCAATAACAACCTACTTGTATTATGGGTGTGACTGCGGATATACTAAATATCAGTGGCGAGGGGTCCTAATAACACGATTCCTGTCGGCTTCCCTTTTAAAAATAGTAATTATCTAACAGCACCGACTCTGCTAATAACATGATTTCGCTTCATACATAATAATGATACCCAAACGCCTATACAATAATAAATAGCAATATCACACGTCGCCAAACGCCTATACAATAATAAATAGCAATATTGTGATATTGCTATTTATTCGTCGCTTAGCCTGTGCGTCGAAAGCCGGTAATTCCCGAGTTGTAGCTGCATACAGTTTCAGGAGCGGCTGTCTCTTTCTTACGCGTTGTTCCTAGCGCGGTTTCTTTCTCACGCCGATCATATGAACATATTAAGCCGGTAGTCGCCGAGTTACGACAAGGATGGCATGTATCAGATTACGTTAGTGCGACAAAGATAAACAGAGGTATTAACCTGAGAAGTAAAAAATATAGTTAATTATGTGATTAGTGCTTGAATAATAAAACAACTATAATTTTGTCGCGTTGTAATTGTCAAAATCATGACATTTTTTCAATTCACTTTCGCCTGTGCTTTCGCTCGTACTGTTGTTAGTTTTTTTTTATTTGTTTGTTGTTAATTTAGTAAATTTGAATAGATTAGAGTGACTTCGTGGTTAAATGTTGGACAGGGCTCGGTGTGAATTGTGTTATAGTTATAGAATTTATCGGTTTCAGTTGTAAGTAGTTAATTGATTATTTTGGTTTAGTCTGTTTTGTTTACATTCGTAATGACTGCAATTTAGACGTGGGTTGTTGTCTCACAGACTTTTTAATAGATAATAATTTTCAAACATACAGTTTTGAAAATAAAAAACATATTATACAGCGCGCCCGTGCTTTTCCTTCTATGAAAATAGATTATAAACGGAAAGATGGCTTTACTAAACATTTTCATTGTTATTTGTACGAAAAGTATTCGTGGCTCACAGGTAGGTAGTTGTAAACTTAAAACACTGTTTTGGTTTTCCATATTATACCTATCAGTGCTTTTATGTATGGTAATGGTAATATGGTAATCGGAATTCTCCATCCCTGTGGTAAGATAACACTTTTTTTTTTTTTTGCTCCGGCTTCCCCTGAGTAAAATTTCACCCTTCGCCACTGCTAAATATGTTGTGGGTGTGCGGGGATGGAACCCGCTCCCTCTGTTGCCGACGTGCATTCCTCATCGTTGTGCATCTGTCAGGGCTCTCACGTGATGATGGAGCGCGGCAGCTACGTGCTGCAGTGGCGCTGCGAGCTGGTCGACACTGCTTCGCGTGCTGCTCAACTGGTTTACTTCCACGAGACGCTGGCCAGCCATCAGTACAAGTGAGACATATACTTTTTCGTTTAAAAAAATGGTAGTGTCTAAAAAAAACGATAAAAATTTCATAGTGTGTTTAATTCAAAAGGATCTGTAATGACAGACTCTTTAGTCTAAGTTCAGGTGGTCGCAAAGATATACATCAGACCGTTCACATGATTGCTCGATCATGTGAACGATCTGATGTACGCGCGTAAGGATGATCAGACCATCTGGCCGGAGCCTTAAATCAACCTGTAACATTAAATGTTGTGTCGTGATTGTAAAGGCCCATTTAGACCATGCCATTTCCTGTGGCATACAATAATGTCAAAGCAATAATTGACATGCAATCGTCTAAACGACAGTTGGGTACAATTTTTGAATGACAAATTATTGCTCCCACTAGATTGCATGCAATTATTGCTCTTGAAAGAGCAAGAAACTGGCGTCGTCTAAATGGCCCTTAATGATAGGGTAAAGAAGAATATACTTATTATCAGCTTCAACTCAGTTCCAATCTTCAATCAATTCATGCAGTTGGATGGAAGAGCACTCGACCGGATTTAAAGGCCTCTGGTTCGAATCCCACCTAGATATGATATTTTTTCTAAAAGAATTTCACACACACTAAAATAAGAATATTTTAGTGTTTTGGCAATGAATCTTTTTCTTCACATATCAAATGCACATGATATGTAGTAAGGCTCAAGCTCACGTCATTTCCAGGGGTTCGATGTCGAGCCTGCAGTCGGGCACTTCGGGCTTCTCGTGCCTGAGCGGCAAGTCGGCCGCCAGCAGCTGCCCGTCGCGGTGATGGCCCGCGCCGCCGCAGGGGCCCTAGACCTGCACCGCCCCGACACCTGGACACCTGTAGACCTGGACATCTTCATGTCTATTACATAGTTATAACTGTGTATACTACGGAAAAAGGTTCCACGGGGTGTTATTCTAAATTTCGACAGTTAATTATTACGATCTAAATTTCGAAACCCGGTAGTTCGAAACTCTTTGCTTTGACAGAATATTTCAGAATTTCAAATTAATTATCGAAGTTCAGAAATATATGTCGAAATTCAGAGTGACAGCCGGTTTCACGCTTTTGTTGAAAAACCATATTGATTTATATTTCAATGTAATAATGACGTGACAAATTCCGGACTTAAGCGAACCATTTTTGGTGGAATTTATATTGCGCAAAGAACGGAGTGTCATAGTGTAGTCAATGTAATAAGCTGAAACAAAGATGCATTCCTTAAATCAAAGGATCTATTCTCATAACAAAGGCAGATTAAATCTTATATAAATAATAAAATCAAGTGCTATCTTGCTCATACAAAATACAAAAAGAGCGAGAGACCGCTTGAGATTCAGACTAGATATTAACTCTTTTTATTATTAGAATAGACCCGAAGAAAATTGTAAGTGTCGGATTATTAATTACTTTGCAGTAAGGAAGTGTCGTGGGGGGGGGGGGGGGGGGGTTACAAACTTAATTTTAAGGCCTATTATCAGATATAATATATCTCAGATTATTCAATTTATCAATAGATACCTAATTATATTGTGATTTTAGAATAAGTTCCACGCGTGAGTTCCATCGAATAAAAATATCATTGAGAAACTTAATTAGCGTGATCTTAATTCGTTGGATTTCACGTATGGTTAGTAGTTTCTCGAAGCCTCCATAATTCTCTGTTCTTCTACACCAGAGAAATTTGTGGTTGCTTCATATTCGTGGTTTCAGCTTTGCTATTATACCTGTTACTAAAATTTTCTAAAACCTATCAAATACGTAGAAAAAATGTCTTTATGACACATAACATGGACATATTATGTCAGTAATAGGTACACGATGAGAAACAAAATGTTTCTAATCAGTTGCCTCTACTCTTTGACTAATATAAATAAGTAATTAGCAAAAAATACAGATCTGTTGACATGGAGATGCATATTGCTGTATCTATGCTATATGCATAAGGTTCACGCGCACCAATCAGCGTTGGTTGCGCTCAGACGCGAGAATTCTGTCGAATGCGCGCGTCTTCTTTTTATCTTAGAAGGAATATGTGCATTACGTCGCGGATATAAGGGTCAATTTGCTATGTCAAGTCCAAGATTGATGCTTCGATGCGCTTCGACACTGCGCTAGTATGATTTGACCCTTAGTGGAAGAGCTCTTACAGCATATCTTTTGTGGAAATGATCTGATTAGTTGATATTTAAATTAAAAATATCAACTAATCAGATCATTTCCACAAATAAAGATAAAAAATATCCCCTAATTGATATCATGAATGTCATATTTTAAATACAAAATCGAATATAGCAGAATATCTAGAAATATTTTTATTGAAAAGGAGAAATAATATATCCTTGTATAGTTTTAAATATTTAATTATAAACATCTAAAATGTCTCTGTAATATTTTAGATTTATTACGTAATGAAAATAATCTCAAATACTTTTCTAAACAAAATATAGTAAACAAAACATAATATTCTAATCACAGATGGCGCTGAATCAAACTTAAGAAAACAGAAATGCTACTCCTTTTTAATATATAAGAATAAAAAGAAGTAATATTCCCCTTTTATTAAGATGATTTTTTATATCTTATTACTTCTGTTCTGACGTCTGAAAATGCAATTTTGTTTGTTGAATAAATTTTGGTGACTCTTCTTAGTGCACAATGAAAGAAAGAATGAAAAAATGATTATTTGGTAAAAAGAGACAACAAACACAAGTAACAAAAATAAACAATATTGACTAAAATTCTACCAAAAAGGTCAAATGTTTCCTTTTATTTTTGCGTAACAAAAACCGTTAAAATCTAGTTTCAACCTCACGCGCCATCCCGCTTATTTTACATTTTGTATGAGTGAGATAGCGCATAAGATTGACACGAGATTTAGAAGAATAGACTTTATTCTCGTAAACAAAACTGTTAAAATCTCCGATATCCTATGATGTTGTTTGAAAGTGACGTTTTGAAATTTATTATTTATGGAACAACGCCATCTATTGATAATACTTATAAAGTTTTTCAACATAAAAGTTTAATCAAAGTTGTCATAATACTACAATTAATCACATTATTGACAACATATTTAATAAATACTCTTATAGTAAATTAAATAAATGCGTGATTCAATCATTATTATAAAATTTCAATTCATAGTTAAATAATCAGTCCATAAAATAACTTGTCCATGTAAGTAGTTTTCGTAACTTTAATCCCATATTTACGTATTAAACCCTTCAGAAAGGGACTTGTGGTACCGATTGTATTGTATATATTTTTGAATAGTACTATATAATAATAAAATATAGATCATGTTTGTTACTCGCAAATCGTCTCAAAAGTTGCTTCATCGATTAGTATCACTTGCGATCAACTAGGTGGCGCTAAACATTAATTTTGATAATGATGAAACTGAAAATAATGTATAGTTTAATCTATTTGAATTTTATTCTAGACGTGGCTGTACCTAATATAAATGAAATATAGTATTGAACTTTTTTGATTATTTGCGAGTAACTCCTATAAATATAGATTTGACGGCCAAATGTAAATGCTCAGATTGAACACAGTTAGTGACTACAGAGCGTGGTAAAAACATAAAAAAATTGTCTATTAAAAGACACGAATGAAGTGACAGGTTTATTTCCAAACAATATACTAAGCACAAGAATTCCATTGAAATTCATTATGTTTGGATTACCTTGCCATACCTTAAGTTACTTTATGTTATATCGCGATAAAGTGTACAGTCAAGAGCACGTCACACCTTTACACATTGGACTTTGTACCATTCTTAAGTTCTATGTCATAAGAGTCAAATTTTACTGCAAGTGTAAAGCTCGACGTGCACCTGACTGTACAATCGATTCATGTTTATTTCATATCGATTTATATTTTAAATCAGAACTATTCTCGTAACAAAAATAATTAAAATCTCGTGCCATTCTCCAGCGTTCTCATACAAGAGCAGGATAGAGCTTGAGTTTGAGTCGAGATTGAAACCGTTTTTGTTAGAAGTAAAAATCCATTGACTATTTGTTTGGAGTTTTGTGCCAAGTATAATGGAATGGAGTATATATTACGTAAGCGTAAGGGATGTAACTCAATATTTGAGGTTGTATTTAATAAGTTATGATTCATAACTTCGCCAATAAATAAAATCTCATATTTTTTCATAATATAGTATAATATAATGTAAATATCATATTTTAGACTCATAGAACAGATTACACTCGGCCAAAATCGAACCTATCTAAAATCTAGGCTGAGTGTTTGCGTGATATAGATACAGTATTAGACATACTAAAAGCATTCCCATTCTTAAAAAAATATATCGAACATAATAAAATGAAATCATTTATTTTTGTCTTTTAAAATATATATTATATAAATGTACAATTTTTTTAACAACATGAAAGGAAATAAGATCGGGAATACTGGAGAAAGGGCAGGAATGTCTTTGCCCTGCAGTGGGACTTCTTGGGCCCCTAATAATAATAATTACATAAATCCTGTGCACACTTGGCTTTCGTCCGTGTGCATTAATTTACCGGCAATAAGCCGATTAAAATTAACAAACGCTTTGAGTCCATTTCCGTCATTTTACTTAAAAGTGGTAATATTCATATTGTGAGAAGGTTTATCCAAGCATTTTATTGCACGTTTCGTAATTATGGTCTAAATCAATTAAGTTTATGTAATGAGGTAAATTGAAATGGTCGCATTGAAATGGAGAGATTTATTGTACTTTAATAGTTAATTGTATATTTCAAAGTGATTTTATGATGTATACAAATGTAATGGATAACGAAACACTTCGCGTTGACGCATGACGTCGCGTTTCGTGCTACATTGCAGTCTTTGTATGTTAGTCCTCACGATGAAATGATTGTAACTCCGCGATGAAAATACGCGGCGAAATCGCCCTTGGTAGACTAGGTCATAATCCCGCATTTTGTGGTGTGAGCAGCGTTTGACGTATCCTTAATACATTCAATCGAATGAATTGAATGAAATTAAAAGTTAGTGATATTTGTAGACGAGTAGATACGTAGAGCTACGTAATTTAAGTAGTTAACAAATTACAGGCAACGGGAATTGTTAGTGCAAAAGTGAATTTAAAAATTATTAACATAAAATAACAAGATGTAAGGGTATGTTTAAGACATTCCTCTATCAATAGATGGCGCTAAAGAAAATTTTGTATTATTTATAATAAAATGGGAATGAACTACTACTTATACATTTAAAGAACACATTGCTATTAAATTCTTACTTTACTTTTATGGTAAACATAATATTTATTTTAGCGCCATCTATTGAATGAGCACCAATAACTGTGCCCAAAATAGAAAATCGAAGCGATGTGCAATACAAATAAAATAATGTAAATGTAAATAATTTAAACTTATTATTTTATTCTTACTATTATATTAGAGTGGTTTTAATGATTTTTGATCTTTATTAATATAAATAATAAAAAATATATGTTGGTAACCTATTCACTGCGGCCAAATAAATACAGACGGTATTTAATATACACGCCGATCGGCGTGCGTTGCACCTGAGTATGAAAAAAGACGCCCATAGGCGTTCACCTCACTGAATGGGTTAATAATAGACTTTTTATTATTAAAATGCAATTTTATTATTACTTATAAGGAATATTATTTAGTAAAATTTATTTTAATGTAATTTGGTAATAGCACAATTTTTGTAATTATTTTCTTTTATTAGATCTGATGCAAGCGAATTTAATATGATCTTTACTTTATAATTATATTTTTTTTATGTATACTTGAAGCCTGTCCAGATGGAGACTACAGTGGACATTGTGGGCTCTGTCCGCCAAAATAGAACGCATACAAATGCATTGTGATTGGACGTGATTACATTCTCGATGGACGTGGTACTTTTAGTCCATTCTGCACGTTCGATGCAGTTGTAATGGATTTACTGTACTGGACAGAAAAGTCCTGAGCAGGTTGACTTCTTTAGTACAAGTAGGTGGTGGCCAAAAAGGCCCGCCCGTATTCTCAAGATTAAAAATTTGGTAAAATACTCAACATTTAGACGTGTAATCTATTTAGTTTCAGTTATCAGATAAATTGTCAAAATTTAAACCTTATTAAAAATATGTCAAACTGGCTGAATCTTGACTAATCTTAATGTATGCATTTATTTCTTGTATTTATATTATTTCTATATACCTAGCTAACCGCTTTAATTTCCCATGGGATAACCTACATAGGTGGGAAATATCCTTCTGATAAAAAAATGTCTATTAATGAAAACAGCATCAATATATTGTATCAAAGGTTTAGGAGTAACTAGCGATAAACAGACAAAAAAAGAACCGAAAACCTCTTGCTCATTTTACTTATGGAATATTTTACATAAATCTATATATTTATGTAAACCGTAATGAATAGAAAATAATGAAAAAGGAAAGATTTCACATATCGTTTATCCGTACACGAATAGTAACTAAATATATTTTTATACCCACAATTTCAAAGCATTTCAATAAAAGTGCCTTTTTTTATACCACTGAGGTGGCAAACAAGCATACGGCCGCCTAATGGTAGGCAGTCACCGCTGCCTATGGACGCTTGCAATACCAGGAGCATCACTAACGCGTTGCCGACCCTGGAAGAACCTCTTCACACCCTTTTTGAAGTACCCCGTGCTGGAATCGCCAGGGAAAGCACTGACACGGAGTTCATTCCACAACCTGAGGGTTCTGTGCAGAAAACCCCTCTGGAATCGCGTAGTACGGGACCGGTTTGGTTCCAGCGTGTGAGGATGGATTCCCTGTCGATGGCGAGCGGTGCGATGATAGAATGATGCCGTTGGCATCATATCAAACAACTCCTGAGAACACATCCCATTGTACAGCCGGTAGAACACGCATAGGGAGGCAAAATCTCTCCTCAAGCTTAAAAGCTTAATACCGGCTGTAGCATGCCTGTATATAAAACGCGCGATACGGCGTCGTCGCGAAAATCTACGACGACATGTCGTAAGAGGCAAAACGAACACGCAAGAGTGTTTGGATGGCTCTCGCGCTTCCGTCAATTTACGAAAAACCCTTTTACGCACGAATTCGTAGAGATTCGGGTTGCAGTTTTGTGTACAAGCACTAGCTAGAGGCACATCTAGAGGTCTGCTTTTCATACGGTTACCCGATCTGTCAGTTAAATAATTATTTTATGTTTCTAGATTTCGTGCATTATCGAGTTGTGAAAATGTGAATGTACGACGAGCAATGTTTTATGTAGTTAAGTATATTATTCTTACTGAATATTACTTGCTTTCTTACTTTATATTGTAAATACTTTAATAACTATCATTAATTAATAATGGTTCGTTATTGTATTAATATAATTTATGTATTTTCGAAATTTAGTTTTTAATGGAAATGGATTTGACTTAGTTTGGCGCCATTTTTTTTACTCCTGGTTTTAGGATATGTCATAAGATCGAAACGTTCCGTAAATAAGCACCCTAATACTACTAGTGGCGCCATCTATGATGTGTAATTTTTACGTTTTAATTGAAATCGAATATTACGTAGAAACTAGAGCTTGGTTGAGAACAAGAGATCGAAGAATGCTGTAACCTTAATTTTTATATAAAATAACATTTAAAAAATTATCAATTTTGACAATGTTTCTAATAAGAAAGATACAGTCCTACCAAGATTACTGAATGAACTGGTGATGGGGCGCCACTATCTATGTGAATTTAAATATAATGACGTACTGGCGATCCCTGCCATTTTCTTAGTAGCACTGTTAGTTAAAAGTTGTAGCCAAGCTCTAAAGTTAATAAAATGCAAGATTATCATTTCCGTGCTTCGGAGGGCACGTTAAGCCGTCGGTCCCGGCTGTTTTCGACAGTCGCTAAGCCAAGTCGGTGGCCTTCAGTCCACTTGAACAATGGCTTCTGCCAATCCGCATTGGAGCAGAAAAGAGTATACGCTCCAATTCCCTACGATGGAAGGGAAGGCCCGTATCCCTGCAATGGGTTGATTATGGGTTGGTATGATGATGTAAAGATTAATAATAATTGGTAAGAGCAATGTAATTTCGACATAAAGTCTCAACCATTATACATTTAGATTAATTCAAGATCGATGTACTATCGAATGTTAATTTAGTTTGTCATTACGAACAATAAAATGTTAGTAGAATTTATTGAATATTAAAATAAACATTATGAATATTTCAATTCATGTTTTTTATTTAATCTTATCTTTACAATATTAGCCCGAGAAAATTAGCACAGCTATACTTCGTGGAGATATCATAGCAAAAGTTTCTACTAGTTTTGAAGATTCAAGAACTAATGAGACTTTTTAGTTCCCTTATTGTGTTAGACACCACACCACCACACCACAGTAGGCGGAAAAAAAGTCTCAATGAACATTCAGGGAAGCAGCACAAAAAAAAATTGCAATATTTTGTTCTACTTACTTCGGTCAACTTTGTGAGACTGTATAAGATTTTGATATTATAAAATTGAGAAGTTTGATAAATAAATATGTATGCAAAGTGCAATTTATCCCACGTTGCACAATAGCGCTATCGGCGTCGACGCGAACCATAACAAATCTTTATACCCGAAAGCTCGATAACGCGATTGCACAATGCCTACTGGCCTACCTACCTAGTATATGGCCATAATCTAATAATGGGGTATTTTTCACGAAAAACATACTAACAGGTAGGGCACAGCGTATAATCCGCTTAAATCGGAGCAACCCGTCTGGGGAAGGACCTCCACCTTACAGAAGATCGTAGCCAAATAGCCTTGGTCTCGGCCATGCTGTGTTCCTACGGTGAGTAAGGTCTCCAGAGCTCCACTTGGAGGGGGTTGGGAGGGTTGGCAACGCGTGAGTGATACCCCCGGTATTGCAAGCGTCTATAGACTACGGTGATGCTTACCATCAGGCCGACCGTATACTTGTTTGCCACTTTTGTGGTAAAAAAAATTAAAGCGCAATAAAAAATGTACATGGATAAGACTACAAATAGACGTAAATATAAACCGTGAGGTCGTCCGACTCCATATATGGCGCTGGTCTTTTTCATTACTTAACCGCAACTTCGCGTGTATCCCGCTTTCCCGTGGGAAATTTGCCTACGTCATACAAAGAACACAGCCTCCCAAGTGTCAGGATATTATTACCGTGTTTCAGGTCTCTACGATTAGCGGTTTAGGCTGTTCGTTTATCTGTCAGTCAATTAATACAAACCATGTAAATGTAAAATAAAACCTATGTAATAGAAATTTTCCACACTGGCCAATGTGTGTTCTCAAAAATGTAAATCAATTATATTTTCTTTGAATTCTAGTAATTTTTCGTTAAAAATAAATTACAAATACTATCAGTAACTTAGCAGCGCCATCTAGCGGTTGTAACTTTTACGAGCCGTATAGAAACGAATCGAGATATTTAATGCATAGGTTGTGTGGTTTACAGCGCGTATATACATCGGGGGTTTTTATTATGCCGATAAGAGGACAATTTTACGCCATGACCATCGGTTTATAATGAATGTGGAATGAAAAATACGGCACATAAGTTATCATTTTAAACCTTAGAATATTCAATTTACTACCAATTGTAAATACTCTAACATTCTACAACATTAAATTACAGCTGTCACTTCAATAGAAAGAGTTTAAAGTATACTTTGCCACGCTGCTCCAATTCATATGAGCGGAGGCCTGTGTTTTTAAGCAGACTGAAGGCCACAACACATAATTGTTTAGAATGACACATACTTTAAGTTAGCATTTATAAGACCAAATAATACCCAAGTTTGGGACTAGATGGCGCGTTATTCCTCGGGGTTTCCCAGTGTTCCTTTGTTACCGAAATGTTGGTAGTTTATAGAGTAGCTTATTTAACTAATAAGTATTTTAAGACATACTGAAAAACACTGAAGTAATTTGTAAAATATGACGTTCCTGTGAAGGCCTTCTTTCGAAATGAACGATTTCATTTCGGGGATATTGTTAGTTATGAGCATGGAGAGAGAATTTGAAACGAATCGCATTTGATTGAAACTAACAAATCCTACCAAATAAGTTTAGCCTACTTTTAGTATGAATCTGTGACAACTGTATCAACAAACCGAGTGAAGTTTGAAGAGAACGAAACATTGTAATCTTGATTTTATTCGTGTCTGAAACTTCTAATATATTATTTACTAGCTGTGCCCTCGACTCCGTTCGCATGGAATTTCGGTATGGGCAAACTAGCCGCTCCCCCATTTCTTTTCCCCTCTCATTGCAAACAAGTTTCAAGTATCTAAATCCGAAAAAAAATACCCCGTACAAACTTCCACCCTACTTTTCACTCCTTTATGGGGTAATTTCTGGGATAAAAGCTATCCTATGTCCTGCTCGGTTTCCAACTGTTCCCAAATTTCAACTCAATCGGTAATTGTAACAGACAAGAGTCTTTCGTTTTACTATTTACAATATATATTACTTAGTAAGGACTACTTGTATAATTGTAATTGAGAATGTCCAATATCGGCTCTAGGATTACAGGAGTTTACAAAATGGGACGTGCCACACTAAAAAAAAACTTTTGTTTATAGCCATCATCAAGCTATCACATTCTACACCTCCATGATGAAATGAATGATGAATTCTTCATGATAGCCTATTAATAGTGGGAAATCCGTCTTACAGAAATGGCATACGATTATATAAGTAGGTATATGGCTATGTTTTGTATTTGAATAACATATAAGCATTTTGCATTGATTGATTTAGCAGTAAAATTGACTGGCCCTTACCTCGCATAGTTGCATCTGGTTAAGTGTTGTTTTATATCGCGGCCTACTTACAGGGCGTTTTACGAGCGCTGTTACTACGCGGAATTTTTTGTAAATACTTCTTGTTTCAATAGAAATTCTTATATTTTTATTGCCTTCGTACAGCCTATGAAAGAGGTGAGCAGTGTAGAGAACTAGGAACAAAGACAATGACGCTTAATGTAAGCTTAATGTAATATATTATAAGTAGTACAATATGAATACTACTGAAAATCTCGAGCAATATTTGAAAAACTTGAATCTTCCAGGGTCAGCAACTCGTTAGTGATGCTCCTGGTATTGCAAACGTCCATAGGCTGCGGTGACTGCTTACCATCAGGCGGCCGTATGCTTGTTTGCCACCTTAGTGGTATAAAAAAAAATTACGGCCATGCTCACTTCTTTCATGGGCTTACTGTACTAATAGGTACGTCTAACTGTGGTGCTACTTCGTTATCCTGCCAAATATGTTAAGAGAGGTAGAGCACATCGAATAATCCGCTCAAATCGGAGCAGCCCGTCTGGGGAAGGACCCCCCCACCTTACAGAAGATCGTCAGAATCAAAATCGTATCATATGCTAACATATAATATGTAAATGCTTGTCCTGAATGATTGACGGATTGGTGCTCTTTGTATCACGTAGGCATCCTGTAAGGATTTTCCGAAATTCCCACGGGAATGCCGGATACAAGCAAACGAAGTTGCGCGGCTTTCGCTAATGAAAGAGAATAATTGAAATGCAATTTGTGAAAAAACATAAGAAAATTTGAATTTCGCGGACGATGCTAATCGAAGCACCTACTATTTACGGCGAACGCCAACGTCAGCGTCAGTGAAGTACCTACACATTAATACATTTTCTATACGACGACGTTGGATTGACGTTGTAGACAACCGACGACGTTTATAGAGGTGCGAGCTCCATGAAGGAGATCTCCTCCATGGCGAGCACCCTCTGGGGCACCCTAGGCAGACACTGTAAATTCTAAGCGGCGCTTGAGCCTTCCAACAAACAACAACAACTGCCCGGTATAGGTAGACCGGCATAGCACAAATACCAAAGTGGACTAGCTACAAATGTCCGTTTTAAAAATGATCATAATCGGGACTAACTACATAGTCTCCCGTACAACCAGGGTTAACTAACGTCAACAGATTGACAATAAGCAGTAGATAACACATTCGTTGAATTTCCAGGGGAAAAAAATATGTTTTGGAACTCACAAGAAATTTAACGGGTTCTGTGCTACCGACTTTTCTAGCTAGTTGATATGAATTTTATTCCAGTGCCGAAGAACACCTGGAAACTTCCCCAGCAAATTGTGAATTTATGATGGCATTAGAAGAACAGCATGAAAATCGCCTCTTGGTGATATTGAACGACGATTTTCATACTAGATTATGAAATCTGAAAGATCTTAGACGAAGAAGTAGGATGTTTTCAACGGACAAAGCAGCCAAATCTGTTGCGGTACTTTGCTACCACACCGGTCAGGGTGTCACTCATAATTAATCCGTCAAAGTCTAGATTTCGAAATCCAGTAGCTCGAAACTCATTACTACGACAAAACATATATTTCTGAATTTCGAATTGATTGACGAAGTTCAGAAATATGTTCTTTGCATTCAATTGTAGGTGCGTGAGGCCCTCATTGAAAATTACTTCTTTAGGCAACGTGAGGGACAGAAGTTTCAAACCTACTGATATTATAAAGGCGAAAGTTTGTGTGTATGTCTGTTGCCTCTTCACGCTCAAATGGCTGGGTCGATTTGAATGATATGTGGTATGTAGGTAGCTGTTATCTTGGATTAGCACATAAGGTACTTTTTATCCCGAAAAGTACGCGATTCCCGTGGGATTTGGTCAAAAATCTGATATAGATGGCGCTGCTGTGTATAAAACTAAACCCGTGTAACACCGCGGGCAGCAGCTAGTAAGGCAATAACGCCAGAAAATTACTTCTTTAGCAAAGCGAAAGAAGTTGGAGACAGCATTTATGGTCTACTCGAGAAATAGTAAAGTTGTCAGCGGCTAATCGCGGGGGCGGTAACCACGCGCTTCTACATAGTTCAAGAAATGCTTTGGCGGTTAAGTACGTACCTACGATTTCTAGTGGTGTTAACCACGTAGAAGGCTAAGAGATATAAATCACTGATGAAAAGTCTAGACTAGTCTGGCTAGATCTGTCTTGTTTAAAATGTTTCATCACTGTGTTAAGTTTATGTTAGGTATCCTTATTGTATCTGCTTGTGACCAAATCAGAATTTACGTAATCCAAAATCAATTTGTACAAGACCACACTCCACAGGTCAGTACGTGGAAGAAAATGGCGGGTTAGCCACCCTAAACTGGTAATACTGATTATAATTAATTTGTAACCATAACCAATGTGGACTCACGTGTTTGTTGCTGTGTGTCGAATGATGTACCTGTGACGGCAGACGACACGAGCCGGGGCGAACAAACTAGTATAATAATGTATAGTTTGCTCAGACCGCTCGGGTGGTCTCCACGACACTAAGTTACTCCACAGGTGATCACGCCTCTACCGTCGACGAGGTACTGCCATGAAAAATGTAATATTAGTACAAGTGTTGTGGAAGTATTGTTAACGAGTTTCTAGTATGACTTTTGTAATGTCGCAGCTGTGTAGTTAGTTCGGGCATTTATTAAATAATCTGTATTTTGTTTTATTTTTGGTAATCGGGACAAACCCACCACAAAATCCTACCGATCTCCTGTTGACTCAGGATCAACAACAGCGACCTCAGATTGACAAGCAATGAAGCTTATTGATGTCCCAGAGGAGATACTACAGCTGTCTTGGAACTCAACGAATTTAATCGGGAAGATATTAAATGAAGTGGGAAATATTGAAGAACTTCTAAGTAGCTAACTGATGAGCGGTATTTTTTTTATATCTGATTGCCAAACAAGCATACGGCCCGCCTGATGGTAAGCATCACCGTAGCCTATAGACGCTTGCAATATGGGAGGGGGGGGGGGGGATATCACTCGTGCGTTGCGAACCCACCCTGCCCATGCTATTTGGCTACGATCTTCTGTAAGGTGGAGATCCTTCCCCAGACGGGCTGCTCCGATTTGAGCGGATTATCCGCTGTGCCCTACCTCACTTCATGCTTTTGTCTGTTCGGTATTCTGTTTAAATTCCAAGATTTTTGTAATGTTGTTTCCCCTGCTGGACGGCTCGTTATCAATCTGAGATCGCCGCCGTTAGTTGGGGGAAGCTGGGGCTACAGCAGCGGTGGGCAATATGTGGTGAACTATCTAGTTAGGATTTAGAAATCTGTCCGATTAATGGGTATGGGAAACTCTCACTAGCGAGGGTGTCTATGAAAAGAGTTCATGAAGTGACTGCTAGAGTTGTTCCTCTAAGACGTCTATGAACAATCAGTAGTCGTCGCTGTTAATCTTGTTCGTTTAGCATGTTCGTTTAAACAAAAATTACAATATACAGTCCTTTCATTTTACCTTTACCTTAGCTGACAGAGCCGCGTTTTTTTACCACACAGGTGGCAAACAAGCATACGGTCGGCCTGATGGTAAGCCGTCACCGTACCCTATAGACGCTTACAATACCGGAAGTATCACTCATGCGTTGCCAACCCTCCCATCCCAACCCCCCGAAGTGGCGTTCTGGATGGAGACCTTACTCACCGTAGGAACACAACATGGACGAAACCAGTGATATTTGGCTACGATCTTCTGTAAGGTGGAGGTCCTTCCCCAGACAGGCTACTCCGATTTAAAAGGATTATCCGCTGTGCCCCACCTCTCTTAAAATGCGTCAATGGGTCTTTTTTGACAGTGTGGTGAGCAAGTGTGAGCTTCTTCATTGATTCATACTTGTGTCACGCTTGTGTCACAGCTTGTGTTGTTTTAACATCAGTCAAAATGGAGGCAATATGGGTATTATAAAGAAAGCCTTCTCGCGACACACCGCAGCTTGCCTTTTCTCGTGGTGGCTCGAGTCGGCTCGACCCACATCGATGCATTTATCAGTGTTGATAAACTCGCGCGAGTGGATAAGCTTGGGCAAATCGCTACCATACTCACAGCATTTTGCATTTCTCTTGTAAGAAGACTTAACACTTTTGAAAGCTACACGACATAAACAATGAGGGTTTTTCTTAAAAATATTTTAGTTTTTTTTTATTCATACACTAAACACTACTTATATTCTACATTAAATTTGAAGCTTCTATGTCTGCTAGAAGTGCTTTTGAATTTTGATGATCAGGTCAGTCAATGACAAAATTAAGAAACTAAGACTCGTTATAATTCTTAAACTACTAATTCAAATTGAATAAAATTTTAAATATACCGTGTTTATACAATGCCTGCTTGGTAACTAAAAATTCAGACTTCTAGTTTTATCCACAACGAAGTTATAGGGGTTCGAAAATGGTCTGAATTGCTTCCAGTAAAGAATGGTCACGCTTTTTTGCTCGACTTGGTGGCTCACATGTAGTACATATTTTATATTTCGATTTTGTATCCTACTGTGTCGGATGACGTTACGAGCTATACATAGAACGTTCAGAGTTATTTCACCTCTGACAGCTGATGTAAAAACGTTTAAAACACTCAAAATGTGGTGCTGAGCCGACATGTCGAGCTGTTAGCTATTGATCAACATAACATACAATTCACGGATCGCTCTTATTTTGAGTTCTTACCTGTTTTTTTTTACATCAGATGAAATAACTCTGAACGATCTATAGAAGAGCGCAAGTTATAAGGTGTGTGTAATGTATTTGAATTTGACACACACAACCATCGACGACCGACACAACACAGCTAAACAATAATTATAGTTTTCTTTGTTTCTTTACAAGAAAAAGGAAACTATCCAAAAATTTATGTTACAAACGTAAGTATAACTTGAGGATAAGTATAATCTGATGATATTATAATATAATATTATATTATATTATACTAAATATACTAACTAATCACAATTTAGAGTAGGTAACGAGAAATTATTATTTTGTTAAACTTATCCACCGTCAAAAACGCGATCTATCTTGACTACACCGCCTTCTAGCGGCGAATTATACAGTGTGCTCCGCCATAAAGTGCACAAACGTAAATGGGGGATAGAATACTTCAATTTATAGTAAAAAAAAATTATACATACAAAAAAAAATTCTACCATGTTTTGTTTTTTTTTAAATCTAGAAGGAGATTTCGAACTACTCATGTGAAAAACAGGCTGTAACTTTTGAACCACTGGGGTTTTTGAGTTCAAATGAAAACATTAGTGACCATGAATAATGTGTTTTGAAGAATAAATAAAAAACAAAGCGTCATTGATAAATTTTTTTTTTTAAATATATGTAGGTACATTTTTTTTTTTTGCTAACAACTTTGTTAGCGTAGTTAACGTTGTAATAGTTATATCGGTACCTATGGATTTACATAATACAAAATCTTGAAAAATATTTTTTCGAATAACAGAAAATAGATACTGTCGTCCTGCCTGTCGTCAAAGAGTCTGTTTTAAAAATCACAACGCCTATCGGCAAATGAATAGCAATAAGCTGTAAAACTAAGAGTGGATTATAATTTCTTAATCAGGGGTTAGATATGTAGATTGAAACGTTATGTATGTAAAATAGTAAAGAAAAAAATCTAAATTTACAGAGCAAAAGAAAAAAGTATTCTGCAAAGTAAATAGGTTTCATAAATTACTTTTATGCGGGTACCTAAGTATGCGAACCCACCTACTTACTTAATTTAAAATAATAAAAAAAAACATAATCCTCCCGGCTAGGGCAGTCGGGTAAAAAGTCTGTAAGTACAATTTACTTTATTAAATTTTCTTGACTCTTGTATTTATCATTCCTATTCTTAATGGAGAAGATAACAAGGTTACAATATTACACTTTTGAGTATGTAGAATAAAAGTCTACACCTTACACATTATTCTAGTTTTTATTTCACATCGATCGGTGCAATATTAACGAAGTTATAAGCTTGGGAAGTTTACGCAGGTTTTTTAAATCTCGTCGTCCCCGCGAACAGCAAGTGACGTCATCGCATCCATACGGCGCGTCGGGGGCGCCCGGCTCATACGTCCGTAGTACATTTTCGCGGGTAAAAGTTGCTTGCTCTAGTGCGCTCTGGTGTTTTTTATTGATTTTAAATAATGCTGATTAATTATGTAGTGTATTTTGTATAATATTATTGTTTGAACTAAAATGGAAGAAGGATTTCAAATAGGCCAATCCGACAACCTTCCCATAGTCCACGATATGATGGTGGCAGAATATTTTTTCTATACTAATATTATAAAGAGGTAAAGTTTGTGTATTGGTTAAATTGTAAGGGGTAATCTCGGGATCTACTGAACCGATTTTAAAAATTCTTTCACCAATAGAAAGCCACATTATTGCTGAGTGTCATAGGTAATATAAAATTAGCGGAGTTAAAATGAAAAGGTAGGGTAGGGTAGGGGTACTTAGGTACCTATCATAATAATATTATAAAATGTGAAGTGTGTTTGTTTGTTTGTCCTTCTTTCACGTCGAAAGTAATAAATTTTTATGGGGATAGTTTAAGGTCTGGAGAAGTGGAGAGTGACATGGGCTACTTTTTTCCCACGGGAAAAATACCTACAGGTGGGTGACTAGGTCTAGCACTTGTGCGCGTAGGTACTATGATCACGGCTGATATCGAGATTATTTGGAAATGATTTCGATTT
The DNA here is from genome assembly GCA_905163395.2 of Endotricha flammealis. Classification (NCBI taxonomy): domain Eukaryota; kingdom Metazoa; phylum Arthropoda; class Insecta; order Lepidoptera; family Pyralidae; genus Endotricha; species Endotricha flammealis. Next base: position 15,263,138 of record LR990864.1, on the reverse strand, counting down.
CATACATACTTACAATACAACAGATCGTCAACTAGCGCCTACCAGCGACCTAGTCTACCCCGTTCCCCGCGTTTTACATTTTTTATACCTACCTACTTTCGTAATATTAAATCAAGTGTAAACAGCTGTTATAAATAAACCTAACTCAGTGTAAAAACTATACTTCATTCTGTGTTTTGTATTGTTTATAACCTGGACTCATTAGAATATAATATAGAATAGAATAGAAAATGAATGATCCTCACAATCACAACAATATGCTGACGTTTGTAGTTCCAATGGATGTGCTCTTCTGACGAGAAGATGGATAAACGCGACGGCATTTATCAATTTTTTTCTCATTTTAGGATTCTTAGGCACGTAAAAAAACGACTTTTCGGGTGTTTTTGTGGCCGTATTTTTACACTGGGGCACAATACAATATTTAGTTGATGAACTCATGATGTTTTTATTGTTTCTTATTTAAAATTAACACAGTAGTTCCGCGCGCGACAGGCACATTCGGGTAAATGCTTGGAATCCCTGAGTCGCTCGCGCGGATATGGTCCTAGTGACGTCATCAACGATATCGCGCTCGCTCAGCGGCTCGACCGAAAATGGTAACTTTGCACTTAAATATCTCGGTCAGTTTTGAAGATAGAAAAAAAATAAAAACACAGTTATTCTCGTAATTTTTTGTAGAATTTTATGGCATATAAAACTAAAAATGCTTTTCTTCTCCATTGCAACGGATAGATGATGTAACTACCTTTGATGTACCTATTATTTTTGTATTGGGTATTGGGTTCCTTTAGTGATGTACCATAGTAAAATATTTTTTTAATATTATCGATAATATATAATTTTTTAATAAACGAGATTCTTAATTAAAATAATAATTATAGGTAATTAAGCATTTGTCTATTATGTATTCATCAAGAAATATTCCTATATAAACGATGTAGGGGTCAGTTTGCAGTTTGACCGCTGACCGTTGTGTGATGCGATGGCCTTATCGCGGCTGCACCTCGATACAGAATCTCAAAACTCGAAACGGGAATACCGGATACCAACGCGAACCGACGGAATATGCTGCGTCTCTCTCCTAATAACGTGTATTCTCTGTACGAGCCAGTACGAGCTCACAGATGTCTCGCCTTGTCTCGCTCGCACACGAGCCGAAGCGCTCGTTGTAGGTATATGCGTTTGTACAGTGGTGGTAACTATTCACTTTTGTGTCGTACCTACTGTAGTTTTGCCAAGTTGGAGTCGCGCCGAATTAGACACGACACATGTGTTTTGTTGTGCGGGGAAATGTCAAAAGTGCCGTGAACTGTGTCGATATTTTTTTTATTAATTCGTGAAGTGATTTTCGTGTTGATCGTTTTTTTGTGAAGCGGAAAAATGCGCCTCCCGCCGCTACGCTGCCGTTGGCTGGCAAACGCTGCATTTTTTAGATGCCGATAGACTTCGAAAGTTGTTCACGCATTTCAAATTCTATGCAATAATATTGTGTTTATTTAAAATACAGTGTAGTGGTTTTTAATTCTCATAGGAATTGGACAAAAATGAAAAACAGCCGGTTATCATACTTCGATGTAAGTATTTTTATTATACTCAGATAATTACTGATAAATAACGTGTATAAAATTGGAATTATAACTACACGGATATATTTAATTTTTAGTATGAATTCTAATAAGATTTACCATGGTTCAGGATTTTTTTAAAATAAAGTTTATAACAAATTGTTGGTAAGCGAATGTTTAATGTATTTGGTTGTAACAGTTTTTCTCACATATCAGACAAAGAACTGGCATGCTCCCAGAATTATTCTCAAATTATCCGAACTGTTCTTTTATAAGTATGTACATAAATTTCCTATATAGTGAAACATAAAAATAATTTTCTTACAATACGGTTAGTACCTAGTTAGAGAAAAAATTGTGTTTCTTCGTTATTATTTAATTTTCCACCATTTTTTTTTGTTATTGTGAAATTTATGAACATTCTTCCTTTTAAATATATTCAAAAATAGAACATACCCCCGTCAAGGACGAATTGGCAACAATAAAAATAAAATTATGTCCTTCCATTACGACTGAATAATAATACTAAGTAATAAACTTAGAATGAAAATAATGTAACAATCATCGAGATGTAAGTATTAACTAACGCACTTAGACTTTATATCTCGATGGTAATAATGTAACAATAAATTCCCTAAGAAACATTACCTACTTACTCACTAGAAAATAAAAAAACAATAACACTAAAATATCATATAAAAACAACTTTTCTGCCAATGCTATTTTTATTTCTCAAACGTGTGTTTAACATAATATTACCTACCTACTGCAGAAAATAGTGAAGGGATCAGGTTTTTCCTTGTTTACGTAAAATAAGGAAACTATTGTTCTGTTTTATATCATAAGTCCATACGTCATCAATTCTATTTCTTTTTCATAGTTGTTAACATTTATGTAAATAAACATGCATTGTTTTCACTTGTCCTTGTTTCGAACTTTGAATTTTATCAATATCTACATAATAATATTTAGAAAATATATTACAGGCTCCGAAACTACTGGATAGATTTGAAAAATTATTTTACCATTGGGTACTTTTGGGAAGTTACACTATACACACTGGCCACGCACGGCTCTTACACTAAACCATTATATAAAAAAAATCTAAAACCCGCGTTAAGCATTTGCGGGCCGCTCTAGTGTCTTTGAAAAGTGATGATAAAATTGTGCCCAACTCATAAATCCTTACTATTATTATAAATGAGAAAGTGAGTTTGTTATTCATTCACGGCTTGACTAAGCAGCCGATCATTATGAAAATTTGCATACATATTGTTAGGGGTACAGAGTAAAATTGCGAAGATACTTTTTGTTTCTTTCGAAACTTTGTATCTTTCCCTTAAAATACATGTAAATACATTTTCGAAATTTACAAAATTGAAAAATCCTCTAGTTTGCGAAAAATACAATGTAAAATATGGTAAAATACATGTAAAAAAACATAAACAAGGAAAAACATTAAAAAGAAAAGCAACCGTAGATCAACAAGGAAAGTTTCAGTATTTTATTGAAAAATACAGGGGTCGTTTGAAAGATACATGTATTTTACATGTCATTTTCAACGCTAGTACAGAATCCATGAAGCTACTTTTTATCCCGTGAAAGTATGTCGTTCCAATGGGAAAATAAGTTTTCTACTATAGAGGGCGCTGTATCGGCCAACAGATGGCGCCACAAGTCGCGCTATGGGTTGTTTTGTTGTCAAACGAGATCTATGTCATAAAATTAACGGAGAAGCTAGTTATAAATAATTTGTAATAAAAAATCGAGTTGGTAAATCCGTTCACACGATATTTTGCAAACTTGAATTAAATTTATTGCCCTCCTCACCCCTTTCATTGGCTGACTGTAAAAGTTACGAAGAAAACTATTGAATTTACTTAAACACCAGCCATCCATGTATTGAGGCTTACCTACAACAAAACCGTATGTTTCACTCGTCTTTCACAATACTATATTTTGTATGTTAATAAGACATTTTAACACGTTTTGGAAATTTGTACACTTATATGGATATAATTATTCGGTTATTTGTACAGGTACCCATTAGTTAGCTATCATCTCAGACACAAAAAGTCCACTGCTGGTCATAGGCCTCCCACAGACGCTTCCAGTATGAAGGGTTGGTAACGGCCCTGCGTTCAGCAGATTCCTGTTGCCTTAGGTCGTCTGACTACCTAACCTAGCAGGCTCTTACGCTCTCTTTCCAGTACGCGTTCGCCATTCCGAACCTAACCCAACCCAGCGGCCATCATCGGTTCTGCGTGCATTAATTTATAAAACTAACTAAAGAATTAACTGCCTCAACAAAATTTAAATACAGACATCAAGCTACTCTATGATCAAGCTATTCTAAGCTAACCTAGCCTGACCAAACTATTATAATAACTTCAGTAAAATTTAAAGTACGCATTTATGGAATAGAGTGCGTCGTAGATTACAGAAAGCCGTAATGGATAGCCCTTTTATAGGATTTAAAACTGTCAGACAACAAGAAGAACGATTGAAAACAAATGAACAAACTGCGTAACTGCTATTGGTTAGTAATTAACAAACATTTAACGTAATGTGTTGTTATAACGTACACCAAACAAAATGACTTCATTATAGTAAAGTATTTAGTCTAAAAATAGACTAGGGATTAATGATAACTACGTAGTCATGAACAATACGTGACACAATGACCATTATATTGAATTTCCTGCGAGTATTGTTAGTGGTTTTACTATACAACCAATGATCACATTGTTTTATATATGTAAAGTAGTCAGAAACAGGTCAAAATTTAAGTTGCTTGAGTTAGAATTTGAACGTAATTTCCGTGAAAAATGAAGTATATTCAATTAGAAGGAAAATACTGCAATTACAGACTAAATTACATAGTTCAGAATTACACAGTTCTCAGAACGAAATAGTTCAAAAGTCTCTCTGCAAAGGAGAAGGATAGCGGAAGTGAAATGAGCTTAGTTAAGATAAATTAATCATAGTTAATGATGAAGATGATTTCATTAAATTAATAGAAGCGTAATGAAAAGGAATCGATACTAAGAACCGAAGTGAAGTGAATTTAGCCACGAAGTCAGGATACAAAGGAAAAATGAAGACGAAGTAGGACGTAGTGCTAGTGCCAGTGTTTATAACTACGAATAATAATACTAAAATTATTAAATTTACCATGATAAATTCAATGAGCCCTGTTGCCAGGAAATATTTGGAAATTGTGCAGAAATCAATTAATTTATCTGTTGGATAGACAAACGGCAAGTGGTCAAAGAGGATCTACGTAGAATGGTTAATGACATAACTAATATAGATAGATGACTTGTAAACCTCAACGATACAAAGTATTGATTCATTATTACCGAAAATGCACGAAATGTGTCATCCATATACAATAATCATTTTGTTGCTAATATTATCATCCCACTCGCACAGACATAGCCAGAAGTGGCATGCCAATGATCTCACCACCAGACTTGGCTGGCTCGTTTTATTCTAGGGCCATTTTCGTTTGAAAAAGCTGTATTTTACATCATTACATTATCATACACAAGTCTTACATGACATTTGTATAAATTTTTTGCAACTCCTGCTAGAATTTGTGGCATAATTTAAACAGATCTTGTGCAGGTAAGACCTAGGCCATGGAGAGCAGACTAGCAAATTCGACTCATACGTAACTAGAGTCTGTAACAAATACCACTTGTGTAAAATTTCCCAGCGTCAATCTTTGTAAATGATTATTATTGATTTGTATAAATAAATCCGTAAGCTATCACTGTTTCAGAAACAAAAGCAAAATGTGCACTGCTAAATGAAATGGTGAAAGAAACTCTGCTACTTTTTTGTCATTTAACATTTCGTATAAGATATTATTTTTAAATAAAACATCAATCATCTCACCTATTCCCGGAATCAGTTCAGTGGTTGCTATAAACCATGGAAGATTATGTCCAGTTAAGAAAGCTGATGTAATTAAGCCTCATTAATTAGAAAAGGTCCTAATACGCGCGAGATGTTTTAGTGAAACGTGTCTTAGGACGAGTTACACAAGTCATCAAATTGAAAAACTTCCCTCATTTAGTTTCATTATAGATAAGAAATGTTTAGTTTCCACAATATTTGCAAAGAGAAATACTGTAGATAAGGTGTCAACGTGATTTATAAATAGTTTTGGAGATATTTTCGTCAATTTCTATTTATAAAACCACTTTCAATTGTCCGCGGCTTCATTAATGTACTTATACCTACATTGTAATGTAACTAATGAGTGGAAAAAAAAGTACAAAATGACAAAAAAGGCCGTAACCGAAAAGGCGTTCTTTCGCCATTTCTTTTTACCGGTGGCCATTTTGCTTGTGTCCGAAATGGTGGTAGTATATAACGTAGTTTATTTTCTTTATATAAACAAGTTGTAAATGACAAGAAAAAGTACCTGTGAAGATCTAATTTCTGAAATAAGCGATTTCATTTCATTTTATCTGCTTTTTTGGCTCTCAATGATCGTAGCACAATGTAAAATTTCCTTCGTTAACATCATCATCATTATTTCAGCCCATATTAGTCAACTGCCAAACATAAGCCTCCATTCTAGAGAGCCACTCGTCTCGATCTGTAACAACTTGGTTGTCAAATGCAAAAATAATTTGCTTGCCTTTGGCGAAATCGTTCAAATTGAAAGATTTTTGGTATTTACATTTCGAAACAAGTACATACATAATAAAAAGGGGGAACAATTTTAAGATTTAGGTACTTATCAATATAGATTTGGTATAAAGTATCTGAAAAGTTTAGGTTTTGATACCTAAAAATGCAACATTTCAGTCACATCCATACATTCCTGACATAAAATTGGCGATACCAAGTTCCCTAGCCAAGTGTTGCAACTGTTGAACTAAACACGTTTATTAGGTATCTTTATGTAGCCGTAAAATCTGCATTTAGACGCTTTCAACTTTCAAGCCTATTTTTGTTGTCAATTTTGTTGTTTACGACTGTTAACTGCATGTTGAGATGTCCAGTTTGTCTGAGTTTATCTAATACAGTTTCATTCTATTGAAATTGCTATTTTGGTTTTGAGAATATGGTAGAATAAGATAGGTGTAGATGCTTTATTTGAAACTAGTAAAATATTCGCAACTTTGGTTACGTATATCTCGCATTCCCGTGGAAATTTAGAAAAATCCTTTCTCAGTACATCTCTAGACGTCGTAAGGAACCGACATTCCAAATTTGGAATCTCTAGACCCAGCGGTTTGGGCTATCCGTTGATATATAGTTAAGTCAGTCAGGACTTTGAATTTTAAATATACCTATAGATACAGATACAAAAATATAGTACACACGAACAATTTATAGATATGCTTATTTGCTACAATTCTGTCTATTTTATGACAACAATCGTTTTAACTTTCTGGTAACTTTCTTTACATTATAAAAAATTATTTTGTTCTATACAGTATTTTTCTGCAAATTTCAAACAAAGAAAAGAACCACTTGGACCTTAAAACCGAATAAATGTTAATATACATAATGTAAATACGTGACAGACAAACATACATAGTAATTTACACCTTCTTATCTCCTATTTTACACTACATGCGGGAAGGTAAGTAAAATGGACATACCATTGAAATAGTTTATTTAGCTTACATCTGTCGTAATTTTTTTTTCCCAAAAAAGCATAGTCCTGGGGTCCTGTAGAGTAAAAAGTGAAAATAGGTCCTTTAATTTCGATGTCTTTCTCAATTTTCTCGTTTTCACAGGTTTATCGAAGTTGTAAATTTTAATTCATAACCCTACATACCTAGACAACATACCAAAAATGCAGAACTACATTACGTTTAGCGAATTCAGCCTCCTTTTATCCAAAGGCCTGAATAGTAACAACTCCGTTTTAAATCCTATCAAATTATTCGAATGCATAATAATACGGTATGTAAAGTAGGTAAAATGTTATTCTGGGTTAATATTGCGTTGTATTAATAGCTTGCCACATTCATTCACTTGGTTGATATCATATAACAAAGGCATTTGTTACGGTTGCAGTAAATCGCACGTTTCAACTATCTACTTTACTCTTTAAGCAAATTAGATTGAATTATGTTGCACGAATTACTCTTTGCATGTTAATATCTTTATAATGGTATAAGATAGGGTCTCTTTTAGTAGTTTATCTGTTAACTAGGACAATTGAAACAGTAGTCAAATAATACTACAAATGTTTCGACTGGTAGATTAGGTGTTTAGGAATCAGCAGCATTACGAACTAAAGAGCCATCTAAATAAGCAGAAATGAGAATAAGGAAATATACTTGGAGCCAGGATAAACAACGGCGACCTCAGATTGATAAGAAGCTTATTGACGTGCCAAGGGAGAAACTACAGCACTTCCCTTCTTAGCATCTACGTGAGAGACAGCAATTTGAAACAAAGGGAATAGAAAGATGAACACTAGCCAAACAAGATACTGATAATAATTTATTTGTCTGTAGCGACACGCAACAATGAATGATGGTCCGTGGTGCGTTTCAATTATCTCGTTGGCTCCTTGACCGGGGCATCAAATCTGACGTTTGCGCTGACATGCTCAGACTCTGACCCCACTCAGAACAGTTTATTGCTGGTTTAATTGGTTAACACGCTTTACCAATGTGATTTATCAAACATAATTAATGGTTTCATAGGTTATAGGTTGCATCATCAAACAAAATATGGTCTGCGTTGTGTTTAGTGTGTAGTATTTAAAGAAATTTCGGAGTTGAATAAATTCTAAACATCTAATATCAAAGGCAGGAAGGTTCTGAAAATGGAAAGCAGAGAAGGACTGCCGGCTGGAAGGTGACCAGATGACCGAAAGAAAGTCGCAGGAAGCCGCTGATGGATGCAGGCCACTGACAATATACTGAAAGTGTTTAGGGGACGCCTATGTCTAGCAGTGTACTTCTTGTGGCTGAGATGATGATAAAAATAAATTAAAAATGGAAATGAATGATGAAAATCAGACTAAATCGAGACCTAAAATTCAATTACAAACTATGTATCTATATCTAGGTATCCAGCCTGTAATATAATTATAGTTACATCCTTAACTACAAATAATTGTATTTTGGAATTACAAACAGACAAAGATTTACATGTATATTATGCAAATAATGGTCATCATTCCTGACATATCAATAAACAATGATGTAATGCATTTAATAGCGACGTATAAATTGTTAAGGTAGATGGCATTTGATTAACCTAATAGGTCCAAGCAGGAGGGCTATTCAGAAGCGTGTTAGTAAATTGAGTAAGAAAAATATTTGATGTAAGTATTAAGTAAAAAAACCTTGACATTATTTAGGGATAATGAAAACAAAATACATGCAAAACGTATATGTTTCTATTTCTTCATCGCAAGAAGTATGTTTTTCAACTGTAACAAACTCTTTTATTTTCTCTTTTAACTATAAGTTTTGATTACTTATAAGAAAAATAGACACGTCACTTCTCTTGAAAAATCTAAAAACATGTACAGTTTTATAATTATCATCTTGGAAAATAAATGACTAACTAGGTAGTTTTATAAAATATTTTGGTTTACATATTTTCAAGGAAAACTGAAACAGACTCTGATAGGCAAACACAAAATACTCTAAAAAGGTCATAACCAATGCTGACTGTTAAACTTTATTCTAAACTCTAATTACGTAGTTAGTTGGTACATAAATATTAGGTAAACGTGATATACCTACTTGTAGGTAAGCAGAGGTAGGGCAACATACACTGTAAAGTAAACGTTATAGATTTCTCCAAGTTGACTTAACATAAACGATAAGTTATTTGCCGACGATGTTAACTAAGCTAACAGTTCGGGTTATTTCTAGAAAGTCTACAATTATACCTATATTTACACCTTATAATAGTTAAATAACGATTATTGATATAAAATCAAATCATTTTATTCAGAGAGTAGGTACGTTTTTACAGACACTTTATCTAGTAAGTAAATAATAATATTATAAAAGGTCAAAGTTTAATTATTTCAATGTAATTTTAGTATCTAGTTTAACAGAAGGAAATTATTTTGTCATTACTGCAAAATATAATATAGAAAGCTGTTCTTGAGATTTGCGCTTAGCATCACATTCAGCGATTCATTTTTATATTAGACTAGCTGTACCCGCGGCTTCGCCCGCGTGACTGCCTTTCCCGTGGGAATTCTATAAATTGCCGTCTTTATTCTTGTCAGCATCTTAAAGGGAACCCATAAACAAATTTCCAGCTTTCTAGGTTGAGCGCCTGCGATAATACTCTTACTATTTACTCCCTTTCCCGTAGGAATTCTATAAATTGCCGTCTTTATATTTGTCAACATCATAAAGGGAACCTCTATACAAAATTCCAACTTTCTAGGTTGAGCGCCTGCGTTAATACACTTACAGTCGTATTACTCCCTTTCCCGTGGGAATTCTATAAATTGCCGTTTTTATCCTTGTCAATATCATAAAGGGAACCCATAAACAAAATTCCAGCTTTCTAGGTTGAGCGCCTGCGATAATACTCTTACAGTCCTATTTACTCCCTTTCCCGTAGGAATTCTATAAATTGCCGTCTTTATATTTGTCAACATCATAAAGGGAACCTCTATACAAAATTCCAACTTTCTAGGTTGAGCGCCTGCGTTAATACACTTACAGTCGTATTACTCCCTTTCCCGTGGGAATTCTATAAATTGCCGTTTTTATCCTTGTCAATATCATAAAGGGAACCCATAAACAAAATTCCAGCTTTCTAGGTTGAGCGCCTGCGATAATACTCTTACAGTCCTATTTACTCCCTTTCCCGTAGGAATTCTATAAATTGCCGTCTTTATATTTGTCAACATCATAAAGGGAACCTCTATACAAAATTCCAACTTTCTAGGTTGAGCGCCTGCGTTAATACACTTACAGTCCTATTACTCCCTTTCCCGTGGGAATTCTATAAATTACCGTCTTTATCCTAGTCAACATCATAAAAAGGGAACCTCTATACAAAATTTCAGCTTTCTAGGTTGTGCGCCTGCGATAATACTCTTACAGTTCTATTACTCCCTTTCCCGTGGGAATTCTATAGATTGCCGTCTTTCTCTTTATCAACATCTTATAGGGAATCTCTATACAAAATTCCAGCTTTTTAGGTTGTGCGCCTGCGATAATACACTTTTAGTCCTATTACTCTCTTTCCCGTGGGAATTCTATAAAACCCCATCTTTATTCTTGTCAAAAGAACCTCTATACAAAATTCCAGCTTTCTAGGTTGAGCGCCATACATATTTTTTGGGTAACTTGAACCGTTTATGCAGCGCACGCAACGGAAGCCCTAATAATTTTCCTCGTTTTTGCAACATTTCTCACTGATGCTTCGCTTCTATTGGTCGCAGCGTAATGTTATATAGTCTAAACCCTTCCTCGATAAATGGACTATCCAACACAAAAATAATTTTTCAATTCGAACCAGTAGTTCCTGAGATTAGCGTGTTCAAATAAACAAACAAACAAATTCTTCAGCTTTATATATTAGTTTTGATTTTTAAACAGCGACACCTAGCGTAATAGATTTAAAGTGCTTTAATTTTCGCGTGATATTTAGGTATAATTTAATGAAAACGTAATCTAGCGTAGAATAGAAAGAACTTGAATTAATTTCGGCAAGCGCGTAATGTTTTTCCTATAACTTCTAAAGTATCTATTTAAATTATATGGTGTAAAGATTATAATAATGTACATGAAATGCTTAAGGTAACTATAACGTCGTTAACTGGATAAGGATTAATACTGTATACGTCAAAATCGGTTTCCAAATTCCGCATTATTACTCGGAAATCGCTTTTTTGGAGACATAAATAAGAGGAATGTCCTATAATTTTTGTATTGTTATATCTCAAAGGGTTTAGACAGCTTTAGACTTAGACAGCGTTAGACTGAGAATTAGGTCTCCAAAAAAGTCCGCGATAGCATAGGTATATTTATCATTACGTATAACTTACCATAAAATAAATGCGGAAATTGGAAACCGATTTTGACGTATACAGTATTAATCCTTAACCAGTTAACTACGTTAGTTACCTTAAGCATTTCATGTACATTATTATAATCTTTACACCATATAATTTAAATAGATACTTTAGAAGTTATAGCAAAAAATTGACGCGCTTGCCAAAATGAATTCAAGTTCTTTCTATTCTACGCTAGATGGCGCTATTTCCGCATTATTACTCGGAAATCGCTTTTTATTTTATAGTAAGTTATCCGTAAACGATAAATATATGCTATCGCGGACTTTTTTGGAGACCTAAATAAGAGGAATGTCCTATAATTTTTGTATTGTTATATCTTAAAAGGTTTAGACAGCGTTTTCGTCGACAGCTCCCAAGCGGGTCCATTTTTTCCGACACTCCCAACAATAATCTTTATATTTCAGCAAATTTACACAAAATCGTGACAAATTTTATACATAAACCTTCCTCATGAACCAGGCTATCCGTTGGTAAAAACCGCAAGAAAATCCGTTGGGTAGTTTTTGAGTTTATCGCGAACAGACAGACAGACAGACAGACGCGCGGGAGGACTTTGTTTTATAATATGTAAGGATATAAAAATATTTTGTTTTCATAATCAAAAATATCGATATTGTTTACATTAGGGTAAATACGTGTCGCATCACTAAACTAAATTGACGGAAATTAAAAATAGCGCCATCTATAATAGATTCACGCTACTAAATTGGTTCAACATATTGACTTCTATATAATTCTATTTTGCTTTATTTTTATTTCTCGACTCTTGCTCGAAATAGAAAGTTTCTGATGTCATGTCATGCGGAGCTATCATAGATTTTCAAAAAAGACGAAAACCATTCAAACAAAAGTGTCTTTTATATTGACGGCTTATAACAACTTTTATTGCATTTCTTTATAAATATATAATTACATGCCCGTATCACTACCTATGTATTTTTTCATACAAAAACATAAGTATACCTACTCATAATAACGTCAAGTGAATCGAGCCAATAATGGGCAGCACAGCGTGAGGTCATTCTCCAAAATTGTTTGCTTGTTGTCCGGCGATTGTTTGCTAGCTGTCCAGCTGTGGGCCCACCCTATTTGTTAAAGGCACACAAAAATAGCTTATAATCCATTCCAATATACTTGGCACAATTTTTCTAGTGATATTCATCGATTGTGTGTGTCATGCATTCCGCGTCATGAGAAATTAAACCTGGCGTATCGTTCGTAGCTAACAAAAAAACCCGGCAAGTACGTGTCGGGCCACGCACAATGTAGGGTTCCGTATTGGCTACGCATTTCTTGCTTGCAAATGTCCAATGCCATATTCTATGACATTTGTACGTTTTCGTCAAAGAAATTTTACATCATAAGTTCATCGGCTATTACTAGTAGTGCCTACTTAACCGTTATAGTTTTCCTTGTAGGTTCACTATATGGACTACTACTACCATGATTTTTTTTTAAATTTCTAAGCACAAGACATTCGGAGATAGAGGACCACCGTGCAAAACGAAAATTGACACGTTAAATGTAAATAATTCGCAAACGGATCACTGTATCGGAAAATGACCTTTCCTCACGCTCAATGTTTTTAAGAGACCTATCTAACGATAGGTACCTACCCCACAACATAGGGAATATTTTTTTTAAATCAAAATTTGGTTCTACCTTGTTAGCATTTGATTTATGCATACCAAATTACAGCTTTCTAGCATCAAGCGTCTAGGCGCTAGACCGCGGACGGACAGACGGACATGGCGCAACTATAAGGGTTCCTTGTAGTTTACTACGGAACCCAAAAAAGTTACAAAAGTGGAAAAATAATTCTTATTTCACAACTAGTTACTAAGTTTAAGAGAGGTAGGGCACAGTGGATAATCCGCTCAAATCGGAGCAGCCCGTCTGGGGAAGGACCTCCACCTGATCGTCGTAGCCAAATACGGTGATGCTTACTATCAGGCGGGTATGTTTATTTGACAACTTTGTGGCATAAAAAACACAACGAAAATAATTCTTCTCTTGTGATTGGTTACGAAATTTAGTTACCAAAGTAGTGGATGGTGGATTAAGGGGGTGTAAAGTGGTGTATAACTATAATTATTTTACGATAAAATGATAATAATAAATATCATTATATTTACTGATCATAAATCTTAATAACTAAAATTAGTAATGTGCGTAGCTCACGACCATTTGAAAACACAGATTGTTGTGAGTTATGAGCAAATATTAGCGATCCTTGAGCTATTTGCCCACGATAACAGAACGTTAAAACGTCACAATAATATGAGATAAAGATATGTCATATGTAAATAATTTCATAACGTATTTTTTATGTCATACGCCAGGCAAACAAGCAAGCAGGATACCTAATGGAACGTGGTTGCCTATGATCATCATCAAAACCAACGCATTGCTGCTTCATGCCGATATTCTTTAAATGAGGTCGAGCTAGCCCGTTTCACAAATGCACTACCAGTCCCAACTATTAGTCTACAAATAGAGTTAGAGTGAATAGAACCTACTACTATGAACTGGTAGTGGCTCGTAAATGGGCAGTACCACCCCTCTCACAGAATATCGACGTGAAATAGCGGGGATTTGCCATGCCCTTGTGTTTCGTACGACGAGTGAGAGATGAAGCCTACCCTTATGCGTACCCTTCCTGCTTCCTAAACTCCCTTTTTCACTTTCCTTCCCAGGGGAAGGAAGGACGGGTCCTTCCTTTTTCATTCCTTCATAGGCGGGCAATGCATCCAAATTCAGGAAAGTCCAGGAAGTCCATGGGATGCAATGCAATGATTGTTAACCCGCATGCTCGTTGTCCACCTCTGTCAAAAAAAATATGTATGGCAACTCTTCGGTATTTGTGACTTCACTTGATGGTTTAAAATGGGTGAATATGGGGCAACCTTATTTACTTGAATGTCGACGGCATTCCAATCCAACTTACAAACCTTTATGATTTTTTTATGCGAATGAATTATATTTTTGTAACAATTAAGTATGTTTAAACGGCAATAAAAATAAAAAAACGCTATTAAAACTTTTTGCTTGTTTAATAAAATATTTATATTTTTTAATTTATTTATTGAACCACAAACATGTTTACAAAAGAATTCTTAAACTTAAAATAACAAATACTTAAATTATTGTAAACACAATATCGTTGGCTACATATTTAATCATTACATTACATTTTGAGTGAAAATATTTAATTTTGAGTGATAATAATCTTTATATATATGTACATATATGTATAAGAATGTATAAGAAAGTCGTGTTAGTTACTATTTATAACTCAAGAACCGCTGAAGCCATTTGACTGAAAATTGGTGGAGAGGTAGCTGAACCAGCTAGGTTACTCTGCATAGCAATCGCGATTTTAATTTCAATTCTGTATAATTTCAAATGCAAAATTAACAGCAAATCCTAATTCGTACCATTGAAATTTTAAACTTTACTAACTATTTGGTTAGCATACATCAATCCGATTTCATTTAGTTTAGTGTTTAGTTAGCGCTAGTTTAGCTGTAAAGAGTACCTAAAATTAACAATCCAATGGCGATCGTGCGGAATTATCTTCAAGAGTAAGGGGGCAGGAGAAGGACATAGGTAGGATAGGGTAGGGTAGGGTAGTGCGTCTTAGGCGGAACAAAGTTCGTCGGGTCAGTTAGTAATCACTACATAGTATAAAACAAAGTCGCTTTTTCTGTCCCTATGTCCCTATGTCCCTTTGTATGCTTAAATCTTTAAAACTACGCAACGGATTTTGATGCGGTTTTTTTAAATTGATAGAGTGATTCAAGGGGAAGGTTTTAAAGTATCATACATTCCAAAATTCTCACGGGAAAGCGGGATACACGCAAACGAAGTTGCGCGGGTTTCGCTAGTAAATAAAATTCAACACAAACAAAATGCCATACTACTCCCAAAGAACAGTGTACGCAGTGTGGTCGATGTTGTGTACATAAGCACTAACTAAATATGTATTTGTAGTTTTCCGTTTGATATCTTCCAGATAATTTATTAAAATATTCAATGCAGCGGAGCCATTGTCGATCGAGAATACATATTGACTGTTCTATCATTGCTGTCAAATAAATCGAACGAATGGCGCCGTTAATGTGTTTGTCAGTCAAACAACGACATTATTAGGCTTGGGCACTTGGGCACTTCGGTGGACTTTTTTATAGTTATTTATTACGGTTCAACTAACTTATTTTTTAAATGAAGCGCCATAACCTTCCCGGTTGCTTAGTTGGAAGACTACTCGGCCGGATATCGAGAGGACGTGGATTCTAATTCCATCTGGGAACGGGAGGTGAAATTTTTATTTTTTTCAAAACTGATAGTTTCAAAATTTTTGCATGACTTCGACTTTATCTGACAAATAAAATACCTGGAACTGGCGAAATCGTTACAAATATTATATTAGTTGTTGAGCTGTGGACCGCACAATGACTGGTATTCTTTTTATTATCTTAATTTTCTAAGAAACGTTTCAATGAGTTGAAGAATGCAGAATCGGTTACTCACTTGAAAATAGGTTAGTATATGATTCAGCACCTTAATATTTTTTCTCAAAAATTTATATAAAATCTTTCCTGTCCCAGTGAGTCAGGTATGGAGGTCAGGTACAGTCAGGAGCACGTTGAGCTTACACTTGCATTACAATTTTGGCTCTTGTGACATAGAACTTAAGAATGGTACAAAATCCGAAGTGTAAAGGACGACCTGCTCTTGACTGTACATACATGAGCATTAAAGCTCATGCCCCATTTACCCTAAAAAAAATAAAACAACAAAACGAAATAATTATTACTACCAGTCTACCTAACAAAATAACGTACAGTCAGGAGCACGTTGAGCTTACACTTGCAATACAATTTTGGCTCTTATGAATAGGTACCAAGTCCTATATGTAAAGGTCGACCTGCTCTTGACTGTACATTTTACTTTAGCCCGCGTTTACACCTACCAGTTCTCGCGTAAGTGTTTGCCAGGTTTATTGTAAAAAGCTGCGAGATATCTTCGAAACTGTACCGATAAACTGCGATGAACTGTAGCGAGATATTGCAAAACCATGTAGTGCAGGCTACTTAATCGATTGCGTGACATCTCGCTGACAGGAGGTGCCTGGCAAGCTATCAGCTTGCATGCAATTTATTGCAGGTGTAAACGCGGCCTTCAACTCCTATATCAGTGTACAAAGAGGTAGTATTATACTGTGCTATGACCTTCTATCATGTTTGTCCTTCATAAAAAAATGTATATATTTTATACGATATTTTTGTAATATGTTGTTAATCCCACTCTAACCCCATCAAGAACCAACTTGTAGATAAGATATCTACTTCGGGTTCCCATATCATGTCTATTTATAGCAACACAAATAACATATTATCTATGTACAAACATACAGAAACAGATGTTTGTATGTACTTATTTAGTTCATATGATTATCTTTCCATGGATATTTTATAAGAAAAATTTCCTTTTTGTAGCAAAGGGATTATCCACCCTAATACTTACCTAAGTAAAAATACAACAAATTAATCAACTTTAAAAAATCCAAATTAGACTAAATATTAATATTTAAACAGAGTGGCAGTACCCAAAATGCTTGCCTTGCCTCGCTGAATGGAAAATATGAAAATACGTTAAGGTAACTTTATCTAGTGCTGGTATTGGAACGTGAGGGAAAAAATACTTGCACAGTCAACTAATGGCTTTAATAAATTAATAAAAATTAATATAGGGACAAATCACACAGATTGAGCTAGCCCCAAAGTACCTAAGTTCGAAACTTGTGTTATGGGATACTAACTCAACGATACTATATTTTATAACAAATACGTACAACGTGTCCCAAAATTCAACGATAAGCGGGCACCAAAGGGTGGGCCTGCTCATGCCTACTGCAAAAAAAAAGTTTTTTTAATTCATTTTTTTAATGAAAAAAAAATAAAAAATAAAAATTTTCCGAAAATGTACAGTCCTTATGATAGTTTTAACTACCATAACCACAGTTTTCCAGATTTTAATATTATTATTTTTCGGAAAATTTTAATATTATTATTTTTTTCCTTAAAGAAAAAAAAAAAAATAAGATATTTTTTTAAGAAATTAAAAAAATATTTTTTTTTTTTTTTTTTTAATATCTTATTTTTTTTGGAGTAGGAATGAGCAGGCTCACCCTTTGGTGCCCGCTTATCGTTGAATTTTGGGACACGTTGTAAATAGATATTATACATCCAAGACCCGTGGCCAATCAGAAAAAGTTCGTTTTTAATCATGACCCGACCGGGATTCGAACCCGGGACCTCCTGGGTGGCGGTCCGGCGTGGTAACCATTACGCCACGGAGTTCACTTTCATTCCTTCATAGGTGGGCAACGCATCCAAGATCTTGTAGTCGTGGATGTCCATGGGCGGTGGTTGCTTACCATCAGATGACCAACTAGCTCGTTTGTCCTTCTCTGTCAAAAATTTCGTGGCTAGGTAACAAAAGAAACAGAGGTAGACAGACTAAGAGATGGGAGGATGAGATCCGTAAAATAGCACATTGTACATTTTTTGCGATGCGAGTCCACAATGGACACAGGTACATTGTGGACTCGCATCGCAAAAAACAAGAAAGAATGGAAATCTTTGGAGGAGACCTATGTCGGAAGACAAGCTGTGCTTTACTGAAACAGCAATAAAGGCTATTTTATTTTTTATTATTAACGTTTGTGTTTTGAGTATTACTTGCTATGGTCCTTGATGACAATTCTTGGCCTCGTCCGGGCAAAGGAAGCGGTTATTGAATAATTGGTGTGTCCGGCATCTCCTGGCCGAGCGAGACGTTTGAGAAACGAATAGGGCGAGCAACTTAGAAACATCTCATAAATTACTTACTAATCAATGCTTGTACAGTCAGCCAATGTAAGAGATGAGCAGGCCCGTAAATAGGTTTTCTAAATATTGCGTAAAGGGATTTTACTCGAATTTTTATTTGTCAATAGTATTCAGGCGTTTGGGGGAGACCTATGTCCAGCAGTGGGCTTCGATGATGATGATGATGATTAGTATTCATACTGTACTATGTAATTTCAAAGTTTCATACAATGCTTACATCTATATATTATTATATAAAATTCAAAGTCCTGACTGACTGACTTAACTATATATCAACGCACAGCCCAAACCACTGGGTCTAGAGACTCCAAATTTGGACTGTAGGTTCCTTACGACGTCTAGGGGTGTACTAAGAAAGGATTTTTCAAAATTCCTACGGGAAACCGAGATATACGCATACGAAGTTGCGAGGGTGTATCAACGCACAGCCAAAACCGCTGCGTCTAGAGATTCCAAATTTGGCATGTAGGTTCTTTACGACGTCTAGGGATGTACTAAGAAAGGATTTTTCAAAATTCCCTCGGGAAAGCGAGATATACGCAAACGAAGTTGAGAGGGGACGCACAGCCTAAACCGCTGGGTCTAGAGATGCCAAATTTGTCATGTAGGGTCCTTATAAGGTCCAGACCGACCGGACCGGACCGGACCGGAACGGATCAGACCTGATCGGTCTGGAAGGAACCGCACCGTACCGGGCCGTGCCGGACCGGATCGAACCGGACCGGACCGTTTTTTTTTTCATCTATATATATAAAATTCAAAGTCCTGACTGACTGACTTAACTATATATCAACGCACAGCCCAAACCGGTGGGTCTAGAGACTCCAAATTTAGACAGTAGGTTCCTTACGACGTCTAGGGGTGTATGTACTAAGAAAGGACTTTTCAAAATTCCTACGGGAAACCGAGATATACGCAAACGAAGTTGCGAGGGTGTATCAACGCACAGCCAAAACCGCTGCGTCTAGAGATTCCAAATTTGGCATGTAGGTTCCTTACGACGTCTAGGGATGTACTAAGAAAGGATTTTCCAAAATTCCCACGGGAAAGCGAGATATACGCATACGAAATTGCGAGGAGACGCACAGCCCAAACCGCTGGGTCTAGAGATGCCAAATTTGACATGTAGGGTCCTTATAAGGTCCAGACCGACCGGACCGGACCGGACCGGAACGGACCGGACCGGATCGGAACGTATCAGACCTGATCGGTCTGGAAGGAACCGCACCGTACCGGGTCGTGCCGGACCGGATCGAACCGGACCGGACCAGTTTTTTTTTCATCTATATATATAAAATTCAAAGTCCTGACTGACTGACTGACTGACTTAACTATATATCAACGCACAGCCCAAACCGGGGGGTCTAGAGATTCCAAATTTGGACCGTAGGTTCCTTACGACGTCTAGGGGTGTACTAAGAAAGGATTTTTCAAAATTCCTACGGGAAACCGAGATATACGCAAACGAAGTTGCGAGGGTATATCCACCCACAGCCCAAACCGCTGTGTCTAGAGATTCCAAATTTAGCATGTAGGTTCCTTACGACGTCTAGGAATGTACTAAGAAAGGATTTTTCAAAATTCCCACGGGAAAGCGAGATATACGCATACGAAGTTGCGAGGGGACGCACAGCCCAAACAGCTGGGTCTAGAGATGCCAAATTTGACATGTAGGGTCCTTATAAGGTCCAGACCGACCGGACCGGACCGGACCGAACCGGAACGGACCGGACCGGACCGGAACGGATCAGACCTGTTCGGTCTGGAGGGAACCGCACCGTACCGGGCCGTGCCGGACCGGATTTTTTTTCATAGATAAAATTCGAAGTCCTGACTGACTGACTGACTGACTTAACTATATATCAACGCACAGCCCAAACCAATGAGTCTAGAGATTTAAAATTTGAACTGTAGGTTCCTTACGACATCTAGGGGTGTACTAAGAAACGATTTTTCAAAATTCCCACGAAAAACCTAGATATACGCAAACGAAGTTGCGAGGGTATATCAACGCACAGCCCAAACCACTGGGTCTAGAGATTCCAAATTTGGCACGTAGGTTCCTTACGACGTCTAGGAATGTACTAAGAAAGGATTTTTCAAAATTCCCACGGGAAAGCGAGATATACGCATACGAAGTGCGAGGGGACGCACAGCCCAAACCGCTGGGTCTAGAGATGCCAAATTTGACATGTAGGGTCCTTATAAGGTCCAGACTGACCGGACCGGACCAGACCGGACCGGACCGGAACGGACCAGACCTGATCGGTCTGGAAGGAACCGCACCGTACCGGGCCGTGCCAGATCGGATCGAACCGGACCGGACCGGATTTTTTTTCATAAATAAAATTCAAAGTCCTGACTGACTGACTTAACTATATATCAACGCACAGCCCAAACCAATGAGTCTAGAGATTTCAAATTTGAACTGTAGGTTCCTTACGACGTCTAGGGATGTACTAAGAAAGGATTTTTCAAAATTCCTACGGGAAACCGAGATATACGCAAACGAAGTTGCGAGGGGACGCACAGCCCAAACCGCTGGGTCTAGAGATGACAAATTTGACATGTAGGGTCCTTATAAGGTCCAGACCGACCGGACCGGACCGGACCGGAACGGACCGGACCGGAACGGATCGGACCTGATCGGTCTGGAAGGAACCGCACCGTACGGGGCCGTGCCAGACCGGATCGAACCGGACCGGACCGGATTTTATGTCATAGATAAAATTCAAAGTCCTGATTGACTGACTGACTGACTTAACTATATATCAACGCACAGCCCAAACCAATGGGTCTAGAAATTCCAAATTTGAACTGTAGGTTCCTTACGACGTCTAGGGGTGTACTATGAAAGGATATTTCAAAATTCCTACGGGAAACTGAGATATACGCAAACGAAGTTGCGAGGGGACGCACAGCCCAAACCGCTGGGTCTAGAGATGCCAAATTTGACATGTAGGGTCCTTTTAAGGTCCAGATTGACCGGACCGGACCAGAACGGACCGGACCGGACCAGAACGGATCAGATCTGATCGGTCTGGAAGGAACCGCACCGTACCGGATCGAACCGGACCGGACCGGATTTTTTTTCATAGATAAAATTCAAAGTCCTGACTGACTGACTGACTTAACTATATATCAACGCACAGCCCAAACCAATGAGTCTAGAGATTTCAAATTTGAACTGTAGGTTCCTTACGACGTCTAGGGATGTACTAAGAAAGGATTTTTCAAAATTCCTACGGGAAACCGAGATATACGCAAACGAAGTTGCGAGGGGACGCACAGCCCAAACCGCTGGGTCTAGAGATGACAAATTTGACATGTAGGGTCCTTATAAGGTCCAGACCGACCGGACCGGACCGGACCGGAACGGACCGGACCGGAACGGATCGGACCTGATCGGTCTGGAAGGAACCGCACCGTACGGGGCCGTGCCAGACCGGATCGAACCGGACCGGACCGGATTTTATGTCATAGATAAAATTCAAAGTCCTGATTGACTGACTGACTGACTTAACTATATATCAACGCACAGCCCAAACCAATGGGTCTAGAAATTCCAAATTTGAACTGTAGGTTCCTTACGACGTCTAGGGGTGTACTATGAAAGGATATTTCAAAATTCCTACGGGAAACTGAGATATACGCAAACGAAGTTGCGAGGGGACGCACAGCCCAAACCGCTGGATCTAGAGATGCCAAATTTGACATGTAGGGTCCTTTTAAGGTCCAGATTGACCGGACCGGACCAGAACGGACCGGACCGGACCAGAACGGATCAGATCTGATCGGTCTGGAAGGAACCGCACCGTACCGGATCGAACCGGACCGGACCGGATTTTTTTTCATAGATAAAATTAAAAGTCCTGACTGACTGACTGACTTAACAATATATTAACGCACAGCCCAAACCGGTGGGTCTAGAGATTCCAAATTTGGACTGTAGGTTCCTTACGACGGCAACGTCTAGGGGTGTACTAAGAAAGGATATTTCAAAATTCCCACGGGAAACCGAGATATACGCAAACGAAGTTGCGAGGGTATATCAAATTTGGCATGTAGATTCCTTACGACATCTAGCTATGTACTAAGAAACGATTTTTCAAAATTCCCACGGGAAAGCGAGATATACGCAAACGAAGTTGAGAAGGGACGCACAGCCTAAACCGCTGGGTCTAGAGATGCCAAATTTGTCATGTAGGGTCCTTATAAGGACCGGACCGACCGGACCGGACCGGACCGGACCGGATCGACCGGACCGGATGGAACCGTACCGTACCGGGCCGTGCCGGACCGGAATTTGTTTCTGAAGAAAGATATGCTAATTGTTACTAGGCCACGCGGGCGAAGCCGCGGGCGGAAGCTAGTTATTAGTATAAAAATCTTTGTTTTTAGTTCTTTACCCTGGTTACCTTGCATTGGTCTGTACTATGGGCACTAAATTACTGACAAATATACATAAATGCTTTTATTATACAAAGAACACACCCACAACAAGGCAAACAGACATGTTAGGGGCACTTCCCTCCCCACGCCCCGTGACGTGAGGTCGGTTCGAATTGAGCTCCGTGCTATAATTTCGATTTTAATTTATTTAATTGAATTTTTAGTGCAGTGAGTGGTTATATTTCATTTGTCTGCGTTTTCTAGCAGTGAATAAATAATTTTTATCATTGTTTTGTGCGTAAATATCGTTTAATAAAGCAATTAATATTTCGTGTCGGTTTACGAATACGGGCGGGTAGTGAAATAGTGACTTTTAACAGCTGACCCGCGCTGCGCTGCGCGGACGCCGCCGCGCGCCGGCCGCCGATTTCTTCGTACGTAAATAATAAAAGAGGTTTGTTTACCTCATCAAAGGTACGTTCGTAGGTTTCTTTTACTATAAGCGTAACGTATTTAGGGTAATATGTCGTCAAATGCGCATGATCCCGGTGGAGGAAATCCCTTCGAACCATTGCGACAGTTTTTATCGCCTATAAATTCGCCGTTACCTGCAAACAATAAGCGCACTTTAGGAGATATAACTCCAACCAATTTATCACCATGTGAGAAAAGGTTGCAACGGTCAACTAGCGACGACACGGCAGTAGAACTGAGCGCTAATGTGTCGCAGGGCGCGCCCTCCGACTATGTTGAATGTGTCCAGCAGGCTTCGGAGTATCTTTCGCGCATTAACGAAATCGTGCAGGAACAGTCGTCACGAATTAATATCGCAAACAAGTCGGCAATAATGGATATGACTCAGAAGGTAACGGCTATTGTGTCACTTTTAGCAATAAAATCTTCTACCGCCGAAACAAAGCTGGCAATTGCTGAGCGCGATCTTTTAGCCGTTAAATCCTCAATTACGACGTCCGAGCCAGTACAAAGCGTAAATAACAATAATAATAATGCGTCTTATGCCGACCGTCTAAAATTGCGACTGCCTAAGCAGATGAAACCGGTGCAAACACGTCCACCTATGCCTTGCGTCGTTGCCTATCCAACTGAGGAGCGTTCCTCTGAGCTCACCTCGTCTGCAGCGACTAAAGAGGCCCTTATGAAAGCCATCAAACCGTCCGACGATGGCTTCCAAATTGTCGGTGTTAAAAAAACAACCAAATCCGGAGTAGTACTGCGCGTCTCTAATGAAGCCCAAATAAAAAAATTGCAATCCGTTCAAGGAATTAAATCGGCCGGTCTAAAGCTAGAAAAACCGAAAGGGCGCCGACCGCGTATCATTATAAAAGACATTCCCGGCAATATGGACGACACCAAATTTTTATCGGCTTTGTATAATCAAAATATTAAAGATGAGATGAACATTAGTGCGTCGGACTTCACGAAGGAAGTCAAAATAGTGCGTCGTCGTTCAGCAGCTTATGGCAGAAAGTGGATAGGTATCGAGTTATCCGCGGAACTTCGGAAACATTTAATTTCAACCAAGGATAAAATTTTCATAGATTTTGCAACTTGTAGATTCATCGACGATATTGAAGTAGTTCGTTGCTTAAAATGCCAGCAATATGGCCACGTGCATAAATATTGTACTGAAGACAAGCCTACTTGTTCACACGGTGCCGGAACACACGACTCGCGCGAGTGTACTAAAAAATCCGAAAAAGACTTTAAGCCAACATGCGCAACGTGCCGCCGTCTAAAGAAAGCGGCCGACCATCAGACCGGGTCTGAGATTTGCCCTACGTACGCGGCTAAGTTAGAATACCTAATTTTAAACACCACGTATGGATAAAGTTGTAATTTCACAATTAAATCTCCATAACGATAGGATCGCGACATCTGAGTTAGATAAGCTTGTTGCGGATTATAAGCTTGATCTCGTTCTCGTCCAAGAGCAATACCAGCGGGCTCATTTAAATAGTAAATTTGTACAGATCAACAATAAAGCACGCGCCGGTATCTATGTGCCAAAGAGCGATTTAACCGTAACCGCTATTACAAACCTGATGTCCACTCACTGTGCGGTCGCCGAAGTAACGTCTCCTCGTTTTAAAGTTTTTGTTGTGAGCTGTTATTTTCAATACTCCGACCCTGTCGGTCCCCATATACACCATTTGCGTACCGTGTTGCAAGCGCTCGTAGGATACAAAGTAATTGTTGGAGCGGATGTTAATGCTTCGTCTCCTTTATGGTACGGCAAACTTAGATCGACAGACGTCGATAGACGAACTTCTGTCGAGGATTTCATTGCAGAGATGAACCTTATTATTCATAACACCCCTGAAGCACCACCTACTTTTAGTGGCCCAATGGGCGAGTCTTCTATTGACGTCACACTTTCTAGTGCAGACGTCCATATACTTAATTGGCGCGTACTTCCAGATGCTTCTTGCAGTGATCACCGTCTAATTGTTTGTGAGTTCTCTCCGGTTGTAAATGATTTACACACTTTCCAACAAATCAACTTTCAATATAAAACCAGAAACGCAAACTGGGAATTTTTTAGATCCATGTTTTCTGCTCATGTCAAGGATTTCATTCGCGCTCAGTTGACGGTCGCGGAAAGTGCGGAACTTCTGTCGGACACCTTCACATATTGCGCTGACGTCACACTTGGCCGTAAAGCGGTGGAAAGTCGACGACGTTGCGACTGGTGGAACGATTCCTTGTCGCGGTTGCGTAGGGCTTTTCGTGGTGCTCGACGTAAGACTGCTAAATTAAAGAAACGAAAAATAGAGGGAGAAATTTATCAAACGGCTTTAACAGAATTACGTATTGCAAGATCTCACTATCGGGCCGCTGTTCAAAAATCCAAAGGTAAACTTTTACGACGCGTTGTAGATAAACTAAATGAAGAGGGTCCGTGGTCTCCACTATATCACGAGTTTAAGGCAAATAGGCGCATTGACCAAGCCTATGTAACTAATATCAAACTCAATAACACGCATACTCTTGGTGTGGAGGAGACTGCTGATGCCTTATTAAACGTTTTGATACCGGACGATAACATAAGTAGTGATAGCGAGTATCATCGTGACGTTCGAGATTCGGCCACGCAATGCCCTCTAACTCCAAAATCCGATCTTCCGTCACTAGACGAGTTTCTATCGGTAGTTAAGGCTTTGCCAACTAATAAGGCTTCTGGTGACGATAAAATAACTAATAGGATGATTAAAGAAGCATGCAAAGTAGCCGCTGATTCCATCTTAATGGTTTACAATCGTTGCATTGACGAAGGTTATTTTCCTGCCGTCTGGCGACAAGGCTTCATTAGATTAATACCTAAAGGCGGTGATAAACAGCCTGACGATCCTAAATCCTATCGTCCTATTACCCTTCTACCATCATTGGGTAAGGTTCTCGAACGTCTCATAGTTCCGCGTTTGCTACCAGGTGGCCCTAAATTTCACGAAAAACAGTTTGGTTTCACCGTCGGGAAATCTACCGTCGATGCAGCTCTTACCGTCCGTAAAGCAGTTGAGCATTCTGAAAGTAAATATGTGATAGGCGTGTTTTTAGATATCTCGGGTGCTTTTGATAATGCTTGGTGGCCAATGTTATTACTTAAACTTAAGACCAGAGGATGTTATAGTAATATTTACTCTCTTATTCTGACGTACTTTGAAAATGGTATATCTAAATTAAAACTCGGACACTATGCTGCGTCAAAGGTGCTCACTTTAGGCTGCCCACAAGGCTCAGTATTGGGGCCCTACCTGTGGAATCTCGGCTTTGACGACTTTTTCAGCCTCCCCTTACCGGATGGATGCTCCTTGACGGGTTATGCTGATGACGGTCTTTTATTAATAAATGCTAGTTCGCGGGCATCTTTAGAAAAATTAGCTGAAACGAGTCTTGATATTATCTCCGAATGGGGAAATCGTAACCGTCTAGAATTTGCACCTCATAAAACGTATCAACTTATGCTTAAGGGAAATTTACAAGTCCCTCCGCGCTTTCGCTTTAATGGAGTTTCAGTTTCAAATAAAATCACAGTCTGCTACTTAGGTTTACTTTTAGACAAAAACTTTAATTTCATTGAACATATGAAGCAAGTAGGAGAAAAAGCCAAAAAGAATTTTTATGCCTTAACTCGAGTATCTGCCGCAACCTGGGGTTTAACTTTTAGAACGCTAAAAATGGTTTATACTGCGACATACCTGGGTTGTATAACATATGGTTCAGCGGTTTTCGCGGATCGTGTAACAATTGGGGCCGCGCGAAGAAAATTATTGCAAAGTCAGCGTCTTGCCTTGATATTTTTGTGTAAGTCTTACAGAACTGTCAGCACGGAGGCACTCCCTGTGCTGGCTGGCGTAATACCCGTCGATTTGGAGATACAGCGTCGCGCGTCGATGTACTATAGATCAAAAGAAATGACCCCCGCGTTCCTTAAGACACGTGATCGTGACAAAATAAATAGACTATTCAACCCGTTAGATGACGTATTACAGAATCTTCTATCGGAATGGCAGGAAAGGTGGGAGACTTCCGTAAAAGGCCGCCATCTGTATCTGTTCTTTCCCTCGGTGAGAGACAGATTAAAGAAAACCTGGCTAGAGGTCGACCATCAAGTAGCTCAATTTCTAACGGGACACGGAAACTTTAAGGCCAAGTTATTCTATTTCAAGGTTGTACCTTCTCCTTTCTGTGAATGTTCTACCGCGAATACCAGAGTAGAACAAACAGCTCATCACGTTCTGTGGGAGTGTGATCTTTGGCATGACGAACGCGTAATCATGTTGGATTCTTTACATGTCACTTCGGGCGTAGTTTATTATTCTGATCTCGTAGCAAGCAGAGAGAATTATCAGGCATTTAGAAGGTTTTGCAATACATATTATTGGAATCAAAATAGTAAACAACAGCTCATAGCATTAGGTCCCAATAGTAGCGTAACAATAGACCGTGGTGCTCGGCAATCGAGCCTCACTTGATTTGCCATCTCTCTAGGGTATAATGCCTTTTGCTTCAAATTGCTGTTTCTCACGTAGTTGTTAAGGAGGGAAGTCCTTTCAATACTTCCTACTCCGACTATCTTCTTTCTGATTAAATTCGTTGTGAGTTCCAAGACAGCTGTAGTTTATTCCCCGGGACGTCAATAAGCTTCATTGCTTATTGTCTATCTGAGGTCGCCGTTGTTGATCCTGGCTACACAGGAGACACAGTGGTGGGAATGTGTGGTGGGCTTGTCCCGATGTTAGGGGCAAGGGCCATTCAGATATGATTTGAACCTCGGCACTCGGGTTATAGTGACCTTTTTTACCCACTCGACCAGCCAGTATTTTCTCACCAACGCCTCCTAGCGGTAGGAATAACCTAAACTAACTGGAACAATACTGTAGTGATTTTTCCTACGCTATGAGGCGGACGCGAGTGAAAACGGTCATTAAACTAATAATAAAATAGGCAAATAAAAATAATGAGTTATTATATTTACTTACCTATATTTCGTGTATTATAGTTGCATAATACTCAACGTGTATGTATGGGCAGATGGCAGAAGGTCTGGTGAACAAGTGCAACAGAGAGCAACGACCTCTTGTGTTGGACCTTGGCTACATAAAGTACGGATATTAAATTAAAAATAACCTTATAAGAATATACTTAAGTCTTATAAGGACATGGATATTTTAATGAAATCTATAATTTTTTAATCAGTTTTTTAACATTTGCAGAATTAAGAAACATTGATGTGCAAAAGTATTTTCCTGTAAATCTGACAGTTAAAAGATCATAATATTTACTTCTCGCTCACATCCCTGCGTGCGATAACACACTGTCTCGCTCACTCATTTAAGATGTTTGCCTGCCGCCGTTTGCCGATTTAAAAAAAAACTTTTTATGGTGGTAATCAATAAAACATCAGGTGGCATGCGGGTGTATGCTCCTTTGCCAACCTTTTACATTAAAAAAACATACGATCCATTAGACTTAAAAAAAAATCTAAATATTGCACGCCTTGGTTTCATGCAAGAAACATAAAAATTTCAATGTTGAACAAAAAACACAAACAAACTGCGAAAACATATCGTTGAATTTGCGCCATGTGGGTACGATGTCTACGATAAAATACCAACATGTGGCTTTTTAGGGTTCCGTACCCAAAGGGTGCCAGCCAACGGGACCCTAGTTCTAACCTTCGCTGTCCGTTTGTCTGTCATCAGGCTGTATCATGAACCGTGATAGCTAGCAGTCGAAATATTCATAGACGGTGTATTTCTGTTTCTGTATTTAAGAGAGCCCCCCATACAACAAACGTGTTATTTTGCCGTTTTTGCTCGGTATTAATAGCGGCTACAGGTAGACGCTTGAAAATATTCACAGAATATTTAGTTTAAATTCAAAATTCAAATTCAAAACTTTTATTCAGATAATAGGTTTTCACAAACACATTCTCTTGTCAGAGTATACAGTTGTAATAAATTGTGATTTGTTTATATTAATCTACCTACTCTATAAACTACTACCATTTCGGAAACAAAAGCAAAATGACTACTGGTAAAAGAAATGGCGAAAGAAAACCAGTTACGGCCTTTTTTGTCATTTATAAATATATCGTGTTTTTTTTTACCATAAAATTTAAAACTAGGTACACACAACATTACGCACTCGGAATGTCAATAAATAGTGCCATTAATTTGTCTTAACACAAAATTAAATATTAAATCTAAAATATAAAATGCAAAATCGGTGTTAAATATAGGAGCAGACCAGGCCCGCAAGGCAGCAACCGTTCTCGTGTATTTTCTCGAGTTGACGTGAGAGTCGGCCTGCCAGCCTCCATTAGTGGGCTCACCATCAACAATATTATAAACAATATTGAAGGGAACAACAGTAACCCGACCCGAGTTGTATATTGAATTTCAAAATAAACATCAAATTTTAATCCCATACAACTAATGTTGTATACATTATGGTACGGAACCTTTAGCGCGTGAGTCCAACTCGCACTTAGCCGATTTTATTATAAAGTCGTTTTTCGCGGCTGCTTCTTACTATTATTGTAATACTCGTATATTTTGACTGATCTAAAAGTAAGCTACTGTTTATTATATTTTCTATTTCGTCCATACCAATAGCAGCGCCCGTGAACTAAAAATATTTATAAACTGAAGTTACACTATTTTTGCCAGCGCGTCGCGATAAGGAACCAACCGCTCGCCAAATTATACCTGAAATGTTTAAAAGATTATATTTTTAGCGTTCCCAAACATTTTCAATTGTTGGAATCTCAAGGTATTGACAGATGAGAAAACTGCTTTCTTTTAAACGGAAACATTCTTTAGCGAACGAAAACGGTATTTTACGAGAGGTAGGGCACAGCGGATCTTACGCAGTTCGTGTGGGGAAGGACCTCCACCTTATAAAAGATCGTAGCCAAATAGCATTGGTCTCGGCCCTCTCGGCCATGCTGTGCTTCTACGGTGAATAAGGTCTCTAGAGCTTCACTTTTTACAGGGTGGGCAACGCGCGAGTGATACCTGCAATGTGTTGCAAGCGTCCATAGGCTCGGTGACTACCTACTTACTATCAGGCATATTTTGAAAAATTTCACCTCCACCTTCGTTCTCCGTCTTCGAAGAGCATTCGGTCGGTTTCGAGAAGACGTGGGTTCGAAATCCACCTAGGGCGGGGTGTTTAACTAATCTGTCCGGTATGTTAGCACTGTAACTGGGTTTCATTTGTTCCAGGTCACAATATGGCTGCTAGTGGTGTACTTGACTGTACACCTGCCCTTCATAGAGATGAGGGTAGATGACTTCGAACAGCAGGCTCCCAGAGAGGTGAGTAAAATATATCTATTAATTATTCTAGTTAGGTGATAATTTACATAAATTATTGCTGTATGACGAGAGAAAGTGACTGTGAAGACCCATTCTCTAAATAAAAGTATCGAATCTTTGCGTATATTTGTGATGCGTTTCATACTACAACGAACTTTTTGTAAGTTGGACCTAATTGACACATGAGTGAAACTCCGCAATGGATTAAGATACACTACGAAAATACGCGAATTAGCCCTCTGGATAACATTGTTCATTGTAGACTCTACACTCTTGTGAAGTTAAGCGAAAACTAGAGTGAGGCCCTTCGTACTACTTCGTCTTCACTTTTCCTTTGTCTTCTAATTCTGTGCTTAACTTCACTTCGCTCAACTTCCCGAGAGTGTAGATCTAGTGTACTCTCCGTTCACAGTTATTTTACCTCTGACAGATGTATTAAACATGTATAAATCACTCAAAAAAAGTGACACAGGAATAATTCTGTAGCGGAATAATGTGTGAGGCGACATAGACGGAGTGCTCGAGCCTCAGTTTATCTAAGTGTCTAAACACACTATGCCGAAAATACGCGACCGAAGTTCGGCGTGACTACGCCTGCAATGTATTTTAAATGACTGGCGACACACCATGCCGAAATTACGTCGCATTATAGCGTACAGCCGAACTTCGGTCGGGCGTAAGCATTAAGCGACCGAAGTTTTTTTTTTGCTCGGACACTGACACTGACAATACGCACAAAGTTCCGCAACCGAATTTCAGCCGCGTAAGTTCGGCGATTATGGAGTGTCATATCAGCCGCGGAACTTCGATCGCGTATTTTCGGCATAGCGTGTTTAGACACTAAGGCTCGAGCAGTTAGCCATTAATCAACATACAAGGACCACTCTTATTTTGAGTGTTTTAAACATGGATCTATGGTTTTAAACCTATTTTTACATCTGTCAGAGATAAAATAAAAGAACGGAGAGTATAAGTACTTTTTGAGAATTCCTACGGGAACAGGAACTGCGTGAATATACATTGTGTGATTCAAGCAAACCTGTGACCCAATGTTACGTGGCTTATCTGTCCACTTCATCATCAAGGTTGTCTTGTCATTGAAATCTAGAAATTAGATCCTCTTTCCTTTATCATGACAGGTTAAGTCGAAGAATTTGTCAAAGGTATTGATTGACATGCTAATCTGTATTAATTCAGGTATCACTTGCAACTACGTTATGCCACTCAGTTATGCCTGTGTGCGGTATCAGATATCTGAATAAAATGTAATCTGAAAGTCACTTATGACCCTTTTCACCAACGCCAACGCCTCCTAGCAATAGGAAAAACCTTGTCATACAAATTGTTAATGTTTTATTTTATTTTATTTTTATTTTATTTATTTTATTAAGGTACACCAACAGTGTTTACATACATCATTTAGGAGAGACATTCAAATACGGTTCTAAAGTAAACACCTATGATAGGTATACACAGCATTGACTGACATATTGTGATAAATTAATCAAGAGATTTAAGTTAAAATTATAAAAATAAAACATTTACACACATTATAGGTAGATATTCGATATACACAGACACATTATTATTATTAATAATCAAACATTAGTCATCAACAATTCCCAGCACCTTAACCCTGAAAGCGTTTAAGCCGTCACGGAATATGTCCAGATACTCCATATCGCGGTTGAGAAGATTGTAGGTGTTGCACTTCGATTAATAGGAGAATGACATCCCAGATTGGTTCTAAAGGGAGGGCCATTATGTAACTTAGACACGGGATGGCGTGGCGGTCTGAACGGAACCCGAATGTTAACATGCGAAAGTAATTCGCTGGAGTCGACCAAATCATTTAAAATTTTATATAGAAAAATGTTGTTAATGTTAGGTTATTCCTAACGCCAGGTGTTGGTGAAAACTGGCATTAGATTAGCGATGTCATAAATCTACCAAAATATTCAAACACTAGCGCCCCGTACCAGCTTCGCAAGGGTTTTACTAATATCCCTATTTTTTTAAAATATATAATATAGCCTATGTTACCCGGGGGTAATGTACATTTCCAACGGCGAAAGAATTTTTGAAATCGATCTAGTAGTTTTTAAGTTTATTCAATACAAACATACACTATTCGACGACCTCCGTGGCGTAATGGTTACCACGCCAGACCACCGACCGCCACCCAGGAGGTCCCGGGTTCGAATCCCGGTCGGGTCATGATGAAAAACTAACTTTTTCTTATTGGCCTCGGGTCTTGGATATTTATCTATATACGTATTTGTTAATAAATAAAATGTAGTATCGTTGAGTTAGTATCCCATAACACAAGTTTCGAACTTACTTTGGGGCTAGCTCAATCTATGTGATTTGTCCCTATACATATATTTATTTATTATTATTATTATTATACACACTAAAATATAAAATTACAAATCTTTCCTGTTTATAATATTAGTGTAGATTTACCAATAAAGTTTGTTCTATCTAATCTTTGTTATAGCAACCACCAGCGTCCACGCAGAGGCCTGAACCGGAAACCCAGTATCTGAACCATGGGAAGTGCTTCCACATGCCCCGCTCTAAGTGTCCGCCTGAACGAGGCACTTGCGTGAGGGTTGGCACAGCATCCGTGTTCTGCTGTGACCTGGACAGCGTCAGGTTGAAAGAGGCACTGTCTAGTTCTGGTTAGTATTCAACTTCGTACCTTTATTTACCAATTTTCGAGGGAATTTATTAAAATCCATTGTGAGATTTAAAATGCGGAAAGGGGCATTGATAAAATACGTATTTATTAATATTTAATTCTATTTTAGTAATAAAAAGTGTTTTTCAATGGCTCAATCAAACAATTTTAACATTTCGTCTCGCTCTCGTAAAGGCAAGCAGTCGATGATATCAAATAAAGTAGATTGGTTACCATCATACCACAATATTTTATTATTATTATTAAAATTGTAGTGTAAGTAAACGTATAACACCTGCGGGAATATTCTCGTAATAAAAACAGTTAAAATCTAGTCACATCTCGAGCAAGAGCTCGTACAAAATACAGAACGAGCGAGGTAGCGCTCGAGATTGATATTAGATTTTAACTGTTATATATAATAATAATAATATACCCGCTGCCTGTTGTACCTTTCAATAATTGCAAATAAATCAATTGAATTGAATTCTTTAGAAATTTTTCATATCTACATTTTTAATACAACACCACTGCCCGCAGCGCATGCAAATAAGTTGGGCGCAAAACGACAGGTAGGTAGGTACCTACCGTGTGCACTGCATTCCATCGCGTCGCACGTCGCACACAGATACAACCGCGGGCCGTGAACCGCGAATGCAAGCATGCATCGATCCGTGATTTACTGCCTGCATGTTGTTTAATGCAATGATTATCATAACATGGGCGTTTAACTTAATTGAGTTATAAAAAACTGTTATTATAAAGTTTTTCATAATGCTTACTTTACGTTTTTATAGTACCTATATTTTTTTATGTCTATGTTTTATAATTCATAGTTTTACTTGTCAAATTCACTTTTATCTCTTACCTTAATTTTGCAATTTTTCCATTAAAAATATTAAAATTGTTATTTTCAACCACCATTCGTAACTACTCCATTTATCTCCGAAACTATTGTACTTATTAAGAAATAAAAAATATATGGTAGTATTTAGTCGATCGATACAGTGAACCTAAAAAGAAAACTATTTTTATTTATTTATTATCATTCATTGCACATGTACAGCTTAAATCTAATTAATCTAATTGGTACATGGACCCTGAATAGGGTATTGCAACTACAATCGGTGGGCCACCTTATTGTTAACCTCAACCAGTTATCGAGTAATAGCCATCGAACTTATGATATAACATTTCAGGACAAAGTACTTAGTAGAACCACTAAAAACGTTGTTTTTAAAATGATAAGCGGCTGTTTTTGAAAGCAGTTGCATCTGACCCGAATTTGACATCAATTGCGCTAGAAAATAACAAATTATTTTTATTAAAAGTGTGCAATTAACAATATAAAATAAACATACTAGCTTTTTTGCCAGCGACTTCGTCCGCGTGAAGTTCCCGACCCGTTCCCGTGGGAACCACATTGAATTTCGGGAAAAGCTATAGCCTATGTCACTCCCTGATAATGTAGCTTTCTACTGGTGAAAGAATTTTTTAAATCGGTCCAGTAGTTTCGGAGCCTATTCAATGCAAACAAACAAACAAAGAAATAAACAAACAATTAAATCTTTCCTCTTTATAATATTAGTATAGATAGATAGTCATTTAGTTGCCGTGAACGGCCCGACAGCAGCATCCTGTGTGATGCAATGTAGGCTTGACACCTGCATACTTAAGATTAGCTTATAACTGTGTGAAAAGTTTATCTCAAAACAAATTATGCTTGTATTCTTCGAGTCGTGTATCACTTTGTTTCTATTTTGTTTAATTAAAAAAAAAAACAAAGTTTGCACAACGGCATAGCACTAGCCGGAAAAAAAAAACCTTTCGTCTGTACAACCAAATACTATTTGGTACAACTAAACATCGTCAAGTTTTAAAGAAAAAACATTTTGTTTTGGTCAGTAATAGTAAATACTATAGAAGACTAATACCCACAGCTCTTGACGTTTCTCATACAATGACTTGGCAACCTCCGTTCACCTCATGCCGCTAGGGGCGCCATAACATTTTGCATACAAAACGCACAGTTCACCTCATGCCGCTAGGGGCGCTATAACATTTTGCATACAAAAGTTTTGAAATCGTTCACCTCATGCCGCCCTCATGCCGTAGGGGCGCTAGTGTCGCGTCTTGCCCGAATTCTTCCGAAGCTGTGGGTATTACTCGTCTATTTGGTAATAGTCAGTATTAAACAACGATAGCACTGGTTGGAAATTATTTTATTTTTCCTCTCTTTACTTTCGAATTAAAATATTTAAAATCTGTTACTTATAGGTATGTATGTACCAGGAAGAATTTATTAAAATATTTATTTTGTACATTTTATTTTATCGATGTTCGTTTCGGAGATTGAGACCCAAAGCGTAGTAACTACTATTTATTATTCTGTGCCCAAAGTAAGTTCGAGACTTGTGTTATGGGATACTAACTCAACGATACTATATTTTATAATATACCTATAATGATAATACTAATACATCAGAAAAAAGACCCAGGCCAATCAGAAAAAGTTCGTTTTTCATCATGACCCGACCGGGTTCGAACCCGAGATCTCCTGGGTGGCGGTCCGGCATGGTAACCATTACGCCACGGAGGTCGTCAAATACAAAATACTACCACTGTGTTGGATGGAACTTTCTACCAATTTAATTAGAGAGATATTATGTAGTTTAACAGCTTGTGGTAAACTCGAGGCGCGTGCGCATCAGGCGTCGTCAACCTACATACAAGATTTATTTGTTTATTTTGATGCACGGTTGGCGTGGCGCTCTTCAGTTTTTCGATGTATTCAATTATTCTAAAAATACAGCTTAGTTTGCGCTTGTGAAATTTTACGATTATTTTACTGTGAGTGATAAAATTTTCGTGCTTTAGACATTAATATAACTTAGATAGTATGTATTTTAACTAAGTATGCCTTATCAGTCAAATAACAGAATCAGTACTTTGCAGATAGATAATTGATAGGTATTAAACTTGAACTAACGTATATGATGGATGAGTGACAGAAATACATTTTAAAAATACACTGTTCCTGAAACGAATGACACATTTCATTATAGATGTCACTGTCAAATTAAAGAAGAAAAAACCGGACAAGTACGTGTCGGGCCACGCACAATGTAGGGTTCGTATTGGCGCACGCATTTCTTGCATGCAAATGAGTACAATGCCATATTCTATGACACGTTTTACGTTTTCGTCAAAGAAATTTTACTTCATAAGTTCGTCGGCTATTACTCGGTAACTAGTAGTGCCTACTTAACCGTTATAGTTTTCCTTATAGGTTCACTATATGGAACATACTTATACATGGATAAATACAAGACTTTCGGAGATAGAGGGGGGGGGACCACCGTGCAAAACGAAAATTGACACGTTAAATGTACATAATTTCGAAACGGATCATTGTATAGTAAAATGATCTTCCCACACCCTCAATGTTTTGAAGAGACCTATGTATCGATGCTCCACAACATGAGTTGGGCGCGAAAAAAAAATCATTTCCACTTTACATGTAGGGAAGGCAGCCCAAAAACATTTTTTTTTTCTTTTTCTTCCAGCACTTTTTTAACATTGTTAATATGTGTATGCATACCAAATTACAGCTTTCTAGCATCAAGCGTCTAGGCACTTGACCACGGTCAGACAGACGGGCATGGCGCAACTATAAGGGTTCCTTGTAGTTTACTACGGCACCCTAAAAAAGAGATGGCCTGAAACGTAATGTGGAATTAAAACGAAAATGCATTTCATACGTTTCTAAAGAAAAATAAACGTGAAGTAGATGTTTTCAAAAAAATGAAAAATTAAGATTTATTTTTACTTGTCAATGTCTGTCTGGTAATAATTGTTTAATTATAACGCTGTGGTGTGACGGCCCTGTCCTCTTATCAAGTTGTGATTAGTGTATCTTGTACATCAAATCTCGACACAATTAGACAAGACGTAATTTCTTAACAACCGTGTAACTCGTGTAAGAAAAGCAAACAAGCTTTAATCGGCAAAAGATTCGCCTTTATGTGTATGAGCCCTAAAAGCGGTAGCGGCCTATCGTAACTAATAGTTGTATTTGCGAAAACCTGTAATTAAATTATTTATTTGTTACTGGTGCTAAATAGGCCCCGAACTGACGGTGAAACCCAAATGCAACGAAATTGCAACTTCTAGTTAGAGTTTTATTTGAGTTTCTGTCATAGACTCCTATAATATTGTTTGTAAGTTGTTGGTTTTTGTAGAAAAATAAAAAGAAATTTTATTCTTTTTCCAGTGACGCAGAACACAACGAACTTGCATGTGCTGAACGCCACGATAGAGGAGTTGGACGTGTCACAGGCGGTCTTCCGAAGATTGGCGTCAATGGCGCTCACTGACGGGGACATAGGAAAAATAGTTGGTGAGTATTTTTTTAATGTACCTATGTAACCCGAAATAAATGCATTTATTTATTTTCAACCCGTGTGTCCTCACGCTATAACCTACAACCGTACTACGACTCAAAGAATAGTAGACGTAGACGCAGACCATGGCACTCATTCACATGGGTGATTTATAAGAACGCTAGGAGAGGTAGGGCACAGCGGATAATCCGCTCAAATCGGAGCATCGTATAGCCAAATAGCGGTCTCGGCCATGTTGTGTTCCTACGGTGAGTAAGGTTTCCAGAGCTCCACTTGGGGGGTTGGGAAGGTTGGCAACGCGTGAGTGATACCCCCGGTATTGCAAGCGTCTATAGGCTACGGTGACAGCTTACCATCACCATCAGGCCGACCGTATGCTTGTTTGCCACCTGTGTGCTACTCGCAGCTTCGTCCGCGTGGTCAATGATAATATCTAAACTTTATTTTTTCTCGTGGGAATAAGATGTTTTTTCCGGGTTAATAAGTATTCTAGAGTCACTCTCCTGACCTTAACCTTTCCCCCAAAAAAAAGTCATGTCATTCCGTTCCTTACTTTCGACGTGAAAGAAGGAGCAACAAACACACTCTCGCATTTATATAATTAGAATGGATACCCTGTAAAAATACCAGTTGTAGAACGCAAAATCAATAACATAAAATCTCTATGATTATGCGTATGCGAAAATAAATATAGGAACTATTTTTAAATCGTGTTCGGCCGTGTACAGCGACAGACGGCCTGACTCAATGGTGCAGATGTTGTCTGTCTGTTATCCATCGTGTTCGTATGTTAATAACAAGGTCAGCTTGTGGCTCTACCTACACCGCTCAATATTGTTGGTTCGTCACATTGTTTAAGTTAAAATTCTCTGTGGGTAAAAAAGGTCTCAATTTAATTTTGTCGGCATCTTTCGACACTTGAATAAGTTGCCCCCAAGTCTCTTAAATTATGACTATGGCTTTTTAAAGGCTTTTGGATTTTGATCCTACGAATCCCACGATTTTTTTTCTCTAAGGTGGCAAACAAGCATACAGCCCGCCTGATGTTACGCATCACCGTAGCCTATAGACGCTTGCAATACAGGGGGTATCACTCACGCGTCACGCGTTGCCAACCCTCCCAACCCCCCCAACCTCCCCTAGTGGAGCTGGAGACCTTATTCACCGTACGAACACAACATAGCCGAGACCAATGCTATTTGGCTACGCGTAATTTTTATAACTATTTACGCTACGAGAATAGACCCCCTGACTAATATTATAAAGAGGAAAAATTTGATTGTTTGTTTGTTTGAAATGAATAGGCTCCGAAACTACTGGACCGATTTCAAAAATTCTTTCACCAGTAGAAAGCTACATTATCAGGGAGTGACATAGGCTATTGCTTTTCCCGAAATTCAATGTGGTTCCCACGGGAACGGGTCCGGAACTTCACGCGGACGAAGTCACAGGCAAAAAAGCTATTATAAAAAAAAAAATTGTGGGTTTTAAGTTTTCAGACATTATTAATTACGTTAACGACCGATAGATGGCATGACAACACAATACTAGTCTATGACTTAGGACGCGGGTAGCCCTGGGCGGGTTGCACTAAGATAAGATTTGCTCGCGAAATCATTCTCGTAATTTTAATAGAGAAATTATTGTGGTACTTTTATAAATTAATTATTTGGTAATAATATAAATATTTTTGTTGCCAAACCAGCCGAGGAGGCATATCTGGAAGACGATTCGAATATGACTACCAGTGAGTAGTAAATGTGCTTGACATTGTGTTGTCAAATGTGTTGCATTGCAATTATGTGTTGTATGGTTGTAGCTTTTTTTGTTGAAGTAAGCGTGGCGGAGTATTTATCTAAAAGGCCGTTCGATGAGAGGCAATTAAGGTAGCTTTTAATGAATATTTTTGTTAATAAAAAAGTGATATGGCTTTATGTTAAATTCTGTTTTTAATTGTTGGTCAATGTTTCAATACTATTTTGCTTTGTAAAATATGTTGTAGTAACTTTAACTTTAAATTACGCGGAAAGATAAGAAAAAAAAACATAACACAATAAAAAAATACGCTTTGAAATCTACGTACATCAGTGCCATCTGTTATTTATGTTAGGAACTAACTTTAAAACAAACCTTTACAATTTTTTATGCCGTGAACTCGCTCGCACGTTCAAAGTAGTCAGGTAAAAAAATATTAACACTAATTATTCTAACATTTTATTAAAATAAAATATACTTAATCCAGTCATAAAATCTTTGACGTTTAAAAAAAGGCTTTTTGTAGCTCCACATACTTATCTCAGATTTTCATAGCCGTGCGACCGTGCGAGTTGGTTTGATTTAATGTTTGTTATTTGTTTTAATAGTTTTATGCGTGCGAGATGACGAATAACAATATTTTTTTTCAATTTCAGGCCAGTTCCCCAAGTATTCCTCGTTGGCTTGTCTCAACATCTCCAACAATAACTTAACCAGTGCGAACCTGCAGCCGTCCATCCAGAGACCGTTCGCATATCTCTTCAATTTGAGTGTATTGGATGCATCATCGAATAATCTGACAAAGTTTCCACTTAGCCTGGTCCACAGTAACCGGAAGATATCAGTTGATTTATCTGGTAAGGGTAAGCCTGGTAAAGGGTGCGTTTTGACGAAGCAAAAATTTTGGTTCATAGCAAATTAAACTTTATTGACTAGTCCACAAGTACGTACATGTAGGTACCTATGCGGCCGCACGCAAATCGCGGCGTCTAAATTTGCGCCCTTTGTTTGGGCGCTCGCGCTGCGCAAACGTGGTCGTTTTTGTAATGTTGCCAGTGAATATTTTGATTTATACTTTATTATTATTCGTCTGTATTTTTTTTTTGGTTTGTAACAGAACTTTCGTCTGGGTGAACCGATTTTGATGATTCTTTTTTATTTGAAACCTGGTGCAGCTATGGTCCCATTTCTGTAGAATTTATTTTATATTAAATACTTATTTATTATTTTACAAATTTTACAGGCAACAAGTATTTACCCTGCAAGCACTTCCAGAAGGCGATGTATGAGACGGCTAACATATCTCTGGTCACCTTTCTCAATTATAACGAGACGTACTGCGCACTAGACCTCCTGTTCAACTGGTTCAAGGACGTTACTATCGTGAAGATTGATCATCTCAGAGTGCAAAAAGAGGTACCCACATTCATATCAATAGGTATTTTTTGTGGTACAGTCAGCCAATGAAATGGTTTACCAGGGCCGTAAATATAATTCAGAGTTTTCTAAATATTGCGTGAAGGGAGTTACTAGAATTTTTATTTATCAAAATGTAATTATAAAGTTTTATGACGATGCTTTTAATCTTTATTAGCATAAAAAATCTTTGTTCTTCGTGCTTTAACTTGGTCACCTATTTCATTGGTTGACTGTCTAAAAAGAAATAAACAAACAAAAGCAGATAAAAATAAACAATAACAAAACACGAAATAACCTAACAAGAACGGCTGAGTAAGGGAGACAGCGCAATACATGATGTAAGGCGCTGTCTCCCTTGCTCAGCCATTCTTGTTTTGTTTTAAGCGGTCATGGTACGCCCTGGATGAATTTGTATGACATTTGATGACAGAGACTTCTTGGTGAAACGGGCATAGGTACTTAAACCCATTATTATTTAATGTTTTAAAACACTTTTCAGCTTAACGTAAGCTGTCGGAACATCAAACCGGCGAACATAAACTGCACTTGCGTGCCAGAAAGGCTGCTGGTGGGCGACGGAAATGACGTAAGCAACATGGTGGCGGCAGTGGATTGCAGCGAACTTCACCTAAAGGAAATGCCCACAAATCTACCGCCGAATACTGTCAAACTAAATGTCTCTTATAATAATGTAAGTATACAATACAATACTAATATTGGAATCAAAATAGTAAATAACAGCTCATATCATTAGGTCCCAATAGTAGCGTAACAATAGACCGTGGTGCTCGGCCATCGAGCCTCACTTGATTTGCCATCTCTCTACTCTAGGGTTTATACCCTAATGCCTTTTGCTTCAAATTGCTGTTTCACACGTAGTTGTTAAGGAGGGAAGTCCTTTCAATACTTCCTACTCCGACTATCTTCTTTCTGATTAAATTCGTAGTGAGTTCCAAGACAGCTGTAGTTTCTCCCCCGGGACGTCAATAAGTTTCATTGCTGTCAATCTGTGATCGCCGTTGTTGGCCCGGTTATACAGGAGACAGTGGGGGTGTGTGGTGGGTACCAGTTTATAAGTTACTAGCTGTTGCACGCTGTCGACCGTGTATATTTTCGCGTGGGTTAATAATAACACTGACAAATAACGTGGCTTTTTATTGGTAAAATAATTTTATTTGCTTATTTTTTTATACCACAAAGTTGGCAAACAAGCATACGGCTATAGAAGCTTGCAATACCGGGGGTATCACTCGCGCGTTGCCAACCCTCTCAACCCCCCAAGTGGAGCTCTGGAGACCTTACTCACCGTAGGAACACAACCACCTATGCTATTTGGCTACGATCTTCTGTAAGGTCGACCTTCCCCAGACGGGCTGCTCCGATTTGAACGGATTATCCGCTGTTCCCTACCTCTCTTAAGAATATAGAAATATGCCTATACCAATAATTAGTTGGCGATTAGTATAGGCCCTATACTAATCGCCAACATGGTATCGCGCGCAGACGTAAGACGATGTTTGAAGCTCATAATTATTACTCAGTGCATAACGATAATCGATTTTCAATTATTTTATAAACTGTAATCCCAAATTTTGGCGCGTACTATAATTTCGATTTCGATAAAGATGAAAATGTTGTTGATAATTGAATATTCTTTTTACAGATAACATCCCTGCAAGCGGTTGGAGATGACCCCACTTACGAACACCTTCGGCAGCTAATCGTGGACTATAACGACATAGTCAACATCGTAGAACTGGAAGGCACAAAGTTTATTGACAATTTTATGGTGTTCTCCATAGGACACAACAAGTTAAACACAGTAAGTACAGTCGCCTCGAGGATAGCAGGACCATCTTTAGGATGATTTTTGGTTGCAACATCCAACATCCTAGTGGACACATGCGGCTCTAATAAACAAAAACCCTGTTTGGTAACAAAGAAAAGGACGGAGCTAACAAAAGATCCACTTACAAGATGTGCAAGCGATTTTTTTCTAAAATGGTCCTCCTATCTTCGAGGCCACCGTACCTATAGAAAACAATAAAAAATTCTAGAATCTACTTCTCTCTCTAAACTTAAAAGCGCTCTTGTCGGTGTCTACCTCCATTTCCTCTATCTTGTGCCAGTTCCTTCACCTCTATTAAGGGTGCTTACATAAAGCAGCAGGTTTCCGGCACAGACAAATCTGTGCGGGTCGGTACCGACCGGTGCAGGTATAATATTTATATGTTAACATAAGCGCACACTTATACAGAAACCGGTTT
Source organism: Endotricha flammealis (assembly GCA_905163395.2). Taxonomy (NCBI): domain Eukaryota; kingdom Metazoa; phylum Arthropoda; class Insecta; order Lepidoptera; family Pyralidae; genus Endotricha; species Endotricha flammealis. The sequence continues at coordinate 15,219,866 of LR990864.1, read as the reverse complement.
CCGGTACTGACAAATCAGTGCGGGTTGTGCCCTTAGTATCTTCTTCATGGTTGTGCATGTTTCTTTATAAGTAATCGCATTGAGATACATATAAATATAAGTAATACCCGCACCGATCGGTACCGTCTCGTACAGATTTTTTCTGCACCGGAAACCTGTTTCTTTATGTAAGCACCCTAGACACGATGCCTGCCTTTTACTTCACTTTTTTCAACTTATTTATAAAATAAAAGACTTAACAATAAATAATATTACGTAACATCGATGTCACAATATGGTTAGATTAAGTTAGGCTACCTACTCTTCTCGGCCTTCCCCTTCTTCTACCATGTCTTATAAGATGTCCCACTAGTATTTCCCTTCTAGAATCTACTTAGGTTCTTCGAAATCAGCATTTCCTAGATGATTTATAGACGCTATCTATTTTTTTTAAACTATTATTGTTTTTTTACTTTCCTAGATACATACGTACGTTCTGTCGAATCGTTTCGACTACGCCGGGCCGGCGTTGTCCATAGGCGGGAACGAAATACACTGTGATTGCAACACAGAGAAGATGTTGAAGGTTTGTACAGATACAAATTAATGAGTTACCTATCAATACAGCTATCAGATGGCGCCGTGTTTAAGAAATTATTGAATTCAACAACCAAAATTAACCAAAACTATTCAAACACTATAGATATTTATATAAATGATAAAACTTAGATCTAAAATAAATATTTGATAAAATATACTGAGATAAAATTAAAACATATGCCCGAGCTAGGAGATTCCTGTGTTTCGGGCGTTAATTGTAGATTAAATTATATAAAGGCAGGGTAGCAACCCTGCATTTATAGGTAAAAAAAGGACTTTTACAAAAAAAAAAACCTAAATCTAAAGCCTGATCTAGATACTACCTAGACTACCTATTTAGCAGATAGGACTATAAAATTGGATATTTGATAGTTTCCGACAAAATATTTTAAAGTTACTCGTAATAATAATATGTAAACCCTGTTTTTCTTAAATTGACCAATGTAGTAAACAATCTTAGCGTGTCTTTTTATTCAATTATCCATGTGGTGCCGCATAATAAGAGTGTTGTGTTAAATGTCATTTCTAACTATATTATTATTATTTTGGTGTGAATGATAATTTTAATTGCCTATTTTCATTACAAAGACGTGCTAAGATTGTTTACTACATTGGTCAAGTTAAGAAAAACAGGGTTTAAATGTATGTATGTAGTAGGTACTAAGTATTTATTATTCTGTGGTAAATGTTTAATTTAGTTATATTTTCTTTAAAATAATATTTTCTTACTTACAGCCATGGCTCCAAGAAAACTTTAAAAACATACCAGACTACAAAAGCCTGCTCTGCCAGGACAAAATGGGCCCAGTGGTGGACTTAATAGAGTCCCACGTCTGCCATACACCGCGAGACTGGACAGACTACATCTACTACATAATAGGACTTGAAGTTTTAGTGTTAGTTTTATTAATTAGTAAAGTATCTTATGATTATTGGGTGTTCAAAACCGCTGGTTATCTGCCGTGGCCTGCTAACAAGATGCCTCGGTTACCTTGCGATTGGCTTTGTGAGTGATAATGTTATAGTAGATATAACCGTGGCGTCAAATGTAAGGGCTACAGTCTTAAATCACGCAGCGTAATCTATGCACAGCGTAATCTAAGCGTTAAATGTTATTTTTCAAATACACTAATCTTTTGGGAGGTTTCTGTACACTGCTAGTGTTAGTTTACGCTTGAGTAACGATTACGCGGAATTTAAGTTAATGGAAAGGGATATAAAAAAAAATCCAAGTACACCGAAGGTCACAAATTATAAGTGACTTTAATTTGGTGCATCCTTTTGAACCAATTTCACATTTTTCTATACCTACCACACACAAAGTTGGCAAACAAGCATACGGTTCGCGTGATGGTAAGCATCGCCGTAGCCTATAGACGCTTGCAATACCGGGGATATCACTCACGCGCTGCCAACCCTCCCAACCCCCCCCAAGTGGGGCTCTGGAGACCGTACTCACCGTAGGAACACAACATGGCCGAGACCAATGCTATTTGGCTACGATCTTCTGTAAGGTCCTTCCCCAGACGGGCTGCTCCGATTTGAGCGGATTATCCGCTGTGCCCTATCTCTCTTCAAAACATTACAGACACATCAACCTGTATGTACTTAGCATTACAGTGTTATTGTAAACGTTAAATAAAAGTTGCTGTTGTTTATTGTACGTGCGAAATTACGAGTGGCCCTTATTTTATTTTTAATTTACGATGTACATTGTAAATGTGTTACATGATAGAGATCTCTAAATTATATTTTTTGTAATTAATTATATGTATATAAATGTTATGAATAATAGTTTTAAACGTACAAGGGCGTACAAGTTTAAAAAGTTATTTTTATAATATATTTTAAATTGGAATCTCCAATAAGTCTCGATAAAAAAAACATGAGGCTATTTTATATAATTATGATTTATCATTAAACTAGCGAAACCCGCGAAACTTCACTTGTGTGTGTCCCCGCATTCCCGTAGGAATTTCGTAAAATCCTTGTATTATACATATAACCCTTCCTCTTGTATCACTACCTATTTAAAACAAACTTATCAAAATCCGTTGCGTAGTTTCAAGGCATACATAAGGACAGACAGACAACGGGAAGCGAGTTCATTTTATACTGTGTAAAGATAAATATATTTCATAATTAAAATTAATAAATATTTCCAAAAAAATATTGATTACGCTGGCGTAAGTAATAGGTACATTTTTTTTGTTTTATTATAATTTAATAGTGTGATATAATAACGTAGAATTATATTTGTATATGTGGCAGCGGTCACTTTAAGGACCATATTATAAGAATTATTGTAAATAGATATATTGAAAGAGGCTTCTGTTAAATGTTGGTAAGAATTTTTTTGCTTCAGTACTGGCTTTACTTAGTACAGGGTCAGAGACGTCTGCTAACTTCGCGCTACACGGTTTAAAATATTGGTTTTGAAACGAAATTCGGCTTGTGCTACACGGTTTAAGATATTTCAAACGAAGTTTATTGGAACGCGCCATTACAGTGGAAATCACGCAGCGTAATCTATGCACAGCGTAATCTAAGCGTACTCGCTGGTTGCACCGCACGTACAGTCGCCTCGAGGATAGCAGAACCATCTTTAGGATGATTTTTGGTTGCAACATCCAACATCCTAGTGGACACATGTGGCTCTAATAAACAAAAACCCTGTTTGGTAACAAAGAAAAGGACGGAGCTGACAAAAGATCCGCTTACAAGATATGCAAGCGATTTTTTTCTAAAATGGTCCTCCTATCTTCGAGGCCACCGTACTTACGTCAGTGCAATATATTTGTGATACGTTGTCGCAACGCGCTGTGTAGAATAGTAAGCCGGTACTGCAGCTTATTGTGCCATATTGAGAAATTTGGCTAGAAATTATGATTGAATACTGTAACAATGAAACTGAAATTTAAACTATGTATCGACGACGTTGCGTTGTCGCATTCGTGTTATCATGCATCCGATTTCATCAGAGATGTAATTGTTTCGATAAATCATAAAGTGGTCTTTAAATTTATAAAAAGTTAACGACTCTACACTCTCGCGAAGTTGAGCGAAACCGAGTGTGAACGGGATCTTTGTCCTGCTTCGTTTATTTTTCCTTTGTCTTCTAACTTCGTGCTTAACTTCGGTCAACTTTGCGACTATGTAGAGCTCACATTATAAAAATAATACCATACGTTACCACGTGGTAAAAGAATATTTTTGTTATGGTGTTTTATAAAAAGATGTTTATGAGAGACAGGTTACTACAAAACTCAAACTTTTTTGTAAATCGTTGGCTTTTTGTAATTATAATGACCTTCATTGTATGTAAAGTACAAATGTCCAACAAGGTGTAACAAGAATGGCTATTTTTGTATAATTACAATCAAGACTGTATATTTTGTATGAATTTATAGTGTTAAAAAATAAATATAAAGACATTTTTCATAATTACTCGTAACATTTTTTTTTTCTCTTTTGTGTGCCTGATCATACTTTAGTTTGGAGTGCTGTTGGTCACGGCTGTTGTCGATAGATGACAGTCGTTAAAGTCAAGGCGGTGGCCTTCGGGCGGCTTGAAAACACCGGTTTCTGCCAATTAGCATTGGAGCAGCGTGGCAGAGTACGCTCTAATTCCCTTCGATTGAAGGGAGACTCGTATCCCTGCCAGTAGGATGATTATGGGTTGATATGATGATGTCACGTAAGTAGTGCAAAATTATGGTATGTTGATAGCACGTTTTGTAATCTATAACACAATTAGCTCTGTAATAAAAAAAGTAAATATTTTTTTATATATTTAATTCACTAAATTTTTTGCTTAGTTATTTTTTAACCTTTTTACTAACAAATGTTTTCGTTCTAACTTTTTTCCCTTTACCTTTTACGTTTGTACCTTTATTGGATACCTTTTCCCTTACAATTTTCTTTGTAGGCCGTTTACTTATCTTTTTATTCTTAAAGTTCTCTTTATTCTGGTCTTTTTTATTTTTCCACTTATTATTTTCTGAATTTGTAACTTTTCTAAGCTTCTTATTCTTCCCGTTCTTCACAGCATCAGTTTTTTTTGTTTCACCACTTTCTTCATTGTTATCCAATTTTCTCCTGAAAAAAGGAAAAAAATGCATTTTATGCACAACAGTACTCACTCAGTCAATCTAAGAGATCAGGGCAACAATAAGGCAGTCAAGGAATTCATTTTGTATATAATTTGATCAGGTTATTTTAAATTTTTATGTGACAGAGAGGATTTTTCAAAGAAATTGGAACCTACGTCCTCTCGGAATCCGGCTGAGTGCTTTTCCATCTGAGCTACCAAGAAGGTGGCAAAAATTTTCATACTTTTTATTGTCGCCATTTTACTGATAGTTTTTATACCAACTACGCCGTTTTTTTTGACATTATTCTACACTTTAAAACCCTACTAATACTATAAAGGCGAAAGTATATATATATATATATATGTCGCATACGGTCATGAGTATGGACATGAACACTAAGCAAAACGAGGGTGCGCCATCTAGCGGCGTGTTGAGAAAACGTTGCTTTTGGCGCGCTCCGGCAGAGTCGTGATACGGAAGGCGGGCTCGACTGAACACTTGGTTATCGGGCGCCACCGAGAGTAGTACTCGTAGTCACGGAACTGTCGCGTTTTACCTAGTGTCTATTTGTATTTAGTTGAATTAAGATATGTACCTAATTAAATTGTGTTGTAACAAAGATTTGAAAAAGAGACCTAGACTGAGGTTTTTCTTGCGGCATTTCTTTTCCATCAGTGGTCATTCCGAAGTGCTAGTAAATTTAATAAACATTCTTTAAGTAGAACTAAAACTGTTGTTTCTCTCATATCACGACTACCCTCGTTACGCCCTTGTGATGTTGAATTGCACATCGAATTACCGCTAGGCTATCCGACATCAGAATTGGGATGTAAGTCGTGGTATTGAGAGTTTAACAGATCAGTCTGGTCTCACTAATGTAAAACGTGACAAACTAACGTGACAAATTAAGAAAATGCGTGTTCGATGCACGACGGACAGTCTGCTGTTGTTGACTACGAGTAGCGGAGTTTTGCGGACTACCGAGTACCGGCATTTAGTAGCGCAAAGTGTATCGTATGGTGGGTACTTAACCTCAAAACGAATCCAAATTCTAAAATAGTGTCATTTCAGGTGTATGACCGTGCGATACTCGACGATGTGTGACGGGTAGCGGAGGCTGAGCCGCGACGCGCACCAAGCGGTGGCGGTACAACAGCAGCGTAGCAGCGACGCACCCCGAGTCACAGTGAGTTCAACCGAGGCAGCGACGCGCCCCGAGTCGCAGTGCAACCAAAGCAGCGAAGCGCCCCAAGTCGCAGTTCAACCGAGGCAGCGACGCGTCCCGAGTGACACGGGTGTGTGCCCGTGGTGGACTGGTGAAGTGTACCCTCCGATATTATAAAAAAAAAGGTCAGTGTTGATTACGTATGATGCTAAGTTTAAGCTTAAAGTGCTAAGTTAAGCTGAAACTGTGTAAGTTTAAGCTGAAACTGTGTAAGCTAAAGTTGAAACTGTGTTAGTTTGAGCTGAAACCGTGTATGAAGTTAAGCTCATTGGTCATTTAGCACTATTCATTAAAATGAATTATTTAGAGGTCAAGGTCATTAAAGGTCAATGTGAGGTCAAGGTCATTAAAAGGTTAATGCACACAATGATTTAGAGGTCAAGGTCATTTAAAGGTTAATGCACACACAGAATAAAGTATTTTTGACTTCAACTTTGACTTTGAGATTTTTGACTTTGGAGGTCATAATCAAATGTATCACGTGGAGAGTGGGGTTCTTAAAAGGGGTTCAAAAATTTCATCCTTTTATCGCTAGGACGCACCGTTTTCGAGATAAACGTTTTGTTTAAATAATTTTTACTTAGTAACTTCAATGAACTCAAACAATGTTTTATTTTTGATTTCCGGACAATGGAGCGAGACGAGGATCAGCGGGTCAGCGGTGTGCAGACTCTGAAGTGGACCCGGTTTGCTGATGATGGTGGCGAGCTGGCGAGGCAGAAGCACCGGCGAAGTCGAGGTGCCCGGGATGTCTTGAGGAGAGTATTGTTTGATGATATTGAAGTGGAGACTACTGAGCAATAATGTTGATTTTAAGTTATGAATTTTAAAAGTTCTGTTTTCATGTAAATTGAGAGACATTTTAAATTAAATGTTGAGAAATAATTGCTCAATGGTTTCGATGGTGGAGTATAATTTAAAGTATACTTAGTTCGAATTGTGCTCAGAAAGTAATGTACCAGTTTAAGTTAACGTACCAATTTATAATGTTGAGTAGAGTAAGTGATCTATGTAGTGATAGGGTCTGTGAGATACCACACGGAGTTGTTGGTCAATGTTGAGTTGGCAATGGTGATTTTGCCGGTCGGCTGATATTGCCGTGGAGATAGAGAACTTACTCAACTAGTTATTGAACACCGTCTGTTGTAACTGTGATGGTGCATGATTCTCTCTGGTAGACCTTAGTTAACTCTCACAGCACATTGTTTTGAAATTGTAATTTGAAATTATAATGTGGCTAGGTAGAGTCATATTTGAGATAGAGCCATTTGAGAAAGAGCTATTTGAGATAGAGCCATTTGAGACACAGCTATTTGAGATAGAGCCATTTGAGACAGAGCTATTTGAGTTAGAGCCATTTGAGTAGAGCCATAGAGCCATTCGAGGTAGAGCTGTACGAAGTAGAGCTATACAAGGTAGAGCTGTACGAGATAGAGTCAGTTGAAATAGAGTTATTGATAAAACGAAGCCGAAACTTTAAGGTTTCTATTCTCGAAATGGAGACAAATGAAAGTGAGTAATGAGAAAAGTTTAGTTGATTTAATTACGAGTTACTGTATTGAAATGTAATGTAATGACTGGACGTTTTGTGTCCGATGGACTGGAGGTTTTGTGTTCGATGGACTGAACATATTTTGTGGCTCGATGCCTATGGATAGGCTTGAGTTTGTGTGTTGGGCCAATTAACACTGTTGGTATAAGGAGTGATGCAATGCAGTGTTGACTGTATTGTAGAATATTAAATTAAGTTTCTTTGAGTAAAGTTTTCTCATAACTCTAAGTGAACTCTTTGGTGATAAGGCCAAGAGAATTGAGTAGACATGTAGAGTATTGGCAAAATACATAAAGACTAAGTACCAATTTCATTGTCATGACATGAGTAATGACGAATTTTGTAAAATTATTCGAAATGTTTGTTGTGTACCCAGTAAGTACTCAACAGCAAGGGACCGCGTGAAGGTCACAGGGATGATCTGGTGGTTGGTCACAGGGATGATCAGCTGTAACCACGGGGATGGTTATGGCACCTTGCTTTTGACGAACTCTGTTAATTCGGTTGTTATTGATTTTATTTTCATTATTGGTACTAAGCTCTTCATGGTTACGTGCTTGATTTGTTAAGCTAAGTGTGACTTAGAATAAATTGGACTTTATATTGAAACTTTGGATTTGAGTTGGAGAGAAAGTTCTTAGAATAGAAGTAAATTAGACTTGATATTGAAACTTGGATTTGATATTGAAACTTTGGATTTGAGTTAGAGAGCAAGTCCTATGTGTGGTCAGGAGTGACCGAACGTTGTGATACTGTGTGAGTATTGATTGTTTCAGTTACACGCGAGGACGCGTGTCTCGCAGGATGGCCGTGTCGCATACGGTCATGAGTATGGACATGAACACTAAGCAAAACGAGGGTGCGCCATCTAGCGGCGTGTTGAGAAAACGTTGCTTTTGGCGCGCTCCGGCAGAGTCGTGATACGGAAGGCGGGCTCGACTGAACACTTGGTTATCGGGCGCCACCGAGAGTAGTACTCGTAGTCACGGAACTGTCGCGTTTTACCTAGTGTCTATTTGTATTTAGTTGAATTAAGATATGTACCTAATTAAATTGTGTTGTAACAAAGATTTGAAAAAGAGACCTAGACTGAGGTTTTTCTTGCGGCATTTCTTTTCCATCAGTGGTCATTCCGAAGTGCTAGTAAATTTAATAAACATTCTTTAAGTAGAACTAAAACTGTTGTTTCTCTCATATCACGACTACCCTCGTTACGCCCTTGTGATGTTGAATTGCACATCGAATTACCGCTAGGCTATCCGACATATATATAAATTATCCTTGTAAAACAGGGAGTATGTATACTTGTAATTAAATTTTTCAACTATTTGTACCTAAAATGTAAATAAATATAAATGCATACTTCTTAGGTTTCTCAAGTATGGTGGAGATGTTGTCCCTGTTGGGCGCTTTCTTCATGCGTTTCTTCCTTTTGTTGGCGTTCTGTTTGAGTTTGAGCATGTACTCCGGTACTTGGCATCCAGACTGCTTCATCACTGACGCTATGCTAAAAGGTTAATTAGATTTTTAATAAAAAGTTCTTTTATATTTAAGGTAGAAATAAAAGGCGTCGTCTGATGTAAACTCTTTTTAATCATTTTAAGGTTTGATTTTTAATCGTTAACTAAAGAAACCCGCGCAACTTCATTTGCGTGTACGCGCGCGCAACTCGCCGCTTTCCCGTGGGAAATTTGAAAAATCTTTTCTTATGGAATGCCTACGTCATTCAAAGAACACCTCCAAGTTTCGGTCTCTACGATCAGCGGTTTAGGCTGTGCTTTGATCAGTCAGTCATCTTTAATCATAAAATATTTTTGAACGAAACACAACGCCAAGTAGTATAGTAATGAAATATATTTATATTCACCTCCTAAGGTTCACGACGTCGTCCTGAGTGAAGAAGGTGACCGCCCGACCGCGTTGGCCTGCACGACCGGCACGACCGACCCTGGAATAAATTATTGTTATTAACCTAAACTGCTGGGCAAACGTCTTCCTGCCCATGAGTTCCTAATATTCATGGATCAGCAGGAGCAGGAGCTCGATGGCGTCGCTGTGTATCGCACTCTAATATGAACACATACGTTAAGCGACGTCGACCTAGCCAGCATTTGGATGGGTTTTGTTATCTCGAGCTTCTCCGTGCCTCAGAGGGCACGTTAAACCGTCGGTCCCGGCCCTGCTGTTGTCGATGGATGACAGTCGTTAAGCTAAGTCGGTGGCCTTAGGGCGGCCTCTACCAATCCGCATTGGAGCAGCGTGGCAGAGTACGCTCTAATCACCTTCTATTGAATGGAGACCCGTATCCCAGCAGTAGGGTGGATGAGTTGATATGATGATGGATAAGAAGGAGGATTTTGGACGTGAAAGCCCACCACGCTGGCCATCTAACATCTAACATCCGTGGACGGCTGTTTGTATCAAATACTCTTCCGCCGCCACCCTATGTTGGTACACTACCCTTGCACCAATTTTCCAAAATGATTAGTGAGCCCTGAATCATCACACCACTTCTAATTAACAAAATGTTAACTTTTAATATTTTTTGAAAGAAAAATTCCACCTCGTCCCAGGTCGGGTTCGAACCCACCACGTCCTCTTGATATCCGGCCGACTGCTCTTATCACTGAGCTATCGGGAAGGTTAGTAGTGGTGGTGAAGTTTTACATTTTCTATAAACTGCGCGAGTCGCACTTATTAAACTTAAAATGTACTTTTCGAGAACGTTAGTGGCCCACCTGTGTATATAGGTAATGGCCGAGGGCGGGAAGTCGTAGTTGAGGACGAGATTGACGCCGCGGAAGTCGATCCCGCGCCCCATGAGCTCCGTGCAGATCAGCACCCAGATGCGGCCCACGCGGAAGCTGCGCACCACGTTGTCACGCTGAAACAATATTATATTATTTCAATTTAACTATTTCTATAACAATATAATAAACTAGCGGGTTCCAAACAACCAAATCTTTCCTCTTTATAATATTAATACAGTTGAGTGAGACAGCGTTTAAGAAATGTGCAGCTCGACCCGGGAAGTCTCACAGAATATCAGCAATGGGTTTCGTTCGGTGAGTGAGAGAACACCTTCTACAGCTGAATATTCATCCTTGGTGACGTCACATGAGGCCTGCCTGCTTGTTTGTGTGACGTATTGCTTCACGTCGATATCCTGTGAGTGAATATAAATTCAAATTCAAAAATACTTTATTCTGTGGACTCTTGCGGGCACTTAGACACGTTATTTACAATGGATGTTCCATAATAATATTATTATTCTGTAAATAAGCTACTCTATAAACTACCACCATTTCGAAAACAAAGCAAAATGACCACCGGTAAAAGAAACGGCGAAAGAAAACCAAAAAATGGAAGGATTTAAAAAAAAAATGATAATATTAATAGCACTGACCTGGGCCTGTGTCCTGTCCGCGTGGATAACGTCCACGTTGATTCCATCATATATGAGTTCCTTGAACAGTTGCTTCGCCCGTTCTTTGCTCTGTACGAAAACTGCAAAGAAATTATTTGTTTATGGTTAATGCTGATTTCGCACCATCGAAGCGAGGCAAATATAAGATTATAGGAACGCAACTACAGTGGATTTCATTTATTACGACCTTGGTTGTAGCGACCATTTACCTATAGCGACGTTAAATCTAAGTCCCTTGAATTTAAAGCATACTTTAGTACAAAATTCATGTGGCTATAGCGACTTTGGATGTAACGCCGAGTTCGGGTGTAGCGACTGTTTTTAATGAATCATTTGTAACAAATTCCTAGAAATCCCATGCAGATATTGCGACCGGAGTCGGCCGCCAAAGACACAAAGATTTTTTTCTTTCACAAACATTTCTTATCTTTTGTTTACATCCATTGCACACAGATGGTCAGCAAGTGTGGAGACCATTACCTTTTGTTTATAGATATCAACTAAGTAGGTAGGGAAGCGTGTACACTTCGGAGCTTTTATGGTTCAGTTACAAAGTGATATTCTGAGTAGCAACTGGGTTTAGTACTAAGTGTATGTGTGTCTGTATCTCTTTACCTTTGCCTGTAACGACTTCCGGATATAACGACGAAAATAGAGTGGTCCCTTCATTGTCGTTATACCCGAAATCCACTGTATTTACAATTTATATGATGATTGTTCAGCAGATATAGTATTTATATTCGGCAATCGCATTCTTATGTGCAATGAAAGATTGAACTGCAATTTTTTTTAAACTTAAGAAAATTTGAATTTTACGGGCCGTGCAAAACCTTAAATCATGGATGTCATTGCTAAACCAAAGAAGAAACAAAGAGATAGTTCCACAAAGTTTTTTTATACCACAAAGTTGGCAAACAAGCATACGGCCGCCTGATGGTAAGCATCACCGCCTATAGACGCTTGCAATACCGGGGGTATCACTCGCGCGTTGCCAACCCTCCCAACCCTTCCAAGTGGAGCCGTAGGAACACAACATGGCCGAGACCAATGGTATTTGGCTGCGATCTTCTGTAAGGTGGAGGCCCTTCCCCAGACGGGCGGCTACTCCGATTTGTCTTACCTCTTTTAATAAAAATTTTTTCATTAGTTCACAGTACGCAAATAAAGTATATTCTATCTATCTATCTATCTATCTACTTACCCAGCACCGGTGGTTTGAGCCCCTGCTGCACGAGTTGCCGGAATGCCACCAGCTTGCCGTTCTCATTGCCACAGTACAGCAACTCTTGATCAACTAGGTTAGTGGCGGCATTTCTGTTTCAAACAACATAAAGAGTAAAAATTTTTATATCATACCGTTAATACACTAGCTAAACACGCGCAACTTCGTTTGTGTGTCCAGTCCACCCCACTATCAGAAAATCCTTTATCGGATGCCTACGTCATACAAAGAGTACATCATGCAAGTTTCAGAGGCATTTCTTCTCGTCAATCGGCATTCCGAAATACTGGTAGATTAAAAATATATTATGAAACATTGCAAATGTCGTGTCTAAGTATGACTGACAACGCACAGCTAAAACGCTGTTTGTTTTTTTTTTATCTGTGGGTCTACGCTGCCGCAGCGAGTCAGTCAGTCAAACATTCAGGACAAAGAGGTAGGGCACAGCGGATAGTCCGCTCAAATCGGAGCAGCCCGTCTGGGGAAGGACCTCCACCTTACAGAAGATCGTAGCCAAATAGCATTGGTCTCGGCCATGTTGTGTTCCTTCGGTGAGTAAGGTCTCCAGAGCTCTACTTGGAAGGGTTGGGAGGGTTGGTAACGCGCGAGTGATACCTCCGGTATTGCAAGCGTCTATAGGCTATGGTGACGCTTACCATCAGGCCGACCGTATGCTTGTTTGCCACCTTTGTAGTATAAAAAAAAGCATTTTATATTTATAGATAAGTAAGATATATAAGTAGCAGTACGATTTTCCCATACCTTTGTCCAACTGTAATATTGACAAGCCCCCTCAAATTGTGTCGACACCACTTGGCCACCGCCGGCGTATGTGTCGCGCTGAACATCGCCACGCGCCTTTGCTTGCTGCCACAGGACGCCATGATTTGCTCCAACTGTTGCCTGAAGTCTGATACCTGCTCGGTCGTACCCTCAAACATTTTATCTGCTTCGTCTATTATTAACCAGCGTACTCTGTTGAAAATAAATAATAATCACATTTATTTATTTTATTTATTTATTTATTACAAAAATCCACAGCCCTTAGAATTAAACAATAAAGATCTTAAATAGATTTAACTAGTAATAAGAATAAAATAAGGACAAGGGGATTATATCTTAAACTGTATTTTTTAAAATTAAAATATAATGATACTAACGACGTCCTCCGTGGCGTAATGGTTACCACGCCAGACCGCCACCCAGGAGGTCCCGGGTTCGATCCCCGGTCGGGTCATGATGAAAAATGAACTTTTTCTGATTGGCCTCGGGTCTTGGATGTTTATCTATATATGTATTTGTTATAAAATATAATATCGTTGAGTTAGTATCCCATAACACAAGTTTCGAACTTACTTTGGGGCTAGCTCAATCTGTATGAATTGTCCCTATAATGATACTAACATGAATATGGGCTATGGTAACAGAACCAAGTTCGAAACAGGTAGTAATGTTTTACGGTGTCTATGGGTGATTTAAAAAAAAACAGTACTTAGAGAGGGAACGCACGAGCAACTTTGTCTCCCGGCAATTTATTTGTCTATGTCGCCGTCTCTTTGAAAGGTGCGCGCACGAGAGCGACAGCGACACAACTTTTTCTCAGTGTTGCCAACATTTTGCGCTTTTTGTACCTTTCAAATAAACAATTTTTAACCCTTGCTTTCGCTCATTTTATTTGTATTTATGTTTTTAGACGTTTCTAGCCCTTATTTTGGCAAAATTTGCTCTAATAAAAAAAATCTAGCTCTTTTTAGCTCGTCCGACTGCCCTTTTTCAAAAACCAAGGTGGCAACACTGCTTTTTCTATAAAAATTTACGTTATAAGTTGGCAACCCTGGAAATTTATTTTGTCGCCGTGCGGGCTCCCGCGGACAAAAAAGTCTCCCGGGTGTTGCGTCGCTACGTGCGCGCACTTTCTTACTAACCCATAGACTTGATGTAAGAGACAAAAAAGTCGTAGAGACAAAGTTGCTTGTGCGTTCCCTCACTTACCTTTCTAAGGTGATGTTAACACTGTCTCGGTTGAGTAGGTAGCATAGACGATTAGGAGTACTGATTAAAATATCTGAAAAAAAAAAAAGATTTTTTAGAATAAACTATGTATATTGATTTAGTAACTTTTTTAGAATCAAATACAAGTGCTTTCAAATCGTCAATTTTTTTTCTACTATTTGGCAAGAATCTTAGCACTTGCTCTTTTCAGGCGGTACTAATAAATAAATAAATAAATATAAATATATAGGGACAATTCATACAGATTGAGCTAGCCCCAAAGTAAGTTCGAAGCTTGTGTTATGGGATACTAACTCAACGATATTATATTTTATAACAAATACATATATAGATAAACATCCAAGACCCGAGGCTAATCAGAAAAAGTTCGTTTTTCATCGTGACCCGACCGGGGATCAAACCCGGGACCTCCAGGGTGGCGGTCTGGCGTGGTAACCATTACGCCACGGAGGTCGTCAATAAAAAACAGAAAACAATAAAAAAACATTGAATTTTTTAACATAAAGAAAGTAATAATTATAAAAAAAGAAGCGTATCAATATACTGGTTTACATAATTACATTTTAAAGTGTAAAATAAATTATATAATTGAAACAATATCAACAAATGAAGCTATGTGCACAGCTAGATAAAAAACATACCACTCTTTCTAATAGTAGCCTCTCTTTCCTTCACTTTGCTTTCCTTAATGTTCCTGACAACACTACATCTCAGCTGTGTTGCAGCGCTTAACCTCAAAGCTTCTCGGAATATCTGGTGGGCCAGTTCCCTTGTAGGGCAGAGTATGAGGGCTCGGGGGCCTCCCTGTGGGGGACCGAGGCTGTGCAGGATGGGGACGAGAAACGCTGCTGTTTTACCAGAGCCAGTTGGTGCACAGGCTAAGATTTGGCGATCCTGTGTAAAAAATATTATGTTATTGTTAATAAAAACAGATGGAATACACACACCAACGATTGTAGTTGCAATACCCTGTTCAGGGTCCATGTACCAATTAGATTAATTAGATTTAAGTTGTACATGTGCAATGAATGATAATAAATAAATAAATAAAAGATAAAAATTATCATCATCATCATATCAACACATAATCATCCCACTCCCACTACAGGGACAGGGTTTCCCTTCAATTAACTCTGATCAAAAAAAATAAAATTTTAATTTATTATTAGCCTTTATTTTTAACTGTTTTTTTAAAAACATTTACAATATTTTTTTATATATTTTAAAACTGTCAGGATATTAGATCAGAGAACAAGGAATCAGAATCAGAGTAAAAGGAGAAATTCTAAGAACCATTATTATTTTTTATTATTATTAATACTATTATAAATCTAAGAACCATGATAAATATAGGTAATTTTCAGTTGCTTTTAAAAAACACACTATAAGTCCTATTTTGGTTATAATTATCAATTTATCAGAATTGTAAAGTAAAATGAGATTCTACTTACTTCAAGCATGCACGGTAACGTCTGCCGTTGCACCGGTGTTGGCTCAGTGTAACCGCACTGTGTCACTGTGTCAACGAGTGACTGGGACACATCATACCGTGACACGAGATCTGTAAAGTCTAGTAATGCTGCTGGGATGTGTCTTCCTATTGCTTTTATTCCGTGCTCATTGCGGAAACGGTTATTCTGTTGATAAAAAATATTTGCAACATTGTTATAGCAACAAGTTACTAAGGTTACTATTTTATGATACTGTACATATTTGGCCTTGCTCCGAAATGGTGGTAGGTCATTTTGCTTTGTTACCGAAATGGTGTTCGTTTATAGAATAGCTTAGCATAGTTATAATTACCCACGATACTGTAGGCCCTACAGAATAAAATATTTTTGACTTTGACTTTGCAAAGATGGCTGTTAGTTGTTGCAATTTAACTAGTCTGTATACTATTTTTTAGTTATCTATGTATACTATTTTTGTGATTTGTGCCATTTCTAACTATATTATTATTATTTGGGTGTGAATGATAATTTTAATTGCCTATTTTCGTTAAAAAGACGTGCTAAGATTGTTTACTATATGGGTCAAGTTAAGAAAAACAAATTCACAAAATATTCCAACATGTTTGTGTGACTGATAACATAAATAAGCAGGTTGAAATAGGATTTTCTAACAAAAAAATATGAAGATTCTGTCATTTTTTGTTTTGTTGTACCCAAAATCTTAGTTATTCTAATACTACCAAAATGTAAACGTTTGTGGGACCTTAGTGCTTAATACCATAAGGCGACTCCCTGACACAATTGTCACATCAATTTCATTGCACATGATAGGTAACAAAAAAAAACCCAGTTCTTACCTCTTCCAGCTCAAGTTTCTTCTGTAAATTCTCGGTCTTTTCTTTTTTATTCTTTTTCTTTTTTTCGCCTACTTTTACACCATCAACAAGCTGAAAATCACCCTCACTTTCACTGTGACCGTCCGAATCAGCATCCGATTTTTCACTGCCAAAAACTTCCTCTTCCTCACTTAATTCCTCTTCTTTTACCACTACTTCTTCTTCCTTCTTCACTGGAGATGGTTTTATCTTCTGTACCTACAAGATATAACGAATATTAACACAAAAAAATCATTAAAAGTATGATTAAAAGCATAATCGAAATACAAGAGGTTATGTGGGCAACTTACATTATTTTTAACACCTAAAACACGATGTTTGAAAGTTAAACCTTTAGTTAATTTCTTGAATATATCGTAAGCATCCATTTTAGACACATTTAATTTGTATTAGTTGTAATAATTATAGAAAAACGCACGTGCGAGTATACAACACACATTTATTGACAAGTATTGACTGACAGATGTGACAGATTCCATGAATGAATGACAATTTTGACAATACAGACAACTGTCCGTCTGACAGTGACAAAACAGAACTACAGATTAAACTCATTGAGGTATATTCATGGAGTGCATGGAGTACAGGTACTATACCTATATCAAAATGAGTTATACAAATATTGTGCTTTTACGAAACGAATAATGTGACATATGTTTATCTCTGTTTAACAAAGGGTCATCTCTCGTATGACAAAAAGGGATGACTAACTCAAACATTTCTATTTCTGGAAACATCGAAAAATTATTTGCGAAATTTTGACATGTGGCACCTGGACGCCATTGTTAAGTCAGTTGTTGTATAAGTACTCAAGCTGTCAGTTCGTCCAACAAAGTTGATTTTTAAACAATAACTTTCAGTTTTATGTGAAACAGTGTGGATTATTTTGCTTTATCACAATAGCAATTATTAACAAACATGCCTGTATGTTGCATTAAGCGATGTAACGCGAGGAATAGTAAAAATCAGCACCAGTTAAGTTTGCCTAGGTTAGTATTCTATTTGCTCTTACTGTATGTCGTGTATTCCGTTTATTTATTATTAAGTGTTAAGTAAATAGGTTTTAAAGAACAAAGAAACCGTAAGTAATATAAAATTTCATGTATATGCTTTTATTTTTGTGTTTAATTTTCCATGTTATTGTTTACATAGTGTTGTGAAAAAGTATCGAAATTTCCTATGATAAAATACTTTTCTTGTAATATTTTTCGGAAAAAAAGTCATCACTAATATCATTAAGATGAATCAAATTAATCAGTAACTAATTTTGATTCATACAATCATCGGCATTAAACAGCATAATTATATGTGTAATATGCTTTTAATGTACTGTTATTTTGTTTCAAGGTTCCCCAAAAATACAATTATGAGAAGGAAGTGGCTAGATGCCATTGGTACTGAGAATATAAAAAACTGTCGAGAACTCGCAATATGCTCGTTGCATTTTGAAGAATCATGTTTTACTAGAACACTTAATCGAATAATTCTTCATCATTGTTTTCTTTGGTAAGAATTGTGAATAGATGGTATAAAAGTTTGTTAGAAAGCTTATTAAATATGGATATTAAGAGTAATAATTGTAGCTATGTTTGTCGGGATTGCTCTTTAGGGTTCCGTAGTACTACAAGGAACCCTTATAGTTTTGCCATGTCCGTCTGTCCCTCCGCGGTCCAGCGCCGAGACGTTTAAAGCTAGAAAGCTGTAATTTGGTATGTATACATAGATTAACAATGTTAACAAAGTGCTGGAACAAAATTTTGAATAATATCTTTTTTTAAGGGTAACATGTAAAGATGGAATGTTTTTTTATCATTATTTAGAATCATTAGATAGGTCTCTTCAAACATTGAGGGTGTGGAAAGTCAAAGTGTCATGATACAATGATCCATTTCGGAAATATTTACTTACAGAAGATCGTAGCGAAATAGCATTGGTCTCGGCCATGTTGTGTTCCTACGGTGAGTAAGGTCTCCAGGGCTCCACTTGGGGAGGTTGGGAGGGTTGGCAGCGCGTGAGTGATACCCCTATACCGACTAAAACTCTCACTCACTGCCACCTTATCCGCCTATACAGGCGGGGCCACGGGAACTGCGAAAGATACCTGTGAGTGATACCCCTGGTATTGCAAGCGTCTATAGGCTACGGTGCGGTGGCGGCTTACCATCAGGCCGACCGTATGCTTGTTTGCCACCTGTGTGGTATAAAAAAAATTATCGTGTCAATTCAGTGTTTTGCACGGTGCCGGTGGTCCCCACCCCCTCTATCTCCGAAAGTCTTGTGTTTGGAAATTTGCAAAAAATCATGGTAGTAGTTCATATACTGAACCTTCAATGAAAACTATTACGGTTAAGCAGGCTTTACTAGTTACCGAGTAATAGCCGACGAACTTTTAAAATAAAATATCTTTGATGAAAACTTACAAATGTGATAGAATATGATATTGGACTCATTTTCAAACAAGCAAAGCACAGTAAATACGGAGCCCTACACTGTGCGTAGCCCGACACGCACTTGACCGGTTTTTTATTTTAATTTTACATATTAACTCACATGAAATGAATAAAAATTTATTTTATTTCCAATCAAAGTAGTTTTCCTTTAATCCCACTAATATTATAAAATCGAAAGTTTGTGAATATGTTTGTTACCTCTTCACGTTCAATTGGCTGGGCCAATTTTTATGACACTTAGGTTGTTGATAACTTGTAATGAATAATACATCAACACCGAAAAGTCGAAACAGAAAATAGCGGTCTACCACGTTACTATTAGTTGTTATTTATGTGTGACACAGCTAATTAATTTCCTTTTCTACAATGTGATTTATGTGCTATTTATTTAAAAAGGCAAAAAATTGAGTAGCCGTTAAGCAAACTTAATCACAATGTTAACGTAATGTTTTTTTCGATATCGATAGTTTAATTTTATCATATCAACCGGGGCATCTCTAACACCGGCTTGTGATTGGTCGGCTCATGGAAGCCATATTTATGGTAAAAGTTTAGGTGTGACCACTTTTCTTGTAGGTATGTTGTATCCTCTTCTTTATTTAATCTGAGATTAAACTGGGCAGGACCAGAGAGTATAGAGTAATATTATTGCTCTATGTATTATTTAATTAAATAATAAATAAATTAATTGAAATAACACCGTTTGTAGATCAGTGAACGCCGGCGCCGGAACAAAATTGTATTGAATACATTGATTTACAAAAATCCATTAACTAAAAATGGCGGCGAATCACCTTCTTAAAAGTTCGGAAGTTTAAAAATAGATGGCGCTTTTGGAAAGATTTTTTCATGGTAAATACTAGCGTACCTATGGATTTTTTCTTTTTAATAAAAAAACAAAATACAATGACCTAAAAATAATTACAACCAATATGACATTAAAGTTTGATCATTTTGTTATTATTGAGGAGCTCGATGGCGTCGCTGTGTGTCGGACGTTATCTTTGTGCTTTGGAGGGCATGTTAAGCCATCGGTCCCGGCTGTGGATGAAAGTCGTTAAGCCAAGGCGGTGGCCTTAGGGCTGTTTGAAAACACCGGCCTCTGCCAATCCGCATTGGAGCAGCGTGGCAGAGTATGCTCTTATCACCTTCGATTGAAGGGAGACCCGTATTCCAGCAGTAATGGCATGATTATGGGTTGATATGATTAATTTTGTTATTATTCTCATGAATGTCCTTTACTAAAAATGTGAAATTATAGTGATTTTATTAAGAAAATGGATAGAATAATTTTCTTGTAATTAGGTAAACAGGTAAATTATAGTTTATTATAATATCTGTGCCTAAATACAATGATGAGGTACTTTTGCCACCGCAATAATTTATGAATGTAAAAACTTATATTCCGATAGCTTTGGCTAGATGGCGCTGTGATACTTGAAGCGGGATGTTTGTCATTTTAATATTTACAAAAGCAGTTTTAAAGGTAGGGTTGATAATAAAAATACGCATCATCAATGGAATCACTGCGAGTTTATTTTATACTTTTATTACATCCAACTGTTATACGTCGCATGAGAATTCAAAATGCAGATTTGAAAAAACGATAAACCCAAAAAACAATACAAAACAAACAAGTTTTCGCTTCGAAATTACCAAATAAACAATCAAACGCTGTGACCGACTGTACTAGATTTCATGAATACATTTCACTTACAGCCGTCCACTTATAATAAATACACTTCCAGTTCCGTTCACGTATTCACCCGAAAGTCAACTTTATAACTTACAATATTCAAATAACCAACCGTGCTCTTTTCGTAAGTTAAATAATTTACAAAGTCAACTTCCAGATGTTATACAGTGAATTTTGCACTGGTTGATGAGAATAAAAGACTGATGAGATTAAAAAAAAAAGTTAGTAATTTATCATTGGTTCTAAAATTTTATTTCGAAAATCCGGACATTTTCCAAGACAAAAGCTTTTCGTTAATCCATTTACGGTTTTTATTATTTACCTTGTATATAGGTAAATAATTTGGAAACTGATATAAATGCCGTTTGCTGTATTTTTGTCCGTTCGAATTTTCGGAATTAAATATGACAAAAAATGCATACATTTATGGAAGTTTTTATAACTATTGTTGCTTGAACTTTGTCCATAATATCGTAATCTTCTCTTCTGTAATGCCTGTTGATTTTCATGAATCCAAAATTCTTAAATATCTATACATTATACATACTTAATATCTATTCGTTATAGTGAACGGCCATAGTGATAATCGAGAGTTACCTAAGTTTCGATAACTAATAGTACAGCGGTCTAGTCGAATACCAAGATACTTACAGTACTAAGTTCTCCGACCATCGATATGTACCACCCACCCGAGTTGATTCCTTAATCACATATATATCAACAACATCAAAACAAGTAAAGACACTATATTGATAGCACTGGAGTCGCGGAGTCCTCTTCACGTGAAACTATTATTACAACCAACCAATAGTCTACGTAAGAGTGTTATTTTATCTAAACTATTACCAAATTAGTTTTTAATTTTGTAACTATTTTTGATATTTAAACTAATTTGGTCATTAATATTTACAATACCTAATTAATAAACTGGAGGACGATGATTCTTATAAATCAAAAAAAGAGATTTTATTTTGGCGGACTCTTTTTTTGGTTGTTGTTATTCATTGGTTGATAAAAATCACCGAGCTCAAAATTTTGCTAATCTGAAAGGACTACACCGCGGCTGCAGTACCACCAGCCCTTCCCATTCCACCTGTCATAATTCGACTCCATTAGAACCTACAACAATAGTACTTTAAGTGTCTTCACCGACCAAAGTTGTTTCAACTTACAACAATTTCAAGAGAAGCCCTAACTCCCTATAGGCCAGCATACTGACCCAGCACACCTAGTTTTCTTATTCGATCAATACAATACTATGAAACATTTTTGTACATCCACTCGGACCCGTCCCGAACGTTAAAAGTATAACAAAACTCATTAACTAAAGGTATATAACACATATTTTATCTTTGTTCAACGATGGCAAACCATAACTTTTACATAATAACACAATATTAGTTTAGGCTAAGTAACATGTCGTAAGTGACACTTACGCTCATTTCCGTTAGTTTTCAGTGATGAGTGTTTCACAGCGAACCGAGGGTATGCATCACCTAGACACCTTAAGAAAGTAAAGTCGATGCTAATAAAAACGCAGATCGTGCATACATTAAAATACGAAAAAAAAGAGAAAATCTAAAAACTAAGTGTCAGCAAAAATATAGTGCAGTAAAAATTAGAATTGCCACTTAATTAACTTTCACATATAAATGTATTATTTTTCTCATAAAAAAATATTTCTGTGTATAAAATGTGTCACTCAAGCATAACAGTAATCAGTGATAGGATTCTGTTAAATTTTCACCAGATAGAGAAAACTGAGAAATCATTTAAGACTATCACCAAATCAAACGTATATCGTTCGACGTCGATTGAAGCTTTCTTGATGTTGAAATTGTTACTCTGCCCTTGATCGATGTCACCGGTCCGTTGGTTTGGTATAATCCTAAAATACGTTAAACTACATACGTTTCATTTCTACATATTTCGTTGGAGAATTTTAACAGGATCGTATCACAACTTAATCGGTAGATAAAAAGTTAATTCTACTTCATATAACTGTCGGTATATTGTTTGTCATAAGCGTGTACATTGTAAATATTTTTATTATAGGTACTGTGAGACGGGGTCAACGGTTGCTCGATTCGGGGACCGACTTTACTTAGTATATAATACTTATATTTTTATATAAAAAGTAAGTGCACTTTGAGTTACGGAACTATTTTTTATTGTATGAACTAGAAAGTAGTGTAGAGTTAGCAGATTTATCGCTGTTAATTTAAATAAAATAGTTTAAAAATAAATAGTTTATTTGGATCAACATATTAGTGAAAAAAGGCGGAATTATGTTTGTATCTTACGAACAAACAACACGATGTACTGTGTTTAATTTTAATCTAAAATATAAATACATAAAATGAAATAAATTATAATAAATAATAATATATTGATCCGAATAAATTGTAAAATGAAAAAAATATAAGTCTCACGTATTACAAAATATTTTTAAAAGAGCAACACTTGCGACAAATCTGCTAAGTTCGATGAGCTTACTGATAAGTGATAATACATAAACATAACTATATTATTGAGGTATTATGGCAGACGGGCAACTATTGCTAAATGTATTTATAATTA
Source organism: Endotricha flammealis (assembly GCA_905163395.2). Taxonomy (NCBI): domain Eukaryota; kingdom Metazoa; phylum Arthropoda; class Insecta; order Lepidoptera; family Pyralidae; genus Endotricha; species Endotricha flammealis. Next base: position 15,196,681 of record LR990864.1, on the reverse strand, counting down.
TTTTACGTTACAGTGGAAGATACTGACATATATATTAAAGCTATTAACATGAGCATAAATCGACCGATCCAAAAAAATATAAACATCTGAACAGGAACAATAATACCGCCCTACTATTTAAATATACTTATCATTTAAGAATACTTTTCACTTACAATACATCGCGTAAAATAAGTGACGCGTATTCATTATAAGTAAACTGTATTCATCAATAGTATTCGAAATAGTAGATGGTATTTATTACAACAATGAAAAACAGTTACTGAGATTAATACAACAACATTAGGCAATTAAAATGGAACTATTATTTTGTGACCTAATAATAGCTAACAGTTTTGAATACAGACGATTTATACCCAAAAGCATACGCAGTCCTAACCCCCGATCGAGCAAATACTTTAATAAATTAACTATTGTTGATACATGGAACGCCGCGGCTTTCATGTGTAGATATAAAAAAAACTTTATAATCCACATATAAAAGCCAGGACGCGAAACTATTGCATTTTAAAAATGGTTATGGTTTAACAAAAATAATGTATGTGTATAGGAAACTATGTAACAAATGCTATATAAATTGATATTTACAATATAACTGTATGGTATATGTATAATGCGGCTGTTAACGCATTCTGGTTTATTGTTTAATACATAAAATTAACATGCCTGACCCTTGTCAAGCAGACTAAGTTATACAATAAAATTAAAATTGATTGGAGGTAATACTTATCCTTACCGAGGTAATACTAATATTATAAAAGCATTAAAAACAAACCTATTGTTTTGTGAATTATTGTTTGTGAACATGGATTATTATACCCGTTACGTGAAATTGTTTTTCAATGTTTGTTCTTGAAATTATGTGAAATTGTTTGTTCACATTTTCATTCATTGTTTTGTTTTTAATAATTGGACATTATTTTGTCCACGAGAACAATGATTTTCAAGTGTTTCTGAATCTGAAAAATAATTCGGACGATTGCAAAATAATGTCATAAAATGATTTAAAATGACACTGTAGGGCTGGAAATGTGAAAATGACGCGTCTAATTTATCACATTGTTATTATTAGTGACTACATGTAAATGAAACATAAATTATTTTCATTTCCTCGTATAATAAGCTCATTTTGCGAGCCCCCAATGCCATTTCTCGGTAAACTATGTCTTAATAATTATTTACCTACTGTAGGCTATTGTAAAAGTTGTACTGTATGAAGGCATCCCGTTGTTGAATTTGTGCATTACCCTACTTAGTAGTAACACAGTCGGTTTACAAAGTATTCATCATTAAAACTTAAATTAAATTGGCGAAGAAGCAAAAAAAAATTATTGCAAAAATTGAAAAAGTATTCGTTTAAAACGATAAGTTAATGATCTCACTTTACAACTTACTATTAAAAATGCAGTATTTTGGTATACATTGCAAATTATAATGAATTAAGTAAATTCGCTGTCTTAAACTAAATTGTTTGACGTTGAAATTAGGAAGAGATAAGTCTGATACAATAAGGTTTTATATAGCTGGCGAGACTGTTCAAAAGTTTGAACAAACCTTAAAAATTTTTATACGACATTCAAAGAAGTGTTCACATATTTGAATATCCGTCGCCCGCATTAAAAACCTTTTCCGCGTTGGCCAATCACAAATTTCAAATGTGTCTCTCTCCAGCCGGGTTACCTAAAATTGCCTTTTTGAATTTTTTAGCTGCTTAAAACCATTTTGCCGACACATATTCAAACTTAACACAAAACCTAATACATAAAAAGACCTAACAACAATTGCCAACGGCTGTCTCCGAAATATGATGTAGTTCGCAGCTGTACTGAGATCAAATTATTTCAAAACACACAAAACAATTTTTTTTTGACGATTTTTTTCATAAATTGGTGGGAAATTTTAAAAGCTCAGACTGTCAACAATTAGGGCTTTTGTTTAAAATTTTTGGATTATATTCTTTGAAGTATTCCTATCTTAGGATTCCTATAATTAAGGCTGCATATAAGCCTTGAAATTCTACATTTTGATTGGATGTGGTTTCATAGGAGAATCATGCATCATTGTGCCATCTCCTATCCTGTCCTTGTCCAACTGACTATACCTTAACTGATTTGTGGAAGGCCACGGACAATGCCATCTTACTGGCTGAAATGCCAGTAGTGTGTGATTTGATTGGAGTTTGATCGAAAAGATGAATTGGATGTGGTATTGAGAGTACTGTATCAATTACGCTGAAAAAAAATATAACGTCAAAGTCAAGAATTCCTACAGAATAAATATTCATACGTTATAAAATATGATATTCACTATTGATGATACATAAACTGTCAAAGGAATAACAGTTCGTGCATTGTTTGAAAAAGGAGGACGTAAAAATGTCAGCTCTACATCTAGGTATATAAAATGCTTTGTCCTGAATGACTGACTGTCTGACGGATCACATCCAAACCGCTGACCGTAGAGACCTGAAACTTGGAGGGTATTTTTTGTATGACGTTTCAGATAAGAAAGGATTTACCGAATTTCCCGTGAAAAGCGGGATACAAACGAAAGTGTTCGAGTGTCGATAGTTTCAAAATATTTCTTCTATGTTAATAATATAAAGAAGGAACACTTCAAAAACAACAACAAAAGCCCTCAAAATGCGAACTGACGCGATATATTTGCAGCGAAAATAAAACAAAACATTAATAATGTTAGGGAGACTACTCTACTTTTCACTATTAATAAATCCATTAGTAGAATATATAAAAATTCCTTTCCATTAATGATTTCTATTTACTATAATAGTTAATAATATCACGAGGCGTCTATTCCCAAACGATGCCACGATACTTGCGAAGTTAACTTATAATATTTACAATTTCAAACTACCCGCTTGCTTTCTCATAAGCTCCGGCTAATGGTTGACGTATCCAGTTATTGCGTTTATAGACTATCCGTATCGTGCAGCCAGCTAGAATAACATTCGATAAATTATAAAAAAACAAAATAATTGAGGTACTACGGAAATTGGAGGTAAAACTAGGCAGGCCCCTTACGGGTCTGGCCTGAGCCAAGGCCTCCCTAGTCCGTAGCGCAGTGAACGCGCAGTGAACGCGAAAACTACTTTCCGTTGACATTGGCCTTAATGTCAGTTCTCAGGCCAGACCCGTAAGAGCCGCCCAACACCGGTCAAACATATCTAAAATGAAATTACCCGCAGACTATTTTCCTGTAGGCATTAATGTCAACTTACATGTTAAAACTATCTGGATACACCATTGTTAATTGTAATTACATTATCACAAATTACGAATATGTAACATTCCGTGAATGAAAAATAAAATAAGAAAACTTAAAGTAGCCTTAACACGAGTTAATTTTACTTAATTGGAAAATAAATGCAAAAATATTTGTTGGTTACATACTTCGTGGCCGACGAAAAAAAATCTGCATTGTTTAAGGTTTCAGTACATAAAGTGCATTGATATTTTGTGTAAAACTATTTCAAAAATTCACTTTTAGTGACTTGATATGTCCCGAAATGGATTTTGGATATGGCACGATGTACTAGCATTTAAATATTGTTTTACTGTTTATTGACGTCTTTATTGAAGAGTATGTGAATATTTTATCTCCGTCCCTTTCTCTTTGGCTTGTATCACGGTGTTATTCTTCCTTCGTATTCTATAGATATTGTTCGTGATATGTGCATCGACACCTGTTCTCGACACGTTGGTCTATAAATCGATATATTGTTCACCCTGAGAAGATATGTATGTCTTGTTTTCAAATTAACGCGGTTCCCAAGCAATTTCCTACATAATAAGGTAAATAAAATAATTTTTATACAATCTGCAGCCATCTTATGGTTAATTTCTAAGATTTTTTTTGAGAATATAATAATAATAATAATCTAATAAATTTTTCATAACGAGATGTCCGCTACGTTGGTCGACATTTAAATAAGAACCACTATACACTCATAGAGAGAAATCCGAAATGGATACAGGTTAAATATAATTCTATTAATTAATACCTAAATTCTACGTAATTTTATACAGAAGAAATGATTAATCTTACTCCATGATTTGAAATCATGCAAACGTATACGATCATCGAACTGCTCTTCGAGGACCACGCTCTGGCTCGGCGCCGCTACCCTACGTCATTCTCACTCTAACCCTGTATCGGGGGCCCGGCGCCCCCGCCTCGCCGGCCTCTCCGTCGCGCCCCGCGGTGGCCCGTGCGCAGGCCCACTATCGATGGCATCGAGACGAACGAAGGCACGGCTACTTAACATTGATCATTATTATATTGAAGCCAAACGCACATAGAATAGATTTATATCGTTCAATTAGACGTTAAATTTTGTACTTTCGAAATCAGATTCTAAGAAGTCTTTAATTTTTTACTCAACATCAACATTTTTATTCTAATTTTTTTTTGTCATTAACCACTAAATATCTGTATTTTATTTTAATTTAGATTTGGCGTTCCGAAAAAAGTTTCTTTAAAAAATATTTTCTTCACTTTTAAATTTACTGTTTAAAATTTGTACGTTCTTTTTTGTACAGTTATCGAATCTAATTTGACACTAGACATTTATCGAAAAGTGATTAAAAAAATGTATCTCCTCTTTAGAATAGAGTTGGCATTATTTTGGCAGTACTAGAAATATGAATACTTTAGTATTGCTCTGGATTACATTGTCATATTGAACACTGCTGGACGTCCTCACTAGAGGACGCCAGTAACTCGCGTACTTACGGTCACAAAGCAAAGTCCGATCGCCAAGCGTACACTAAGCGGCCTCTACCGGCCGCGTGCGGCAATACTGTTTATGTAACTTTAACCTAACGTCAATATTTTACTAATTATAATACGATTAACCATTAAAATGCGACATAGTCCTGCATTGTTTTGGCATTGTCCGTTATATTGCACATGTGTTATGCTATCCCTTTCATATCCGCGTCCATTGGGCCGTATTGCAAATATCCTTGGGCGTGCGTCCAAGTTTATTTGGAATAGGGAGTCGTACCACCGATTCAAGCCATGGTTTGTGGTCATTGAAGGCCAGGCGGCAGCTGTGGCCCGTGCTCGCTGGCGCCCAGGTCGAAGAGGTGGTGCGGCGCGGGCGCCAGCGCGCTGTGCAGCGCGGACGTCTTCAGCAGCCGCTTCAGCATGCCGCTGGAGCCGCGGTGCTGCAGGCTCTTGTGCGTGGTCAGGGAGTTCTTGGTCCTGTACCTCCGGTGGCAGAACTCGCACACGTACAGAGTATCGGACTGCTCGTGCTTGTCTTGGAAGTGTCGTTTCAAGGAATAGTAACAAGAGAATGTCCGGCGGCAGTAGGGACACTCTTGCGGCTCGTTGATCCCGCCGGCGGTCGGCGGAGGCATACGGAGGGGCGGGACAGCTGGAAACCAGAAAGACGCATGTTCAAGCAAACCTCTACTGATGGTGCATTCTCTTTGGATGGCGTCGGGGTCATTTGCCGTTAGCTGGCAACACACGAACAGATGAGCAAATTTGAAAAATCGAATGCAAGATCTGAAAGTTATTTGTATAATACGTAGAATGTATGAGGTCGATAATAATAAGTATAATACTAATAATATGCACTGTACACATTGACTAACTACACAGTAATCACGAGTTTTTATAATATTCAAAATCTTAGGAAATTCTTTCAACCACAATGACACAGAAACACGTGATAACAAAAATGATAGAAGCATGCTCCAAGCAACACAACAACGTCAAAACTGCGAAACCCGATGGGAGGGGGTCTTCGGCTCGGGGTCATAGAAAAATAATCGAAACAAAGTTAAAATAAAAGTTAAAATAAACGAATCAGTAAAGAAACTAAAAAGGACCTTAAACCCTAACTTAAGACTATTCGAGAACAATCGTCGTAATGAGTTAGCTTCGTAGCCTAAACTGTGGCGTCTATAAACAAGTGCTAACCTTTGTGAGTGATGCTAAGTACGGCGGTCGAGCGGAGATTGGTCTCATGGTGATTCTCTTTGCTAGCCGAGTACTGCCGCGCGCCGCGCCAACTCCGTCCGAGTAGTCACTAAAAAAACCGGATCGGTTCCGTCTCCCCCGGCCTGGATTTGTGGTAGGTGTATATATGCGTCATCAGCGAGTTGCGCGAGCAGTATACGCGCTCGCAAATGGTGCAGCGGTACTCTTCCTGCCTCTCCGCGTGCTTGTCGGCGATATGCCGCTTCAGCGACGCCTTCGAGCAGAGTACCTTCCCGCACAGGGAGCACGTGAATAACTTTTTACCTGTAAACAGATCGGAAAACAAAACAAATGTGGGGTGTGGCCCCGTACGCGGAAACAAAAACACGTTACCACCTATTCTGGGAGTCTATTTTGAAATGGCAACACTGTTAAGTTGTTTTTGTATATCGAATTTCAAAACCAAAAGTGAAATAAAGTGACTTAAATTATAAAATAATGAAAATAAAAAATTTAAAAGTAGAAAATAAAAAATAAATAAATAGAAATGATGGCGAAGCTACAGTGGCCGATGGAGTGTTTAGAAACGAGCATGCGGGATGCGGGACGGGGTCGGTGCGGGGCTGCAAGCGGGTCTCCGGGGCAATAAAACTGGCAATACTTTTGTATATTTGTTTTTATTAAAAACGCCATTATCATCAATATTAGGATTTATGAAGTTCGGTTTAACGATTACAATTACACTTTATGAGTAGTTACGTCAAGTATCTTTAATAAAAGTAAGGAAGGAAAAGAACTGTTATATAATAAGATGAAGAATCATCTCGGTACCTAATACGAGGTGTGCAGTCCATTATTGCGATGCGCCCCCTTCACAGAGGCGCCCTCCGGCGGCGCAGGGGGCGCATCGGGCGTGGAAGACGAACATAAACAACAATTTGGCACAAATACACATTTGAAACTCTAAAACCTAATGGACTGCATTACACAAGCCAATTGTCAACAAAAACAAGAAATTATGGACAGTAGAACAATAATTTAAAGAAAAAAAAATATAAAATTTCAATACAACAACCAATAAATTAATTTAGATTTCCTTATAAAATAAGTAAATATTCCAACAAGAAGTATAAAGATAAAGAACACATTGTGTAAAGAAGCCGCGGGGGCTTTGAAATTACCTTAAAACTTTAGATAAAAACTTAAACAGGTCACAGAAACAGTCTTAATCTTGCTAAGAGCCTAACTAATGTAGTTTCTCCAGGGATGTGTCCTGCTCCTAGAACACGTGTAGTACTCGCCCAGCAAACCCACAACACCTGAGCTCCTTACGCACTAGCGTGGGCGACCACGCTACGACGACGTAGCTCACACGCTGCTACAACGCTACGCCGCTTTGTAGCTTCTACGCAGTAGCACCGCGTAGACGCCAAGCGATTGAAGCGTTGTAGCGTAGTCTACGCTCGCTCGACGCGGCGTGAGCGCCCACGCCAGTGTGTACAAGCTCTAAGTCTCTTGAGATCCCAAAACTTAGCACCTAAGCTTTAACGAACGATTAATTTCGAATAATACAAACAATATTCACGCTTCGACTCTTGCTCACAACGAGCGGATTTTTATAAAACGTTAAATTTAGTAAATAATTTACAATTTTATCTATAAATATGCCTAATAGTGTACAATTCAATCGCGTTCTTACACTAATCAGTCTATAGCGCTTATTAGATTTTGGCGTTATTCCAACCAATAAATTTTTCAAGTTCTCCGTATAGCCATAACTCGACCAACTTATACCGTACTGACTGCGCAGCACATCCCTGTAATCGTAAACTAAATGTGTAGAAGCTATCGTCTATATGAATTCAGATAAATCTTATCCTAGTTAGTCGACTAACTTAATCCCAAACCCAAATTAACAAGAAAACTATAGCTAATTACTAGACAAAACAACAATCCTACGTTTTACGTTCAACCTTTGCAGTCAATGCAAATAAAAACTTAACATTTCATTACGGAATGTTGCGAAAATAATTGTAAAAAAAAAAGTAAGTATTTTTAATTTTTTTCTTCGTAGAATTCCGAATTTTTCCTCTTAAGATTTTCTAAAACGTACATTCCAATTTAGCACCAAAACACTAGTCTTCCAATTTATAATAAAGCTTACTAATTAACGAAACAATAGTAAATGGCTAAGCGTTTATGTTACCGATAACAACTGAACCTTATAACATATTAGCATTAAAGTTTACGTTTAGGAAGCCTCTCATACTTGTTAGTATAAAGTATAAAGCACTAAGGTAGGAAGTGTTTCCAACACTACTCCAAATTTTACATTTTACGCAAAATATGTCTTTTCTCGTGAAGAACACAACGAAGCAGGCACTAACAATTACTTAAAGTGTATCATTGTTTTACAATAAATTATTTTAAATTTACATTTAGGGATTTCTTAAATGCTATAAAAAAAAATAACGATAGTGATTTACACGACACTTGTCGATGTTTAGTGATGTTCATTGAGCTAGAATAAAGTTGTTACACAACGAAAAACAATTTCGAACCGGCAGATAGGGATGTTCCAATGTTTCAAAAGTTCGCTAAATATATCGAGTTGTGCCTGGTAAAATCATGAATAGTGTTGCCACATAATTACAGTATTAATTCTATTTTTATGGCAAGCAAAAATCGATAAAAATGTCGAGTTGAAAATATTATAGTTTTAAAAAATTCACACTGTTCAAATTTAGGAACATTTAACACTGAGAATTATTAAAATTTTATACTATTACCTATTTATGTATTTTATATAATAATAATGTGTAATTTAATTACAAATTGTACAACGAAACAGCAACAAACGCGTAAGTGATAAATGTACAAAATTGCATCGGAGTATAACATAAAATAGAAAACGATAAGCTAAAAGGTATAGTCAACGAAACAATATAAAATAAAAAGATCGAACACAAGGTATTTATAAAACTAGACATTGAAAAGTAACTAAAATCTGTCTTAACTAAAAATATAATATAGCCATATCATTCGTTTAAATGGCACCTTGCGAATCACTTATAGAAATGCGGTTTTTGTGCATCGATAGATCTATGGCGACAGTAGGAAGTAGTAATAAAAACGTCGAGAAACGTAAAGAAATGGTTCGACTTACAACAAAACAGTTACTATGTATACATCTGTTGGGTACGTCCTGTGTGTACTTGTGACTAAAGTCCGGGTTATTTCTGTGGCGACAGTGCTGTCTGATTTCGACAAACGAATCCGATTCCGACTATGGTGCTTGCCGTCAACGTTCAGTCTTAGTTAACGAACAAAAACACGTCTAACTATTAACGTTAAATTTTAAAAAAGCCTCATAAGCCAATTATATATTGGTGTATATAACTTTTATACTTTTAAATATGTTTTAGTAATCTCGTATAAATATCTAAGAGTGAGATCATGCAGGTAAAAATACAGAATAAATAAAAAAAATTGCAAAACGCCGAAAATGAACACAATGTTGAAAATAATATGCCTCTTTTGTTACTTACTCGAACAATGTTCCTTTTATAAATTTAAGCCTAATATATAAATTTACAGCACCAAGATTTTTCATCTTTTCTCAAAATATTATTTTTCTCTTCGCCTTATTGTCACACATTTACATAGTGTAGTCAGGAAATGTCGCGGACGCGGTGGGCTGCGAGGCCCACCGCTGGGACTATCGACACGAACTGCGTCGACTGGCGCCCCTCTCTAACTGGAATGTCATCGGGCCGCGAGTTCGTCGTAGGACGACTTGTGATGAGTCATTGTCATGGTCGATAATCAAGATCATTTTACAAGTTCAAAGTTATAAATACAAAATAAATATTTCATATAAATCTTAACATAGTAACATAAAAATATATCAACGAATCCCGATATAGAGATAAAATATTCAATGTAAATCAAAGGTTATTCTCACGAGTAATGAGCGAGGGGGGGGCGCGTTTAGACATTGAACTGGTCTTTGAACTTGTAGAAGTCGATGTTGTGGTGCTGCGGCGCGAGCTTCGCGTCCGGCAGCTGCGTGGTGAGGTTCTGCGGCTGCGGCGGGGGCGCGCCGCGCTGCCGGCGGTGGTAGATGCTCTTGTGGTTGTTGAGCGAGTTGAGCGTGCGGAACACCTTGTGACAGAGGCTGCAGCGCGCCGAGTGCAGCGGCTGCAGGTGCTGCTGCTCCGTGTGCCGCTTGAGCGTGAGCCGCGTCGACAGCAGCTTGCCGCACACCTCGCAACGGTGGCCCGCGCCCAGAGGGCCCACTGCGCCACACATAACAACCAACATTAGCGCATTAGTCAACACAAGTCACGCTCGTATCCAACACCACTGCGTCCGCTCGCATCCAACGGGTCCCATTAACAAGGAACCAATTGGCACAATTCGTACCGCTAACTTGGGTGCTAATTTTGACAACTTGTAGAGGCAATTCAACGTTCAAATAGTGAATTTGACTAATGCGCTGCGCTCAACGTTGGTGGTTATGCGTGTACCGATCAGATGTCCCAATTGGTTCCAGAGGGCGGGCGGCGAGCGCACCGTGTCTCGCGAAAGCGTTATATGGTTTAGTGATAGAAATAGATACAAATAGTCTGCGATGCGCATGCAAAGTACATGTCTAACTATGCTATGTACAACGTTAGGAACATATCGCGTTACAGTTTAACTTAACAAGGTCTACGGGCAAGAGTATGGCGTGGGTGGTTAGGATGGCAGCTCGTTGCGTCGATGGCAAGGGGGCGCGGGCTCGCGATGGCGCGGTCAGTTCACGGGGTAGAAGGGGCCGGGCGCGGCGCCCGCGGGCGGGGGCTGCTGCTTGCGGTGGTAGATCGACTTGTGGTTCCTCAGACTGTTGAGGCTGGAATACACCCGCCGGCATATGTTACACACTGGCTCCCTCGAGGGCCTCATGTGAACGTTCTGAATGTGCCGTTTGAGTCGGGTGAGCGAGGACAAGCTCTTGTTACAGGGCTCGCATCGATAATCTTCCTGGGGGGTGCGGGCGCCACCTGGTCACAACACAAGCAGTTAGCCCCTTCGAAGCTTCCGAACGCAGTTTTAATGCACTCTCCTTATCGTAGCCTCACTTTGAACGTAAGCACCGCCACCCCCCTTAATTTTGATGATAGCCTTCCGTCGCGGCGATACTTAGCGAAGCGATATTAGTACGCATAGTGTTTGTTTGCCGAGGCCTAGGTCGGCTAAGACCCATGTAAGAGCTAACTCGGAAGCTGCAGGGAGCCGTTCGTTTTCATAACAGCGGTGACGCGGCTCTCGGATATCTCCAAAGCATTAATTATCTTCAATGAAACGATTGCATTATTTAATATAAATTGATACCACGTTACCATTACTAACATCCATTGTCCAATCTTGAATGTGCCCGGTTTTTATATTACACGGCTTTCGATTCCCAAGACAATGCGATTAAGGGTAATTCGAGAGCGTATTTAGAATCGAGAATGAATCATAGGAGCCGCTATGTTTCGTAAGGTAAATAACAGTGGCCGAGTTAACACCGAAGATTAAGTTTCTTGCTAACAAATTTCGAAACGTCTTCTTTTTGCCTTTCGCTAATTTATCCAAATATACAAATTTTTATACAGCCAATTAGTAATACAGAGATTAAGTGCATTATTTAGTACTATAATGACTGGTATGGTTGAAAAGGAAATCGAAAATAATAGAAAAATTCAGGTAATAAAGAAAATAAAATTGCAAAAAGATTGTAAATAAAAAATAAAAAAAACCTAAACGGAGACTTGGGAGCGAGGGGTTGCCTAGCACACATCTTTCCAAATAACATCTAAAAACAAGCTAGCATCGTTCTGGTATAGTATACATTAAACTATAGTAACAGTAAACATGCACGCCACGAAGTATTTTGGTTCAATGATCGGCCGAGTACCAGACGGGCGGGACGGGTGAAGCGACAAAAAAAAGCCCGATTACTGCCTACGAGAAATCATCGAACCAAAACACATAAAAGCTAACATTAATATTGAATACAGAACACAGAGCACAAATGAAGACATATACAGAGGTTAGAGGAGATTATAATATATATTATATATAAATATAATAATAATTATATAAATTATGTCACGTGATAATTGCCTCATACATTTTGTAAAATATAAAACCTAATAATGATATATAAACCTAATTAATAATGACAGAGCAGAGAGGAAGCGGTGATGGTGGCATACGACAGACAGTGCATTAAAAATATCGTTTGTTTCAATATATGTAGGTAATGCATAAAAATAAACTTGTTGCTAAACAAGCCGAGACTCACCTTGCGACGTGCTCGCCATGCCGTCGGTCGCCAGGGGGCTTTGCAGACCTGGAAACAGCATAACTTTTCTTAGGCATCCCGGTGTACCTACGAGACCATGCCAAGTACTACATTTCATGTCTACTCATTGGGGATATAACACATATAAAATTGATAATAAAGACAATTACCGGCAAGAGTTGGATCAGTGAGTGCAGCCATGCTGAAGTTGTAAGATGGGAACTTGGTGTCTGGTTGGACGAACGGCGATGGTGGGAGCTGCGGTGGCGGGGTGCGGTCGTCGGCCTCGGCTGAGCTGCCGCGCGACGGTGGCCCTCCCTGAGACACGAACAAGTAGGTGTTAAAGTTGACAAACGTAACTAAATTTATTCTACGACATTTATGTGTGTACTAAGTAACAACTAGTTTCTGAAAGGCATTGAATATTAAAAAGATAATTGTGATTTTGACAATTTGTATGTAATATAATATTTAGTCTGAAATATGTATTAGGCCTATGTCCAGCAGTGGACTTCTAGTGGCTGAGATGATGATGAAAGTGTATTATTATTTACATACAATGTGTATTTATTTGTAATAGATCGTAGTTAAGTTAAATAATTGAAGGGTTAAAGATGTCGCTAAATCTGAATTAAATGTAATAATAATATAATTATAATTATTTTAATCTAATTCTTGGACGAATCAGTCTAATCGTCTAGTCCCAAACTAAGCTACTAAGCTTGTACTATGGGTACTAGATTGCTGATAAATATATAGGGACAAATATATAGGGACAATTCATACAGATTGAGCTAGCCCCAAAGTAAGTTCGAAACTTGTGTTATGGGATACTAACTCAACGATATTATATTTTATAACAAATACATATATAGATAAACATCCAAGTCCCGAGGCCAATCAGAAAAAGTTCGTTTTTCATCATGACCCGACCGGGGATCGAACCCGGGACCTCCTGGGTGGCGGTCTGGCGTGGTAACCATTACGCCACGGAGGTCGACTTAAATACTTTTTTTGTAAATAAATACTTATTATACATATAAAACATCCAGACCAAGGCAAACAGACATGTTCATGCACACAAATTATGTGTCCAAAAATCTGATACAAATAAAATGTTGGAGTTACCCACTCACTAGGTGTGGGTAAAATGAATTACCTGTGTTCTTCTTTATAGATAGGTATTTTTTTAAAGGTAAGAAAATATTTTTTTTAATGAAAGTTCTGGAACAAAACGGATTCCCAATTTGGTTGAACTAAATTAAAAATTGTGAGGAACGATGTTTTTTGAAGCCATCAACTATTTAAAGTTAGTATGAAGTTAGTGATTCCAATCTAACTTCGGAAAGCGAATGTTTTTTACTTATAGAAAATGAATATTCTAAGTTTTTTTTTGTTTTTAATAAGTTATCTAGTAAACAGTCTACGAGTACTATAAAATTATGTATATTTACCTACTTAGTTGTTTTTTTATTAAATTCAGTTAAAAGCAGATTGTAAGACAATTGAAATATTATATTATAGAAATTATTAATTTTATTTAATTAATAAAAATATCTATATTTTAGAAATGTTTGTCTGTTAAGTTAAAAACGGCGGGAAAGGATAGTGTAATAGACAAAACAAATATCGGTAGGTACTTTAGTATGTCTGAGTTAACTATGATTATGTCTAATTAAAAATCTACTCTCACATTTATGGCTCTAAAGTCGAAAATAGTTTAAACATTAAATGTTCCATCTGTGACAGGAGCGTTAAAATGACGCTTTGCAATTTGAACGTGTGTCATATCAGTCTGTCACTTGACACTTAGGAGTTCCGTGTAACTGTGGAAGGCTAGACATGTTGTCTCTACTCGGTAAAACTCAATGTCAATCTGTTGTTTATCTAATGGTGAATAGCTGGTATGTAATTAGAATTAAGTATGTTTGAGATTATGAAATGATAATGTGCTATACGATTATGAACAGGACTGATTAGAAAAATAAGTGTCGAAATAATTCGTTAAAAAAACTATGTGTCAAATAAGTATAAAATATTGAATAATCTTTTATACTTTGTACATAATTCGTAGCAGTGGGATCTAAAAAAAATATTTTTTTCTTTTTTACTGGTCTGGGTATACATAAATCTACGTTTGAAGAGGGAATTCTAAATGCAACACTGTGTTTTAACAAAATAACAACGGAATGTAGCATTTGGTATTACGAAGTGAAACGCTAAGTTCAGATTTCAATATTTGATATAAAAGCAATTAAACTTTATTGTTAAAAAGGTGATTTTTAGATGAGAATGAATTTTGTTATTCCGATCAATATAGCTGAATTGGAATACCACTTTATTGAGAAGTGGCATTGTTTAAAACAATGAAAGATCCCAAAACAGAAGTGAAAAGGCGAAATTGAAATGCTAATTTATGAATTTTTTTCACAACATTAATTGTTATATCACTAGAAATCGATATGCAATTGTGTGATTTAATGTGAGCTCATTAAATAACGTACAATTCAATTTGAATGTATATTTTTGTAGTAGAAATAAACATCAATGGAGAGGAATCCGATAACGTCTTTGGACATTTCAAAACATATATTACGTTCCAATATACATTGCCCAAAAAATAATAATAAATACATATAAGTACATCGAAAAATATGAATCGATCACAAATGACTTTAATGCGATTAAACACACCACATATAAATATACATAAAGGAACCATTCACACAGATTGAGCGTGATAGCCAAAATAAGTTCGAAACTTGTGTTAATATTACATTAACTTTTATAACTGTACCTATGATATTATATTTTATAACAAATACATAATGAAGAACCAAGACCCGAGGCCAATCAGAAAAAGTTCGTTTTTCATCTGACCCGACCGGGATTCGAACCCGGGACCTTGGTGGCGTGGTAGGTAACCATTACGCCACAGAGGTCGACAACATTATGTTACCACAATAAAACATCAGAAATTAGTTCAAACATTATCATTGAATTTCACTTGAAATCTTGTGCTAAGTTTATTGGAAACGGGATTATAAGTTAAGTAACCATATTAAGTTAAGAACGCGGAGGCTTAGTAATAGGGTCCCGCCCGTTAGCACCGTTGGCACCCTTTGGGTACGGAACCCTAATAACCTCTTTTGGCGATTAATCGATCCTCTTACTCTTCACTCGACAATCATATATCTTAATAAATGGAATGTTTAATTATCTTACGAAAGATATAAAACGAAAATTAGGACAGAAATAGTTGTCAGTTTTACGGCTTATTAAAATAGCGGAGTAAGGCAAAGTTTTATAATTTGAAGCGCTTGTTTTACTTCACGAGAAATAAAACCGAGTTCAAGGATAAGGTTTATTATGTAACTAAATCTTTTTATGTGAGCTACGAAATAATATTGCTGAAAATATAAGCCTACGCCTACGACGACTATTACATTTCAATGAAATTGATTTTTATTCTCAGTAACATCAAGTTTTATCCTTAGTTCGGATTGGTTGAGTTTACTGAGAGAAACATGAGAAAGACATGGCTTTTGGTTGGCCGCCGTGATGCTTGAGGGGAAGTCAAAAAATGAAAAATATTTACTACGTAGTTCTCTAATTCAAATCGTTTCTTACTTTAAATTTTGTGTGTTTTTGCAAATTTATGAAATTCGAAATATAATATAATGACAACTGCTACAAAGTGTACCTACCACATTTCAAGTCAATTTGTCCAGACGTTTCTGCCAAAAAAAAATTCAGTAAATAAAATGTTATCAACTCACAAGTGGTCTGTGATGGGAATGTGGCGGCGTGTCATCTGTACTTCTATCGATGTCAGTATTCTGGATGCACATCATGTCTAGTGGCTCGTTCTTCACTTCATCCATCAGCCTAGGAGACGGAGACGAGCTGCTGTTGGATATTCCATTGCCGTTATTCCCTGGTTCGGTGTGAGTCCTGGAGTTATTCACGAGAGAGTGGTTCTTTGTTGAGAAATCGTGGACCTGGTTCTGTTCTGTGTTGTTGTTGTCGTGGCGTGGACGCTTTATGACGTCGGGGGAGTTGTCTGCCGAACGGCTCATGCGACGCGGGGGTAGGGGGATGCGACGCATCATCTGGGGGATGCTTGAGGGGAGGGACAGGGCCTCCTCGAGTTTCTCATTGTAGCTTGGCGTGTGTGGGTGCGGAGTGTGCGCTGGATGCGGCGGGGTGTGCGGCGAGGGCGCTGTCGTCGATGCCCTCAGCGTCTGCAGCAGGGGCTGAGGAAGAAACTGTTTGATACACTTCTATTACTAATTGAAAACAAAATAAAAAACAAAATTAAAAAAAATATTTGAAACCAAAACAATAAACAAAATTAAATAAAAAATAGATGGATCAACACAAGAGGAATCACTTCTCTTAAATGCGTTATTGCAAATGCTGTGTTTGCAAATAATAAAAATCCTATGTATTCACATAATAAATATGGACTAGTGCAGGGGTGTCCAACATAAATTTGCGGTGGGCCAGGTCAAGCATGTTTGTAACCATAGCGGGCCAAAGAAATACCCAATAGCAAAGTGAGCTTTAAAACAATACTCCTCTATAATGTTTTAAAGCTCACTTTGCGATAGGGTATTTCTTTGGCCCGCTATGGTTACAAACATGCATGACCTGTGGGGCAATTCACGTAACAAGAACCGATTCTAGTTCGATTCAACGACACTCGCTGTCTCACTCATATAAAATAGGAATTGAACGGGACAGCGAGTGTCGTTGAATCTAACTAGAATCGGTTCTTGTTACGTGAATTGCCCCACTGGCTCGCCGCAAAATTATGCTAGGTATAACTTTAAAAAATTTAACTAGGTAGCTCGCGGGCCGGATTTAGGGCCTACGTGGGCCGGATGGTGGCCCGGGGGCCGTATGTTGGACGGGCCTGGACTAGTGTATCCAGAAATCTTCAAGAATCAAGTTTGTATCTATTAACCGTATATTTTTTTAATCAGAATTAATTACGATAGATATTAATAAATTCGTCAATAGAATTTGCTAACAAAAGATTTTTTACCTTTAAGCGTTCATTTACTGATTTTAAATCTAAAGTTTAGGATTAAGATTACTTAATAAAAAATAAAATAAAAAAATAAAAAATTTTGCTCAACAGACAATTTGTCATTCTCATAGGAATTCTCATGGGAATTTTTCAAATCAACAAGCTTCCGTTTAGTTAGACGAATATATATATGTATTATATAGATAGAATAGAGAACTTACGCCTTGAACATCCTCGTTTTGAGTGAGCCCCGATACACGGAGGACCTCTGCGGTCTTCAGGAAGGAGGACAGGCTCCGTTGGTGCACGTTGACCTCACCGTGGTAGATGAACTCGACCAGGGCGTGAAGGTCTGTGAACGCCACGTCTTGGAGCACGATCACTGGGTGCTTGCACGGCGTTGACTAAACAAACCAAGGATGATTTTAGTTTCAAAGTTGACTAAACAATACAAGTGTTAATATATAAAATGTAGAGTTGACTAAATAATACAAGAATTTAGTTAGATTTTACTTTTAAAGTTAAAATTGACTAAACAATATAAGCGTTAATAATTAAAATGTAACATTTAAAATATGACTAAATAATTGAAGCGAGAGGAAGACTTTAGTTGTATTGTATATGATGACTAAACATTTATTTATGTGATAGTTACTAGAGCTAAGTTAGAGAGGGAACGCACGAGCAACTTTGTTTCCGCAACTATTTTGTCTCTTACATCAAGTCTATGGGTTAGTATGAAAGTGCACGCACGTAGCGACGCAACACCCGGGAGACTTTATTGTCCGCGGGAGCCCGCACGGCGACAAAATAAATTTCTAGGGTTGCCAACTTATAACGTAAATTTTTATAGAAAAAGCAGTGTTGCCACCTTGGTTTTTGAAAAAGGGCAGTCGGAAGAGCTAAAAAGAGCTAGATTTTTTTATTAGAGCAAATTTTTCCAAAATAAGGGCTAGAAACGTCTAAAAACATAAATACGGGTAAAAAATTGTTTATTTGAAACGTACAAAAAGCGCAAAATGTTGGCAACACTGAGAAAAAGTTGTGTTGCTGTCGCTCTCGTGTGCGCACCTTTCAAATTGCGGCAAGGAGACGGCGACATAGACAAATAAATTGCCGGGAGACAAAGTTGCTCGTGCGTTCCCTCACTTATTGTTTTTTTGGGTAGTGATGTTCATTTGATTTTATTAACGAATGTTTATCTGTATAATGAAATGTGAACAATAAACTATATGTGAAACTATACAGGAACAGGGTGTCCTTAAGTTGATGTTGTAAGACCCAAAACAGACGGTAAAATCCAACTGCTACGAAACCCTTTTGAAATTGTGAGTGTCAATTGTTTTACATTTCCTGTATGCCAATTTCAATGAAATTAGTTGGCCAAACGTTTCAAACCGATTTCAAGAAGGTCGCGTTCGCGCCATGTGTTGTCCGTCAAAGGAGTCTATGACAGAAACTCAAATGCAACTCAAAAGTAACTAGAAGTATCAGTTTCATCACATTTGGGTTTCACCGTCTGTTTCAGACAATAGATTAAGAAGGTACCATTTCAAACAGCTTTAGCAGGTTGTTAGTTTGATATTTAATCCAAAGAACATACAAGATAATAATATGGTAAGGTTTTTGGAATGACATGACAATAAAGAGTTAATTTACTTCAGTTCCTGTTCATACATCATTTTAGCTATACTAGTCGCCAACAAGGCCGACTCGCGCAGACGTACAACGAAGTTCGAAACTCATACTTATTGCTCAGTGCGTGACAATCGATTTTCGATTGTTAATAAAGTGTTTTGGCGCGTACTATAATATCTCATTACTCACACGTATACCTTTTTCTATAAATAAAACCTTTAATTTAAAACCTATTTTGTTTTAGTCTGAAATTATCATACGATAATGCTCAGGTACGTCCGTAGTTCACGGAAACGGCCCCCAAGGGAGTCTCTGAGGCGCTAAGGTAACATTCCGTATGTATTTTATCTAAGTTTAAAGGTAATAACTATTTTATTTTAACTAAAATTCGACCTCTTAAGTGTAGAGTGGTTAGGTATTTAAAAAAAAAGTATTTAATTGTTCTTCTATTTAACAGACACTGTAAATTTGTTGAAATGGCTCAAATAATTTTGAAAAATCTCAGATCATGTGTCCAGTTCTCTAGATTAGAGATATAAAAAATAACATTAATTAAGTACCTTATTTTTTAAGTATTTTGAAAAAAAAAATTGTTTTTGGGCATAATAAACTCTATAAGCATTTCATTTTTTTTAAACAATGTTTAAGATAAATGTAACTTTTTTATATTTTATTTTACGTAAGTATTATAAATAACGAGTCAAAATAATATCAAAGTCATACATTACATAATTAAATCGAATAAAATTATGTACTGATTCCTAGAAATGCAGTAATAGAACGCTATTTTTTGATGAGTAGCGGTTTAGTTATGCATATATTTATCCTCAGAAATATTTGTGTGTCGTTTCAGAGTAACATGCTATGTAGTTACTTGAATTCGAATTTAGTTCAAACTTTATTATAGCCAAATGCACAAATAATGTTATTTAGTTAATTCTACTAATATCATAAAGGCTAAAGTTATGTGTATGTTACTTCTTCACGCTCAAATGGCTGGACCAATATTTATGATATTTGGTATGCAGGTAGCTGATACCTTGGATTAACACATAGGGTACTTTTTATCCCGAAAAGTACACGATTCCCCCTTAGGATTTCATCAAAAGTCTGATATAGATACTGTACGTAAATTAATACACGCGAACGAAGTTGCGCGGGTTTCACTAGTTTTAAATAATTTATAACACATGAACAAAGTGTTTTCCAATAAAAGACACTAAGATAAGTCGATGGACAATATTCTTAGAGAAACTTTTAGAAGTTTAGTTTTAGTTAAATTACTTATTATTAACCAATCGCTAGATCTTAGTATTCTAAAGTAGTATATTTATTTATTATACTATTATTATATATAATTAAGTAGTATACTTTTATAATATACTTTACATTGTAAAAAATCATAAGTTTTTATGTTTTAGTTTAAAAAAATGTTAAAATAATGTTGTACTTAGTAAAGTTCTTTTGTGTTAATTTATGGGTTTTTTTCTTTATTTTTTTCTTTTGTAAGTAGAATTAATCCCTACTCCTTACTTCCTTACTCCTTACTTATTATTATAAATGTGAAAGCGAGTTTGTTTGTTTGTTTTTTACTCCTTCACGGCTTGACTAAGCAGCCGATCATTACGAACATTTGCATACATATTGTTAGGGGTACAGAGCCCAACATAGGCTATTTTTTATACCGTGAAAGTAAGTCATTCCAATGGGAAAATATTTTTTCTACTATAGAGGGCGCTGTATCGGGCAACAGATGGCGCCACAAGTCGCGCTATGGGTTGTTTTGTTGTCAAACGAGATTTATTCATAAAATTAACGCGCGCGAAGCCGCGGTGAAAAGCTAGTCATTTATTATTAGGACACTGTTGTGTGATATTATCAAAAAGTATGATTAAACAACTAGTAGGTACTTTGTTATAAATTATGAATCCATAGATAATATCTTACTAATGCAATTTGATATAACATTACGAATTATCACATGAATGTTTTTTAAAATTAGATTATTAACTAAGTAAATGCGATTTAATTCTTATTAATGAGTATTTTGTACGAATATATTAAAGTTGATAAAAAAGTATTTAGTTTTTTTTAATACTTATTGTTTTAAATATTTTTTAAATATTATCTTTGTCTTTTTCAAGAGATAACTAAAACTCTTACATCGATTAAGTATAAAAAACCGAGTGAAACCGTGTAAAAAAAATACCTTTTTTTAAATTAGTAACAAATAATACTTTTTTAATAATTTCTTATGAATATAGAAATTTTTTATTGTTCAAGTGCAAATATTTATAAAGTAGGTAGGTAATTTAATCCGCATCAAATTACATTTTAGCGCTGCTGCGTCATGAATCGCGCTTCGTTCCGAACGTAATGCAAAATTTCGCAATTGTTAGCAATGTCAGGTTGGCCGAGTGGTCTAAGGCGCCAGATTTAAGCTCTGGTTCCCGTCAGGGAGCGTGGGTTCGAACCCCACACCTGACAAAGACTGTAAAATACTTTTTGTAACAGATTATTTTATAATTACAATTTTTAAATCATTTTTATTATTATGTTAGCTACAAAAAATAACTTGTTCAGGTTTCCCTATTTCTTATAGTTTTTTTTTGTTTGTTTAATTTAATTATTACTTTTTATTATTATTGATTTTAAAGATTCTTTTTTATCAATTTTTGGTTATAAAGTTGTTATGATTTTAATACACCATTTCCTGTTGGACCAACTATTTCGCACAACTAGTTGGTCCAACAGGAACAATTCGCAAAAAAAATTCCTGTTCGCACAACTAAGTTGTGCTTAGTTGTGCTATCCAAAATAAGTATTCCTGTTTATCTCCACGTGGTTTGTAAGTATTTGTCATTATTTAAAAATAAATAGTTAGATAACAAGGCTTAAATACAAATACTTTAATTATATTTATTTTTTAACCACGTAAGGTGAGATTTTACCAGTTAATATTTGACAAACTCATTGGTTTAGTAATCTTGATTTGCTTGATTTGCTAGTCACTAGACTGCGGGTTCAATCTGAATCATTATAAAAATATTTTGTAACGGTTTTGAAAAGACAGCCTGGTGCGGTGGTGTGTTGGTTTGGTAGTGAACCTAGAAAGCGTGGATTCGATTCCCGCTCGGGGCATTTATGTGATGGGATTTGTGTTTGTTCTCAAAATGTCAATAAGTTGACGGTCTATCATTCATCGATGGATGACAGTCAATTCCAAGTCAGTGACAATCATTTATCTTGAATACACCTCTGTCATTTAGTTTTGGACAACTTGGTAATAATTCCAAGTCAATTCCAACTCAAATACATTTTTAACATTAAATATGAACATTTAAACGGGGGTACTTACTTTTAAAAGTTCCCTGAAGTAAGGACTGCATGCTGATAATACGACTCGGTGCGCCTTCAGGCTTTTGCCATCGCAGGCGAGGGTCACGTCCACGAAGTCTTCATCATCTCGAAGGTTCTCGAACGCGCTGGTGATGCTGCTCTGGTAGTTGTTCCACCGCAGGCAGAAGTGTTGATTGTCCGCCATTTTGTTCGGGATTATGGAATCATGTGTCCGATAGTGTGTTCTGTTGGAGAAATATAGTGTTAATTTCGTAATTAATTATTAATATAATCTACACAAATTAACCATTAAGGCGACCTCCGTGGCGTATAGTTACCACGCCGCAGGCCCGCCACCCAGAAGGTTCGAATCCCGGGCGTCGGTTTTGGATGTTTATCTATAAATGTATTTGTTATAAAATATAGTATCGTTGAGTTAGTATCCCATAACACAAGTTTCGAACTTACTTTGGGGCTAACTCAATCTGTGTGATTTGTCCCTATAATTAATGAACCAGGGAAGTACTACTCTCTCACAGAACATCGGCGTGACCTTCGTGGTGTCAGTCGCTGAATTACCCGAAACAGCAATGCGTTTGTGAAAGTGGGATATCAGGCGCGCAAGTGAGAGATCCGTTTTCTTGTAGCAGGTAACCAACGAATTGGTAGCGCCTCTGTTATTAATGATACTCATTGATGGCAAGAACTTTCTTTCAAGTGGCCCGCTTGCTTATTTGCCGACACATAATATACTCACTTGAGTGTTTTATACTCTTCAGAGTTCACACGAGTAAAAAAAGTAAAGACTGTCGATCATTTTGAAACTAAATGGTAACGTTGTAAATTGTACTGTTATTTATTATTTATAAATCGAGGGTAACGTCATATTTCCGCCCAAGTCGCAGGCAAGGGCTTAATTATCAATACTAATTAGTAATCACATGCAAAGAAAGTGTTTACGTTATAATAAATGCACATTTAAAACAGGTCGCAGGAGATAAAGAAATGTAGCATAGATAAACTCGCTTTGTTTATGTTCAATCTGAGTTATTGTATGTTTGTCCTATTTTTTGAGCGACTGTCCGATCGTTGTGTGCGATTTTATTATGACTAGTTGTTCTACGGTCGTCTCATTTGTACTACCAGGCCCGCTTTCACCAACTTGCCCTAAGTATTCTCTTACTAAAGATAATTCTTATCATCCCTTCTTATCCTAAATTAATTTTCACTTACATAAGAGACACTTATTTATTTCGAGATCTGTTAGTTGGATGAATTTATTACAGTTTGTAATCACCAAATAGGAGACGGCTCCTAAGCTTTAGGAATTAGCTGAGCACTTAAGTGACAGTTGGTAAAACCCAAATTCTCGGTAAGAATTCCCTAAAAGCTATTAATGTAAGGCTATTAATTTTTTGGGAATTTTAGTGGAGATGCCATCAATTAAGTCTCAAATAAGAAAATTGTTCAAGTTAATATCGGGCATAGACCAGTAAATTAAGTTTGGATGTTGAATTAGTTTTAATTCGTATTGTTTTTACTCTGCTAACCCTCCTAAACTTTACGGGTATGCTATGTATACGTGTACTACTTCCTAGCTGACCATGTCAACAGGTCATCAGGTTACAACATGTATCATTGTGTCCTCTAATACTGAAATGGCTACAGAGACACATTGTCTACTATTGTTTAAAAACTCAACAACAAAACCAACTTACATATGCATTTGGAAAACTAAGGAACGTTGTGGGAATGTATCGAGATGAATTAAGACGGGTTGCATTGTTAATTTTGTTTTTTTGCACGTAAGAAATGTTAGTTGGAACTATGTCTTAGTTTTTTAATTCGACGAAGTTGAACATGAGTTGGTGTTATATTTTCTAGTTCATTTACCACCACTCACTGAATATCGGTGTGAAGCAACCGCGTTTCGTTTGCTTACAGCTAGCTGTTTTAAAGGTGTCAAGTTATCTACTTCTTCTTCTCTTAATTAATGGCGTTTCTGTCGTGTCTTGACGACACATTGGCAATTTCGCCAATGTCGAGTATTTAAATGAACACTTTTTATCAAAAAAGTACACTTTAAAAAAGCAACGTGGTACGGTGAGGATCCGAGGTCGCCATCTTGACGACCTTCGTTGACAAGGCGGCGATCTCGAATCCAAAGTTATCTATAATTCTCTAATTTAGTTTGACAGTGACAGATGTGACAGCTATAATGTAACATGATCAGTAGTGAGCAGAAACGGGCTGAGATGATGATGTTTGATATGATATGATATCAAAGTAGTAAACTCGAACACAGATCAGTTTTTAGTGTCCAAGTTGCCCCCTAGGTCCTGTCCATGTTATTAAGGAGATGTGTGGGTTTCACTCACAATAATAGATTTATTTTATACAGAATTACCGTACTAGTAAAATTATCAAATATAGATAAAAATTGCGAAAACCACATAATATTATTTATCTTTCTGCAGTCGCCTGTTGCGATAATGCAACTAATGCTCTAATAATCATAGTTTCTAAATTGTTATCTTCTGATAAAAAATAATTACTCAAATAATTTATGGCTTTACTTTACGTACAGGTAGGACGGTTTATTACGTATATTTAGGATAATTTATAAATACTTATGATGACTTCACATGTCGTTGCATAATAGAACACAGAACGAACGTCACGAAATACTGTTTTTTTTAATACCACAAAGGTGGCAACAAGCATACGGTCGGCCGGATGGTAAGCCGTCGCCGTAGCCTATAGACGCGTGCAATACATGGGGTATCACTCACGCGTTGCCAACCCTCCCAACCCCCCTAAGTGTAGCTCTGGAGACCTTACTCACCGTAGGAACACAACATGGCAGAGACCAATGCTATTTGGCTACGATCTTTTGCAAGGTGGAGGTCCTTCCCCAGACGGGCTGCTCTGATTTGAGCGGATTATCCGCTGTGCCCTACCTCTCTTGTATGTTAAGTCTGTATGCACTAATTATGTTCATTTAGTTATAAGATTGAACGTCAATATTCTTCAACTGTGTTTTTACGTTAAATATTTTCTTTATGTCCTCAATCAAATAACATTCATTTCCATAAACGCATATTAAATTAATTTTAATTCCTTAATATCAATCTTCTCAATCTTTTTCTTTTTTCTTCTTTAGTTTGACAGTGACAGCTATAAATTTAACGTGGCATTAACTTCAAAAATGTCTTTCAAAAACTGGCTGTAAGTCACTCTGATCAAATATTTGCATTGTAGCAGGGTCGAAAAGGTGCCAAATTTTGTATATCAACGTTCAACAAGGTAAAATTGTGTATCTATCAAAACGAGGGTCATTCCTATGTGTCTACGTTTTCATAGACATGTATACATAAGGGATAGTGTCTAAGTTAGGCGTTAAACTTACAAAAAACCTATAGAAATGTTTAAAAAGATAAATGGCTTAAAACTTAAATGGGACAAAACATCATTTTCAAAGAGATCCGTTTGGACTATGTGTGGTCTAATTGACAAGACAGCAGCGACGACGTAATATTTCCGAAGTCATAATTTTGTTAATACAATTTATACTTTTTTTTCTTTTTTTATACCACAAAGATCGGCCTGATGATAAGCATCGCCGCAGCCTATAGACCCCCCCTCCGTAGGGACACAACATGGCCGAGACCAATGCTATTTGGCTACGATCTTCTGTAAGGTGGAGGTCCTTCCCCAGACGGGCTGCGAAAGATGCGGAGCGGATTATTCGCTGTGCCCTACCTCTCCTGAGAAACTTATATTATAAAAGCGAAATTTTGCAAGTATGGATAGATGTTTGTTACTCTTTCACGCAAAAACTGCTTGATAGATTTGTTTGAAATTTGGTACACAGGCAGTTTATAACATGAATTGATACATAGGATAGTTTATCCCGGATATCAGCTCGGAGGGCCTATGTGCAGTTGCGGACTTCTTGTGGTTGAAATGATCAGCCCGGGAACGAGAATAACGGGATTTCGCGAGTAAAATATCTAGGTATTAATCCTACTAATGGCTGGTCCAATATTTATGATTTTTGGTATGTAGGTAGCTGATACCTTGGATTACCACATAGGGTACTTTTTATGCCGATTCCCGTAGGATTTGATCAAAAGTCTGATATAGATGGCGCTGCTGTGCATACATAAATACACGCAAACGAATTTGCGCGGGTTTCATTAGTAATATTATAAAGAGGTAAAGCTTCTAAGTTTGTGATGTTTTAGGGAATAATCTCTGAATCCGTTGTTATATCAAAAAAAGATAATGCGAACCAACATTATACAAAGTAATTATTATACGAAACGTTGTTAGTTCAAGTTAAATTATGTTAAAAGTTGTTCGACGAAACAAAAAAAATACTCAATAAAAAAATCTTACCCGTAATCATCTCCGTATACATTCACATGCAATATTATCGTGTAACTTCAAGATCATCTTGCACACTATCGCGAGTGCAGCCTACTGCCGCTTCTGTTTACAAATACTCGAAATGGAGCTTCGTGTAGCGATAATTCTTATCTCCTATCTTCCAAAATACCAAGGGACATAAAACGATAAATTAGATTGTGACATAATTATAGAATTTACTATTTGTAGCCAAAACTATGTTAAATCTAGATGAAATTAACTATTAGTCGCCAACACGGCTGAGTCGCGCAGACGTAGAACGAAGTTCTAAACTCATACTAATTACTCAGTGTTTTACAAACTGTGAGGCCAAATTTTCACGCGTATTATAAATGTAAAAGTTACTGTAACTCGTGCAGAAATTCCCTTGCACTGCATGACCACTTCGATGTGAATGGCCTGTTGACAAGTTATGAGCGCAGAGAAGAAAATTACTGTGACCACATTTTCTTTATAACACTAAGGTGGTAAACAAGCAAACGACCCGCCTGATGATAAGCGGTCACCGTAGCCTAAGTACGCTTGCAACTACGGGGTTTCACACGCGCGTTAGCGACGTGACCATTTCACTATATAATAATAATAAGAAGTTATACATAAAAATTATTAAATACTATTTAGTACATTTTGTATCAATTAATTCATAGAAAAAATATCAACGAATAAACTGATCAACTGATATTATGATGCTAATTAGGAATCACAATTATCAAATTGTAATGTCGTCATAAATTGCGAATTTTTATCAATTTTAGATTTACGGTCACACAGACGACAGACTATTCATGATGCATTTTTTGTCTGTGAAAATAGAACCTATGGAATTATATTATGCAGTAACGCACTCGACTTAAACCAAATCGCTTATGATTTAAACCACAATTAGTATACAGGGTGCGAATCTTTTCATATTACTTGAATGGCTGTAAACGAATTTGTAATGTGGTGTGTAGGTAATCGCCATTTTATGTACTTTAAGGAAACTTAATTTTTTTAAAGATATTAAGGATGTAAATTAACCACAAATGTCAATCAACCCAAAATTTTATATTAGTCAATTTAGATAGTTGATTTATTTGTTGAAATTCTACAATTATTATGTAATTTGTACGTCAAGCAAGTGTCGTCCATTTTATTTCGTGTAATCCATGTTGATTGAAGGAGGTGCAATTTTTTTAAATTCTTTTCACTTACGACCTTCTTATTTTTGGGGTATTAATAGATGCTACTTTACCAGCTTCTAGAAATGTGTCACTTGAGTGTCCTAAAACAAATACTTTTTTTCAATAAAGCTCGATTTTCGATGGCAAATCGGAAAATTTCGAATAATCTCGGAAACCGCTCACTTCCGATCCGACCCCCTGTTGTTGATTGGGGCTATGTTTTTGAAAATGAAATAAGTAAGTGGTTTACCCACTTTTAAAGAGTTAGACCAAAAACGTAAACCTGTTATATTTATTTATATTTCAGATTGATTTTATAAAAAATAGTATTAAAAAAAAAATAAAAAAAAGTTATATTATATAATTGCATTATATTCATTGTAACGAAAAAAAATGCGATTCCTATGAGCGTACGTTGCGTTGATAGTCAAGCTGTTATCATTATATTTTGGTAAATTTAGCGTTTTATCAGAGACCTAGGCTACCCGGTATCTTATCGCTTAGGTTAGGTTTTCAAACGAGCCTAGAGTTGAAATATAATGAAATAATCAATCATGGTAACAATTTTTGTTTTGGTATCTTTTTTATGATTGCAGAGGACAAACAAGCAACAAATTCACTAAAACTATGAATTTATAAAAAAAATAGTGAATTTTCTAGTGTCTTGTGCTTTATGGGAAGTAATCACTTACTATCTGGTTTTTTATGTCATACAGCAGACAAACAAGCACACGAAACATCTGATGGAACGTGGTTACAGTCTATACAGGCGCTCCTATATACCCAATATATATACATAATGTATATAATATGAAAATCAGTATTGTCAGAGACTCTACCAACGCTTGGTTTGAATTTTTAATTAGTTAAATTCGTTTCATCTTAATTTAAGTTCAAGTAATTTTATTTTTATACAACCTATTACTAAGTCGGTTATTCAGAATAAGGAAAATGTTCAAACATAAGTATATGACATTATATTTTTAAATTGCACAGATGTTTTCGTTCTAGTCATCTTTATGTCTGACTTAGTCAATATTTCATATAATCTAGTCGTAAAATGTTCAAATTAAAAAATATATATTCTATACAAATTTCTAACCCACTTTTCACCTCTTTATAGGGTGATTTCCGGGATAAAATCCACCAATAACTATCTCCATACCAAATTCCATCTCAGTCGGTTTTAACGTGAAAATGTAACAGAGTGCTTAGTACGAGTTTTTTTGTTCACGTTCGTTCATGTCGACGTAAACAACCCGACCAAATAGAGAAGAACTCTCATGTTGCGAATTTGTTAGACGCGTGTTACATAACAAAATTATGTGGCTTACTTGCTCACGTTTCGAAGTGAGTAACCCGGCTAATTTAGAAATGTAATACGCGTGGTAAATTCACAATATGAAAACTGTTTTTCAATTTGTTCGGCTTGTGAACGTTAACACGTTCGAATGTGACCAAAAAACTCGTATTAAGCACTCTGACAGAGTTACTTTCGCATTTTATAATATTGATTTTTATTACTAATCTTTACAAAGTACCTATAAAATAAAGTCGCTATCGATGTCTGTCCCTATGTATGCATAGAACTTAAAACAACGCAAAGGATTTTGATGCGTAATAAAAAAAATATATTGTGGTTCAAGAGAAAGGTTTATTCCCAATATATTCCGAAATTCCCACGGGAAAGCGGGATACACGCAAACGACAAAGTTGCGCGTATTGAGCTAGTTAAATATTAGTAGAATTTGCGCGACGAATAACCATTTCTTAATAAGTTAAACGTTGGATTGGAGTTATTATTTTCGGAGTTTTAAAGCGTTCAGAATTTTCAAAATCGGAATGTCGAACTAAAAAAAAAAATGTGGTTTATGACACGGATTACCGTGTCAACAACTAACTAACAAATAAATAAAGTTTATTATTATTATTATTTAGTTAGTTTTATTATTCTCAGCATTAAGCTGGTGTTTATGACGCGCAAGTTACGGGCAGGAGCCAAGCAACTAAAGCGTATCAATTTATATATATTATTAGTATATTATTATTATTTTCATGTTCTTTTTTTCTCTCAGCCCTTTAGCTGGTATAAACCACACTTACGGGTTAGACCAAGTAAGTGTAGCGTTATTATTATTATTAACTACATGATGTATAATAATTTGTATAATACAACATCTATGTATAAAATTTCAAGCAAATCTCTCCCGCCGTTTTTGAAAGAGCAACTAACATCCAGACATCCATCTTTATAATATTAAGTAGTCGTAGTACTATTTATTATTCTGTGATATTAGTAAGGATAGTACCTATGTAAAATATTATTAGGATCCGCGACAATCGTATCAAAGGCCTTGCTATGGTGTTATGTAAAATTTCGGAAGTTGTTCAAACACAGTCTGAAAAAATGTTTGTCTAAGTATGTAAATATAATTTCGGTATGTGAATTTTAAAATTTTTGTAGATATAAAATTTATTACAATAGCCATTTACGTCATAATAGTTAGCAACGCCCGACTTGTATCCTTGTGGCGACGAGCTTACACTTGTGGCAATGTAGTTTGCAATAAGAAAAATTTAGATCAACTGTCTTTAAAGTAACTTAAAATTCCCAGTTCTAAGTGTTTTTTTTTTAAATATTTGCTTACTTCTGTACATGTTAATACTAGACACAGTGAATATACCAATAGATAGCTCTTCAGTTATCCACTATTCAGTGGATTCATACTAAGACACAGGGTGGGGATTGTGCTAGGCACGGTCCGGTAAATTGAAGTAAAAAAGAAAACATATTTAGGCTAAGTACTAATAATACTAATTAGATAGTATTTTTTTTTTACTAATATTCTAAAGTGATATGAGTCAATTGATTTAATTTTTTTTTTCGTTAATTTGGCATAAATATTTTATATTTTTTTTTTAGAAAAAAGACCTAAATATCTAGATAAAAAGTAAAAGAGGAAAGGGCAGGCCGAGAATTGGAGAAAGATACAGGAATCAAGAAAAAGGCAGGGGTCTTATTAAGACTTGAAAGAGCTGGCACAAGACAGGAAAATGGAGACTGGCACACCGATAGAGCGCGGCTCTTTTTAGAAGAGGTTATTCATGAAAATAAGGAAATTGTGGTAGGGGTCTTTGCCCAGCTGTGGGACATTTAAGTTATTATAATAATAACACATGTGAATGTTCGCGTATGTTACTGCGTATTTAAAACACTGCACCGTTTTTTATTCCTGTCTATAACAAAGATAATATATTATCAAAAGTCTAAAAGTTTAGTTTTATCTAGCTTTGTGTCAGAGCTATCTTGTGACCCCCACTATGCCCTCTTTTATCTTTTGTTCTTAATTAAGATGTATAAAAATCTATATAATCATTATGTTTATTATAGATATAATATGGATTTTTGAGGTTCGCTGTTGATTGCTGACCTCTATTTCTGATGCATTTGACAAGGTGATCTAAAGTCATATGTATCTAATAGCTACTAGGTATTTTATTATCTTAATTTTTTTGGGCTCCTTACGAATTCTTAAACCCCAGTGACAAAAATTTCCCCCAACATGACGCGCAACAATGACACACTTATCTCTTGATGAGCGTCATGATGTTGATCAAAAAGTTAGACGAGTTGAGAAATGGACAATTTACTTCTTACAAGAGTTACGAGTTGAGGTACAGACGAGTTGCTACGTAGGCGCCTTACATTTAGTGACTAGTGACTACGGGGAGTCATAGTTTTGCCATGTCCGTCTGTCCGCGGTCTAACTCCGAAACGCTTTATACTCGTATTGGAAATCTGTAAATATTTTGATATGTTCACACATAATAATAGTTGTGCCCGTGCCTCCGTCCTCGTTGATTTGCTGTATGGAAAAATAACCCCCCCACCTTCCCCCCTTTGCCCCAAGTCAAACAAAGACTATATGATATGGGATTGGGATATGTATGTATACTAATGGAAGAAGATAATTGTAATGTAAGTTCTGTAAGGGATACCATACTCATACGTACCTTAATAGTGTTCGACGGTTCACTTAAATTTATCTGCAGTGACCTGAAAAAAAGAATAATTTTATTAGAAAAATGTAATCATCATCTTAGTCCCATGAAGTCTACTGCTGGACATAGAAAAAATAACAAAATATATAGGAAGACTAGTAAAACCCTCGCAACTTCGTTTGCGTATATATCGCTTTCCAGTGGGAATTTTGAAAAATCCTTTCTTAGTACACCCCTAGACGTAAGGAACCTACATTCCAAATTTGGAATGTCTACACCCAGCGGTTTGGGCTGTGCGTTGATAAGTAAAGTATAAGGACTTTTTTTTTTATAAATATTTTTAATATAAATATCGATTTTTTTATTTCCAGCTATTCTACAAATCAGAGAGAGAATGAAGGAGTTTTTTGGGGTAGTAGAGCAATGAAATGTCTCGACAGACGAAGTGAGCTACCTTCTCACGGAATATTGGTGTTGTGTTTCATTCGATGAGTGAGAAATCCGGTAGCCCAATTTAATCAAGGGGTAAAGGAAGTATTAATAATAATTAGATGTTTATTTTCAAAATTAAATAAAAGGGTTAAAAAAAATATATATTTCTTTCCTATTCTGAATTTTATGTTTCTCTCTTCCATTCTAATTTCGTATTTCAGAACTAAAACCATAAATAAAATATATGTTTTATATTATTTTTATATGTATACGCTTAGTCTCTAAATTAAAAAAATGATAAGTTAAACCCATAGAGCGCGTATGCTAGGTCTATGGTTAAACCATATTATTATTGTCAATTTGTTTATATTAGAAAATACGATTATTTTCGAATTGCTATATAATATACTGTCTACTGCAATTAATAATAAAAGGTTTGTAATTAAATTAAATAATGAGGTTAAAAGGTCACCGAATTTCCACGAAACTGAGCCACGTGCAAGGACCAATGCCTATTGTGGGTGTTACTAACGGAAATACGTGATCCCTACATTATTTCCGTAAACAGAGGTACATAGAAACTATGCCACCAATCACAGCTAAGGTCAAAGTTGAACCGACCAATAGGAGCGCGCCATTCGGTATTCCAACTATGTAGGCTTGATGAAAGTGAAAGTCAACCAATCATAGTAGCCGGATAGATGTGTGCGTGTGTGATCCGTATGTGTTATCAATGAAATTTTGGAGGCTTTCGCGGGTTTATTTACTTACATAAGTTTATAGTAAAGGTTTATGTACGACTTGTTGTGTATTAAGGAGCGTTTAAGTTTCCTAATGGGCGGGCACTTCAATAATACAGGTCAAGCAACGTAAACTGAAGTCAGTTTTAGGATGGGTGACCGTTTTTTGAAATGTCGCCAAAATGGTTGATTGTTAGTTTCTAATCTAATTCTTATTGTAATCAAGTTTTATAGATAATTAAAAAATATTACACAGTTCACACAGCGCCAACCGGTCCCAAAGTAGTCTTACTTGCTGTTGGGTGTACCAGACAGACCAAAAGATATACTTATAAGACTCGAGACTAAGACTAATGTCATCAAAGTTTGCCTTTGCCCCATGCGGGGATCGAACCCATGCCATAACGTAAAGCGCCACCGGGCTGTCAAATCAATAAGTATACTTATAAAACTCGTGACAACCACTAATACCATCACATTTGCTGCGTGCGAGAATCGAACCCGAGGCTTCTGGTGCCAAAACTAGTGACTCATCTTTAATGATTTGACGCGCTGTTTGTTAGTGAACTACCAAACAACGCTGTCAAATCATTAAGAAAAAAGAAAAAAATAATCTAGTCAAGCCGCAGAACTAAATTATAGATGACTAGCTTTTTTGCCTGCGACTTCGTCCGCGTGAAGTTCCGGACCCGTTCCCGTGGGAACCACATTGAATTTCGGGAAAAACTATAGCCTATGTCACTCCCTGATAATGTAGCTTTCTACTGGTGAAAGAATTTTTGTAATCGGTCCAGTAGTTTCGGAGCCTATTCATTTCAAACATACAATCAAATCTTTCCACTTTATAATATTAGTATAAAAAAGGTTAACATTTACGACTCTAGATGTTAGCAGTTAAAAACAGAGTACCTTTGTCACAGCATAATTAAAATGCCATTGAACTGGGCAGTACAACAACTTTTATGTCATAGTGACATACTGTTATCTAGCTGACTAATTATCATTTTTTATATTTTTTTCAATGTGTATAAACAGTCATCTATTAGTAAGCAGTCCATAAACAAACATGACGAATGAGAATAGACATATAAATAAATACATAAAAATAAAGAATACAATGTAATAAATAATGTGCGGTCGAAGTAAATTTTGAATTTTCTCAGCGGATAATCCGCTCAAATCGGAGCAGCCCGGGCCGTATGCTTGTCTGCCAAATTTGAGGCACAAAATAAAAATCGACATTGTGGAAGAAAATATTTACAGTTAAAAAAAAACTAGTAATTTTAGGTTCATCACTAGTATTTAAAATTATTATTTATAGTACTAAGTACTTAGGTACCTATTTAAAATGTTACAATTTTGAAATGGTTTTCTATAAAATTTCTGGAAGAAGTAATAAAATAAAATAATATTTCAAAATGTAATTTACACATTTTTGGATATTATGTGCAAAAAAGTATCCTTAACTTCGGACTAGATGGCGCTATGTGATTATATTTAGATAATAATTATCTTATGACTATTACGTAAAACAATAACCTTTTATCACTGCATTTATTTCCTTATATTTTCTAAGAGTTTTTTAACCTCATTCCCAGTTCATAAAGTAGGCTAAGGGCCAATGTACATCTTCATTGATTTTGTTATTATTATATTGTTCATATTTTTTTAAATGATTACGATAGCCAATAAGAAATCAGTTTTTTTTACCGACTGGTCTCTGGTTGAAAACCTCTCAATTCGAGTTACGGTTCGATGCAGATATACAATACACCACTGCAAGGATACGGGTTGCCCTTCAACCGAAGGAGATTAGAGCGTACTCTGCCACGCTGCTCCAATTCCGATTGGCGGTGGCAGGTATTTTCAAGCGGCATGAACGACTGTCATCCTTCGATAACAGGCGGGACCGACGCTGATGCACTGAGAAGTTCGTGATGTCGTCGTATGAGACCCATCCAAACACTGGCTAGGGTCAACGTTGCTTAACTTCTTCGTTTTAGAGTGCGACACACAGCAATGCCAACGAACTTCTACGTGTATGGCCACAAAAATAAAATGAGATTTTACCTTTCTTTAGATGCAATTCAGCGATTTTGACCTTGAGGGCACAATATAAAATAATACTATAAAAATATGGCACATGTTTGTCTATATCTAAATATTTGTGTGTAATATTAAAAACGTTTGGATTTGATAAGAGAAGTGCAACGACTATTAGTGATGTGCATTAACTGCATTAACACATGTCGATGTTTTATTACAAATCGAATTTTATATATTTTTCTACGCAATTCACACAGCAGCGCCACCTTATTCGTAGAGAAGGCGTGTAGCTTTAGCACAGAAGTCCAATATCTATTAATAACTAGCGAATCCCGCGCAACTTCGTTTGCGTGTATCCCGCTTTCCCGTGGGAATTTTTATATGCCTCTCCGTAAGAACCATCCTCGCACATAAAGGAATATTCTAAAAAAAGAATTAGCGAAATCGGTTCAGCTGTCCTCGAGATTTGCGCTTAGAAACACAATTAGCGATTTATTTTTATATTATAGATAGTTTTATATATTTTTTTTAGAAATGACTGTGACATTACTGCAGCTTATTTTAACAAAAAAATAAATAAATTAAGTTTACCAATAGTTAAAGTTTAGGTGTCTAGCTCTCATAATACGATTCAAGTTTTTAATATAAAATCAAATGACAGCAAAGTCGACAGGCAAAAGTTTGTGATTTTCGTACGTTACAGAGAAGACCCTTCTATAAATAAATAAATAAATATATAGGGACAATTCATACAGATTGAGCTAGCCCCAAAGTAAGTTCGAAACTTGTGTTATGGGATACTAACTCAACGATATTATATTTTATAACAAATACATATATAGATAAACATCCAAGACCCGAGGCCAATCAGAAAAAGTTCGTTTTTCATCATGACCCGACCGGGGATCGAACCCGGAACCTCCTGGGTGGCGGTCTGGCGTGGTAACCATTACGCCACGGAGGTCGTCAAAATACTTCCATTGCAAACCCGTGAATGTTAATAACAAAAGTTTTACGAAGTCCATACAGAGGCGGTTTTGCCTCGCTGTAGCGCTGCGCTTACTAATAAGTCCCTTTAACCATAAAATAAACAGTAATTATTTTATATCGATATCGATGAAATATGAATGTCCCATCACTAATATAGGACAAGGTGGTTATCGCTGCAAGAGATTGCGAATATGAAATATCGATAGATAAGGTGTGCCGAATTATGCTAGATTAGACATTTTTGTGACTAGATTCTTTGTTTGCCTAAATTTGGCCTAGCCTAGGAAATAGTTCGAGGCCATGTTATCATATCATTTATTATGTTAGTTTTTAGATTAGAATAGTATTGCAAAATGGCATTGAAAGTAATAAACCAAAAACTAGATTTCTATCTAATGTACATTTTTTTAATGCTAGGGGACAAACAAGAGATTTTTGGTGTAAAGTACGCTATAAGATCAGACTTGGTCTCGCTCAGACGCGCGAAATTTCTCGAATGGGTGAATTCGCGCGTCTTTCATCTAAGAAAAAAATATGTGCATTAAGTTGTGTAGATAAAAGTAAATTTTCCATGTTAAATTTCGGATCGATGTTTCTATGCGTTTAACTCTGCGCTAGTATGAATTGACCCTTAACACAAATATTCGCCGTAGCCCGCTAATGTAGCCAGGCCATTAGTCACATGTCATGCACGAAGTAAGGTTAAACATATAATAATTGCATCGGACGGATGGCGAGACAAAACAATACATATCTAGGTGTCAGATGCAGCAAACATTTCGATAATAAATAACATTAGTATAATGTAACAGAGGAAACTGGATTGTTTACTTTTAGTGCGCATGCGTAAAAAATATTTAAGTATTATATGGAAAGAAATCAATTAAACCTGCACGGATTTTAACTCAGTTTTTTTATACCACAAAGTTGGCAAACAAGCATACGGCCCGCCTGATAGTAAGCATCACCGTTGCCTATGGACGCTTGCAATACCGGGGGTATTACTCGCGCGTTGCCAACCCTTCTAACCCCCCCAAGTGGAGCTCTGGAGACCTTATTCACCGTAGGAACACAACATGGCCGAGACCAATGCTATTTGGCTACGATCTTCTGTAAGGTGGAGGTCCTTTCCGGCTGCTCCGACTTGAGCGGATTATCCGCTGTGCCCTACCTCTCTTAAACATTCTAAGGCTGCAAACATTCTAAACTGCATGTATGGACTGTGCGTCAATCGCTTCGCATACTCCTGCTGATTTGCTACCAAGGGCGTACTTGATTTTTATTTATTAATACCCAAACGACGGTTATATAAGTTAATAGAAAAAAGTCCAAAGCACTTATAAGCTTGTTCTAATTATTTGTATAATTTAAATAATTTAAAATTAATAAATTATAATGTAATTGCAATAAAATAAAATAAAACATAAATTTTAAAAACGATAAAAAATTCCACATAAATGTTTCAATCTGTCAGCAAAAACAAGGTATGAAACTACTCGTATATACAGTGTTTTTCCAGCCTCATTTCAAAACTAATGTTTCGACCGTGTAGTAATTAAAGTTAGTAGACAGAAATAGCATAACATTATTTGTATCTCTCTTTTTCGCACACACGACAATATTCTTTAATACCACCCACTTTGAAATGGGTCGAAACCACGTAACTTCTGAATCACCCAAAATGCGCTGACAGAAAAGCAAATGAATTCTCAAAACAGTGGCTCGGTGGAATCCGTTAGATTCGATAAAACGTTACGACACATTCACAATAACTATGGTTAAGCGAGGTTACTTGGAAATCTTTAGGCGGGTTGTATTGTTGCGACTTTGCGACTAAAGTGTCGGTTTGTCGCATAGTTACAGCAGGCCAGTTATATTCTGCAACGAAATCGCGATTTTAATTTCAATCCATATATTAATATATATATAAAATTCAAAGTCCAGACTGACTGATTTAACTATATATCAACGCACAGCCCAAACAGCTGGGTCTAGAGATTCCAAATTTGGAATGTAGGTTCCTTACGACGTCTAGGAGTGTACTAAGAAAGGATTTTTCAAAATTCCCACCGAAAAGCGACATATACGCAAACGAAGTTGCGAGGGTTTTACTAGTTCTGTATAATTATAATTAAAAAATTAACAGCAAATCATAATTCGTTCTCTTTAAACTTTACTAACTAATTTGTTAGTGTACAATCCGATTTAATTTAGTTTAGTATTTAGTTAATCTAGTAGTCTCTCAAGAGTTACCTAAACGTATGTATCCAATACTGATAGCTCAGAATTGTTTCCAAGAGTAGTCTAATCTAGCAGGTAGCAGCAGTAGTCGAGCAGGTAGGTTTTAGAGAGGTAGAGCACAGCGGATAATCCGCTCAAAACGGTGCAGCCCGTCTGGGGAACCACCACCACCTTACAGAAGATCATAGCCAAATAGCATTGGTCTCGGCCATGTTGTGTTCTTACGGCGAGTTAGGTCTCCAGAGCTCCACTTGGGGGGGTAGATAGGGTTGGAAACGCGTGAGTGATACCCCCGGTATTGCAAGCGTCTATAGGTTACGGTGATGCTTACCATCAGGCGGGCCGTATGCTTGTTTGCCACCCCAGGTAGCATTGGGTGAATTGTGAAGAATTTATTATTATTTTGTTTATTTAAATAGTTTGAAGAATAAGCCCCCTGGTTACAAGTCAATCAGAATAAAATTTCTTAGTGCACGTTCTTGCTTATCATTGCGAAAAATAGTATATAGTATCAGTTCGATTAATTATTTATGATAAGAATTTTAGTGTAATTTATAATGAAGATTTCAAATACGCGTTATTCTAATTAACGTAAAAAAATATTTTAATTACTGTTAATAATTTATTTATGTTAATATTTTATTTATGGTCTGGCATGGTAGTCGTCGCGATGAAAAAAAAAATGAAATTCTACAAACAAAACATTTTCTTGGAGTGGTAGAGCAATGATTATGAAATGGGCTTGCTCAACCGGGGAAGTACCACCCTCTCACAGAATACCGACGTGAAGCAATGCGTTTCGTTCGGTGAGTGAGAGATCCGGAAGCCCAACTCCTTCCCTATCCCCTCTTTTCCCCTCCTTCTTTCCCTTCCCTTCCTCATTTCCTCCAACCCCCTTGGTGGACAACGCATTGGTAGCGCCCCTGGTGTTACTGATGTCCATAGGCGGCGGTGACCGCTTTCCATCAGGTGGCCCGCTTGCTTGTTTGTCTACTGAATGACATAAAAAAAACGGATATTTGGTACACACACCACACTTGTAGTTTACAACACGGTCTAACGCTTAAGATAGTTTTTATATCTCGTACGTCATTCCGGGAACGGGTAAAACCGCGAGCTTCAGTTAATTACGATTATGAAACGAAAATGATATTTTTCTGAATAAAAATAAATAATTGTAATGGAATGAGAAATTCCCATGGGAGTCAAGTTTTTTTATTGTAAGTTTGCGGTATGCCTACTTGACAAAATTAGCGTAATCACAACATATTCAATAGATTCACTATCTATTTCCTTGAACTAAACATTACGGACCTCACGTAACGGTATCTCATTTTACATTTCCTAGATAAATATAAAATTTTATAAGTAAGCATTGTTAATCAAAGTAATTTGCTAGTCTGCACTATTACTAATCTTATTTTGCAATGTATAAAAAACCTTTACAATACTTTTATGTTATATTGGCTTTCTCAAAATGCTATCTGTTCACTTTCTTCCGGACTTCTCAACAGGTCAACTGCGAAGTGATAGAAAAAATTTGACATGCAAAAGTGTGTCCTGTAAATCTACTTGCAAAATAAATATAACTTTAATTTATAACTATATGACATACAGCAGGCAAACAGGCAAGCTCTGATGGATAGTGATTACAGTCGCCTTTGAATATCAGTAATACCAGAAGCGCTACCAATGCATTCAATACTCAATATATTTATTGCATCAAAATTACATAATCATAATGCTATGGTCTTACAGCCAAGGACCCTGTTGGGCACTACAACATTGCCTGTTACAAGAAATAATAATTATGAAGACCAGGAAAAGGAGTTGGGCTTGGGATCCTCACCTACCGAACGAAACACATTGCTGCTGTACGACATTCTGCAAGAGGTACATAGGTGTTTTTAAGTAGCTATTATAAGTATATATTTACAATATTATATCCGTTGTCTGGTACAGTCCACAAAGGAATTGACTGACCCCCCCTTGTATATATGATTAAAGATTTCTAAATATTGCGTGAAAGGATTGACTTAAAAATTTATTAATCAATAGTATTCATATTGTACAATGTAATTACAAATTTTCAAGTAAATCCCTTCAAGCAATATTTAGAAATCTTTAATCATATATACAAGGGGGGGGGGGGGGGTCAGTCAATTCCTTTGTTGACTGTACTCACACAAGCAGATTAAGCCTACTTTGGGACTTGGGCGCTGTGTGATTACCAAAATTATTATAACATTATTATTAATTGACAAAAGTGACGTATGTTGTACAAAAGTCTATATTTATGTAATATTATTAGTAAATAGTTAATTTTAGTTTTAAACTGTCGACTAGACGGTTTTCCTCTAATATTATCTGAGTTACTGCGTTAGTAAAATAACTAAAGTTATGTACAGTCTAATAGAACAATGATTTCTATTTATTTCAAACATGAATATTTTAAATGAAAAATCACATGATGTGATGACAATTTAAATAAAAATATGATAGATATGAAAGAAGATTTAAATATGTTTATTTGAGCACTTATTTTTTTAAATATAGATTTGGAGTTGAGGGAATTAATGGTTCAGAGGAGGGTTGGCAACGCGTGAGTGATACCCCCGGTATGGCAAGCGTCTATAGGCTACCGTGACGACTTACCATCAGGCGGGCCACATGCTTGTTTGCCACCTTTGTGATGTACCTTTACGCAATATTTAGAAAACTTGAATCATATTTACGGCCCTGCTCATATCTTTCATTGGTTGACTGTACTAAAACGACAACATATTTATGCCACTGTACATCAAAGAAACATTTAAACTTTTTAACTTAGTAGGTCAGTTTAACTTGTCACATTATTCAGGGAATATAAAAATATTAGTAGACACTTGTGTGTTAATATGTTCGCCGTTATCGCCTCAACTAGACGGCTCTGACTCAGTCCAGTCAACAGGAT
Organism: Endotricha flammealis; assembly: GCA_905163395.2. NCBI lineage: Eukaryota > Metazoa > Arthropoda > Insecta > Lepidoptera > Pyralidae > Endotricha > Endotricha flammealis. The sequence goes on along the minus strand of LR990864.1, from coordinate 15,155,385 downwards.
ACTGGGTTATGGATAGTCAAAATTACATACTATTGCAATAAAATCCATTGCAATTTTAGCTCGTAATAAGAGCAAATTATGAGTTTCTGAAACGCTCTACATTAGGTCTCAATCTATCTACCGTCACCCTTGAGGTCCCGGGTTCGAATCCCGGTCGGGTCATGATGAAAAACTAACTTTTTCTGATTGGCCTCGGGTCTTGGATTTACTATATGTATTTGTTATAAAATATAGTATCGTTGAATTAGTATCCCATAACACAAGTTTCAAACTTACTTTGGGGCTAGCTCAATCTGTGTGATTTGTCCCTATATATTTATTTATTTTATTTATCTGGTTATTTTATTTATCTGGACAGCTATAATTTTATGTGTCATTTTATTTACGGGTACCAGATTGCTGATAAATATCCTTATATACTATTTTTAGTTGTAAATAAATACTTTTTATACATAGAAAGCATCCAGACCAAGGCAAACAGACATGTTCATACACACAAATGCCTTGCGCAGGATTCGAACCCGCGGCCCTTGGGATAAAGTGACCATTGCTAACCACTCGACCACTGGACCTGTCGCTAATAAATTACAAATATGACAATATATATTAAGTTTTGTAAAAGGGTTCGAGCCAGCCAGCCAGCCAGTCGCTAACAAGTGGAGTAACATAACGGCCTATTTAAAATTCGAGACTTTATTTTTTAACGCAGCTCTCCTGTTGAGTTAGACACTTAGTGCTAGCTCTTATCTAGGTTCATTGGCTCGTCGAATGATAAAAAATGTACCTACTGATAGCTTCCTTTACGTAATGTGTGTGTGTGTTATGTGATTTATTTGTGTGTATGCATTACATCTATCTGCAGTCTAAATATTGGCTATTGACAATTTTTTCTATGGTCGAAGTGTTATTTTATTAAAGGCGTATTACGCGTACTAGCCCCGGCTTTACATAAAAAAGTAAAAATTAAATGAAATAAAAACACAACCACTCCAAAATAAAGGTTGTTTAAAGACGAGTAAGTAAAGTATTTAATAATTTCAATACTTTGCTCTTGAACGTAACCGTGGGTTGCTAATTCAAAATTAAAAAAATTATAAATAATTTTATCCTACTGTCATCACCCACGCACCCTCCCCCGCTGCTGTTCATTTATGCTACGTACCTACTGGATATTTATACCTAACACCGTTAATAACATAAAATTAGATGACAGACTTTTGCATGACACACTTTTCAACCGACTTCAAAAAAGAAGGTATGTTTGTTACGCGATAACTCCGCCAATTATGAACCGATTTGAACAAATCTTTTTTCGGCTTATAGGTAATACCTCAAGGGTGGTCCCATTTAAATTTAATAATAAATGAAGTCGTTTTTTTTTTTAAAAAAAGTTAATTATTGTCTGTAAAAATAGGTCCGATGCAATTATATGTGTCACCTTAAAATTGTAAAAATAGGTAGATTGTGAACCGTAATATACTGCTAACTTGCAACCTCAACATTATAGTGTGACAGTAGGTCCATTAGGTTTACCTTGTGGACCTAAACCCAGAAATCGTCGACTTGTAATGCAACTTTGCGCTGACAATTTTTCGATAAAATTCTAATCTAACGGTTTTTACAATTTTAAGGTGAGACGGTGACATATGCGGTCTGAATCTATCTCTTTTTTCTTTTGCAGTTTGCCAATGAAGCTAGAATTTAACTAAACTGGCTGCCTGTCATCTGCACTTATAAGTCGTTATGTGCGTTGAGTTTGTCAAATTTTCGCGCGTCATACAGATTGATCCCACAAAATATGTGTAGGCTTGTAAAAGTAATATTTCGTTACGCCTAAGGCTGCCTTGAAAAGATTGCTTTCAACATTAAGGCCGCCTTGTTGTAATTACTGTAGTGGGAAAAATTTACTATGTTTAGTTAATTTTTACTCTAAATAAAGCATTCTATCAATTTTGTACAAAGAGACATTATTTACCATTCTAATAGTTAATAAATATTAATAGTAACAGGATAAAAACCCTATTTGTTCTTCGCAAATTACAAGCCCTGAGTCACGGTTCGCGCTAGTCTTGAACCCTGCAAGGACAAGGTTAGACTTGTTTACTAGAAATTTGATTGTAGCACGTTCTCTTTCTAACAATAATCCCATCTCACTCTGATATTTATGAATTAAATTATGTATTATTAAAATAAGAGTTCGATGGCGTCGCGTGTGTCGCACTCTAAAACGAACACGCAATTTAAGCAACGTAGACCAACAGTATTTCGTTGGGTGGCTTTCGATATCTCGAGCTTTTCCGTCGTAAGCCGTCGGTTTCAGCTGTATGATGGACTAGCTTTTCCCCGCGGCTTCGCTCGCGTTAATTTTATGACATAGATCTCGCGCGACTTGTGGCGCCATCTGTTGGCCGATAGCATCCCATACAGCGCCCTCTATAGTAGAAAAAATATTTTCCCACTGGAATGACATACTTTCACGGGATAAAAAGTGACAATATATATACAAATTTTCATAATGATCGGCTGATTAATCGAGCCGTGAAGGAATACCAAACAATCTCACTTTCTCATTTATAATATTAGTAGGATGACAGTCGCTAAGCCAAGTCAGTGGCCTTCAGGCGGCGTATTTGGCAGAGTACGCTCGAATCCCTTCGATTAAAGGGAGACCCGTACTTCTGCAGTCGAATTAGAACTGCAGTGGGATGCTTATGAGCTGATAATGATGATGATTCTTTATGGAATATCAACATGATATTAATGATTTGAAATAATTTTTAGAGTTCTTATAAGAAATATATTCACCAAGAAACAAGTAGATACTGGATAGTTAACTCAGTGCGAAAACATTTTTAGTGCTATGGTAAACTAGATCATGTTACTGGCGGACAGTTAGTAAAACTAACTGGAATGCTTATAAATATTGGGATTGAGAAGATATTTTAGGCTAGTGGCTATGCTTGTCATTTCTACATGACATCTACACTTGATGACACAAAGTCAAAAATACTGCCCTCGTGCCTCGTGGGTACTTGCACGTCAATTACAATGGATTCAATTATTATTATTCTGTATTAAATAAATAGCTACTCTGTAAACTACCACTAATCATTGTCACTATTTTGTTGACTCTTAACATAGTGACGGAGTAGCGTCTGCCACAATTGTATTAGGTCAAGTGATTTTTATACTCAAAAACAGCATTAATTGTTTTCGAAATTTTATTAACGTGCGGAATCTGGATTTTTGTATTAAGGACTTATTCAGACTAGCTACTTTTGATCGCGGTAATCGGCGATTTAGACGCTTATAAGCTAAACGCAACCAAAAACTAGATAAAATAGCCACAAAACGCCAAACGTTGCGATTATAAGCAGCTAGTGTCAATAAGCCCTAAATAAATAGATCAACAAACCGAATACTATTCCGAAATCCAACAAATTATAAATTTAAAAATCTTTGCATTTTTTCCATAACGATTTTATAAGGTAGTCGGATAACATTCTAACTTTTCACGTACTACTAATAAAACAATCTCAGTTTTTTTATAATAACTATATCTATATTGCATATAAAATATATTATATTTCTCAATATGTAATTACAACAATATTAAAAAGATTACTTAGACACCGCTAGATGCAAAATAGTTCATTGTGCTACGATCGTAGACAAAAATAGTCGTAGAGCTACGCGCCCTCTACGACACGTAGCCATGAGTCTACGCACGCTAGACAAACTTACGAAATGGTTCTTTCAGTACACAGACACTGAACATTATTATTATTTTTGCTTTTCTGTTTTTCCCATGGGAACGGTAATAACGGGATAATGATAATTTATCATTTATTGTATTAATTTTTGCGCATTAATTAATTAGTAGTAAAAATCACTTTAAAAAAAAATGATCTTATCATTATGATGAAAAATAAATGATTTTTAAGAATAAGCAACATCTCCATTCTAGAACAGTCTATGCGTTCATTGTCTTTGTAACGGCTTTTTTAAAGTTCTTGGTTCTTGCTTCCACTTGTATTGTTACTGCGACACTACCGCGAAGTCGATCGAAGTTACGCGAATACTACATCAATAGTATCTATAAAATATTTTTATTACTTAAAAAGATTATTACAACATAATAATATAATAATCATAGTAACAAAACAAGGAATTATGTAATTATGCACTTAATATGTACCGAATGAACTTAAATTGTACTAAAATTTGAGTTTAGTTGAATAGAGGTCAACCTTTTTTTATAAGGTGACAAACAGGCTTATATTATATTTTTGACGTTGATAGTGACCTATCAGTAAGTTAACCATCGATCACCTGTATTTAGAGTGATTGTTGGTGACTGGTGGTAGGAAAAAAATTGGGACGATTCGAAAGTGCTTGTATAAAGAATATTTGTATTTAAAAAAATTACTTATTTTTTTTTAACTTGTTCGGACTTTATAAACGGACCGGACGGAATAGTAAAAAACTTTGATTAATACAATATTAATTTGCCGTATTATGAGAATCGAATTTACGCCCATTGACACATAACGTCCTAACCAACATATCCAGTGATAATACATTATTATATATACATAAATCTATATTTTTATTCAAATAGACACTATTAGGTCTATATTTTGTACCAAATTTTAAAAATAGCATTGTACCGACTGTTTGACTCGTGAACTGACTATTGTCGACAGACGGCAGTTGTTAACTGTGACCTTCAGGTAGCCTTTAAATAATAACACTAGCTGGCAGATAAACTAATAATGTCCATTAGGTATTGTAAATTCCCAGTGGGACATGAAAGCGTTTTTTTTAAATATTTACTACGTCTGTAAATGTTAATGCTAGTACACAGTACATAATATCTATAGATAGCCGAATAGTGAATCTATTTATTTTTTGTTAATTCAGCACATAATTTGGCATACATATTTTTATAAAAAAATCGAAAATATTAATTATTGCCAACTATTAGCAATTTTAAACGTTATGATGGAATTTGAATTTATCTAAGATTATTATCGTTAATTTTTTTTTACTAGCCATTTACGTCCCACTGCTGGGCAAAGGTCTCTCCTCATTTTCTCCAGCTATCCCTCTCCGCTGTTTCTTCTTCCCATATCGTTAAAAATACAATCAACAAATCGCATCTTATTTCTTATATCATTATATTTCTATTCAATAACATTTTACATAAATATATAAAAAGTGTGTCAATTTTAATAGTGTTAATATTTTTTTTTGTTATTAAAAATACTTAGTGAAAAATATGTGTCTTTATTGTTTATTCAGGTGTACTCGTTACAAAATTTTTAGGTTTTATTATTTATAAGTCTAGGTTTTATTTTTAATATACCTATTATCTTTACATTTACGAAATGATGTCGCTTCCGCTGTCTTTTAGCTTCATTATCATCATCATCTCAGCCACAAGAAGTCCACTGGTAGACATAGGCCTCCCCAAACGTCTCCAAAAGACCTCCTGGCAGCGGCCTGCATCCAGCGGCTTCCTGTGACTTTTAGCTTAGATCTTATGAACTGCTCAACGGATTTTAATGCAGTTTTCAAGAATAGATAGAGTGATTCAAGATGAAGGTATATATGTATAATACATACAAGGAAATTCCCACGAATACACGCACACGAAGTCGGTTATTTTATATTTTAGTGAAAAAAATTGTGGAAAATTATTATATTATTTATTTAGTTGTATTGGTTATAATTTTTTTAGGTTTTATTTATTAATATAGGTTTAGGGTTACTGATAAAATTGAAATTAAGTTACGAAAAGCACACTATAAAGTTTACGCAATAGTTAGATTACATCGCGTAATATTTAACCCTGGTTCAGTTTAACTTAACAGCTAAACCGCTGTTGAGTTAAGTTAAGTTACAGTTTAAAGCATAGCGGTTACACAATTTTGATAATATATCTATCTAAAGTTAACTTGCGATGTTCAATCTGAAAACTAAAGCTAAGTTTCGAAATTACAAACAAGACTTTCGGTACTGAAACTGTTCTTTTTCACTTTGGAAACACATAATATATAAGTACATTAGTACTACATGCTTTCTTGAGATATGAAATTGTTGACATAGAGATAGCAAAAATGCGATAGTTGAAAAGAGATAGAAATATTATTTTTTTAAGCGGAACGGCCGGCAAGTCTAATACAATGTCTTCAAAAACTCTTTTATTCTAAAAACTTAACGATTAAGATAATCTACTTATTAAATAATGAGATCACTGTATTACAATATAATAAGTTATAGCAAATAGAGTACAGTGAGCGCGTTGTCCTAAAAATGAGGTTATCCGAATCACTCTAACACATTTTTTGTGCAAATAATATTATCACTCGACCTTGCTCCCGACTATCGCCAAATTTTTGCTAGACCTAAAACGTCACTGTTGATAACCGCATACGAATACGAGCACCAACACTCACCGAATAATTATTAATTTTGCCAAAAAAAATCCATGCACAACACTTCACTTTCGAAACTGCGTTACGTATGCATTGGTCTATGTGAGTCGCGTATTTGCAATGTGTGTTTGGGCGCGCACCGCGGCATACACATGTCGCGAACGCCGGCCGACGCCGACTGCGGCGCGCACGCAAGCCGCTCGGCGCGCCCCACCAAAAAATATACCGCGAAAACACGGCGGGCGGAAGCACGCAAAAACTGAAGGGGTGCGCTGGCTGAGGCTGTATGCTAATCCATCGTATACTCGGGCCCTTTTTTCCGGGGTAGGGGGGTGGGATGCAATTAAAAAGCCGCGCGTGCGTGTGGGGGGCGCGATTAGAAAGGAGACGAACGGAATGAGTCTGTCAACGTTTTTTACTTTTTTCTAGTCTGGCCCCGTGCTGTGGGCTGCGAATCGATGGTGCGCCTCGCAGACGCCTGCCCGCTCGCTTAATGAGAATAATTGCATGTTTGTGTACTCCTCCGATACGCTTTATCAAAGTCAATGATCTTTTACTTATTTCCTATGTAAGTCAATAAAAATGTGAGGCTCCGTTAATATTCTTGCATTTTATTTATTCGCGATATAATTTTATGTTGCGTAAATTGCATTCGATATATAAGGCAATTATGCGTTTGAAATTAATAGTATTATTTAAATGCTGATTAAATAAATGATTTTAAATAGTCACACATCTGAAATAGAATAAATATCTATATTTAACTTTAAAATGTGGAACATATAAAAAGGATTTCTAGAATAAACTTAAATATAAGAGTGAATCTCGAACGTCGTTCCCGCCAAAATATCAGCAAACTTTATTGAAGTTGTCGTAATATGTCTCCTTATGCTTAGTCATTACACACACATTATTCGTATCGTATTAAGAGTACCCTTGTCTTTTTAAATTAATATTTTGTATTAATATTTATACACAAAGTATAATATCAACTTTAAGATACTCGCAGCCAAGACATTTAATCTATTTAAAAATACGTTTTAAAACGAAATAAAATTGGTGTATATTCATCAAACTTGATTTGCAGTTACATTATAATCTGGTATCTATGCGAGATCACAATGCACTGTTAGACAATTAGTTTAGGAGGGTCCGTGCAGACGTAAGATGGCCAGCGCGCATCCCGCGAGCTCGACTCCTGCAACCTATAATAGATTATGCAAATACGCATCCAAACGTGCGAATTCGACAATTTTGTTGTTTAAAATACATGTATTTTGTATTTAAAGTTTTTTTTAAAGATTTGAAGTTTTTTTTTTAAATTTAAAGGTTATTTGATACAAACTTTCGGGTTTTTAATATTATTTATTCATATTGTTTTTTGTTTCATATTCGTGTGAAATTTGACATAGGTATTAAGTAAATTCTTTGACGTTCACTGTCGACTATAGTAAAAAAAACAATGGATTTTCTATTATAAGTATTTATATCTCATGTAGGTATATAAGAAGTATATAAGTAGTCTGATACTTATAAAACAGGTATATTTAGCTTTTGTCTAACTCGACGCACTGTATGTATTTCTTAGTTCATATAATACTGTCTGAATTATGTGCAATTTGATATGTATACAATATTTTTAACCACCTTGTTCTTTATAATTTTTAATAGCTTTTAATTTTCTATCTTATTTTACATTTTTTAAGACGAAAAGTAATCTTCTGTTTTCTTCTTCGAAAATTATAGGCGTGAACTTATATAATAATAAATATATATATAAATCAAACAGGTAGAGCTAGCCCCAAAGTAAGTTCGAAACTTGTGTTATGGGATACTAGATATTATATTTTATAACAAACTAGCTGACCCGTGCCCACTTCGTTGGGCATAATGTTAAAAGCCTTTTTATTTTTTGGTTTTTTATATAACCTATGACACTCAGCAATAATGTGGCTTTCTATTGGTGAAAGAATTCTTAAAATCAGTTCAGTAGATCCCGAGATTACCCCTTACAATTTAACAAATACACAAACTTTACCTCTTTATAATATTAGTATAGATACATAATATAGATTAACATCCAAGACCTGAGGCCTATTGACGGTGAGAGCCCTACGCTCTCGCAACAGTCCGGTGTCTCAGTATAAGGTGTCAGTACATCCGAAGCAGAAAAGACCATAAAAAAAAACTCGAGGCCAATCGTAAAAAGTTCGTTTTTTTTTCGGGGATTCGTACTTAAAACTATTCTGTACTAGCTGCCCGATTTACTCGCAAAATCCCAATGTTCCCGATCCCGGAATGATCTACGTTCTTAATATTTTATTAATATTATCATATATGTAAAACAGTGATATATATTATGTACCAAATTTCATGCAGTTCATGCAAATCTGTCATGCCGTTTTTGCGTGAAAGAACAAACATCTAAATATCATTACAAACTCGCGTCAATATTCGTAAGGATATGAAATAAAAAATTAATAAAGGCAATTTACCTCTTAGTAATTAAATTTTAAACTAATTAGCAAATCCAACTTAATTCTTGAAGTTAGTTTAGTTTTTAGTTTAATTATTAATGTTAGTTTGGTTTTGTTAATTAATAACTGTAATTAGCGCAATTAATTGAATCATAATCGCAATAAACTAGTCAAACTAATATAAAACTTTTTAAATACAAAGAAAACATTTTTTTGTATTCAATAGAGAGATTTATTGTAAAGACAGGTCAACGGTCTTGCAACAGTTACGTTATTACTTTTAAATGCTTTGAAAAAATAATCATTTATGCAGAAATAATCTAATAGCGAGCTCGGAATGCGTCTGCAAGAAAGCTAGAGCCCCTGCATCGGGCGTCGCTCGTATTTGTCGAAGAAAAATTTGCATATTAATAGATTTATCTGAGGGTAGATTTCGTCTGGTCAAGAAATTAAAAATACAACATCGGACAAGATTTATATGCAAATTTTATTAAATAATATATATTTTTGAAAGTATTGTAATATTATTTTAATAAAAAGTTTTTTTTAACCCTTATTATAAAAATTAAAATCACTTCCGTGAAGAATTTAAAATTTTAATCAAGATCGCGGAAGTGTGGGAATGTGTTTATAACTAAATAAAATAATAAAAAATTGTATTTTAATGATAATTTATTAGTAATTAATTATAATTAACTATAAAAAAAAAATGAATATTATCTGTAAAAATATTTTGAGTGATATGTACTTGATACTAATTGAATAAATTAATAAACACTTACCTTCACCGACCGGGGAGACCTCTTGGAAAATTGCAAGTCAACAAAAACAATCAACAAAACTTGTACAAAGTCACTTAGAGTCAATGTCCGAATATTAGGACGAACAAGCAGAGCGCGCGACAAAATATACACAGAGTAAAACAATAATAAATATAGCTAAAAAAACAAGGGAAATAAGTTAGAGCGCGGATGAGGCTGCCGCGCGACTGTCCGGCCCCGTTGGCCGCCACACACGCACGTGAGCAGAAACTTTAGCCAAACTTCGCCCGAAACTTTCCGCACGCGACCGATAGTGCGCCGCTCGCGCGCTATTTCCCAAACTTGAATTTCCTCCGCCGATCCCGATCTCAAATTTAATTGCGGATGTTAATTTATATTATTTTTTTAATTGTATGCTTTTTTTTTCTGAGGCGTCCACCCGTCCGGTCGGGTCCGGCCGGTCTGCAATATTAACACGAGCCGCGTCCACCTTTTGTAATGAAACGTTCACACATGCTTCCGCATTACCGTCCCGATGCCATCAATAATGAAGCCGGGCGGGAAAAAACAAAACGGGGCACCTCTCCCGGCGAGGCGCCCGCCGACACTACAGCCTCCTCGTCAAAGATCAGAATTGCATATCTGGGTTGCGTTAATGAGCGGGGGGTGGGGATCGTGGGGGGTCGAAAAAGTGGCACCGCTCGCGCGCGAATATAAATTCATCGCCAAAAAATCATTACGCGGGGGGTGGTATTACGGGCGCTTGCTGCGCGGGTTCGTTCGTATAGTTTTTAAATCGGGCGCTCATTCGGCGGCGCGGCGCCGCGACGCGCGGAGGCCGCGGCACTACTGCCCGCCCTGCACCTGCCGGCTGCACTATGCTCCACTATCACGCATGTACCTCACGAGACGCCCGCCAAGGCGCACCTTCCTTCCCGCACTTTAGTTTGGCGCGGCGTTCACTCTCGCCGGAGCGCGGCGCAAATCGACAGAGTACATCGACGGAAATTAATGCCGAGATGGATTGATTTTATTTTAGAAGAAAAAGAGAAATACTCCACCTGTATGCAAATTCCTCTTTTCGGCGACGATCGTAATCAATTTGTGCGTAGGAAGTGTACACTTCCGCACGCACACACATGCGCGCACACACACAGCCTCCGCGTGCGACTCAAATTAAATCTAATACAAAATTGCGTTTTATGTTCGCGCTAGTGCGTGTAGGTGTGTGTAGGGGCGCACAATGCGAACTCGCGCCGCGTACACTCCACGCAGTTATTTCGAATTAGAAGTAATCATTAGGATTCAGTTCGGAAATTGCAAAGAATTTTAGACATACTGAACTACTCGAAAGTCTTCATCAAGCTTTAAATAGAATTAAAGTATACTTGTCTAAAGTAAAAAACTTAATCTCTAATTTCGGTCTTTTAAAAAAGTTATACCGAAATTTTTAAACAATTTTTTATCATCATATTAACCCATAATCATCTTACTGCAGATATACGTCTTCCTTCAATCAAAGAGAGATCAATTAGAGCGTACTCTGCCACGCTGCTCCAATACGTATTGGCGTAGGCCAGTGTTTTCAAACCACATGAAGGCCACCAACTTGGCTTAACTTGTCCTCCGAGCACGGAGAAGCTTGAGATAATGAAAACCATCTAAACACTAGCTAAAGTTGACAACGCTTAACTTGTAGAGATGAAAGGAAAGAGGAAAGGAAACCAAATAAAGTGTAAAATACTAAACTTTTAGAAACTCTAGTCGGTAGAGTTCTTCAAAAGTATGTAATCCGCTGTTCGACACCTACCTTTTAAGTCCTACAAGTGTTAATCAGTAACAATTTGACCATATTCACAACTAATTATATAAAAAATTAAATATCTCGCCGTTAACTCATCGCGTATTACCAAGCGGAGTGTACTTTAAAAACGCACACAGGCGTAATGTTAAAAATGAATTACCAACACAACCCCGCCGCCTCCCCACTACACTCATTTTCATTTCGATGTTTTTGGGTTTTTGCGCAGATGGGGGCCCCCCCACGGGGGAGGGGTGCCTCCCTCGCCCTATGAAAATAGGATATATTTTTATGTTTTATTTGCCCGGAAGCTTGTAGCTTAGTTGCATGTTTATTAGAACTTTTTATTAGTAGAAACAATACGGTTTGGTTCTTTCGCGTTTTCAAAGCATAAGATGTACATTTGCGATGACAAGTCTATGGCTCCGAGTCACGGCATGTTTGTTGATCGGTTAGTTTTACGATCGGCTCGTTTTGGGAAACAATTTGCCACATGCCATCGGACTAGGTCATCAATATGGATGTAACTATTAGGTCTCATGTTCGGTGCTTGACATAACTTGAATATTTTTTCCTTAATTAGTTTTCTTGTGAAAACCGACAGGCAAAATAATAAGGTTTTTTAAAAATATGTATTTAGAAACCATTGAAATTCCATCATTGTCACTGCTAAACGTAGGCCATGCAAAAAAGCCTATTAATAATATAATAAGATAGATAAATCATTTATTCATATCTCTATAAACCTACATCTTAACTTTTGTCGAGCGACACGGTAACATTCTTCAACTTTTGGCAGTTTCTTTTGATTTTTATTATCGGATGTTGAGATGTTGACCACTAACACAAAAGTAACTGCGGTGTGGTTGCACGGCAGGACACACATAAGAAAACACAAAATTGACAATAACAAAATTGCAGTAGAAAAGTGTGTGCCGCAGTTAGAAATACATACCCAGAGGCAGCTCAGTGCATTATTTTAGCGAGAATATCACAAATTTTCAGCTAACTAACACATAAACATTAGAATTTTAATGACAAAAAAATCACTGAATTTCACCTACTAAACGAGTTGCACAAAAACATTTGAAAGTTAATGATTAGTTTCAATAGGTCATTAAACCAGGCCTTAAATAATGAACATTCGATATTTCTAAAGCATCAAAGAAAGATGGCGATTTCCCTCGGTGACTACGGCGTAGCGCGTAACTCGTAGGTATGTTCAATTAACTTTGCTTGATGAAAATTATGACTTTGCACAGTCAACCAATGAAAGAGATGAGCAGCAACCTATACTAAGAACAAAGATTTTACCGCTTATGTAAGCATCATTTTGAATCTTTGTAATTTACGCCTTCACGTAATATTTAGAAAATTTATTTGCCTTACACACAGAAACAAGTACAAAACAACAGTCATACAAACTAGTGTAAATGTAACAAGGCGGCCTTATTGCTAAAAAGCAATTATATTTACAGCCTCTCATTGGCTGACTGTACGAAGCAATTATCTTTTTTCAAATAAAGTTAAATAATTTATTCAGTGACTAGGCCTTCTCAGGCACTTTTCGAGTCATTTACAACTTGTGTATTTTGTTACTTTATAACCTACCATTCGGAGACACGCAAAGCACCCTCTCACAGAATATCGACGTGAAGCAGCAATGCGTTTCGTTCGGTGAGTGAGAGATACAGAAGTCCAACTCCTTCCCTATCCATTCTTTCCCTTCTCTTCCTCCTTCCTTTCTTCCAACATCCTTGGTGGACAACGCATTGGTAGCGCCCCTGGTGTTACTGATGTCCATAGGCGGCGGTGACCGCTTTCCATCAGGTGGCCCGCTTGCTTGTTTGTCTACTGTTTGACATAAAAAAAAGAAAGCAAAATGGCCACCGGTAAAAGAAATGGCGAAAGAAAACCTGTTTATAAATATAATATCCAATAACGTGATTCCAAGTTAAGCAGTGCTTTGACCTCCTATTATTGTGTCCCACGGGATATTTTAGTTTTTAAAATATAAAAAACAATTAGGTGTTTTCTTCACCGCACCCTCAGGTTGTGGAATGAACTCCCGAATGTCAGGACATTACAGCATGGGGTACTTCAAAAAGGGTGTGAAGAGGTTCTTCCAGGGTCGGCAACGCGTTACTGATGCTCCTGGTATTGCAAACGTCCATAGGCAGCGGTGACTGCTTACAATCAGGCGGCCGTATGCTTGTCTGCCACCTTAGCGGTATAAAAAAATATATTAAAACATTCACACCGAAACGCATTTTTAATGTTAATGACATAATATTAAATTATAGCTATCACTGTCAAACTAAAGAAGAAAAATAGAGATAGATGAGACTTAATCTATATATATAAAAATGAAACCCGTTTTCCGTTGTCACGACATAACATGAAAACGGCTTGACCGATTTGGCTGATTTTTTTTATATATATAAAAATGAAACCCGTTTTCCGTTGTCACGACATAACATGAAAACGGCTTGACCGATTTGGCTGATTTTTTTTATATATATAAAAATGAAACCCGTTTACCGTTGTCACGACATAACATGAAAACGGCTTGACCGATTTGGCTGATTTTTTTTTTAGAATATTCCTTGAAGTACGAGGATGGGTCTTACGGAGAGAAAAATTTAAAAATTCCCACGGGAAAGCGGGATACACGCAAACGAAGTTGCGCGGGTTTCGTTAGTATTTAATAAAAATTAAAATGCGTTTTAGAAACTGGCGGTTAAAATCAAAATATTTTTTTATTCCGTGCTGGAATCGAAACTATGCGTTTCGGCACAAGCCAACTTCACTACCAACTGAACGACCGGGCTGTAACCCAGTTTATATTCCCCTCTTACTAATGAATATTTATAGATTACCAAATTAGATGGAACTAAATAGGAGAACATTTTTTTCTTGAGTGAGAACTGGTGGCTTGTAAAGGCTGGCTTAACCGATGCAGTACCGTCTCACAGAATCATAGTCATTATCAACCCATACCATAATCATGCCAGGAATACGGCTCTCCCTTGAATGAAAGGGGATTAGTTGCTTTGCCACACTGCTTTAATGCAGATTGTCGGAAGCCAGTGTTATCAAGGAGCTTGAAGATCACCGACTTGGCTTAACGACTGTCCATCGACAACAGCCGAGAACGACGGCTTAACGTGCCCCGCCAAAGCACGGAGAAGCTCGGGTTAACTAAACCCATCCATACACTAATACTAGGGTCGACATTGGTTGCTATGTTGTTTGCCCTCTTTTGTTTTAAAAAAATTAAATAAAAAAATCTCCGTACCAACAAATTATAAATTTCTTTCAATAAATTGTGTTATCTTTATCTAGATATATAAAATTCAAAGTCCTAACTGATTTAACTATATATCAACGAACAGCCCAAACCGCTGGGTCTAGAGATTCCAAATTTGGAATGTACGTTTCTTATGACGTCTAGGGGTGTAAATAAGAAAGGATTTTTCAAAATTCCCACGGGAAAGCGAGATATACGCAAACGAAGTTGCGAGGACTAGTCTGTTCTAATATTATAAGGAGTTAAAGTTTGTGAGTTTGTATGGTTTAATCTCTGGATCTTTACCAATAGAAAGCCACGTTATTTGTGAGTGTCAAAAGCTGTCATATCAATAATATGTTAACCCGAAAGAGCCCAAGAGGGCGACGCCGCGGGCAGCAGTTAAATGATGACGTTCGCGTCATCTCTTGAACGTTTGTCGTCCTGGAGGACTGGTCTGCTCGTTTAACACCTACCTACCTATCTATTGTACCTACCCATCGAGCGCTATTTGGATAGATACTTAGTTTTTGTATGTAATTTACCAGGATTTGCGTTTTATTTAAAACTATTAAAAAAAATTGACAGGCCCGGTGGTCGAGTGACTAGCAATGGTCACTTTATCCCAAGGGCAGCAGGTTCGAATTCTGGGCAAGGCAAACATTTGTGGGCATGAACATGTCTGTTTGTTTTGGTCTGGGTGTTTTCTATGTATAATAAGTATTTATTTACAAAAAAAAAGTATTTAAGTATATTTATCAGCAATCTAGTACTCATAGTACAAGCTTAGTTGCTTAGTTTGGGACTAGACGGTGTTGTGTGATTCGTAAAAAAAAAGAAATAAAACAGAAGGCTATAGTTAGTGTAAAATTGTATACAGACTGTAACGTTTGCCAAAATAATATCGATGCCATTAGCACGGAAATATTGCAATAGACTGATCCGGGATAGAATTCATGAAGTTAGTCATTTTTAATTCGTTTAACCAAACAATTTTTGGGTTTTATAAAAAACAAATTGCAGATGTTGTTTTATGTCGTTTTATTATTTTCCAGTGTTATTTTTTCTATGAAATATACGAATTGTGTTTTGGACATAGTTTTTCATTTCTATTTTAAATGCAAAACAGTAATGACTTAATGTAACAGTATCTGTTTCCAAAAATACCGTATAAATTATTAAACCGTAATTTATAAGTGTTAATAAAATCATCGTGGGTGTGGGAAGATCATTTTACAATCGATCGATACTTACATTTACCGTGTCAATTTTTTTTAGGTTATTATAGACCATAAAACACTCAAAAATAGCTTGGCTTGTATTGGTAAAAGAATTTTGAAAATCGGTTCAGTAGATCCAGAGATTATCCCCGTACATCCTCACAAACTTTATAACTTATAATATTACTAGCTGTTACCCGCGGCTCCGCCCGCATGGTCAAGGGGCAATGTCAATAATTTTTCTCATGGGAATCTCTTTAGCCCGTGGGGAAAAAGTAGCCTTATGTCACTCTCCAGACCTTAAATTATCCCCGTTAAAAATTTTTTTTTCCCGTGGGAATGAGAAGTTTTTCCGGGATATAAAGTAGCCTAAATCACTCTCCAAACCTTAAATCATCTCTGTTAAAAAAATCATGTCAGTACATAAGTTCCTTTCGACGTGAAAGAAGAACAAGAAATTATATACATTATTTTTTCTTGTGGGAATAAGATATTTTCCCGGGATAAAAAGTTGCCTAAATCACTCTCCAGACCTTAAACTATTTCCAATAAAAAAATAATATCAATCCGTTCATTACTTTCGACGTGAAGGGAGGACAAACAAACAAACACACACACTTTCACATTTATAATATTAATACTTATGGATATCGATTAATGATTAGCTTATTTATAGACGTCAAACAGCCAATTTTATATTATACGTTAAGTTTCGAGCTATCTCTTTTTTCCGTTTCACGTTTGACAGTGACAGCCATTATATAATGTGTCATTAACTTAAAAAATGAAGAAACTGACTGCTACTTAATTTGACGCATAGATTTAGCTTTAACGCCGACAACAATGTCTGTTTCACAGATAATATAAAGTCCATCACTGCTGCAATTATTATATTTAATGAAGCGTCCGTTACGATATATATTGTAGGGGTATTAAAAATAGTGGGGTGTGGGAGGGGGTGGCGGCGGCATAATAAATTCATTTGTCGTAGTTTTTCCGATAATGCCCTCCATTGGTGGAAAAATGACCACTTTTCATTTTGGTACAGGGAGTGTAGTCGTCTCTTTTTATCATTAACATATGTGCCTCTCATGCTATGTTTTTTTTTCCACGCAATTTTATGAGAGGTGTGTCTGTAATGTATATAATGATGTACATATCAGTCACGGAGGAGGAAGTAGTGTTTATATCGGTTTATATACTTTAAAATATATTGAAAAAAGTACCTGACTTTAAATTGGAAAATGTGTTTTATGACGTACGGTTGACAAACAAGCAAGCTGGCTTCCTGATAGTAAGTAGTTGCAACTTAACACCATGGGTGCTACCGATTCGATTCCCTCTGCAAGGGGCGCTATATCTATAAATATGACAGGTGCGATGGTTAAGTGACTAAAAATGACCACTTTCTTCCAAGGACCGCGGGTTCGAATCCTGTGCAAGACAAATACATCTGTTTGTCTTGGTTGGATGTTTTCTACGTATAAATATTTATGCATATACATTATATCAGCAATCAAAGTATCAGGCAAATATGCAAAATTTTATTCCCACTTTAGATGTAGGGAGGAATCCCCAAAAAATATTTCTCAAGATTTTGTTCAAATATTTTCTTTGCATAGTTATATATGTGTGAATTGTATACAATTTATGAATACTATGTTTGAACAACTGCTGTTGCGTATTTTGGACTTCTTGGCTAGACAACCTTTGTCTATGTTCTAAACTGAAAATAGAACAAACCGTTTAAACAAAAAACAAAGTTTACTGAAACACTATTATACCATATAATAGTTATATGTATACGTTGCTAACACGTTTCCTAGTTTCATTATCATAATGTTACTTCAAGAAAGGTCTAAAGAAGGATATTAGGTCAGTATGACAAAAATTGAAACCAGTTTTTTTAATGTCACACCGCAAGGAGCAAACCCCTTCTTCCACTTGAATCAACTACTCTATTTCCCAGTGGACCCTAGTCGACTTTTAAATTCTATTTAAATCCACAGCACTCTAATAAGCAAGCGGGCCACCTGATGGAAAAGGTTACCGCGATCTTTGAATATTAGTAATACTAGACACGCAACTAATTGCGTTGCTACAAACAAATAAGAAAATAGAGAGAGATTGGAAAAGGAGAAAAGATTGGCTTCCGGATCTCTTACACAGAACGAAACGCATTGCTGCTTTACGCCGATATATCAGTGAGGGGGTGGGTCTTCTTGGGTCGAGCTAGATTTTATAAAGTGCTCTACCACTCCAAGATTGCATTGGACGTAAAAAATATTTATAAATTCTTACCTGTACGTGTTTTTATTTCAGTCACGATTTTATCTGTAAAAAAACAAAAATATTAATTAATATAGTTTTATTAAATAAATATTTGGACGCACCACACAATGCTTATAAAATAAAATTTCTTTGGTTTAAAAGCACACACATAGTCATGAATGCTACATTTTGGAAACATGCAAAATGTAGCAAATACGGACCCAAACACTGAGTGACACGCACTTGCCTTTTTTTCAAAATTCGTGGCTATTAAATATGTATGTCATACAAAACTGTAAATTTATTTCAAGGTAACTAATATTCAGACATTTCTGGATGCAAACAATATTCACAACCGACGTCTGTGTACTCACAGATGGAATATTGCAATAGAAAATTATATGTTTGAACAATTGTTATTGAATGTGGACGAGCTAGATAAATTTGCGATGTTCTGAATTGCAAAAATTATGAAATATAATAATTATAAGTTTGTGTAGTAAAAATTTCATATGTTTTTTTAATGAGACATAAGGACAAACAAGTTACTGGAGTTCCTTACCAACTTTAACAGGAAGAAATAAAATAATTAACCAAT
Organism: Endotricha flammealis; assembly: GCA_905163395.2. Taxonomy (NCBI): domain Eukaryota; kingdom Metazoa; phylum Arthropoda; class Insecta; order Lepidoptera; family Pyralidae; genus Endotricha; species Endotricha flammealis. The sequence continues at coordinate 15,136,528 of LR990864.1, read as the reverse complement.
AAATATGTAGGGACAAATCACACAGATTGAGCTAGCTCCAAAATTCGAGGCTTGTGTTATGGTATACTAACTCAACGTTAATTTTATAACAAATACATATATAGATAAACATCCAAGATGCAGGCCAACTAGAAAAGTTCGTTTTTAGAAATAAGAAAAAAAGAGATGGGGAGGGGGGAGTTGGGCTTCCAAATCTCATATTCACCGAGTGAAACGCATTGCTGCTTTACGACGACATTCAAAAGGATATTCAAAGGGTGGTAGTTTCCCGGTCGAGCTGACGTATCATAAATACTCTACCACTCCAGAAATTATAGTTCCTTATTACTTAACTATGTATAACCTATTCTTCTTTACGTGTCAAAGACTCAAATCAAATTCTCACACAATACTGGCAAGATGTTAATGTAAGATGGCATTGTGAGTAGCCTTCCACAAATCTGTAAAGGTACAGTCAGTTGGACAATCTGAACAGGATAGGAGATGGCCCATCGTCTGCGGCGCACCAGTGTAGACGACCTTCGTGGCGTAATGGTTACCACGCCAGATTGCCACCCACGAGGTCCCGGGTTCGAATCCCGGTCGGGTCATGATAAAAAACGAACTTTATCTGATTGGCCTCGGTCTTGGATGTTTATCTATATAATATACCTATGTGTTTGTTATAAAATATAGTATCGATCGTTGAGTTAGTATCCCATAACACAAGTCTCGAACTTACTTTGGAGCTAGTAATCGGTGCGATTTGTCCCTGTATATTTATTTTTATTTATGAATACGACGTATCTGAAATATTAGCGAATACCTCTTAGTAAAGTCAGTATGCCTGTAATCCTAAATATCGTGACACCGCGAAAAAAAAATTTTTCGCCGAAAGAAAAAATAAATTAATCTCATTCCTGGATTAGAAGCAAGGAAAACATTTGAAATGGAGGAACGAAAACCATATGAGACAATATGAAGACTCCGGCGAACGTTGAAAGTGGAATTTAAATATGTAAGGAATTAGGAGATGGGCTAGGGGGGGAGGGGGGAGCATGTGGGGGGCGGAAGGGGGGGACGCCCGGTTTTTCAAAACTAGAAAGAGATGAACATGCGTTAGTATCGCGATCCGACTCGCGCTCCGGTTGCTGGTCGCACGCGAGATTATATTAGACGGTTATATCTCAAGATATGTATCAGTCAGCCAATGAAAGAGGTGAGCAAGCCGTAAATATGATTCAAGTCTAAATGTTGCGTGAAGGGATTTATTCGAGTTTTTTTATCATCAATAGTATTCAATATTCATATTTAACTATGTAATTATATAGTTTCATAACGATATGCATACATTGATAGCATAAAAATCTTTCTTCTTAGTTCTCTAACCTACTCAGTGCTCACATCTTCCATTGGTTGTCTGTACTCAAACATAGCAAAATGGTAGACGAGTTGCGAAATAGACGATTTCTTACAAGAGTTACGAGTTGCTATGCTACATAGACGAGTTGCTACGACGACTTACGTTTGCACCGATTTGATACTAAATTAGGTAATGTGTATTCTAGTCGTAATATAGGCACGAAGTTATTTGAATTTGAATTTGAATTTGAATTAGAAGACAAATGAAAAGCAATACGTAGTTAGAAGAAGAGGTCGTGAAAACTCTCGGCTTCGCTCAATTTCGCGAGAGTGTAGAGCCGGAACCGATATTTAAATGATTGCCATGCCACACATAATAAATTATTTATATCCAATATATGGAGGTCTCTATACTGTAGTTAAGACTAGTTGGATATTATATATTTTGTCTCTTTCCCAATTAATTTAATTCTTGTGCTATCACTACTCTTTCGGGAAGTTCAACGAAAACGAGAGTGTTCCCTATTCTCTATCTGAGTGTTCTGTCGTACTTCGTCTTTACTCTTCCTTTGTCTTATATCTCTGTGCTTAACTTTATTTCACTTCACTCAACTTCCCGAAAGTGTGGAGCTAGCATTTAGAGTGACAGTCACAAAACAATGAAAAACTACTGGTCTTACAACATATTATGTATTCGTTTATGTAGTGTGTCAAAATTATCAAATAATTTTATCCACCCGAAAAATTTCGTTATCGAATGGTCCACCCACGTAAAAAATCTTATATTTATTTGACACTTGACATTTAATAGACTTATGGCTAAAATTGGCGATGTTATCGCAGCTTAGATCTCCCGACCCGCGCCGCCGTGTGTTGCCCACGCACGCGCCGTAATGAGCGCGCGCGGGGGGTAGTTAGACAATTTTACAACTGCGCCGCTCCGTTTTTTGGGAGTCGCGTCGCTAGGTGTTCTTACATAGAGTTATATTTCAGAAGGGTTACAATTTGTGCCTACGAGGAAATAGGAACATGATATTCCGCGTATATGGTTGCCTTGAAACAGATTGTTTTCAGCATTAAGGCCGCCTTGTGCCCTATTCTATAGTCAATATATGTAAAATTTGTTTGTGTATTGCAAATAAAACTTATTCTATCTATCATTATGTTCGTCTAGTATTATTTTAAAAGAAGGATTGTAACTGTTTTTTCGAGTGAATTGACAATATTGTTGTCTGGTTAAGGATTTGAATTTGATTAGCGTTTGGAGGCTTTTTTGACTATTTCACTCATAGGAAATTTGATCTGTCTAATCCGGATCTTACATCACCATACATAGGCTTACTTGCAACTGAGCTAACGGGGTTGTATAATTAGATACTTAATGGCCACTCCCAAAGAAACACAGAATGGATGTAGAGCAGGACGAAATCGAATGGTTTCGTCGTACTACTACTTACTTCTGGTAAATTACACTTCCGGACACTTGAATCGTGCCACCCAGCAGTTTCAACTTTGATTGCTGGTAACTTAACAAAAGTATATGATCAACGAAAAAGTTTTTATGCAATTTGGAAGCTGGTACACTTTACATTAGTAAGGTATACTTAATTCCAAATTTAAATTTCAATAACTTGATAAAATTACAATTTTAAGTTAAACTTGTCCTGTATAACCTTTCTCAAAGACAAGACTCGGGTTGAATTTTTGAAAAAAAAAAGGAATTATTGGAAAAAAAAGTATTCAGTAACTTGTATTGCCTCCGAGAGCGTTTATGATTGCAGTCATGCGATTTGGCATGGAGTTAATCAACGTCATTATGAAGTGTTGTGGAATGTTCTCCCATTCCTTCTCGATGGCAACTCTCAGCTCTTCCAAAGTTTGTGGTGCTGGTTGGTGAGCTCGAACACGCCTCTTTAATTCGTCCCATAGACGTTCGATGGGATTCATATCAGGGCTCCTTGCTGGCCATACCATTGTCGTGATTCCAACATCATGAAGGTATGCCCTGACGATTCCTGCAGTGTGCGCTCTTGCATTATCATGCATAAAGATGAAGCCTTGGCCTACAAATCCAGCATATGGCATCACATGAGTCTCTAGGCAATGGTTAATGTATCGACGGGCATTTAGTGTTGGTAGACGTGGTCCTGTCACAACCTCTAGCCCAGTTTTACCATCGGCAGATATTCCTCCCCAGACTATCCACGAGCTCCCGCCATAACTCACTCTCTCTTCAATACAACACTGAACAAAGCGCTCTCGCCTTCGGTAGACCTTCCTCCTTCCATCATTACCATATAAGCATAATCTTAGTCTCATCAGTAAAGAGTACCTTGCTCCATTGGCGTTGAGTCCAATGCAAATGTTCGCGTGCAAACTGTAAGCGCGCCATTCGGTGAGCTCTTGTCAGTTTCGGCCCGTTGGCTGGCTTATGTGGGCTCAGACCACGTTCTTTAAGTCTTCGTCTAATTGTTCGCGCGGAAACAACCACTCCATGAAAGTCTCGAAGCTGTTCTTGGATCTGTACAGAGGTGAGGTGACGATTTTGTAAACTGGTTGTCGCGATAAATCGATCCTGTCTTTCTGAAGTTACCCAAAATCGCGGTCTTCCTGGACGGCGCACGTATCCACCAGTGTCGAGGTATCGATGGTATACCCTTTGCACAGCAGAACGGCTTAAAGCAAGCTGTGATGCTACATCGCGCTGACTTCGGCCCGACTGTAGAAGCGCCACAGCTTGCGCGGCTAGAAGAGGCGGTGTATCCATAATTTTAAAGTTTAAATGGCTCAAATTAAAAATACAACAATTTTACGATGTCTTAATTTCAAAACAATTTCGGTGAATTCAAAATTATGGAGTTAAATAAAAAAATTACGTTAATTTAGATCAACTTTTCTTTTCAAAAGAATGCACTAATTTGGATTTTGTTTCGTTTTTCCATTTGATAAATTCAAAATTGGAACAACAGCACTTCAAAATCATTATGAATATACCAGCATCAAAACTGCATAAAAACTTTTTGATTAACTTAAGATATTTTTATGTTCTATGTCATTACACATAAAAATGTAGGGTGGCTCGATTCATGTGTCCGGAAGTGTAATTCGGCAATATTTGAGACAATTATATTTCTGATTGGTGAACTGAAAACATTTTTACGCCTTTTATATATCATAAAATATCGTTGAATCATAAAATGACAGTGACCGATTAGTAAAGGGCTGACCTCTCTGTACACAAGTTTATCTTTGACGAGATCTGTAGGTGCGCACAAATTTGCATATGTCGAAATAATTTAGGGGGTACCTCCACACATCTATACGTTAATGTGCGCGACGTATTGGCGGTAGAGAGTAAAGAATAGACGTAGATGGTTCATTAAAATTATTCATAAAATTTTCCTCTTATTGTACCACCATCTTGTAAAATTATAGTTACAATAGTAAAACCTATCTTACTAATATTATTAAAGCGAAAGCTTATAAGGATGTGTGGATATATGGATGTTTGTAAGTCTTTCAAACAAAACCGGCAAGATAGACTCTTGCTTGAAATTTGAAACATGGGTAGTTTTCAAGCTGGTGAACACATAACCGGATATCAGCGAATAAGTACAACGGGATTTAGCATCAGCTAGTTTTACATTATATTTCAGTGATCTACATGCTCAACTTCTTTCATATTTAACTCTTCAATCTTAGTTTGGGGTGGATGTAAAAAAAAATAATCCCAATTATAAGTATGGAAGGCACTTCTAAAACAAAATTTTCAAGATTTTGTTCTACCACTTGTTTAGTTAATATTTGTATGCCAAATTACAACTTTCTAGTATCAAGCGTCTCGGAGCTAGACCGCGGACAGACGGATAGACGAACTGGAAACTATAATGGTTCCTTTTTACTACGGAACCCCAAAAAGAGAGTTGTACATTCGGAATTATTTCTCAGAACTCAACTTTTCAATATTTTTCTTTTCCATTTTACCATTTTATTGAAGCTCTACCACTACAATTAATATTTGCTATGCTAGCTCCATATTCTCGTAAGCGAAAACTAAAGTGTGGACGTTTCCGTCCTACTTCGGCTCCACACTTCCTTTATTACCTAACTCCGTGCCTAACTTCACTTTACTTCGGCCAACTTCCCGCTGGTATTGGATATCATTCTAAAACTCATCTTATCCAGTGAGTAGATGGATTGAATATGCTTTATTTACAATACACAGACAAAAATAACTTACAAACTAATGTTTTTGCAACAAGGCGGCCATATTATTGACAGCAATCTTTTCAAGGCAACTTTCAGGTAAAAATAAATCAAGCAAGACAAGAAATAGAAACAATACCATGTAATGTAACATGGTACTTATGTAGAATAGGTAAATACATATTTACATCAATTATGTAAAACAGTGTCGTATCTGTCATATCGAATAATCTACATGAAGAAAATTTTCACTCATAATATCCACGAAAGTATCGCTAAGGGGGACTCACTAATTTGTCGATACATGTAGGTATAACTCATACATGTTTTACAGCGTAGCTATGTTTTATACTTATGTATTTTAAAGATCTTGACTTGATTGAGATGTATAAAGTCGTTATTGATATTAAAAATATTTTAATATTTTAATTTTATTGTTCTTTAGCTGTTAACCCCGGCTTCGCCCGCGTGCCACGTGGCGAAGTGGAAATAACGATAATTTTCTTCTCAGATTCTCTCCTATTATCAGATTTCGTTAAGATGACACTAGCTTAAATGTAAGCTGAACAAACTTTTGAAAACCGCATGAAAATCCACCTAGTACTTTCGAAGATTAGCTAAGACAACGGAACAGACAGATAGTTTTTTTTTTCTTTTTTTTGTGTCCTCTATCGCCCCCTATCAATTTTTGTTTAAAATAGGTTCTATTCTCTTATTATATGTATTACTAGTAAAATACTCGTAACTTCGCTTGCGTATATCTCGCTTTTCCGTGGGAATTTTGAAAAATCCTTTCTTAGTACACCGACGTCGAAAGGAACCTACATTGCAAATTCGGAATCTCTAGACCCAGCGGTTTGGGCTGTGCGTTGCGTTGACATATAGTTAAGTCAGTCAGGACTTAGAATTTTATAGATTTATCGTCATACTTAACAGTCTTGTGACTCGATTATTATATTTTGTATTCGGTTTCGATTCCTTAATATTACATAAAGCTGTTTGTTGCTGTACTCATTTAAATGAAATTTTAATGCGAGAAAGATATATATTTTTACCGGAATGAGATTGCACGGGAAAAACCATCGAATACCACTAGTTTAAAATACCTTTCATTACAAATTTCAACTGAAAAATATCAACCACGTTTTAACTAATAACTTTTACCAAATAAAACCCACTATGACTATGTATTTTTCCCACGGAGATGAAAATATTGGTAAAAAAAAAATACAGTTGATTGAAACATCAAACCAGACCTGTTAAAAGCCTGAATGAAATAGACGGCGTTTTCACTTTCTAAAAAATGCATTCGAATAAAAAATAACCAACGTTTCTGTGTGCATGGTTGTTTTTTTAGATCGCCCTAACTAAAACCCGACGAGCAGCGTCAACCGTGAAAAAAAGCACGGAAAAATTGGTATATATTTTTCTACTTTCCCTCTCGGCAGTTCAATTAAGAGCTTTTAAAAAAATCTAGCCTTTATTTGGATGGTTTTTTAAAAAACAGCCAAATATTATATTGTTGGATTTCGATGTGATTTTTATTTGGACGCTTTGTTTTAACATGCGCTAATCAATGAATAAGTGATAAACTTTAAAATATAGATACAAGTTGATAAATTATCTGATGCCTGTGGTTCTTAATTTATAAAACAGTTATAATTTCAGTCAGTCGTTAATCCAGTCGGAGGCCTTCGGGCGACTTGAAAACACAAGCCTCCGCTAATCCACATTGGAATAGCGTGGCAGAGTACTGCTCTTGTCACAGATGCCTTGGGATAGTTACGGGGATTGATGTTAAGTTAAAATAAGAAAAAGAGAAATAGCTTCAGACTTGGAGTTAAGATTAAAATACGTTTCCGAAACTGCCTGTTATTACAGCCATAATTTAAGGATTTCAAATGTCATTAACTTTATAATTATTTTGTAAAAATCACTAAATGTCCATTCAGGCTTAAACTACACCTGTTAAAAATCATGTCAATCTATTAGTTCGCTTCGACGTAATGGAAAACAAACATTTTATAATATTAGTATAGTTATAATATAATTATGAGGCGCGTAGTTTGTTAGAGAATATTATGTTAAAAATGTTCCGTGCCTCTCGCAACCCCACCCGCGAATTTTTCTCACTCCCATTTAGCGAGATTCGATCCCGCAATCAGGGGGTAGGGGGTGGCATTTTTTGGCGGCCCCCTCTTTAACCCCCCACCATCGTAAATTGGAGCATATAATTTTTATTACGACGTACGTGTGTGCCGTTAGAGTTATCATCAGGATATAGTTTGCTCTCTTCTGTTTTAAGTACGATATTTATTATATTATCGCGCTGGTAATTTTTCGGGGGTTGGGTAGTTTTTTTTTATGTCATACAGTAGACAAACAAGCAAGCGGGCCACATGATGGAAAGCGGTCACTGCCGCCTATGGACATCAGTTATACCAGGGGCGCTACCAATGCGTTGTCCAGCAAGGAGGTTGGTGGAAAGGAAGAAGGAAGGGACGGGAAAGAAGGAGGGGGAAAGAGAGGATAGGGAAGGAGTTGGGCTTCCGGATCTCTCACTCACCGAACGAAACAGATTGCTGCTTCACGTCGATATTCTGTGAGAGGGTGGTACTTCCCCGGTCGAGCAACCCCATTTCATAATAATTGCTCTATCACTCCAAAAAAATTGCTGAATAAATCTGCTATTTTATCGTTTAAAGACTCCATTAGAGTACTGTGTGGCAGTAATAGTCTAAAGTGTACATGTTACTTGTAACACAATTAGAATAATAAGTGAATGAATGAATATTATATTGCACTTATTTGTAAGCAATCAAGCAAAACGTAGCAAACATGATACCATCCATATACTGTGACTCACACTAAGACTTGTCAGGTTTTTCTTCCTTAGTCTCATTTTGATAATGACAACGTCAGATTTAATGTGTTATTACTTTAAAACTATATTGAATTTCATTGACGACGAAAACGAACAAATAATTTTATTTTTTATAGTAACAATTCATACAGATTGAACTAGCCCCAAAGTAAGTTCGAATCTTGTGTTATGGGATACTAACTCAACGATATTATATTTAATAACAAATACATATATAGATAAACATCCAAGACCCGAGGCCAATCAGAAAAAGTTCGTTTTTCATCATGACCCGACCGGGGATCGAGCCCGGGACCTCCTGGGTGGCGGTCTGGCGTGGTAAAAGCACGTCAGGTTAAGTTATAAGTAAGTTAATTACATGCAGTTTGTGTAAAAAATCCGATTTTAATGCGACGCAAGGGAAACACCTTGGCATTTTCAAGTTTTTATTTTTTTATTTTCACGTAAATAGTTCAAGGATAACGGGAAATATATTATCTACAAATTTCGAAGAGAAGAAGTAAGTAGTTTTCTGGTCACTGATTTTTTTAAATGTTTGAAAGCCTGTCTGGGAAAACATCATATAAAATGTTTTGCTCTCTTTCACCTAATTTTAGAAAATAGGTTTCCAGAGCGCTCGAGTGACTACAAATTTAGTATCGTCGGCTTCTCTACTATTATCATTCTAATAGAATAAAGATAATTATAAATTCACATACCAAAATTGGTGGAATATGTTAAGGACAAATTTATATTGTAAACCATATTCTGTGAATAACCATTAATTCATTAGTTCATTGCATAATTTGATGAATTCTTTTTTTTTACAATTCTGCCTGCCTGATGGTAAACATTACCGTAGCCTATAGACGCTTGCAATACCGTGGGTATCACTCACGCGTTGCTAACTCTTCCAACCCTCCTAAGTAAAGCTCTGGAGACCTTAAAAAAATCAAAATTCTGTCTGACACTTACTTCCGTACATAAATCTAACCTAACAAAAGTATTTAGAATTAGTTTAATTAAAGTGCCCACAAAAAAGGATGATTCGTCAAAATCGATACGAGTATTTCTCGGAAAAATCTACGCGGTGCTACGACGTAGCCCGTAGCGTACTACGGGCTCTACGCCGTAGCTACCTACGCAATAATAAATACAATCTAATTACCCCAACAAAATTATTATTCGGAAAATATTATGAAATCAAATATTAAATGTAATCATAGGTTTCTTTGCGATTGTTGATTTGCAAAACATTTTAATTATTATATTTCATAGAATATCCCATTTGTTATCTGCTGTTCAACTGTTCCGATTCCCAAAGGAATTCCGTAAGCGCTGTTCCCATGGGATCGACAAGGCGTAGACCTGTAAACAATAAAAGTAATCCCGTACACACAAGAACTGACTTAACCTTAGAGGACCTTTGCAGCCAGGAGTGGATTTTTTATGATAGAGCCATGCCAGACCGCCATCCAGGAGGTCCCGGGTTCGAATCCCGGTCGGGTCGTGATGAAAAACGAACTTTTTCTGATTGGTCTGGGTCTTGGGTATCTATATACGTATTTATTTAAAAATATAGTATCGTTGAGTTTAGTATACCATAACACAAGTTTCGAACTTACTTTGGGGCTAGTGTGATTTTCCTATCAAATTCCCTAATAGATATATTTATGTACCTATATATTTATTATTTATTTATTAATAAGTTAGCGGGTCACCTTATGGTAAGCAATCATCGCTGCACGTGTACCTGAAGAAAATGCCTGTGAAGGTCTCTGAATAAACGATTCTACTTTGACTTTGTAATGTAAGTCTAATTGAGCGTTAAATATGTGTCATTTGATCTATATTTACGAGCATAAAAAAAAATATTTTTGAAGAAAAACAAAATTGTATATTTATAAAAATAACTGTGTTGTTACGTGTATGTTTATGAGAATAAATAATGAGAATTTTTTGGAAGACATTAAACGACACGCATTGGAAATATATATTTTGAAGATTATGAATTCTCAGTACAGATATATAATGTCTCATGTACAGATCATATTAGAATTAGATTTTTTTAAAGAAAAAATATGACGAACGAGTTTTTTGTATTTTTTTTTCATTAGAAAAAAAAGTGGATGTTATTCTTGCGGAGAACTGGACAACTTGGCATACTATTGACCGCCAGAGCCAAGATACTAAGCATTGGGGGACTGATTAAGTAGAAGATCTCTTTGCAATAACAGCCTTCAACCTCTACAAGCTTCTTTCGTACAGTGGCCATTTTGGTTTTCGAAATGGTGGCATTTTATAAACACCATTTCCTGTTGGACCAACTGCTACGCACAAAAGTAGATTTTTAAAAATACATTTCAATATTATTTGTACATTTCGACAAAAGGAAGGCCTGTGAGAACCTAGTCTATGAATAAAAATTATCATTTCATTTCACTTCAAGAATGTTTGAAAATTTTAACAATCTAAGATTTTGCATTAAAATTGAATTTATATCCTTTTGTATACAATAGACATTTCATTATGTACGTTGCAATTATTGTAATAAGACGAAAATGGAAGAAAAAGCCCTGACCGAGTTATGGCTGACCTAATTTGAACAGGGAAAATTCATAACTTGTAATTTTAGTAAGGGAATGCGTGATCAGATAATAATAATTCATGAATATTTGATTGTATGAAAATTTTATTTCTAGAAGTCCATGCATTAGAAGAAATAATGTCACACACCCAACGAAAAATATTATGAAAGCATATTGTGTTTAAATTAACATAAATCTTAAGTAATTTTTTTAAGAAATAGGCATGTATTAAAAAAAAAAACATTTTTGAAACATATATTATGTTAAAAAAAATGATACATTAAGTAGATTATGACGCGTGAAAATTCATATAATATTACTAGAGTCTATTTAATTTAAAATTGCCTTATAACTATAAATCAAATTAAATCGTGTAATGTTAATCACATTATTGGTGAAGTTCAAATAAATAAAACAACAAATGCATACACAATTTACTGCCCCAAAGCTTAACCTGCTTGTGGATATAATATAGTATATCGTTACTTGAATATAAATATATATAGTAGTAAAAAAATAATATAAAAATTATATAAACATAGAATATAAACACCCAGACTCGAGACAAACACAAAATGTATAATAATCACATAAATGTAATGTTTACTCCTTCCGAGGAACGAACTTGCTGTATGACCACGCAAGTCAAGCAGCGTCGACCGTAGCTAGAATTTTTTTTATACCTCAAAGTTGGCAAACAAGCATACGTCCCGCCTGATGGTAAGCATCACCGTAGCCTATAGACGCTTGCAATACAGAATGACAGTCGTTAGTTAGTATGACAGCCAAGACGGTGGCCTTTTGGCGGCTTGAAACTCCTCGTCTAATCAGCTATAGAGCAGCGTGGCAGAGTACGCTCTAATCTCCTTCGATTGAAGGGAGACCCGTATCCCTACAGCGGGATGATTATAGGTTGATAATATGATCATTGAATGTAAATTTAAAATTACTCTAGAGAGTAAGCCTTAAAAATTTGAAAAATATTGTTAATATATTCAAGTAACGATAGGCTTCACGGGCACAGTCTTTTTGTGGTGCCGAAGGAAAATTCCAAATCACCCGGCGTTTACGAGGCCGGCTATATTTAGAAAGTCAGTGAACCTGCCCGAAATCTACAGCTGGTTGGCACCGACACGAAGTAAATTATACAACATAATAAATATTACCAGACGTGATCGCAGCTTTTCAAGCTTACACTTTACATTAAGTTTAGATTAAGTTTTTATTCTTTTTCTTTGATTTTTTTCAGATCATTCTACCTCACTGGCAGCGGCAGCGTGTCGCCGTAAAATCCGCTGAAAGAACGAGCCAATAGATCCAAGTGGAAGGAGAAGGAACGCATGCTGCAATCGTGTGTCGCGATTACACTCGCGCCGCCACCGACCCGTGCCGCGTTTAATGTGGTGTCGTTCACACAAATACATGAAATACAAATCTCAACCCGCTCCCGACCCACTGCTGGCAGTGTGTTTTGCCTTTCAACGTACAGTCAACTAATGGAAGAGGTGACCGGCCATAAAACGAAATTTCATTTCATTTCATTTCGAACCTTATTTTAACTAGTAATGTCTTTTTGGATAAGAATAATATTTGAACTAAGGACTAATTGTACGTGTTTCATTGTTTCGGATGGACACTTTCATGGTGGGCAACCAGGTTAGAGAACGGGAACATAGATTTTAAGCCAATAACGTAAGCATTGTTATGAGACTTTGTAATTACAAGTTACAGTACAATTATTAGAATACTATTGATAAATAAAAAAATCGAGTAAATTCCTTCACGCGATATTTAGAAAACTTGAGTAGTATTTACAGATGCTCACCTCTCTCATTGGTCAACTGTTCCTATCATCATGAAAACTCGTTATCAACCCATAGTTTTAATATTAGATGTATTTGTTATAAAATATATTGTTGAGTTAGTAAGTATCCCATAACACAAGTTTGGAACTTACTTTGGGGCTATCTCAATCTGTGTGATTTGTCCCTATATATTTATTTATTATTGAAATGTAATCTATGACGAGAAGTAGGTAGTATCTGTGAAGACCTAGTCTCTAAATAACTTTTTATAAATCAATAAAATAGGTTTTTATATAATGCTGAATTGGCGAATGGACATCTGCCAAAACGCGGCAGAGATGTATGTTTAAAGCATTAAAGTGTTTCCAAATCGCCTGACAGACAATTCATTATATGTGTTTAAAATTCACCTTAATTTGATATGTGAATGATTAGTGAAGCGGTGATAGCCCAGTGTACAAGCACAGTTTAAAAATGGCTGTATTTTCAATAGAAAATTAAATAATATTGTTATATTATTAGATAGATAGAAATAATAAGCTTTTATAGCAATACACAAACAAGCGATACAGTAAACAGTAAAGTTACAAACTAGTCTATATGCAACAAGGCGGCCTTATTGCTCAAAGCAATCTTTTCAAGGCAACCTTAGGGTAACGAATTTCTGTATGACGTGGGCAGGGCTAGCAAGACACAATAAAGAGCAAGACATATCAATATATCTATAAATAAATAATTTATGTATTATTTTACCTTTTATTGACTTGTTGCTTGATGGAAAAAATTAAAGATAATAAATTGTGGTCATAGTAATTAGCTCCTCTGCACTCTTAATTATTTTGCAAAGTATAACTTTTAAATACTATTATATTAATATGGCTCTTAAAGAATGCTTTCTTGCAGCATTTCTTCTCAACAGGCCATTCACATCGAAGTACTAGTAAGATTAAAAAATGACGTGAGAAGTTTTTACTGTAAATCTACCTTAAAAAATATGATTTTATTTATGTATTCCAGTACGAACATCGAAAATATCAAATGCTGAAATCAGAGCTGTTGAAATAACCAACACTAGATCGTTAGTTAGCGTGCCAGCGTCCGACGTTCTTATGACTTAACCACATAATTCATTTCTTGTGCTATATTTACTTATGCTTAACGAATAAATCATATCTTTCATGTTTGGTAATCTCTGTATAATCAAAAAGAGTTAATGTCAAAAGTTTTTATTTTAATTGGACTAAGAGAGGTAGGGCACAGCGGATATCCGTTGAAATCGGAGCAGCCTGTCTGGGGAAGGACAAACAGCATTGGTCTCGGCCATGTTGTGTTCCTACGGTGAGTAAGGTCTCCAGAGCTCCACTTGGGGGGTTGGGAGGGTTGGCAACACGTGAGTGATACCCCCGGTGTTGCAAGCGTCTATTGGCTACGGGGATGCTTACCATCAGGCGGGCAGTATGCTTGTTTGTCAACTTTGTGGCATAAAAAAAGTACACGTGGAAACAATGTCTCCGATAGATAGGCTCATATCACAACTCACTGGACGCCCCAATCCTTTCAACGTCGTCGCAGAAGACCAAAAAGGCGATGGCGGGATGAGCTCGACACTTATTTGGAAGATTGGCCGGAAAAGGCCCTATTGAGAGAAAATTGGAGAAGTTGGGGGAGGCCTTTGCCCTGCAGTGAGACGCAAAAGGGCTGCTAAAAAAGAAAAAAAAATGGAAAGTACTGTTGATTAGGGGAAAAGGGATAAAAAAGGAGTTGGTCTCATTTTCACAAAACGCATTGTATTTTTACGCCGATGTTCTGTTAGAAGGTGGTACTTCCCTGATTAAGATAACCCATTCCATAGATGCTCTTCAAAATTCAATTAGTTATTCAAAATATCTAACCAAAACGATTATTTAGAGAGTAGGTCCCTACAGAGTGTCTCTTGTCAAAGAGTACATAAGTACGGTAATAACATTATTTGTACAATTTATTCTACTCTAAAAGCTAATTCCACTTCAAAAACAAAAAAATATCACTTGTAAAAGAAATGGCGAAAGAAAACCAGTTACAACCTTTTAAGTCATTTAACAATAAGTAATTAATATTTTTGAAATAAAATATTTTTTAAATAATTGTTTCCCAGTGCAGGGTGAAAGACCTAACAATGGAACTGTTAAAGGCTACTTTATGGTACCCCGGTAAAAATATCTATGTAAATTAACACACAACATTGAATTTTATATGTGTTCAATTTCTGAAGCATTAAGTTTGAATTGTGAAACGTTTTGCTATGAACCTACATTTTAGCTATTCATTTGCTGTACAGACGTCACAGGGGGAGATGTGATGTTATAGTTATACTTAGGGTGAATTGAAAAACAATTTTTAAAGTTAACACATAATATTATGGCTGTCACTGTCAAACTTAAGAAGAAAAGAGATAGTTTGATACTCTGTCACTAACTTTAAAAAGTTTTCGTGCAACTCGCTGTATGTTAGATACGCTAGTAAGATTTATTTATATTTTCTTGCAAATCCGAGTCGAGACCGCGTGTTTGTATTATCTCTAGTAACAAATTGTTGTAAAATACATATTTACAGGTAAAATGTAAAAATGTTTGTTCGAAGATTTTTTTTTAATTGACACAATGTCTTACTTTGTTTTTAAATAATAGTCTAAAATAAAATATTCAAGAAAATTATCTTTCTCTCATCCAACTCATGAAACCCATTCATGGTCCTTTCAGCCGGATGTGAACCAGCGACCTATGGATTGTAATTTTTCACTTCTGATTTATAAACTCGAACGAAGCATCAAACACTAACTTATGAAACGAAGTCCTTTCAATACTTCCTACTCCATCTAATTAATTTCTTTCTGATTAAATTCGTTGTGAGTTCCAAGACAGCTGTAGTTTCTCCCCCGGGACGTCAATAAGCTTCATTACTTATTGTCAATCTGAGGTCGTCGCTGTTGGTCCTGAAGGAGACACAAAACGGTGACAATGTATGGTGGGCTTGTTCCTAGAATCTATGAAACGCACTGGAATCCAGTAGAAAAGGCCCAGTATCCAGAATACTTCAAGAAACGCGAACAAAGAAAGAAAGAGTTAGTCGCTATGTGGGAGAAGAAATTTGGAACGCACGACCCTAAGTACACCCATCATTGAATATTGTCATGATCCTTCGAGCCGGATACGAACCTATGGGTTGCATTTTTGATTTCTGATTTAAACACGCGAACAAAGCGTAAAAAGCGATGTAATACAATAAAAATACAGACGTGGTAATCATCACGAACACATACGTATAGATGTGGGCGTCACAAAGGGGGACTGATTAAAAATCATGACATGCGCAGAGTAATTTTAAAAACTACCAGAGAGGCTGGGTTAATTTTTAAGTATTGATCAAAAATTGCGTATATGTGTACACGTTGTGTCGGGCGGGCGCGGGGCGGGTGTGGGGTGTTCGCCACATCTCTTTGCCTGAATTAGAATTTTTTTTTGTACGAATTTTTGTCATTAGAAAGTTCTTTTATACGTTTATTTTTGTTATTGTTCCGTTATTTATTATAATTGTTTTAATGTGTTTTGTTTAAATTCATATACATATGTATCAGAGCAACACAATAGATCATAAGATATTACAATAGTTTTGAATTAAAAAGTAATCATCAAATCATGAGGAGCTCGATGGCGTCGCTGTGTGTCGCACTCTAATATGAACACGCAAGTTAAGCGACGTCGACCCTAGCCAGCGTTTGGATGGGTTTCGTTATCTCAAGCTTCTCCTTGCTTCGGAGGGCACGTTAAGCCGTCGGTCTCGGCTGTTGTCGATGGATGACAGTCGTTAAGCCAAGTCGGTGGCCTTAGGGCCTCTGCCATTTCGCTTTGGAGCAGCGTGGCAGAGTATGCTCTTATCACCTTCGATTGAAGGGAGACCCGTATCCCAGCAGTGGGATGATTATGGGTTGATATGCTGCTGCTGGATCAAATCCTATAAAGGAAGGAAGTCTATAACTAGCAGAAGCTACATAGATGTAGTTTGATGACATTTAATCCTTACTTCCTTACTAATATTATAAATGAGAAAGTGAGTTTGTTTGTTTGTTTGTTATTCCTTCACGGCTTGACTAATCAACCGGTCATTATGAAAATTTGTATATATATTGTCAGGGGTACAGAGCCCAACACAACATAAGCTGCTTTTTATCCCGTGAGAAAATTAAAAAAAATTTTTTTTTCTACTATAGAGGGTGCTGGCTCGGCCAACAGATGGCGCCATAAGTCGCGCGGATCTATATCATAAAATTAACGCAAGCGAAGCCGCGGGCAAAAGCTAGTAATAAATAAATTTTACACAAACCACCAGGTCTCAAAGCTAGGCTTGACGTGCTTGTGCTATGGGTACCAGACAACGGATAAATTATTGTAAACCAGCTTTTGCCCGCGGCTTTGCTCGCGTTAAATTCGGGGTAACACGGTTCCCCTTGCTTGCTACCTCAAAAACTGAGAAAGGTCCCATATAAAATTTCTTCCCCTTTTTTAAGAGGTTGGCGGCAGATAAAAAAAAATGAAGCACGATTTTTTTGTTAGTCACAAATAGTTCCGCTTACCAATTTTTAGCTCTCTATCTTGAAAATTGCGGAATGCTCCTGCCCTACAAACTTCCATCACCCATTTTAGGGAAGTGGGGGGTTAGAAAGAGACAAAAAGTAGCCTCACTCTCCATCCCTTCAACTATCTCCACTTAAAAAATCACGTCATTTCGTCGCTCCGTTTTATCGTGAAAGATGGACAAACAAACAGACACACACACTTTCCCATTTATAATATTAGTATGGATATATACGTATAATACATAAAAAAACGACAAATGCAATTACATTAATGTTTGCCTCGTGCGGGAATCGAATCCGCGCCTTCTGGTGCCGATGGTAGGACCACTACCAACTAACCACCGAACTGTCCAGTCTCTCACAGGGACAATGTTTATCATAAATATGTTTAAATATAGACTGCACATTGGTTGTATGTAACCTAGAATTAAGTATATCTAAGTCCTTTGTGAAGAAAAATAAACGTTTATTATTATTATTATTATTAAGTAAAAAAAGCGAGTAAACATCAAGACCAAGACATAGGTAACTACATGTTCATGCACACAAACGTTTTGCGCAGGATTCGAACCCTTTGGACAAGGGCCGCCCTTATAATAAAACAACCATTGCTAGCCACTCGACTACCGGGTCTGTCACTTTCAAACACCTTTTTATTAGTACGAGCTGAACGTAGGTGTGATCAAAAGTCTGATATAGATGGCGCTGCTGTGCATAAATAAATACACGCAAACGAAGTTGCGCGGGCTTCATTAGTTATATTATAAACTAAAACTCATATGAAAAACTTCACAAGCAGATATATGCGAGTACATACATTGTCATGATACTTCAAACAAAGATACAATAAAGAAAATTCGTCTACCTTTAGGCTAATCTCAAAATCATCTTTGGTTACCTTCTAAACATCCTAAGAGAAAAGCAACAATAGGATATATATAGGATAATAACGTAAAAAGCACATCATGTGATAAAAATGGCCTTCCAATAAATATTGTGGAAAGTCAATTTTATTGTCATTTTAATTGTTATTTATTACTTGAAATTGGTAGTAATAGGCGGTGTCCGATTGCCACGACGATAACTCATTAGACCAAAAAATAACATAATAATTAGTTTACAAAAAGTAAAAAAAAATGTTAGTCAAAAGTTTAATTGGATAATTGACTTTCTCTTGTGATTAATCAGTTTTCCGAAATTGTTAATTCCATACCACCCCATAGATACGAGTCTTCTTTCATTCGAAGGGGTCTAGAGTCTAGAGCGTACTCTGCCTGCCACGCTGATTCAATGCGAATTAGCGGCAAATTGTGAATTACTAGACAATAATTATTACTAATGTAAAAAACTTTGAAATATTCTTAATAATAGGGAGAGACCTTTGTTCTGTAGTGGACTTCTTGCGAATGAGTCGATGAAAGTCGATGATGATAATTCCAACCTTCAACTTCAAGAAAAACAACTGACGCATCGAACTATATTTTACGAAAGCTTGGCTAAGAGTAGGAAAGGTATTCACGTGACGTTTTTCCCAAATCGTAAACTAATACATTGACTTTGTTAAAGACAGCCGATCTTTTAAATGTGCGCAGCGTCTATCCTTGTCATTTTGTAAGTGAAAAAAAGAGATGTTCATAACTAGGGCAGGGGAGCAGTGAGCAGATGCAGTGACGTAAAATATCGAATATCTATTAAATATTAACAGTGTACGTGGACGAGAAGCAAGATTAGTTACTTAGATACCATCGGGTCGCAGTTTCTTGTACTAATAATACGTAATAATGCAAATATAGTTGATTGATTTGTAACCATTGCAATACCAATCTATCTCCGAAATTGTTGTGTTTAGAAATAATAAAAAAATTCAGATACAAAAAATTAAGAGAATAGGTTTTTACGACAATCGTTCTCTTGTCAGAGAGTCAGAGCGAAATTATGTTAGTAGTCCTTATAGAGCACATACAAGGAAAATTATTACGGTTAAGTAGACTCTACTAGTTACTGAGTAATAGTCAATGAACTTATAAAATCAAACTTTGAAGAAAACGAACAAATGTCATAGAATAGACATTGCACTGATCTGCAAGCGAGCAAAGCGGAGTAGGTACCTTGTGGACACCTATTGACATTATTGATTTTGACACTTGCCGTAACTGGTCTTCTTTCGCCATTTCTTTTACCCTATGCTGGTCATTTTGTTTTATCTCTGAAACGGTGGTAGCTTAAAGAGTATATTAATTGCACAACTCATTTATTAATGTAAAGAAAGAGTGCCCTGGTTTACTCTCTGAATAAACGTGTTGATTTTTAGCAATTCATAGGCGGCGCCACTTTCCATCAGGTGGCCTGCTTGCTTGTTTGCCTGCTGTATGACACAAAAAAGTAAAACTTAGAAATAAATGAAAATTATTAATTATTGTAATTCAGGTTTTATTTCGTCATTACATTTAGCTTAAAGGTTCGTTAATTAATAATATATTTTATAATAAGTTCCACAAAAGTAATTGTGTTGATGACATGTCAAGTGTCGCATTATCTTACTTTTAATGTTAAAACTGATCTTTAGACAAATTAAAATAATTATAATTAATATTTTTATTTTACTGTAATATTTGTTAAACCCATGAAAGTAACAGAGGAGATCTCTATACCAAAAAATGATTTCCGAATTCTTTTCAATAATAATTTTAAACATAAATGTCATAATAAATGAACAAAATAATCAGTAATTAACGTGATCATACCTTGATAATGCTGTTAATTAGTAATTTATAAATGCAATGACAAAAGTTTATAACAGAAAAATTTTCATGTTTGAAAATAATGATTACGCACATTTTAGGAATGTTTTTGTTATATCCTATTAAATCTAATCATAATCATCATCTTAATCAACCAAAAATCATCCCTGTACATGGATACAGTCTCCCTTTAATCGAAGGGGATTAGAGCATACTCTGCCACGCTGCTCCAATGCGGATGGCAGACGCCAATGATAATTAGTAATTTATAATGTAATGCCAAAAGTTAAAAAAAAAAATGTTTTGATTGCATGTTCATTATGTTTAGCTATAGTCATCAAAGCCAAAGAGTACTAAAAAACTCAATTGAATTGCATAGTCTGGATAAAAAAGTAAAAAACTTAAAAAGTCCCCCCGGATTAGGCGCGACTAAGCACTAACCCGGCCAAAAACGAAATAAAAGCAAGAGAATTTTCATTATCTAAGCCCCGCGCCGCCGCGCAGCCTCCATACCTACTCGTATATTCATTTCCGTTCTGTTAATACCGCATACTTTTAACTGTCTAACTAGGTGGGAACCCCCCCGTTGCCCCCCATCCTCACACCACCACTACTTACACGCGGTAGGCAGAACTTTTATAATACTACGTACTCGGGCGCTTTTTAACGAACCTCCCTCAGGGGGTGCCACCTGCCACGCATACCGAAAAATACGCAAAGCGGGGTGGGTATCTCACCCCTGGTTAGAACTGAAGTGCCTGTATTTTGCGTATTTTTAAATTATTCCCCACATGCGGGCGTTCGCGGGATGTTTAGTTTGATATTTTTTAGAACGCCAACGCTCGCTCGCGCTTCCGCGGTGTTTGCGATTGTTATTTCGCAATTAAATGTATTTATATAATTATGCTTTTAATATTTTAAACGTAGGCAGAGTATAATGATAATATTTAATTAGGAATTAAAATAAGATTGGGAAGAAAAGGAAAGACTATGATGAAATTCAATGAGAAAAGCCAATTTATTAATCATAAAAAACTATGCATGTTTTAGAAATTAGAGAATAAACAGACAAACTTATCCGAAAGCATTTTTATTTTATTAATCTAATAATTAAATATATGAAATGAGAAATGAAACTCATTTGAATTCATTTTTTTTTAAAGTTAGCAACGAAGTAACATAAAAATCGATATGGAGAAAGATCAGAAAAGTTGTTTTTTAAATTTTATTTTTTTCCGACATATTACATTATAATCACAATTAGAACTCAGTAACTGCCATGGTATCGATATGTTACCATCAAGTGACCATTTGCTTGTTTGCCATGCTCTTTCACAAAAACAAATCACTGGCAAAAGATAGGCGCTTAGAAACAGAATTATTCTGACAATCTTCGCACTAAGTTAATTACAAGATATTCCTAATGGTTTCCAGTGAACTGTCGGAGGCATAAGATTGACGTAGAACATTCTAGCTTAATATCATTGGATCAAAAGGGCAATGATCTTATAATTTAGTTTCTCGTTATTACTACGAAGAGGCAAACAGTAACAGTACCTATATTATTTTATTATGAAAATTATTTAATTCAGAGTATGCCTACACGGGCACGTTATCTAATCATGTTGTACAGTCAAGTGCACGTCGAGCTTTACACTTGAAGTACAATTCTGGCTCTTATGACATAGAACTTAAGAACGGTACAAGGTCCAATCTGTAAAGGTCGACCTGCTCTTGACTGTACATCACATCATGATTATTATGTATTAAAATCTTTTCATATACATAGTATGAAGTCGCTTTTGCTGTCTGTCTGTGTGTCTGTGTGTCCCTATGTACCTATGCTTAAATCTTTAAAACTACGCAATGGATTTTGATGCGGTTTATTTTAATAGATAGAGTGATTCAAGGGAAAGGTTTTTAAGTATAATACATTCCAAAATTCCCACGGGAAAGCGGGATACACGCAAACGAAGTTGCGCGGGTTTTTCTAGTATTCAAATAAATTAGAAAACATGATTTTTTATAATTTTTTAATAAAAAAAAAATTAATACTTATCGAATTTTTGTCTTAATTTAATAAGTAGAATTAACGCTTTGAAAAAAATATATGACGGACAGCCAGTTTCAGAAACACCTTTTAATTTCCACTGGACAAGTCTCAATCTATCTTATTTTCTTCTTTGTTAGATAGACAGATAAATCATTTATTTATATCTCTAAGACACATAAAGTGAACAGAAAGATGACAATAAAAAAATTGCAATAGAAAAGTGTGTGCCGCGGTGATACAAAGAGGAGAGCAGCTCTGTGCTTAATTTGTTTGACGAGCATATCACTGATTTACAGACCCGCCTTTATAAATCATTATAAAAAAGTTAGTAAACCTTAATATGGGTAATGTGTTATTAACTTTCAAAATGGTTTTGAACAATTCTAATATTTATAAACATTACACATTTAGTATTTAAGATTTTGAAAGTTTGTATGTTTCAAATAATTCAAGGGGTGTTTTCGCTAAACGAGTTTTTGAGTGGAGACCGCGGATCGGCAAGCGTAGCGTAGGACGCCCTCAGACTAGGTGGCGCGATGATCTTCGCTAGGTGGTAAGAGCTGGATGAGAGTGGCCGGGGATCGTGCGCGGTGGCGTGCAGTTGTAGGCCTATTTCCAGCAGTGGACGAATGTAGGCTGATGATGATTTTCGCTGACGTTTTCATTTCAAAGCGGTCGGAAATCCTGGTCTTATAGATTATCAACAGCAGGCTTACCTTACGTGCACGTCAAGTAAATTGTTAGCTATATAAGGTAAAGCATAAAAAGTATACTCGCATGGAGGAAACTAGTAACACAAATAAACTTGTTGCTTACGTGTAGGGGACAAGCATTGTTGTCAAACGTCTACAACCACGACACGAGTTATAAAAATATATTTTGAGAGCATCACACAAACATACCGATAGACAACCTTAATTCAAACATGTTAAGATACATTTTCCTTGCGTAATATCAAAGAAACTATCTCGCTACTTCCATACCATATTTGCGTAAGCTTATAATAATATTTATGCTTTGTAAAAATATTTTGCGTTTGGGGAAAATAGATAGCATTTGGTTTTTATTGCCTGTTTTAAGTGGCGGGATGGAGTTTTTTTTTATGTTTTTTTACTGAGTAGTTTTTCTAATTTCTGTGTTTTATGTCAGGAAACGGTCACGTGATGTTGGGCAATTTTTGCCAGTAAAGCCTGCGTTAGACGGTTTTAAATCCAGTTAAACAAGATACCTACACTGAGTTATTTTAAAGAAAGTATAAGTGAAGTAGGTAATAGATTTATTTCAATTTTCTTATTTAAAATACATGATGAGTTTTTAAGGAATGTATAAGTAAAGTAGGTAATAGATTTATTTCAATTTTATTATTTAAAGTAAGTACGTGATGAGTTTTTAAAGAAAGTATAAGTGAAGTAGGTAATAGATTTATTTCAATTTTCTTATTTGAAATACATGATGAGTTTTTTTTACATAGATAATATTAACTAAAACAAATCTAACCTACACGTTCAGTTTTTTGTTGTTTTGCTTTAGTCATTAAATTTCATCTAAATTCATTCTCATCATTTAATTTAAAATAAAATAAAAAATAGAAATTAATCATTTACCAACAATTTATTTAAGATAACTAAGTTTTAGATGAATAATGTAAAACAATGATGAAATATCATATTATACAAGGCTTTAAGCAAGAATGGGGCGTCGAGCGACAGGACTTACGCTCCGCGCCTAACAAATTTATTGCATCAAAGAAGTGCAGTGCGCTAAATTTGCTAATATATTTTTAGAAGGCGTTTATAATCAAGACCCATTTTTATTCCTCATATATTGTCATTTGGACGGCGCGGCGCGTCATTAGTTAATGTGACTATGTAGAAAATTTATTATGTGGGATTCGATTCCTGCATGTTAAAAAACAATTATAAATACATTACATTTTTTTACTTTGAAGGAGACAAACAATTTAATTTAGTTAGTAAAGTGTTTTTTTTTACCATATCAATTTCGGCCTTATGTGGTAAACTGTGGTAAGTATACAAAGTCCAATGTATACAAGTTTATTTACGAGTCGTTAAGGTGCTTTTTGAGTCTAAATTATTTTGAAAATAGTTGGATTCAAACACGACAACTTTTAGTAGACAAAAAACATGTGAACATGTAAAACATGTAAACGTCGCGGGTTCGAAGTCCGCACAAGACGAAACATTTATAAATGTATAACGTTTTGTACTGGTAAGTTCCTCAAAACCACTTTTAAAGTTAATGACACATTATAACATGGCCGTCACTGTCAAACAAAAGAAGCCATAGTTTTAATGTGGAATTAAAATTAATATTAGTTTCAGAAACTGGCAGAATACGCTTTATTCCCCTTCGATTGATGTTAGACCCATAATCATAATAATGATGGAATTTATTTAAGTTTTAAATTATTATGCATTAAATGTTTTTATTTGTATTATTGACTAGCTTTTTTGCCCGCGACTTCGTCCGCGTGAAGTTCGGCACCCGTTCCCGTGGGAACCACATTGAATTTCGGGAAAAGCTATAGCCTATGTCACTCTCTGATAAAATAATGTACAGCTTGCTTGCTTTGGATATTTTATAATTTGTAAACTTGCTTGTGTATGAATAAATAAAATTAAATAAATAAAAAATAAAATGTATTAAAATTCAAATCAATAAATACGTGTACCTATTACGGTAAAAGTTACCAAATATATTGTATCAATCCTTCAAGTTACTTATGCATACTCATGTCGGACACGAGGCCGAGTGGCCATTATGGCATCCCGCACTAAACTGCGGCCAGTACGACCACTTTATGGTGCAGGCAGATGTCCTGACACCACCAGATTTACGGCCAATCAAACACCGAATCACAAGCCTAAATAATAAATAGACAGCCCGGTGGTTGGTAGTGATACCTTCGTTACAAGAGGGCACGGATTCGATCCCCGCTCGGGTCAAACATTTGTGCTGGTATTAAAGCATTTTTGACGTGCAAAAGTATCTCTTGTAAATCTACTTGCAAAATAATTGAATTTATTTATTTACTAGCTTTTCCCCGCGGCTTCGCTCGCGTTAATTTTATGACATAGGTCTCGTTTGACAACAAAACAACCCATAGCGAGACTTGTGGCGCCATCTTTTGGCCGATACAGCGCCCTCTATGGTAGACCCATTGGAACAACACACTTTCACGGGATAAAAAGTGGCCTATGTTGGGCTCTGTACCCCTAACAATATGTATGCAAATTTTCATAATGATCGGCTGCTTACTCAAGCTGTGAAGGAATAACAAACAAACAAACTTGCTTTCTCATTTATAATATTAGTAAGGATTTATGTTATGGCATTTGTGTTTCTTCTCGAGTTTGGGAGTTTTTTATGTAAAAGTATTTTTAATATATCTGTTGTCTGGTCATAAGACAAACAGGCTAAACTTAGCTTGCGTTGTGCTGTGTAAATTGTGTAAAAGAAAAAAAAAAACCACTGAAGAGGATCACCATTATGGTAGCCACTAAACTACGGCCATTTTATGGTGCAGGCAGATGTCCTGACACCACCAGATTTACGGCCAATCAAACACGAAATCGGTGCCTAAATAATTTTTTTTTTTTTCATATCAACCCATAATCATCCCACTGCAGGGAATCGAATCGGATTCGAAATCGAAAACGATTAGAGCGTACTCTGCCACGCAGCTCCGATGCGGATAGGCAGGGGCCAATGTATTCAAACCGTCTGAAGGCCACATGTCTTAACGACTGTAATCCATCGACGTACCCTCTGAAGCTCTGGAGAATCTCCAGATAATGAAACCCATCCAAACACTGGCTCGGGTCGACGTTGCCACACAGCGGCGTCATCAGAATCACTCGGTGCCTAAATAATAAATACGTCACACAAACATTGGAGTGAAACAATTTATTACAAAATGTAAACAGGAAGAGCTGTATTTTCATTTGGAACGCGATTTCTCGATGCCCCCCCTCCCCAGCGCTGCCCCCGCTGCCCCCCGAAACCGGGACATAGACGAAAATACCCAGTTATGATTAATTCCAAATGCGCGGCGCATTGATCAAGAACCCGGCTTTTTACTCCAAACTACCCATCTCAGACCCCCCGGCCCCCACGCCAGAGCGAGACTAAGCTTGCAGCGTCTCCCGTCCCGCTCTAAAACAAAGATGCTAAAACTTCTTTCGCTAGTATGAAGATTTTAATTTCATATTTTTGACGAAACGGTTCTAATTTTATACTGCCACACAAACAAAAATCATCTCTAATCCAACAAAACAGAGCTCAAACTCCCTTGCTGTACCCTAGCACTTATTTCCGTTTTCTAATGCCGAATTAGTTTTCGAAGTGAAAAGATACAGTGCCAAGACTGTGTGCGTTAACGAACTTAATTTACGCTTTAATAGTTAAGATTTAGAGTTGAATATCGTTTGTAGATGTGTTCGCAAGAAATAATTCTCCAGTTGTACCCCGAAATTAGTCGAATGAGGAGAAAGGGGTTCATACGATGGGTGGTTTTAAAAGAAGAAGGCAAAAAGGGGATAGAAAGATGCGCAAAGACTTAGTTCGCGGGGGTGGGGTGTTATAAAATATATAATTCTATACTTACAATACTTGTAAATACGGCACGCGGAAGTACACTGACGGGAATCACTTGATACTTTACATCTGATGTGATGGTAACTGGTGATGTGGCGATTTGGGTTCGTTAATGTTGACCATGGAGGGGCATGAATATTCTATTTTACTATTTTCACTACGCTTATCACAAAAGCGTCAAGCAATCAATATACGAAATAAACATGAATCGATTACAAATCAATTTACTGCGATAAAGCACAAAACATTATGTTACCACAATAAGCTAATTCAAACACAATCGTTGAATTCCACGGAAAATCTTGTGCCAAGTATATGAACGGAATATAATAATGAAAATCAATTTTGAAATATTTTATCAATTTTATAGTTCAATATTGTATTAGCGATATAATTCTATTAATTTGCAACGGTTTTATATACCAATCTAATTTTATTGAATTTGAATTGTTCAATTAAACATTCATATCAGTTTGTAATGTATTGTAATGAATATTAGGCGTTAATTTTGTGTATCAATTAGATAAAATAACATATCGAATTTGTATATGTTTTTTATCTATACTAATATAATACAAAGGTGTGAGGTTGTATGTAATGCAATGGAAAAGGTGGCAAACAAGCATACGACCCGACTGATGATCACCGTAGCCTATAGACGCTTGCCAACCCCCCCCCCCCCCCAAGTGGAGCTCTGGAGACCTCACCGTAGGAACACAATATGGCCGAGACCAATGCTATTTGGCTACGATCTTCTGGAAGGTCCTTGCCCAGACGGGCTGCCCCGATTAGAGCGGATGATCCGCTGTGCCCTACCACTCTTAAAAATCACCTTTTTTCAATAAAACCTCTTTAAAAAATCTTGAACAAATAGAAAACCACATTATTTGTGACTGTCGACATATTAACACGAAACCTGCGGACAACATTTGTGTTTGTCTCGAATCTGGGTGTTTTCTATGTATTTTACATATTTACAAAAATCCGTTGTCTTGTTCTTATAACACAAGCAGTATTCTGTATTACGGACTTGCCATCAGGCTATTTTAGTCTCTCTCGTCTTTTATTCTTCATTTCATTGTTCATTCTATTATTTTTTCTTGTACAAATACTTTTTATTTTATTATATTTTCAACTAGTGAAACCCGCGCAACTTCGTTTGCGTGTATTTATCTATACACAGCAGCGCCATCTATATCAAATTTTTGACCAAATCCTACTCGCGTACTTTTCGGGATAAAAATTACCCTATGTGTTAATCCAAGGTATCACCTACCTATATACCAAATATCATAAAAAGTGACCCAACCATTAGAGTATTAGAGCGTGAAGAACAAACATACGCATAACTTTCGCTTTTATAATATTAGTAGGATTTTACTTTGAGCTCTCTTGTTTCGA
Organism: Endotricha flammealis; assembly: GCA_905163395.2. Lineage (NCBI taxonomy): Eukaryota > Metazoa > Arthropoda > Insecta > Lepidoptera > Pyralidae > Endotricha > Endotricha flammealis. The sequence continues at coordinate 15,108,301 of LR990864.1, read as the reverse complement.
CTTCTCTCCTTAACCTTCATCCTTTACCAGCAAATTAAGCCTATCTTACTAACTTTGCACTGTGAATTGTGTAAAGTTTATTTATATATATAATTAAATAGAAATCTTCTCAGAAGTATCAATATTGTTTTGTCGCAGTACACAGCTACATTCGCTGATATTTAGTCGCGAGACGGGATGTATTATAAAGGCGGTAGTTGTTTAAAATAAGAGGGGCAAGTGCGCGTGGAGCAGTGGTTAAAACACATTATAGTACAAGGTTCGATATCAAGCTAAAGTCTAACGTATTTACATAATAGACTAGATTTGTTAAGGGTAATATTAGGCTTTTAATTAAGATTTTGATTAGATGCAATTTTTTATTTATTTAGATTTAGACGACCTCTGTGGCGTAATGGTTACCACGCCTGCCCGCCACCCAGGAGGTCCCGGGTTCGAATCTCGGTCGGGTTATGATGAAAAACGACCTTTTTCTGATTGTATGATGTATTTGTTATAAAATGTAGTATCGTTGAGTTAGTATCCCATAATACAAGTTTCTAACTTACTTTGGGGCTAGATCAATCTGTGTGATTTGTTAAAAAAAAGATTAGAGCTTTTATAAAATAGGCTAGCTGGAACGTGAAGTACCAACCTCTTACAGAATATCGGCATGAATGAGTAAAGCATCAATGTGTTTTGTTCGGTAAATGAGAGATTCGGAAGCCGAAATCCTTTTTTTTGCGATTTTCTCCCTATTTCCTTCTTCGTAGCATTTCCTTTATTGGTAGCGCCTCTGATATTACTGATGTCTATAGGCGGCGGTAACCATCTTTCATCAGGCGCACTTGCTTGTTTGCGGTGTGTCATATTAAAAGTGACTAAAAAACGGCGGGCATCAGCTGGTTTATAAATATAGATTAATATATACTTTGAAATACTTTAGGACAACTTATTCCTATAGTTACGTCTTCTATGGATTCAAAAGAAGACTCAGAATTCAGAAAATATTTTCAGTCTCAACTTAATGAAATGTTAGAAGGAGTAATTGAAACGTTAGAGCATAGTTTTACCAGATGTAAGAAGTACTACTTATATCTAATATTATAAATGAGAAAGTGAGTTTGTTTGTTATTCCTTCACGGCGTGACTAATCAGCCGATCATTATGAAAATTTGTAAACAATGCATGGTTTTGATCAGTTGCAATATTTTTGGAGGCGTATATACTGCTGATACTGAACACGAATATGTGAAAAAAACATTATATAAAACTTACATTTAAATTTCAAGTTTTTGATAAAATCCAAATCCGCCCGCATCGCACACCATACATTTTATGTTTTGAAATCACTCCGTACGAGAGGGCGCCGACACCCGCCTCTCAGCATGCGGTGGTTACTGCGATTTCAAAGAAACGCCGCAGAAAAATTTTGAAAATTCTTCGATCACATGGTAAATTGTAATTTTCCGTATAAACACAACATACAATTATTAACTGTCACTACTGACAGCAGATTCGCGTCAAGCCGTCAAAATGTTTCATAAAATAACTTTCTCCTTAACATACATTTAACTTTAGTAGTTCTAATAAGTAATTTTACTAAAAAGAATATTATATAGAATTGATAGTAATAATAAAAATATTTTAAATTTATATATAACAAGTGAAGCTACCTATGTTTTATCCACTCATTTCGCGTGGTTCTTAGTAAAAAGTTGTACAGAGCGCGGCGCCACTAGCGCCTACGTAGCTCGTAGCGGCGTAGGCCTCGCTACGACGTAGCAGGGCTGCTACATGAATTTCATTATTTTGCATTAAATTGTACGAAATATTTTGATGTTGAATTAATTAAATGTAATAATATTAATTAAAAGTCGTTAAGTCGAAATTAAATATTGTTTAATTATTATTTATTGTTTTTTAATATTTTTGACAAAAAAGACTAATTTATTTGATAAGTTTAATTATTAAACTTAATTAATCACGTTTTCTTAATTATAGTTTTCTTATTCTCTGTAAACGATCACAATAATTACAAAAATATATTTCTGTCATTTTCGTATCACTGATTTCGTCAGAAAATATATAGTTTTTAATAATGTGGAACAAATTAATTAAATGACCTTTTAATTAAAAGATAATAATTTGATTAAAATAGCACCGCTCCGCCAGATTTGAAACAGAACAGAAAATGCAAAATACACCGGATTAAAATCCACGACAATAGTCACGGGATCTTTTAAGACACCCTAAAAACTGAAAAGTTCATTAGCCCCAACCCTGCTTACTATCTTGCACGTTCCTAAGACGGCGGGGGCGTCCCCCGCCCCCCTGGGGGGTACGCGGAAATATGAAGGGAGTCTCATTTATCAATACAGAGACTGTTTCTTTCTCTGTAAGAATTGATTATATTCTACTAAGAATATTGATGGGGGCGCCTCTTGAAAGTTTTCCGGCTTAATGCGGGGGGTTGGGGGTAGAGGGGGGTAGGGGCTCGTAATGTTTTGATTAGAGTTTTTGATGTTCCACCCGCCGTTTCCGTTTAACGTGTATGTTTATGTGGGCTATGTTATATGTTTATATTATATATATATTGGTACGTTTACGTATGTAAATACTGTTATTGCCAAACGGAATGTGTGTTCAGCGTGTTTTAAGTATTGATTCGTAGAAAAAATATGGACTGAAGTATATATGCGTATTTAATATTATATGTAATAAATGATCAAACGATGTTGCATGTGATACAGAAATTTTTCTTAATTTTTATTTTATTTATTTGTACAGCAGCAAAAATATGTTGTCACTGTATGTTTTAGTTTTTGCATTAAATCGTTTTTGCTTTGAATAAGTAAAAATATTAACTATTATTAACAGTTATCAGAGAATACGCCTTCGTCCGCGAAAGTCACCCTTCGCCAGGAATTAGAGGATCTTTTGATATGAAATATTACGTGTTAATACACGCACAATTAAATTATTGTCGATGTCAGGTGTTACACAACTTATATTTACAATTATGATTTAATTACCTATATTTATAATAAGCTTAGGTTACCATTCCTTGTGAGAGGCTGGTGCCTATCAAAGGTTCCGAAGAACCTGTATTATAGGTCACCAGGCCCTCGCACATGAACACAGAACATCAACCCAATCATTGCAAGTGTGATGAAGATGCCAGCCATATTAGCAAAATGTGTCAAATTGGAGAGGTAGAATATTTATGAAACGGGCTAGATCTACCTGGAAATTACTATATACCCTCTCACAGAATATCGGCGTAAATCTGAAAGGTATAACTACCTTCCTGTCTCTTTTCTGGCAAATCCCACCTTTGTATTGGGCATCGCATTTAACACCTCTGTTGTTACTGATGCTCATAGGCTATGGTAAGTAACTACTTACCATCACCACTTTGTAATTAAATAGATTCCTGCATTATTTTTAATTAGTCCGACTCGCACTTGTGCGAATTTATTTGTTTATAACTAAACAAGTCAAAATCAAATGTTTTTATTCAAATAAGCTCTTTCAAGTCTTCATAATTTTTTTCCTACCACCAGTTCAGACTGAAAATATCAAAGTAGTTGAGCTTCCGGATCTCTCAGTCACTGAATAAAACGCATTGCTGATATACGCCGATATTCTGTAAGAGGGTGATGCTTGGTCAACTAGGCCATTTCATAAATGCTCTTTTACTTCAAATCCTACTAATATTATAAAGGCGATAGTTATGTGTATGTTTGTTACTTCTTCACGCTCAAATGGCTGGGTCAATATTTATGATATTTGGTATGTAGGTAGCTGATACCTTAGATTAACACATAGGGTACCCACAGGTAGGTACACATAGGTTTTATCCCGAAAAGTACGCGATTCCCGTAGGATTTCATCAAAAGTCTGATATAGATGGCTATACTGTGCATAAATAAATACACGCGAACGCAGTTGCGCGGGCTTCACTAGTTAGTAATAATATGAAATAATTCAATAAAACAGATTTTGGTACGAGTTAATATCAATTACGCGATCACATACTTATTGTTATTAATTATTTTTTTAAATAAAATATAATTCTTAACCGATCCTTCCAAAATTAGCGCATTTCTATAAATTTAAAATAAACTAAAATTTTAATTGAATCGTTATAAACTAAGAGAATTAAATGAATTGCCAAAGTTTACACTTTAAAGATTTTTTTCTGGAAAATAGTTTTTTAAAACTTTCGAAAGATAATTTACAAAGTAGTTATTCATAAAATGTGACAGCAACGAATGAGCTTTCGTTGCACAAAGTTTATCTTGAAAAGCTCTTTTATTGTGTTAAAATTGTTCTTAGAATTAAGTTTGCAATCCCCAGCATGGTAAGCAGAGCTTGAAATTAGAACTATATCACTTTACAAAGAGAAATATTCTACATTCCCGCTACTTTTATTCCCGTGGGAACTTAGAAAATTTTAAATATTTAAAAAATATCACTGTCAAAATCTAATGTGAAGTTTAGGAAGTCTTATCGAAAAAACAGAGTATGCTGAAGTAAAGTATACATAAAAATTGTATGTGTCAAACACAATTATTTTTTATATTAGTTAAATTTAATTTTTTTATGTTAGTTTAGTTTTTATTTACTAATTGATGTTTTTTTTAATATCAAATTTCAATGATTACAAGCTCTTTAGAATCGTCTTTTCTTATCCAACCATCAGTTCATACGCGTGACGAAAGTGCCTGCCTTTGCCTCTGAATAAAAAAAGTCATTTAAAATAGTACAAGCAGACGAAACCACGTGAACTAGTTCATATGTATTTTAAAACGAATCCTCCTCAAGAAATCAGCCTCGGAGTAAGCGCGCCCCCTACTCAAGTATTCATACATTAATTTCCCTAAACGCACACATGCCCACTAGTATTATCGTGTGTGTGACGCGCTGATTTATTCGTGATTGGCTTACGCACGTACATGAGGGTTTAATGTCGTATTAAGAAGAAGAAATACTAGCTTTTTAACGTTTCTTTTGCTTGGAAAACGATTATATGAGATTAATTAAAGGCGGTGGCAGAAAATTTGTCGTTTGCTTCTTGAGAAAATAATGCACTGAGCTGCTGCCTCTTTGTGTCACACATTCATACTATTAGCTGTTTATTTCTGTTGCTGTGATTATGAATTTACAAGACAGTGTAATTTCATAAGAAATTTAACTTTGCTCACTCACATAAATTAATTAAAATAGAAAAATAAACCAAGATATGAAATGGGCCAATTTTAACGAAAAAAAATTTACTTTTGCTTAATTTATTTACAATATTGTTAAAAATTAATTTCCTAATTACATATTAAAAATAATTAAAAGCATTATAAGTATATTCACAGGAACGTCGATAGCTCAAATCAACGCGATTATTTCCAGTGATGTTCTTAAACCAGTGGTCATTTTGCTTTTATTTCCAAAATGGTAGTAGCTTTTACAGTAGATTAATTAACATTTATTACTGCACGTCCTCTCTGACTAGAGACAGATCAACTCTCTGAATATACGTTTGAATCTATTGTTTCCTGTAGAGAAGTCCCATAAAGATAGTCAAAAATGTAAAAAGCATTTAGAAGTTTTATATATAATGAAAATAAATATCTGCATGAGACGCATGTACATATTTGTACAGTGTAATATAAATAAGGCATCGCGAACTACAAAATAACAAATCGTAAGTCAAATGAAAAGTGTGTGCCCCGCCGAATCCGCGCACAACATTTAGGTTAAAATATAAAGATCTTGCATAAGAAAACGACTAGGGGTGGCGCCCCTGTATCTCCGTTTTTAGTATTTTAGTAAGTTGAGGGGGGAATTACCCCCACGGAAGGGGGCGCGAGCGGGCTTAGGGGGGGCAAGATGTTGATGTTTCTTAGTTTTATATTACTGGTGTACTTTATTACTTATTTGTGCTAGTGTGTCGGCATTTTATTCGTGTGGGTAGGAACGTGATCCCCCTCCATGCAGATGCCGACTTTACGAATCTTGCCATTTTTTTTAGTGGGCCCTATAATTTTATAGTTTTTTTTTCTTAAGTGTAACCGCTGCTCGCGTTACGTCTTTTGTGAATAGCGTGAGTGAATTCCTTTTACGAATTGGTTATATTGTTTGTTGTGTGTTTCGAATTGTTCAAATTTAGGTTTTTTTGAGAGTTTGCGTATATCAGTGATTAGATTTCTCTAGTCAAAGTACATAATAAATGATTTGTTGTAATTAGTCTACTCTTTAGGCTATTTCGAAAACAAAAGCAAAATGACCACTGGTAAAAGAAATGGCGAAAAACAACAGTTTCGGAATTTTTTGCCATTTAAAAATACATTTTATATATATTTTTTTAAAATATATACATATTTATTTATTGCTACTATTATATATTATGCAATACACAGTTAATAAATCAAAGCTTCAGGCTTAACTCTCTGTATTCTGTAAAATTAAGAATATTATTGATATTCTTACAAAAAAATTACGAACCGTAAACAATTGGTTTACGACCTTCAGAATATTTTTGTTTAGTTCAAAGATTCGTCTCAATGTTACTTTGTTGTTAAAACATTGGTTATTGTTGAGTAAACTTTACACTTTAAGCTTTCCGGTCGGTGTAAGTTTTTAAGCAGAGAGAGCTTTTGTAGTCAATGTTTTACAGGTTATACTTCCATATAGCTAAAGAGCTTTCTACATCAGATCTGTAAATCGTATTTCTGTCTGTTCATCAGCTTTCGATAAACCATGTATCGATTTTGGTGCATTTTTTCTAGATGGTATTTTTTTTTAATTCCAGTAAAAAATCATCAGCCTCTACCCACTGCTGGAAATAGGTCTTTCCCAATGGTTTTCACTAAATGCGATCCTCTGCCTTCCGTATTAATCCGCCTACTGGCGCCTACAGCCGCTTTTTTAAGGTCGATTTAATGACTAAATTGAGAAAAATTGTTTGTTAGTGTAAGTTTATGAATGTTGAATACTTTCTACAAGGAATGTTTGGGAAAATCAAATAAATGATTTCCCTTTTATATCTGTTATTTACCAAAAGTAAAAAACCTTTCATGGAAAACTTAAAATAATTAAACGAACAAAAATTGGTTGGTGTAAATATGAAAATATTTTTGAAAAGCGAAAGTGAATAACGAAAAATACTGGCACTTAACCAGAGAAAATCCGTTCACAGTGAAAAATTAAATCACTCTAAAACGGTTTTTGTAGCATAAAAATGCAATAGCCGTCAAAATATGCGTGGCGTGATAAAAAAAGACACGCGAACTACCGTACAATGAATAAAAAAAAATTAAAAAAAAAACCCCCCGCGTAACCCTGAAACGCTCGCAAAAAAATCCGACCATTTTTACCGATCTTTATTTGCTTTACGAGCAACTAGTGAAAACGAGAGTGGTTGGGAAAAAAATACGTCACTATTTTTCTATCGTGCGGGGCGCGAAAAAAAAGAAACGTATTGAGAGCGAAAGTCCTATTTCCGAATTGCCCGAGCGCCGTACACTTTTTTTTTCTTTTTTTTAAGGATTTTTTGGACATGTGCTGGCTGGAAATTGCCGGTTGAATGGCGGGCCTGGTTTATTGACTCCGTGACTCGTTCACTATTCCCGTTTCTATATTTAATTATTTGTGCGGTTTTTGTTGGGTTATTGTGTCTAAGCTAACTTTATTGTGTCTATGTTTGTCTCTTGATTTGGGTGTTTTCTATGTATAATAAGTATTTATTTACAAAAAAAAAGGATTTATGTATATTTATCAGCAATCTAGTACCCACAGTATAGGCTTAGTTGCTTAGTTTGAGATTAGATGGCGTTGTATTATTCATCCAAGAACATTTTTTTATGTTACATGAAAAAATATTTTATCATATCAACCCATCATCATAAATCAATAAATTAGTAGGTTTCATTTACAGTCATTATAAAAACCTTCCAAGGCTAGATACAAAAATTACTAATTAATATTTTTACAGATAAATTGTGGGCTTTAAAGGTGGCGACATAAGACTGTCAGTCATCAAGAGGGTTGCAGAAAGTCGGTGGATGCAGGGCAGGCCCTACGCGATCAATCAAAAGGGGGAGGAAACGATAAGGGATAAACTGGTAATGATTTAATATGCTTGCGTTTTAATAATACTAAATAATAAAATTATAGGTTTCTACAAAATAAATAGTATGAAAGATTCAAAAATATTTATCTTTCAGCGACTTGACTTTCACAGGCATTTCCTCTCGTAAAATAACGTCTTTATCATTAAATAAAATTAGTCATAATTGTAGAAAATAGCCAGACTTTTTATATCGTGTAAAGTATTTTTTATAATAAAGAATTTTCTTTTCGGCTGGTCGTTGTATGATAGTCGTGGAGCCAAGTCGGCGTTACAACGTTGCGCATTGGAACAGCGTGGCAGAGTACACTCTAATCCCTTTCTATTAAAGAGGGACCCGTATCTCTGCAGTGGGCTGATTATGGGTTGATATGATGACACTCACAATAAATAAAATGAAACATTAACATTTTCAATAAATATAAATTTATGATAAGATTGAACTAACCCCAAAGTAAGTTCGAAACTTGTGTCATGGGATACTAACTCAACGATACCTTTATTTTATTACAAATACATATATAGATAAATATCTAAGACCCGAGGCCTATCCGAAAAAGTTCGTTTTTCTTCATGACCGGGATTCGAATCCAGGACCTCCTGGGTGGCGGTCCGGCGTGGTAACCATTACACCACGGAAGTCGTAGGTCAAAAAAGAAAAACTGGCAAGCAAACCGGCTCAGGTATTGCTCTTTTAATGATTTAGTGGTTATTAAACAATATATTTTATGATTTAAAGAAGTACTTTGAAATAAAAACTATGTAATTATATATTGTAAACTCTAGTGCTTTTAAATTTGCATGTCCGACATGGATAAAACTGTTGAATCTAACTCACTTGCAATATTTTTAGCACATTTGTACACAGTTTCTTGCTTTAAAATTCTGGTCCCTGAAAAGAAAAATACATACATAAACGAGCCAATTATACATAAAACAACCCAATCTATTGTTAACCCTATAATAACTTAATCCGTATTCCAATTAAGTATTTTAATTGGAAAAAATAAAGCGGAATCATTCGATCAGTTAAACAAATTAGCGACGGATCTATATAGAATAAATACGTTCCGAATGAAACTGGGGACCGCAGCATATAAATATATAATGATTGAGTGCATTTAGTTAAAATGGACGAACAAAAAACCACCCACGGAACTAGCCTTCGTATTTGTCTTTGCTTGTTTTTATTTTATTACGAGCGAAATTCTCGCAACTTCATGACGTGTATCCCGCGTTCCTATGCGAATTTCTTATCGAATGTCTACGTCATACAAAAAACACAACCTTCGAGTTTCATGTCTCTACGATGATCATGATAATAAAAATCTATAATAAACTGTCAGTTGAGATGAAAATGCTTAATTTTAGAATTTTTAAACACAAATTATTTAAATGGCTAGTTATTATGTGTTTTTATAATATTCATGAATTTTTATCTTTAATATATTAGACATTTCAAAAGTATTTATAATTGTAATGTAGAATTTATATCAATTTAAACATTTTTTATTATTTTTTAAATTTTTATTTTTATTGTTTCATGTATAATATCAACACTTAATTTTTGCATGCCTAGTACATATGTAGGTGGGAAACAAAATATTCATTATCTCTTTTAATGTAATGTGTGTGTGTTCCTTGCAAATAAAGAATTTCATTTCATTTCATTTCATCAGCGGCTTAGGCTATGCGTTGATCCCTAAGTCAGTCAGTCATTCAGTACAAAGCACTAGGCATAAAAAATATACATATTTTTTTGTTGAGAGAGGTAGGGCACAGCGGATAATTCGCTCAAATCGGAGCAGCCCGTCTGGGGAAGGACCTCCACCTTACAGAAGATCGTAGCCAAATAGCATTGGTCTCGGCCATGTTGCGTTCCTACGGTGAGTAAGGTCTCCAGAGCTCCACTTGGGGGGGTTGGGAGGGTTGGCAACGCGTGAGTGATACCCCCGGTATTGCTTACGTCTCTAGGCTGCGGTGACGGCTTACCATCAGGCCGACCGTATGCTTGTTTGCCACCTGTGTGGTATAAAAAAAAAAAAAAAGACCAAATAGTCATAATCTGGTAATGAAATGAAATATAGGCACACAAATGTTTTTGCCTTGTTCAAGATTCGAACCCGTAGTCCTCGGAATTACGTGACTATTGCTAGCCACTCAAATACACGATCTGTCAATAAAATTAAAAATAAAGTTTGTAAATTAATTGCATTGTTAAAATAAATGGACAGACAAAAAATAAATGCAGTGATATATTAGTGATGTGCAAATGAGAGCGGCGCTATGTACAATGTACTCAGATTAAAATACATAGAAAAAAGTACATAACGATAAAAAAGCCACATTTTATTATGAGCCGATCAGTCGAGGGGGAAACTCTTGTTTGTTTGTATTGGTGTCATTCGGCGCTATACAGGCTGATTTTGTTTCATTTTATTTAATTACTACGCCATCATTATCGTCTACGTCTTATTAGGGGCATGTTGAATGTCATAAAAAATGAAGTAAAATAAAATAATACAAGAAAATCATATTTTTCTACCAATCCATGATTCCAATTTCACTATACTACGAGTTTTAGGGCCTGTCTGCACAGCGAAAATACACTGCAAGGTAATTTTTTCGTAATTTTGTATTACATTAAACCTTATGAAAGTTGCCGTGCTGACGATAAAATTTCGCTGAAAATTTCTGTGATTTGATGCGATGTGTGATTTATTTTCGCGCGAATGTTTTGTGTAGTACCAAATCAGTATGGCTATGTTCGCACTGCGAAAAAAACTAACGCGTTTGGTTTGTGTTGATGGTTGAGTTAAATACTTTTACAAAATTTAAATTCTAGTTTTTTTAATCAAAGTGGAAGTCAGTTAAAGTTAAAAATGTCACTTAAATCAAAGTCAAATATTTTTATTTCACGCTCACGCTCTTTGCACTTGCACGCACTTTTGAATCGTCAAATTTTTTCCTACTATCAATTCAGAGGTAAAATTAATTTATAGATATGGTGCTCTTAGCGTAGTTCTAAGCTACATTATTACATGTGTAATTTAAATAAGTATTATGAAAACATAAAACTGAATACTTTCAACAAAAATAAGTTTTATATTTTCATAAACAGCCTGTATAAAATGCATTAGTGTTGGGATGCATCATGCACACACAGAACACGCGTGTGTAACGGGGTCATGCCACGCACACCCGCAGGACTTGTGACGCAACTACTTATCCGACTGTGAAGAGTTGGGTACTGTTTAAACATTTTTTTAATGATGAATATTTTTTCGCTCGCATTAATTTTATGACATAGATCTCGTTTGACAACAAAACAACCCATAGCGCGGAATGTGGCGCCATCTGTTGGGCGATACGGCGCCCTCTATAGTAGAAAAAATATTTTGCCATCGGAACGACATACTTTCACGGGATAAAAAGTAGCCTATGTTGGACTCTGTACCCCTAACAATATGTATGCAAATTTTCATAATGATTGGCTGCTTAGTCAAGCCACGAAGGAATAACAAACAAACAAACTCACTTTCTCATTTATAATATTAGTAAGGAAGTAAGGATAAGTTTTATTTTTTTATTTTATACCACTAAGGTGGCAAACAAGCATACCGACCGCTTGATGGTAATCGGTCATTGCAAATGGACGCCTGCAACACCGGGATAATCACTCGCTCGTTGCCGATCCTAAAATCAAGGTTTTTTTTTACGTAAAATATTGTAATTGTCAAGGCATATTTTTTGAGAATAAATTTTAAGCATTCGTTCAGCAACAATCAGCTACTATTTTCAGACCAAGAAGCTTATATTACGACACTAATTTAAGCTTCTTGGCTCACACAAATATTTTGGTTATATGGACGACCTCCGTGGCGTAATGGTTACCACGCCAGACCGCCACTCAGGAGGTCCCGGGTTCGATCCCCGGTCGGGTCATGATGAAAAACAAACTTTTTCTGATTGGCCTCGGGTCTTGGATGTTTATCTATTTATGTATTTGTTATAAAATATAATATCGTTGAGTTAGTATCCCATAACACAAGTTTCGAACTTACTTTGGGGCTAGCTCAATCTGTATGAATTGTTCCTTTAAAAAAAAACTTTTCCAGTTTACTGATTTGATAAAATAATTTTCATAAAAGCCGCGCTCTTGTCGCCATTTTCCTCCATCTTGTGCCAGCTTCATCTATGTATCCTACACGACGCGTACCTTCACTTGATCCAAAGCTCTTTCCCTTCTTATACTACCTTCTATCATCCATTCTAAGATGTTTCTGATAAAGTCGTAGTGTCTTATAAGATGTCCTACTGTTTTCCCTTTCCATTTCTTTATTTCGGTTTAAAGAAAGTTAACTTACATACTAATAAACATATCAAAACAATAATCGGGAGTGAGATCTTGCGAATCTGGTTTAATGTAATTTAGTGACCCAAAAAAAAGATGGGGCCCATCACAGAGATAGTAAAAATACAAAATTTCAGACTAACACAACAGAGTACATTTAGGAGATTTTTTTTATATTATTATATTCATACTTGTATGTTTTTGCTCGTAGGTTTTTAATCGCGACTTATAAAGAGAGAGTTTTGCAAGAATTATCTCCTTTTTTCTTCTTTAGTTTAACTGCTATATTTTAATACGTCATTAACTTTAAAAATGCGTTTCAAAGTGTCTGATAAGTCAGGACAAACATATATTTAAATATTATGATTGCAACATGACCGTATTGAGTTTAAGAGGGCCGGCTTGCATCTTATACACAAATCAATTCGATTCGTTAAGCAGTCATGTTTGCGTGTGCTACTGGCCCAAATTCGATGCGGTGTGTGTTGTTTGACAGATTACATTAGGTATTACACATGTGAAAGCGTATAATTTAGGTCACATTTTATATTTAAGCCGCTGTGGTATTTGTTTGGGGGAAATATATGGAGGTTATTTTAATTTGCAACTTTTTGAAACATGTTTTTGTAGTTTTATGTGCGATTTTTTACTTGACTTTTAGGATTCCGTTGTGAACTAACAAGGCACCCTTAAAGTATTACCGTGTGCCCGTGTCTCTGCAGACTACCGCCGAGACACTTACGCCGAGACTAAGTAAGCTTTAATTTGGTGCGTTAACACATTTTAACAATGCCAACAAAGTGGTAGAATAAAATCGGAGTTCCTCCCCTACGTGTAAAGCGATAATTTTTTTTTTGCTCAGCACCACCGCGCCCTACATCAATCTCCGAAACTGTTGTGTTTAAAAATTTTAAAATCGTGATAGTAGCCTATTTAGTAAACCTAAAGAAAGCTACGGTTACATTAAGTAGACAGTTAAGTATGCTCCACTAGTTACCGAGTCAACAGAATTATCCAGGTAAAGATATAATTGACGTTTTATACTAACTTTATTTAAAAAAAAACAGTTAGTAAACAATAGCAACAAACAGATAGATACATAATATATCACCGTGAATTTTAAACTAAAATTGCACACATGAAGCTAATATTTACGAAACTTTTAATTTAAAATGTAAATGTGAACGTCACGGGCACAATAATAGTCGGTATAAAATCCAATTTCGCCTGTGTTTGTACCCTATTGCCAAAAATGCAGATTCGACTCCGCCTCTACGCAGCACATTAAAAATCGACAATTTGTGTATGTTGCGTTAGCGCGACTTATTACTCTCTTGTAATAATATTTTTAGTCTAGTTTCACCATCCATTAACACCATCTTAGGTCTGAATTTGGCAAAGCTTGTACAGTCAGCCAATGAAAGAGATAACCAGGATAGAAAATTAATAAAAAATATTTTTATGCCAGCAATGTAAGCATTTTGTTATAAAACAGCATAATAAATAACATTACTATTAATAACGAATTCGCGTAAATCCTTTCATGCAATTTTTTTTTATAAACTTGAACCATATTTACGACCGTTCACCTCTTGCACTGGTTGACCGTACTATGAGTACTAGTTTGCTAATAAATATACATAAGTATTTATTTAAATATTCTACTTATTGTACCTACATAATAATACATCGAGACTTTTGTCCGTTTTCATCAACGCCTCCTAGGCCTTAGAAATAAAATAACTGGAACAATTTATATGACATTTGATGATATAAGATTATCACTTATATTATTACTACTCCTACCGCTAGGTAGGAGATCATTTTAAAAAATGAGTAAAAAAAATTTATTTCAATTTGTAATATTTAGATTTTTTTTCACGATAAGATGCATCAGAAATTTTGGTTAATTGCTTCTCAAATATAATGTCTTATCTTGATCAGTAGGTAGGTATGTTAAACATTTTACATATTCAATAACGAAAATTCCACTAAAATTTCGGTAATTTATTAATTAACATACATCATTGAGATCAACATAAATTCGATAATTGACATTATCGAAGAAAGAATTTTGAAAACTGGCAATTTGTTTTTGAGATTTCTTAATAAACTCGGCACACACAATGGAAGGGCGAGAAAAAAATATTTATGTATGAAGGGAAAACAGGCATTTTTTTTTCAAGTTTTTGTTCTACTACTTTGTTAGCATAGTTAATGTACAAACGTGAAAAATTTCAGCTTTCTAGTTTCTAGCGCTAGACAGTGGACTCCAAAACAGTGAAACATAAAACTACATGAAAAATGCATTAGATAATCTGTAATAACAGCTATAAATTAAAAAAAAATTTAAACATCGAGTGAAAATGTCACTAATAATGCAATGAATCGTTATTGCATAAAAATCGATTGCAATCGATGCAAAACCTGTCGCCTCCGACCTTTGTAGCGCCGACGAACATGTAAGTATAAAGCCCACCATTCACTACACGAGCCCGGACCCGACTCCCAACCCGGACCCGACCGCGACCAATCCGGCGAACCCATACACTGCACGAACCCTCCGCCAACCCACCGCCAACCCTCCACTCGAAGTGTGACTTTGGTGAGCCCTACACATGTATTTATTTAATATGCCGCCTGTACTATCTAAGAAAGTTCCATAAAGATAAATAAATTCTTCCCAAAACGGTTTGTTATCGTCGAAAGACATATTTGAATAAAAAAAAACTAATAAAAACAACGAAAAAAAAACAAATAAGTCGAAGATCGACACCGAGTCGGCCGACCAATCTGCCTTGCACACGCGGATTAGTCGGGTCGGGTGACGGTTCGGTTGGCCGCGAGCCCGACGCCAACCCATTTGACAGTCTGGCGGACCGGTTCGTCGCTTCCATACACAGGCGGATTAGTCCGATGGCCGACCAATCCGCCGGACCAATCTGCGTGTGAATGGTGGGCTTTAACATTGCATTTTTTTAGGGTTCCATGTGTAATTTATAAAGGTTTCTCGTCAGTAGCAGTAACGTTCAGCGGAGCACTGACAGCACTGACCGTCACTGACACTGACTAGTATGAAAACCGTCGTACAAAATGTATGCTGCAGTACGAGCCACGTACATTGCATATTGGCAAATTCATTATTATATATTTTAAGTAAAACGTTCAGTCCATAATGAGCATATGAACATATCATTATATCAATTCAGTATTAATAAATTGGTGTTTTTGTGACTATTTATGAGTTTATTATTCAACATCTACCTAACTTAAAATATTAAAGGTTTCCAGTGTCGGACTGTACAGCTACCATGTCATTTTTCACTGACACTGATGGATATGTTACTGAACGGCACGTGTCGGTACTGTTGTGTGTCTCGACTCTTAATGTGCCCTCCGAGGCGAGTGGCTCTCTAAAGGCCTATGTTCAGAAGAGGACTAATATGTGCTGAAGTGATGATGATGAACTGAAGAGTCACCTGATGGTAAAATGTCACAGTTACCATCAGGTGACTCTTCTTGTTAAAAAAAAACGAAATTATAAATGTTTGCAACACTTAAATTATTATTAAATATGACCAATTATAAGGAACCGATATTATTTAATCTGAAGTCACCATTTAAAGCTTTTTTTATTTATCTCAGAGGTCATTTCACACGGTAAAATATAAGTTTAAAATGTTCATGATTCATACTATATAAAAATAATTTATTATTTACTGTTAAAGATGTATATGACTAGAGAAAGTGTTAATACATCCTTTGACAACCTTCGGCACCAGACAGCACGGTTTCGATTCCCGCTCGGGGACGAATATTTAGGTATTTATTTCGCCTTATTTTCACTTCATTGAAAGTATGTAAGGATTCTAAATTTCATAATAATGTCAATATCACTAACACATAAACACCGTGTACATGGGTGATAAATTAAAAATATTAAGTACCGATCTCAAATTATAATTTTTATACGAGCGTGTCACTGGTTTTATTTTTTGCAGTAAAAATATTTTGTTTATGTATTCCAATAGATGGTGAAATTGGTGATGTAACTGAGTCTTAATGTTTTTTCGAATCGTAAAAACTTAAATATACGATACATTTAAAATCTTTATAATATACAGATTTTTATCATCATGATACTTTGACCTGTAAATGGTAATAACTATCTTTCAAATTGTTACATTCTTATGTATCATAAGTTATTTAAGATATTAAATATATACTACCTATATATTGTGTATTTTTTGTGCGACATCGATGAGCCCGGTGGTCAAGCTACTTCATGCCACAGGCAGCAGGTTTGAATCCTGTGCATGGCAATAAATTGTGTTCATGAACATTGAACATGTCTAATTATCTTTGCATTGGTTTCGGCCATGTTGTGTTCCTACGGTGAGTAAAGTCTCCAGAGCTCCACTTGGGGGGTTGGGAGGGTTGGCAACGCGTGAGTGATACCCCCGGTATTGCAAACGTCTATAGGCTACGGTGACGGCTTACCATCAGGTCGACCGTATGCTTGTTATCCACCTGTGTTGTATTAAAAAAAAAACTTGTATCTATACAATAATTATAAATTTATGCATCGGCAATCATGTACCCATAGTAAAAGCTTTTATTGTGGGACTAGATGGCATTGTGTGATTCGTACAAGAATATTTATTTTTATTTTGATGGCGAAACCTGCTTACCTTCGTTTGCATGTATCCCGCTATCCCGTGAGAGTTTCGGAAAACCCTGGAATGTGCACAAAAACCTTTTTCTTGAATCTCTCTAACAATTGCTGAAAACTGCACAACAACTCTTTTAGTTAGTCTAAAAGATCTAAGAGAACAGACAACGGAAGCGACTGCATTTTATATGTAAAAATATATTTTATAATACTATAAAGAAGCACATTAATGGATAACCATGTTAAGCATAAGAAACCCCATCTTCCCATAATAACTATACTTATTTTAAATGTTTGTGTGTAGCAAAATGGTCGCGACAAGTAAAAATACTGGCCAGTCCACGTCGCCTTGACATTTTAACTTATTAGTTGTTTTCCGCAGTTGGCCAAGACACAATGCATTGATTATTTCACCTCATTCATTCTGTTTATAATTAGTGTTTATATCAAAGTTAATAACATTTACAAGCCATACTTTTAAAAATGCGTTGTCTTGACTGACTGACTGATGGTTAAAAGCAGTCGCACAGTCTAAACTGCTGATCGTAGAGTCCTGAAACTTTGAGTGTGTATTCCTTGTATGACGTATTAGGCATTCAGGATTTTTTGAAATTCCCACGGGAAAGCGGGATGAACGCAAACCAGGTTGCGCGAGATTCGCTAGTCTTTTCGACATTTCGATCTATGAAAAATTCATTTATAGCCGCACGACTGCAAATTGAAGCTGGACTGGTCACACCTGCCAGTCAGATGATTGGGACAAGCCCGTCACACATTCCCACCGCTGTGTCTCCTGTATAGCCAGGTTCATCAACAGTGACCTCCCGGGGAAAAAACTACAGTTGTCTGTCAGATGATCTATGAGCCAAGAAAACTACCAGGCCAGATTGGGGTTCGGACCTCGAGCATTTGCTTCTTACCCCGGCAATCGCCTAAACAGTACTGACTTATATTTTGTTAGAGCGAACGGCAAACAGCGCCAACGTATAAATAAGTCAGCGTCTAAAATTAAAAATGGAATTTCACTTTTTGCACGCATGTACGTCCCTTGTTGGTTTGTGAGAAAAAGAGTGGCTAACTTGCAACGCTTGCCGATGCATTTATTTTAGCAATTGACCTAAATAATGCCACATGGCCGCGCCGACTTAACGCACACCGTACGCAACGCAACCATGTGTGCACGCATCAATGTACAGGTTGTTGGTAAGGTCAGCATATTATATTCTTGATGACACAATTCTTAAATGTCACCGAAGGTTGATTAAGCCGATGTTAAGTGAAGTTAGCATTGCATAATTGATAGGTATAATTGAGGAAAATAACTTGAAATTGAGAGAAATTTTTATTAAATTTATTTATAACTGCCCTCAGTTTCGTTTGGGGGTAAATTTTTATTTTTGTTGATATTTATAAATGGTGCCCGCGGCTTCGGGTCAATCACAAATAGGCTTTCTATCGGTTTTGTAGATCATGACCTAGACCAATGTGTAACCACAAACTCAAACCTCACGAACTTTAGCTGTTTATAACTTTAGTGTAGATCTCGCACTTATTTACACATTATTATAACTACATAATATCATATTTATAAATTTTCTGAAAATAACTAACTCGGAAACTACTCAACGGATTTTCTTCCATACTTATGTGGAGTTTCACCAAAAAACTCTAAAAAAAATCGTGAACTATTGGCATTATCTTTGTTCTTAGTTCCATGCTCAACTCTTTCATTAGTTGACTGTACAAGAGGAAATGTGCAATTATTTATATTTTTATACGAACTTTATTTAAGTAAATTGTAGTTTCGCAGCAAAAATAAAGATATAATTTTAAAATGTTCAATAAAATAATTAATTAATTTATGTTGATATTATAATAATATTTTTTATGCGGATGCTACCAATGACAAGCAATATTGAATTGTGGCGTGTGTGCATGTGTGTGCGTGTCATTCTTTCACACATTTTTGATCACAACATTTTTATTAAGCATTCCTTTTTGTGTGTGAGTGTAGTCGTGTGCATAATGTGCGTAAGTGTGCGCTAATTGCGATAGCTACTTCATTTAAATTTCGAATGTCAGTTTGCGCAAAATGGTGTAAGTATGATATTTTAATTATAATTTATTAATTTACTTTATTAATTGATTGGAATAGAGCTTGTAGACAACGTGGAATTAAGAGAGACCACCGCGTTGCTTATTTTGAGAGACTGAATATGTTACTAGAGAGAGAAATTTAAAAAACAGGGTTGGTGGTCGAGTGGCTAGCAATGGTCACTTTATCCCAAGGGCCGCGGGTTCGAATCGTACGCAAGGCAAACATTTTGTGTGCATGAATATGTCTGTTTGCCTTGGTCTGGGTGTATATTTTTCAGTAATCTAGTACCTACAGTATAAGCTTAGTTGCTTAGTTTGGGAATAGATGGCGTCGTGTGATTTGTCCAAGAATATTTATTTATCTATGTAGTGAGACAAAACTATCTGTAGAAATATAAAACTATCAGCGAATCACACGCGTGCTTGTATCCCGCTTACCCATGGGAATTCCGGTAAAAAGACCGTGATACAAAGAACATGCTTTCCAAGTGTCAGGTCTCTGAGATCAGCGTGCGTTGAGGACGGGACTCATCGTACAAAACACAGTGGCATATCATAAATGCATTTGAAGATTTTAAAGAAGAAAAAAAAAATACAGATTCACATAAAACACATCTTATTATGAAACTTAGGAACTTAGTATAGTATGATTATTTTGACTAAACTTATAAAACGACAAATCTTACAAAATTTGCCATACATATCGTAAACTCAGCTACCTATTCTGAGCCCTAGTGCATATAATAAAAGACCTAGAATTCGTAATGTCTGCAATTATTCGCAGTTTATTCGCAAGGACAACGGGCTCCGGTGAGACATTGTATGCAGGTGTGAAAGAGCACACATTATTTTAACTTTTTTTTTATCACTATTACTCATCACTAAGATATTTCCTACTAGGGAAAGGGTCTTGGTCAGCTGATTCAGGCATTGTTAACTGACCCACTGGTCGAGTGGTTAGTGATGACTGCTTTTTTCCAAGTTTCGCTAGTTCTAGTCCCAAACAAGAAACACCGACAAGACTTTTTTGGAGTTAAAAGTCCAAAAATTTCTCCGTACATTGTTTCGTTACATCCACAAATACCATCACATTTTTTTTTCACAAGTGGGATTCGAAGCCGCAGTTATTGCGACTATCAAAGCACCCGGCCTGTCTAAATGTAACTATATTATACAGAGTATACCACCATCAAATTTCTGATAGTCATAAAAAGTACACTTTATTATTATGTTTTTTGCAATGAGATAAAAATTTTTAAAACAGAAGTTATGAAAGTTTAAACATTGGACTGTTTCGATAAACGGCCGCACCGGACATTACGCCCTCATTTTTATTTGGCACATAGACAAAAAACACCCTTTTTTCCTTACATTATATACAACACCCACCACCCTGTACATAAACATGATACATAATACTGGCCGCGCAAAAACGGAAAACGGAGTACAATAATTATCGAAATGTTTTTAAATTGATGTTTTATTTTGCTGAATCATCCTTTTTAAAATTGGTATAAAGTTTTATGATAATACTGATATTCAAAAGGTAATACAGTAAACTTATCTGTACCTTGCGCCAGGATCGAAGATATTGAAGGTAATTGTCAAAGTACTCAAGGCGTATTCATTAATTCTAGTTTTGACCACCGGCACAAATAAGTTTGGGGCACTGTACACACTTTTTGTATTCATTCTTTCAGGTTTTCTTTCGCCATTTTGTTTTCCCAGTGGCCATTTTGCTTTGTTTCCGAAATGGTAGTTTATAGAGTAGTTAATTTTTTATTAAAAACATACTAAATATCAATGAAATAATAATGTAAAGCCCGACTAGAGAACATGTCAGTGAATGCCTACTCTTTGAATAAAAGATTTCATTTAATTCCGTGTAATGCTTAGTCTACATTTGCCGAACACACGATGAGAGATGGGGTTAAGTAGTACTGGAGTGGAGACCCAGTACTGGTCGTAGGAACGTGGGCAGACAACCGATGCGGTGTTCCGATGACATCGCTAATGTCGCTGAAGACCGCAAAGACTAGCGTGCAATGCAATAGGCCTACACTCAGCATTGGGTGGCAACAACAGGCTGAAGACGAATGCTTAATGGATCTATTCTTATAATAAAAACAATTAAAATCATCTCAAGTGAAATTGATCTCCTAAAAAATTTAAAACCAGCGAGATTCCGCTTTAGTTTGGGGCTAGAATAGGCCTGCTGGTGTCAGATACTTTAGTACACCTAAGGTTCCATAGTAAACATAATCCTTATAGTTTCGCCATGTCCGTCTGTCCGTGGTCTAGCTCAGAGAGCTCAATACTCTAAAGCTGTTATATATAAGACCTTTTTGTACACTTTGTTCGCAATAAAAAATTAAGTTATCGAAATGGTACTTAGAGCAATATTTTGAATTTTTTCTCTCGATATTTTGTACATATTTTCAAAAAATTATGTGATCTTTATCGAAAACCCGTGCAGAGCCGGGGTTTCCCGCTAGTCTGTTTAATAAAATTTGACCTTGCAAAGTATGATAGCAAGATACCACCCTTATGGCAAGTCGAGACTAACAACAATTCATTTTTAGTCGGTTAAAAGAGCGAAGTATCCTTAGAGTGTACTTTTGCAAGGGACAAAGCCGATATAACCTGACCCACCCTGTGTGATACGTACTTATAAATTAATAAGAGATTTGTGTTACTGTTTGTACATTCAGAGGTCTTTGTGACTGGTTTGTAGTGTAAAAAGAATGGAGGGCCCTTAAGGACTTGTTGAGCTAGGCTCGAAGGGCAGAGGGACAAAAAACTGGATTCCGAAGCTTAGACATTCACTTCGTCGTTTAGTGAGTTTTGTGTTTCAATATTTTTGTATGGTTACGCGAGTAATAGTAACTGTTTAAGAATGATGAAGGATGCAGGTTCGTTGATACACAGAAATATATAAAAAATACATTTATTGCCTGTATAAGAATCAGACATAAATGTAAACACGTACTCTGTAAATAAACGTTTTAAATAGGTAAAAAAAATTATTATTTTAAAATTCTACGCATAGTCGAGTGTAGAAGCTTGTTTTAAATATTTTACTTTGTTGACCTACCTAATTAGGTTTGTACTAAAAAGTTTTTTATTGTTTCATTATCAACGTTACTAAGGTTTCCTAGTAAAAGAAACGCAAACTTTGCTTTTAGTAAGTTCTTGTGAGGTTTCTTTCCTAAAAATTTTTGAATGAGTACTTTTGATATTAAAGAGTACTTATTGTTTAAAATACATTCAAAAAATATACAAACGGATTTATATGATTAAACTTTTTGTCGTGTTTACGACGTAATTTCGCCGATTGCGACAATGTTATTATACCTGGCCTAGAACCAACACGAGACAATCTATTATTTGATCTAAGTCCGAACATAGTTAACAACCTGAATAGACTAAACAAAACACACACATCAATGTATGTCTAACATCAAGACTCTATGTCACATACTATAGAAGTCTGTACTTAAAGTGTTACTTGATCCAAATCCGACCATAGACCATATTTGAAACAATATACGGAGCCAAACACACACACTTAAACACTATCGAAACGACTCGTCTAACATAAATCCCGACACAAAGGTCTATGTGTGCAAAACAGTTGAACGTCGCGTTCGAATTTCGAATGTGTGCGTCTATCCTTCCTTGACCTAGAACCGTCTACTATCGCTGTAGGTCAGGAACACTATACACTATACGGGACGTCCAATAACACATGAGCTCCCACCCCGCCTTCTCAACATATATTTGTGTTCCAAACGGTGGGGAATTGTATACGTTTACCGATGTCAAGTTATTCTGGATATGTGTTGACTAGACGAGCTGTAGACGGTATTGAAGTTCGTAATGTGCGGTTAACTATGTAGGGATTTGTGTTTAATTAATTACGGTTTTGTTTATTGTGTGTTTAATGGGGATAATTTAACTTAGTTTAGGATGTTAACCTTTTAAGAGTTATAGTTAATTTGTTGTAACTCTATTAGTTTTACGAGTTTATTAGTAACTTTAAATTTTCTATCTATGAATTATTTATTTATTTTATATATCAGTAGCGAAACTCGCGCAACTCCGTTCGCGTGTATGCCGTTCTCTTGTGGGAATTTCGGAGAATTCGTGTATGTATTAGACATATAAACCCCTTGACTCTACCTATTGGTGAAAACTGCATTTAAATCCGTTGAGTAGTTTAAAATATCTAAGAATTCTAAACGAACAGACAGAACCGACTTCGTTTCATACTACTTACATATACTAATAATATAAAGTTGAAAAGTTTGTTTATTTGTTTGAACGCGCTAATCTCAGGAACTACTGGTTTGAAATGATTTTTTTTTATGTTGGATAGTCCATTTGTCGAGGAAGTCTATAATAACATTTCGATGCGACCAATAGGAGCGAAGCACCAGTGAAAAATGTTGCAAAACGGGGAAAATTATTCATATCGCGATAGCGTTTTCGAGAACCACGAACGAAGTCACGAGCACCGCTAGTATGAGGATAATAGAAACAACCGTATCAAAAATTTTAAGTTAATGTAAAAATATGATATCTAATGTTAATTAAAATTGACCCTACAACCCAGTGGTTTAGACTTTAGTTAGTAGTGATCTTTCTGTACCAGAGAGTGCAGGTTGGATCCCAGCACGGGACAAACATTTCTGTGATGAGCATGTCATCCAGTCAAGTGACATCATATTATACGGAGTTGTTAAAAAAACATATAATTTAGAACCTTTTTTCATTAACACATCCAGGCAGAATGTTATAAAAAGAACTGACGCTTTTAATATTAATCTAAATGATTTGTTATTATTTAGTAGTATAATAATAAAAACTAGGCAAAAATTCCAGGACATGACGTTTTTATTTTATAAGTTAATACAGCCTACTTAAGCGTGAGTTTTTTCACAATACTTTCCTAGATGATGGGGAGGGGACCACCATGTTTAATAAAAATTAACGCGTTAAATGTAAATAATTCGCAAAGGGATCATTGTTAGGTTATTAAGGAACCCTAAAAACCGGATAAGTGCATGAATTTTGAATTTAAATTTGAATTCAAACCAGGATGAGAGTTCCTTACTTGGCTTTGCTCGCTTGCAGTCTGCAGATATGCATTGTTTTATAAGAGAAATATTTTATTTTGTCTATTATATTACACGGTAACCAGTAAAGCCTACTTATCCGTAATGGTTTCTAAAATTCACTATATGGACTACTAACGGTAAGGGGGAAATGGGAAAACACATGGGTCTGACTTAATTTTTCGCGAATGGATTTTCAAATTAATTTTTTTTTTTGTTTTTTTATGAACACAAAACTTATAGAGTGTTATGAGAAAGAATATTTTTAATCAATCAAATGACACTCAAAAGATATATATTTTTTTCAAGACTATCTATCATCATATCATAAGAACATCATCATCATCATCATATCAACCCATAATCATCCCACTGCAGGGATACGGGTCTCCCTTCAATCGAAGGGGATTAGAGCTGATAAATATAATTAAATAATAAAAATAAATTAAAGACTATGTAGCGTAGTAAATGCTAAAAGTTTTCTAGTATTATTATTATACATCGCAGACAGAAAGACAATGACGAAATAAGGTTTCCTTGCTAGTTAACTAGTCTATTCCCTGTTTTGTCTCTTTCGCACTTAACTTTTTTCTAAACAACGACGTAGTGCAATTACAAAATCATTTTTTTCTATTATGGGAGTTAATAATTGACGTTAATTTATTTACAGTTTAAATAAACGAAAACTTCAATAAATTCCTTAGACAACCGACGCCATTTTGACAATAGCAGGTAAATGTACTATGTTCGTATAGCATTCAAAGTCAAGGGTTGGGCAGAAATGCACTGGGGTGAACGACCGCCGAAACGCAGCGCAGTACAAGGTCACACACACTACGACCATGCACACATAGACGCCGCCCGTGAAATTAGAAATACTAGTGTTGGGATGCGATCGATAGTTTCCAACATCGATGTTTTGGTGGATTTTTTGAAAATCTAAAGTTCGAATCATAGATGTTTTTTATGAATAAAGAAATAATATTCTATTCGGTTTGACGTAATTATTATTATTGTAATACAGTATAATCACTTTAATACCTAGAATACTTTTTTTCTTTGAAATTGACCATAATTAAAATATATATTATTTTATTTATTTATTACAACCAAAGAAAAGCAGTAAATGCTTTTTAAAATATTTTTTTAGTGATTTGAAACATTGTCTTTTAAATATAACGTTTTAAACATCTTACAATATAATGTAATATATTTTAAAATATATAAAAATTTACAAATCGACGTTTCAATAAACAAAGACAAGTAGAAAAGTTGATTGTATTTTTGAAATACGACTTATTTTACATAAAATTAAGCAAAATCACAGTGTAAATACGTAATGAACCTAAATAAGGTTATTACTTGTATAAATTATCATGTGCATACCCGAATAACATATTAATAGTTCATCGAACCAACATTTTATACACAATGTACCCAAACAATTTTGTACTCTATTCAATTCGAGTGGCGTTTGAAGCTCCTTTCACATCCACAAATAACGTGACTTGATGCTCGGATTGATTCACGTTTGCGCAAAGACGTCCGGCGCTGACATAGTAGCAGAAAGAGTTTGTTTTCTTTGTCATATTACTGATATATACTACTCAAAACTACATCATTTATTGCATACTACTGTATGTAGTATGCAATAAATGATTTGATTTGAAAACAAAATAATGACCAATCGTAATTTCGTACTTATAATAAACAACCACTTTTAATTAACGTTTACAATAAATTTGTAATGTTATAGGTGTTATGTTATAGATTGTTGTAAGTGTCTGTAATGTTTCTATTGTGATATCGATTTAAAAGTATCCACTAAATGTTTTTATCGGTTTTTTAAGACACTTAAAATATTTGGCGCTTGTTTTGTTTATAACAATAGTTAAATAATTTATAATTCACATTCTACTGCGGTTAGTAAATTACTTGTTACGTAAGATATTTTTAACACAGGTAAAAAAATTGAAATGCAAATTTAACAACGCTAAATGTAGATGTGAATGGAGCTTCGCCTCGTCGCGAGGGACCGAGGAATTAGCCATCGACGCTGGTTGCATGATAATTGTTATTATGAGAATATACGATGACTTCTTTGGAAAAACGACCGTTTCCTGACTAAATGCACTATGTTGCACATTTTAATTTAGCTAAAGCTGTTTTCGGTCGATGCGTTGTTAAGATATGCATTATGGCCCTCGGGCAATTCTTTAATTTGTATTTTATTATAATTAGTTATGTGATTCAAAGAAATGGTATTAACCAAATTGATATAATTTGCTTTAATTTATGTAAACTGTAATGAAAGAATATATGATACGTTCGAAAATGAAATGAACAATATGAACATGATGTTTGTGTAAATTGTATTTGTATAAAACTATTTTTAATTCTTTTACAGTTATTATTTTTAAAAGTAAGTAAAACATACCTATGGTTAATTTATTTAATACATAATAAATATAGTACAACATAACTAGAAAACCTACGCTTTGAATAAACGATTTAATTTTTTACCATTTATAAAAAGAGCATTTTCTTTTACACTTATTTAACCATCAATCAAAAGTGAAGTGTACAAATTACGTTGTTTATGTACCGACAAAATAAACATCATGTATTCAATACTCTTAAAAATTTCGATAAATAACAACTTGTCTATCGATACGTGTAGTTTCTCCCCATCACTATTCGCCCGATGCACTATAGGCCGACTAAATTCAGTATCTGGTCTGTTTACTTTGAAGGATGATCTTGGTTTATTTTTGTAATCTTAGGCTCAAACAAGCGAGATAGGAATACTAAAGGTATGGGATTCTAACATAATGCACATTATTAATAAAGATGGGGTAAATAGTGGGACACTTAATTTTTTTTTTCGGTTTTAGAAAAAAACTACGATGCGATTTAGTAATTATATTATTTAAAGAATGTATTCGTATATATTTTTTATTTAAAAAAATATGAAATGTATTGTTGTAATGACAAAAAAGGCCGTAACTGATGTTCTTTAGCCATTTCTTTGTGCAGTGGTCATTTTGCTTTTCTTTCTGAAATGGTAGTAGCTAATAGAGCAGAATTATTACACAAATAATTTATTACTGTATGACGAGAGAAATTGTCTGTGAACAAAAAGTTCTACTCTCTAATTATTTGTTTTAATCTTTGAACCTAATAAGTCTTTAAATAATATAATGGCAATACACGAAAACTGCTTTTCGACTGTGACTTTTAGAAGGGTTAAATTTTAGAGTTCCCCCTTTCAATTCCTGCCTATCTCCCACCCCAATATAATGTCGAGTTACGAGTAACCCTACGAAACACAATCGTTAGTCTAAATTGTAGTTTCTCTTATGTCGTTGAATTCCCTCTCGCGTCAACTCGTGAACGGGTGCCGTGCTCATTTTTGTCGGTATTGATTTTTTTTCTTACATTTTATCGATATTTGAAGTGTAACAACAACACTATTATTTATGATTAGAATATCTGAAAGTAGACAAAAAAGGCCGTAACCGGTTTTCCATCACCATTTCTTTCTTTCATTTTGAAATGGTGGTGATAAACCCCCGACGCTTTCCCAAATAACACGACAGTTACATTTTCCTGATATTTAAACAGAAAAAAAAAACCAGTAGATCTGTATTCCTAGATTCCAATAGCAATTAAAATATTCACAGAAATTATTAGTCATATTGTAGGCTAAAATAATAGGTCGTGTGACGTACCATTCTATAATAAACTTAAATATGTTTGTGTAAGAGTCCAATTTTATGTTCTGACGTCAAGCTATTTCTATTTAGAATTCGTAAGGAAAACTGAGTAATATAATACCGTATAGTTTGAAATGGTAGAATGGGTGAGCTATTATAGGCTAGCGTGTGGAAGTAGCGCCCTCTCACAGAATGTGAAAGAACAAATATTGTTATGCTAATAATTTACCTAAGCATTGTTGTGAAACCTTGTATTTACATAGTACAATATGAATACTATTGATAAATACAATTAAACTCCAGCCATGGTTACCTCTTTCATTTGTTGAAGTATATTTTATTATTATGTATAAATAAATAAGCTACTCTTAAAGCATGGGAGAACTCTCAAAGGTTGGCAAATATGTTTTTTTGGAGTGGAAATCTATTGCCAACTACATCGTTTCGCCTTTACTACCGCCTTTTCAGAAACAAAGCAGAATGACAACTAGGTGCTAGGTAAAAAAAGGGGGAAAGGGAAGGAGGGAATGAAATGGCGAAAGAAACCCAGTTACAACCTTTTTGTTGAGATTTAAAAAATATATTTTCAATTACAATTTAGTTAAAAACGATTAGACATACGAAAAGTTGTTTTTCATGCGTTCAAATATTTAAATGCAAGGTTTCAATGTACTGTTTTAATGATAATAAATTAAATAATTTTGAAGGTTAATAAATTAAAACATTCATTTTAATGCCACAATAAAAATCTAGGACAATAAACGTTGTTATTCACACAATTTCCTGTTTTGTAGAATTCTATTAACATTAAAAATTATGAAAGTTTGTCACGTATGTTATGGCCACATGTTTTGGGCTTTTGTGAGCTAGACTAGATTTTTTCCGTTTTTATATGATTTACAAAGAACTACTGTGTAACTATCATAATATCTGTAAAAGAACTACCTATGTAATTATGATTGGAGAGAGGTAGGGCATGGGTAGGCCACTGCGGATAATCCGTCCAAATCGGAGCACCCAGTCTGGGGAAGGACCTCCACCTTACAGAAGATCGTAGCCAAATAGCATTGGTCTCGGCCATGTTGTGTTCTACGGTGAGTAAGGTCTCCAGAGCTCCACTTTAGAGGGTTGGGAGGGTTGGCAACGCGTGAGTGATACCCCCTGTATTGCAAGCGTCTATTCTATAGGCTACGGTGCTGCTTACCATCAGGCGGGCCGTATGCTTGTTTGCCAACTTTGTGGTATAAAAAAAGAGAAAATAAATGAATTGATTTTTAGATACTTTTTGTCGGTAGCGATCAGCGTTTTTTGCATGAGACTCAAAAACACCATTATAAAGGATACACATTCTTAAATAGAATATGTTATTTATGTTACTAAATTATTCCTTTAACATTTAATTTGGGTGTTTTAACCTGTTTTTTCATGTTACATTTTGTATAAAGTGTTACTAGCTATGTGGGCCCGTATTATGTATGTGTGGTACTACATATACAATTTATTTTAAACAAATAAATTAAATTTTCATATTTTCTTTTTTTTAACTGCGGCCTTCATTTGCAGTTAACATGGCACAAACAGCGCACTGCCTAAGCCTCTTAATTAAATAAAAACTCGGTCCCTGTCTAGCTCACCTTTTGATAAAGCTTCCGTCCACTAAACATTAAATATTCAACTTTAAACCATACACTGAAAGTCTAAAATATATTGATACAAACACACAAAACAGTTGATATTAATGCAACAATAATAGGTCTTAAGCTTAAGTATTTGAGGCGAGAATCGTATAAAAATCGACTTTTGACTGTAGCGAATAAACTTACAACAATATAAGCAAGCTAAAATGTATTTTAGGCATAGAGTTGATACGGTTTAAATTGTACAGTTCAGTTTATATGTATTTTACGACTATTAGGTATTGGGTTGGAACCGCCGAAATGCATCGGAAGGTCGACGAACTCCGCTCCAAGGACATTGCATTTAAAACTAGCGCGCTAAGATCTATAGGCCCGCCATCTTGCCACGTCATTTTGCGCGGGACGGTTTTTTTTAATTGCACCATTTTTTTTGGTGTTTTGTTGAAATTTTTCCAATGGACAATAGGCTTGGTTTTATTTTGTGAGTAATTAAGGCGTTAACGATGAAGCAATTATTTTGTAGAGTTTAGTAATGTATGTAGGTTTTAAACAAAAAACTTATATTTTTTTTTTTTTTTTTGACAATTCATACAGATTGAGCTAGCCCCAAAGTAAGTTCGAAACTTGTGTTATGGGATACTAACTCAACGATATTATATTTTATAACAAATACATATATAGATAAACATCCAAGACCCGAGGCCAATCAGAAAAAGTTCGTTTTTCATCATGACCCGACCGGGGATCGAACCCGGGACCTCCTGGGTGGCGGTCTGGCGTGGTAACCATTACGCCACGGAGGTCGTCAAATATACAGGGTGACCGGTAATACGTTGCATTCCTTGCAAGGGGTTAAAGTAGAGGAAAATGTAGCTTAGGTTTTTAGTCTTAAATGAAAAAATAACATTCTTTTCTAGCTTATTTTGATTCTAAGTGATGCTGTTGTTCTTTACCTACCAGAAAACAATAAAAGAATTAAAAAAAATTGGTAATAAGTCACTACAATGGTACTTTGTAACTCGAAATCGGGATATTTTGATTAAAATCCCTAAAACTCGAATTACTCAGAAATGACCAAGTTTCGGACATAGTGTCATATGACTAAATAAGTTGCAAATGAGCTCTTCTTTAACCCCTTGCAAGGAATGCAACATATTACCGGTCACCCTGTATATATCTACGTATTAGTGAATAATAAAAAGAGTTTGCCATAATCCCAAACATTCTTTAAATTAATATTACAAGGAAGTTAGGCAGTTTTTCAAACGCATTTTACTAATATTATAAAGGCCAAAGTTATAAGTATGTTTGTTACTTCTTCACGCTCAAAAGGCTGTGTCAATATTTATGATATTTGGTATGTAGGTAGGCTGATACCTTGGATTCACACATAGGGTACTTTTTATCAAGAAAAGTACACGATTCCCGTAGGATTTCATCAAAAGTCTGATATAGATGGCGCTACTGTGCATAAATAAATGAAGAATTAAAATCAAAAAAAGAAGTTTGGAGGTATTAAGCAAAACACAATTTATAATTTTCTCTTTTTTGATTCATAAATTTAATTTAGAATGATGTAGTTGTAAATATTTTACTAAACAAACATAACTTTTTTTGTATCACTTTGGTTTTAATCTTGTATTTTTCAGGAATTGTAAATAACAAAATTAATAAAACTATAAATACCTACACGCCAACGAAGTTGCGCGGGTTTCACTAGTTCTACAAAAAATCTCAAGCTACCATTTTTTCTTGCAACAGCCATAAGATAATGTGTCGTTAACTTTTTTTTAAGTTTTAGCATTTCACCGTCAATCTCTCGTTTCTACCGCTCAATGGATTCCAGACGTTATTATATATAAATTATTGAGTTTTTTCCATCACAGTGTTACTTCGGTGTTGCAAACAGACTTCAATAGCCTTCAAGTGAGCTTACTCACCAAATTATATGAAACAGACCGATCCCAAACCCACCAAGGTTGTGTTACGCCACGCCGACTGTGACCAGTACCCAATAATTCGTTCCCCGTACTGCTTAGCATATAAACTGTTTAGCTTCGATAAAGACAGACAATGCTGGGATTTTTATTTATATAAATTAGCAACAATGAAATAAAGCCAGATTGAAAGAAGATATTTGTGAACCGAAGACTGGCAGTTACTTCGCTCAACTTAATTCATTCAAATTCAAAAATAATAAATATTAAACTACATACTTAGAGTAATAACAATATAAAGAGGGAGTGTCCCTGCACCCGTTTTGATACACCTCAACTGGTGCCAGTCTGGCACCAAACGCCGAACTTTGGCGAACCGCTTCGTAGTTGTCGATGTCAAAGCGCGCCAAACGTGTCTCCCGGAAAAAAAAATGGCGGTTTGTGCTATTAAATCGTGTCACAAGTAGTCACAACACGTCTGAGAAACAAAAGAAATGCAATGATATCACTTTTCACAGGAAGTTGAGTTTTCGCGGATAGTTGAGAAATTTAAACAAACTCTATTTATTTCCCCGCTTTTTGGAAACTACACCTCCATTGGCAACATTCCGCAAGCGTCAAGTGCATGTCATCGACATGTCATCGAGCGTTTAGCGATTCACTTTTGACAGAGCGCTTGTGTGACCCCACTCCATCTAGTAAGTTATTAATCTAAGACTACATATAAATAAACATAAAACATATGTGAGAAATCCCTCCTCAAAGAAGCAATAAATATTGAGTATTGCTTTTCAGCTTGGCAATTTTCTCCAATTCTTCTACCAGAGGTCATTTTGCTTTTGTTTTCGAAATTATACTAGTCATTCGTGATACATTTATATTTGTTTCTACGCGAGATACGAATACGCTATGTCAATAGCAAATCTAACCGCTCGACCATTTGGTCAACGAATAAAAGTTTGTATGCTTCAAAGTTCAGTTAGTCAATCCATGTTTTGTTTCGAAAGTCCCCACTATCACTTTCTATACATTACCTAATCGTAACAAGTAGATGATGTACTTCGATGCATAATAATTTACTTGATAAACATTGTTGTACATGTAAATAATAAATAAAGTGTACACAGTTCACACAGCAGCGCCACCAGCAAGGTTAGGTACTCTGCGACGAAATCTCGATTTTAATTTCAATCCTTACTCCTTACTAATATTATGAATGAAAAAGTGAGTTGGTTTGTTAGTTTTTTTGTTTGTTATTCTTTTTTTTTTTTTTTTTATACCACTAAGGTGGCAAACAAGCATACGGCCGCCTGATGGTAAGCAGTCACCGCAGCCTATGGACGTTTGCAATACCAGGAGCATTACTAACGCGTTGCCGACCCTGTAAGAACCTCTTCACACCCTTTTTGAAGTACCCCATGCTGTAATCGACAGGGAAAGCATGGACAGGGAGTTCATTCCTTCACGGCTTGACTAAGCAGCCGATCATTATGAAAATTTGCATACATATTGTTATGGGTACAGAGCCCAACATAGGCTACTTTTTATTCCGTGAAAGTATGTCGTTTCAATGGGAAAATATTTTCTACTATAGAGGGCGCTGTATCGGCCAACAGATGGCGCCACAAGTCGCGCTATGGGTTGTTTTGTTGTCAAACGAGATCTATGTCATAAAATTAACGCGAGCGAAAAGCTAGTTCTGTATAATTTCAATTTAAAATTATCGTGAAACTTTATATTTTACTAAGTTAGTATACAATCCGATTTCATTTGGTTTAGTGTTTAGTTAAAGCTAGTATAGATATCAAGAGTACCTAAACGTAACAATCCAATAACTGATCCCAAAGCACAGATATTATAATACTTAACAGCCCAAAGTAAGCTAGACTTTTAATCTGCTTGTATTATGGGTACCAGACAACGGTGTATTACTGTAAATATGTTCTTATAATACGTCAAGCGACGTCGACCCTAGCCAGTGTTTGGATGGGTTTCGTTATCTCGAGCTTCTCCGTGCTTCGGAAGGCACGTTAAGCTGTCGGTCCCGGCTGTCATCGGTAGTTGACAGTCAATAAGCAAAGTCGGTGGCCTTCGGGCGGCTTGAAAACACCGTCCTCTGCCAATCCGCATTGGAGCAGCGTGGCAGAGTACCCTCTAGTCCCCTTCGATTGAAGGGAGAACAAAAATACAAATATTTCCATAGCAATAACTTTCGCGAGTTCTTTCACAAGAAATTGCAAATATAAACGCAGCTTTACAATTGGTAACAAAAGTTACGATAAAAGTGGAACAGTTAACTGATAAAAATATCTTTTCAGTAAATTTTTTGTCCTCTTTCTATTGAATATAATGAAAAGAGATAGTATTACAATGTAAAAGTATATTTTTTTACTTGCCCACTATGCTTTTCACTACAAAGCACCATTTGATATGCTCTGGTTGCGCGGCTGAACTTAATGCATTCTATTTCAAAAGTCGGCATATTAATATGTACCATCTCGATTTGGAGTGCTTAGTACGAGATTGTTCACGTTCGGTCATGTCAATGTGAACAAATCGAAGGAATAGAAAAGAACTCTCATGTTTTGAATTAATAAGACGCGTGTTACATATCAAAATTATGTGACTATTCAGTTCATTCGGATCCTCCTCCCAGGAGAGTATCCTTGATCAATGTGTTGCTGACTATTCATCCATTTATATCATAATATGCGTGTTCTTAAATTATGAATCTCTCTCTAAATTTTAAAGCTGTCTCCATTTGCCTCTGTGCTATGTCACCTCCATAAAATACAACGTCTGCTTATTCCTTAACTTGATCCAAAGCTTTTCTCGGCATTCCCCATCTCCTTCTTCCTTCTATATTTCCTTTTAAGATGTTTCTAATAAACTCATCGAGTATACATAGAAAAATAAAATATATAAGGTCCTAATTTATTAATGAACTTCCTTTTAACACATGACTATAATATAGGTTACATAAAGGAAATAATGGTCTAGTATTCAGTAAAAAAAAATTATTGTATTGTAAGAAGTTAGAAAAATTTGCTTACTACATAAATTCGTCCATATTCAACCATTTTGATATGTGAGACGCGTTGACGCGCCCTTCGCACCGCACCCCTAAACCTTTTTTTTACTAACGGATGGCTGCTACAAGAGAGGCGCATTTTACCGAGTATTTCTAAATTTAATGGCTTTTTTTACTGAATACTAGACCATTATTACCTTTTAACCGATCATATGTAACCTATATAGTCATGTGTTAAAAGGAAGTTCATTAATAAATTAGGACCTTATATAAAACTAGATTTTTTTAAAATCTGTTTTAGTCATTACGAACTGTCAAGTATTCATTACCAGACATTTAACTATTCTAGGAGGTCTAAATTAATAAAACCTATTCATATTTCTGACGCACACAGCCTATTTTAAGTTTCTATTTATGCGGAAAAAACATGAATGAACGTAGACTCGGCTAGGCTACGAAAACCGTAGAGCTCTACGAATTACGTAGCATAGATACGCCGTAGCTTTTCTATTCGTAGCACTGTCCGTTTTGACTCGGACAAAACGGACGAAGCTACGAGATTTTTAATTGGACTTATCTCGGAAACTACTGAACGGATTTTAATTTAGTTTTTTTCATTGATATAATAAAAATCTGAATTATTTGAATAATAACTGAAATTGTATTATTTATTTTTAAAGTATAAATAGTGTATGAAAATCCATTATTCACAAAATATAAAAAAAAAATACTTATTTATTTTTTTATTTATACATATAATAGTTTTTTTTAGGAACTGTACACAAACTGATTATTTCCTGGAAACAGATTTGGTAATTTTTTTTCATTAACTATGTCGAAGATTTTCAGTAAAAAAAAGACTTTGAATTAAATACTTCAACAAAATCTTTTAAGTCACTGTTTTTTTTACAAAAAGTACTTATGTTCAAAGCTAGAGTGTTCACATGTCGATAAAGTGGATCTATGACGTCATTCCCCTCGTGCAAACCTGTCTCGTGACAAGTACATGTGTTTCACTCACACACGATTCGAAATAATACTATTTTTACAAACACTCCCATGGTCGAGTGGTTACAATCGTCACTCTAACATTAATTAGATAGCTGGTTCTATTTATAGGCTTTTATGCTTGAACCATGCCATTTTTAGAGGATTTTAAATATCGTTTTTATTCAATTAAAATATGTGTGAATGTAGGAATTATTTCTTACTACATTTCTAAGCGAGCGAACGTTTGTTTGATAAGTCAGAGAGCCAATTGTGTCGATTTTCTCGTTTACCCATAGGAATTTTACGTGGTGATTACAAAACTCAATTTGAGTCTGACTTTGCAACGCTAGCAGCGTTAGATATACATGCTAGCTTAGATCAGCTTATTGCGTTAGTTCGCTATGTAAATAGTAGTAGTATAAAAAGGTGAATTGAGGCTCGCCCGGCTCGCTCGCTCGTTCGCCCGCTGGCGGTGTAACCTACGCTTAATTTAATCTTATAGATATCAGACAGAGTACAAACGATTGCAGCCTAATATATTCGTATATTCTTCTTCTTTTAGAGTCACTGACACTAGCAAATTAAATCGAATTTGACCAGCACTTGGCAACGGCAACGCCTTCATCGATTGCCATGAGGTGGCGTTGGGCACAGTGGGCAAGCTGTTAAGTGTGCCATACCTTGTCTCTTCAATTGAGTATATTATAAACATCACAAACAAAGACGCGTCTATACATGTCAAAAATATATCTTTTAAAACGGGTGATTTGCAATTTAAACGAAAAAAAGCTATAATAATAGTGCATGCTGCGCGGGCGCCTATCGAGGTCAAGGCGATGCGTTTGTGCAACTTTCGAAACCCCCCGCTTATGCACCGGCCCCTCCCCTCCCTCCCCCCTCCCGGGGCTGCCTGCCGTCTTTATTATTTATAAGTGTTAATGCATTCCAAGGTCTTGTGATACGGAAGACCACATCTAACTGAGTGTACTTGTGAGATATTTTACAAATAAAGAGATAAAGTTTGTGGAGTAATAAATAAATAGGTATATAGGGAAAAATCACACAGATTGAGCTAGCCCCAAAGTTCGAGACTTGTGTTATGGGATACTAACTCAACGATACTATATTTTATAACTGATTAATATAGATAAACATCTAAGACCCAGGCCAATCAAGAAAAGTACTTTTTTCGAGAGTGGTATGAAGAAAAGCAAGTTTAGCCTGACTTTGGTCCACTTTGAGTAATTATTGGAATTTCCCATCTTGTCTAATCAGTGGCCTTATTCTAGAAAATAATTCCCCTCGATCGGCATTGGATTGTTACCATTACATCGACTATGCTAATAGAAATCTCAAAGTACAGTATCAAACGTACGAATAAAAATTTGACATATTTTTTTATTTCAAATCATACAGATGAAATTAATACAGTGGTTTAGTCAAAAAATTTGGACAATTATAATATACTGATTTTTAGATGGAGTCCTGTCAGACGTGTACAATTTAGAAAGTTTTGGTTATTGAATGTTAGTAAATTAGGTGACATGTCTATAAACATTTTCTTAGAAGTATGAAAACACATAAATATAAAAACACGAATTAAAATCCATGCCCATGGATTTGAATCAAGGACAAGTCAGTAAAAAGACTGGTAAATCCACCGTGCTATCGATTACCCCCTAGGCTGATACCGGTCGCAAAACAACAATTAATTCTGTCAATATGACATGAAAAATGTACATTATTTAACATGTAATTTTTATTCTGATTACATCATAATATTGGTTGAATATGTCAAAATATTGAGTTCGATTCAATGGACACGAAAACAATTTTGTTTTTGTTAAGACCACATTTTTGTAATGATCTTGCATATTCCTGTTCTTAAATAAATGGTTTTTAAGTTTGATCTGAAGTTAAGTAATGCTTGGACCTTGTGTTATGATACCAAGCTATTAATTCCAATAATTGACAGCCTGATGGCGCGTTCGTATTGACCCGGTGCGGGTTCGATCCACGCACGGGGCAAATAGTTATGTGATGACATTTGACAGGGTTTTTTGATGTTCATATCAGGGATTCTGCCACAAACGAATATAACAACTGGAAACGTACAAAATTTCTTTTCTAAAATAATCTCAAGTCTTCACTAGATACGAATACGAAGTACTTCAAGAAGAAATATGAGAAGTGTAATTTAGAACGTCTCCTAAAATACTAGACAGTGTACAGTAAGCAAGCCATCAACCGTTATCAGATTGTCTCAACATCAGTGTGCATAAAAATGCTAAAGCTTCTTAAATGAGGAATAAAGGTGGGTATGTACTCCATACATTTCAAACTCTATGTTTTACGTAATTATGCACAGACTACATATAAATATAAATTTGTTTTATTTAACTAAAATAAAGTCAATGGTATTTTTTAAAAATCAAATTATATTTATTAATATTCTATCAATTAAAAATCAAAAGATTTTTTTTACAAAAATCTACAGAGCAAAAATTATACATGCATAAAGAATGTAATATTTAATTATTAAAATGTTTAAAAGGTATTCATAAGTTATATTTAATGGTGTTTAAAAAAAAAATATTCTACAAATATGTCTTTTTTTTTATATCGATTAGAAAAAGGGAGTCGTGTCTTATATCCATAAGTAGAGGTGAAGGAGCTGGCACAAGAGAGAGAAAAAGAGACTGCTACAGTAAAAAGAGCGCTGTTCTTATATTTAGAGAGATCTATTAATTCAAACAACATCATAAATCTATCAGTGTAGAAGTTTCGACCGGGTTTCCATGTCTGTCCTTAGCCTTATCTATAAGGAAAAGTGTACTTGCAGTTGGCCCCGCGTTACTCAGACAGCCTTGAGGAGTTTACATGTGCATCGCATCTCGACATTGTCTGCCTTGCCTTTATATCCCCCCCACCCCCCGTAGGATTCGTTTGAAGTAGGCATTTGTTTAAAACAGTTGTAATTAGACAGCCCAGTGGTGCGTTGGTAGTAAACCTAGATTAGGCACCAGAAGGCGCCGGTTCAATTCCAGCTCAACATTCATGTGATGGTACTTAAATTATTTATTTAAGTGAATTAATATATAGGGGACAAATCACACACACACAGTATATGTATTTATAATTTTATATCCATCATTTAAATGTTATTTCACGGATTTTTTAATACCATGGGAACGGTACTCGTAGTACTAGCGCGGCTAATATTTAAAAAATGTATCAAGTATTTTACTTGATATTTTACTCATAATTGAGTATTAAAATAATATAATAACGTATTTTACTACTTTTTATTGATCAATTACGTATGATCTTTTTATATTTTTATAGATAAACAGCTGTAATGTGACGTCACAGTAACTCGAAAACTTTAGAAGTAGCAACGGGCAAAAACTGCATTTGAGTGCATGCATGCCGCGACCGGTCGACCTCGGGCCTCGTGTTTGATTACGGAAGCCTACTCTACATGGACAGCCTCTTCTTAGATCGGTGGCGCTGTAGTCCGGGGGACTGGTGCACTATAATAATTAAGTACTATTTTAAGATTTATTTTATTGTAGATTGTATAAAAAATAAAATAGGTTACCAAACTTTCAATTTATTTGTTATTACATAATTTCGTCATAGACTAATTTTAAGTAAGGATTGAACTAATATATGGACTACTTATACACACACATACAACAAAGTAAATTCTAATATTTAT
Source organism: Endotricha flammealis (assembly GCA_905163395.2). Taxonomy (NCBI): domain Eukaryota; kingdom Metazoa; phylum Arthropoda; class Insecta; order Lepidoptera; family Pyralidae; genus Endotricha; species Endotricha flammealis. The sequence continues at coordinate 15,068,922 of LR990864.1, read as the reverse complement.
GTCATTACAAGAGTCGGGAAGGAGCGGAGAAAGAGCGAATTTCTTAAAAAGACCAGCAACCACTACTGTGTTTTAAAGTAAAAAAACTTAAACAATTTAGATTTAAGGACAAGACACAATGGATCGAAAGCATCTGTATTTCATATATTTTTGTGAACGAGAACACACAAAACGCGCCGCGCGGTCTAACCTGCTACCGAGTTTTGTTCATTATAGAGCAAAATAATTTACAAACTCTATACCTATAGATTACGCCCCCTATTTAAATCGGTATACTATAACATAGCTAAAAGATAATCTGTACCACCAATTAAATTATTTTACAAATACTCAGTTTACATTGACAGAAGGACAAAATTACTTATCTACTATGAGTCAATCAATCGTTTATCTGGCTCGTGGACACGGGCCCCTAGCCTACAGCTTGCTATTATAGTTGTAGACGTATTCTTTTATTTTTTCCCTCGTAATAAAGAAATAAAAAATACTTTACGCCATATAAAATTAGTTTCTTATTTCTCAGTTAAGCCTCGGGGCCGCTTTTATTACTGTTTTATTTTAAGTTAAAATATCAATTATTTGCCGCCATGAAACATTTAGTTATATTACTCATGCAATTATTACTAACCATGTGTTTTCTACTTCTTTGTTCATGGGAGTTAAATCGATATATTTCCATGTGTTTTACTTGTCCCTATCAACCTATATTCATTCCACTGCAAGGATACGGGTCTCCCTTTAATCGAAGGGGATTGAAGCGTGCTCTGCCGCGCTGGTCGAATGCGGATAGCGGAGATCAGTATTTTTAAGTCTCCTGAAGACCACGGCTCTGGCTTACCGACTGTAATGTTTCGACAACAGCCGGGATCGACGGCTAAGCGTGCCCTCAGAAGCACGGAGATGCTCGAGATAAACCCATTGAAACACACTCTAGAGTCTACGTTGCTTAACGTGCGTCACACAGCACGCCATCGAGGTCCTCTTTGTCCAGTGCTAGTGGATGAGCAGTAGTCATCTAACTATACTGGTCGCCAACACGGCTGAGTCGCGCAGACGTGAAACGACATTCGAATCTCATACTTATTACTCAGTGCATAACGACAATCGATTTTCAATTGTTTTATAAACCGTGAGCCCAAATTTTGGCGCGTGCTATAGGCTCGTGGATGACATTGGTTTTTGAAATACTCTTCCCCGCCGCTGGTAGACTAATATAGATTGTTTACACCATTGTAATTTGCAACTAGACATCTGATAGACTTCAATGGTTGAGTTCAATAAACTTTAACAATACGTCGCAAGATATACAGTATCTGTTTCATCTGACTTCGGCACATGTTGATGACATCTCGTGATAATCAGAATTTCATGTGCTAAGCATAAAAAGAATATCTTGTTATTTTCTTAGTACAGGCAGCCAATTAAAGAGGTGAGCAAGGCTGTATTTTTTTCTAAATTCCTTAACATATCTTTACGTAATATAAAATAAAGTCGCTTTGTGGTGTAGATCTTTTAAACTACTCGACGGATTATAATGCAGTTTCAGCAATAGATGGAGTGATTCATGCGCAATTTTTATATGTATTTTAGATACAAGGAATTTCCGTAATTCCCACGGGAAAGCGGGATACACCAAAACAAAGTTGAGCGGTTAGTTGTGTATAAATGTCGGTATATACTTCTCGATACAAATTGAAAACTATGTTATGTCTTCATAATTAATATACATATAAGAAACACCATAAAGTCGGATTTACAGGAACGCGAGAGGGAAATAAGTAGTCACTCGCTTACTTGCTCACGTTCGAGACACAGCCTAGCCAAATAAAAAAAATTGAGGCGTAGACTAAATGACTTTTACAAGGTCGACACTGCAGGTGTCTATGGTTCACGGCCCGGAAACCCAGCCTTTTGATCCGTACCATAGACAGCCCTTATTATAAACTCTTTAGAGTCTACAAATAAATCAAAAGGCATCATAGGAAGCAAAACTTGACGTAGAGCAATTGATAAAAAGAATATCGTAAGTATTAACATTTGCCAATTAATTTTAAACTTTAATCTCTTTACGATAAGAATGAATTGAAATGTCAAGTTGTAAAGGTTCTTAACGACATACGTGTCCATGAGATTTTTCAACAAAGAAGCAAACAGGCACATCGTCAATTTAAATACATTGCGCTTATAGCATCATCCGTCCCTTACTTTCCGTCTTAGAGTAACAAGGACGGATGATGTCTAAGTGACTTTGCATCAGTAATATATGACTTTTATCTTTTTAACTGACGACGAATACCTCTTACTCAGTCTCAAATCTATTAATAGGGTTCAGCTAATAGTATGAGTATGAAAATATGTTGAATTATGAAAATACTATTCTGCACTACAAGTGTCAAATTTCATAGTCGAATGGCTTAGCTACATTAGCGGGCTACGGCGAATATTCGTGCTAAAGCGGTGGTGTGGCCGAGAAGATCATTCCAGTTGCAACACGTAGTATTGCTTATTTTACAACACTTGATGGTAAAGACAAGAACGTCTCGTATGCACACGTATGTACCCGATGTTTTGAACCAACCCGACACAAATCTTCGCCTGCCAAATAATAGCCGCAACAAAATAAATAACAATTTGTTATTCATATTTTTACAGTTGTCTTCATAATTTTTTGGTATTCTATTACTTTTCTTCTTATTCCTACTCTCATTTGAAACGGTAAGTAATAATTTTAGTTTTAACATCATCCCGACATGACACGACAGCTGAATAGTTATTCCCACACTAGTGCGCTTTCCTGAAATTGTCAACGCCGTGTTGACGCGACGTTTGCGCGGCATCATTGCAGCGCTTTCACGTTTTTTTCAAGCGGTGGCGTCGAGGCAGAAACGGCGCATGAGCGTCACGTCAAGAGTCAAGACGACGCGAACAAGTGCACGAAGAAGACGCTCGGAAAGCGCTTGTATGGAGTTACACGACTTATAATCCTTAAATCACTAGAAAAATACTCAGGCGGAAAATATGTAAACACAGGTTTAAGATTAATACACAATGAATCTTATTAGAAATATATAAAATGACAATAAATAAATTACAAACGACCGACACGCTACGTTAAGCAACATCACCACGCGGTCATCGCACGATGGGTGACCGTTAAATTAAGTATTGACGAAATATTTTATTTTTTTAGTTTTTGATATTTTATTTATAGAGGACGAACGAGCTAGCGCGTGACATGATGGCAAGCATCGCTGCACAATTGCAACCCTTGAAATGATCGAGATAAGTCTCTTTATTTAATGAAATAAGGAGAAAAGAGAAAATACTTGGAGTGGCAGAGCATGAATGAAATAAGCTATGTACTAGTAACACAGTATTATGACAGGCCCGCGTGAAACAACATTGCGTTTCGTTTAGTGAAAGATCTGGACTTCCAGCTCCTATTCTAACCATTGGTAACGGCCAACGCATTGGTGCCAATTGTGTTACTGATGTTCATAGGCGTTCACCACTTTCCACCTGGTGGCCAGCCTGAGAAAAACGGCTACACGCCGTATTATGCTGACTTTTTCAGCTAAAACGTCTCGCAACAAGGCGGCCTTATAGCTGAAACCTTTTGGAGATAATCTTAGTGTATTTTTTGTACAGTTTTGCTACAAAACACGAAGAAATATTACATATAGACAAGTGATTTATTCTACATTTTCTGAAATTTTCGAAAAACATCCTACCTAAACGTTTTTTGTCAGCTTTTTGTAATGCACAAAGAGATCTCATTGGTAAATTTGAAATAGTACCTTTTCGCTTTAATTTCATCTACAAAGTTCTTTCACAAGTGCACGTAGATATAGCAAGATGAGTATGACAAAGTACCGCCAATGAATGAGGTGAGCATAGTTGTAAATATAATTAAAGTTTTCTAAATATTGCGTGAAGTGATTTACTCGTAATATGTAATTACAATGTTTCATAACGATGCTTACATTATTAACATTAAAATCTTTGTTCTTAGTCTCTACCCTGCTCATCTCTTTCATTGGTTGATTGTACAAAAGAGATAAATAATTTATGAGAAATGTGCGATGATTTTACACGGAAAAACATAAAATATAACCATTAATAGTGGCTATGGATGGTCATTGCAAATATTCACATATTGTATAGTTCCTTTGTTCTTCTCTGAGGTTCTTCCTTAGTAAGTATAATTTATAAAAGCTTTCGTAGAAACATTTTAAGAATTGTTAATTAAACATCCAATGAAAGAAAATCGTAAATTTTAATGATATTCAATAAAAAAAATATAAAAATAATTAATTTTTAATTTGTATTTGTTTTGTTCAGTATCATCCAACTCTTTGCTTAAATATTATTTACTTTTCAATTTTGGTTTTTCAATTTTTTTTTATTTTTATTATTATTATTTTTTGTAATTAAAAGATGATAACAAAGACAATTTTTTCAAAATATCCATAAAATCGATCGTGAGGCCAACATGGCGGGTGTGCGCCCGCGCACTTTGTAGGCTTCAAAAAAGAGCACACATTCAAGATGGCGGACTTTCTCGCCAGTGCCTAGTGCCGCTGACGTCACAGGACGACGTGTCCTTGTGACTTTGTCTAGCTTTTGAAGCACTTTTATTATCGAAATATAGTTTTTTCTAACCTACTCATTGTTTTGTTCGAATACGTTAGTTTCTTTTGTGCTTCTCAGATGTGTGATTTGGTAAAAACGACTTATTGTCATTTACTTTATGGTGCGTATTTAATAAAAAATATTATTAAATACATTCAATAAATTAATTTATAAAAAACACAATTGTAATAAAAAAGTGAACATAAATCAACTGAAAATATATAAAAAAACAAACAAAAATCAAGAAAAAAAAGTACTTACCAAAAAAATAACAGAAAAAACACAGGGAGTCCAAAAAATGTTCTAATAATAATTTAAAAATAATAAATAATCACAACACGACACAAGTCACTACAGTCTTTTCCTCGATTTATTTTGGAAAAACAAATGCCATCATCGGACAGTAACGTCTGAAAATAGAAAAAAACTTTTATTTATTAACTACGCCCACCAAACATAGAATTTAAAAACAAAAAACGCTCATAGACAATTTTATTTGGAAATTAAAAATAAATAAAAATGAAAATCAATTCGAAAATAGTAAGTCCAAATTCTAACTAGAATCCAGCTAGAGCCGGCCGACGCGTTCCGAGTTATTCAAAAAATCGCGACATACTGGCGCGGCAATAAACTTGCAGGAAGGACGTCTTTTCCTAGTGTTGTAGACATAAAATACTTTTCAAAAAATCGCCAACGAGCGTTTTGAGCCAAAAAATCTAACCTAACCTAACCCTGGCGGGCGGGCGACTGGCGGGCGCGTAGGGGCCGCATTGCCAAATATTTTTTTTTGCATCTCGGCCGAATTATGCACTTGTATGCGACTTACGTCGTCCCTTCATTGTAGTGGTGCGACACGTACCGATTGGGCATTTTTATGTCGTCTCAGTGTGTGTATCACTCACACATTGATGACAGACGAAATTTTTGTGTGTGTGCGTCTGGTAGCCCTTCGGTGCAAAGTTTATTTCAAAAATTCGGTGTGTTATGTAAACATGTAATTTTTGGAACTAAAATACTTAGGTGTTGCCCGGAGGGGTCGACGCCCGAGTTTTTCGGGAACTCTGACTAATTTCGCTAAAAGGAATAACGTTTGCTTACAGTTCAGCAAGGTTTGCTTTGGGAGCCTGATTTGCGGATGCGCGGGCGCATGTGTCGAACATTTTGAATAATTTAAATCGATTCTATCTTCAAATTCGACCATAGACTATATTTTTATTATTATCGATGTCCATGATATTGTAATTGCGTAACTATTCGCTGATTCATGAGTCCTTGGTGCGTCCTAGACATGATGTTGTTATACCTAGATAGAAAACTAAATATGGGTACAAGGAAATCTACTACGTCTAACGTTGTTTAGAATAGCGTTATTTTATCTAATAACTCTAGGTGCTGCACGCGATGTTACCCGCATTCAATTTTATGCACAGCAGCGCCATCTACTTTAGAAAACCGGGCAAGTACGTGTCGGGCCACGCACAATGTATGGTTCCGTATTGGCTACGCATTTCTTGCTTGCAGATGAGTACAATGCCATATTCTATGACATTTGTAGTATATTTTACTTTATAAGTTCGTCAGCTTTTACTCTGTAACTAATAGTGCCTACTTAGTCGTTATAGTTTTCCTTGTAGGTTCACTATAGGGACTAATACCATGAATATTTTCAAATTTCTAGACTCAAGACTTTCGGAGATAGAGGGGGGGGACCACTGTGCAAAACGAAAATTGACACGTTAAATGTAAATAATTCGCAAACGGATCATTGTATCGGAAAATGGTCTTTCCACACCCTCAATGTTTTTAAGAGACCTATCTAACGATACACAAGATGCGGTCAATGCGAAAAAAAAATGCATTCTCACTTGTAGGGGAGGCACCGCAAAAAAATTATTTTATTCATAATTTTGTTCTACGACTTTGTTAGAACAAAATTATTTGTCATTCAATCAAATCAATCAAAAATCAAAAAATTCAAATCATTGTTATTAACAATGCTAACAAAGTGGTAGAAACGTGAGTTACCAAATTTCAGCTTTCTAGCATCAAGCGTCTAGGCGCTAGACCGCGGACGGACAGACGGACAGACGGACATGGCGAAACTGTAAGGATTCCTTGTAGTTTACTACGGAACCCTAAAAAGCGCCATTGACTATGAGACTTTTGATCAAATCCTACGGGAATCGCGTACCTTTCGAGATAAAAAGTACCCTGTGTTAATCACTATTTTATTATGCTTTTATTGTAAAAGAATAGTAAAGAGGACTTTTTATGCTCAGTACTTATAGATTGTATGAAAATTTGTTAAATTCAGCCCCCTTACTCTTGAAGATAATTCCGCACGATCGCCATTGGATTGTTAATAGGTACTCTTTACAGCTAAACTAGCGCTAACTAAATACTAAACTATCTCTATATCTCAAGTGCTATTTTGCTCGTACAAAAAATAAAACATTATTAGCGCTCGAGATTGAAACTAGATTTTAAGTTTTTTTTAATCACACAGGTTGAGCTAGCCCAATCTAAAGTAAGTTCGAAACTAGTGTTATGGGGTAGGTACTTACTGAACGATGCTATATTTTTATAACAAAATATAAATATAGATAAACATCCAAGACCCGAGGCCAATCAGAAAAAGTTAGTTTTTCATGATGACCCGACCGGGATTCGAACCTGGGAGCTCCTGGGTGGCGGTCTGGCGTGGTAACCATTACGCCATGGAGGTCGTCATTACGAGGATGGACCCGCTGCGCTTGTAACCAGAAGTCTCGTTTGTCAGTTTCTTTCATAAAAAGATGTACATCAAAAACATTTTTTTATGAAAGAATTGTAGCTGCCAGAAGGCTTGGCTTAACGACTGTCATCCATCGACAACAGCCGGGACCGACGACGGCTCCAATAGAGACGTAATGTTCATCATTTTCTTCTAAATTAATTGTGCTCAAATCTCAGTTGTCAATCATGTCACTGCGCGCGCAACCAAAATTTAGGTTGACATTTTAAAATACATACGATTATATTATGTACAAAATTCAAAATACCAACACATTTGGACAAAGCCAATGGACTTGAAGGCGTCTTTATTCAAAAGGGCTGCGTACTCGCTGCACGCTCACGGAGAAGCTCGAGAACGAAATCTATCAAAACACTGGCTAAGGTTTACATTGCTTAACTCGTGTGTTTGTTGAGTGTGCCATAGTGCGACGTCATCGAGCTCCTCGATCAGTTAAATATTTTTTACTAATTCTAATTTATACTTACTTACAAAAAAAGCATATTATGAAAATAACAATGAAATTGCCATATAATAACGTTAATATAAGCCAAGAAAACAATTTTATACTATGGCAATTTTCTAAATTCTCTAATCATTAAACCCTGAAATGTGGTCCCGCTAAAAAGAGTTTAATAAAAAATCTATGGACACGGCGAGGTGAAGCGAAAGGGCCCCAAAGGTCACCAGGACACAGGTGCCTTAAAAATAGTAGTCTTTTGAAACTATTCAGTGGACCGATCGATAGTGCGGGCATACAGCGGGTTGCCTAAAATGTTTATTTTTAAAACGATAAAAATTGTTTATGGTAAGGTCGGATGACTTTTTAAGCCGGACCTTTTTTTATTTATATCGGAGTCTATGTTCTTTTTTCGAAGTATTTTTTATAATAGGTACTCTTTCGTGTTTTCTTTTATTCATCAAAATTACATATTGAAAGAAAAAACTGTATGTTATTGTTTAGTATATATGTACCTTATTGTTTAGTCGATATTATATTTTTGTTTTCTTTCGAACCCAGTTCTTTTCAGTTTAACGGTGGTCAAAAACCAGTGATTTGTGAATTTGGTCAATTGGTGACTTGGAGATACAAATAAATTATTTAATCTGCTAAGGTCATACCAGAAAGTTCTGTCTAAGTCTTAGGGTTATTTCATGCAGCTGCGAGTGCCAGAAATACACGGAACTGGAACCGATATTTTGCAAGAACAGCCACCGAACAGCGAGATGGCGCGACACATAATGCAACTCAATTATAACTTTTAATTTTTAATTTTGCATTGGTAATATATTTTTATTAAAAAAAACGGGAATTACGGGATCATACCTTGTTATTGCCTGACGTTTCGACCAGATTGCGCCGACCGTGGTCACATGCGAACTGGTAATAGCAACGTCATGTCTTCATATCCGAGGTGGAATCTTCTTCCACGATCCGATGTTTGTTAATTGTTCACCTGTGTTCCTATTCTTGTTTGAGCCTGTCGGCACTGCTTTTAATTTTACAATTTTTTCTGTCGTAAACTCGCTTGGTTTGGTAAATCTAGTCCGGTGCTACTTATTTGAATCAAACATAGTGAACAAAAATATACATAGATTTTGGTTTTGTCAGTGCAAGCGAGTTGACAACAAAAAAAAACTAGACGAGTTGACAACAAAAAAAAACTAGACAAAATCAGAAGGTGCCATCTCCCCTACGATTTTCATACGCGCGACTTGACTCATTTTCCGCGCTTGCGATGCGAATTATTTCCACATGAATGTTTTGTGTAGTATCAAATTAGTATGGCTGTGTCCGCTCTGCGATGAAAATCACAGTGCGGATAAGTATTCGCACCAAGTACCTATTTAAATGTGTATAGTATAATATATTTAAATCTATTTAAATGTATGTAATGTGTTAGAGATTCCAAAAAAAAATCGCAGTGCGGACAGGTCCTTAGAGGCCCTATTACGAAAGATGTTTACATGATCTTTTTGGGGACGTTTTGTCTCTGCCAGTTCTGCCACTATGGTTATGGCGATGGGGATGTGTGGTGGGGTCTTGTCCCGAATTGAAAAGTTTCCGTATCGATACGTCTACATTTCACGTCACGTCGTACTCAGATTAGCATGAATACTATGTATTTATTGTTGACTGGGAGTAGCCTGGACTAACTGCTGTTAGGAGTACTCAAAGTGCAGGCCACACTTTTTGGAGTGGTACATCTATCTATATATATAAATTCAAAGTCCTGACTGACTGACTGACTTAACTATATATCAACGCACAGCCCAAACCGGTGGGTCTAGAGATTCCAAATTTGGAATGTAAGTTCCTTACGACCGGACCGGACCGGAATCTATTACTTATATCTAATTATATAATTTTTGTTTCTGAAGAAAAATATGCAAATTATTAGTAGGCCACGCGAGCGAAGCCGCGGGCAGGGCAGAAGCTAGTCATTTATAAATTGGATAGCTCGGTATAGAACAGCAATACGTTTCGTTCGGTGAGTGAGAATCCGGAAGCCCAACTCCTTTCCATTCTCCTATTCTTTATTGCTTCTTTTTCTCTATCCCTTCCTTCTGACAGGCAACGCATTGGTAGCGCCCCTAGTGTTGCCAACTTCCTTCTCTACCTTTTATCTCCCCTATCCTTTTTTAGGGTTCCGTACCTCAAAAGGAAAAAACGGAACCCTTATAAGATCACTTTGTTGTCTGTCAATGACTGTCCGTCTGTCTATCAAGACCCTTTTTCTCTGGAACGCATGGAGGTATCAAACTGAAATTCATATCAAATACTCAGGTCTACTGTCCCTAGAAGCAAACTTCTAAACCAACGCAATCAAAAGATAAAGCCGTTTATGCCGCATATTTGACGCATTTTCGACACTCGCAAGGGAATCAAAACCTAAAGGGTACTTCCCGTAAACTCAGAATCCTGAAATATGATAAAAAGCACGTATATACAGGTTTGTATGGAACCCTCGGTGCGCGAGTCCGACTCGCACTTGGACGGTTTTTTTCATTTCCACTTCTTGTTATACGTCGACAACGCCAAACGTCTCGGACGTAACGGCTCTGGGACTGTGTTGTCTCTGTGCTTCATTGCAGCGATATAAAAAAGCTTTACTTAGTTTAGAACTAGATTAGGTACGCTGTGTAAATTGTTCAAGAAAATTATTTATATCCAACTAAGGTTATCTGGAAGAGATCGCTTTAGCGATAAGACCGCCTGTTGTACTTTACCTATCTTTTTGTACTTTTAATTAAATATATTGTTTTAATTTTTTGGTGAAATAAAGAATATTGCATTGTATTTATTTGACAATTCGGATTTGCTATAATATTTAAAGAAATAAAAATTTTAAGTACACCCTATACATCCCGACCCGTCCCGCGTCCCACACGGTCCCTCGGCGCGGGCGCATTAGAACGATAGCACAGGTTGTCGGCCGCGCGTCCTTGTTTAGACAAAGGACAAACATTTATATGTATACTGTGGTATACACTATACACATTATTTCTATATATCGAAGTTCGAAGGTTATTGAAGGTATTTTTAATATGATTTGATAGATTCATTGAGAATATAATAGGAAATACTGGCTGACAATTCTAATTGGTTTTTGTTTTTATTTTATTTTAATATTTTTAGGATTCAAGAAGTTCGTAACACTTGCCAGCAATAATTTTTAAAATTATAAAAAAAACTTTACTTAGATTTGATAGGGAAGACTCGAGTAGGTCGAAACACTGGCCAGTAATTTTATTATTTTAATTATAAAGTTTTCTGACTTGATATTTTTATTTTTATTTTATAATTTATCGTTTTTAATATAATTTATTAGCTTTTCCACAAAACAACCCATAGCGCGCCTTGTGGCGCCATCTGTTGGCCGATAGCCCATCCCATACAGCGCGCTCTATAGTAGAAAAATATTTTCCCATTGGAATAACATACTTTCACGGCATAATAAGTAGCTTATGTTGGGTTCTGTACCTCTGACAGTATATATAAAAAAAAACATAATGGCTTAGTCAAGCCGTGAAGGAATAACAAATAAACAAACTCACTTTCTCATTTATAATATTAGTATGATTGTTTTACGAGCAGATCCTGTGGGTCGGTTCTCGTAATAAAAAGTGTTAAAATCTAGTCTCATAGATATCATTTTATATTTTGTATGCTAACGCTAAACGCTATGAATTCTAATGATCTGTCGACTAAAGTCTTTTTTTAGGATTCCGTAGTAAACCAACAAGAAACCCTTATAGTTTCGCCATGTCGTTGGCGCCAAACTATGGATAGACGGATAACATCTATCTGTCCGTCTGTCCGCGGTCTAGCACCGAGACGATTAATACTTAGAAAGCCGTAATTTCGCATGTCTACGCTTAACATTAACTATGCTAACAAAATGGTAGAACAAAATCACGAAAAATATTTTAATTTGGGTGCCTAGAATCTACATCAAAGTGGGATTTTTTTTGTTTTGAACCCACAACATAGGCAGTTAAACCTATCTCACTTTTAGGACTAGGTGGCTCTGTGTGAATTATGTAAGATTTATTTATTGGTACGTCTTCAGGAAGGTGGAAATAGAGAGAAAACAGATCAGAAGGGGATTAACCCTTCATGGGATTAACTAACTAAATTATTCAGTTATTAAATAAATAAATAAAATCTTAATTCATAAAACTTACGGCTAGTGTAACATTAATTAACAGTATAAAACAATTAAGGTAAAAGTATAACATTATGTGCCTGAGCTAGGAAAATCCTGTGTTTCAGGCGGTAAAAGATCTAATATAAAAAAAAACATGATAATCACTTTAAATATGATACAAGGTAAAAGGTGTCTTATAAGTATATTAAAAATTTTATAATAAATTACAATGTGGTAGTATTTACAGGTTTATTTCACGATCGTCATTAATTCCTCTGTATCTTTGTAGGACATATTTTTGAGTGCTGTTTGAAGAGCTTTTTTACAATTATATGAATTAATTATTAATTCGGCTTTAATTATATCTAATTACTATTCATCTCTATTTGAAAGTATTATGGCGTTTGTTTACATTTTCTCTCGTGTTATTTCGAATAGACTATACTAAAATTATTATCTGCATTTTCAGTTATTTTTAAACTAAACGCAACGTCGAGTTGTAGTAACCCAATCTGTACTCGTTAAATCTAAAAAAAAATGTACATTGCCCGCACCAACTAGCGTCGGATCCACGACCGTTTCGGGAGTGACTGAACCCAAACACACAGACAGGCACACATACACAGTATGTGTATGTTTGTACACGGATAATGTGCATCTATATTTTAGTGTTTTGTGGGTCGATGTTATGTTCCAAGTGTGAAATTTCTTGATGCTAAAATAAATTGAGGACGTAACTTCGTAATTTTTTCTCATTTCTTATATTTTTTTTTTTTAATGATAGAGGTGGACTAGCGAGCTCTCGGATTACCTGATGGTAAACAATCGCTGGATATGGACAACTACAAGAATCTTAGATGCGTTGCCTATCTATGAAGAAAGGGGGAAGGAAATAGGTATCAGAAAGCAGCACGATTAGTCTTCTGGGTCTTTCACTCATCGTACGAAACACTGCAGCATGTCTCCGCTATTTCACGCCGATATACTGTGTTAGGGTGGTACACCTCGACCAGGGCATTTACGAGCCACTACCAGTTCATAGTAGTGGCTAGGCTCTAGCACCCAATAGAAGCTTGCCATCAGTTGACCCGCTTGATTTAATGTCTGCTGTATGTCATAAAAACCCTAAATATAGACCATAATTATCAATTGAGGTTTCCTTTAAAAATTATTTCGCCTAACATTCTAGTGTTGACCCTCTGTCCCGGCGCCCTTGCGTGCACTGGTCGACGACATCAAAATTCGTTTATAATTACAACAATTACGTTTGAAGTCAATCATTTTTGGTTCGCATTATACTAAATATTCTTGTTCGAATGACACAACGCCATCTAGTCCCAATCTAAAAGCTAAAACCTTGTACTGTGGGTACTAGATTTCCGATAAAATATTATTTAAATATATCCTTATTATATATGGAAAACACCCAGACCAAGACAAACAGACACCATGCACACAAATGTTTGCCTTGCGCAGGTTTTGAACCCGCGCCCCTTAGGATAAAGTAACCATTGCTAGCCACTCGACCATCAGGCGTGTCTTTTGATCTATACTTACTAGCTGATGCTAACAGCTGCGTTTCTTCCCCGGGACGTCAATAAGCCTCATTGCTTATTGTCAATCTGAGGTCGCCGTTGTTGATCCTGGGTCTACAGAAGACACAATATGGTGGAAATGTTTGGTGGACTTGTCCCGGTTGCTTACACAGTTTAATTCCGTAAAATCCTGTTATTCCCTTTCCCGGGCTGATATCCGGGTGAATAACTATTCTAAGTGTTAATCCAGTAAATAAACTACCTGTGTACCAAATTTGAGGCAAATCTATCAAGCCGTTTCGGCGTAAAAAGGGTAACAAACATGCACTTTCGCGTTCATAATATTGATATATTCTGTTCCAAAATACTTGGCACAATGTTACCAGTGAAATTCAACAATTTTGTTTGAATCAGCTTGTTATTGCGGTAACATAATGTCGTAAAAATCAATATTAATAAACATAGGACATAAAAAACTATATAAACAATAAACAAAATACACGGAATGCCATAGACAAAAGATTTTTTTTTTACAAAAACAAAACACAAAATTATTAAAACCAAAATCCAGAGCTCCATTTTTTACAGGTTCGCCAACACGCGAGGGATGCCCCCGGTATTGCAAGCAACCATAGGCAACGGTGACAGCTTACCATCAGGCAAGCCATATGTATTATCAATGAATCCCGAACATTCTCATTTCATAAAAGTTGACGTACTTCGCTTATGACCTACCATAACTAGTACTCTAGTATATTGACACTAGTTTCCATCTACGTATGACGTCACCACGCACGTAGATTTAACCTTGGCAGAGCGGTCAACGACTCGCTTTAAATAGTTTCAGTTATATGTTTATAATTTTGAGTGGGTAGTCAGAGCCCAGAAATTATTTAGCTAATAATGCAACACTTAAATAAATATATAAATTATACTGAAATAGAACAGTCAGCCATCAATAGTATTCATATTAAATAATAATATTTTGACAGGGCCGCGGGTTCGAATCCTGCGCAAGGCAAACAGTTGTGTGCATGAACATGTCTGTTTGTCTTGGCCTGGTTGTTTCCTATGTATAAAAAGTATTTATTTACAAAAAATTGTTATTTGTTATGCAAGGCTGCAAAGTTGTTTTTTGGCGCGAGTACTACGCGAGGGTTTCAAAGGTACGAGACGCAGAATAACTTTGCTGCCGAGCGAAACACACAACTTTTCACCTCACTACAGCGAGGAAAATGCTAGGTGCAAGAAAAACGCAAATAATATATTAAATAAGTGTTTATTTTTTTTCATGCGGTGTCGTGCTGGCCAGTTCGATTATTCTAAAAATAAGGTTGGCGCACTGGCATGAAATAAGTATTAATGCATTTTCAGAGGACTGGCGGTATAAAACATTATAGGGTATAAAGGTTCGAATTTTAAAAAGTATTTGTATAAATTTATCAGCAATCTAGTATCCATAGCAAACACTATAGAAGACTAATACGCACAGCACTTGACGTTTCTCATACAATGACTTGCAACCTCCGTTCACCTCATGCCGCTAGGGGCGCTATAACATTTTGCATACAAAACGCACAAAAGTTTTGAAATCGTTCACCTCATGCCGCCCTCATGCCGTAGGGGCGCTAGTGTCGCGTCTTGCCCGAATTCTTCCGAAGCTGTGGGTATTGAGTCTTCTATAGTATTTGTCCATAGTACAAGCTTTGCTTAGTTTGGAACTAGATGGCGTTGTGTGATTTGTCCAAGAATATTTATTTATTTTATTTAATAATAGTATTCATATTGAAGATCGTAGCCGGTCGTACGGAGAGTAAGGTCTCCAAGGCTCCACTTGAGGGGGTCGGGGAGGTTGGCAACGCGTGAGCGATACCCCCGGTATTGCAAGCGTCTAGCTTGATGCTTACCATCAGGCGGGCCGTATGATTGTTTGCCAACTTTGTGATATAAAAAAATGTACTATGTTATTACAAAGTTTTGTAACGATGCTTATAGCTTAAAAATATTTGTTCTTTCTGGACCCTGGTCACCTCTTTCATAGGTTGTCTGTATGTCTACTTACAAAATACTAGCGAAATTGCCTGTTCAGGTGAAGGCCTAGTCTCTGACACGATTTGATTTTCGACAAAGCATCGCATTTGATTACTGCTCGGGGAACTGCTACTTTTTATCCCGTGAAAGTATGTCGTTTCAATAGGAAAATGCTTTTACTACCATAGATGGCGCTGCAATTCGCAATTGCCGGCCCACTGATGGCGCCACAAGTCGCGCTATGGGGTTGTTTTGTTGTCATCATGAAATTAAACGCGAGCGAAGCCGCGGGGATAAGCTAGTAAGTATATATTTGCAACTAGCTGACCCGGTGAACTTTGTTCCGCTCCGCACTACCGTACCCTACCCTACCCTACCCTACCCTATCCCATGTCCTTCTCGTGGATCTAAGCTACCTCTCTCTCCCCGCGCTGGCCCTCACAGCGTAGGGGAGCGTCCCCAAGGTGGCGGATAGGGGAATGGTCGGTAGTACAGCCTAGCTACACTAACCGGCTAAGTCCGATGGACTCGCTGACCAACGACGGGTGTGGTCCTCCAGCATTTCGGGGGTTGTGCGGCGGGTTGACACCTCGCCCACGTAAAACCAATGTTGCTGGTGAAGCGTATCCCGTTAGCGCTTCACTAGCTTGCACAACATCGTCAAAAAAAAAAAAAAAGCTACCTCTCCACCAATTTTAGCCAAATCGCTTCAGCCCTTCTTGAGTTATAAATAGTGTAACTAACACGACTTTCTTTTGTATAGATAGATAATATATCCATTATCTGGTACCTATAACACAAGCATGTCAAACCTAACTTACTCTGGGACCAAGTGACGCTGTGCAAATTGTGTAGACTTTATATTTATTTATTTTGATAAGGAAACACGATAACACAAAGAAGAAAAACAAATGAGTAACATAGTTTTATTCGCCTCAACAATCATTCAATGTTAGTTAGGTCAATGAAGTCTATTACGGCCTATTGTAGCTGAAACTTATGAGAGAGTCGTTGACCGCACTGCCAAGGTTATGTCGTGTGGATAGCGTGACATCAGTTAGTTGCAATAGAAACTAACACATAGTTATGGTAGGTCGTTAGAGTATTTTCTATCGTATATTTTAGGAAAATTGGAAGAGGAGGAATATTTAAACAAAATTGCTGCTTTTATATTCTGTGAGAGAGTGGTACCAATAACAGAGTTAAGAACAAAAAATTTTGTGCCAATAATGTGAGAATTTTTGTTCAAAAATATTTCTGCCTTACCCGATGGTTGACCGGTAGAGAATGCCTTAAGGTATTAATAAAAACATCAACTAAATTATTTATTTAGAATATATAAAAATATAAAAAAAACTTTTTAAGGTCCTGCTCACCTACTATTTCATTGGCTCTATCATCTATTTGAATTGTCAAGACTAAGTCATCATTGAAATAAAGTTACGAGTTTTGAACATTAAATACTCCCAAATATTAATTAAGAGAGGTAGGGCACAGCGGATAATCCGCTCAAATCGGAGCAGCCCGTCTGGGGAAGGACCTCCACCTTACAGAAGATCGTAGCCAAATAGCGTTGGTCTCTGTCATGTTGTGTTCCTACGGTGAGTTAGATATCCAGAGCTCCACTTGGGGGGTTGGGAGGGTTGGCAACGCGTGAGTGATACCCCCGGTATTGCAAGCGTCTATAGGCTACGGATGCTTACCATCAGGCGGGCTGTATGCTTGTTTGCCAACATTGTGTCATAAAAAAAATATAATCTAGATTATTTTAAAGCTAGCGTAAACCTGACCTACGCTAAACTTATTCATCTAGCCTTGAGACACGTGACGTCACCTTACGCCCACACTTAGTGAATATTTTATGTGTGCGTAGAAGCGTAACAACACACACACTAATACAGTTTTTTGTGTAAAACATAATGGATTTAAATTAAGTGTATTATTCGGAATCTAGACGTTATAGGCACTTTATCTAGTCAACATTACAGACTTTATCAATAAAAAAATTGTAAGAAAAAACTATAAACATCGACGATTTTAGAGACAAAAGAAAAATTACGAGTAGTAGATTTTCACGTCCCAGTCTCTTTCTTCTATTAATTTCCCCCATAGCCCATCCAGGATGGTCTCTTGCTTTGCCATCGGCTGCTAAACGACAGTCATCTATCAACAACAGCCGTGACCGAAGGCTTAACGTGCCCTCCGAAGCACAGTGAAGTTCGACATAACGAATCCCATCCAAACACTGGCTGGGTTCAACGTTTCTTGACTTGCCTAAAGTGGGACACACAACGACGCCATCGAGCTCCTCGCGTAGTGCGTTCGCATATTTATGTTGTACAATAATTCGCAGTCAAGAGAGGTAAGGCACAGAGTTTAATCAGCTCAAATCGGAGCAGCCCGTCTGCGGAAGGACCTTCACCTTACAGAAGATCTAGCCAAATAGCATTGGTCTCGGTCATGCTGTGTTCGTACGGTGAGTAAGGTCCCCAGAGCTCAACTTTTTACAGGGTCGGCAACGCGCGAGTGGCACCCCGGCATTGCAAGCGTCCATACGCTACTGTAACAGCTTACTATCAGGCGGGCCGTAAGCTTGTTTGCCATCTTAGTGTTAAAAAATTTAATGCAATAAAAAGTCGCAAACTTTGTGCAACAGTTAAAACGAGCTTCCTTCCCAATAGTCACAGCATTCTGTTAGTATTCTAATCATTCTAGTGTCCTAACCTTGGAGCGTTCGTCGCCCCCTCGCAGTAAACAAAACACACCGGCATTCATCATGGGAGAACCATCTAGAAACAATGTCCTTGGAGGTTTATTGGTCTTGCAACTCATTAAATCTTAACTTTAAAACCTAAGGAAAACTGTTAATATTGCAAATAACTACTCAAACAAAATAAGGGCTACAAATTTTTTGTCTTAAAAAAATTTTTTTTTGTAGATCCTTTTCAATCAATTTCACACAAGAAACATTTTATACACATACATATAGCATAAATAATATTAAAACATCCGTTTTTTGAATGCATTTTAATTTTCCACATTAAACCTCAATCCAACTCTTTTTTCTTCTCTAATTTGACAGTGACAGCTAAAATTTAACGTGTCATTAACTCTAAAAATGCGTTTTAGTTGCAGTTAATCTATTATGTTCTGTGTATAGCGGCTAGAGTCAGTGACCGAGCGCGGTGAAGGTTAGGGCATTAGGTCACCGGCTAGACCGGATGCAGTAGGTCGGGTCTATGCTGTGTTGCGTCGCCACTATTACTGAGTCATTCCCATACATACTGAAGGTCTATTTTCGTAACAAAATACAGTTGAAATCTCATTTTTTTAATGTTATACGACAGACAAACAGGCAAGCGGGCCACCTGGTGGAAAGTGGTCACCGCCGCCCATGGACATCAGCAATACCAGCGATTCAACGACACTCGTTGTCTCACTCATACAAAATAGGAACTGAATGGGACAGCGAGTGTCGTTGAATCGAATTAGAATCGGTTCTTGTTACGTGATTTGCCCCACAGGAGCGCTATCAATACGCTTCTCATGTCAATCTCAAGCGTTGTCTCACTCATACAAAATATAAATTGAGTGAGATAGCGATTTTGAGATGAGATTGAAACTGTTTTTGTTAGAATTGTACCTCTGATTTTGAACTGATGGTATGAAAAAATTATGACGAATCGAAAGAGGTTTTACATATTATAATATAAAGTCGCTTCCGATCTCTGTTCGCTTAGGTCTTTAAACAACTCAACGGATATTAATGCAGTTTTCAGCAATAGGTAGAGTGATTAATGAAGAATGTATATACGTACAAGGATTTTCCAAAATTCCCACGTGAAAGCCGTAGCCGAGGAATACCCGTAAACGAGGTTGCGCGGGTATTGACTATTGAGAAATATAATTTTAGTATGTTTAATGGTCCTAAATGAATGGCAGGTATAGTTTGTTTACGATAAAATAACATTCAAAACACACGTAGTCGAATACTAAGCGATAAAAAAATACTGCCTTGAATTCGGTCATTTACACCGTCAGTCGGGCTGAGTGGAAAAATATCGCTATTTTTGATGTCCATTTTATTTGAATACTGTATTAAATAAATGGATACAATTAGAAACTTCTTTTTTTATATTTCACAGGCAAACGTCCCTAGTTCAGTCAGTTATTTTAAAGTTGCCTGTCCAACAAAAGCGGAGAGGAGAAAAGAGGTTGTATAAAATCAACGCTTTGCCTCAGCGGACTGACTTACAACAAAGTCGACTCGAAGACATACTTATAATTCTTAAAGGCTTTTTTTGTTCGAAGTCAAGAAAATTAATACATATCTCTAATCGAGAAACATCTCTCGATTTTACTAGAATTATAGAAAAAATATCTTAGGCTTTGCCAAAAACATTCTAACATAATGTGTTCAAAGCACCATGGTTTAAAATACTCAGAACTTAAAATTAAACATTATAAATCTACAATCAATTTGAGACTTTAATTCGTAAGTCTAGATTTTAAATTACTAAACATAACCTATGTCAACACATCTATTAGTGGCCTAGGCATGAGTCACGTTCAACCTTGGCTTTGTCCGACGTTAGGTCATTGAGTTTATAGACGATTGTATGTTAATACATATAACAATTGACTTTTAGTTTTAATTATTATTTTTCTAAATGGTTTTGAGAAGTTCGATGGCGTTGCTCTGTGTCAGGTGCTGATAGACATTCACTTGTAATGAGCATTCTGGCGAATGTTACATCACAGAAAAATTACGAGAACATTTTAGCGAGCATTCTATCGAGCGTTCTGGCGAGCATTCTAGGAAAGGACAGATTTGCTTCGACCTTTTTGCCGAGCCAAGCTTCAGTCATCCTTCCGCCCCGTCGCTCTGCGCCGTCCCTCTCCGCACCCCTGTTGCTCTCCAGACAGACTAGAGTGTTCGTTAGAATGCTCATGATATGTTCGTAGCAATATTTGGCTCTATGCTTGGCTCGGCTCGTTGTTCAGTTCGACAAATATAAAAACGGCGAATACTGGATGTTCTGTTACAAGTGAATGCTCAAGTCTATCAGCACCAAGCACACGCAAGTTAAGCAACATTGACCCTAGCCAATGTTTGGATGAGTTTCGATATCTCGAGCTACTCCGTGCTTCGGAGGGCACGTCAAGCCGTCGGTCCCTGGCTGTTGTCGATGGAAACAGTCGTTAATTCAAGTTACGCTTGAAAATACTGATCTCCACCAATCCGTATTAGAGCAGAGTGGCAGAGTACGCTCTAATTCCCTTAGACTAAAGAGAGGTAGGGCACAGAAAGAGAGGTAGGGCACAGCGGATAATCCGCTCAAATCGGAGCAGCCCGTCTGGGGAAGGACCTCCACCTTACAGAAGATCGTAGCCAAATAGCATTGGTCTCGGCCATGTTGTGTTCCTACGGTGAGTAAGGTCTCCAGAGCTCCACTTGGGGGGGTTGGGAGGGTTGGCAACGCGTGAGTGATACCCCCGGTATTGCTTACGTCTATAGGCTACGATGACGGCTTACCATCAGGCCGACCGTATGCTTGTTTGCCTCCTGTGTGGTATAAAAAAAAAAAAAAAAAAAAGACTGAAGGAAGACCCGTATCCTTAGAGGGATGATTATGGGTTGATTTGATGATGAACGAGAAACACTATTCTATTCACTCTACCTATCTCCTTGAAAATTATAGTCATAAACCTGTGTTTGTAAACGTTGTTTGAATTATATTTTCCAAGTCAAGTATAACGAATTATAATGGAGTCGATGAAACTCAAGGCCTGAAAACATTATGCTAGAAATAATTTCCTGAAACAACCTTGTAACTTGAACTTCGTTGGTTCACGGTTACATTTTTTTTATATTAGGTACATCTAGCTATTCTACAAAACTTTTGCCGATTTTTGATCGCATTGTCAATATTGATCGCAGACCGTGATCTTTTATTTATTTTATAGATTTATTAACACAACAGACTAGTTTTTAAGTTGATATTTATTAAATTCTTGAAATTTAAAAACTTCGCTTGCGTATATCCCGCTTTCCCGTGGGAATTCCGAAAAATACTACACATAAAAACCTCCCTCTTGAATCACTCTATCTTTAAAACAATCGGGGCAAGTAAGTGTCGGGCCACGCACAATGTAGGGTTCCGTATTTGCTATGCTTTGCTTGCTTGCAGATAAGTATAATGCCATATTCTTTGACATTCGTACGTTTTCGTCAAAGAAATTTTACTTCATAAGTTCCTCGGATATTACTCGGTAACTAGAGCCTACTTAACCGTTATAGTTTTCCTTGTAGGTTCACTATATGGACTACTACCATGAATTTTTCGAATTTCTAAACATAAGACTTTCTGAGATAGAGGGGGGGGGGCACCGTGCAAATCGAAAATTGGCACGTTAAATGTAAATAATTCGCAAACGGATCATTGTATCGAAACATGATCTTCAATGTTCCACATCCTCAATGTTTTTACGAGACCTATCTAACGATACCCCACAACATAGGGTCAGCGCGAAAAAAAAAATTCATTTCCACTTTATATGTAGGGGAGGCACCCCAAAAAAAAATTGAGAATTACAAAATCACAAAATTTTATCATTAGGTATACTTAATGCCTGTGAAAATCCATATAACAAAGTTTTCCATACATTTCAAAATAAGTAAGAATGCAGAGAGTGAGAGGAGCACATTACAGTAACTAAATTTTTTTATGAGGCAGCGCCATCTATTGATGAAGTTCAATACGATAAGTAGTTGCTTGGGCCGATACACGGACTGGATGAACTGCTTCAAGGTGCGACTGCATAGTGAACTATAGACCGCTCGAGCAGTTGCAACTGCTTCGGGCGGTCGCGGTCGTGCGGCTAAAGCTTCAAGTTAACTATGACTGCAAGAGCGGTTCGTGTATGTCGGCTCTTAGTCTAAATTGTAATTGCAATAAATTGAGATAAATCTTTAAAAAAATAGTGAAAAATAAGTATGTTTTCAACAAAGAACCCGGTCTGGAGAGCGTTGTACCTCGCACAAGGTCGCTACTCAATTGATACTCAACGGAAATAATTATAATATAATGTTTAGAAACATATTATATTTTTTGACGACCTCCGTGGCGTAATTGTTACCACGCCAGACCGCCACCCAGGAGGTCCCGGGTTCGATCCCCGGTCGGGTCATGATGAAAAACTTACTTTTTCTGATTGGCCTCGTGTCTTGGATGTTTATCTATATATGTATTTGTTATAAAATATAGCATCGTTGAGTTAGTATCCCATAACACAAGTTTCGAACTTACTTTGGGGCTAGCTCAATCTGTATGAGTTGTCCCTATACATTTATTTATTTTATTTAAGTTTTATTTTAATACTACCGCCCCGTCCCATATTCGTCCGGGTTTTATAGGAATCACTATTAGAAAAAATATAAGTAATGTCACCCGCGGATATCGTAGCTTCCCAATGGTGAAAGAATTGTACAAATCGGTCCAGTAGTTTTCCGAGCCTATCCAATGCATACAATCAAATCTTTCTTATTTATACTATTAGAAGCGCAGTGTGAATAGTGTAGTTATTTATTTATAGTATAATTAGGCTTGGCTTGCGTGTACATGCTCGTAAAACGTAGTGTTCATTTGCCAAAATATTTTTTCTAAATATGTAACACAGGTCGTTCACCCACAGTATCGCAGTGGAACGAGTGTTTTAGATTTGTGTGTATGTTCGTGTGTTATGAGGGTAGGAACACACTAGGAACCTATGAGTATATACCTAGTAGTTTCGTAGAATTCAGGCAGATCGTAGACAGCTTCAAAATTAATAAGGCATGTCGATAGATTTTCCCCCGGTTTTTCGTGGACGTAGGTACTTTTATGTCTACTTATTCTGACAACTAGTCGGAACAGACCCAAAAAATTTGAAAATTGACATACCTAAATGGTCGCAAAAAAAATTGTCGCTTTGGTAAATCTAAGAAAATCATTGCATAATCAAAACCATCAGAAAAACAAAATATTTAGTGGCCAATGTTAAAATAGTTTTCAGCACAAAATGGCTGTTTTAATTTTATGTACTTAATTAATGCCAATGCGTAATTTTTTTTGTTCTTAGTTGTCTACCCTATATACTTTTTTTATATTTTGACTGCATTCATATCTCTAAATGTATCTCTGTGTGTCCACAACCGAATATTTGCATGTGTGCATTTTTTCCGCTTGATTTTTTTAGAATTGGATTCCTATATGTGTGTGACGTGATGGAACGATGCAATGAACTTAGGCGAACTAAACTTGAAGCGGTGTGAACCGGCCTAAACCGGTTTTCAATTGCATATTTTAAAAATATCCAATAGATTGCAGTGAACATAACAATTTAACATTTTAACCCAATTGGTATCGCGTTTGGTTCTCGTTTGAACTCTTTTATTTTAAATATTTCATTTGTTTACAGATAAGTACACACAGAGATACATAGAGGGAACATAGAAACAGAAATTATATGGAGACTATTGAAATTTGCACAACTTTTTTTGTATATATCCCATTTTCCTGTGAGGATTTCGAAAAATCCTTGTATGTGTTAAACAAATAAACCTTCCTCTTCTCACTCTGCCTATTACTTGCGTGGAAAACTGCATTAAAATCCGTTGAATAGTTTAAAGATCTAAGCGAACAGACATCGAAAAACGACTTCATTTTATATCATGTAAAGAACGATTTAATACGTTCCCGGACTGATATACGTTAAAAAAAAACTATTCTATGTGTTAGACCAGGTTATAAACTACACGTGTACTAAATTTCAAGCAAGTCTGTACAGCCGTTTTTACATGAAAGAGTAACAAACATCTATTCATCCATTTTTCAAATTTTCTTGTTTACAATAATAGTAAGGGTTTCAATCCCCCAAACATAACCGGAAGTTACTTTCGGCTATTCTCATAAATAACACAGTGACCCTAAACTAACATTCTTGCCCGAGGGTTCCCATAACAATTCACTACTTTGGCCCTCGCCCCTGACCCTTGGGGTGAGGTCAAGGGATGCGTCTAGACACCCGGAAACTTGTATGAATAGTTTATGTTTATTGTTATTTTAGATAATAGTCTAGACGATTTGTTCTATATTTAGTATTGTTTTCTAATGTCTACAGTCTAGACGTAGGGTATAAACAAGTTCTAATTTTGCGACTAGTATATATTCCCATTGTAGTGGCATTGCAAGGATTAACGATTGACAATAAGAAGTAAAATTCATTTATATCCCAGAATAACACACTATTATTATTATTATCGCATGATGTCTTTTTTTATACCACACAGTTGGCAAACAAGCATACGGTCGGCCTGATGGTAAGCCATCACTGTAACCTATAGACGCTTGCAATACCGGTGGTATCACTCACGAGTTGCCAACCCTAACAACCCCCCCAAGTGGAGTTCTGGAGACCTTACTCACCGTAGGAACACAACATGGCCGAGACCAATGCTATGTCTTTTTTACCACTAAGGTGACAAACAAGCATACGGCCCGCTTGATGGTAAGCGGTCTTCGTAACCAGTGGTTGCTTGCAACACCGGGGGTGTCACTGACGAGTTGCCGTGTTACAAGTCTTCATCTATAATTAGTTATTTCATCTATAATTATTATTTCCGTACCCAAAAGGAACCAACGTGACCCTATTACTTAGCCTCTACTGTCAATAATACCAGAGACGCTACCAATGCGTTGCCTGTTAATAAAAAGGAGAAGGGAATGAAGTTTAGCTTTCGGATCTCTCACTCACGCAATATTCTGTGAGAGGTTTTTAATTCCCCGGTCGCGCTAACCGATCTACCATTTCAATACAAGATAATCGGGACAAGCCTACCGCACATTCTCACCGCTGCTGTCTCCTCAGATCGACAATAAGCAATGAAGCTCATTAACGTCCCGGGGGAGAATCTACAGCTGTCTTGAAACCCACAACGAATTTAATTAGAAATAAATTAGACGGACCCTTAGCTACGTGATAAAATACCTAAAAGACAATATACTTGTCAAAAAGGTAATATCAAAGAAGTATTTCTTAATATATAAACCAATTTTCCCAATACCAAACAAAGGAAGCACCCCCGTCAAACTATCCTACACAAAAGCGGTCCCCACGCACACACGCTCCCTAGAAAATCCGCGCAGTAACCTTGAAGCCGTCTTAACTATCTCTACCACACGTCTACTCGTATGAGTGAGACGGGCTATACCGTCGAACATTGAGTGAAAGAGAGGGGAGAATAACATAAGAAATGCAAGGTCGTCGGGCAGTGGGTCAGTACGTCTAGGCGTCGTCTAGCACTCACACTACCGAAAAGTACGGATTGCAAGAAAAGTTTTGACAATATAACGATTTTATTGTTAGTTTTGATTATAGTTTTTAATTGAATATGTTAGTTGGATGTCTGATGGTAGTAGTGCATAGATCCTGTAGATATAGATTCTATAAAATAGCTAATTCTATAAAATAGCAAAATCCCTAGACTACACTACTCTTGATGTTAATCGAAGTTTGGCGAATACGTATACACAATAGTGTGGTTAGTTAGGTAGTTTGTCTAACTTCGTATTTACTTTTCTTTTGTCTTCTAACTTCATCTCACATCGCCTCGGTCAACTTCGCGAGTAGATGAAAAATTAGGCTTTTCCACCAATTGAAATAAATAAAAATATAACAAAAAATTCAACCAATGAAAGAAAAAATAAGGACGGCTTGAAAACACTGGTCTCCATCAATCCATATTGGAGCAGCGTGGAAGAGTATGCTCTAATCCCCTTCGACTGAAGGTATACGTCTGTATCCATCACCAACCGTGCACATTACTTAAAAAAATGTATTTAGACGGTAAAAGTAAGACTAAATGCCATCTAAAATTCTGACAGCAAAATATATTTGATAACAGAATAAGTAGTTAAAAGAAGCTGCATAAATTAGAAACAACTTAATTATTAATTTGAATAAATAAATAATAATAAATATATAGGGACAATTCATACAGATTAAGCTAGCCCCAAAGTAAGTTCGAAACTTGTGTTAAGGGATACTAACTCAATGATATTATATTTTATAACAAATACATACATAGATAAACATCCAAGACCCGAGGCCAATCAGAAAAAGTTCGTTTTTCATCATGACCCGTCCGGGGATCGAACCCGGGACCTCCTGAGTGGCGGTCTGGCGTGGTAACCATTACGCCACGGAGGTCGTCAATTTCGTTTATAAACAAAATAAAATAAATCAAGTGTTTACTTATACATAATGATCTTCTAAAAATCACGTCACAGTAATCAAAGAGTTCTTTCAACTATAAATTAGCAATCACAAAAAACTTAAAATGGCCGCTCACTTGAAGGACATTTTAATCATTTAATTACAACACAATGATTCGGCATACACAGCAAGTATTTCATGTCATACACAGATGCATTGTTCTGAAACAATTAACAATAACTGTTAGATTACTGTCGGATTTGATTTAACTGGGACATGACTACTCCTTTCTTATAAAACAAAGTTAGCATAATTTTTATAGTATTTTGTGTAGCTTAAATATGTTAATAAATTATACACAATTGACACAGCACAACCTGGTCAAAGTATGCTATACTTAACCTGCTTGTTAACTAAATGCTTAACCAGAAAAAAGATATATTATTGTAAATATATATAATACAAAGAATACACCCAGATTCGAGAACAACCACAAATGCCATCGCACGTGCAGAAATCGTACCCGCGCCCTCTGGTGGCGAAAGTACGGTCACTACCAACGCGCCACCGGGCTGTCAATAGAAAACAAATAGAAAAAATAAATAGTTATATTTCTAAAATCGGTTAAAACTATTTTTGCTGTCGCTACAACACCCGTGTGATAGTTAAGGATGGCACACACGCGCGGCCGATAGTGTCGCATCAACGTACGTTCTGTGTAGTCCGGCAAGAGCAAGGACGGGAAATAGGGTTGAGCAATGTCAGAGAGAAATATAAATTTAAATAAATATAAATATTCTTGGACGAATCACACAACGCCATCTAGTCCTAAACTAAGCAACTAAGCTTGTACTGTGGGTACTAAATTGCTGATAAATATACTTAAATACTTTTTTTTGTAAATAAATACTTATTATACATGGAAAACACCCAGTCCAAGGCAAACAGACATGTTCATGCACACAAATGTTAGCCTTGCGCAGGATTCGAACCCGGGGCCCATGGGATAAAGTGACCATTGCAAGCCACTCGACCACCGGGCCAGTCATATATGTATGTACTTATTTATGCTGCATGCTGTGTTCCTACGGTGAGTAAAGTGTCCAGAGCTCCACTTGGGAGGAATGGGAGAGTTGGCAACGCGTGGATGATGGGCGTTATATTACGTATTATTACTTTTTGTACAGTCAGCCAATGAAAGAGGTGTGCAGGGCCGTAAATATGGTTCAAGTTTCCATATTGCGTGAAGGAATTTACTCGATTTATTTATCATATTGTATACTATACAAATACAAGGTTTCATTTTACATTTTTGGTATAAAAATCTGTGTTCTCAGTTCCCTATTCTTTCAATCTGTATTATGAGTACTAAATAGCTGCCTATACATATATATATACCTTTTTTGAACAAAAAAAAACCTAATCATACACAGAAAACCTCTAAACCGAACAGTCATGTTCATTCATACAAAATGTTTGTCTTGTGCGGGATTTGAATCCGGCCCTGTCAGCGACTAGAACCACAACTTAGTTATTTAAAAAAACGGTCACTTTGTCTATGCGTTGCGACAACCCTAACTATTGCGTTTAACCATGCCATTTGATTCTCTGTTTAACCGCGTGGTCCCGGTTAATTACTGATATAAACTAGACATTATCGTTAGGTTAACAAACTATTTAACACACAATAAATTTGTTAAGCCACGTGAATAGTATTCTGTCCGATGATGGGTTTAGGCTTTGTTTCTAATTGTTAAATCAACTTAATATATTTTTATAAATAATACTAGCGAAACCCGTGCAACTTCGTTTGTGTATATTTAAGCACAGCAGCGCCATCTATAACAGACTTAAAACCCTACGAGAATCGCGTACTTTTCGGGATTAAAAGTAGTATGTTAATCCAAGGTATCAGCTACCTACATACCAAATATCATAAATATTGGCTCAGCCATTTGAGCGTGAAGAAGTAACAAACAATCACAAACTTTCGTCTAAAATATTGAAATGAAATGAAATGAAATTGTTTATTTCAGAAATTAGACCTTCACAGGCACTTTTTCTTGTCATTTACACTTGTTTAAATAAAGAAAATAAACTACGTTATATACTACCACCATTTCAGACACAAGCAAAATGGCAACCGGTAAAAAGAAATGGCGAAAGAAAACCGGTTACGGCCTTTTTTGTCATTTTGTACTTTTTTTTTCTCTCCTTTTTTTCCACTCATTAGTTACAATGTAGGTATAAGTACATTAAAATCTAAAAGAAGAATACGCGGAATGTTATACACAATGGTGTGGAATGAACAAGTCTTATATCTACAATAAAATAAAAAAAATCAGTACTGACAAGAGTGAGCAGACCAGTCCCCCCATGCAGCACCTGTTCACGAGTTGAGTTATTAGTGGGATTACAGGCAAGGAAAGAAGTATAAGAAGAAAAGAGAAGGAGTTACGCATTTGGATCTTTCACTCACTGAACGATACTCATTGCTGCTTCACGCTAATGTGAGAGGGGGTGGTCCTTCGACGATCGAGTTAGACCATATAATTCGTCGAAAATCTCCAACTATTCTTTTCAATTTCTGTAATTTTAAAGTGCTTTTGTATTATCCTACTCTTTCCTTACTCAGACCCCCCTATTCTCGTAATAAAAACAGATTCAATCTCTATTTAAACTTAATCTCTATCTCACTCATCATCATCATTATCTCAGCCACAAGAAGTCCACTGCTGGACTTAGGCCTCCCCCCGCCTTTCATTTAGGGCGTTTTGCCAATCTCGCCACGCTAAGCTGGCGGGTTGGCGAGAGCAGTTAGGTTCGTAAGGCTGCTGCCCATTCTTTCTTACTATAATCCCTGAATCGAACTAGCGCCCTTCAGGTCGCTAATCTACCGAACTATGACGTCATTTCTCCCAACACTGCAAGGATAGCGTCAGTATAATCAGTGGCAATCCGTAGATGCGTCGCGACAGTTGAACGACCGGGCGACAAGGTCACTGCGACACGGTAGTGGGTGTTAGAATAGGTACCGATAGCAAAAAGACCGTATAAATAAATGTAATACTTAAATAAATAAAATTTTAATTCATATATTATTAGTGAAGCCCGCGCTTCGTTTGCGTGTATCCCGCTTTCACGAAAAAATTTTAAAAAAATCTTGTATGTATCATACGTAATAAACCTTCCTCTTGCAACACTATATATTGTTAAAAACTGCATTAAAATCGGTTAAGTAGTTTAAAAGATCTAAGGGAACAGACAGAGGAGTCACCAAACTGTCTCTCATGATAGCTAGACACTCAAAATTTTCACTGATGTATTTCTGTTGCCGTCATTTATAACAACAAATACTAAAGTTTTTTCTTTATTGACTTTGAAAATACAAAAATATTTAGGTGCCCACCCATACAACAAACGTAGTTTTTTGGTACCTCATTCTTCATGCGCAAGGTCGACTCGCACTTGTCCTATTCTTTAATTACTCTGCATGATTTTACTATTTTTAATACTCTGTACTACATATTTAACACTGTAATTTTAAGATTGAAGAGAAAGAAAAATGATTTGTAAACTTATTTGCTGACTGTACATCAGAAGCACAAACACGATATATCATTCTGTCGATGAATACTAAGAAATGACGTGGAATTAGATTTAGAGCCAAAATGTCTTCTATTTCGATTTTCATTAAAGTTTGCACAAAGTATGGAAACAAGATTTACAAAAACCATCGTTGTCGTGCGACCGAACCCAAAAAGTCCATTCAATACTTCCTACTCCGTCTGATTTACTGATTTTTTTTTTTATTCCACAAAGTTAGCAAACAAGCATACGGCCCGAGTTGTGTGAGTTCCAAGACAGTAGTTGTCAATAAGCTTCAATGCTTATTGTCAATGTGAGGTCGACGTTGTTGATCCTGGCTATACAGGAAACACAGGGGCGGGAATGTGCCGTGGGCTTATCCCGACGGAAACCTAAAAAAGAATAAATTAAAACGTGTTAGTGCCCAAAATGTGCTCAATAACTTAGCATTATTTACTGAAACTTTTGTAATTTCATCGTTACATCCTAATGAAGAGATCATGATTCAGCACGTAACGGCAACAGGTGAGGTGCGAAAAGGGTAGAGATCGACGGCTTCAAAGTAGGCTATGTTTTTATACAAAGTAAGGTAGCAAACTGGTAAGTGACAGTTAAGTCTAAAGCGTGCGCTACATGGCTCAAAATATTGAACAAAACAGTGTAGATAGTGATTTCATACCAAATTTCTCATCTCAAAAAAATCTACACACAACACTGACAGTGTACGAGCTACCCTTTTCCCCTTGTTTGAGGCCCTATTCCGATCGTTAAGTGAGCGGACAATTAGTCAAAAACTGAGGGTGGAAAAAGATTCCACCTCAGATATGTAGACATGACGTTGGTGTTACCAGTTTGCTTGTGACCACGGCCGGCACGACCTGGTTGAAACATTTTTGTTTTTTTTTTTTTTTGTTTGTAGCATACTAATGTTATATTATTAAATACGCTAATATAATTACAATCTAGCCTAAATACAGACTAATGAGTAATTTTACGTTGACCTAGTTTTATAAAGTTGTAATATAAGAATGTGTCCATCGGCACTTTTCTTACTGTCTCTATTAAGGGGAAGTCACTTTGTTCATGTGTCTTTGTTTACACTATATTAACACTGTTATATTGTTACTAATCACTACACTAGTTCGAACGGTTTGGTTCTATTGAGTCTTCGCACTATATCCGTATTATCGAGGAGGTGGATCGCCTCGACATTCACATGATTTATTTTTATTTATTTATTTATTTATTTGACAAGATTATAACACCTTTACAGTTAAAAACCAAAGCGATGCTACAACTAGGTATTTAATCAATTATCTTTTACATTTTCATAATTTTCTAAATATTTTTGTAATACTTCAATTACCTTTGTTAGGCTGGTATGAAATATGTCAACCTCTTTTGACAAAACATTTAGTAACTTTATGGCTCGTGACAAAGGCGCAAATTTTAACATGTTTGTCCTAGCTGATGGTACCCTGAAAGTGTCTGGTTGACGGCGCGCGCCCAGCGTCGGCACTTGCAGCTGCATCATCTCCAGCACCTCTGGAAGATGCACGCGCCCACGAAAAATACTCAGCACGAATTTCACCAATGCAACGTCCCTCCTCACTGCCAACCTATTATACCCAACCATGCCTATCACAAATAAGCTCGGGTACATAAGAGGATAAAAAGGATAGACTCCGTACTCCTTCCGATATAAAAATCGCGTAAATTTATTTTGAATTTTTTCAACCATATGATTATATTTATTCTCATACGGAGTCCATATAATGGCACTGGTTTCTAAGTGACTTCGCACTAACGCATTGTACAGAATTTTTATTGTATAATTACTACGAAAATCCTTACACTGCCTTAAAATAAAACCAAGGCGTTTGAAGGACCTACTACATATTTCCACGATGTGTTTACGAAAAGATAAATCCGGGACCATCTCCACACCAAGATCGCGTACTCGCTCCACGCGCGGTATACTAACTGCGTCCATCTCGTATGGGTATTGTATTGGGAAATGGGCTCGGCTGTAAGTCATCACTGAACATTTGTCCACATTGAAATAAAGTTTATTAGCCTTACTCCACAATAGGACTTTCTCAATGTCATTCTGAAGCCTCTCGCAATCTCTTGTACTTTCTACAGCTAAAAACAATTTGAGATCATCCGCAAAAAGCAAACACCTGGTCTCGTCCACCACCGCTGGGAGGTCGTTGACCATTATGAGGAACTCTAATGGCCCGAGATTACTACCCTGACTTACGCCCGAAAACGTGTAATATGGCCGAGACTCGAACCCCGCATACTCCACATACTGTCTACGCTCCGCCAGGTAACTCGCAAAAAATTTTAATAAGTGTGGCGTGAAGCCAATAGCCGCAAATTTACTCAGAAGTATGTCATTATCCACAGTGTCAAATGCTTTTCGAAAGTCAAAATACGCCACGTCTACTTGACCCCCGGCATCTATATTTGGCGACAAATATGACACCAAAGAAAGCAAATTACTACCCGTACTCCGACCCGGCCTAAAACCATGCTGGGCATTGGACAATTGAGCTCTCACTTGAGCGTAAATACCCCTATGCAACACCGACTCGAATACCTTGGCAAACGCAGACAGTACCGCCACTGGTCGGTATCCCCCCACCTCAGTATTCGACCCTGCCTTTGGAACCGGGATTACTCGTGTTATCTTCCATAAGTCAGGGTAGTAACCATCCCTAAGACATAAATTAAATATATGTAATAACGGTCCTTCAAAAACCGAACCACAATCCTTAACAACAAAAGATGGTACCCCGTCATATATATGATGAAGCAGTCTATATTCGTGTGCTTCTGCATATTTTTTTATAACTTTATTGACGAACTGTATATTAAGGTCCCGGTGCAGGTCGTCGATTCTTATATACCAGGGAGCATTCACTATTGCTCTTAGCACTTTATTTTGAAATCTTTGGATAACTTCGGTATTACTCTGTTTAGTACAGCCCCACAACTGTATCCCATAGGTCCATACGGGCATGAGGACTTGTTTGTATATAAGTAATTTGTTATAATTATACTGATAGGCTGGAGTGTCTTCCAAGCAGCCAGTACATTTTTTGGAACCGTAGTTCCAGTTCTTCCTTCTTTTTTTTGACATGAGCTTTCCACCGAAGCTTAGCATCAAGCATCATGCCTATGGTTGAAACATCAAGCAGTAACGAGGTATGATCGCGTTAATTCGCGTTTTTAAGGTTCCATTGTAAATTACAAGGAACCCTTATAGTTTCGCCATGTCCGTCTGTCCGCGGTATAGCGCCTAGACGCTTAATGCTAGGAAGTTGTGATTTGGTACCTATACACATATTGCTAATATGTGTATACGTACCAAATTACAATGCTAACACATTGCTGGAACAAAATTTTGAAAAAAAAATTTTTTTTGGGGTTCCTTCCCTACATGTAAAGTGAAAATTAGTATTTTTTTCGCACCCACCACATGTTGTGGGGTGTCGTTAGATAGGGTGTGAAAAAGACATTGTAGGTAGTAGTCCATATGCTGAACCTTCAATGAAAACTAAGACGGTTAAGTAGGCTCTACTAGTTACCGAGTAATAGCTAACGAACGTATAAAATAAAATTTCTTTGATGAAAATGTACAAAATGACATAGAATATCGTCATTGTACTCATCAGTAAGCAAGCAATGCGTAGCCAATACTGACTCTACATTATGCGTGGCCCGAGACGTACTTGCCCGGTTTTTTGATTCATAATAATACAACGCGAAAGTTTAAAAGTTATCATGAATAATATTAATTATCATTAAGTACAAGAAACATGTAGTTTTTCTCTCCGGGTAGATTCACTGCTTAGTTTATTGTCAATCTGGGGTCGCCATTGCCACATTGGCCACTCGGTGGAGATGTTGTACTTCCGTTTTATAATACGAATGCAGTGCATTATATATAAAAAATCCTTCTTCGTCCTACCCTAATCTCCTATCCTAATCCTAACCACTCTACATCGGATATAACTCTTTTCCACTTCGCCCTATCATTTCGGGACAAGCCCACCACACATTCTCATCGATGTGTCTCCTGTGTAGCCAGGATCAAACGACAACGGCGACCTCAGATAGACAATAAGCAATGAAGCTTATTGACGACCCGGGGGAGAAAACTACAGCTGTCTTCTATCATTTGTCAATATCGACCATAACATTTCTTCTCCACACAACATCCTTCACACTCAATCCACCTTTTCTTTGGTCTTCCCTTATTTCTAACTCCGCCTACTTTCCAATATCTTCCTCTTCTCTTCTCATTTTATAATTATAATTTCTAATTTCTCGAAATAAAAAAGATGATGGATGCAGGCTTCTGCCAGCAGGTCGCACTGGACACGTTTGGGGGCCTATGTCCAGCAGTGAACTTCTTGTGGCTGAGATGATGACAATGACGATGAAAAAAGATGTCACCAAAATCCAAAATGTTTATGAATTCTTGAATGTCATCAAATAAGATACCGTTTGCCAATTACTAAATATTTTTACTGTTTGAAAATATAAAATTTATTCATTGCCGGAAACGGATATTCCAATGAGCACAATGTCGCTGAATTCGTTAAATAATCCGGTTTTTAGTAAGTTGGCAAACGTATTGTAGAGTTTGTGAGATTGTAAGCAACGTCGATAGGACAAAAATTTGAAATGGCTGATTTGAAAATATACTTTCTTATAAATTGTTTCGTTTTTATGTTTTTTGTTAATATATTATTGTGGTACTTTACATGGCGTAGTGTCCCACAGCTGGAAAAAAATCTCCTCTTTACGCTTCTAAGCATCCTCGTTTGGCCAGTTCCCCACAATCTCCGCAAAAGGCAAGTCGTCCAACCATCGCATCCTTGGCCTACCTTTCATAGTCATAGCCTTATAATATAAAATCTCTGGGCTAAAGTCTAATCTGTAAGCGAATATACGGCGGATCAAATTCTAATAATAAGGTTACAAGTTATAGATAAGTCTTGGATCATACTTGCTCAGGAGTATACATAATATATAGTCTACGTTGTATCCGACCCCTATTGTAGGTACCGGCAGCATGTTTCTTCATGTTTAGCTGAGATGACGAATGAGAAATCCACCATCAACTCGGCCGTAGTCTATTTTAATTATTACAAAAATTGTATAAAGACATAAGTACTTGTGAGATAGGTACAGCGGCTACCGCGCCCGCAATCACGTTCCGAATTAAACAAACAATGAGAATTAAAGCCCAAATAAATAAAAAAAAACGAAAAACAACCGACGTTCGTAATTTAAAACGTAATGACGTTCCATTTCGCAGGACAGAGAGCTCGAAAATTAAACACGGTTTGCAGTGTGCCAGTTTAAAATTATTTTTTCACTGCTTAAACCCGAACGTGTGTGTTAAAAAAACGTAAAAGACACTAATACAAATGCGAATCCATCATATGAACAACTGAATAACGCACACACAAACACAACACACAGAACACATTAAAAAATTTCAACACGATACAAGTGCAAAAAGAATGCATTATACCCACCACATACACAATTTTTACACACACAATAATAAATTTCGGTGTTCCTACAATCAAAAATTGTGTTTGTGTGTGCGTTGCGTTATTCCCACGCATGCATAATGTTAAACTGCTAGTTCTACAAACATAATAAGCGTATTCAATTTTCAACTTTAAATCATTGATTCAAAGTTGTTATTTAAACGTTAAGGATTAATGATTGGGTTGCATTATATGTTTATGTGTGCGTTTGCGATTCGTTCGTTTTGTTCCTTTTTTAAATTTCACCGTTTAGTTCAATCTATTTATTGGTCGTTGCGTTAGTGTGAGTTGCGGTCGCATCAGCACACATACACACATTTATGTATGTGTGCATACGAAAGTGCGTAGAAAAACGTCGAGATATAATTATATATTTATTATTATAAGTAACTATGTATATATATGGCCGTACGTTGGAGATAGGTATTTGTATGCATCGGTTCCGGGTTCAAAGCTGTATATATAAATGAGTGATTGTTTATTTCATTTGCATTTATTTTCGAATTGAAAATGCGGTAGAGAACATATTTTTTCATACGTAGTCAAAGATAAAATTATATTTTCTTTTTGCTTGTTATGCTTGTGTACGATCATGATGGCGGAGTGGTTAGCAGCCTGTTTCTGAAACGCATTGTTACTTTTAATTCCACATTAAGTGTCATTCTATCACTTTTCATTAGTAGTTGTTCGTTAAAGTGTTTCAGAAAGTTGAAAAATAGTTAAATACGTACGTATGACGTAACGTAATGCCGCAAGCTCGATTCCAAGTCAATTTTCTTTCAAGTTGCATTTGCTTCTAGTTACTTGTGTGTATCACAAAAAATAAATTTGTACACAATTCGCACAACGTGGTCTCAAAGCAAAGTATGCTTAAGACTTGTCGATGACGTTGTTTTTTTTTGTATTTTTAATTACTCTGTATTTGGATATTTATTGTGTTATGTGTAGCAGACAACGGATTTATAACAAACTAGCTTTTTTGCCGGCAACTTCGTCCGCGTGAAGTTCCGGACCCGTTCCCGTGGGAACCACATTTAATTTCAGGAAAAGCTATAGCCTATGTCACTCCCTGATAATGTAGCTTTCTACTGGTGAAAGAATTTTTGAAATCGGTCCAGTAGTTTCGGAGCCTATTCAATGCAAACAAACAAACCAACAAACAATCAAAACTTTCCTCTTTATAATATTAGTAC
This sequence comes from Endotricha flammealis, assembly GCA_905163395.2. Taxonomy (NCBI): domain Eukaryota; kingdom Metazoa; phylum Arthropoda; class Insecta; order Lepidoptera; family Pyralidae; genus Endotricha; species Endotricha flammealis. Next base: position 15,031,686 of record LR990864.1, on the reverse strand, counting down.
AGATATAATACTTACACATTAAAAAAGACACCCAGACTTGAGACGAATCTGCCATCAAAATAAATGTTTACCCCGTGCTAGGATTGAACCTAACCTCTGGTAACGAGGGTCAACAACCAACAGCCCACCGGGCTATCATAAAATACGAAGAGAAGTAGAAATAACCTCCCCTGTTTGTTTGGTGAATGGTAGAGTCTTATTAGGACGGTTCCTAAGAAGACTCTATCATTCACCAAACAAAAAGGAGACATCACACCAACTTCTGTAAGAGGTGGTATTTTTCTGGTAAAAAAAGTCATTTCATATTGACTCTAACGTTTGTATAATACTGAATTTCTTCAAAGATAAAACTACAACTTTCTAGCATTACGCAAATAGTTTAATAAAACGCATGGTACTTCCAAAGTTCCTGGTCATGGTCCACCATAAGACCTTTTACTTGACTTTACTTTCGAATACATTCAAAATCCCAGAACAAAAACTACTACTATCTAGAAATACGTAAATATAAGTTTCGGGAGTGGTAGAGCAATGATTATGAAATGGGCTTACTCCACCGGGGAAGTACCACCCTCTCACAGAATATCGACGTGAAGTATGCGTTTCGTTCGGTGAGTGAGAGATTCGGAAGCCCAACTCCTTCCCAATCCCCTCTTTCCCCCGTCTTCTTTCCCTTCCCTTCCTCCTTCCTTTCATCCAACCCCCTTGGTGGACAACGCATTGGTAGCACCCCTGGTGTTACTGATGTTCATAGGCGGCGGTGACCGCTTTCCATCAGGTGGCCCGCTTGCTTGTTTGTCTGCTGTATGACATTAAAAAAAATTAACAGTATGAATCGATATTCGAATATGTTTATTTACTGTAAACAGACAGACACGCAAAAACAACGTCCAACTTTACCATCCCTTTCTAGGAGGGTAAAAAAACTTGGAGAAATAGCTACACGTCTGCCAACTTTATGTGTAAAAAAATACTATTAAACACTTTAAAAAAAGTGAAACAACACGGTTTAGAAAGCGTCGGTAAGTGCATACTGTTGTCGGCTCGTTAATTTCTATATTTTATGTTCTGTCTCCTTGTTTCCAAGTGCTCCGTGGATTTAGTGCCTTTCTAATGCTTAAATTTAAAAAATAAAGATCCTACACATATAAATTTTAAAGTTAAATAACCTGGAAGATTTAGTGAAATGAAATGAAATGAAATCGTTTATTTCAGAAATTAGACCTTCACAGTCACTTTTTCTTGTCATTTACAATTTGTATATATGTATAAAGAAAATAAACTACGTTAAAATATACTACCACCATTTCGGACACAAGCAAAATGGCCACCGGTAGAAGAAATGGCGAAAGAAACCCGGTTACGGCCTTTTTTGTCATTTAGCAATTTTTTTCTTTCACTCTTTTGGTACAATGTATAAGTACATTTATAAGAATAAATAAAATACAGATCCAGGTACATACAGAAATCAAGCTCTAAACGCGGGATGTCGTAGGTTCGAGATGTCGCGGGATGTAGTAAAGTCCAGATAACGCGTCTCTTAAATATATTTTTTTGTGGGAGAGGTTGGCAAATGAGAGTACGTGTTTGATGGTAAGAGGAGCTCGCTGGCTCCAATTTCCAAGAAATTTTCCGAAAATCACCTCTTCATTTACCTACGTTACAATAAATAAAATAAATATATAGGGACAAATCACACAGATTGAGCTAACCCCAAAGTAAGTTCTAAACTTGTGTTATGGGATACTAACTCAACGATAGTATATTTTTATAACAAATACAAATATAGATAACAAAGGTGGCAAACAAGCATACGGTGAAAAGAATTCCAGAAAAGCGAATTGGTTGAAAGTGTTGAAACGATTGTCAATGTCTTGATGTGATTGAAGAGTATTGATGATAATTAGGCATGAATGTAAAATTTAAACGTAAATACATTATAGAGACCTGATGGTCTTTTTATGCACTTCAATTTATAAATGTCCTCAATTTTTTTTTTGGTTGCACTGCCTCAGCCAGACTGTTCCATTAACTTCTGTCGGAGGAGGTTAAACACCTAGTAGTCAGCTTTGTATGGCAAATTTATTTTTCATATCATACATAGGAGCTAATCTTGTAATTCCTATGGGAATAAATTCATATGAGTAACATCGCCGGTGTTCTACTAATTATATTCTTTTTATAAAAATAAAAAGCAGATTTTTATAAGGAACAAAATGGACATTCCGCCTCGTACCAATGTCGTGTTGTCTCGAACCAATCGGGTTTTAATTACATAATTATTGGATCTTTATTTGTGAAATGACAAGAAAATTAAATCATTTACATACAATGACAATTCGAAATGTAATTTTTGTACAATCAACCAATGAAAGAGGTAACCAGATGGAACTAAGAACAAAGATTTCTATCCTAAGCATCGTTATGAAAGTTAAACAATGAAAATGACAAAACAAACGTAATGCTGGCGACTACTACCCTCTTATTTATTTACTAGTTTTTACTATAGACTTTTTTCTTAGAAAGATGCTGTTAAATATTTCAAGTACTTATTATATATTTTGTCATTAATACCTAAATTGTTCCTATAATACTAAAATGATATGAGCCAATTGCTTGAAATAAACAAATGTAAGTGTTAAAGTTAGCTAAGCATGCGATAGTGTGAAAAAATAGTTTGTTATTTATACAAAAACCATGCTTGCCAGCAAAATTGTACGTAAAATGTTCTTGTGTCTTTATAAGTTTAATTGAAAAATTATTTTTTAATAAATTTTATCGTAAGTGTAATATTTGTACTAATTTCCCATTCGCTCGTTACAAACTAATCTAGTTTGAACTGGATGGAGCCGCGACAATCCGGTTGAGACCGGTTGGTGGCTAGTCCCGAATTCGTTCCTTAGCCTCAGTACACAGGTGCATATTAGTGCATAAAGCAAAGATATGCGTTTTCCATTTGCTTGTGTGTGTGTGTGTAGTGAGTGTGTGCGTGCCGGGTGAAATTCGACTTGTTCTAAGGAGTAGAGTCGCGGCAGGAATCTGAAACCTTTGGGTGATTGAGAATTTTTATTGATTTCGTTCGTGTTTGAAGTATTCTCAAACGCGCGGGTTTTTTCTGTTTTTATGTCAGAACTGGAAAATAATGTGAGGAACACGCATTCTAAACAAAGATAGGGAAATGAAGAAGATGTTTAAATGAAATCTGAAATGAAATGGAATAAATAAATAAATAAAAATTAAAAAACGTTTATTTAAACGAATGATGGGAATTATAAAGAAAATAATAATAATTGAAGGAAAAATTTAGAAAATTGGTATAATTTTGAGGAAATAATGCGAGAAAAAAGCGCCTTGTTGCATAATACACTAGTCTGTAAGTTTTACTGTTTACTGTATCACATGTTAGAGTATTGCAAATAAACCATAATCTATTTATCTAGGGTTATAATGATATGAGTTTATGTTATTATTTATTTTAGGTTATGTGTAAAATTTGTTTCAAGCATTTATTCATACACATAATAATTACTATTTAAAATACGAGTTGTTTGAAAAATAACATATTTTTATAAACTGTCAAAAAACCTTTAAAAAAGGGTTACCAGTGTAAAAATATAAAAGAAAGTCAAAAGACAATGTAGAATGTTGTCGATCCCTGGCATAGAGTAATGTTACATGGTAACAGGTCTCCGGTCGGCCATTTTGAAAAAGTTTTTTAGTGCTTTCGAATTTCGGGTGCGCCTAGGCCGATGACCTGCGCGGTACTATAGGGCTGGTTTCGAACGAAAACTGATGTAATAATTTGTACACAGATAAAAATATTTATATTTCTTTTTATTGTAGCAATGGTTGCCAAGTTTAAATAATAATTCCTGCCTGATTTGTAGTTGTTACAACTGTACTTTTTAAATGACAATAAAACAATTTAAATTCTGGTTTTGCTAATTATGTGGTGATTGGTGATATTTAAAGTCTTAAGAGATTGTAAAAATACTTTTGACTCTTAATTGAAAAAGTCTTACATTGACAGAGTCTTTCCGAAATGCTGGTAAAAGACGTGTCTAAGCACCAACATTTGTTGCGCGTTGCCTGCTACAAGAAAGGGAGAGAAGAAATAAAGAAAAGAAGAAGGAGGATATCCTTCCGGATCTCTTAATCACCGAACGCATATATTGCTGACGCCGATATTTTTTTACGCCGGTAATTGTGAGAGGGTGGTACCTAGAGAATACAGAACCGGGCCTTGTTTAAGAACCGGGTTTTTCGGTTCCGTCTCCGTGAAGAACCAGGTACCCGGTTAATTTCGGTTCTTTTGGAACTTTGTAATAAAATAATGTTAAATTTGTATTATTTATTTTCAGGAACTGAAATGATCACAGTTAAACAATTTTCGCCAATCACAATCACGTCTTTTAATGAAATAAAACAATCAATATTTTATCATATGTATATGTAACTATAACAAAAATGATTTGTCTCAAAAAATACTTAAAAGTGAAATTATAATTTAATATAGGTATTTTAACTTTTGATTTCAAATTATTCAGTCCCACATTATCTCTTATTTTCCACTGTCCATGCAAAATCAACAAAACTAGAGTCTCCATCTTGTGTCTCCATTATTGCCAGTGTTGCCATGTTCTACGTACGTTTTATTGTAATACTGGCTAATACATATTTGAAAACCGGTTCTTTAAGGGGGTAAACCGGGTAAACCCGGATCTTTTCGGAACCAGGTAGAACCGGGTGCATGCCCTAGTGGTACCCCCAGCTAGCCATTTCATTTCATAAAAGAGTATTTATGAAATTCCAACTCTTAAATTGCTCATTTAAAAATAATTGTGCTTTCAAATTCTATTTCGATGGACACATGGTCCAATAATCGCAATTGCACATCTGCAACTCCTCTGAAATTGAGGGTGTCCATGGACGGCTATACATCAGGTTATCAGCTCGTTTGCCTTCTCTATGGTAAAAAAAAAAACTATATTCAGATGAATAGCAGCCAGTTTCCTAAAAAATTTTCGCCATAGAAAAGAGTTTTCTTAGAATGCTTTTTTATACAAAATAAGAAGCCAAACAATTTTCAAGTACACAGAAAGTTCCACTGACTAATGTTTTATAAGTTTTCGTAGAGCCTTCAAAAGAACCTTGAATTTTCTCGAGGGTATATCATTTTTGTTCAGGTTTCTTTGTTTATTTGTCAAATAAACAATGTGGATTAAATTTAAATGTTGTTCCAGAGAGAAGACCTTCACAGCCACGTTCATCCACGTTTCCACGTTCTCTAGTCATGCGTACAGCCATACTATCCATACTAATATTTTATTGAAAAAATGTGTCTGTTTGTTTCCTTCTTTCTTTCTTTCACGTCGAAAGTAACTAACGGATTGACGTTTTTTTTTTCTGGGAACAGATTAAGGTCTGGAGAGTGGCATAGGCTATCTTTCAAGGAAAAATAAATCCATGGCAGATCCTGTGGACCACGCGGGCAAAGCCGCAGGTATTATATAATTTTAATATTAAGTAAGCTACTCTATATTATTATACTAAAATCATTTCGGAAACAAAGCAAAATAAATGGCGAAAGAAAATTTCATGATCGATGTTCGTGTCAACAATGTTCTTGTTCGGTCGTGCTGAGAACATCGTCCACACAGAACAACCAAATTGGATCGACACGAACACTTTTGACGAACAAATTGTTTGATGTTCGTTAGTGGTACGCACGTGCGAACAAAGTGTTCGTGTTCGATGTTCACCATGTTCGTGTTCGGTCGTGCGTACACGCCTTAAGGCTTGGTAGCCTCTTTTGTTCGACACCATGTTCCTGTTCGGTCGTTAGTGGTTGCGCGCGAACACAAGTAGAACTATGTTTGTAGGTGTTCATGTTCGCTTTGCTAATTTACGTCCACACGTGCGAACCACATGTTCCGTGTTCGTGTTCGATGTTCACCATGTTCGTGTTCGGTCGTGCGTACACGAAGATGTCAAAACTAGTGAAAGTAAAAGATTTTTATAGAAAAAAAATTCTGTACACTAATTTCCTCCTATGCACTCTTATTTATATTGCAACTAGTGAAACCGAGCAACTTCGTTTGCGTGTATTTATTTATGCACTGCAGCGCCATCTATATCAGACTTTTGATAAAATCCTACGGAAATCGCGAACTTTTCGAGGTAAATATCTATGTGTTAATCCAAGGTACCTATCACCTACCTACATACCAAATATCATAAATACCCAGCCATTTGAGCGTGACGAAGTAACAAACATACACATAACTTTCGCCTTTATAATATTAGTAGGAAGTAGTCATAAAAAACTTTAATATACTTATGCTAAAATGGTTTTCAAAAAAGGGAATCTGTTGAATTTCTTGCGGCACTTCTTCTCAACAGGCCATTCACGGTAGGATTAAAAAAATTGATGTGCAAAAGATGTGTAGTTTCCTGTAAACCTACTTGCAAAAAAAAATATTTTATTCATTAGGTAACAGATACCTACAGACTATATAGTGTACTAGCTGACCCATGCCCACTTCGTTGGGCATAATGTTAATTTTTATTTTTCGGTTTTTTATATAACCTATGACACTCAGCAATAATGTGGCTTTCTATTGGAGAAAGAATTTTTAAAATCGGTTCAGTACATCTCGAGATTACCCCTTACAATTTAACAAATATACAAACTTTATTTCTTTATAATATTAGTATAGATTTGCAATACGGCCTTATTCCTGAAGGCAATCTTTTAAAAAAAATGCTTTCAGCAGAAAGGCCAGTACAAGTTACCTCACGATATTTTTTCTTTATCGCGTCGAACAATTTGATAAATATGATTCGAACTTGCTACCAGTCGATTAATAGTCTTAGTCCCTTACCCACTGAGCTACCTCTCACCCCTAACAATATTATAATTCTGTTGCTGTAATTTACACAACCTCCGAGGTTTTACTGGCCATTAAATTTATTTAGGTAGTTTTTACAACCGGTTAATGCCGCGCCCAAAGAAAGTTGGAGTGCCCCTATTGTGCTATCTACTCAAAGTAAAAGCCTACTTACGAAGATAATGTCCTGAATTTCATTTATTTTTTACTTTGAATACCTCACGAAATATCGACGTAAAATAGTAATATTCATTCATTCATTCATATCAACCCATAATCATCCCACTGTTGGGATACAGGTCTCCCTTCAATCGAAAGAGATTAGAGCGTACTCTGCCACGCTGCTCCAATGCGGATTGGCAGAGGCCGGTGTTTTCAAGGGCACCGACTTGGCTTAACGACTGTCATCTACCGATAAGAGCCGGGACCGACGGCTTAACGTGCCCTCCGAAGCACGTAGAAGCTCGAGATAACGAAACCCATCCAAACACTGACTAAGGTCGACGTCGCTTGACTTGCGTGTTCATATTAGAGTGCGACACACAGCGACGCCATCGGGCTCCTCAAAAAATATAAAAATAGTGTGGCGACACCTATCGCCATACAGAAGAACTACAGAGTAAAGAAAAAGTTCACAACGCGAACACATGACGTCATATACGACGACACTTAGAAATCCTGAATCGCGCTATCGAAGTTTCTACGATATGGAGATATATATACAACCTCCGACACATACATTGTCGGAGCCGCGGTTCCCCAGGCATGACACCCAGCCTGGCCGGAAGATCTTCCCTTTGTGGCGGTCGAGCACATCGCCATCGCTCCCGCTACAGTGGTGACCCCGACGTGATTGGAAGCAGCCTTCTCCATCATATCTCCTCATCAGCTCTGACGTCATCACATTCTTCACTCCTCAACTTGAAGCCTCATCATCAGCAGTCTCACAGCACTCCAGCTACGGGGAAAATCAGGTTCATCGCAGCCGACTCACCGAGCTACCTGTTCCTGCACCCCTTATCCCGACTCACTGGGATAACCCTCATCCCGACTCACTGGGATATTCCTCATCCAGACTCACTTGGATAATCCTCATCCCGACTCACTGGGATATTCCTCATCCAGACTCACTTGGATATTCTGCATCCCGACTCACTGGGACATGCATCATCCCGACTCACTGAGATACATCAAGCACGCACGCTCACGCCCGACTCACTGGGACACTTGGAGCACGCACACTCAAGCCCGACTCACTGGGCAAGCTAACGAGAAGCACAGACTGCTGATCATCATCTCATCGGACCTTCGATCCTGGAGGGGAGTACTGTGGCGACACCTATCGCCATACAGAAGAACTACAGAGTGAAGAAAAAGTTCACAATGCGAACACATGACGTCATATACGACGACACTTAGAAATCCTGAATCGCGCTATCGAAGTTTCTACGATATGGAGATATATATACAACCTCCGACACATACATTGTCGGAGCCGCGGTTCCCCAGGCATAACACCCAGCCTGGCCGGAAGATCTTCCCTTTGTGGCGGTCGAGCACATCGCCATCGCTCTCGCTACAATAGTAATATATTGTTTGTAAATTTATCTTTTTTTACTGGGCTATATAAATCTTTTTTTAGCTCAACACATATTTTTAAAGTTATGAGATAAATATCGAGAAAGATTGTTAGAAAGATAGAACTCAGTGACACACATTTTTATTAATTTTACAAAACACACTACATTTTTATCGAACCAAAAACCACAAGGGTTTGTCCAGTTTGCACATATTTCTTAATCTTAATAATAGGTTTTAATAAGTAGGTTAACATATAAAAATCAAAGTTGGCTATGTTACTGGGTCTATTATGTCTATTTTTCTTATTTATGGTACTTAATAAATAAATAGACATATAGACACAGTAACATAGCCATATACAGACTAGTGTAAATTTTTTTTTTATTTTTTTTTTATTTATGTTTTGTGCGGCTTAAGTAGCACTGCGACCATGACTGGTCTATTGTGATCGCCACATGATTTGTTAGAGCTCACCGCTAAACCCTGCAGCTGTGATGAACCGCAGGATTTGCTTAGGGGTGAACTCCTTTAACTCATCCGGGCTTAATAAATGTTTCCCAAGATGAGTGCTGCGCTTGTGTAAAAGTGGCCCACATTCCCCCAGAAGATGCAGTGGTGTTTCATCAGCCTCCTTACATCGTCTGCAGGTGCGTGTGTCACTCAGCCCTAAGTTGGACATGTGCTTATTAAGGCAACAATGTCCTGTTAAGGCTCTGACCATAATTCGTAGGTTACTTCTACTGAGCGCTAGGACAAGGTTGCTGTACCTTTTGTCGAAGGCTTTGATTAGAAGTTTTGAGTGATCCATGCCCGGCGATTCCGTCCAGAGCTTGATAGCGTTTTCGAAACAGGAGTACTAAAGGGTTCTGTTAGCTAGGCTTTTTGGTATACCACAGAACGGCTCGGGTCCCTCCTGTGCTCCATTAGCCCCCACTCTTGCAAGCTCATCAGCACGTTCGTTGCCGTTTATGCTTGCGTGCCCTGGTACCCATCTTAAAACTACTCTATTTTTGTTGCCTAGAGTGTTCAGTCGTTCCATGCACTCTTCGACCAGTCTCGATGTGACCACATTCGAGTCTAGCGCTAGTAGAGCTGCTTGGCTATCCGAGTTGATATAAATTTTTTGGTTGGTGTAGCGCTTTTGCAGGTTGGCTTCCGCACATTCTACTATGGCATAAACCTCTGCCTGGAATATAGAGGCGTACTTACCCAAGTTCACACTTTTGTTGAACCTTGGTCGCACTCCATGTATTCCACAGCCTACATTGTGACCCATTTTGGATCCATCTGTGTACCAGATTAAACATCCGGCCTCAAAGGATAGCTGGCTATTTAACCAGTTTTCCCTAGATGGAATTTCTACGGAGTACTGTTTTCCAAATACGTGCCGCAGTAGCATGGCATCGGTTGGCATGCTTAGTATTGGTGAATTCAGGGATGAGTCCTGTAGGATCCTCATTTTCTTGGAGAGCCAATTGCCCCTGCCCTGTATGTTGGCTCTATACATGCTTGCCCTCGCCTTTCTATGTATGAATACATGAAGAGGCAGCAGTCCCAGCAGTGCATTGAGCGCCATTCCAGGGCACGTGGACATAGCTCCCGAGGACATAAGACAGGCAGTTCTCTGCAGGTCGTCTAATTTCTGTTTGGCAGTCACTTGATTTGCTTTGTCGCACCACACCACTGATGCGTACGTTATGATCGGCCGCACAATGGCAGTGTACAACCATAGTGCGGTTCTGGGATTTATACCCCAGTTGTTCCTCATCAAGCGACCGCAGACGCCTATGGCAATCTTCGCTTTTTTTGAAACGTTAGCCAAGTGTGAGTTCCATGTCAGCCTTTGGTCGATAGTAACGCCCAAATATTTGACTTCTGTGGAAAACATAATCATTTTATTATTAAGCTTTGGCCTTACTAATTTGTCCAATAGCCGTTTTTTCGAAAAGGGTACAATAACAGTTTTGTCGGCGTTTACGGAGAGGTCACTTTTGACGCACCAGTCACTGACAGTGTTAAGTCCCTTCTGCATTATACCCGAGATGGTAGATTGGCAGAAACCTCTTACTATGATTACCAAGTCATCTGCATAGCCTTGCGCATCAATTCGGAGTTCTGCTAGTTTGTATAATAGTTCATCTACAGCAAGAGTCCATAGTAAAGGCGATAGAACTCCTCCCTGTGGACATCCTCGTACTGTAGATATGTCAATTGTGGTTTTATGAAGGGCTAATCTTGCTCCTCTATGCGAGAGCATGGAGTTTACCCATCTCACTGTCGTAGGGTCGACATTTTTACTTATCAGCCCATTGACCAGCAGTGAGGTTGATGAGTTGTCAAAAGCTCCTTCTATGTCAAGGAAAGCACACAGTGCTATTTCCTTATCTTCTGTAGCCTTCTCCAGTCTATCCACTAGGCTTATAAGGGCAGTTTCTGTTGATTTACCCTTGCGATAAGCGTGTTGGCTGGGATGGATTGGATGTCTTGCTAAAGCTACGTCTCTAATAAACCTATCTATCACCTTCTCCATTGTCTTAAGAAGAAATGAAGAGAGGCTTATTGGTCTGAAAGACTTTGGCTGGCTATAATCTCTCTTACCAGTTTTAGGTATAAAAAGAACCTTGACCAAGGTCCACTGATCTGGTAAGTATCCCCAGGCATAACTTGCCCTGAAGATTTTTACCAGATAGGGAATGAGGATGCCCACTCCTTGTTGTAACAGGACGGGCAGTATTCCATCATCTCCGCACGCTTTGTATGATTTAAATGAGTCTACGGCCCACTGAACCTGTTTGGGTCTTATGATCTTTGCAGCCCTGCACCAGTCCTCATTACGAGGCTTATGATAGACAGGGCGTTGTTGGAACAAGTCCCTTATCGTGGACCCTGGAAAGTGGGTCGCGGCCAGCAACTCTAAGGTCTCCTTTTCGCATGTTGTAAAGGAGCCATCTTCCTTTTTGAGCAGTCCAATCTGATTAGATTTGGTTTTTGAGAGCAATTTATGGAGTTTTGCTGCCTGCGGGAGATTTTTGACCTCTTCACAGACCTTTCTCCATGATGCTCTTTTTGCCTTCCTAATCTCTTTGCTATATTCAGTTAATGCTTTCCTATAGTTCTCCCACAATTGAGTCTTTTTAGCATTGTTGAATAATTTCCTGGTTTTTTCCCTTAGCCTTTGAAGCTTAGAGTTCCACCAGGGTACTTTTCTGGTTGAGGTCTTTATTTTAAGCGGACAGCTCTCTTCAAAGGCTTTTTGAATACCTTTGGTGAGTATGCTAACAGCTACCTCTAGACTCTCAGTTGACCTGATTGTTTTTGGAAAGGTTTCTAGATTTTGACTTAGCTGATTTTTAAAATTAGCCCAGTCTGTTGATCTTGGATCCCTATAAATTGTGGTTTGTGTGTCTAAAGCAGCCCTAACCTCAAAAGTTAAATGTCTGTGATCCGACATTGAGTTTTCACTACTGACTTGCCAGTTATTGATATGCCTGGCAAGATTAGTTGTGGCTATCGTAATGTCTAGTACTTCCTGCCTAGCACGCGTCACGAAGGTTGGTTCGCAACCTACATTCAGTGTTGTTAGGTGATTAGTAGTAAGAAAGTCAAAGAGTAACTCACCCCTCTTGTTGATGTTGGTACTTCCCCAAGAGATGTGGTGGGCATTGGCATCGCAGCCAATCAGAAGCTCGGCGTTGTGTTGGGTAGCGTATTCCACCACTCTCGCCAGGTCTTCTGTCGGGTCATCTTTTTCTCCAGGAAGATAGGCAGAGCACATGATTACTCTCGCTCCATTCCACCCTTTGAGGTTGACAAAAGCAGCTACCAAGTCGTCATTGCAAACTTCTGTAATCAGTAGAAAATCAACACAGTTGTGTGGCGTACTTATTTATTATTTTGTTTGAATTTATTATTTCATTGTTATGTTTAATATTTATATTTTAAAGTTAAAAATATAATTATACAATTACCTATTATATTTTGTACGTTGAAGCGGACGCGCAGACTTTTGTTTTATATAAGGAATTACAATTCTGCGCGTCAGCAGTTTTGCTTGCACGCGCCGTCGTAGGTCACTGTCCGCCGCGCGCTCGACCTAGAGTCGGTTTTCATGTATCCACGCGTATAGTTTATTATTTTCACTCTCGCTTTTAGATATAATTTGTATTTGAAATTTATATATCTCTATTAGTATAGTTTGTTCTTTTCTCCTTCTTAACTTTCTTTCTGTGTTGTGATTGTGTGAACTTTATTGTACGTTAATAAACGCAAAGTGTGACGGACAATAAATCTTTAATTTCCACACGCACCCTGCACACTACTACATTGGTGACCCCGAACAGTACACGAAAATGAACAGAAATACTGATTCAGAGACATTCCATCCAGCCTCCGAGACGTGTCGCGTTGGAGTGAAGGTGCCGCCGTTCTACCCAGAGAAACCAGTGTTATGGTTCGCTCAACTCGAGGGGCAGTTTCAGTTGGCGGGAATCACCGCAGATGTCACAAAGTTCTGCCACACCATAGCGCAGCTAGAACCTCAGTATGCGGCAGAAGTTGAGGACATCATCATTGCTCCACCGGAAACCGACAAATATGGGAAGCTGAAGACCGAGCTCATAAAACGACTTTCAGCGTCCAGGGAGCGACAAGTCAAGCAGTTGTTGCTCGGGGAGGAGTTAGGCGAAAGAAAACCTTCACAGTTTTACCGCCACCTCCACCACTTGGCAGGATCAGAGGTTCCAGAAGAGTTCCTGAGGACTTTATGGGCGAGCCGACTGCCACCCAGTACGCAGACCATCATAGCCGCGCAACCTAAGGCTAGCTTGGAGAACTTGGCAGAACTGGCAGACCGGATCCAGGACGTCGTTGGCCCACAGGTAGAAGCAATCACACCTGCAAGCAGTCCCACAGGCCCCATGACGGCGCCGATCGCCGCGCTTACTCGGCAAGTAGAAGCTTTGACGACGAAGTTCGAGCGATTATCGCGAGCTCGAGACAGGTCAGGTGACCGACCCAACCACCGTCATCACCGCTCTAGATCCAGGTCGCAGTCTAACTATAAAAGGTACCCTAACTGCTGGCACCATTTTAAATTCGGTGACAAGGCTAAAAAGTGCATTGCGCCGTGCGATTTCCGCGCAGCGGAAAACACGCAGAGCAGTCGATAATGGCGACCGCCGATTGCTCGAATACCGGTCGCCTGTTCATCACAGATAAAAGGACGAAGGTGCAGTTTCTAGTCGACACTGGCAGCGACCTCTGCGTCTTCCCCCGCTCTGCTACACCCGGACGGCGACAGAAGTCAACATTTCAGTTATGCGCAGCAAACGGCACCGAAATTGCTACATACGGCACCGCACAGTTAAATCTAAACTTAGGCCTGCGCCGCGACTTCGCATGGCAATTTACAGTGGCTGACGTTACAAAGGCGATAATAGGTTACGATTTTTTACGCTTTTATGGTTTGATCGTTGATTGCAGGAACTACCGGTTGTTAGACAGCGAGACTATGCTGGCCTCCCGGGCATCACCTGTACCATCGTGCGATATTGTGTCTTCGGTAAAGGTAATTCTTGGTGATTCTACATACCATGACATACTACGCGAATACCCCGACATTACTCGTCCGCCGGGTATACACCACGTACCAAAACACAACACCGTACACCACATACGCACAACACCAGGTCAACCCGTGTCATGCAACCCGCGCCGGCTAGCTCCGGATAAATTGAAAATTGCTAAAGAGGAGTTTGAAGCTATGCTTAGAAATGGTACAGCCAGACCCTCAGATTCCGCATGGTCATCTCCGTTACACTTAGCTCCTAAAAAAGACAACGGTTGGCGACCTTGCGGCGATTACCGCGCGCTTAACGCGAGAACTGTGCCCGACACTTATCCCATCAGGCACATTCATGACTTTGCTCATAACCTTTCTGGTTGCAAAGTATTTAGTACCATAGACTTAGTCAAAGCGTACAACCAAATACCCGTACATACGGACGACATACCGAAGACAGCTATCTCCACTCCCTTCGGTTTATACGAATTTCCGTATATGACATTTGGTCTGCGAAATGCAGGTCAAACATTTCAACGTTTCGTCGACGAAATGCTCAGGGGACTCGACTTCTGTTACGCTTACTTAGACGATTTTCTTGTATTTTCACCAGATCAGAGCACCCATGCAGAACATTTGCGTCAATTATTTACCCGACTGCAGCAGTACGGCATGGTCATAAACACAGCGAAGTGTGTATTTGGCGTTCCAGAAGTAACTTTTCTGGGATACAAGATTTCGGCAAACGGAACAAAGCCTCTACCAGAAAAAGTTGAGGCCATCAAGAAGTTTCCCGTACCCAAGACTGTCCGTGAGCTACGCAGGTTCTTGGGCATGGTCAATTTTTACAGGCGTTTCATACCAGAAGCAGCTCAACATCAAGCTCCGTTGAACGCACTATTGTCAGGATCTGTGAAAGGGGCAACCCCTGTACATTTTTCAACGAAGGAGTTACAAGGATTCGAGGCCTGCAAGGAGAGTCTCTGTCAGGCAGCATTGCTAGCACATCCTGATTGTGAAGGTAAGCTCTCGTTAGTCACTGACGCCTCAGATACAGCTATTGGCGCAGTATTACAACAATGTAAGAACGACGAACCGTGGCAACCTCTCGCGTTCTTTTCACGTAAGTTGAGCCCATCCCAACAAAAATATTCGCCATACGACAGAGAACTTCTTGCTATTTACGAAGCCATCAAGCACTTCCGCCACATGGTCGAGGCAAGAATCTTTGTGGTCTACACAGATCACAAACCTATAACCTTCGCATTCCACCAGCGAAAGGAAAATTGCTCACCACGACAATTCAGACACCTGGACTTCATTTCGCAGTTCACTACCGACATTAGACATATATCAGGCAAAGACAATGTGGTAGCTGATACTTTATCACGCATTGAGGAGATTGTACAACCGGTCGATTTGGGAAAGATAGCTCAATCTCAACAGACTGATCTTGAACTCCATCAGCTACTAGATAGTAACACGTCATTGCGCTTGAAGAAAGTCAAACTGCCGGAATTAGAGTCTGAATTGTACTGCGATGAGAGCAGCAACACCTCCCGACCATATGTTCCCAAGGAATACAGACAGCAGATATTTGAAAGTCTTCATTCTCTGAGTCACCCAGGCGCCAGAGCATCGGCACAGTTAGTATCCGAGAGGTATGTTTGGCCCGGAGTTCGAAGAGATTGCAGAGAATGGACCCGCAACTGTCTAGCATGCCAGCGCTCGAAGATCACCCGTCATACATCAGCACCACTGGCTACCTTCAAATTACCCAAGGCCCGATTTATGACGATCCATATCGATCTCATTGGACCTTTACCCCTATGCCAGGGATACCGGTACTGCCTCACCGCCATCGACCGATTCACGCGTTGGCCTGAGGTAATTCCACTCCAGGACATCACAGCTGAAGCAGTGGCTAGAGCACTAGTCCATGGATGGTTCTCCAGGTTTGGATGTCCCAAGGACATTATCACTGATCGCGGTAAACAGTTTGAATCAACACTCTTCAAACATTTATCCGAGATCATTGGTTTCACGCATAGACGCACTACGGCTTACCACCCTGCCTGCAACGGAATCGTGGAAAGATTCCATAGGCAGCTGAAAACTGCCATCGTCTGCCATGCGAAGTACAACTGGGTCGAGACACTTCCATTAGTACTCCTTGGAATTAGAACAGCTCTAAAGGAGGATCTACAAGCGACACCAGCAGAACTGGTGTATGGTGAATCTTTGAGACTGCCGGGCGAACTACTTCAGCCTCAAACTGACAAAAAGCTGGAAATGCCCGATTACGTGACTAGACTTCGTTCCTTTACCAGGGAATTACGGCCAACACCAGCCTCACGCCATTGCACCAACCGCACGACCTTCGTTTTCAAGGACCTCAAGACAGCAAGTCACGTATTTTTGAGAGACATTACATCAGGTTCTCTCAAACCCGCTTACACTGGACCACACGTAGTCCTAGAAAGGGGAGACAAAGTTTTTAAACTCCTCATTAGCAATAAAGAAGTCACAGTTTCAATAGACCGCCTCAAACCAGCCTATATACTGAGCGACTCAAACACTTCCAACAGTTTCAACCCACACACAGACAAAACACTTACGAACACACTTACACAAGATAGTAACACACCCACCAAAGAATTATCTAAACCTCTAGGACCTAATATCAAGACGACACGGTCAGGCCGTAGAGTACACTTTCCTGACTATTATCGCCCTTGACGGTCTCTGGAGGGGGGTGATGTGGCGTACTTATTTATTATTTTGTTTGAATTTATTATTTCATTGTTATGTTTAATATTTATATTTTAAAGTTAAAAATATAATTATACAATTACCTATTATATTTTGTACGTTGAAGCGGACGCGCAGACTTTTGTTTTATATAAGGAATTACAATTCTGCGCGTCAGCAGTTTTGCTTGCACGCGCCGTCGTAGGTCACTGTCCGCCGCGCGCTCGACCTAGAGTCGGTTTTCATGTATCCACGCGTATAGTTTATTATTTTCACTCTCGCTTTTAGATATAATTTGTATTTGAAATTTATATATCTCTATTAGTATAGTTTGTTCTTTTCTCCTTCTTAACTTTCTTTCTGTGTTGTGATTGTGTGAACTTTATTGTACGTTAATAAACGCAAAGTGTGACGGACAATAAATCTTTAATTTCCACACGCACCCTGCACACTACTACAGTTGTTAAAAATTATACAAGCTCTGGGTCTATTACCAGTACTATTACTGAGAATCTTACCGGCAGCATTCAGTCCCAGAACCTGAGCGTTGGCTACCCAAGGTTCTTGGATTAAGGCAATGCTAGCTTTGCCCTCAGCAAGACAACACTCCATTACCGCAGATGATGCTGCAGCATGGTGGAGGTTGGCTTGCAGGACCCTCACCCCTCCTGCCTGGGTAGCCTCTAGCGGTTTCCCGCCGGCTTAGAGCGCCCAGACTTCGGACGTGGACGTCCTCGGTGTGTGCGCCAAGCATTATGGGAAGCCGCTATCTCTGACGCCTGTGCCTTCCTTCTATGAGGCACCGGCCTGGGCTCCCTGGCTGCGGCATGCTGCTGTCCGCTTTGAGCCGTGCTGGGCTGTGGCTCAGTGATCCCAACGCTGCTCCGAGGCATTTGTCTAGGTGTTTCCCTAGCCACGGTCTGCCGTGGTTCTGGAGTCTCCCTGACTTGCCTCTCAGAGCCGGAAGTTGATGGTAGAGGCTCCTGTGAACCTGAAGTAGCAGAAGATGGAGGTCCAACCTTTGGGTCACTCCTGACTTTAAAAATAAGCTTTTTAAAGCCAAGGGCCACCTCAAAGTTTTTAGACCGAAGGGCTGCGACAGAGAGCTCATCAAGGAAGAAGGACACCACATGCCCATTCCCTTCAGCCCTACTGTGCGCAACCCTCCAGTACTCCGTGTTGAGCCCTTCATTCTGGATCCCCAGCAATTTGGTAGCTTCGTCTAGCGACTCTGCCTCAGAGCTGGGGATGAAAATAGTGCCCACCGTAGGCTTTGGCAGCTCGCTCTCCGGTACCACGGTGAGTGATGCCTCGTCCCACGGCTTTATCTTTGGAATCACCTCCGAGAGCCAATTGACACTGGCTTTATCCTCGCAGATGACGTTGATCCACCCAGGTCTGTGTGTGAAGCCCGTGAATTTTGGTTCCTTTCCCTTGTCGGCGATGTTTAACATCGCCAGGGTCAGGGAGCGATGCACTAGCTTCATCTGGTCCTCGCTCATGGGGCTCAGATTCCTGATGCCCACGCGCGTTTGCCCAGCGACCTGGCTGAAACTCGGTTGTGTCACGGGCACGGGAGCCCGTGCCACAGCTGGCACATCGGACGGGGAAGCCCCCGTCCGAGGTGTCTTCTTCGCGTGCTCCTTCGGCGAAGCCTCCTCAGACCTAGGCCTTTTTTTGGCCTTCGGATCTGGAAGAACGCCCGTGATCGGAATTTCATTCCAAGGCTTTGAAGCCAAGGCGCGGGCCTCATCGACCCCCACATTGGCTGCTAGTAGCCTTCGGAATCGCTTCCGAGCTGCACCACTCAATCTTACATGGCGGTTGGGGGCCTCATCCGTCTTTGAGGCAGAGGCACAGGAGCCTCCTGCCTTAGACGGGCTAGTCCCTTCAACCGCTGTCGAAGTTTTTGTACTAGGGGAGGCTAATAATAATAGCCGGCGGGGTCACGGAAGTATCTTAGTTCCCGTGGCCCCGCCCATCTAGGCGGATAAGGTGGCAGTCAGTCAGGTTTTTAGTCGGTATACCCAAGTGGTTTAGGGGGAGCCCGACAGACCCCCGTCGCTTCCCCAGCGGCGGGACATGCAGTAATGCATTTTCCTGACTATAAACAAAAAAAAAAAAAAAAAAAAAAAGGGGAGGCTAATAAAACCTCCTCCATTAGTTCTATCGTCTCCCCTAAGAGGGGAGAGAACGGTTCTCCAGTCGGAGACGATGGCATTTCTATGTCTGTATTTTTTCTATTTAAATCTTCCATGTTGAACCCACGAGAAGCTAGGGAACTTAGTGTTAAAATAGTGAGGAAAGTAAATAAATGCGCTGGCTTGACCGAGACTGTACCACGCTCTCATTGAACATCAACTTGAAATTACGGTGATATACCGCTGTGTTTCGGACGATAAATAATAAATAAATAAAGTTTCGTACGATGAGTAAGTAACACTCGTCCTGCTTCTGCTTTGATTCCGAAATGGTTGGAGCTTGTAGATTATTAAATATACATTATTGTACGTACATTTTGACTGGAGACAGTGCCCGAGGAATATGTAGACCTCTGAATGCTCTTTGATTCGACTATACTTTTTTACTTTTAAAAATACATAACAATTCCGTATATCACAAATCCTAAACACAAAACACACAACAATACACATAGAACACGTATAGAAATCAAATTAGCGACCTCCGGCCACTTTCACGTATTTGTTCAGGCGACCGCGACCCCCCCGGGGGCTGTGGGGTCAGGGGGGCTGCCCCACATTGGGTCCATCGAAAAAACCCTTTAAAGTGAAAAGTTAGGACACCGCGGGTCGGGGAGGCGCTCTATTTAGGCGTTTCATTCTAATTTAAATTGTCAAATAACTTGAATTGTAGAACTTTTAAAGTATATAACAAACCAGCTTTCATATAGGTGCTGTACAGTTAACCAATGAAAGAGATAACCAGGGTAGAGAACTAAGATCAAAGATTTTAATAATTCAAAACATTTATTCCGAAAGTAAGCCTTTAAAGGCACTTTCTCTAGTCAAAGAAAACATAAAATAATAAATTATCTGTGTAATTAATCTACTGTATAAGCTACCGCCATTTCGGAAACAAAAGCAAAATGACCACTGGTAAAAGAAATGGCGAAAGAAAACAAGTTATGATGTAAAAATTAATTGATTGTATGAAAACAATGTGACGATTCGAAAGAGCTTATTTTAGGCCTATTTGAATAAAAATATTTGACTTTGAATATGTACCATACGACAAACGACGTGTAAAAGGTCAAGAAATCGATATTAGCGACATCAAAGCGCAGAGCGGTATGAACAAATGTATTAAAATGTATTCAACAAGACGCCACACTCGGCGACAATGCGAGCGGCGATTCTGAGAAAACTCCAACAAATAATTAATTTTGTGATCTAAGACCACATGTAGTTCGGAACGGTAATAGGTTGATTAATATATCTAATTGAAAAAAACAAAGATCTATTACTTTAAATAAAAACTTATGTAATACTTTAATTTCAAAAACTTTGTACATTATCTTAAACAAAAACTCACTGAAAAATGCCAACGAAAATTTCAATTTTCCTTACATCATAAGAAGCTGGAAAAATTTCATTGCAAATTACAAATACCCGACCACAAATTCTTCATTTCAGCAAACTTATAATTCACTTACAGCCGATCGTATTTAAAAGGAATCCGGCACAAAAAACATTATTGGCGCTCAAACGACGCCTCGGGGCGACATCGATCCTCCTACACATCGGGGCACGTGTGCTACGGTACAGGGCATAAGCGGTTAAACACGGGACAAGACATATTCTCACCGCTGTGTATAGTCAGGATCAACAAAGGCGACCTCAAACTCAGATTGACAATAAGAAATGAAGCAACGGAGGCGATACAATTCCCATAAACGTGCGTGAAAAATATTCAAATATTAGCGGCAGAAAACAATTTGAATGTCGATCGATACGCAAATTGTCACAATTTATAGAATAGACGCATTATTTCTTGTATTAGTATTGTAAATAGTTATCTGACAGCAATTCTGACAGTAAACGTATATAAACGAATATTTCTTAGAGCATCACAGCCTAACACAACGGGAGTACCTACATTTACGTCGAAGTGCACGTAGCATTATATAAAAATCTGACGGATCCCTATAAAACAACTTGCAAAATGATAGTTATTTGTTATGCAAGGCTGCAAAGTTGTTTTTTGGCGCGAGTACTTAAATTGAAACCTGAGCTAGCGAAGGATTCTAGGATTGAACCACGAGCGAAGCGAGTGGTTCAAATATAGAATCCTGAGCGTAGCGAGGGTTTCAAAGGTACGAGACGCAGAATAACTTTGCTGCCGAGCAAAACACAAAATTTTTCACCTCACTACAGCGAGGAAAATCCTAGGTGCAAGAAAAACGCAAATAATATATTAAATAAGTGTTTATTTTTTTCATGCGGTGTCGTGCTGGCCAGTTCGATTATTCTAAAAATAAGGTTGGCGCACTGGCATGAAATAAGTTTTATTGCATTTTCAGAGGAATGGCGGTATAAAAAATTAAAGAATAGAAAGGTTCGAATTTTAAAAATACTTTCCACGCTAGGGCACAAAATGCACTTATGCGCTCAGATTTCGAATGACAAACAGATTCTTTCCGAGCTTGCGAGGTGAAAATGTTTTTCTATGCATTACAGACTCGCCTACAGCATCTTCCTGGCTTTACGACATTTTATCCAATAATGGTTACTGCGTCCATATCTTATTTTTTCACATTGAAAACAGAAATAATTGTGTTTGAACGCCACCCGCTTATATATTAAACTGCATCAGAGTTATCTCGTACCAACCCCTATCTAAAATCGTTTTGAAAATAAAACACGCATAGAGCCCCGGCAGGAATTAGCGACCGCTCCTCCAAACTAATAAATCGAGAAATAATAACGGGCGATTTTAGCCTTTTTTCGACCCTACATTATGCTTAAAATTGGTAATGCTGCGAAGGGGTTAACCTCTTCCCTACACTTTTTACTATAAATTGGATATTTGTTTACATACACTTCCGGACACTTGAATCGAGCCACCCAGCAGTTTCAACTTTGATTGCTGGTAACTTAACAAAAGTATATGATCAACGAAAAAGTTTTTATGCAATTTGGAAGCTGGTACACTTTACATTAATAAGGTATACTTAATTCCAAATTTAAATTTCAATAACTTGATAAAATTACAATTTTAAGTGAAACTTGTCCTGTATAACCTTTCTCAAAGACAAGACTCGGGTTGAATTTTTGAAAAAAAAAAGGAATTATTGGAAAAAAAAAAATTCAGTAACTTGTATTGCCTCCGAGAGCGTTTATGATTGCAGTCATGCGATTTGGCATGGAGTTAATCAACGTCATTATGAAGTGTTGTGGAATGTTCTCCCATTCCTCCTCGATGGCAACTCTCAGCTCTTAAAAAGTTTGTGGTGCTGGTTGGTGAGCTCGAACACGCCTCTTTAATTCGTCCCATAGACGTTCGATGGGATTCATATCAGGGCTCCTTGCTGGCCATTCCATTGTCGTGATTCCAACATCATGAAGATATGCCCTGACGATTCCTGCAGTGTGCGCTCTTGCATTATCATGCATAAAGATGAAGCCTTGGCCTACAAATCCAGCATATGGCATCACATGAGTCTCTAGGCATTGGTTAATGTATCGACGGGCATTTAGTGTTGGTAGACTTGGTCCTGTCACAACCTCTAGCCCAGTTTTACCATCGGCAGATATTCCTCCCCAGACTATCCACGAGCTCCCGCCATAACTCACTCTCTCTTCAATACAACACTGAACAAAGCGCTCTCCCCGCCTTCGGTAGACCTTCCTCCTTCCATCATTACCATAAAGCATAATCTTAGTCTCATCAGTAAAGAGTACCTTGCTCCATTGGCGTTGAGTCCAATGCAAATGTTCGCGTGCAAACTGTAAGCGCGCCATTCGGTGAGCTCTTGTCAGTTTCGGCCCGTTGGCTGGCTTATGTGGGCTCAGACCACGTTCTTTAAGTCTTTGTCTAATTGTTCGCGCGGAAACAGCCACTCCATGAAAGTCTCGAAGCTGTTCTTGGATCTGTACAGAGGTGAGGTGACGATTTCGTAAACTGGTTGTCGCGATAAATCGATCCTGTCTTTCTGAAGTTACCCGAAATCGCGGTCTTCCTGGACGGCGCACGTATACACCAGTGTCGAGGTATCGATGGTTTACCCTTTGCACAGCAGAACGGCTTAAAGCAAGCTGTGATGCTACATCGCGCTGACTTCGGCCCGACTGTAGAAGCGCCACAGCTTGCTCGGCTAGAAGAGGCGGTGTATCCATAATTTTAACGTTTAAATGGCTCAAATTAAAAAAAAAACAATTTTACGATGTCTTAATTTCAAAACAATTACGGTGAATTCAAAATTATGGAGTTAAATAAAAAAATTATGTTAATTTAGATCAACTTTTCTATTCAAAAGAATGCACTAATTTGGATTTTGTTACGTTTTTCCATTTGATAAATTCAAAATTGGAACAACAGCACTTCAAAATCATTATGAATATACCAGCATCAAAACTGCCTAAAAATTTTTTGATTAACTTAAGAATATTTTTATGTTCTATGTCATTACACATAAAAATGTAGGGTGGCTCGATTCATGTGTCCGGAAGTGTATATACTATGACGTAATTTTTTACTCGACTGCGCCAGAGGGTTATGTTTTTAACATAACCTTCCTACTGGCTTTTTTCATTTATTATTAATCTTTAATTTTTTTCATGATCTTTCAGATGTTTTATTTTATATTTTCTATCATTGTAATTGTAACATAAAAGTCCCATTTTAAAAGAGCAAGTGCTAAGTTTCTTGCCAGTTTCTTCTTAGCACATGTCTGAACTGGTGGTAGGAAAAAATTGTGATGATTCGAAAGAGCTTAAATTAGGCCTATTTGAATAAAAATATTTGACTTAAGTTTGTCTTCAAAAGATTTCTGTCAGCAATAAGGTATTGTTACCAATACACTCAACGCCAAAGCTTCTGGCTCACAGTTTATTAAGCAAATTAAAAGTAGATTGTCGTTCTGCACTGAGTAATAAGTATGAGTTTCGAACTTCGTTTTATGCATGCACACGCCAGGAGAATTGGCGTTCAGTATAGTCGAGTTACTTATTCGTTCATAATGTATTTTTGTCTGTGTACTTTAAATATAAAGCAAAATAATAAAGCATAAAATCCACTAATATTATAAATGTGAAAGTGTGTTTGTTTGTTTGTTTGTTCTCCCTTCACGTCGAAAGTAATGAACGGATTGATATGTTTTATTGGGGATAGTTTAAGGTCTGGAGAGTGACATAGGCCTGTAGTGTAATTATTTCCGACGGGGTAAAGAGATTCCCATGGGAAAAATTATTGACATTTTCCCTTGACCACGCGGGCGGAGCCGCGGGTAACAGCTAGTCTATACATAATTAAAAAAGATTTGTCCTGAATGTCTGACTGTCAGATCAACGTACAGCCTAAAGCGCTGACCGTAGAGACTTGAAACTTGGAGGGTGTGTTATTTGTATTACGTTAATTACGTAGGCACATACGAAAGGATTTTCCGGAGTTTCTGAAATGACTCCCACTAGGCGGCAGCACTGAGACGTCAGGTCCCGAAACCAGTTAAAAGTGTCATAACGCCTTTTTTGTGTCTTGATTTTTTTGAGGTGTCAAATTTTTTTGACGTTGACGCTTTTGATAGCGCGGATTGTTGGGATGGGACCTCTTGCCAAAGTGGCGCCAACTAGTGGCATAAATTTTCGTGAAAACCCTCATTATCAGCGGGAACGAAGTTGCGCGGGTAACGCTAGCAATAAATATTTGTGTATTTTTTTAAATAGTCATATTACCTTCATACAGGTGTGTATAAAAACCTAATTAATTTCTATTCTCGTAATGTTCAGTTGACTTTCTATCAGACAAATTGATTTTATATCTGACAGATATCAAAAATACATTTTAAAGTTAATGACAATTTTTTAACGCTAGATTACTAACCCTCGTCGAAGAAAAAATAAAAAGTATGCTTGAGACTTCGGGCTCAGATTAGTTAATAGTTATTTATTTATTATTATTTGTTGCTGTGGGCTTCAAGATTACTGCTTCGACCATTGCTGATCTTTTGTAGTGCCCTTTAATTAAATTTCCAACCAGTCTGAGTAGAGGCAACCAGTCTGGACAGACTGGTTGCCTCTAGGAACTTCCAGATGTGCTGGGCAGAGAGCTGTTGTATCTCCTCTGGAAGCAGAATATACTTTCCCATGTGTATACTTCTTTTGTACATGAGTAGTCCGCAGGAGCAGAGAATGTGCATGGCACTTCTTCTTCTTCTTGGCAGAATCTGCACATCGCGGACTGGCTTATGTTAAGGTTAAACAGATGTTTATTAAGTTTGCAGTGTCCTGTTAGTATTCTAGTCACGGCACTAGTTTTCTGTCTTTTGAGCTCGATGAGTTCTTTGGAGAAGTTTTTATTGTGACCACTTATTAGGGCTTTGGCATGTGTTTGTCCTGGGACAGATTTCCATAGTTCCTTCGCCATAAGGTCACACGAGTTTTTTGGATATAGTAGGCTCGTTGTTTGGCTATGCCGCAAAAAGGTTTCGGTCCTGCCTGAGGGTTGTCAGCACCAGTCCTTGCAAGTTCGTCTGCCATTTCATTTCCATAGTTAATAGTTACTTCTTCGGGCCGGTTTCACCACTCCCGAATAGCTTATTTTATTAGTCAAATAAACTGACTGTGTTTTGGCAGTTTTAGTACTGTTAAGTATTATTAATATCTGTGGTTCTAGTATGGTTTGCCCCCCTATTCTCGTGACATAAACCGATTCTATTTCCATTCAAATTCAATCGCTGTCTCAGTCATACAAAATAGGAATTGAACGGAACAACGAGTGAGTTTGAATCGAAATAGAATCGGTTATTGGTGGGTTGGTTGATGATTCTTAATTGGCAAATAGCCTATTCGGGACTTTATTAGTGAGTGTTGAAACCCGCACTTAATGTAATATTAACTTAAAAATGTTTAGTTTTAAATGCTTAGTCTAGTAATATAATTTTTTAAAGTAAATACTTAACGTAAATTTTAGTCTATGAAACTAATATTAAAAAGAGGTAGTTTGTGAGTTTGTAGGGGGTAATCTCTGGATATACTCAACCGATTTTTTAAATTCTTTTACCAATAGAAATTGTGAGTGTCATACGCTTGGTATATTAATCAGAAAAGTATATGCGGGCGACGCCGCGCGCAATAGTCAGTATTCGATAAAACGAAGTCAAAAGAACTTTGAAGCGTTATTTACTGTCAGTTGTATCTATTTAATCACTGAAGGTTATCTTTTCTAAGTCTTGTCAAGAGTCCCATGGGAACTATAGAAGCAGCGATTTTTTAAGTAGGCCCATATGTCATAATATGTATACGTAAATAACTTTGTTAGAATACATAAAGCGAAGTAAATGGATGCTCGCATTCCCGCACGGTCGCTCCAAAGGGTTTGTACTAATGATTTGTATTTCGCAAACGGTTTTAATGCGTGCCTTCGGACATATTTAAAATACAAACTTTGCCGTACCCTGTCCCACCCCCAAGAGCCCACATTTCGGTAGTTAGCGTGAGGAGGGTGAAACGAGAAAAAAGATCCCGCTGGAGTGGGGTAAAAAATGCGTAGTTTTAGCTAATCTGCATGGCCCGGGTGGGCCCTGTTTAAACTCGGGAGGCTTTTTAACAGTACAAAAATGAGATGGGGCGCGGGTGGCATGTGTGAATCGGACGTATTACGCGATCTATTTATGTGTTATACCACCCCCGTTAATATTGGTTGTCATGGCGACCGGTCGATTACTGCATCGCATCTACACGATTTTTCGTCGCTTTTTCCGTTGTAATCAAATGAGGTGCGACGCGTGTGCCCCCCACACACGGGGGCGGGGGGCGTCCGGTTGAGGGGGGGTGTCACGCGTGTACTCAATTATCCGCAGTGAATCAATAGCGAGATGAGGGTAGTTGGATGTTATAATTTTTTTTTTATCTGTTTAATTTTTTTTCCCCTCGACCTAGCGTCTAATGCCGTTGACCTATTTATAATTTCGAGAGTAAAATTACTCTACGTTGCCATAACAAAGGTGGAAGAAAAATCGATTATGAAGCGTTATTGTAAGGGGGGAATGTTTAATGGCAACCGGGGGATCGGCTTTCAATAACAAAGAGTTTTTTTTATTGTATTTTAATTTAAATTGTTATTTATACATACATAAGAGTGAAGATTAATTAATTCTGTACATATTTGTCATATATTATTTATTTTTATTGAGTGGTGCGTTAGTAGTGATCCTACTTGGCAGAAGACGAGGGTTCGAATCCCGATCGGAACAAACATTTTTTATATTGTATTTCGACGGTCCCTACGTACAAAGCGACATGTCTTGTCTAAAACCGAAGTTTTCAGGAGAGCGTTTTTAAGTTTTAAGTTAGTTTTTTAAACAAATTCCATTTACAAATTATAATCATATATCAATTCATATCTTTTCTATAATGTGTTACTGGTTATATAAAGTATAGAGTAATGTATTAATTTTTTTTTTCATTATCTTGGTAAAACTGTCAACTTGGTGGATGACTGTTTCTACGCTGTCAACTACGTCAGATAAATCTGAGACACCTGCTTTTACGTCGAAAAGATCAAAATAATGCGGCCGGTTATGGTCCTGTTACAGTCATGGTATGTATACGATTTAATAGCCAAAGTCCTTAAAGCGACTTAACACATTTACATCTTAGTGAGGGAACGCACGAGCAACTTTGTCTCTACGACTTATTTGTCTCTTACATCAAGTCTATGGGTTAGTATGAAAGTGCGCGCACGAGCGACGCGACACCCGGGAGACTTTTTTTGTCCGCGGGAGACAAAATAAATTTCCAGAGTTGCCAACTTATAACGGAAAATTTTATAGAAAATGCAGTGTTGCCACCTTGGTTTTTGAAAAAGGGCAGTAGGACGAGCTAAAAAGAGCTAGATTTTTTATTAGAGCAAATTTTGCCAAAATAAGGGCTAGATTGCTCTTTTCGGGCTAAAGCATGAAAAAACGAGTGCACATACTATAAAAAGATCTAGCCCGAAAAGGGCTAAGGAGGATTTTGGCGCCATCTACTATAGCGTCCACTTGGGGTCGTGATTAATTTAATTTCTATGTGTTTCATCGTTTGATTCATAGTATTGATTGACACAAGCATAACTTGAAGAATTTTCTGATTGCCAAAACGAAAAAAATAAAAAAATAAAATAAGGGCTAAAGGTGGCAACACTGAGAAAAACTTGTGTCGCTGTCGCTCTCGTGCGCGCACCTGAACAAATTGCGGCAAGGAGACGGCGCCATAGACAAAAAAGTCGTAGAGACAAAGTTGCGTTCGTGCGTTTCCTCTCTTAGGAAAATCTCTCGCAAATGGCGTAAAGTTCGTCAAAACGGCGGCGTGTCCCATACAGTCATGTCCTTTTGTACAGCGTTGCCAATAAAAAAGGTCATGTTTGAGATATCCGTATAAACGACACCAATTCGTTGTAAATAATATAGTTGTTCACATATACCATACGTCATGTATGTCTCGTAAACCAGACAATATTTTTTTTACATGGATATGTGCGTATGATCAGTCTAAAGCTAATTATGCATTAAAAATGTCATTTTCGACATGACTCTTTATACGTAGGGACCGTCGATTTATTTTCTAGTGGATATTCCCTATGGCCAAATGGTGCTGTGTGAATTATGTAGAATTTATTTTGTTATTATTAATTGGACAAAGTTTCAGAAATATTTTGAAAAGTTAATTACGTTTTTTTTATTTAAAAAATCTCCACATTGCATCCATATGAAGGACTATTTTAATTTTTTTATACCACCAAGGTGGCAAACAAGCATGGGCCGTATGCTAGTTGCCTGATGTTGGGGAAATCACTTGAGGGTTGCCGACCCTGTAAAAAATGGAGCTTTGGACTAATAATAAAATATCACATCACTGTCAAGCAATCCAGACTACTTGGTATTTACCATCCATCGTCTGTATGTAGAAGTCATGTGATGTCTGTCTGCCAGGCCCCTAACAATCCCATCGCTAGTATGATACTCTGGCAATGAAGGATGTCATTCGGTGTCATTGAATTGCATTGAATGTGAATGTTTTAACAACAACACTGTAAGAGAGTTGCTTCAATACGCGCTAACGCGACGACGACGCACATTTTTTTTTTTGCCATCTGCACCTAAGACCTTGTCCAGAAGGGGCGAATACGCCGAATGTTTAGCCGCGTTTGATAATCCATCGCGGAGTTGCAATCATTTCGTCGTGAGGTCTAACATACAAATAGTTCAATGTAGCACGAAAAGCGACGCTAACGCGAGTACATGTGTACAGGGTTTATGTGTGGTACGAGTCATTTGCGTTAAGTCTAAAAAAATCCGCGACAGACTTTCCTCGTGCTTCTCTCAATTTAGTTGAAACACTGTTGTGTTTTCAAGCCATCTGACGTTCACTGACTGGGCTTCACAATTCTCATTTATCAACAGTGGCCAAAATAGGCGAATTGAGGATTCAACAGTATTTTGTTACCATTGTTTTCAAATAATGTTTTTTAAAGTTTTTAAGGCATTAAAATAAAATGTTTAGAAATTCTTATAGCGCCATCTATGAAGTTTTTCCGGAACTAGATAGTTGAACGTGCGTCGTTTTATATTTTCTCCTCTCGGATAAATTTTTCGTAGGTTCGAGTAATTTTCCGGCAGTAAGTTTATTCTGTTCACCACTCAACAGATGGCGCTTTATCGATTTTCTCGAATGAATTCCTCCTTCATAGTTTTATTATTTGCTTCGTTTGCAATATTATATTTTTTATTACTTACTTTTTTTTATTATGAGTAATTATTTACTGATGCTCTAATAAAAACCCTTAAGAACTGATATCTGTAAAGTAATTACATTTAATCTGTTGGTGTTCTAATAAAATAATCAATTAGATATTAGAATTTATAGTTATTTATACCATATTTATACCTACTGAGAAAGGTCTGGAGTAGGAGGTCTGAAAACTAGCTCGAATAAAAAACAAGAAACTGTTTTTGTCAAATATGTAATGAATAATATTATTATAATAGTTCTTAGGTTTAGAAATGAGATGGCGCTAGAGGATATTTTTTTAGTTTCTTTATTATAATAACGAAGTTATTTTTTTTATATATAAAAACAAACAGGAAAATAAAACAATTGTAGACTTTGCAAATTACTTTAAATTTATTTTATAAAAGTAAACATATTATTATAATAAAATATTCAAATTATTGACGCAAATTAATAATCGTTAAATACTATTATAATGTTATTATTAACTGGTGTATTATATTTTTCTCTAGAACTGCTTGGAATCATTTTATATCACGAAATGTATGGAGTGCGGTTTAATAACGATTTTTATTATTTATACTAATAAATATAATCAATAAAAATTGTATAATAAGGAAAAGGTACTCTCGTATATTACATATATACAATCAGTAAATAGTTATACATAACAAGTGACCCACAAGAAGGTAACAAGTTATCGAACAATACATTATAATTAAATGGAAATAAACTTGAAAAAAAATTGCATGAATTTGTGTAAAAAAATACGAAGAAACTTATAAATATATTGTTTTAAAAAAAAATGGATTAGATGCATATTAGCCGTTATGAAATTGGCTAGTTCGACCGGCGAAGTCTCACAAAAAATCCGCTTTTTTATGTTAAACAGCAGACAAACAGGCAAGCGGGCCACCTGATGGAGACTGGTCACCGCCGCCTGTGGACATCAGCAACCCCAGGGGCGCTACCAATGCGTTGCTCAGCTCTGACTAAACCTCTAATGTACCTCTTAAATATTCCAATGACATATTCTGAAGGGAACACCCTCTGTGTTTCCTGGGAGCTCATTCCACATCCGTATAGTGTCAGCGAGAAACGTTCTTTCGAAGCTTCGAATTGCCACCAACAGGCGTTGAACCGTTTGCTTGTTTGTTTGCTCTATGACATCATGGCCCATTGCTGAAACTGAAGTAACCATATAACCGATATTACTCAAAATTATAATATTAAGATTAAACCACACTCCATCAAAATGCTCACTGCTGTTTTTATAGAACAACAGTAACTAACCTTAATAACATATCAATAAAGTCCGTTTTTTGCTTGGCACGTATAATTTTCGTTTGTCACACGGACGGCACTAAATCTAATACAGAAAAATATAATATGAACTAATAATAAATCTGTTTATTTTACAATTACACACCTTATAGCCATGCTTAGGTAAAACACATGAAAAATTTTTTGAAAGAAAAATTTCAGCTCCCAGCCTCAGGTGGAATTCGAACCCATATGTCTGAGTGAAATCCGGCCGAGTCTTCTTTGTAACTGAGCTCTTTGTACCGTGACGAATCCCGCCTGGGACGAGGGAAAATATTTAATTGTCGTTTTTCTTTCAGAAATAAGAATTGTCATCAAACCTCTCGTCTACACTGTTTTAAACCACGTTTCCAAACCAATGTTTTAAACTAGTAAAAGTAGTATTAACTATCAACCTTCGATTGCTATGGCTTTATTTAATTAATGTAATAAAATAAATAATATTTATAATAAGTTTCAACAAAATTATGTCCAGTAGGATCCTATAATCATATAATATCAATTCCCTCTATTATAAACTTAACAATTTTCCCAAAACTATCTTCTTACACTATAAGCATAAATTTGGTGTGAATTCACATGAATGTCGACAATTTTACACAATTATATTACTAGCTATTCAAGTAAGTTTACTCGCGTAGTTCCTTCTCGAAAACATCGCTCTTAACACCAAATTTCTGAAAAGTATATTAATTTTAATTGCACATATAAATCTATTAAACCATTATTCCTTCCATCTCCATGGACGATGACAATGTATGTAGTGGGATGAACCGGCAAAATCGTTAATGTTGTATGTACCTAGTTTCAATTTTCTTTTAATGCCCCCGGTATTGCAAGTGTCTATAGGCTACGGTGATGCTTACCATCAGGCGGGACGTATGCTTGTTTGCCTCCTTTGTGGCATTAAAAATATGTTTACCAGTGACCATTTTGCCTTTGTTTCCGAAATGGTGGTAGTTTATAGAGTAAATTTTAATATACGAATGAATATAATTTGCCCTTTTGTATACTTCGACTAGAAAGTATCATTCTTTTTTTTAATTCTCATTTTAAAAAAATCTACACTACGAATCAATTCATAAAATATTCTTTCCATAACTAATAACTGCGTATAATTGTCGATAAATCAATATACTTACTCTATCATAATTATTAACTAATATTTGGGCACATAGACGTTTGGAACTTTATTTTTGTACGCATATATTTAGTGGTAAAACTATTTACAAAATAAAAACTTGAATATCATTTTAGCAACTTCGTCCTTTCAATGAATACTTCCTACTTCGTCTATTGTCTTTCTGATTAAATTCGATGAGTCCCAAGACAGCTGCTGTAGTCGACAACAGCGACCAATTCGTAGTTTCTCCCCGTAGACGACAAAAAGTCAATGCTTATTGTCAATCTGAGGTCGCCATTGCTGATTCTGGCTAAGCAGGAGACACAGCAGCAGCGGTGAGAATGTGTGGTGGGCTTGTTCCGATTTAACAACTTCGTATTTTTTTTTTAAATAATTATTTTGTTCTCATAAACTAAAAAGTGAGAAACAACATGGGGTGACCAGCTCTAGCGTTTTTTGGACCAGGTTTTGAAATTTTAACTTTAACTTTGATTTATATGGTTAATACAATAGATGGCCAGGTAATTTCAATGCATTATGGTATTATGGTGAGTACAGACTGCTGTGCTTGTTTGCTACCTTAGTGGCATATTTAAAAAAAACACTATGGGAATTTTGTTACATTACATTATTACGTTACAGCAGTCTGTACCAGACTTAAAATGTAACAAAGTATAATTTAAAATCATCTTCCCAAATTAGTCAAATAGTCTATTCTTCCTTTAGAACAAAATATACAATGTCTATGAAAACACATAATTTTTACAATTTTACCAACATTCAAATTGACTTTGACATTTTAACCATAGATTTAAATAGAAGAAATGTAGTCATCACTAAATCTATACGTACACTTAAGACGGCTACTCGGCGACACACAGAGGGACAAAAAATTTGTACATGGAATACCTACGTTTAGAATTTTTTTTGTACAAAGCGAGTTACGACACAATGAAAATTTACGAAAAGTTTTCCGAAAGTTATGGATTGTTCAAGGAAATTAATTCAGCGCCACAAAGTCACCAGAACATTGATTTTTGTAAATATTTGTATTTAACCACAGTTGAGACAAATAAAATACTCACAACATAATCCCTGTCAATCGAATCCATGCATTCTGACGCATGAGTGACGGCCAATTCAGCCACCGGATAGTCAAAAAAAATTTTTTTTAACTGTATGAATTGTTTTAAATAACACCATCTAGTGACAAAAAATCGAAACTAAATAAAACAATTACTAACGTCATTTTCATTCAGTTTTATATCTCGCTCTGTATAAATTGTTTCCTTGTATCTTGGACAATATCTACATAGAAACTCGAACAGCAACAGTTAACAAAATGGAAGTAACATAAAAGACAGGTAAACACAGAAGCTTACAATAGTTTACAAGAACTACTAACTAGTAAATTTTACAAAATTACACCTAATAGTGTTGTCTATATTGCTTTACCAGTGTGAGAGAATGAAACAGGAACATACAAAATATTAGGCCACTTTCTAACTGGATTGGTGCGGCGCGCGTCAGATCACTATTTAGTACCTACCGATAGACGATCAATCTTCAGTAATTTTTTGATTTTCACTCAAAATGACGACCACGACCACTCATTCAAAAACTATACGACAACCACGACCACTCTGTCAAGAGTGTAGCGACGAAGAAGAAGAAATCATCCCCATTCAGGCGGCTTGAATACACAGGCCTCGGCCAATATGCATAGGATCAGTGTGGCTGAATGCCTTCTAATACCCTCGATTAAAGGCAGACCCGTACCTCTGCAGTGGGATGATTAAATATTGATATGAAGATCAATGTTTCGTGATAAAGTAGGAGAGCGGCATGAAAAACTAACGAAGACAATTATACAGTAAGAAAGTAGCCTTACACAGTACTACAAAGTACAAACTAAGGATTTGTCTTTGTACACATAATGTTTATGAATGTAAAAATTGCAGCAAACATTTTTTAATGTGCTTTAAATATTATAAAAAATATACAATTATTAAAGAAAATATTTTCTTTGATGTTAAAGGTATACACATTCCTACTATAGAGTAGGTAGAGAAAACAATCGAAATTGTTTGCATTAGAATTTCTGAAATATAAAATATCTTAATTTTGACAAGTTATAGAACTTCTTATACAAATTCATTGATAGATCACTTTTTCATAGTAAACATTATTTTTGCGTCGCTCACACCGGCATCGCAACAATATACCATCCAAAATTCGAATACCCCCAAATTTCTAATCACATTTTTTGGCTTAAATCTATGTACACGGGATAAAATAAGCCCTTCCGAGAATTAACTGGCGCAATCTGTCTTCGCTGGCTCGTTCTCCTCCGTGATAGTGATCATTGGAGGCGCCTCAAACGTTGTATCTCCAGGAGATGACTCATTCATCAGCTTCTCAAACTTAGGTGACCCTGACGGCAAGATCGCGTCTTTAACCGATTCATACACATCTGTCCTTATTAAAGGCAAAGAAGCTCTTTTCCCTTTCAGAACCTCTCTAGGTACATCATCTTCTTCTATCGTTTCCATTGCCGAATTCTTCTCTATAACTCCATCTGGGACCTTGTCGTTCTCTAACCGAACAGGCAAACTATCAGCTCTATTCAAAGTCTGCTTTTTTGGACTCTCAATCTTTTCTGCTATCGGCATAGCAACTCCATTCTCCACTTTTCTGTCTCGTTGATCTAATAAATGTTGCAAACTGTATTCTCTGGCTTGAACATCAGAGAGTAAAGGTCCATCAGTTGAACCTTCAATACAATATCCTGGCCCTTGCAGAACATCGTTACCAATTATGGAATCTTGTTTGAAGATTGCAGCTGTGACCACTGGTTTGTCAGGATCTGTAGGTGTTTTACTGATTAGTGGCTCTTGGGAATTGTCACAAACCATACCTTCTATTATATCCTCTTTAGAAATATCGTATCCAGCGTATACTGGGTAACCAAAAGGGCCTTGTTCGTACCCTATTTGACTACCATACGAATAGCTTACATTATGAGAGCCGATAGATGACATGCTAAGATCTGATATAGATAATCCGGTGCTGGATAGTGCTAAAGCTTTTCCCTTTTCATATTTGTCGTCGCTTTTCTCACTCTCTTCATTATTCTTCTCCAATTCTTCGGGCACGCGATGTATGAGGGCCTGGTTGGTAGATATTTGCGGGTCGTGAGGTGGAGAATTTTGGAGAGACTTGTTGTTTGGTCTGTATGCAGTCGACTGCTGAACTTCAACTACGAATATGCCTTCATTATCAGGGGAGTATTTCATTTTTGTCTCACGTCCATTTTTCGTTATATCCTGAAACAAAAACAAATCGTAAATATACCATAATGTCAATCCTTACATAATATGCTTCTGGGTTAAAGATATCAATGTTTCATTATTTCTCTTAATTTCTATCCGATATTTTATCATTGTTTACCAAGTTGGAATACATTAGTAAAATATACCTACATTTCTAGTAGTTGCTAGGGAAGGAAGACCTTTCAAAACTTCCTACTCTATCTAATTTCTCTCTGATTTGTTGTGAGTTCCAAGACAGCCGTAGTTTCTCCCCCCGGGAAGTCAATAAGCTTCATTGGTTATTGGCAAACTGAGGTCGCCATTGTTGATTCTGGTCCTACAGGAGACACAACGGTGAGAATGGGCTTGTCTCGATACCTACATTTCTCTCCTCCGTTTCCACAATAAGGTGGTTATTCTTCAGGGTCATGGTGAAGATGGAGCCGTTGGCAGGTTGGGCGTCTCCTCCTTCGGTGTCTCCTGCACTCTCTTCAGTTGGTGACTTCAACTGGAAAAAAAGAAAACATTTTTAATTATGGATTCTACTTTTTCTAAAAACAATACTGCCAACGGCATAACAATATTGTCACTTTTGTATATTTAATTACCGAAGACTTGAGTGAACATGTCAACAATGTTATAAATTTTATAAGGTAAAAATGTTGACTGGCTTGATAAGGTACTAAAGTGACAACATATTTATGCAGCTGACTGTACATTATAATACCATATTGATATGTGTACTGAAATATTAAAAATAATGACACTCCTAGCACGAATCAATAGATTTACTATTAATTCTAAACTCTTTGCTCCTCATTAATTCTGTGTGTTTGTGCACGAATACGTTGAGCTAACACTTTACTCGTTTCAATATTTTCAATCCATATTTTTCTGAAACTAAAACAAAATAAAAAACTGTCATACGACGAGAAAATATCACGACAATTCCAGCGAAATATTATTGTAGCGAGTGGAAATTTCTTATTGTTGCATTCACGGCACGTTTCATATTCCGCCATTTTGCGGCGTCTATAAAACTAGACGTCTGTTGTCACAGCTATAAACTCAAACATATTAATATTTTATCATACATCATAATTTATGACTACAATTTAAGTTATATTTATACCTAACTTGGATAGACATATGCCATCGCAGCTTTTTGTAGAGATCTATAAAAGAGGAACAGTTCTTACATAATATTGTTTTGTTACGTCTCGAAGGGTTTATTAGACAGCGTTTTCGATGAAAAATTTTAATGAAACTTTCAACAAATATCGTCAGATTTCTTTCAATTTAAATTAAAACTTGAGAAATTCTTGTGGTTGAGATGATGATTGTAATATTGAGAAGCTGAATGACCTCGTTGTGTTTAAGAGAAACGAACACTCAAGTCAAGCAATGACAACCTCAGTCAATGCTTGAATGGGCTTAAAAGTAACCCCAGATACCTAAATCATTCTTGGATGGGTTTAAAAAATTCCGAGTTCCGCTTACTGAAATAACCCTTGAAATAAACTTGATTGATTCAACCTCAATCAAAGGAATTGTGTATTCAAAGATTCCAACTGTTTCCATTTAAAATATTAAAGCTGAAGGACTCTTCCTTTAATGAATAAACATCTTTTTGATCTGACATTTAAATATTATTCTATTTTGTACTGTAAAAATTAGGCCTAACTTACACGAGCGTTAGTTTTTGATAGTGATCACATAATGATTTTTGTATGTAGAACTTGGTACCGGCTTGAACCGGAAGTAACACAGTCACAGGTAATGAGGAGCCTTAAGAATATATTTTCCTGACCATAAAAAGGTAGAACTTGGCTTCTACAAACAGTCATGCATATTTGTTTTGTGCAAGATTTATACTAGCTTCTCGGCCGTAGAGTCGAAAAATATTAATTTCTGCAAGACACAAACCGCAATGTGTTTCACACTAAGATAATACAAAAAATGACTACTATTTGCTTGGGATGCTTGCTAACGTTTCTTCCTGCTAATGACCCTGTATGTATTGACGAATCATTCACCTTCGTTCACGTGAACGCTGACCAGGGCATAAGCGAGAGCGGATGGTTAATGGTATATTTTATTTGTTAACAATACAAAACATTCTTCCTTCTACCACTCGCCTCCTACATAATTATAAGCAATGGTCTATCAAATGCAAAATGAATTTTCAAATTCAAATGAGGGTCGGTTTGGTCTATTAATCACGTTATGTTTTTTAGATTCCATGATGATGTTACGTGGTGATTTTTTGTGTTATCCTCCCAATATCACGTTTATTTTTATATAAAATCTATAGCATTTTATTAATTGCATATTTTAATGTCTTGGGTTTATTTACAAAATAGGCAAACCTCATTTCTAGCTTCAGATTATGACGTGTTGTAGTCATCGCAAGTTACATTGTGATATGTTCGGAAGCCTGTCTTTCTGACTCAGGATTATTTAAAAACTATACTAACACATTTATCAACAAAAAAATACAAGTAACATATCAT
Source organism: Endotricha flammealis (assembly GCA_905163395.2). Taxonomy (NCBI): domain Eukaryota; kingdom Metazoa; phylum Arthropoda; class Insecta; order Lepidoptera; family Pyralidae; genus Endotricha; species Endotricha flammealis. Next base: position 14,993,687 of record LR990864.1, on the reverse strand, counting down.
TTTTTTAATCATTATTTACTTATTTTACATAATTTCCCTTCGAAATACCTTCAAAACTTCTTTATTAAAATCTCTGAAAGTTTATCCCTTGCATATTATCATATTATCCTGACCAATTATACTTGATCCCCGAAATTTCATCATAAGCCGACATTCACAGTATTTTTCTTTAACTAAAGGAATGATGGTAGGTCAAAATATACTGGTTTAATCGCTATACTCGGATAGAATTTCTTGCTTATACCTATTTGATTATGAAACTACGTTACCGAATTTTGAATTTTAATCTTTATTTCTTTGGTAACAGAGTTGTAAGTTGTAATTGTGATTTTGTCAAAAAATACAATAAAACATTGTTATTTTGGTTTTTGATGGCCAATATAATATGTGTGAATAACCGAGGTGTGTAGGATTTATAATTAGGAATTCTTATATTAGAACACAGCTTTTTCTTTTCGTGAGATTTTTTTTTAATAGAAGAGGACAAACGAACTAGTCACCTGATGGTAAGCAATCGACTTGCTGTTGTGTAAAATGAGTAAACCCTTGGATATCCACGACCAAAAGAATCTTGAATTCGTTATGCACTTATGAAGGAAGGACGGGAAAAGAAACAGGAAGTAGGAAGCAGCTAGGGCGGGTATTTCAGAAATACGAGACCAATGCTATTATTAGTATTGCTATTAAGGCTACGATCTTCTGTAAGGTGGAGGTCCTTCCATAGACGGGCTGCTCCGATTTAAGGAGATTATCCTCTGTGCCCTACCTCTTAAAAATATAAATTAAAAAAAGTATTACTTTGCACTACAAACTAATAAAACTAATTTATTTATTTCTATATATTTCACAATCTAAATACATCCCAAAAGTGCCAATAACTCTCGATATACTAACAACGAAATTAACGACAAAAACCCGTCGCAACACCTACTCAGAACGCATCTCGATGCACCAAGCTAGGTGGTACTTAGGTCTAACTTACTCAGTTCAACGGCCGGTCAACGACCGTGAATTTGGCCGGTTGTACATTTTTTTCTCGTCTTGCAATCGTGTTGCAGTTTTTAGATGCACCTACTCTTGTTATAAGACTATCTAACGGGAACAACGAAACTAATGGAGACACACAATGTGAAATTGCTCCAAAACGATTCACCAAACATTTTATATCGTTTTAAGACACGTCATACTTATCGCACTAATATTATAAAGACGAAAGTATGTGAGTATGTTTGTTACTTCTACACGCTCAAATGGCTTGCCAAATTTTTATGATATTTGGCATGTAGGTAGCTTGATACACACCGAAACGTACGCGACTCCTGTAGGATTTGGTTAAAAGTCTGATAGTGAATAGCGATTTATAATGTAGGTGGCGCTGCTATGCGTAAAATTAAAAAAACGCGGGTTACACCACGGGCAGCACCTAGTTTAGTATAAAAGCAAGTCAATCTTTATATTTACACTAACTGATCCGTCCAACTCTACACACTCGTGAAGTTGGCCGAAAATGAGAGTATCGAGCGGGCTCCTCTTATTTCGTCTCAATTTTCCTTAGTTTTTTAAACTTTTTATGAAACACTACTCTATGACACTTGTATGCGCGCAGGCATTCATCGGCGCAGTGCGTTGCACTATAGCAAGCCAGTTTGACTAGATTTTTGGCAACCCGACGCCTGTCCCGCCCGCCCGTCCCCCGCCCACGCCTTATGAGTTTTTGATGAGTTAGAACTTTGGCCTCTTAGTTTATGAAATTCCATACAGATGTGATAATAATTTTAAGTTTGTTTCATTTAAAATAATAACATATGAAAGTAAGAAATAAGGTGACAACCATTATCCTTACTAATATAATAAATGCGAAAGTAACTCTTTCTGTCTTTGTGTTACCTCTTCACGTTTGAGCCGCTGAACTGAAAGGAATGAAATTTGATGTGGCGATAGTGTGAGACCCGAGAAAGTACAAAGGATAATTTTTATCTCAGAAATCACCCCCTAAAGGGTTTTCTAGAACTGTCCGTTTATTTCAGGAGTAAGCTACCCTAAATCTTCAAGAAACTTGCAATGGTTAAGGAAATAATCACTTGACCACGTTCGAAGAGTAATTCTTTCGGGTACATTAAAAGCCCATTACACTAACTGCTGCTGGCTAAAACGTCAATTACTGCCCACCCAAATGTAACAAAGATTACACTTGAATTTATTTTCTTCTAGTCGCCAGTGACTTTGCTCGTAGTATTGATCGTAGAATAAAAACTAATAACCAAATCTGTAGGAAAATTAAATTTATAAACTTTTGCTAGATCGAAGCAATCATTATGCGATATGTACAGATCTTCGAGATATGAGCAAAAACGTACAATCCCCGCTAACTAGCCAACTCCCGCTTACTCCCTCAGCGCACCCCCCACCCTCGAGGAATTTTAATATGTTGATCTCCAGATCAACATATTAAAATTCCACAAGGTATAACTGTGCAAAGTTTCAAAACTACACGAATTATTTGCCCTGATTTGATTATTTTTTTTGGATTAAAAGTACAGTACGCAGAATATCAATATAAATAGTGCTATTTTCTCGTAGCATATATGCATATATTTCTCGCAGCATACGTAGAAGCAGTCTTTTATTTCTTCTTTTGCCATTTCTTTTCCCAGTGGTTATTTTGCTTTGTTTCCGAAATGGCGATAGTTTATACATTAGCTTATTTATTTAATACATAATAATAATAATATGTACAACATAACCAGTGAATGTGCCTGTAAAAAGCCTACTCTCTAAATTAAGCCGATCATTATGAAAATTTTTATGCATATTTTCAGGGGTATAGAGCCCAACATAGGCTACTTTTTATCCCGTGAAACTATTAACATTCCAATGGGAAAATATTTTTTTTCCTATTGGTTTTCATTTTCGATGTTCGAGATTCATTGCGATGTCAGCCAACAGATGGCGCCACAAGTCGCGCTAAGGGTTGTTTTGTTGTCAAACGAGATCTATGTCATGAAATAAACCGCGAGCAAAGCCGCGGGGAAAAGCGAGTACAGAATAATAAATATGTAAAATATGACGAGAGAATGTGCCTGTGGTAAGGTTATTCTCTAAATAAATTCATTTTATATATTTTTATGTACCGCAGGGTCGTTTCTGTCCCAAAGAAAATCCTCGACAGAGACCGCAGCGATACCGATGGGTTTCAAGGAGCTTTATAGATAAATACCCTTTATGCAAATCGTACCTAACTCACGTGCCTACGAAGTTTTAATTGAATTCCTGTCATGGGTCTTATACGTATAAGAAGGCTACGTACATTCATTGTGTATATGTTTGTTGGTAAGTCACGTTTTAAACTAACTTGGACTTCTTCGTTTGCTCTATACGATGCTGATAGGCTTGAGTATTCACTACTTAGAATTCTAGCGAATGTTTCATTACAGAAAAACAATCGTATCATCATATGCCACTGCACAAATACAGGTCCTCCTTCAATCGAAGGGGATTAGAGCGTACTCTGCCACGCTGCTCCAACGCTGATAGGCAGAGGCCACATACGGCTTTACGTCAAAATCTTTGTTCTCAGTTCTCTATCCTGGTTATCTCTTTCCTTGGTTGCTTGGGCATCCTGCGTGACCGCCAGTTAATTTGTCCCTTGTATATACCATTCCCAATACCTTTTAAATAACCCAAAATTCAGTAATTCCGATACATATCATAAAGAATGGTAACAGTTCGCACGCCACGACCCCAGGGCCTCCACGCCTTCAAGAGATAAGGCTTCGCTTCGAGAAAACAGTGAATTATGGGCGGTGGGACACGGAGAAATTGGGTAAGGTGTACAGATATACTATACAATGTAATTAAAATAAATAATTATATAAGAATAACTATTATACTAGGTAGGAGGAGCTCGATGACATCGCTTGGTGTCGCACTCCAATATGAACACGCAAGTTAAGCGACGTCGACCCTAGCCAGCGTTTGGATGGGTTTCGTTATCTCGAGCTTCTCCGCGCTTCGGAGGGCATGACAGTCGTTAAGTCAAGTTGGTGGCCTTCGGGCGGCCTCTGCCAATCCGCATTGGAGCAGCGTGGCAGAGTACGCTCTAATCTCCGTATAATCACTTTCAAATTAAAGAACCCATATCCCTGCAGTGGGATGATTATGGGTTGACATGATGATGTTGATGATGACTATACTAGGGGAAACCGCCGCCCATTAGAACGGAAGTTCCCAAGTGGAGCGGCGCGCCTATTTCTGAACGCGCTGCTGCCGCCACCCGCCGCACCGGGTGGTGGGGTTGCGGAAGTACCGCCACCACCACCACGCACCAGTTCCCGCAACCCCACTGTTAAGGCGAAGAAGGTGGCAGACAGTCAGGTTTTTCGTCGGTATGGCTCATTGCTAAGAGGAGAGCACGACAGACCTCGTCACTTCCGCAAGACATGCAGTAATGCAGTTTCCTGACTATAAACAAAAAAAGGTGCACTAGACATCTAAACTAAGGCATACTCGACTAAAGGCTCAATAAAAACAGTTCAATTTCATTCATTTTAATAGTTTTTAACAATATCTTTTTTGTTGTCAGTACATCCGCCAGTCTCTATGGATTATCATTATCAGTGATCGCATCATACCCGAAATTTCATCCAAAACATGGTCTTAAGTTTTCCAAAATCGCTTCATATTATACTAAAGGATACTCTTATCCTAATCATTTATTTGAAAAAGAGACGTCGTCAAAACATGACGGAAAAAACTTTCGTCATCCATAATCATCCCAATCCTATGTCCTGAATGACTGACTGACTGACGGATTACCAACATCAGTGCCGGTTATCCGGATAACGGAAAACCGAACCTAATCAGCCTAAACCGCTGATCGTAGAGAAATTTGGAGGGTGTATTCTTTGTATGACGTGGGCATCCGATAAGGATTTTCCCACGGGAAAGCGGGATATACACACACGAAATAGGGCTGGTTTCTTAGTCTATACTAATATTATAAAGTGGAGAGATTTGAATTTTTGCTTGCAACAAATAAACTCAAAAACGACTGACCGGACCGATTTAAAAAAATATTTCACAGTTGGGAAGTTTTTTTTTTTTTTACGATGTTGTGCAAGCTAGTGAAGCGCTAACGGGATACGCTTCACCAGCAACATTGGTTTTACGTGGGCGAGGTGTCAACCCGCCGCACAACCCCCGAAATGCTGGAGGACCACACCCGTCGTTGGTCAGCGAGTCCATCGGACTTAGCCGGTTAGTGTAGCTAGGCTGTACTACCGACCATTCCCCTATCCGCCACGTTGGGGACGCTCCCCTACGCTGTGAGGGCCAGCGCGGGGCGTTGGGAAGTTAGACTATTCGCGGGTGACAACCTATAACCTATATTATATTTTCCAAAAAAAAATTGGTATCTTTACAAAAACACGTGCAAAGCTGAGTCGAGGCACTAGTCTCTTATAAACGGGATTGTGTGGGTATTGTACATCATGAAACCACTCTCAGAGCTGAATTATGAATCTGATCTATTATTCAAGAAGTGTCAAGGTAAGTCACTAAGAACGATGGTCTTGCAGTTGAAAGACCTGGATTAAGAAATGTACATATCTATTTATTAATGCTCCATGTTAGTCTGAAAAACATGGCTCTTTTTACTCTACTGATAATGTATTTTATTACCCCTTTTTTAATACCTAAAGTTACGTAACCAGTTACGAAAGAAGAATTATATTCGCTGTTTTGTAACTAGTTGTGAAAAGAAGAAGAATTTTCCCACTTTCATAACTTCCTCATTCCGTGTGCTTCCCGCATTTTTTATCAAATGTGGATTAGTTGTCAGTGTTTTCATTACTTTTTATTTTAATATCACTGACTTGAATTAACGATGACTGTTAACTATCGAAAACAGCCGGGACCGACGGCTTAACATGCTCACCAAAGCACGGCGTAGCTCCAAATAACGAAACCCATCCAAACACTGACTAGGGTCAACGTTGTTTGGCTTATTTGTTTAAAGTGAGACACACAGCGATGCCATCGAACTTCTCAAGCATAATTTTTATACTACTGCTTACCCCATGAACATTATAGGCGTGAGTATACAATGTAAGTTTCCCAAAGTCTCCCCAGTTCCGTCACATCCCATTATAATGAGTTCTAATAAATAATGCAGCCGCATGTCAAGGCAAGGTCTGCCCGCCCTGCGACCGCGAGGTCATTGATTCACACCGCTTTGTGCGAAGTGCAAAGACCCGGGAGGCGTTACTATACTTTTGTACTAGACTTTTTGCCTGAAAGTATCTAGATATGACAATCTGGTGGTGGTGCAATTGGTAGCTTAGTGACCACACTTTTGGTGCTAAAGGGCGCCTCCTCTATCCGTCTGCTCCGTTAACGGTCTAGCCCATAGACGTTTAATACTAGAAAGCTGTAATTTTGCATGTCTACCTACACATATTAACTATGCTAGCAAAGTAGTAGGTAGAACAAAATCTTAGTGTTAGAAATAGTCCATATAGTGAACCTACAAGGAAAACTATTACTTTACTAGTTACCGCGCTTATCTGCAAACAAGCTAAGCATAGAAAAAACGGAACCCTGCATTGACACGGACTAGGCCGGTTTTGTTTTCTTTACAATAATTTAATTATTCATAAAAAAATAAATCATTCTGGAATGCTTATATTTCTATTATTGCTTGTTTGCTTACTATAATCAAAAAATAACTCCATAAACTGTTAGGTCGATGAGCTCAACAAAGGAACTAAAATTTTATGTCGGAACAATGTAACCTTTCAACCCAATCTTAAGGTGGACATTACGTTACATTACCCTGTCTAATATACAAAATTTCTTGCGACTACTTCCAAGGCTCGTCCACACTAGGGCAGATGTTACTTTAAGTCCCCAAGAGATAAACTTTGCCTACATTTATGAAAATTATTATGCCGCTGGATGCAAGCCACTACCAACCGGTCGCGCTGAAATTGTTTGGAGGAGGCCTATGTCTAGCTGTGGACTTCTTGTACCTGAGATGATAATGATGATGTATGAAAATTACTTAAATTAAATTGATTCTTACTTGGAACAAAAGGTTTTTCATGTGCTATTTTGTCATAAAAAAGACACTCGCTCATGTGGGCAGCAAACAAATTGCAATACGTGTGCCCTAGTGCAGACAAGCCTTTACACCGCTCGTAAACAGCGTAATGTATTTTTTACAGCGATATTATCTAGCCTCGTAAAAACGCACACACCGTCATTCTAATTTTCAGAAGTTGTTAGTCATATAAACTTTTGAGAAAACACATAAAAAGAGGTTCATTGTTATATTGTGCATCGCCTTAGCTTAATTGCTAGGTATTCTAATTCATCATCAACCCCCATAGGCCCACTGCTGGGATAAGCCACCCTTCTCTATCACAAGCCATCCCAATCCAGTTTCTCTCAGCAAAGTGTACATTTTCATCAGCCCTTCTATTCTCGTAACAAAAACAGATTCAATCTCGATTCAAACGCAATCGCTGTCTCACTTATACAAAGTAGTAGTAGAACAGGACAGCGCGTGAGTTTTAATCGAGATTCTGTTTTTGTCACGAGAATAAAGGGCCAGCTCTGTCGGATAGAATTTTATCAACTTTCATTATGAAGTACAACAAAATTTCCTACAACGAATCGTGTTCATCTCGAAAAGCAAAAAAACCCTCTTTGTGCCACCCCTCCTGGAACACCCCCAGTGCGGACTTCTTGTATGTTTATGTCGTAACTGTCCAACAAAGATCCACAGTTAAAATTTCTGCTTACAACTTTTCCATCCAAAATGTATAATTTCTTGGACTATTAAGCAAAGAAAAGAAACAATACTCAGCAAATAAATAATAAGTAAAGCAAACAGAGGTGGCTGTCAGTTGCAGCCGGAAAATTAAGCGTGTTTCATTAAACGACTTCGTCTGCAATGGTTCCTTTTGGCTTAAGTATTATTTTGTCTGATCGTAGAACCCTGAAATTTGGAGGGTTGTTTGTATGACGTAGGCAACCTATAAGAAACGATTTTCCAAAAGTCCCACGGGAAAGGATACACTTAAAAGAAGTTGCGCGGGTTTCGCTAATAAATTAATTCTTTTTTACTTAGTTTCACGAAAATACTGATTTTTAAATAAACCAAGATTTTAAATTGACTTTATACCTATGTAACACCGAATCCTTAGTCAAGAGAGAGTGGCACGCTTCTTTGATCAATCGCCCGGTGATTTCAAAGAAGTGTAAGCTTTCCCTCGACCCCACCAGAGACTTGCGCCAAATTTTGTTATGTACAGTCAATGGCAAAAAAGATAATGACACGGAAATTAACGGAACCGTGAAATTGACATGTAGTCGTAATGTTATCTCAGATTAATCACAATAGTGGGGAACTCTCTAGTTTCCTAAATGGTTGTAGTTTATAGTATAGTTTATATTTAATATATTTTATTTTATTAGAATTATTTAATTCTTCTGCTTCTTTCTTCTTAGCCGTGTACTATTGCCAGAGTGGTCGTGGTCTTTGGTAGGTCGGGTCCCTCGTCACCGCCTCACTCGTGATACCACACCATGCAGCTCTATGCCTGGATCAGTGAGCGCTCTCGTTTATGGGACAGTGTGTCACAGAATTCAGCCTTAACCTTGACCTAGCCTGCCTGAAAATAGGGGCTGAGGTTTCGTTGAATTCTAACCAGTTTTGGATCTTATTCTAACTAGTAATATCTTTTTTGACTGGACTACGTGTGTCGTTGTTTCGGATGGACACTTTCATGGTCGCCTCCCAGATTCAGCGTGTCATAGTCCCTGTGATGTGGCCTAATCAATAAATAAAATATATGTTTCTCTGATATTTTTGATATGTATTCTTCCATTACTACAAAATTGTGTTGAATATTTATATATTTTTTTTATATTTTGATTATCAGTTACCGAAATACAAATTCCCGCAAGGGGCGTCTTTTAAAAGACTAGTGTAAAAGTTATTGCAACTGACTGTACCGATGTTAAATTGATTTATTAAAGCCCTAGCCTACTCGACATGCGATCTCAAAATACATTCCTTTTTATGACATAAAGCTTTTATGAATTTATTATAATTGAAAGAATAGAAAATGGATAATAATCTTCGTTCTTTTTCGTGTGCTTCCCGCAATTTGACGACCTCCGTGGCGTTACCACGCCAGACCCAGGAGTTCCCGGGTTCGAATCCCGGTCGGGTCATGATAAAAAACTAACTTTTTTAACAGTCGAAATCGATGGCTTAAAGTGCCCTGAGAAGCACGGAGATGCTCGAGACTAATAAAACCCATACAAGAACTTTATTATTTAGCTTGCATTGTACGTTCGTTTTAGAGTGCGACACACAGCGACGCCATCGACCTTCTCTAATCGTTCTTTAACTCTTCGATAGAAAATCACATGCGTCTAGTGCTTGGTATTACATCATGGGAGAGGCCAAAGTCCACAGACTACGATGGCTGGGCCATCTGGAGAGAATGGGTGAAGATCGTGGGGCTAAGAAGGCGTATGTGAGAGAACCCATTGGCCGCAGACCAGTAGGCCGCCCCTGAAATCCGATCTCTAAAAACTTCAAGCTGGAGACTGTCGAAACATCTGAAGAAATGGCGTTCTCTTGTGTCGGAGGCCAAGACTCACTTTGAGTCGCTGAGCCATCGGAGTAAGTAAGTAATAAAAAGTAATGCTAAGGATAGTCCTCTCCAAACGATTCCAGTATAACCTCATTCATCAGCGATCGCTGCAGGATGGCAGGGGAGGCCTTTCAGCACTGGACTTCTGAACTTCTTGTGGTGATAATGATGATGACTTAATAATAAAGATTCTGTTCAATTGCATTATTTTCATAAAATAAAATGAGCACATTAAAGCTTAATTTGAAACAAAATTACTTCACTGAATTTTATGAAACAAAAAACAATAATTTTCCTTAAAGATAAGTGCATAGTTAAAGTATAATTTTCAAAGTAGGCTAAGTGCCGTAGTACATTTTACGAACTAACCATTACACTAAGTTATTCCGAGAAGCAACTTTCACTCATTATACGGATTCGAACCCCACACCCTAATAAGAATTTATAACGACACTCAAACAATATTTATTGCTCACAAGATTTTTTTGGAGAAAATTATTTAATGATAAAAGATTATGTGCTAGGAAAAAAGTTAACTTGATTTAACATTTTCTTTTTCTTTTTTAGTTGCCATGTATGTCCCTCAGCTGGGCAAAAGCCTCCCATTTTTCCCTCCACACGTCCCTGTCCAGAGCTGTCACGGACCAGTCCCTATCAAAGGTCCCGCCGTTTTCCGACCATCTCATTAAATATTAATAAAATAACAATTAATAGAGTAGGTTTTTTTTTTTTCAAAACTAATAAAAAATATTGGTGTACAGTCATCCAATGAAGTGCCCGTAAATATTTTCTAAATAATGCGTGAAAAGATTTCTTCGAATTTTAATTTTTCAATAGTGTTTACTGCAACTAGATAATTACAAGTTTTAAAACGGTGCTTACATTACATTATTAGCATAAAAATTGTTCTTAGATAGATAGATAGAATACTCTTTATTTGCATTACACAGTCAGAAAAAAGTACATTACACAATCTTAGAAACTAGTGTATAAGCAAGGCGGCCATATTACTAAAAAGCAATCTTTTCAATGCAACCTTAAGGTAACGAATTTCTGTACAAAGTGGGCAGGGCTAGCAAGACAAAAAAATAAGTACTTAACAAGAAAATGATAGATACTTGACATCATTTAAATATAAAACAAAATTATTAAATAACTTTTTGTTCCTAGTTATCTACCATGGTCACCTTTATCATTGACTGCACAACAAAGTGTTCAAAACGTCCTATAAATCTACTTTTTTTTATTGCAAAAATGAAATGCAGCAATGGGTGTGCAGTTAAATATTTGATTCTGCAATCAAGAGGCGAAAAATACAGGTGATTAAAATATTTCACCTCTTAAAAATTCAATTCTCAATTAAGCTTGTATTTGTAATATTCGGAGCGCACATTGCCCCAATCTTTACATAACTCAATATAACTCGAATATAATGTTAACAAGTTCAAAACATGATAATTAAGTACAATCGCGCAACCCGGCGCTGCTCGCACCTGCCAGTTAAGCTGCGAATCCATTAGTTTTTGTTATGTACGGTCTTAGACAGACCGGTGTGGTGCGGTGGTAGTGATTGTACTTTCGGCACCAGAGGGCGCGGGATCTATCTCCGCGCGGGGCAAACATTATCTGATGGCATTTGTGAGTTTCAGTGTTTTCTATACAGGGTGAAATAAAGCGACCGACACAGCCGAAAGTTTCATGTTAGGTAGGTACCTAGAGACCTGCCTTTTGTATAGGCTCAAGTTTAAAATTGTTTATTTTTAAAAAAGCACTGACAAATTAACAGAATTTCCTTCGTATTAATAACCTTGATTCCAGGCAGCAATAATGCATTCGACAAAGATACATAAACAGACGGTTATTTTCGAGGGAAAAAAACACTAAAAAATATTTAACAACACACAGGTTAAAAATAATCGTGGTCAATGACCGATTTTAAAAAACGTCCTTAATACAGCTGATTTTTAGGGATGAAAACACGTCTGAATCCTAATCTGATCTGTCCATAGTATCGAGGAAGCGTGTTCCGCCATATTCCTCCGTGGCAAACGCACGAGCCAACTCGTGCGTAGCGTCAACGTAATGAGACCGTGTACCAATGGAGTAGCACCTTCATTTATGGTACGTCTAAAAACGCCTAACGTTTGAATTCCATTTACATTTTTTAAACAAATAAAGTAACTTGTGCCTGAATTGATTATAAGAATTATAAAGAATATGAGACTTTTTGTGAAACTAATGACCTACCCCGGACACCCAATTTAAACAACTAATCACACCAATATTCTGCGAGACGGTGATACTAAGGTGAAAACGCGTCGGATTCGCGGCGAATTTGCTCTTTCTGAACATGGTCTAACCTACCTAACTGAATTTCACAAGTCCGTGTCCATATCCAGCATAAAATGAAAAATACTATATTCTGTGGCGCCTTCGCGGGCACTTAGACACGTCATTTACAATGTTACTATATACTATGTATACTTAGGATTTACAATGTAATTATATACTTATGTATATATACTTAAATATTATTGAATCTAACAGCATTTAGGAATGACCATTGACGAGAAGATGTGCCGAAAGAAACTGTCAATGTAGGTCTTATAGAGTCGAATACATTATATACAGCATACATTATGTTTTGAATTTCAGAACAGACAAAAATCAACAGTAAGTCACATGACGCGTTAAGTATTACCGTAGACCGTGCCAAACGGATTCATGACTCAGGAATAACAAAAAATAACGCTATTGTCTTGAAACCATTCGCAACCCGAATATTTTCAAAGTACCTATTATAAACTTCGGAAAATCTAAAACAAACAATTTTCAACCTTAATATCGGGGTGTAAACGTTATGTGGTTTTTCGTGTTGTAAAAAGTTATTTTTGTTAAGAAACCACAGCATCTTTGTTACTCGCTCGAGCACTAACGGTAATTCAGGTTTGTACCGCCTTTAGGATTGTTATATTTTCATGCGGAGGCATTCTGGAGGTTTAGTTGCGTAATTCCCGGTATTTTATGTGTTGTAAAATGGATGGAAGGGACTTGAGAATTTTATATACATCTTCCGACCTTTTAACAGATAGAAATGGGGAATTGTAGAAAAAAAAACATGACGGGCAACGGACTATGTAGAGTTCCGAATTTGCTACGCTTTGCTTGCTTGCAGATGAGTGGTGAGGTATCACATCATATAGGGGAGGCATCACACAAAAATATTTTTTTCAAGATTTTATTCTACCACTTTGTTAATATGTTGCAGGTACAATTAGTTAATTTGTTGTTGTTCACTAAGAAACCCCAAAAACTATAGGGGAGGAGTTTAGCCAATTAATCTAAGTATGAAAAGTTGGTACTTTCTCAGTCTAGTTATCCCATTTCGTAAATAAATACCCAAAAAATCATGTATCAAAAAAGTATTTTTTAGAAACTTATTTTCTAGGTACAATTAGGTTTTTAACTGATATACATCTAAAATTTTATTATAAAAGATACAACATAAAACATTAATTTCCAAGGCATTAAAGTTTTATGAACGAAATCTTCAGTTTGTTTATGGTAGGTTCACAAAAGTTCAGGTAGTTCACAAAAATATATTAAAGCTAGATTTTATTCTCGCTCCAGGAGTTATGTCTTTTTCTTTGTGAATACAAATTTAGTTTTACCGGTTCTTTGTGAAAATTTTTATGATTGTATGTTACCTTTTGAGAACACTTTTATTTCTCTTATATTAAAGAAGTTAAGTTTTTTAAATATAATTATTTATACTAACTGTACACGCGTAACTATCCCTTGAGCTATAATATCCGGAATATAAAATATTCTACGTTTTATTGCAGAGTATAAAATAAATGCGAAACTAAACTTCGGTTGTGTGTATCGCCCTTTTCCGTGAGAATTTCGGAAAATCTTTCCTTATGTAATGCCTAGGTCGTTCAATTAACACACCCACCAAGTTTCAGGTTTCTAGTTCTAGACTTTTTATTACCGTAGCCTATAGATGCTTGTATCACTCACGCGTTGCCAACCCCAGTGAAGCTCTGGAGACCTTACTCACCGTAGGAACACAACATGGCCGAGATCAATGCTATTTGACGACGATCTAGCCAAATAGCATTGATATCGGCCATGTGTCGATTAGGCTGTGGGTTGATCCATAAGTCAGTCAGTCATTCAGGACAAAGCATTTTATATATTATATTTTATTTTTTATTTATTTTTTATTTATTAATATAGATCCATGTTGCAAATTTCAACCATATTGTATAGCAAATTAGGTAAAAGTCTGCCCCTTCACCCTTGACAAAACCTGGCTTCCATGAGTCCAGCATTAGTGCTATTCTCTAGATTTCAACAGGTATGTACAGGCAGTAGAAAAACCTGACCCCCAATCGAAGTAAGAATTAAGTATTCTCATGTAAGTAATACTCAATGTACTTAAACGAAATTAATTAAAAAAAATATTTTGATTAGGTCTAGTTGATGGTGGTTGTTTAAAACGTAGTTTATTTTCTATATACATTATATACAAGTTGTAAATGACAAGAAAAAGTGCCTGTGAAGATCTAATTTCTGAAATAAACGATTTCATTTCTAGTATTCGATAAAATTTCGTTGAAATCTCATTAGAGTTACCTAAAAAAACTTAATTCATATCTCTTACTTATTATAACTTTTTTTTAAATTGCTTTTTTAAATTATTTTTATGCTTTTAATGTTATTATTAATTTTGTATTCTTTTCAATATGTACTGTATGTATTTAAAACATTAAAAGAGAAAAAAAAATGGAATGACAAAAAAGGTTGCCACTGGGGGAAAGAAATGGCGAAAGAAGTTTTTCTTTTTGTTTTCAGTAGTCATTTTGCTTTGTTTCCGAAATGGTGGTAGTTTATAGTAGCTTATTTATTTAATACAGATATTCATTGTAAGTGACGTGTCTAAGGTGAGCGAGGACCTACAGAATAAAGTATTTTTTGATTTAGATTTTGTTCCATTCAGCTATCTGTACGAGAAAAGGCCTGCAGGCAATAAGAGGTTTAAGTTCTACAGTTTAACTGAAATACGGAAATAGTGATTCATTTAAAACAGATTATCGATCTTCCTAAATGTAGTTTCGTAGTTTTCAGTTAACGATGTCGAAGTTTAACGGAGCAATTAAAATAAAACCCGAGTTTCTGAACCGAGCGTTCAAGTTTCAAACCGTTCATTTACGTTTTAAAAACTTCCTTTTATGAATTGATAACTGGGTGTAGGACCGCGTAAACTCGCTCTTAATTTTCTCTAGAACACGATGAAAAAGAACGGAGAAGATGAATATGAGTTATTATTGTTCTCTGTACTAAATCTATCATTTATATTATAACTAGCTACGAGTAATACCCGTAGCTCCGCCCGCGTGGTCAAGGGAAAATGACAATAATTATTCCCATAGGAATCTCTTTATTCCCCAAGGATAAAAGCCTATGTCACTCTTCAGACCTTAAACAATCCCCAAAAAAATTCATATCAATCCGTTCATTACTTTCAACGTGAAGGAAGGACAAACAAACAAACACACTTTCACATTTTATAATATTAGTATGGATTTTATACTATGTCAAGAAGTATCTAAAGAAATAAAGTAAAAAGAACATTGTAATAAGAAAAATTATTTTATGGGAGAGGAGAATAGACGAGCCAGCGGGTCACCTGATGGTAAGCAATCGCCACTGTCTATGTGCATCTACAAACATCTACATCTACTGCAAGAGTCTTGAAAATGAAAATGTATCATACCTAATAAAATCAATGATTATTCAGAGAGTAAGCCTCCACCTTTGCGGGTGGTTGGTCGAGAAAAGAAATATCTAAGTAATTTTGCAGCGCCAAGATACACATTTTCCGTAAAGCATTTACTCTGTACTAAGACTTTTTCGAGGAATCAACATGAAATCATGTTCTTGACTCCTATTATCGGATAGAGTAGCTCCTTAATTATCCTAAATCAGAATTCCATAACTAAAGCTTTAGTACAGCAAAGCGAGGGCACAAAATACAAAAATTTTTCGCTGTACAAGTAGGATTCTATTAATAAAAGAATGCAGTATTTCATCCCCCAAAGTTATGGTTTAATATCGTCACATTTTGCACAAGACGACAGACGTTCGCGGTCGGGCGTTGTAACCCCAAAAATTCTTTGCCTATATGTGCCTATATGCTAGGGAGCTATTTATAACCCTATAGGTACTTAGGGTAAGCGAACACGGAAGGCTATCGCGAAACGATAGACGTCTTTGACGTAAATATGACAAAGGATAAATGTAAAGAAAAGATTCAAGTTTAGTAAATATTGTGTCATTAAAACAACTTACCATTAGTCTAATGAAATGAACTAAGTAACTCATCTTACTAACCTAGTATTCCGTACCGTGCAGTGAAATTCAACGATTGAGTCGAATGAGATTGTTATACCTGTTTGTGACAAACTTAATATTGTTGTGTGCTTTATCACAATAAAGTGATTTTAATTCGATTCATATTTATTTCACATGGATTTATATTTTAAATCAAATGATTCTTTCGAGCTTCTGTACCAAATATAGTGATATGGAACATACCTACATTACATACCAAAATATTATTTACAAATAAACATTTTCTATTCTATAGAAATTAGTACAGACTTGCCTTGTTAATTTGTCGTTAAGAAGCAGCTGCCCTTATCTGTACTTTGAAACCGGCTTGCACACACATGCAGTTGCGCACACAACTCCGCGCAGGCACTCATGCGCATCACACACACGTTGTAAGGGCAAAGGGAAATTTTGGCAATAATTTGTGGAGTACACATCGTTCGACTGACTTATAGTGCGCTGTTTTGTTGAAATATTTTATCTATATTATAGAGATTCCGAAACTAGCCCTCACAGGCCCTTTTTCTTGTCGAAGTATATAAATAATATTGATTTGTGTGTATAAATAAATCTATTCCATAAACTACCACCATTTGTGTAAATGTAGTGTTATATGGCAAATCGTGATTATTGAAACTAAGAGAAGAACATCACATGTGTAATTTTGATAAAATTCTCATTTTTACCTTAAAACCTTAATTTATAAGGAGTAATTAATTTGGGCATAAAAAGTGCCCAAATTAATTACTCCTTATAAATTAAGGTTTTTATTTCGAATAATAGTATTATTAATTTGACTTGACCGTTATTCAAAGCTTATAGCATATAATGAGATAGCAGTTATCAGTTCCCGCCTATATCTTTCTCTTTCTTACGTATAGGGGCGTCTCTGTCTTATTTCCTTCCACCGCCATTTTAGTGGGGGTAGTGAAGTTTCGAGCGGTGTGAGAAATTGATCTTCCTCATTGGCGTTTTAGTTCCCGCCGAGTTCGGTCGTGCAATAATACTCGCACGTCTTTAGATTAAAATAGTGTTGTTTAATTAAATTTTTATTTTATTTTAACGGGTTTACCGTTCGAAAAAATGGAAAATGAGAATACAGCTAGGCCGGAGCGGCCAGCTAAACGACCACGGTCTGTGTCTTCAAGCTCAAGCAGCAGTAGCTCATCGAGTTCGTCATCCCAATCCGATGCACGTAAACGTAAGCACGGTCGCCGTCGCCAAAAAAGGAGGAGCGGCAAACGTCCACGTCACACAGACCGTAAGTTAGATGAACTTTCTTTACAATTGTCGCAGTTGCATGAACAAATAGCAACCAAAAATAGTGGATACATATCAGACGTTAGTAGAAATATGTATGATGAGTACAATGTGCACTCTCCCGTGCCTACCCTCAATAATGATTTATCGGTAGCACCTGATAATGATTTATCTGGACAAAACTTATTCAATCTCAAGTTTGCCACAAAACTAAAGGAGCCTTCGGTTCCTAAGGCTTCCGATAGTGAATTGAAGCAATTGCAGGAGATTCAAATGTTCGATAATAAGGAATGGTGTGATTTGCGTTACGCTGATACGCAAAAACTGTACAATCGTTCTCCTGGGTTTGTCGATTTACAACCAAATGAGGAGATTAAAACGTATGATTCGTTACGTAACCTTGCGTATAGTGACAAAGCATACGCAGCACTAACTTATTGTTTCTTAAAGCAAAGAGATTCGCTGCAAAGTGTTTTACGATCTCTTCTCTCATGGTCTAAAGATGAGCAAGCAATTACGCATGAGGCTCTCTCGGACAAGTTAACCAGTTTATTTATAGAAGGCGAATTCTATAAGTCGTCTTCAGACTTATTGCAGCTGATTTGTGGCCACCGTGCGGAGGTCATACAAATGCGGCGTGTTGGAATAATTAACCATGTCAAGGAGCCGCTCGTAAAGGCTGCTTTAAGGAACATACCTCCATCCTCCAGAAATCTGTTTAACACCGAAGCCTTTGGTACTGCAATTGAAAAAGCAGGAGGTGTAAGAAAATGTTTTTGGCCCTTGAAGAAGAAGACTGGAAATCACACCTCGCAGGCCGGAGCTGGTAAAGCTCAGAGCTGCCCCTCGCAGGGGAAGTCACAGCAACCATTACCCTCGCAGGGTACTTCATCATGGGCAAATGCAGGCTCATCTGCTTTTTGCTCTAATCCTCCACCGCCCTCGCAGGGCGCGTGTAATCATAGCTTCCCCTCGCAGGGGAATAGCTCTCGCAATAGAGGTTTCAATAACCGAAATAATTTTCGAGGCCGATCGGCCAATTCGCCTCGAAACCATAGGCCCCAGGATCAGCATGATCAAAAAAGGCCCTCCTACTCGTCCGCCAGAGGAGGGGGGAGGAGGGGCAGAGATTGACTCAAACCACTTCAAAGCAGGTCGGCTGGCCGAATACCACGACAACTGGCGAATATTGGGTGCACCCGACATCATTCTAAAAATAATACTAGGGTACCGCATACCCTTCAAGGAAAAACCACCACTGATTTTCCCGGATCTGCAGCGATCCCAGTTTCAAACTCTAGAATCGGACGAAATGACTGTCATTGTAGACCGCATGAAACGAGAAGGAGTGTTGATAAAGGCTCAAATATCTCCAAGCTTCTTGTCGAACATGTTCTTAGTTCCGAAAGGCAACAACGGTTCATGGCGTCCGATCTTCAATTTGAAAGCTCTAAACGAATATGTTCTCACAGGGAAATTCAGTCTAATAAACGCAATGCGTCTACCGGACTTCCTACAGGACCGGGATTGGCTGTGCAAGATCGACTTATCCCAAGCTTATTTTCATCTGAGGATAAGTCCAAGTCACAGGAGGTTCCTGAGATTGATTTATCGAGGCGAGCTCCTCGAAATGACGTGCCTACCGTTCGGTCTGAGTACCGCACCAAAAACGTTCGCGGCTCTTACAAACTGGATGGCACAATACCTACGTCAAAGAGGTGTCAGAATAGTGGTCTATCTAGACGATTTTCTGCTGGCCCATCAGGATATGTCAGTTCTTCAACAACATATCGAACTAACCTTGGAGACACTGGAGTTTTTGGGGTGGATGGTAAATTACGAAAAGTCAGTTTTAACACCTCAAAAACGTCTAGTGTACCTTGGAATAGAATGGGACACGTGGTTGAACCAGAAAAGTCTTCCGAAGGAGAAGTCACAAATGCTCATTTCCAAAGCGAGCCGAATACTTCAGACGAGGTCTGCGAACGTCAAGGACTTGCAAAGCATAGTCGGCCTTCTAAACTTTGCAAGCTTTGTTGTTCCAAAGGGTCGGTTGAATTTCAGATGTCTGTTGGTTTACTTAAACACACTGCTGGCAAGGAGGTCTCGAGGACTTCACAAGTTGCCACAGGATGCGTTACAGAATCTAATGTGGTGGACAATGAACTGCCAGAATTCATCAAAGATTCATCTACCAGCTCCGTCACATTTTTTGACAACCGATGCGTCAGACCTAGCTTGGGGAGCTCAGCTCAACAACATGAGCATTTCCGGATCTTGGACTCTCCACGAGCAGGCATTGCATTGCAATCAGAAAGAACTATTGGCCATACTGTACGTTTTGAAAGATCACTGTCTGCTCCTGAGGGAATCTACCGTTCTGATCCAATGCGACAACAAGTCTGTCGTTGCATACCTCAGAAACGAGGGTGGGACCAAATCGTCTCCAATGTTAGATCTGACGTACCGAGTGTATCAGATCCTGGACTCGTATCAAATCAATCTCAAGGTCTACCACATCCCGGGCAAGTACAACAGCCATGCCGACCATCTGTCGCGTCTAAAGTTTCCGCCGGAATGGCATTTACTTCCCAAATTGACCAGAATGATTTTTATGAAATGGGGTACTCCGGTAATCGACCTTTTTGCCTCGGCGAGAGCACATGTGATAGCCAACTATGTATCCCTAGACATTACAGATTGTCAAGCCCAGTATCACGACGCTTTTTCCCAACAGTGGGACTACCAGTTGGCATTGGTATTTCCGCCTCCCTTCCTCATACCCAGAGTACTGGCGCAGTTGAACAAAGCCAGAGGAATATACCTAATGATAGTGCCCAGGTGGGAGAGAGTCTTTTGGAGAGCGGATTTACGAGCTCGCGCACTGTCAGCGCCATTTACCATATGGAACCTGAACAAGGTTCTAGTGGATGTATCGACAGGCCACCCTCCGTTGAACGTCCTGCAGATGGAATTAGAAGTTTGGAGATGTGGGGGTGGTCTGGGGACCTAACTGATTGGAACCCAGGTCAAGTTTCTCTCTTAAAAGATTCTTGGCGACCTTCCACTCGTAAAACTTATAATGTAGCATGGAAGAGGTGGCTTGAATGGTCCAAAGCCAATAGTATTAGCGCTACTAAGCCATCTGGGGCTGATTTAGCGAGATTCTTAGCCGATTTACATTTAGTCCACGGCTTGGCCTACAGAACAATTTTAGTCTATAAGTCTGTTGTTTCAAGTTTCTGCCAAGCAGATGTATCAGGCAATTTGAGCTCTCACAATTTGGTCAGGCACATAATAAAGGCTATAGCTAATAAGCATCCAATTATGCATAAGCCGCCTGTATGGAATACAGATGATTTAGTTTCTTTTCTAAAAGCGTATGAAGTAGATTTGTCTAATCCTTTTCATGTATCCAGACACACAGCTACTTTATTACTTCTTTGTTCAGGTCGTAGAATACACGACTTGACCTTATTAGACGTTGATTCTGTGCACTGTATTAGATCACAAGATTTAGTAGTTTTATGGCCTCGCTTTGGGTCCAAAACTGATTCGGAGGACTATAGGCAGTCGGGTTGGAGATTATTATGTTGTCCTGAGAGAAATCTAAATCCTGTTTTCTGGATTTCTAAGTTGATTGATATTATGCAACCCAAGAGAGAGTCAGAAAATTGTAATAGTTTGTTTTTAACTTTTCGTGGAAAGACTAAGCCAGCTTCCAGAACTGTTATTGCAGGATGGGTGAAATCATTACTCATATCAGCAGGAATTTCAGCTACGCCCGGGAGTGTACGCTCGGCCGTAGCATCTAAAAATTGGTTGGATAACTATCCCATAGAAGACATTCTCGCTCGCGGAAACTGGCGATCAGATTGTACGTTCCGCCAGTTTTACAGACGAGAAGTTAGACATACCACTAGTAATACAAGTATATCGAGTCTATTTACTCCTGTGTATTAAAATATTATAATAAATTTTTGTTACTTTAAAGTTTTTGATTTTATTTTTATGAATCACATTGGCGTTCTATGTATTTTGATTTCCTTCCACCAGGTGATAACAAACACGTCTCATTATATGCTATAAGCTTTGAATAACGGTCAAGTCAAATTAATAGCAGCGTTTTACCTACCAATAAAACGCATATTAATTTACTTACCTTATTCAAAGCTTATAGATAATCTCTACCTGGTGTAAATTCGACTCAATGAGGAAGATCAATTTCTCACACCGCTCGAAACTTCACTACCCCCACTAAAATGGCGGTGGAAGGAAATAAGACAGAGACGCCCCTATACGTAAGAAAGAGAAAGATATAGGCGGGAACTGATAACTGCTATCTCATTATATGCTATAAGCTTTGAATAAGGTAAGTAAATTAATATGCGTTTTATTGGTAGGTAAAACGCTGCTATTAATCGCAGGTTTTTTCCAGTGAAAGACACCTCAAAATCTGGCTAGCTGATGCATAAAACCAAATTATAGACATGAAATAATATGATATAGTATATTTTTTATACAGTTTATTTTAAAATATTTTTTTATATGGATTTTTTTCAGTCATTAACTTCCGAATTCCTCTGCCTCATCTCTCGAGGATTACCGGGTATCATGTCAGAGATTCAAAATGATTACGTAACTTAGGTTAAGTTACTCTGTCAAAGTTTGTGTACAACAAATGATAATGACATTGAAAAAGTAATTAGGGTGACTGATGCTTGTTTTAAAACAAAAAAACTTTCACTGAAAATTTTTCAAATCCCCGTGGCTATGTTGGTTTTTGCCCGCGGCTTTACTCACGCAGATGTTTTGCAAGCAGAGTACATGACTCTTCTTGTACTAACAGTCTGTCAGATTAATACCACTTTGTTCCACTTTCATGCCATAACGGCTGAACGAATTTTGATGTAAGTATCTTGATTTAATTGAACTGACTGGAACCATTATAAAATCGACCTCTGTGCAAAGTTTCAGCTCTCTGGGTAGACAGAGTTTCGACGCCCGCAACATTAAAGAGATAGAGGCGTGTAACTTGTCATACAGGTCTTCCTAATACAAACACCAGTCTCTTACCTAATTTATGTAAATTAAACCGATTGTAATGTACACACAGCAAGGATATAGATATAGTTCCCGAATTTTTGTGATGTTTATTGATTACCTATTGTAAGTTAGTTAATGCTATGTATTTTGTAAATGTCCGTTGCAATCAAATAAATGTTTTATCTATCTAATACTGTAAACCTGTATTTTCCTATATTAGAGAAGAAATAAAGTATTATTCATCATATCAAACCATAATGATCCCACTGCAGGGATACGGGTCTCCCTTCAGTTGACGAGGGATTAGAGCGTACTCTGCCACGCTACACCAATGCGGATTGGCTGAGGTCGGTGGTGTTTCCAAGCCGCCCGAATGCCACCGACTTGGCTTTACGACTGTTATCTACCGATAACAACCGGGACCGACGGCTTAGCGTGCCCTCCGAAGCACGAAGAAGCTCGAGATAACGAAACCCATCCAAACACTGACTAGGGTCGACGTCGCTTGACTTGCGTGTTCACACACAGCGACGCTATCCAGCTCCTCGATTATTATTGTTACATAAAAATCTGTTAAACGTAGCACATCAATTTAGGGTACATTTATCACTGCATCAAAGTTGTATGGTTGAATATGTTGTCGTGGTTCGTGGTTTGTATGTGTGCGTTCGGGTGAAGGCAATCATTATTCGTAAGTACTAGAGGATAGGAACACAGTACATATAGATTTTCGGGTGTACAGTTAGCAAAACGAATTATTAATTATAATAAGTTAATTTAGATAAAGTAAAGGCTTACACCCCGTTTCTAAAACGCATGTCAATGAAAAAATTAAGTAACTTCGACTGATTAATTTTAAACAGTTGCTGCTGCTACTGATATTTACGTAGGTATGTGACACGCTCTCTAATGGAAGTCCTTGTGAATTTACGATATCATATACCTAAAATGTTGTTACTTGAAAGTTGAGAAATTTTAACAAACGATTTATTTCCCCGCTTTTTGGAAACTACACCTCCATTGGCAACATTACGCAAGTGTCAAGTGCATGTCACCGACATGTCATCGAGCGTTTAGGGATTCACTTTTGACAGAGCGCTTGTATGACCCCACTCCATAAGGTTATAAATAATTTTTGGAGTGTTAGATCATTTATGAAAAGCGAATTCGACCGGGGCAGTATCGCAGTACCCCTCACAGAATATCGGCAGATAGCAGCAATGCATTCCTTTTTGTAGCAATTAGTAGTAATGGTAGTTATTCATATGAAAACGAAGACTACGTCTTCACTTTTTCTTTGTACTCCGTACTTAACTTCACTTCACTTCGGTCAACTTCGCGAGAGTGTAGATGTAGAGCATCACCAATTTTGCTATATGCCATTTACATAATCGAATGTTTAATATTATCATAAAATTTATCAGAAAACAATTTGAATTCCATAACCGGTGGGTACTTAAGGGTCATAAAATTCATTACGCCCCATAAATTTACCACCCGGTTCAGTTTTCAATATGGCCCGGATTTCAGGTAAAAACCTTAAATGTCTACATTGGCGATATGAGTTATAGTAATTCTTCTTCTTCTTTTCGAGTCAATGGCACTCACTGATTAATTCAGCCGCTGTCAACAGGTCACACGGAAACGATTGGGGGAAGCCTATGTCCAGCAGTGCACTTCTTGTGGCTGAGATGATGATGATGATTAATTCAGATTTGACCCGTACCTGGCAACGGCAACACCTTTTGTGCCATGAGGTGGTCCACCCGAGTACACTCAGTTGAGCACAGTGGATAAATCTATTAAAGTTATTATAGTAATTGAATTACATAAATCACAACGGAACTAGAAAACGTCTTCTAGCTGAGAGAGTCTTCTAGCTTCTGGGGGATTTATGAGCCTCCCCCAGACGCTTCCAGCATGACCGGCTGGCATCGGCTTCCTGCGATATTCCTTCCTACATCGTAATTATTTTATGGAGCAAATACACAAGTAATGTTCACTTTGGAAGTGTTGTCACAAATAATAAAATAATTATGTCATATTGTATCTAAAATTACAACTCTGTTTGTAACATCTATGTAGGATGCAAAAAATTAATTGAATTGAATTAGGTCCCCGCTGTTACCTTGACCGTTACCGGAGCGGGGGCAGCGGGGCTTCCTACAGGTGACCTGATAATTTTGGTTCGTATTTTGGGGGGTTTGCTCGTCTCACTTGGCGAGCACAGTTGTTGAAGATTGTGTATAAGAACGCTGCTGCCCAGCTGAACATGCCTTCCGGAGCTCGAGATTTTTTAAACCCATCCAAGTATTGACTAAGGTTGTCGCGCTTAACTTGCGTGGTCGTTCCACTTTGACACACACAACGAGGCCATATTGCTAACAAACATTCTTCTTAACATTATTAAGATTACTTTTTTTTTCTGACCGTACCTCTTCGCCGCACTCCCATTTGGCGTTCGAATTGCCAAAATCGGTCGTCGGCGCATAGGTCAAGCGCACTCAACCATCTCTTTCTAACACGCGCAAAAGAACGAGACAGAATACAGTGCACTGTAAAACTTGCATCCAAAAATGCAGTTGGGACCGGCCGTAATCACGAGAGTAATGAGATTTTCGGACATTCTACATCTTGTTAGGTATAATATTCTGTTGGTATTTTTAGATGTTTTATAATTAATGAAAAAAATGTAAATCACATCACATAGCTTCACCTAATCCTAGGTTAAGCAGTATTTGAACTTAGACATCAGATTCAATTTGACTTGAATCCGGAAAGAGAACCACAGTTCTCTACCCTGGTTACCTTGGTCATGGGTTGAGTCAGTATGACAGAAAACATATGAGATAGATTTTATCCCGGAAATCAATGACTAGTGATGTGGAAGTTGTCTATTGAATTTAATAAAATTGAAACTTTGATTCCGAATAGAGTGAGAGAGGGGTAAGGAAAGAGGAAGGAGGGAGACGGAGAGGAAAGTCGACGCGAACGAAATCACGGGCACAGGTAATACTTAAAACAAAATCATCAGACAATTATTTACAAGAGCATGCTGGCTTTTAATTTGTCCCGTATTAAAACAGAATAAGGTTTCACGGAAAATACAATATCCACGTGATTCCCTCTCGAAATAATTAGAAAATTAATTAAACAGCCCCCGTCTAATTGGGTTCCCCTGAATAATAACATGTGGAAGCCCCAGAACGACCATAAATCCTCACACAAGTTGTCATATTTGAATATGAAACGGTGGTGGAACGAAACGTAAAGAGGGGATGACTTTGTACAAAGTCGACTACGATTAGAGAAATGTCATTCGTTTCCAAAGTTTTAGCATCGTTATTACGGATGGTGGGAATTTCGAAGAAAATAATATACCAGTAGAAGGATTGGTATATTATTGTACGCTCGCGTCAGTTTTCTGACATATAGATCTCGTTTGACAATAAAACAACCCATAGCGCGACTTGTGGCATCATCTGTTGGCCGATAGCATCCCATTCAGCGCCCTCTATAGTAGAAAAAATATTTTCCGATTGGAATGACATACTTTCACGGAATAAAAAGTAGCCTATGTTGGGCTCTGTACGCCTGACAATATATATACAAATTTTCATAATTATCGGCTGAGTAGTCAAGCCGTGAAGGAATAACAAACAAACGAAACTCACTTTCTCATTTATACGCTTCCAAAAATATTGCAACTGTACAAAACCACACACATTGTATACCTAGTCTTGCCATAAATAATGTAAAATAGTTTTTTTTTTTTTTTTCAATGGCAAATAACATTTATTACTTCTACAATGTGTTAGTTTAATACATAAATATAAAACAATTTAAAATATAAAAGGTTTATTCGAAGTGGTCTCCATTGGCTGCAATACAGTCCTTTAAACTTTGAAGCCAGTTATCAATAGAAACACGCACTCTTTCCATGGGAAAATTCTTCACTGCCACTCGTATGGATTGTGTTAGGGACTCCAAATTATCATGGCGTTTAGAGCAAGCCGTACTCTCTAAAACGCACCATAAATCATAATCCAGCGGTTTAAGATCGGGACTAGACGACGGCCAGTCTTCAGCTCTGATGAAGTCGGAAACGTCGATTCCAACCAAGACTGCGTGGACCGAGCTTTGTGACCCGGCGCCGAGTCTTGCTGGAAGGACCATTCTTGGTTATTGAACATAGAGTTGTTAAGGGGCTTAACTACCTTCTCAAGAATCGTATCTTGATACACTTGTGCCGATGTTTTGATACCTTTTTCACAAAAGTATGGCTCAGTCACTCCTTCATAGCTAACACCCCACCAAACGATCACTGAAGTCCGGTAATGCCCACTTTGCACTCTGTCGACTAATTGGGAAGCTTCCTTAGAGCTTTGAGCATAAATACGGTCATTTTGTTTGTTAAATTGTTGCTCAATTGTAAAAAAAATCTCATCCGTAAACAAAAATGTTCTGTGACTTCCCTTTGCGTACCGCTTCAGTAGTTTTTTAGATTTTACCACCCTATTCTTTTTTAAATTATCAGTTAAGAAATGACCAGTATGTCTCTTATAAGCTACAAGTCCTAAGTCATCTTTTAAAATACGCAACATGGTTCTAGGTGCTATCTTCATCTCCCGAGATAAAATCTTTTGCTTTCGGATAGGATTTCTTCGAATTCTTTCCCTTACCGCTTTGACCACCTTTTTCGTACGAACACTACGTGGACGGCCAGATCTTTTTCTGTCACAAACAGAGGAGCTCTCATTGTACCTATTAATGGCCCGGTACACAAACATTTTACTAATACCAAGCGTGTGGAGAGGTTTCAAAATTGCACTTGGCTCCATACCTACTTTGTGTAATGCAATCACAGCGATTCGGTTCTCTTTATCACCTCACTCTATTTTAATATCGCAAAATATTGTACAATGTATTGGCGCCAAAATAAGAAAAGACAATGAAAAATCATATAAAAATGTCAGATTCCAAATTCAAATGTAATATTTTGTTTATTTTTCATTGTAACAGTATTTATGGCCAGACTGAGTATTTATATAAAGTGACTAATGACGACCTCCGTGGCGTAATGGTTACCACGCCAGACCGCCACCCAGGAGGTCCCGGGTTCGATCCCCGGTCGGGTCATGATGAAAAACGAACTTTTTCTGATTGGCCTCGGGTCTTGGATGTTTATCTATATATGTATTTGTTATAAAATACAATATCGTTGAGTTAGTATCCCATAACACAAGTTTCGAACTTACTTTTGGGCTAGCTCAATCTGTATGAATTGTCCCTATATATTTATTTATTTTAATGTGAAAGAAAAAAGGTAATAAATGTCAAGATTGTGACTTAGAAAACATATATGTACTTATACAAAAAATATAAAATGTAAAGATGTTCATAAAAAGAGTTATCATACCAACCTATAATCAAATACGGGTCTCCCTTCAATCCAAGGGGATTAAAACGTATTCTGCCACGGTGTTCCAATGCGGAAGAGGCCAGTGTTTTCAACCCACCTGAAGGCCACCAACTTAACTTAACGACTGTCAGCCATCGACAACAGCCAGAACCGATGGCTTAACGTGCGCGAAGCATGGAAAAGCGCGAGATAACTAAAACCCATTTAAACACTGGCTAGGATCGACGTTACTTGTGTGATTTCGTTCTTAAAGTACGACTACAGCGACGCCATCGATCTCCTCGGAATTTTATCATTATTATTAAATTATGTATACTTATTTTTGAAAAAATAATCTAAGGTAATAGACAAAAACATTAGATTGAATGTACGATCGAAAATTACCGCATTGCGAAACATTCACATTCCGACTGGAAGTCTAAACGGCCTCTTTTGACACTGTAAATTGATTTGCCGCCTTTTTATTGAAAACATGACAGCACAACCCTCGACTCAATCCCACACTCGAAATGATTCGAATTCCTATTATTGTCGATACACAATCTTTTGCTGTTATACGAGTTTGCTATACAAAATATTTCAGGCGTTAAGTTTTTTGAAATTATTGAAACGTGTTTTAGACCTATTTCGTTGCTATTTGCGCATATCAAGATGACAATAATTAGATTACATTTCTGTATAATGTTTATTATGTATTTTTTTATATTATACCTACTTACTTGTTTAGTGTTTTTTTTAAGCTTCTATTATTTATAACATAATTAGGAACATATATGATGGATGTATTACATATAGGTATATTGTACGGTCTTACATTATATTTGTTTTGATTAAGTACATAGGATAGCTTGTTTCTACTCGTATTTTGTTAAACTGTAAAAACTGAATCTACCTATAATTAATTTATACATTTAAATTGTGTTATCGATACCTTACTCTGTATTTTTTTTTCGATGTATGAATTGTTGGTAGATTAATAAATAAATAAATGTAAGGCCAACTACAACAAACTGTATTTCACAGAAATTGTAGCTATTTTCTCTGGATTCTGTGCTTCCAACAAATTGTTTGCATAATGATGGGTAGCTAGAAAGTGTAGTTACCTATTATACCAACAGATTTTCGTATTACTCAATTAAGTTTTAAATTGATTATCATTATTATTATAGTGACTAAAACGTAAAAGATTTACCTGTTGGTTAGCGTCTGGCTTTTCACTGCTATCGGAGACCGACGAACTGGTTGGTTTCTTACAGCACCCTGGGCACCACCGTCTGCACATGCACCTGTACCAGAGAAAAATGTTAATATTCGTGATATATATAATATAGAGAGGTAGGGCACAGCGGATAATCCGCTCAAATCGGAGCAGACCGTTTGGGGAAGGACCTCCACCTTACAGAAAATCGTAGCCAAATAGCATTGGTCTCGGTCATGTTATGTTCCTACGGTGAGTAAGGTCTACAGAGCTCCACTTGGGGGGATTGGGAGGATTGGCAACGCGTGAGTGTTACCCCCGGTATTGCAAGCGTCTGTAGGGTACGGTGGTGCTTACCATCAGGCGGGCCGCATGATTATTTGCCACCTTAGTGGTATAAAAAAATATAAACAAATATTTTTTGGTAAATAAATAAATTTTTCATGCAAATATTACAACAAAATAATATTAAGTTGGTATGCAAAAATAACAAAATACGTGATAACTTGTTGCGCCTATTATATGGACAAATAAAAGGGCAAACACGCTCAGAACAGTTAGTGACTAGTAAACAAAGTGACAACACATTTTATGCTTATTGACTTTTATTTACAGTAAAGAGATTGTTGTTATGAATTAAATATTCCTTTTTTTCCAAATAAATATTATAATAACCACATATTACTGTAACAGCGGCATAACAATTAGGTCGCAGCAACCTGACATATTAATTCGATTACTCGATCCGCCTTAATTGCCGGATAAACCGGCCAACACTGGCCCGAGCCGGATAAATTCAGTACGCTGGCAAACGTCCAACTGGCGACCTGTGGTCTTCCGGGTCACTTATGGCGAATTTGATCTCTCTAAAAATTGAGATGAACTGATATTGTGAAACCGCAAATTTAAAATTCAGCGAGTTACTGCTATTTCGTCCGGCAGGGAGTTATTTGTGCATATGAAATGCTTTATCCTGAATGACAGACTGACGGATCCGCTAATTGTCGAGGCCTGAAACTTAGGGGATTTATTCTTTGTACGTAGGCATCTGATAAAAAAGAATTTCGATATTCGACATTTTTACGAAGAAGCATACAACCAAACGGAGTTGTGCTAGTTTCGCTAGTTTTTAATAATATGCTGCTTCAAAACTGATCATACTGGAAGGTTTATAATTATGTATAATGCACATCAGTCCGGGAATGGGAAAAACGGGAGTAAAACCACGGGCATAAGCTAGTTTATTAATAAAAATTTGCTCAAGCTAATATTTGCTTATATTTCAAATTCCTTCATGAATTATTGACAAAAGTATTCGCAGCCACTGCCAAAAGGAAAACTTACAATTCCCGAACGTAAAATTCAAGATATTCAGCAAAGTACGCATCATTTCCACTAACGTCTCCCAAAATATAAGCAGAACGGGAGTTTACTCGGCGAAGTACAAAAACACTCGGATACTAAAGAGCTACCTTTAATAATAATGTGCCCGAAATATTCAAGACCCTTCACTGACCTTTATTCTAAAGGAACCCCTTTACGAGAATAATATCTTTCGGTATAAAAAATAAACTCGCTATTATACTTCTCTTACTGGCGCCCACCGTGGCACTCGATTAGTTGGTGGTCTATGATTATACATAAAGGTATATGATTTTGCAGTTTTTTAATAAAAATACATATTTTTTCCTAAATGTATTTCGCATTACCTATTATGAAATCGTTAGTAATTAAAAAAAAGGTGGACCAGAAATCTATTGGCGCCCAACGTGGAATTATTTTCAGTATACACATTTTACATAGGTACCCGCTTTTATCAACAAACATTTTATGCAATATTAATAACTGTCCTTTTTTGGTTAAAATGACTGGTCCAATATGCAAGTTAGTAAGACAATTCTTTCTTTCTTTAGGGTAATAAACAGTCGCCATTCCCATGAGAATTTTGTAAACCTAACCGTATCGCTTGTCCACATCCCAAAAGAAACCAATTCGAAAAATGTCACTAGGAACAAGATTCAGGAAGTTAATAAGTAAGTATTTCTGATAAATGAGTTTCCTAACCTTTCCAACCACAAACAATCTGATAACTATTAACCCACATCCGTATAACGTAATAAACGATAACATAACACAATTTGTGTACACTGGCTCCCTGTTTTATTAAATTAACCCATGTTCCCGACTGCGCCATGCTATCTCAAGCTAATTTTTTAATTAGTGCAGTTAATAGTTTATTTTGTGAAACAAGCTTGATAACTTTCATCATATTATTACATGTCATCTAATTGTGGTACTTTGTCAAAATTATGAATGAATGGTGGTGAATTTGTAGTTATCTAATCTTTGGCGCCACAATGCGCGTTTTCGATTCTCGCTCGGGGCAAACATGTGTTGGTATTTTTATGTTTGTCCCAAATCTACGTGTATTTGATGTACTTAATATATTTACAATAAATATATCCGTTATCTGGTACCCTTGACACAAGTCTAGCATACTTTGAAACCAGATGGCGCTGTGCGAATTGTGTAGAATTTATTTGAATTTAGAATTTATCAATAACTTCAAGTTTAAACTATGAACTGAATAATCATAGTTTGAACTTGGAAATTGAAACTCTTCACAGGATATAAGCTGTCATAACTCTCACAGGATATAAGCAAATACTATAGAAGACTAATACCGCTCTCACAGCCCTTGACGTTTCTCATACAATGACTTGGCAACCGCCGTTCACCTCATGCCGCTAGGGGCGCTGTAACATTTTGCATACAAAAAACCTCCGTTCACCTCATGCCGCTAGGGGCGCTATAACATTTTGCATACAAAACGCACAAAAGTTCTGAAATCGTTCACCTCATGCCGCCCTCATGCCGTAGGGGCGCTAGTGTTGCCCGAATTCTTCCGAAGCTGTGGGTATTAGTCTTCCATAGTATTTAATATAAGTAAAATAAATTTCTAAACAATGAGTGAGAGGAGTCCTAATACCTCCTTCTGCTTAATACTCCTTTTTCACTTTCCTTTCTCTGTCCTACCTTTTTCATTCCTACAAAGCATTCTAGATTTTATAGTCGTGGATGTACATGGACAGAGGTGATTGCTTACCATCAGTGGGAGACTCGTTAGCTCGTTTATCCTTCCCTATCATTTAATTTGCGCCTTTTAATTTGCCTGTCATATTGTACTCTAGTTTTTTAAGTTTTTCTGTACTAATTAATTATTCCACCGTTTTCTGTTGGACCAGCTGTTACAAGAATAATTGTATTTTATGTGTTACAATTGTCACCGAATAAACCATTTTTCTTTCATAAAAAAACACCATTGTAGAGACTGTTTGGGTCATAAGTTCATAAGATCTCATATCCAGTCCAATAACGGTCGTAATCCTATCCTTCAGTAGGTAAGTACCCTTCGGGAGCTTAGTTACACACGATGGCTCTATACGAGATCAATCCATATAGAACTCTATCAACATCACAGTAAAGCCGTTAATGCACTAAAGTAGTTATGATTGAATAAGGGTAGGCAGCGATTAACCTAGGGTTGTCTAGAATGAGTTTTAGTTATTTGGAAAACTGTATTTATATACTACACAAAACATAAAAAGGACTATTCGTAATTTCTCACCTAATTTACAGAACCACAACTTAACTTTTAAAATTACATTGTAATGTTTTGCTAACCTCCGTGACGTAATGGTGACCACGCCACCCAAGAGACAAAATGATGATGTATGTGTCTGTGTGAAATTTATTCAATAGAATCCGCCAAAAAAAAAATTATCGTATTTTTAAGACACGTAAAATTTGTGGCCCTACCTTTATTTTGACTAGTAGTAGATAGTGTTTGTACTAGTTCTGTTATACATTATTACATTATTGTGGGGACATAATGTTGTATGCTTTATTACAATAAAGTGAATTTGTGCTTAATTCACGTTTATTTCATATCGATTTATAATCAGACTTGTATGAATCAGAGATATATATTGGAATTATACTAACCTGATTAGAAGCGTTGCGAAGAGCACAGCCAGCAATGGAAGCAGCGTCCCGAAGCAGGCCAGAAACAGTGTCTGCACGTCCGTGAAACCTGAGAACACGGACAAAACTGCGACAGGTCACATGCCAACAAATACCAGCAGTCGCTTGGTCGCCCAAAAAACATCTGACAGTCTTTTTCGATGTCATAAAAGGTTTCGGGACAAGATACATTCCCACCGCTGTGTCTCCTGTACAGCCAGGATCAACAACGGCGACCTCAGATTGACAATAAGCAATGAAGCTTATTTACGTCCCTTGGGAGAAACTCATACCGTCACTCGTAACATAAATAAATATAATTATTTACGGGTGCTTTAATAGGTATAATTTATTATAACTTCACAAGCCAAAACAACCTGGAAAGTTGAATATTTTAAT
Organism: Endotricha flammealis; assembly: GCA_905163395.2. Taxonomy (NCBI): domain Eukaryota; kingdom Metazoa; phylum Arthropoda; class Insecta; order Lepidoptera; family Pyralidae; genus Endotricha; species Endotricha flammealis. The sequence continues at coordinate 14,960,272 of LR990864.1, read as the reverse complement.
CACGATGAAAAATTTAAGACAATTTCAAACCAATACGTTTTAGATGTTAAAGGGGGATTCTCGATTCACAAAGAGGTTTAGGAGTGACCGGATCTAAGACCCCGGGGAGTTCTCAAAGGGATGCAGTCAAAGGGAGGTGGCGTCGAATAAATAAGGAACGTTTCCGGCTTAGATTTAGCAGAAATGCTACCTTTACTTACAGGATTTACAACTAAAGTAAAATATGTATCAAGAATTTTTGGATACGGCTTTTTTATCGGAAAAGTTGAGTTGAGTTGAGTTGAGTAATATCTAAATTAATCTGTATCGCAGTTACATATTGTCGAAATCATAATTATGTTGTCGTAATCTGTTTATTGAACTCAAATTTTAGGTCTGACGAACATGCAGGCCGCTGCCAGCAGGTCGCATTGGAGGCGTTTGGGGGAAGTCTATGTCCAGCAGTGGACTTCTTGTGGCTGAGATGATGATGATGAAACGAACATGCAGGTCACCTGAGCCGTTGCCAAAGAAATTAGGAGAATACAGATAAAGGAGAAATTGGGAATTGCTGTTTCATGTTGATACTCTGTGAGAAGGTGGGACACTATCACAAATGTCTTTAGCGGAGGCTGTGGAACATCTGGATGTTTTCAATATTTCAATATAATTTCACTCCACCTTGAAAAGCAAATAAATCATATTCTGTTATATCTAAAAGCTTTGAAAATATTTCTTTCTGCAATGAGGCCTTGTGGCAAATAAACTAGACGTTGATGTCGCATCTATATTATTTTTGTCAGTTATTATATTACAAACATAGCATATTCTATATTACCTATTTCATGAATTTCTAATATCTTATCATGCTTGGCTCCAAGCTTTATAAGCGATTGAGTCGAATATATCAAGCTGCATCTGAACCGCAGTAAACTCCAAAGCGGGCTGACAACGTGATAAATTGCAGTTCTCAAGGAAAGCTGTTCCAATACAAGTTGCCGAGACGTATTTCGATATAAAGTTTTAACGCTTGAATTTATTTACTAGGACACTAAAGTCCGACCCGACGTCCGAGTCTCACTTTTCGTATAGAGTGGGGTTATTTTGATATCACGAGGCTATTTGGAATGTAACGGTGAGTAAGTTAGAGTAAGTTAGTAAGAGATATAGGGCACAGCGGATAATCCGCTTAAATCGGAGCAGCCCATCTGGGGAAGGACCTCCACCTTGCAGAAGATCGTAGCCAAATAACATTGGTCTCGGTCATGTTGTGTTCCTACGGTGAGTAAGGTCTCCAGAGCTCCACTTGGGGGGGTTGGGAGGGTTGGCAACACGTGCGTGATACCCCCGGTATTGCAAGCGTCTATAGGCTATGGTGATGCTTACCTTATGGCCCAAATGCTTGTTTGCCAATTTAGTGTTATAAAAAAAACCGTTCCGTGTTACCGTGTATTGTAAAATACTAATCAAAATAAAATTTTGTAGACAAAATGTTGTTGTTTTTACACTTTGCTTTAACTAAAGCCATTACAGTGAATGTTGTCAAATTCCAAAGATACGATTGATATGAAAAATGAGGTATGAACGACGATCTATAAGAAATGATTTTAAATTTCAGTCCTATTTGTATTGGTCTGGAAGTTTTATGACGCTGCGCGCCATCTATAGCGAGATATGAACAACATTATATGGATTTGTGCATTCAAATAATAATATAGACTTTACTACATTGCCTTATAAATAAAAGCGTAAAGAGCGCGTATGCTAGGTCTATGAGTTATGATTATGTTTATAGTTGTTAGGCACAACTAGCCAGCCATTGTTATTATAAAAATATTTTTTTAATAGAGAAATTTCACCTGCTTAGTTGTAAAAAAACTATCAGTTAGATGGCGTGCTCTGCGACTCACGCAGTTTAAAGGAATGAGAAATTTTACTACCGTCCTAACCTTCCCGGTAGCTCAGTAAGAGCACTCGGCCGGATATCGAGAGGACGTAAGTTCGAACCCCACAGAGGCGGGGAGATGAAATTTTTCTTTTAAAAAATATTTTGAAGACGTGTAATTTTTTTATAGTAACTACATTTTTAAAAAGATTTTCGGTTTAAATGTGCAATGATTTTTATAATTCGCACAGCGCCATATAGTTTCAAAGTATAGGCTTAAGCTGCTTATGGGTACTAGATAACGAATATATTATTGTTAATATATACTTATAATACATAGAAAACACCCAGACTCGATAACAAAAAAATGCCATCACATAAAGTGTTTGCCCCGAGCGGGAATCGAATCTGCGCACTCTGGTACCGAAGATAGGATCACTGCCAGCGCACCACCACCGCTGCACCGCGTTGTCTATAGTGCAAGCTTCATTTAATTTGAAACTAGATGGCGCTATCTAATGCATCCATTAGTTGAGCATCGAGATCTTTTGAGCTTTATGTTGCAAGAGAACATCTTAGACTTACTTAGAATAGACGATTTATATTCATGAGACCATAAATTCAAGCGCACACATGAAAATTCATTAGGTACTCTACACGCCATCTCACTATTAATTATATTTACAATAAAAATAACGGTAGTTTATGTTTGCATAGTCGCTTATTTCTTTGTACATCTATTCCTGTGTGTGATTTTAAAGATATTACATATTCCAAAAATCACTAGGCTGAATATTTAACACACTAGAATATTGGCAACATGACTGACTTGTTGCTAAAAGCAAACTTATCAAGGAAATCTCTAGAGTCAAAGTCAAAAATATTTTTTTTCTGTGGGCCCTTCGCTGGCACTTAGTCACGCCTTTTACAACATAATTATAATTATAAAATAAACAAACTACTCTATAAAGTACCACCATTTCGGAAACAAAGCAAAATGGCCACCGGTAAATGAAATGGCGAAAGAAAACCAGTTACGACCTTTTTTGTCCATCTACATTCTTTGTATAACATCGGAAGGGAAAGAAAGACTGACTGACTGATTGACGGTTCAACGCATAGCCGAAACCGCTGATCGTAGAGGCCTGAAACTTGGAGGGTGTGTTCTTTAAATGACGTAGGCATCCGATTTTGCCAAATTCCCACGGGAAAGCTTGATACACACAAATGAAGGCGCATGGATTTCGCGAGTCATATCTTTACATAATATAAAATGAAGTCGCTTCCCGCTGTCGTTTGTCTGTCTGTTCCTATGTATGCATATATCTTTAAAACTACGTAATGGATTTTGATGCGGTTTTTTTTAATATATAGAGTGATTCAAAGAAAGGTTTATAGGTATTGTATTTTTCGAAATTCTCACATGACAGTGGGATATTACGCAAACGATGTTGCGCGGGTTTCGCTAGTAAAAAGACGGCTATATTAAAAATATTTATACATACCAGTGATAGTCATAGACATATGATTTCACAGAAAAGTAGGCCACGAAAATGCTTTGTCTCTACACCCCTTAAATCCCGTGTATTAAAATCATTATGACATTAATCATAAGATTAAATTAATGGTTTCTGTGAATGACAAACAAAACAAAATCTTCCATCTTGGGCCCATATTCTAAAGGGAAAACGTAGGAAGAATGTCCCAGGAATACAAATTCATGTGTACCACATACATTTTATAGTAGGTACTCGCTAATTTGTCAAAAAAGGGACGCCCCGTTCACATAACATTTGGTGTTATACTTTTTTACCCGGATTTTAGGATTACTCGTATGTTAACATGAAATGTTTTGTTTTGAACATTGAAACGTTTGTTTCAGGTAACAGTATTGTAATTTATCTGTTCATGTGTATTTTTGTATTATATACATATAATAGATTCCATATGGACAAACGCCAAGAATGAGATAGACAGGCTAACTGACTGAATTCGATAGCAAATGAAAAGAAAAAACATCAGAGAGGGATAGTTGGAGAGACCTTTGCCCAGTAGTGGGACATAAATAAAAATTTATAAATACACTAGCTGACCCGTCCAACTTTGTTCCGCCTTAGAGGCCCCCCTACCCTACCCCTACTCTACCCCTACCCTACCCCTACCCTACCCCTACCCTACCCCTACCCTACCCCTACCCTACCCCTACCCCTAACCCTACCCTACACCTACCCCTACCCTACCCTTACCCTACCCCTACTCTACCCCTACCCCACCCCTACCCCTACACCTACCACTACCCTACCACTACCTTACCCCTACCCTACCACTACCTTACCCCTACCCTACCTTAACAGGATAAAAAGTATCCTATGTCCTTCTGGTTTAAGCTACCTCTCCACCCATTTTCAGCCAAATCGCTTCAGCCGTTCTTGAATTATAAATAGTATAACTAACAACAGGAAATGGTGTAACTAACACGATTTTCTTTTATAAATATAGATATACTATAATAACTAATAATAACGAAACTTGCACAATTTATTATATGAGTCCTATTAAAGACAGCGTAGCTACTCTGGCTCCTAAGATAGGTAATTTCGAAAAATCCCGGCTTTTCCTTTCACATACGAAATCTTTAATTTGATCATCTCGTGTCGTGACAATCAGCAAAATTGTAATACAATTTTCAAGATAAAACTATGTAAATTGCAAATAATAGTTGGTACAGAGAATATAGACCACTTTTTAAAATATTCGGGAAAAAGCTAGGTTTTTGCGTGAACCTTTCTTTTTGGTTGTAAATAAATCCCTAAAGTCCCGTCAACGTTGTTAAACGTCACGCTAAACGAGTTTTCTTGTCATCCGTCACATTTATCGAAAATATAATAATTTTGGCTTAAAAAAATTGCCAAATTATTCTCCAGTAAAATATTTACAAAAAAAAAATATATGCTTACAGTAGCTGTTACTGCTACTGTACACAGTTATATACCTACATATATACATATAAGTATCTATAATAGGTTAGTTCAAGAGGTGGTAGTCAGTCTGGTTTTTAGACCGTATCGTTAGGAGGGGAGAAGCCCGAAAGGACTTAATAACAATACATTTCAGAAACTGTAACTCTCACAGATACTCACTTGTGTCGGGTGCCAAATCATTTTCCACCTCATGGCCGGTGATGTTCATTGAGTAAGCACTTTTGTTCTCACTCATCTTCGTCGGCTTCAGCACCTCCACCAGCTCCACATAGTCCACCTTCCTCACTTCACTACCGTTCCTTTCCGTCCTATCTAACTTATTATCACTAAACCCACTCCTCACAGAACTCCTATTCATGGTATCACTATCATTAATTTTACCCGATATCAAGAACTCAAACCTAGGCAGGTCATCAACAAATTCTGTTTCTGGTCTGAATAGAATATCAGTTAGCGTTTCATCTCTGTCCGTTTCCGAATTCATCATGTCATCTAACATAGAGCTTGATATGTTTAATTGTTTTTCTATAGCAGCCGCATCTTTTTTGTCGACTTCAACATTTGTTTGCTCTTTCATAACTTTCTTAGACATCGCTTCATCTCTGTCTTGTTCAGCATTAACAATAGCTTCTAATTGATTATTGGAACTCTTATTAGTTTCTTCTGGGGTTTCGTCATCGTGAGCTACTGTTAACGTATCAGAATTAGAATCTACAGGTATGTTAGTAGTGTTAGTAAACTTTATTATAATATCTGTAGTGTTATTTCTGTCAGAATATGGTCTAGCTTGTACAATGTCAGCTGTCAGTAGTGAATTCAAAAGGAAAAACATTAATTTTAATTTTACGTTCGTCATTTTCTTGAATTCAAGTTTCCATTTTCGCGAGAGTTTCAGTCCATTGGGAGGCCGTTCGACGTCAGCCCATTACGCCGCCTTTCACCTGGGAACAATGGAAAAACTACTAATTACTCAAGTTTTCGAATCAGATTGAATTTTACAAAAGAGTTGGGTTCTGACTTTAATAAAACAAGTTAAAGAAACTCTGAACATTAAAATGCAAGTTAAGTGCCTTTGCCCTATTTTTTAGATTATTTAATTTAGATTGCCTCTTACGTCTCTAAAACCTTTAAACTCTTGATATTATATTCCTAATATATTTTAGAAGGAAGCAATCGGAGTACAATAAATCTTGTGTCGAAAAAGCGAAATAAAACACAAAGTAATCATTCTTGGAATCTTGTCTTCATTCCTTATCGAATTCTTTGACTGTAATATAACAACATAATACCGAGCCATTTATTCCTTTGAATAAAACTTTTTAAATCCCAACATGACATTCTTGTTATATATAACAAGATTGCTTTTGGAAAATGTTTAACACTCTTACTTCTATATATGGTATGTGGTAGATACCTATACAGTTTCCAATACCTAATATTTACAAATAAATATTTCATCTCAGGTCTCGCATACCAAAGTTTATACTTTTTCCAAACAGTTTTGTTATGTTTTGTGCAAAAAATTCTACTAATATTATAAAGGCGAAAGTTGTGTGTATGTTTGTTACTTCTTCACACTCAAATGGCTGGGCCAATAATGATATTTGGTATGTAGGTAGCAGATACCTTGGATTAACACAGGATACTTTTTATCCCGAAAACTACACGATATCCGTAGGATTTGATCAAAAAACTGATATAGATGGCGCTGCTGTGCGTAAATAAGTACACGCAAACGAAGTTACGCGGGTTTCACTAGTGTTACATAAAGTTTCATTGAAGAATATGACATACGTTAAGATACATTATAATTACGTAGAACAACAGATATCAATGTCACTGTTTGTACCAAATTAAAAATAATAATTAAATATTAGCAATTTCTTTGAAGATACAAATGTGGCACCCATTTGCAAGCAAGCAAAGCGTAACAAATACAGAACCCTACTCTATGTGTGGCCTGACACGCACTTTTTTTTATAAAACCAATAAGGTTGTATGAAGGTAACGAGTAAAATCTATGAAAGATCCTGGGATTTCAGTATTGACACGAAGAGATCGGCTTACAGGGCCCGCCCCAGAGGGGCTTTCCTTCAAATATTGGAGCATTACCGCAAAATATATTAAAACCGTTTGCTTTTCTACCTTCCATTCCTTTACTTATATTAACTAAGATTTTTTTTTTATCATAATCCGGCTGTTATCGATGGATGACAGTCGTTAGCCATGTCGGTGGCCTTCGCAGGCGACTTGAATACACTGCCCTTTGCCAATCCGCATTGGAGCAGCGCGGCAGAGTACGCTCTAATCGCATTCCACGCGTATCCTTGCAGAGGATGTTTATTGATTAATATGAAGTTAAAAATTGATATAGAGACATAGATCATTTAATTACAATATACAGACAGACAACGGCAAAAATTGGTGTCGTTCTCTCGAACGTACGACTTCTCATATCTAAATAATTGAATATTTAATATAACAAAAGAAAATCTTTCGTCTGTTGATTCATTTAAACCCTATCGCATCCCCTGTCCCATGTTAAGTACCCGGTGGATATTGTCCGAGGCATATTTTATTCGGGTTCGCCCGCTGGGGCTCACGGAGCCCCAATTTTTATAACTCATACATTTTTACTACGCCCCACTTTATGTTTTAAGAAGTCTATCACGTCAGCGTTTTGTTACCGAAACTCTACGGATTTTATATCGGAACAAGTCTCATATTTCCATCGCTGTCTCATGTAAGTTCAATTTTCAAGCATGTATTCTGGGGCACAAGTCTGCTTTAAATAAGGCGACCAACTATTGCCATACCATCACCACCCTATTGTCATTATATTTCCATAGTGCTAAATTTGGTATTCTGCTAAAAGTTAACTAGTATCTCAATGTATTGACTATAGAGTGTCAGTGGAATATGAACGGAATGGTGAAAACGAAACGAGATATTAAACTAAATTACTACCGAAAATATCAATAGTAGTTCGATTGTGTGTCATTGAAATGGCATCGGACCATAATACCAAATGTCAAAAACTATTCAAGCGACACACTATCGAGACTCTATTGGTTCATTTGTATTTAGCAGACTTGGGCCGCTGATATGTCATAATACGAGTTTTTTGGTCACAAGCCGACCAAATTGAAAAACAGTTTTCATATTGTGACTTTACCACGCGTGTTACATTTCTAAATTAGCCGGAGTTACTCTTTTCGAAATGTGAGCAAGTAAGCCGCATAATTTTGATATGTAACACGCGTCCTATAAATTGGCAACATGAGAGTTCGTCTCTATTTGGTAGGTTCGTTTACGTCGACATGAACGAACGTGAACAAAAAAACTCGTACTAAGCACTCGGTTCGTTGATGCGGTGTTAGTGATCCTTCGAGTCGAGGTTGGAGTCTGGGTGTTTTCTATGTATGTTTACAATAATAAATCCTTGGTCTGGTACCCATAATACAAGCAGGTTAGGTTAGGTTAGGTTAGGCCTCGCTTACTTTGAGGTCAGGCAGTGGTGTTTGAAATCAGTAAAATTTATTTATTATTATTGATTTAAAAAAGATTCGTTTGTACGAACAGAACAACTAGCATCAGAAGTTAAACCCAAATAAATCTTACAGGCTCAATATTACACCAATGCACGATAAACATCATAGAATGATACATTGTCATGTGTAAATGCTTCTAATCTACCATCTGTCTCTGTCCGGTGGGCTCGTTTAGAGCAAGATAGCAGATAAGCACGTACTGGAACGTTAAGAATCGCTTAGGGATCGTTAGTGAGCTCTCGAATCGATGTGTTGAGGCTCAAGAGGTCCTTATCTAACCACTATAGTATAGTAAAGTGCAAGGCAAGTGTTATATAGGCCATATGCCACTGAACTTAAGAATACAATGTGTAAAGATTGACGTGACCGTAGAGTGCGCCCTACATTTTTATTGAATATTCTATGGATTGCTGATTCACTATTTCCTACTATTTTAAATAGATTTACGCTTGTAATTACAGATGCGATAATGACCAAAAAATATGGTTAAAATCCCATTACCTACCTAATAATCAAAGAACAATCTGTTTAAAATTTAACTATGACTGGTCATCGAATACGTATCCTTTTTGACTGGTAGTATATAGAACATAGTAGTGTCGCCTGCGGTCGACGTCGACTGCGAGCTCTAAAATTTGAGTGATATGATATACCGTATTACGACAATATGAAACTACGATACTTCGAAATATTACTGACCTTCAACAAAGCTTTTCTTCTACAGGAAGGAACTTCCTCGACTACAATGCTTGTCTCAAATTATTGAATTTCGATTTAGTCTACACCTAATTTCTGTAAGTCTTTAAAATAATTCGACCGTAACTCCTCACTATATGGTATAGAATAAAACAAAGTCGATTTCTGCTGTCTTTCTTAAATCTACGCAGCGGATTAGATTTTTTAACAGATAGAATAATTTTTATTTGTATGTATTTTACGATACATTTAGGACTTGTTCATTCCACACCATTGTGCACATTCCGCGTATTCTTCTCATAAATTTGAATGTACTTATACATTGTAACTAACGAGTGGAAGAAAAAATTACAAAATTACAAAAAAGGCCGTAACTGGTGTTCTTTCGCCGTTTCTTTTTACCGGTGGCCATTTTGCTTGTATCCGAAATGATGGTAGTTTGTAACGTAGTTTATTTTCTTTATTTAAACAAGTTGTAAATGACAAGAAAAAGTGCCTGTGAAGGTCTAATTTGTGAAATAAACGATTTCATTTCATTTTATTACATACATATGATTTTCCGAAGTTCCCACGGGTAAGATAAACCAAATAACCTATTATAGTAGTGAAACGTGACGCGTGTTATCTCGCCCGTCGTCGCACCCATTATAAGAGACGTAATGTATTTATTGGGGATAGACTTCCAGCGTGTCCAGGATTACGGCGACGTGGGACGTACCCGTTACGTGACTATTTTTTTGTTTCACCTTTTTTAAACACCAATGTTTTTTTACCGAAGTGGAGAAGAGACGTGTGAAGAAATGTCCTCGCAATCTGGCGACAGAAGGCAGAGGAGACTGAGAGATGTGAACTACATTCAGCACATAGCTCAAGCCACACTTTTAAACAAGGGAAACAATTTTTCTGTTTAGGCAAGGAATGCAAATGTTTCCATTACGACTTATCATAGTGGAACCCTTTTTCACTAAGATAACTGTCTTTTTTTTATGTCATACAGTAGACAAGCGAGCCACCTGATGGAAAGCGGTCACCGCCGCCTATAGACATCAGTAACACCAGGGCTGCTACCAATGCGCTTTCCACCAAGGAGGTTGGAGGAAAGGAAGGAGGAAGGGAAGGGAAAGAAGGAGGGGAAAGAGGGGATAGGGAAGGAATCGGGCTTCCGGATCTCTCACTCACCGATCGAAACACATTGCTGCTTCACGTCGATATTCTGTGAGAGGGTGTACTTCCCCGGTCGAGCAAGCCCATTTCATAACAAATGCACTACCGCTCCAAAAATGTCATATTAATCTGCTTATTTGATAGCCCGGTGGTACGTTTGTAGTGATCCTACGTACGTTAGGCACCAGAGGGCGAGGATTCGATTCCTACTCGGGGCAAACATTTATGTAATGGCATTTGTTTTTGGTCTCGAGTATGGGTCTCTACTATGTATTATAAGTATATATTTACAATATATCCGTTGTCTTGGTACCCATAACACAAGTAGGTTATGCCTTACTTACTTTGGGACCAGATGGTGCTGTGTGAATTGTGTAAAATTTATTTATTTATTATTATTTCGGAAACGGTAAATTTAAAACCTATATAGATGATAAATCATTGTAGGTCCCTTGAGATCCCAGTTTAATAGGTTTCACTGTATTTCCAACTTGTAGGTATTAGTAGAATATGATTGATTGCTGTATCGCCATAATGTTTAATCCATTTATCACTTATTTATGAGCATATTCAAATATGAGCAAAACCGAGTGGTTTCCCATGTACCGCCCTAGGATCTCGCTCGACGCTCCCAAGGTTATTAAAATAAGATGAAAGATACACATAAGCACATATGAATACTTTCAGATTCTTTTTATTAGACTTAGGCTGCGTTTCCACCAGTTATGTGCGAAGACGCGTAGCGAGGGATTGATTTTTCAAAAACCAATAGCATTACCTTGCCTCGCTCAGCTGTGGTGGAAACGGCCTAGCAGAGCGAGATCTTTGTATGTAGAGAACAAGCGAGAGATGTGTGCGAGGAATGTGTTACAAGGTTTGCGACATATTTTCTCGCACAGCTTTGGTGGAAAAGCTCCCTTATCTTTTTTTGTAGAACAAAAATGTGCTAATAAAATCTTGCCTAATAAAATTATTCCCAATTTATTTTTTATTAGACTTTCTAACATAATTATAATTACGTAACATCGATGTCACATAAACCCTAATGGGTTTGTCTGTACATCGTTACAATATTGTTCCTATAAATAGAATGAGTTAGTGTAGGGTAGGTAGGTAGATGAGTATTTTTTTTATGTCATACAGCAGACAAACAAGCAAGCGGGCCACCTGATGGAAAGCGGTCACCGCCGCCTATGAACATCAGTAACACCAGGGGCGCTACCAATGCGTTGTCCACCAAGGGGGTTGGAGGAAAGGAGGGAGGGAAGGGAAAGAAGGAGGGGAAAGAGGGGATAGGGAAGGAGTTGGGCTTCCGGATCTCTCACTGACAGAACGAAACGCATTGCTGCTTCACGTCGATATTCTGTGAGAGGGTGGTACTTCCCCAGTCGAGCAAGCCCATTTCATAATAATTGCTCTACCACTCCAAAAAATGAGTGTGTATCTATGTATGTCTAATAACTTTGACGAAAGAAATGGAAACTTGAATGAGAAATCTTTAGTCTTTAAATGAACTCATATCATTCATAAGAGTAATATGATGAAGTAATAAATACTTCTTAATAAACTCATGTGTGTTCACGAGTTTAATTTAAAACGAAATAATGCCAACATGCAGCCCGAATAGCTTGCAATACGAACAAGTAGCGTAGCCACCTGCTCCCGGGCTTACACAACGTCCGCCGGCACACTTCCCAATTTAGCCATGTAACGTACTGTTACGTAGTTTCTTAATTTCGCGAGTATCCACATTCGAGGTGAATGTAGCGAAAATGTTATTAGTAGTGAAAACAACGTATTTTTGTTTATCTATACACGGACTCAAATAAACAAAGTCTCTTCGTGTTTGTCTTGCAAAGTCAAATTATTTAATCAGGAGACCAACAACGAGTCTATACTCGTTATAAAATCTGGTCTCAATATCAAGCGCTAACTTGCTCATACAAAATACAAAATGAGCGAGATAGCGAAATACAAAATGAGATAGTTAACTAGATTTTAAATGTTTTATTACAAGACTAGACCCGTGTAAGTCTTCACAGACACTCATCGAAAGCCTACGCTACACTTACGTCGTGTGGGGCTGTTAATCTAAATGCCATCTTTTTTTTACTAAAACTTAAAATACACATAATATAGCTATTTGTCCTATGCGGGAATCGTATCTACCACCACCCAAGCTAAAGTCAGTATGAGCCACGTTGCTGGCAATTTTATTCGTCAAGTTTACTAATAAAATTTAATAATTCGCCGCGAATGCTATAGAGTAAAGTATTTAAAGTGTGTTTATTCGAGCTCTGTGTATTTATTTATGAGTGTATGTAATTGACTTTGTACATTTATAATTGCCCATTAAACGTCGAGTTCAAAAGCGTGCACTAGAGAAATGTTTCGTTTGAAAATTTATTCAAAAAAATCATAATTATTTAGTTATTTAATACGTTTACATTCCATGAACATAACAGACTCCTGTCCAAGGCGTTCATAGATGATATAATTTATCAATTAAATACAATTCAATATACTTACAAAAAAACAATTCAAAATAATAAAAAACAATAATAAAAAATAATTCAAAATAATAAAAACAATACATTACAAATTAATCAAGGTCTTTGTTGTTCCAAGTAGGCTTTCACTGTTAACCTGAATCTAGATTAGTAACCGAGGTACAACTATTAAGGAGGATCAGCGCTCTATTAACAGGAGCCTGATATCCTGCGACTGTCCTGTTTTGCGCGCTGATTATCGAGTTTTAAAAACTTGGTGACGGTGTGGTGTGATTTCACCATCCTTCGGTCTGTTCCCATGCTTAGCTCAGAGCGGACTGCTCTAGCAGATTTAACCATTGATCTACATACACAGACCGTTCTTGCAGTCATGGTCAACAGCTTGAAAGTTAGACCCCACGACCGCCCGAAGCCGTTGCATCTGCTCGAGCGGTCGATGTATGTGTGTATAAAAGACTATAGTTCACTATGCAGTCGCAGCTTGAAGCAGTTCAACCTGACGCTTCAAGCAGTCTGTGTAAGTCGATGCTCGACCTTTCACCTTATCCAGAAAGAGCGCTTTACTACAATTTCGATTAAGAACCTATTACGTCCTCGTCTAACGCTAATGCCTGATAATATAGTTACTTTTCCTGGTAGCTAACGATGATAAGAAGAACAGATCATATTATAATCATAATAAATACTTAGAGCCGGGAAGGGAAGGCTTTTACAATGGCACTTGAACAGCTAGACCAAGGGTGCGATTTGACAACGTACATTGACCGTTGTCGTTGTCTTGTGTCTCATGTGCTATGTTAAATAAAGGTTTTTCTTTCTGTTTTTCTAGATTCAGAGTCGTAGAGCCTTGCTACTAGTATGAACTGGTTGTAGCTCGTAAATGGACTGGCTACGCTACCCTCTAAAAGAATGTCGTAAATAAATGTATGCCGCTTTTGAGTGTTTCCTACATATTATTAGTATAATATATTCGTTGTCTAGTACAAACACAAGTAGATTAAGCCTAGCTTATTTTAGGATTAGGTGAAGCTGTATTTATTGTGTAGACTTTTTAAATTACTAGCTTGCCCGCGCAACTACGTCTGCATAGCTTTTGTATGGAAAAATAAAGCTGTCATTTTGTTAATTTTCCTTGCAATTTTTCCATATTTTCTCCGTTCGTATCGTTTTAAACCTTGCCTGAACTTTCACAATTGTTTCAATATCAAAATTATCAGAATCGGTCATGCCATTCTCGAGTTTTAGGTAGATTCACGAACAGCAATTCATTTTTACATTATACTTTTGCCCGCGATTGCTTGATTACTATCGTCCCTGAGAGAATTTCGAAAAGATACATACACTAAATGTTAAGCGGAGAAAAACGCAACGTAATAGTGAAAACCGCGTTCAAATCAGTTCAGCCGTTTCTGAGGCGTGTACAAACATACATACATACAGACGTACAAAATTTTTCGAAATTCCTTTTCTATTGCTAATTCTTCATCGCCCTAAATGATTTTTTTGTGAATATACTTCATGCACAGACAAACTTTTTTTACACTTTTATTAAACACTAGCTGACCCGTGCCCACTTCGTTGGGCATAATGTTAAAAGCCTTTTTATTTTTTGGTTTTTTATATAACCTATGACACTCAGCAATAATGTGGCTTTCTATTGGTGAAAGAATTTTTAAAATCGGTTCAGTAGATCCCGAGATTACCCCTTACAATTTAACAAATACACAAACTTTACCTCTTTATAATATTAGTATAGATATATAACTATATATATATATATATATATATATATGTATAGATAGATTTATAGTCCCATGCAGGGTCTTTCTTCCTACGTCGGAGGATATCATGCATATAGCTCTGTGTAATAAAAAGAGTAACAGAAGCCACATTGAGCCCCTGTCGTTACATAAAATAACATAACCCATAATCGCCAGCGCAGTTGGCTGAAAAACTCAATTACTGTAATTCACAATTACGTGGCCTTCCAGTCTCCTCTGATGAAATTACAAATTTATTCAGTTTATAAGCAATAGCTGGTTGTTGAAAGCTGTTTCTCCGCCATATTTCTATGGTCGCATTATGCAAATGGACACTATGCGACTCCCAACGACCACCATTTGCTGTGTACAGGTTGTTTGTGAAATATTATAATGGCTTGTTTAATATTTGATTTGCATTGAATATGACAGTATTATTTGTCAGGATATTTATATTAATAGAAGATTTTTTTTATGTCATACGGCAGACAATCTAGCAAGTACTAATATTAGTACTTCAATTACGGTGGAATCTTGGCCGCTTCCGGACTTCTTGTGGTTAAGATAATGATGATGGAAGATAAACCAACTACATACCTTTCCCGAGTCTAAAGTGCCACTTATTTATCTATACTTAATATTATAAAGATGAGAGATCTGATCGTTTGTTTGTTCGCATTGAATAAGCTCCGAACTGCTGGGCCGATTTTAAAAATTATTTTACCGTTGGATAGTTACATTATCCCTGGGTGACATAGTTTTTTTTTTTATAATTATTAAATTATTAATACCGATGCGAAGCCGGGACGGGGCGCTAGTAACTTATAATTTTACTTTAATAACCTACTTTTTTAATAAAAATTATATTTTAAACAGTTATATATTTACGAATAATAATAGGATGGGGCGCTAGTAACTTGTAATTTTACTTTAAAAACCCACTTTTTGAATTAAATTTATATTTCAAACCATTGTAAACGACTAATAACTCTCAGTTCCTAATTGGCATTTGGGTTTTATTTTGTAAAGAACTCGAGAAAAGCTAATTAAACGTTATAAATCCTATTAATGTCGAAACGAAATAACCAACACTTTTCAACGAAACTGCTTTTAGTAATTGGAACTGAACAATTTCACAGAAAATTATCGTAATTGTATTCAAAATAGTAGTAGTAATATTTATTCCATAAAACAATACAATCATTGTTTTATGGAATAAATATTGAAAAATCAAACAAAGTAAAAATATGTTGATTATTATTCATTGAAATTGAAAGGTAGGTGTAGTACCACAGAATAAAATTAAATAATAGTTGGTAGTAATGAGTGTTCTACGCGTACCTACTGTCTAGAACCAACTCGTAAATTGGTGCCGCCTGGGGGGGACTGGTCTGCTCACTCTTGTCAGTTCAGTTTTTTTTATTTTATTCCACACTATTGCGTATGACATTTAAATCCCTAGTTGGCATCTCCACAGAAGGGTAAATTAGTTATTCATGTGTAAGGGCTAGAATTTACCCCTTTAAAGGGGAAATTTATAAATAAACCTTACATATAACATATAATACCCAAGGTGGCCATTACTGTCTGTGTAACATTGTCAACAGGATATAGTGAACATAAAGGTAATAAAATAACAATTTGCGTGATTTGTAAAATTGTCAGTTGTTTACAAGATGGCGTCTGAACACGTCATGGCTTTGTGGAAACGTACTAGGTACATAGTCCATCTAGGCCCAAAGTATAATTCTCATATCCATATTGCATCTATTGTATCTAGAAAGAGATTTAACTAAGATTATTAAAATTTGAGTAGAATGGTTACAGGGTTTAGTAAGACCTGTACCGTCACAATTATAGTTTTATGACCAGGTGTACAAAACCTTGTACCGCAATAATCGAAAGTATAGAAAAATCACTGCCCAATCGAACGTGTTAAGAAAGTGTGATATTAACTAAAATCGGCCTCGAGACTCGAGACTATATTTCGAAATCTCTAGCTTATAAATTGGCCATTTTGAGTATCACATTTTGTTATTGTTATTTATTATCGTCTTTATATTGTAATGTTTGCATCTGTAACGTTACATTACAGACGAGTGCTACCTGTGTGGAAGCACATTTATGTATAATTCTATATGCCATGTATATTTAATAACAGATGAGATGAACATAGAAAAACGTTGTACAATTTCATGAAAAATAACTATAGCCAAAAACACTATTTCCTAAAAACAGCTGAACCATGTAATGGTCGGACAAAGGGAGGCTTTGATGGTCGACGTCCGCTCTGAATTGTTCCGGATCCTATATAGAAAAAGTACTAAGTATTTCTTGAGATATACGCCCCGGGAAAATTAGGAACTGAGTGCTAGGTACTGAACGAACGTAATTTTAACACAACAATAATATCCTCACGACAATGTTGAAAACACCGAACGAGATTGCGAATTCAAGTGACGTATTCTGTTGCTCATTGATTGAATTACAAAGGTTACATTATTTGCTTTATGATGGCTTTATGTTACAATAATAATCTGAATATGGTACGTTGGTAGTGATAGTGTTCTTTCAGCACCAGAGTGTTCAAATAACAAGGCTATGCGCTATTTATTTCTAGTGAATTTTTAAATATTTTGGACAAACCGCTCATAGAAACCCAGATAACCTTGAGAAGCTCATGGTAATTGGCCAAATAGATGGGAAAAGACCATGCACCCGCGGAAAAGTCTTTGAATAAATTATTTCATTTCATTTTCGATGATTTTATTAAGACAAAGTGGAATATAGAACTAATACGCCGCTTTCATCTGCTCGGATCGAATAAATCTTTTAGCGTCGAAATTCCAAGATAAGTAATTATATTACGATTTAACTGATTAGGAAAGTACCTCCCTCATAGTATTCTGTTCTTAATTTGACAAGTTATAGTAACCTAATGAATTTGAAGTCTCTAAGGCTAGATTTTCAGATAACTTGCCGTTTTATTTTATTTTTTATTCTTGTTTCAATGTTTACTTTTATTTATCGTAATTGTAACTTATGTCATTACCATTTTAAAAGAGCAAGTGCTAAGTTTCTTGCCGGTTCTTCTTAGCACAAATCTGCCGTCTAAACTGGTGGTAGGGAAAAAACTGTCAATTCGAAAGTGCTTGTAATATTACAAAGCACTTTCGAATCTTCAGTTTTTTTCGCCTATTTGAATAAAAATATTTTGATTGATTTGATTTGACTGACTTTACTCTGAATCTAAATATTTTCGTATTTTTTATTTTTATTTAAACCTATTTTACTAATTATTTATCCTCAAAAGTACGGTAAAATATAAAATTAGAAAATTAGTACAGTCTACCAACGAAAGAGCCACCCTGGCTACTTCTTTCATGGATCTGTACCTGTTTGATTTCAGACAAAAAAAATACGTCTAAAAAGAAACTCAGGTTGAAAGGATACAAAGCCTAGATCATCCCAAAAACAGAAGCAACGTAAAAACGGTCGTAAAGGAACCAACATCCGAGTCGGAAGGGGGATGTCCCCCTCCCCAGATGCCTCCCAAGGGCAAACATTTCCTTTGAGAACTGACATATTCTAGTTAAAATACTGTTACACAAAAATCCTTTACGATACTGCAAAAATAATGAGTTGGATAGCTCAGTTTTTAATAAAATATAAAAATTCTCATCCACTTTTTTAATTTCATGTATTAACAACATCATCTCAACCACAGAAAGATACAAGGTCAAATCGCAGTTGTCAAAAGATGATCACCTAACCAAAATGAAGAGAAAACACACTAATTCAAAATAAACACAATACAAATGGTGCCGTCACACAAATGTTTGCCCCGTGGATTGAACCCGCTTCCTGCGGTGCCGAAGGTACAGCCTACAGGCTACCAACGGTCTTCCGGGCTGTCTGTATGTATTGAAATGTAGGTATTTTATTTTTATTTACAGCATTATATTAAAGACAAAAACAATAAATCAAGTACGCATCATGCACCAGTGATTGGTGGGAATCGGACGTGAATCGCACAACATAAATCGACTGTGACGTGGCATGGCCGCGTATCTAAAATTAAATTCTACATGGACAACAGAATATCCGTACCAATATTACAAACTAGCGAAACCCGCGCTCCGTTTGCGTGTTTCCCGTGGGAATTTCGAAATGTATTATACTTAAAAAGGTCTATCTATAAAAAAAACGCATCAAAATTAGTTTCTTAGTTTTAAAGATCTAAGCATACGTAGAGACTGACAGCGGGACTTCATTTTATACTGTGCAAAGATGTCATCATCACCCATAATAATCCTACTGCAATAGTACGTGTCTCCCTTCAATCGAAGGGGATTAAAGCGTACTCTGCCACGCTGTCCCAATGCGGATTAGCAAAGGCCAGTGATTTGCACTCCGAGAAAATAATGCCTCTTCATATCACTGCGGCACAGTCTCATACTACCTTGTCAACATTATAACTGTTTATTTCTGTCATACTGTGTGTCTTGGAAATACAAATATGATTTATCTATTTATATTTCATTCGGAATGTTTAACTACGAAGTACTCCTAGTCAAACGTAATTTCAATAATATGATCCCTACTTATTGTCTGAGGAAGTATTTTCGATAAATAAGCATCGGAAATTGACCAGTAACGTCCATCATAATTTAGTTACACTGTTCACAACAGGATTTTAACCAGTCTACAGTCGGTTGTCTGCTGGTTTAATATACATATAATCGTAATATAACGTCACGTTTTGACAAACACAGACAGATTTGCTTGAAATTGGGTACACGGGCAGTTATAGCCTGAATAGAAATAGATCGTCTGCTAACTTCATGCATTAAAAAAAGCATAATAAACACATAGGATAATTTTTATCCCGGAAATCAGTCCGGCAACTGAAACAACAGTATTTCGTGCGTAAAATGACTGGCATCGGCTAGTCAAACATAATTTCTTTTCCAAACATTTAATTATCATTATTATGACCCCTTATTCTCAAAGGAAGTATTTCCGATAAATAAGCGTCCGCCACCGTCCGACATCGTCCAGTTACATCCGGCATTGTCCGGGTGCCGGACGTCCATTCCTTTGTTACGTAAAATGGCGACAGAGTAAGCAGAATAATGGGGCTACGACAAAAGGATTTTCGGATTTTGCTATCCAGATTTTTGTGATGACAAAGGTTTAGCATAAGGGGCTATTATTACTGTATTTTGATATTTTATTAATACTTTGCTATGCTTATATTTTACTTTTTATCAGTGTGAAGCCTTAGATTCAGCGTATTTTCACACGTGTACCACAAACCAGGCTACGGTCACCGATTTGGCTAAAAGACGTCATACATTGACAACAGCAGACGACTTAACGTGCCCTCCGAAGCAAAGAGAAGCTCGAGATAACGAAACCCATCCAAACACCGGCTAAACTCGACGTTCCTTAACTTGCGAATTCATTTTAGAGTGACATACACCGTGCGCCATCGTACTAGACATGGCAGATTATGAAATTCCTATTTTATTTCACAAATGATTTCCAAATACCGAGATAATTTAAAATTAGGAAGAAAAACTGACTGTTCCACTAATTCTAGATATAAAATTCAATTTAAAACGTAGTTACTACTCATTCGATTATAATATCTAGTACGCATCCCTTCTTTATAACGCCGACCATACTGAATTAATCAACAATAAATAAAATGACCGATGGTCGTGGTTTATATACGGGATAAAAATCAATTAATAGTTAATCCATGTTACAAACTACCTTTGTACCAAATTTCAATCAAAACAGCTGTTTTTGCTCGAATAAGAGTGACAATCACAAAAACTTTCGCGTTACTTAATAATATGTATGTAAATAATAAATAAATAAATAAAATAAAGCTCTTTTATTGCCATTATAAGGTTTAGACAAATTAATACAGAGATTTTAAAGGACAAAGAAAAACAGAAATTATAAATTCTAATTTAGAATTTTTTATATATTTATATAATCCTTCCTAATACATTATATTTTACCATATACGCACAAGGACTTTATCATAGTATTATTAATTTTGAAATTCTAAATTACTAATACTACAATAATAATAATAAAA
This sequence comes from Endotricha flammealis, assembly GCA_905163395.2. Lineage (NCBI taxonomy): Eukaryota > Metazoa > Arthropoda > Insecta > Lepidoptera > Pyralidae > Endotricha > Endotricha flammealis. The sequence goes on along the minus strand of LR990864.1, from coordinate 14,939,631 downwards.
ATCATTTATTTTCTCTTCACAGGTTTCGTTCTTAAAATAACAATTACAAAATCCAAAGAGTCAAAAAGTGAAGGGTAACTGGTGTCCATGCTAGACTAGGGTATTACCCTGTCTGTGTTACGGATCACCAGGCTAAAATAAAACTATGATAAAGTCCTTGTTGAAATATAAAGTATTAGGAAGGATTATCTTAGTTCATTCATCCTCATTAAATTGCTTAGACTAGATTTCCAAAATGAAATATTACAATTGAACAATCGTAAAATTGTTCAGTCAATTAATTCTGACAGTTCAATTTGAAATTTATGACCCTAAATTCGAACAGGTGTGATTTATCGATTGAACTTCGGGACAACACTAACTTAATCTTATTGGCTTTCGATATTAACCATTTTCAGCACGATCATATCAACCCATAATCATCCCACTGCAGGGATACGGGTCTCCCTTCAATTAGAGGGATTAGAGCATACTCTGCCACGCTGCTCTAATGTGGAGCCGCCAAGCATAAAGGCCAACGAATGTCGTCCATCGGTAACAGCCGGGACCGAGACGGCTAAAACCGTGCCTTCGGAAGCAGGAAACATGAGATAACGTAACTAATCCAAAATCTGGCAAAGGTTAAAGTTGCTTAATTTGGGTGTTCATCTAAAGTGCGATACACAGTAACACGAACGAGCTTCTTGAAAATTTCGGCCCTATACTTAAAAGCAAATAATTATGTTGTAATTTTTTTAAATTAAAAATATAATTTTATAAATAAACTAAGAGCCATAGTTTTAAGGCATTATCTGTACTTGATTAATTTGTCAGTGGGTTAAACAACAATAAATACAGTATTATTATTAAATTAAGTACATAGTAATGAATATAATAGTGACTAGAAACTGATTAAAGATAGGTTTTTTTAAAAACCCTAGTAATCTAGCTTTAGAAACTATTTCTCAAGAAATTATACTAAACACTAGGACAATAAATGAAATCTAAATTAAAAAAAATTACTTACCAAATATTTCAGCATCTTATATAGTCCAAATCACAGTCACGTTTTCAAACGAACATAAAATTCCAAAATTAAATATTAAAATTTCACAATCTCGAACGACTTCATTCATTCACTAACAGCTTATTCAGCTTGTTCTAAATTCAAAATTGACATTTCAAATAGCTATTTTATAACACTGGCACATAATAACGTAATATTTTAGTTTTTTAGGTTATTTATTATAAGAATTTTTGGTGAATCGAGCCTTTTTGCTAGGAACGTCGGCGGCCCGGGAGATCCCGCGGGTGCCGAGGCTGTGTCTCGCCTCTCACAGTCCGCCGGTCGAAGCTGTATAAGCTGCAAATCCCCTCTTGCGTAACTGTATTGTTAAAAATATTTTTTTAAAGGTAGATTTTGACATGACTGATTGTCGAATGGATTTTTTTGAGAAAATTTTTAAAACACTTATACGTACTTATTTAAAATTGTACATTACATATTATTTATCTTTAGATAAACCACTAAAAATCTTAATTAATTTAGATTTTTAGTTAAGTAATTTTGGTGTTTATATTTTATACAATAAAGTTATTATTTTAGTACAAATTCAACGACATTTCGCTACGAAAATCCCAGCCTATACAGCTTCGAGCGGTCCACATCTTTAGGAGCTGTTGTGCGCAGGCGTGAACTGGAAAATTGGAGTGAGACGACAACACTGTTCATATTAACACAAGTGAGACAACAATAGGCTAAAGTAAGTGCATATAATCCAGTCAATTTGTTATTTAGGCACGTACAGTTTTCAAAAAAAGGTAATTTTTCTGACTTTTTTTAACCGCTCTTTTTTGTATTGTTATTTTAACTTTTCGTTTAATTAAACAGTTAAGTATTTAAACCGGTTTTTTAACTGTTCTTTTTGAAGGTTACCCGTACCTTCATAGCTTTGGGTCGCTTTAATAATGTAACAATAGACCGTTCGTGCTCGGAAGTAGGCCTTTACTTGACTAGCCTCATTTGTAACCTAGTTTTTAGACTTGAGCTTTTTACTTTATTATTGTGTTTGTAAGTAATAGAGCTTTACATTGTGAAATGAGTTAGGACTAACCAATTTACAAACGGTAGAAAGCATATTTTAGATATCTATATATCTATGTAGATAAATACCACAACTACATTTCATTTCTTAACAACCCATAATCATCCCATTGCGGGGATACGAATCACCCTTCAATCATGTACTTCTAATTTTTTTACTTGTTCTTTGTAGAAAATTGAAACTGTGGTATATAAAGAAAAAATACATTTAAAAAGCTTGTAATGGAATATAATAATATATTTTTATATTGAAAATGATAATATTATACAGGCAATCTGGTAATGAAGAAATAATATGGAAAACTCATACATTTAAACACTGCCTGTGAACAATCTTCAGGATGTAGCGCTACGGTGCTACGGCGTAGATCCGCTACGAGTTATTTAAACTACTATTCCTATCATTGTGTTTCCAAAAATTGTATATTTTTTTAAAAGAAATTGTCTATTATCCAATATTGAAGCAGTAGAAACAACAGGAATAGTTTTGATTGAAACTTGGAACTTCTGATCAAACACCAAAAAAAATTCTACATAATTCACGCAGGCAGCGCCACCTGGTTGCAAAGTAAACTAGGCTTGGCCTGCTCCTGTTTATGTTATGGGTACCAGACAATGGATATATTATTTGTAACTATCCTTACTAATAACACGTAGAAAATATACCCAGCCTTGAGACAAACACAAATGCCAAGTGGGGATCGAACCCACGCAATCTGGTTCAAATGGGTTATCAAATAATAAAGAAATTACGTAATTAATCCATTTGTTCCCAATCCATCAACTGTAAGCAATATTTCTTAGTTCTGGCACCTTCCTAATATTTATTTGATCTCAAGCGGGTGTGATTGGCGGACAATATAAGAACGTTGTGTTATTGTGTTGCCAATTTGAAGCAATTTGCCAATATTCTGATTGGCACTGTCAGGGCCAGCAGTCACTGACGAATATTTACGAGCTAGTGCATTGACCACACTTGCGTAGGTTTCTAAAGTGGTATAGTTTTATGGAAATTATCTAGGTTGTATGGTGAAACATCATAGAACAATCAGTTTTGTTTTGGTTTAGTTTTTAAAGTGTTATAATGTTGGCAGACCTAATAAATAAAATAAAGAACTTATTTTGCATGTTGTGAATAAATATATGATATCAAAATGTAATCGTTTAGTTAGAGAGTAGGCTTTTACAGGCAATCTAGTCATATTTCACATAACGTTTCAGTATGTTTATCTGCGTGAAGTAGCAGTGCGTTTAATGAAATCCTGAAGGTCAACTACTCTCCTATCCCGTTTCCGATTATTTCCACCTTTCTTTCTGTTTAAAAATGTCTCTGTACTTCTCTGATCCCTGGGCGATGATCACTTCACCGCTCTTTACTGGCAAGCAACACTTTATTTTGTTTTAAATTACTTTTTTTTTTACACTTATGTCAATAATCAACCTAATTTATCTTTAAAAATACACGTTTTCAAATTAAAATATGTTTTTATTAGTGAAAAATAAGAAGCCTTATTCTACCTTACGCCTAGAACTGTCTCGCCAGTTTAGTCGATACGTGTGTTCAAGGCTTTAGACACGTGAGACACGTTCGCCGTTCGTCAAAAACGTGACGTGAAGGATTATTACGATATGTATATTGTAGAACAGTAATTTGCCCAGATAAAACCAGCAGATAACCGACTGTTAACTGGTTAAAATCCTGATGTGGACAGTACTTGTGTATTAGGATTTGTAGGTAGGTACAGTTATAATAGCCATTATTTGAATGGGTTTCGTTATCTCCAGATTCACCATGCTTCGGAGGGCAAGCCATTGGTCCCAGCTGCTGTTGATGGATGACAGTTGTTTGTTATCACATGCTTCATGAAGAAAAAAATCTTTGTTTTTTGGTTTCTTGTTCTGTCTGCTCGTCCAGACAGAATAAGTTGATTTGGTCGGTTTTCTGTAATTTTACACGTTTTTTATTTACTGTCCATTTCCTCATCCTAGATAACAATGGTCTTTCACAAAAATTTGTGAAAAACAACTTCATTTCTCTATAATCTCCAGACGTAACATAATACATCAAAGGCGATACAGACTAGCTCTTAAAGTATCGAATAACGGAGCGAGTGGCTGTATTAGTATCATGGGAGATCTCATCCCTTTTCCACGAAACTTTTGGGGTTCCGTTAAATAATAAAAGAAAGCAATATTTCATTTAAAAAAACTCGCAAAGTTTGTCTTTACTTTCTGAGAGGTAATTCTTTTTGATGTATTTTTATGTTAGAAATAAAACAATCAGTTTAAAATATGTTTTTATTAGTAAATTATAAAGATAAAATATTATGTGAGCACTAAATACAAAGTATTATTAATATTTTTTATACAACAAGGTTGGCAAACAAGCTTGCGGCCCGCCTGATGATAAGCATCACCGTAGCCTATAGACGCTTGCAATACCGTCCAACAGTCGGCAACGCGCAACTAACTGTGACCTTTGTTACAAACTGGGTTTAAAACCGTGTTGCACAGGGTTTATCCATGTTTACTATTAATGGAGACACAAATAATTTTGGTTCTACAGTTCTTTTATGCCACAAAGCTGGCCTAACAAGCATACGGCCCGCCTGATGGTAAGCATCACCGTAGCTTATAGACGCTTGCAACACTGGGGGTATCACTCACGCGCCAACCCTCCCACCCCCCCCCCCCCCCCATAAGTGGAGCTCTGGAGACCTTACTCACCGTAAGAACACAACATGGCCGAGACCAATGCTATTTGGCTACGATATGATGTAAGGTGGAGGTCCTTCCCCAGACGAAAGGGATCTATCTTCATACGACAACTTATTTACGAACTACTCAAAATGGCCTTCGTATACTTTTACCAAATACTATAAAAGACTAATACGCACAGCTCTTGACGTTTCTCATACAATGACTTGGCAACCTCCGTTCACCTCATGCCGCTAGGGGCGCTATAACATTTTGCATACAAAACGCACAAAGTTTTGAAATCGTTCACCTCATGCCGTAGGGGCGCTAGTGTCGCGTCTTGCCCGAATTCTTCCGAAGCTGTGCGTATTAGTCTTCTATAGTATTTGCTTTTACTTAATCGATAGTGGCTTTACTAACTCTATAGGAATCACCTACTACCTCAGCGGTACTATACCTTTGGAAAAAGTTAATCTTTGGTTCAAGACCTGTCTCTCCTGTCATTCCAGTAACAGCGGTAACTACATCATTAGTCCTAGTGCCACTACGACGACCTAACGTCACATTATATCTAGTAACTTCAATTTGATTTTTATTAGTAAAACTCCTACCTAAAGACTTGGATCTTTTAACCCTAAACTTGTCCCTTGGTATTTTGATGTCGTAAATAGGGTTAATAATTCCTGTGTAGTTGTCGTTTAGTTTTAATTTGGAGTTTATGGTTTCCAGTTGATGGATGTCGTTTTGTAGTTGCTCTAAACGATTAGGTGGATTGTAGTCTTGGTAGCGGAGGGCCTGAAAAAAGTATTACAATAAAAAATTTTTAGTCTTGTGTGCATGTGGCTCATTTTGCCTTGCTTGTCGACATTAGGCTCACAGTGAGCGGCTTAGCAAGCATTGACTCAATTTGTGAGTGGCAAAATATTAGTCTAAATGTTTGAAAACTTTTGGAGTGGCCATCAGGCCTTATATTGGTTATCTGCCCCTGAAATAAATACTTATTTTGTTAAATCAGAGCACGTTAAGCTGTCAGTTCGGTCGGTTCGACTGTTGTCTATGAAACACTGACACTAGTTACCCACAGTTGACACTAATTACGGAAAGTATACGAACAGAAGAAGTAAATTACCTGTCTCTCTCTACTAGATCGTCGTGGTAATGGCGGTGGAGGGGGGGGAGCTTCGTCCCCTGACATGTAATCTGGTGGTCTACTGCGGTACTTCTGAGGAGCTTCCGCTGCTACACCTTCGGCTTCTGGAAGCTTCCATGAGCTAAGGACAAGGGTTTTTTATTAGTATAAGCCATATGACAGTGACATCTAGTGATGTTTTGAGGAAAATAATTTTCATCACGTCTTTCCACTTTATCGTGAATAAATGAAGATAGTTTTTTTTCTTGATATCCGATTCAAATGAAACCATGTCAAGCTCTATCTTCCTGTGTAAACAGCATTAAAATCCGTTCAGTGTCTACGTAGATGTGCGTGTACAAACAGACAGACAGTCAAATATAATTTTTTTTTAAATCGCTTTTATTACTTTTGCCTATCCATTTTTGTCAAATATGTTCAATGTACAGACATACCGGGGTCTACTGTTTTATTATATGTATAGATGAAAGTTGATCTTACTTGGTGGCTCGCTCGCTACTTTTGGAGCGAGCAGCGCGTGCTAAACGATGCAACGCGAACAATCCCCCTTCATTGGCATCTCCAAGCCACGAACAAAGCTCTTGTAATATCTGGAATTCAAAAATAACATAAACTTAGAGATAAAAAAAATGGGGATCAATAATAGAGTAAAATTGTTAATGCTGGTTTTGATGAAAATATGAGTTTGGCTTTCGATCAATTCGACCACAAATTGTTGCTGTTGCTTTTAGATTAAACTGTCCCATTGCTGGTCAACGGCCTAAGGAACGGATATGAATGTAATGATGAACGATGCTTACCATCAGGCAAGCTTTGATCAAAAGCGAATTTTGGGTAAAAAAAGAAAGTTTAAGGTGAAAATCCACCACTTTAGTCCAATACGAATGAGCGGTAGGCCATAGATTAGAATAGATAGATTTATTTGCGAAAATAAGGTACAAAAGATGTTACAAAAATATAGTACCTATTCCAATTTATTATACCCTCGGGGCGTGCCAATTTTTCGGTATTCGATGTTAATTTTGTGCATAGAATTTAATTAGTAGTAATTCATAAAGTCATTTAAAAATTCAACTTCTTAAATCATGTAAATAGATATTGTCGTTGGTATTATAAATTTTCATCTCTTATTCAAAATACTTACAGTAAATCTTCCCCGTTGTAGAAGAGCTGGTACCAAGTCAGCCAAAGCTAAGTGCAATGCGCGAGCGCCTCGACTACTCAACAAGATATTTAGTGGCGCCGTCTGACCAACCACCCACTCTTCCTCCACTGACCAACCAGCATCCTCAGCATCCGATGTACCTGATTCTTCTACTGAAAGATGAAGTTTAGTATTAGTAGTAGTTTCTAGAACAGCTGAACTTACTTTGGGAACAAGGAGCTACATGGTATAATCTTGACGATTACCGGCTGAGAACATTATTCACAAGGTAGGTGTGCATCTATGTATTTGTAAGCGTAATAAATATCAAAATAAAAACAGCTCAAATCCTCACACATACAAAGTTTCTAGTAATGTCAAAACTGATGGGAAGACATGAAAAGAGGTACATTCTCACATAACAAAGAAAATTTTTATTAATTTCACAATAAAATATACAAATATACATACCACATAACGCGTCTTTAACGCTATTAATAAAATCCAAAGTCTCCAAAATGCCAGGTCTTGTTAAGGATTCTTTATTCCTAATAGTCGAGCCAGCAGACCTAGGTCTTTCCCTCAACTCCTTAATGCTATCAATAGGTTCAGTATACACCAAACTCCTCAGGGTGTGGTATTTTCGTCTCATCGTTTTCGTGTCTGACTGATTTGTGATGGAAATTTCTGGAAAGCCGTATGAGGTAGCAGGTCTATGTCTTCTGGACCTTCGTCTGACTCTTGGTAGGTTGTCTTGGTTTTTGGATAAGTCTAAAGTGGATGTAGCTGGTATAATGTCAGGTTTTGTGTTGTTCCTCCAGTAGCTTCCAGCTTTTACGCTTGCAAGGATTTCGTCATTGCTCTCATGTCTCGAAATTCGATTTAGTTTTGGACTGTAAATGTAAGTCTAATTACAATTCTTGCTAATTAATTCAGCACACTTTTTTATCTACCGACTTTTTTTTGGTTTTGATAATATTAATGATATAACTATATACGCTAAGACCTATCTAACGACACCCCACAACATGGGTAACATGCAAATCGACATATTTTGTACTTACAAGAACATTGTACATTAACATTAACATAAAAAATGATTAGATGAATCAAAACTAAACTGGTATATAAAAATTAACAGAGTACTATGTCCTTATGGCAATGTACCTAAAATTTAGGACAATTTATCTCGTACTTTCATGAATTAGAGCGTTCAAACGAAAAAACTCTTCTATATTTTTGTATTGATGTATATTTTTAATTGACTCAACAAATTCTCTTTCGACCCCGTCAATAAAAAACTTTGCTACAAAAAGTTGGCCACAAGATTGATCGTTATCAGAGCAGGGGGGGCTTGTACGTGTTTCAAATATCAAATTCTTAAGGGATCACAATAGAGCGTGTTTCTTTAATGTGTTGCGAAAATTTTTTGTTATTGTTTCTTGAGATGATAAATTGATATGCAAATAACTGACGTGAATTTTTCTGAGTATATTTTTCTCTTTATATATCTTTTCTAACCAAGGTATCTGTTAATAAGTTCAGTTGGTGCATTTAGTGAAGGTTTGGTTTCTGAAGTGTGTTCGTCTAGCTAGGACTTGGATGTTTGTTTTATATTATTAAGCTTTTAATTTAAAATAAAAAAGCGTGTTAAAATGTATTTCATTTACGTTGATATCCTGTAAACGATTCTATTTTAGAGATAAAGTCTAGAGATTAGATTAAAGGAAAAGTGGCAAAAAGTTAATCTATGTCACGGCCCAAACAGGGAAGATAAAGTTTTTTCGATCTCAAAATAGTTTTTTGGTTCGATTGTAATTGTGTTTTTGTTATACAGCATTTGCGCCATTATTTTTTCCCACGATATGTATTTATTTCTTGCTAGCTGTTACACGCGGCTCCGCCCGCGTGGTCAAGGGAAAATGTCAATATTTTTTCCCATGGGAGTCTTTTTATCCCGTGGGAAAAAAAGTAGCCTTATGTCACTCTCCAGACCTTAAATTATCCCCGTTTTTTTTATTATTTTTTAATGATGTTATACTTTTTTCCCGTGGGAATGAGATGTTTGTCCGGGACAAAAAGTAGCGTATGTCACTATGCAGACCTTAAACTATCCCTAATAAAAATCATCTAAATCCGTTCATTACTTTCGACGTGAATAGAGGACAAACAACCAAACAAACTAACAAACACAGTTTCACATTTATAATATTAGTATGGATACTGCGATAGTACTGTACACTTATAAATGCGCGCTTGATACCCTAAAACCGGACCCGCGATTATTCTAACTAAACCGAGTTTCAGTCACCAAACATAATTACCCGAAATCCATGTAATTATTAGACCTTATTGGACAAATACAATCAATATTCCGATCGCGTTAAATGAAATTACACTCTAAGGGGATGGGATCAAGGTCCTCATTAATCAGGCAGGCTTGTCGACCTTTTGAAAAATAGGGGTCTAATAAATTATTCGGCTAATGAAAATCAGACCTGCGTCACGGTACGTTTTATGTGGAGAGAACTTGAGTGCCAATGAGCACTATAGCACCCAACAAATCTTTATTTCTATCTAATAACTCAAAGCTACAGAATCTCTGAATATCTCGTCAAGCAGGGGCCAAATATTACTTGGCATAGGTTCTCGACTTTCGACTAAATTTTCTCGACTCGAAGTCGCCACGAGCGTACTTGCGTGCAATTCCCTTCAAATATAAACGAAGTAAGACACTCAACAAACTATCCAAATACAGGACACAATGTCAATTCGTTTGATTGCACACTCAGGTGTTTCCTATTTTAACATGTTTTTTTATTTACTTGCTTATTCTACTTTAGACAAAACATATTGTCCTAATTCCTGGCTATATTTACAATTAAATTGAGTATTTATACAAATACGTGGTTTATGAAAAACTCCGTGTGAATTTCCGAGGCTGTCTGTCTGTAACTTCTAAATCATGCATCGCAGTTTTAACACTTTTTGTATAATCTTTTTTATAACTTTTTTATAATTTATTTTACAAAACTTTTATTGAAATAAACATTGAATCGGAATCCCGCATATTAAAATATGAAGATTATAAATTTTATTTATTCGAAGTAGATTTTTCAACTAGAAAACATGATAGCTCTATGAAAAAAGTACTATTACTCACCGTCTGTCTCCAACTAATGCAGCGGCGAAAGCCCCAAGCACACATCTTCTGGATAGCCTAAATAAATAAAATAAAATGAAGTTCTTTATTCAGAGATTACGCCTACGCAAGCAAACTCTCTATAGTTTTTTTAACAGACGTGTGTCGAAAATATTTACTTCGATGGTATTGTAAATAAATAAAAAATCATTGTACTTTGCAAGTAGATTTACAAGAAATACTTTTGCACGTAAATTTTTTTATGTTGAGAAGAAGTGCCGCAAGAAACTCAACAGTCAACCTTTTTTTAATAGCTATAAAAAAAACACATTGAAAATAAGAATTTGGTCTACATAATCATTGGTATGGTTACGATTTGTCTGTGAGTGTTACTACCACTCACCCATCTCACTCTGTCAGTATCAGACATGTGCGAGGGACATACTTAGTCCTATTTTGATATTAGGTCACAAATTTAAACCTGAGTTTAGCTTCAGCTTTATCTCGTCTGCTCAGCGTAAGAGTGCGGGCGGCGCTATGCTCACGGCGAGACGGCAGTTTCAGAGGGTATGATATCGCCATACCATCGCCTGTTGGGAACACTAGACGGAAATCTGAAACAATAGTTACTAAACAAAATATTTTTAACGAGAGCTACTATTTTTATTCTGTGGCGAGAGTGAAATTATCGATTGGGACAAAAATGTTATTCAAGATACGTAAAAACCTTAAATCTATACACGAATTATAAAAATGTGGAATATTTCATGAGTGCTGTAGTAACACAAAATGGCCATAGCTCAGATAATTGTTTCACTCAGAAGAGCAAAAAGTTTAATGGTCAATCACCTTACATTTTATACTATTCTTCCTATTACATTTTTTACTTTAAATAGATCATTAAATTGTTACAGTTATTACAAAATTTTTACAATGTATTTAACACTTAACTTCAACTCATTCCTATTCGTATTTGGATGGGTTAATAGATAGATAGAATATGTTTTATTTGTAATACACAACTTCAAATAATACAACAGACTTACAGACTAGTAATATAGCGGCCTTATTAGTAAGAGCCTACCTATCTATCAGTAGATAAATATCTATTAACAAACATGTATATTATTACTTCCTCTTTCATATAATCTGTAATTGAAAAGGATATTCGAATAATGCTAGAAGAAATAACGTAGACCGGAGAAAGTATCAGAACCGTTATGGCGGTTAATTGCTTTATGATTTGTTTGGGAGCGGGATCCGGCGAATGTAGTTACACTTTTATTCTAATTTATGAGAGATTCAACCGAATCGAGAAGAAATGTTTTTTTAGAAACTTCCTTATTATTGAATTTATCTCATGCGAGAGAACGCGGGTTAATTCTCGGACAGAGCAAACATGTATTGAATATTTTTGTTTTTGTCTTGATATTTTTTCTGTGATGATATATGTCCGTTGTCTGGTAACCATAACACGAGCTGGTTTAGCCAAGCTTACTTTAGGACCAGCTAAGTTACTCTACAACGAAATCGCGATATTATTTTCAAAGTAAAAAAGAAATACTATATTAACACGTTCGCGGACGCACCGGCTATTGCAGTCGATAGTAACTTTCGCAGAATGACGCGTCGGTTATAGCATTCGATGTTCTTCTTCGCATTAGAGACGCAACTGCATTAGCAGATGAATTTTCACACTACTACAGTAAAATTCAGTATTCAGTGCCCCCATTTGGAATTCTTCAAATTTCCTGGTGTCACATAACATGTATTTTTATACCTTTGAACAAGTGACTACACTCCGGCCAATCCCTTGATATAAGTGCGCACTCACACTGACGCACCTGCAATAGCAGCGCTGATTGTATGGCGATTTGTTCAGTCGCGCAGCAAGTGCGCCGCTGAGTGGAAACGTAGTAAGAGTCTTGCGTGTACGACTTGTGATCAACGTAAGTAGAAAAAAAAAAACATTTTCCTGAGTAAATATGATGTAAATATTATTAATTTTAAGATCAAAGTAAAACATAGTGCTTTTGGATCGATTTGTGAACATAATAACGTCTATAATTATCTTATAATTTCGTTTTTATGTCGGTTTTCACGTATTTTTCTCGTAGGATATATCTAATATTATGCTACATAGTAATGTTCTAGTAAAGTCTAGTTAAATTATGGTCACTTACAGGAAGAGACGCATTTATTACGATACCACGATTACCAAAGAAGCACGTAGAGGTCTTGACATTACGGGTATTGACATTGCACAGAGGCGTCAGACAGGGAGATGTCATATCTCCGAAACTGTTCACGACCGCTCTGGAAGATGCCTTCAAGCTTCTGGATTGGAAAGTATTTGGCATCAACGTCAACGGCGAGTATATCACTCACCGTTGATTTGCCGACGATATCATGGTCATGGCGGAGTCGCTGGAGGATCTTATATGCTCGAAGGCATCAATCGAGTTTCCCAACAGGTGGGTCTAGAAATGAACATGGACAAGACGAAAGTCATGTCCAATGTCCATGTCGCACCCGCCCCGGTCTCAGTTGGGAGCTCGATCCTCGAAGTTGTTGACGAGTACGTATACCTTGGACAAACCATCCAATTAGGTAGGTCCAACTTCGAGAAAGAGGTCAATCGACGAATCCGACTCGTCTGGGCAGCTTTCGGAAAATTACGGCATATCTTCTCGTCCAAAATTCCTCAGTGCTTGAAACGAAGAAATTTCGAGCAATATGTGTTACCAGTGATGACCTATAGATCCGAGACGTGGTCCCTCACTATGGGCCTCATTAGAAGGTCTACGTCTAGGTATGACGGTCACTCAGCGAGCCATGGAGAGAGCTATGCTTCTCTACGAGATCGAATCAGAAATGAGGAGATCCGTAGCAGAACCAAAGTAACCGACATAGCCAAACGGATCAGCAAGCTGAAATGGCAGTGGGCAGGGCACATAGCGCGCAGAACTGATGGCCGATGGGGCAAAAGAGTTCTGGAATGGCGACCACGTACCGGAAAGCGCAGCGTAGGACGCCCGCCTGCAAGTTGGTCAGACGACCTAAGAAAAGTTGCAGAAAGCCGCTGGATGCAGGCCGCTGCCATCAGGTCGCATTGGAGGCGTTTGGGGGAGGCCTATGTCCAGCAGTGGACTTCTTGTGGCTGAGATGATGCTGATGATGATAGACGTAAACATTACTAATTTGTAACTTCTGCTGTGGTTCAAAGAACAAAAAATTTTCTTTACTAGATGTAAGGATCTAACTGTTTTAGTCACAGAGTTTTAGTATTAGTAGTTTTAAAAGTGCAATTTTGATTGAGATAATTATTAATAGAAGAAAATGTATGTTAAAGCTGTGATTAGACTGGCTTTTTTGTTGAGTAATTAATATAGGAAAACAATTTATTTTCATGCCATTCATTAAAATTAATAAAACTTATAATGTTTGCGTATTATTATTAGTAGTCACCCGAATAAGCGAACATAAGTCCTTGTTATTGTTCTCGTTTGTTCAGATTTTGATAAGCTCTTATGGGACGTCTTCAGTAAGGCGAAACCTAAATAACGAATTTCGAAGGTTAGCCATCAGACATTCGTTATTTAGATTATTATTTGAGTACCTGATACCGACTAAAAACATGATAGTTATAGCCGGCGTGTCCTATTTATAAAGATTAATCACTGTTATCGGCGACAGAACGTCTACAGCCGGCGAAGGCTGTAGTCGGTGCATCCTTTTTATGTAATAAATGTCTATTATCAGCGACGGAACGTCTATAGAAGGCGAAGGATATAGACGGCGCGTTCTATTTATGTACAAAAATTACTATTATCAGCGACGGAACGTCTATAGCAGGCGAAGGCTATAGACGGCGCGTCTAATTTATGTACAAAATTGATTATTATCAGCGACGGACCGTCTATAGCAGGCGAATGCTATAGACGGCGCGTCCTATTTATGTACATCAATTACTATTGTTAGCAACAGAACGTCTATAGCAGGCGAAGGCTATAGACGGTGCGTTCATTTTTAAATACATAATATCTATTAAAAATCGACGGAACGGCTCAAGCATTTCATACAAAAATGAGGTGTCAAAGTAAGGTTACAAAATCAGACCAAGCGTTCGCGAACGTGTTAATGTTCAAAAGGCGGTCTTATCGCAAAAGCCATCTCTTCCAGATAACCTAGTAGAGGTGGAAAATGAGAATCATAGACGTATGTGGCGAAAATATATAACAAAATTACCTAATATGCGAATACAATCGATCAATAGGTAGATTCACAAGGGCGCATATGTAGTACACTCACTACTGCACATGCGACCTTTTAATATTTAGTTACAGCTAGAGTAGTCTCTCAAGAGTTCATAAATCTAACAATTCAATTCCGATTCAGGATTGGTTTTAGTCGGTGGCTGTATGAATTGTGTAAAGATATATTTATTTATTAATATTACAGGTCATTTTATCACGCTACGACAGTAGTCCCACTATTTATACGTCACGTCATAATATGACACGACACGTACAGTCAAGAGCAGGTCGACCTTTACATATCGCACTTTGTACTATTCTTAAGTTCTATGTCATAAGAGTCAAAGTTGTACTGCAATTGTAAAGCTCAACGTGCTCCTGACTGTACAACTTTACACAAGGTATATATTGTTTTGAGTTAGTATCATATCGGTGCATTTGTAACTCGCCTTTGTTGCTCGCCTATGTAGCAACTGGTCTTTTTTCTAATGAAAAACGAAACAGACACAAGGAAGAACTCATTAAAAATATATAAGTTTATTGAGTGTTTGCGGTGTGGTGTCAACAATTTCTAATTGGGATCTCGACGCCGACGCGAAACCGCATCGGAACTTGGCGTTTGGAACTCGACGCATATACTCGTCTGTCAAATGATAACGTGGATGTTAGTTTCTAGACGTGTACGATATTAGTATGTAAAATGCTATTATTGCCTTGATCTATGTCGGCTCTACGCGCACCCCTAGATTGCCTCAAGATAATCTATCTATATATATATATAAAAATGAATTGCTATTCGTTAGTCTCGCTAAAACTCGAGAACAGCTGAACCGATGGGGCTAATTTTAGTCTTGCAATATTCGTGGAAGTCCAGGGAAGGTTTAAGGGGTGAGTAGGATAGGGTAGGGTAGGGTAGTGCCTCTGGCGGAACAAAATTCGCCGCGTCAGCGAAATAGAGAAATCACACAGATTGATCTAGGTAAGAAGTCGAACCTTGTGTTATGGGATAACTCAACGAACTAACTCAACGATAAATTTATAAATATAAATTTATAACAAATACATATATAGATAAACATCCAAGACCCAGTCCAATCAGAAAAATTACGTTTTTCATCATGACCCGACAGGGATTCGAAGCCGGGTCCTCCTGGGTGGCGGTCGGGCGTGGTAACCATTATGCCACGGAGGTCGTCAAATGAATTTGTCTTTTCGTATTCGATGTATAAAATGCCCTTTCCATATTACTAATTCCAAGTGTTACAGTAACAACTAGCATGAAGTTTTCACCAGCGAACATTGGCCTCCAGAAATTCACGAACACCCTCAATCACAAGGCAATCGGGTGAACCCCGAGGCTCATCATAAATTGGTCAAATTTTAAATGTTAACATATTCGCCGTTGATGCAAAACCATTCTGAATTTCAAGTCCCTCTGGTTTTCAATATGGATAGTGACCTTTTGTTTTCGCCATTAATGTCCGGGATACATTGAAATCTGGTAATTTTTTTGTAACCACTAGAGATATGATCACTTTTGTTAATTATGAAAATCTTTATATTATTCGATGAATCATTATATTTTTTTTAAGATAATTTTAGAAATAGGTAAAAACTAGCGATGTATAATAAATATTACGTCACTCTACTATAATAGATTATAGACGAAAGTTGTTACCTCTTCGCGCTCAAATGGCTGGGTCAATTTTTATGATATTTGGTAGGCTGGTAGCTGATACCTTGGATTCACACATAGGGTACTTTTTATCCCGAAAAGTACGCGATTCCAGTAGGATTTGGTCGAAATTGATGGCGCAGCTGTGCGTAAAATTAAACGCGGGTAACACCGCGGGCAGCAGCTAGTCAATTATATTAGAAGAGAATACTCAGTACTCACTTAATTTCTATTGCACCAAAGTTATTATCTTACATGTTACATATCTTAATGATAAAGGAGTAACAGTGGATCCTTTTGGGCACTACAATATAAAGTACTCTATCGACTTACTCATATTATAGATATTAAACGATTCGAAAGACCTAACCTTATAAAAATATTTTGAGTTGAGTTGAAACTAGAAATATCTTTTTTTTTAATGGTTTTATTAACCGCACTTACAAGTTTACTATAAGATTTGTTCTTCAGGTGATTCTGAATAGGAGGGGTAATCAAAAGACACTTATTTTTATATTTTGTCTTCAATTCTAGGTCTAGTAGTTTAGACTGTGGATTGATAGGTCTGTCAGCTTCTCTTTTAAAGAGATAGATAGGTATCATCATCATTATCTCAGCCATAAGAAGACCACTGCTAGACTGACGTTAACAACCTATTTACACCGTGTTTTTGCAGTGAATAAATGAATTTATGGACATAGGTATCCTCAAAGTCCTAAGGACAAATTAAAACTATGAAATTGTAACTCACCAATATGTCGAAATCTGTCCACAAAATCCACCATAGCTTTAGCCCAGGCCTGCCTCTTCGCTGCATCAAGTAACCCGACACAGGGTTCCAACTTTCCATCGTGCACACCCAAACAAAACTCCTTCAAGCTCTCAAACTCTTTCTCACAATTTTTCCCTTCGAACTCCTCTAAAAACCAGGCATTTTCCAATGAACTGGTGAATAGACCATCCAAATATGGCTTTAGAACTGGTCCAAGGTATTTCTTGTCGTCTTTAGACCCTTTGTATAACCAATTAAGTATGTTTCTCATAATATTAAGTGGGTCTTCTAAGTCTTCTGTGCGAAGATCAGGGTCTCGTCTAACTGCATCGATGAGACACGCTGATGATGCGTCGTAATAATCTTTCAATTTGTTCCATTTCTTAGACCTGTTAATAACAAATTGATATTTGCTATTATTGCATCTTCAACTCAATCAACCACTAACATAAAATTGATACAAAACATATTGAAATTACACGTAATATTGTTTCTCTTCAAAACTTAAATTATAATATCAATATAAAATTTTAAGGAAATGCTAAATAATTAGATTTAGATCTTTTCATTAAATTTTCATCTTGAAATTTTGTCAAAAATTTCTTATACAGCATTGTGGTATAAGCGACGATATTGACTTTGAACATATAGTAATCAGTTTTCTAACTTTAAAACAAAACCTAGAACGATCGGTTGTTAACTTTTTGGCCACTTTAAAAATGCTAATGAAATACCTGTAAGTGGACATCTCCCTGTCGAACTCTCCAAATGTCCTCTGTTGGAAATTATTCAGATACAAGTCACGCGCTTGATCTAACATGATGGCTAGAATATGGATTAACTCTTCAACTGACTCCTGATTCGCAGACGTCGCTTGAATTAAATTTTCTCTAAATGCGCTTCTGTCCTCCTGAAAAACAATGTGATTTAGACTCGGATTTTAAGCATTAAAAACGGAGGAAACACTTTTGTAGGTTAGTGTTTATTTAAATATTTTTTCATTGATGGTGGTGCATATTCTGTAGTTTCTACAGAAATTCCGCCTTTCTAGCTAGTAAAATTGCTTTATTGCACTTTATTGATCTAGGGGGCAACTCGGACGGAAAAAAACTGATCCGTGACCGAGTTTAATACTTTGAAATTTCGATTTAGGCAACTCGGATAATGTATAGTAGTATGTTTGTAAGATGTAGGCAATCCCTTAAGATTGTTTTGGAATGTTTTTAGGATGGATTAGGATTGCTTTTAGGATTATTTTCTATATTTATAGAGGTGTAATTTACAGCCAATAAATTAACATTGACCGACAAATACTTACGCACACAATCATGTTCTTACACCGAACCAATTCACTAGCAACCCTCCAAAGGTATTTTAGTTGTCGTTTTGTATATGTTGGGATAGTGGTGGCTGCTGCTTTTGACTCCTTATTCAGACCTTCCCAACGATTGAGCAGCACTGCTTCGAGGGTCTCTGATGGCGTTGGTGGAATTTCTTCCGTTGCTGAGGAATATTTTTATCTAAAATTTTTTTATTAGACAAATAGTCTACTCTACAACATCTATATATTGCAGTTTTTTTTTTGTTTGGTTATGTCATTTTTAGCCCCCTGCGATCTTGTGCTACTACACCAAGCAGTTGGAGGAGCCAAAGGCTCAAACCGCTTAGAATTTCCAGTGCCTGCCTGTCTGCCGCCAGGAACGCCCCCTATTGCGACTCTGAGAGAGGAAGGTCGAAGGGGTAAGACCGGGATCCCGTGCCGTGAACAATAGATAGTTCGCGATCTCATTGCAGGACTATTTCTGTTCTGACGAAACCGATATTTTTTACGTAATTACACATCGTCTTCATAATCATTATTTTTAATTTTGGACGTTTCATAATCTTAATTAATCCAACCTCACACACTAGAACCAAAATGGTCGCGTACGTCTTTCCTTTAGATTATAACACGGGGTTCTTCAAAAGGGGCAGTCGGCAACGCGCGAGTGATACTCCCGATGTTGCAAGCGTCCATAGGCTACGGTGACCGCTCACCATCAGGCGGACCGTAAGCTTGTTTGCCACCTTTGTTGTATAAAAAATAAGAATAAAAAATATATATATTCCAATAATACATTAGATTCATAAATGAGATTGCCATTTTTCAAGGCCCTTTATTTACTTTTAAGCCTTTCAGCCTTACCTTTTCAGAATATTCTTAAAAATTGATTACTCACCAGCAATCCTATGAAAATGTTGCAGACAATTCCTAAGACACGCAGCATCAGCACTCCACTCGGCCCCTCTGCCACCTCTTCGCACTAAACTGCTCCTGTCCATTGGATACACGTATCCAGCTACTCCGCCACGCTCACATATTGATACTAGTCTGCAAAATTGAACTAAACTGAGCAAGAACTTCGATATTTTTAGTATGTATGTAAATTCGTTTGTGTATATCCTGCTTTCCCATGGGATTTTCGTAACATCCTATGTTATCGAATGCCTATGTCATACAAATAACACAGCCTCCAAGTTTCATGTCTCTACGATCAGTGGTTTGGGCTGTGCGTTGATTCATGAGTCAGTCAGTCATTTAGGACATAGCATTTTATTTGTAATTTATCTAAAGACAGAACCAGTTAATTTAACTAGCTCACCACAAATTTTAACTCCTGTTACGTGTATCTCCCGTTCAAAATTTCGAATTTAATAACAATTTAAGATGTAGACTATTGTTGATAGATGACGGTCATTATGCTAAGTCAGTGGTCATCAGGTGCATGAAATATCAGGTAAGAAGTAGTTGACACCCACATAAGTTCTAGTACATTTTTTATACCTGCGAGTGGCAACCTAGCATACGGCCCACCTGATGATAAGTCACATAGCCTATGGACGCTTGTAACACGAGTATTACTCGAGCGTTGCCGACCCTTAAAAACTATTTCACTTTGTACATATACATACTCGTCCAAAATAAGAAGCATATGATGTGCAGCGTGCGAAGAGAGGCAGTACTTCGCGGCGCACTGCGTACGCGTCGCTGCGCGCTCCATGCGTCTGCGCCACGCACACCACGCCGCGTACCGGCTCAGCGAACGGAGCGTGCCCTAGACGCAATAATGTCGCTCATTACAATGGCAAAATGTTAAACTGTTCATAGTTTACACAATAGCGAACTCTAGATAAGATCTTGCCACGTTTTAAACGAACTACAATCCGCGCCACCAGAGATGAAACCCGGCGTTTAATTTTACTAGATATCGTCTACTGCGCACGTCAAATCAGCAATCAATCAGGTCTCATCTCTCATAGCGCGGATAGTACTAACTTCAATCCTGCATACATGGTTTAGGTGTAGAGTAGGAAGGGGGAATAGCATTCAACTCCTCTTGAGTTTTTAATTCTCTACTCTACACACCTAATTCTTTGTTGACTGTACATTTTTTAAACCAAATCATACCTGATAACATCCTTCCCTCATCTTATCAATCAAGGAGTTAACTGCACCAGCTATACGGGCGATTGTAGACAGTCTTGAATTGTGCGCGTCCAATGCTGCTTCCAGAGAGGGCTGCCACAACTGCCATGTGGCAGTGCGTTCTGGACACACTACTGACGAAGGTGGACCTACTGCCACTGCGTAGTAACCCTGAGATGTAAATTTATTTTAATGGCCACAAAACTGATTTGTCTCTGACGATGATGAAAGGCTCTCGTTCTGATGACGAAAGAAAAACAATTTTTGCTATCTTCAATCTGTACTAGAAAGGGTAATTTTTCTTTACTTTATTTTAACGTCAATATACCTACAACTAAATATTTAACATTGCTTGAAAAATTATACATTATATTAGGAATTAAAAAGGCAGGTCCTTGTCATAGAGTACCCAAAAAGCTTGCAGCGTTACAATGAGATTTCCTTTCGTCATTTAATTTTACTAGTTGCCATTGTTCATTTTTAATGTAAACTGTAGGTCTTAGTTATCGATAGTTAACACTCGTCAAGTCAATTGACTTGAAAACATTGACACCAGCTACCCGCAGTTGATACTAATTGCACACACGAAAAGAAGAAGAACCATGAGATGTGAATAATTTCTTACCCCCTGAGCAGCAGTATAATGCAACAAGGCCAGTGGATGCGTCAACGGGATCCTACTTGTGTATGCACCTGCGCTGCACCCATCAACCCTGGCTCCCAACATCAACTTTGCCTCGGCTTCACCAGCTCCCACTCGTACCATCACCCAGGCTGCACCCTCCACTATGGCTAGACGACGGTCGTTACTTGATTGAGGTGGGGAAACTGAAAAATTACATAATATTATGCCTGGAAGTCTAGGCATGTTAGCAAAGCCCAGAAAATAGTAATATAGCCATTAAATTGTTAAATGACAAAAAAGGCCGTAACCGGTTTTCTTTCGCTATTTCTTTTACCGGTGGCTATTTTATTGTTTCCGAAATGGTAGTAGTTTATTATGTACTTTATTTTCTTTTAAATATACAAGTTGTAAATGACAAGAAAAAGTTGCCTATGAAGCCCTAATTTCTGAAATAAACATCATAATAAGGATTCGGCTAATTGATACGAACTAACTATTATTAATGTTGAAACCTTAGACTTAATCAACTTACATAATTTAATTTAAGTCTACTTATGAAAAGCGGATACTCTAAACACAAGTATATTACGTAGAGGAACTGAAAATGGATATTTTCTTATGTCAACAACTTGCTGAAAATGACAATTTCTTTTTATGGATTTTGTATTAATTCTAGTATTCATATGATTTCTATATCTACATTTACAATGGTGATAACTTCAGAACTTTACCTCTCTCCATATAACAGTAATGGTATGGTTTGGCCCGACTTGCTGCTCGAGCACAGAGCACCCTGGCGCCTCCCCCTCCGCGAGCGTTCGCGCATCGTGCTATTAGTTCCACCCAGCGCTCTATCACCTTATCCCTGATGGCATATATGATCATATCTGACTTAAATAATAACACATTTTGTTCACGTATCCAGGCTCCAAAATTGAATGACAATAAAGACTGGGCTCTTTACACCATTCCTTTTCCCAGTGGTAATTTTGATTTGCTTCAGAAATAATAATATGTTACAACCTGACTAGAGACGTGGCCTGACTAGGCTACTCTCTGAATAAACGATTTCATTTTCATTGTCATAGCTTCTTGTACAGTCAAGAGCATGTCGACCTTTACTTATCGGGCTTCGTACAGCCAAGAGCAGGTCGACCTTTACATATTG
This sequence comes from Endotricha flammealis, assembly GCA_905163395.2. NCBI lineage: Eukaryota > Metazoa > Arthropoda > Insecta > Lepidoptera > Pyralidae > Endotricha > Endotricha flammealis. Next base: position 14,917,453 of record LR990864.1, on the reverse strand, counting down.
GACTTTGTACCGTTCTTAAGTTCTATGTCATAAGAGCCAAATTTGTACTGCAAGTGTAAGCTCAACGTGCACCTGACTGAACTCTAAGAGTGGCTAAAATTCGGAAACCATACTATGAACTATGAAGACCTCTACTCTTTTCAAAAAACGATGTTAAGGTATCAACAGCTTGGCCGTTTGGCGCGCAATATTATGTAAAAATTGTTTTAATATTTTAGACAAATACGTAATTATATAATTATAAATTAAGTGCCCAAATAAAAATATATTATTTTTCTAAATGTAGATTTAGTTGCAGATAAAGAATGGATTTGAATCAATTGATCACATACCTGCATAGATACCCTGATGGAGTAAGAAACTCCTCCCATTTGTCAGCCTCCCGACCCGTCAATCTGATCTTTCCGTAGCCCACAGGTCCGTCCTGCAATCTGCACTCGTCGCTCTCATTCAACATTGGCAATGAATCCAAAGACACTAAGTATTCTAAGGAACGTGATCGCATCTGTATAATAAAAGAGGAATAGGAATATGTGATGGTGTTAACAATACAATACAATATTCTACATTGCACCAAAAAATTAATTTCCTTCTATAAATGATAAAATGTTTCGATCCTGATTGAAATCTCTTGTTTAGTAATGAGTTTTTTTGGTCACATCGCATGTGTTACGTGTATAGGCCAACCAAATTGAAGTAACTTTCATATTTTTAATTTACTAGACGCGTGTTACATATCAAAATCAGCTGGGTTACTCACTTCATAATGTGAGCAAATACAAGCTACATAATTTTGATATATAACACGCGTCTTATAAATTCATAACATGAGAGTTCTTCTCTATTTGGTTGGTTTGTTTACATCGAAATGATCGAACACGAACAAAATTCTCGTACTAAGTATCCTGAAGAAATAGTTCCATCTTTAATAATAACTAAGACACTTTTCACGAAATTTACACTACTGTCAACGTCATAACTTACTGTTTTACCCCGATGAAGAGCTATGAGATGACAGCATCTGAACCTGGGATCTCTCTGTCCCGCGCCGTCGACTATACGCTGCACCAGACTTTCCACAACGCTCTCCATGTGAGCAGACATTTGAACTGAACAAAAATTGAAAAATAAATATAGAAGATAAATATTCATATTTAACGTGGCAGAGCAGTGGGTCTATTCTCGTAATTATTTGGCACATCGGAACGAACTGCAATCATATCGAGGCTACATTTTAATTAGACAGAAAATTGGTATTTTCCGAACCCAAAATTACGATATCATCTCGATTCAGTCGCGATTCGGTCTCATGTTTTTCTATTATGACGTCATTTTATTGTAAGAGATCATACGTATCGATAATCGGCTATTGTCGGCTCTCATAGCAATTTTAATCATATTTTTGTTACGAGAATGGACCTACAGTTGTACGCGTGCGAGAAGCCACCTAACCTAACCCAAACACAGAACCTAGAATAGTGTATTATAAACTACGATTAACTGATAACTAATAACAAAGTTGATCAAAGCTTAAACGATTCAATATAAAGTTTTCCCCCAAAGTCAATTTAATAGTTTCCTATTCAGATCAACCCTTTGGGTGTAAATTGTTTATGCTTATCGCGCTTATCGCTATTAGACGACCTTTTGGCCTAGAAGTTTTATGCTGAGGTTATTTAGAATTATCTGCTATTTTAACTTATAATGCTACAATAGCTCTACACTCTCGAGAAGTTGATCGAAGTGAATTTAAGTTAAATATGAAGTTACAAGAGAAAGGAAAAGTGACGACAGAGTAGAACGAAGAGGCCATCCAAACTCTCCTTTTTGCTCAACTTCGTAAGAGTGTAGAACAAGCATTACGGTTCTAAAGAGAAGGATATTAGGAGTTATCTATTTATCTCGCTGGCCTGTTATCTTTCTAATGAAAATGATCTTGTTGATAAATTATAACAGTTGCGACTGTTAAGGGCAAACAAAACACACGGCCAGTGGCCGCGGGTCGGGAATGGCGCGGCAGCATCTGTATTTCATAATATTTGTGTAAACGACAATGTAAATTTTTATTATGTCTAGTATTCGATGAAACGTTAAAATCTGATTAGAGTTACCTTAAAAACCTAATTCTTGCTTTGTTTGAGGTTACTCTGCAGCTGTCTGTATGTTCTTACCTTTCTGATCCTCTTCATATAATGAGTCTACCGAAGCATTCAAAGCTCGCAGCTGCTGGATGGAGAAACGCAAGCCGGTGGCGGGCAGACGCAGGTCTGACCCTGGCGTCTCCGAAGACAGGGCTGATGCACCTGAACCCATCTCTGGAATGATCAAGACGAAACATAGAATACTAGTTGTTATTTCAAAGTTAGGATTGGTTGGGATAGTGTTACAAACCCTTCAGATATAAAGTACCTACCTGCTTTACCCAGCGCCATCTGATCTAAAGTTAGAGAATGCTCGAAAATACCGTGTTATGTTATAGTGAAAAAGATGAAAAATATCATCTTTGCTTATGCTTAAATATCTTCCAAATCCATTGATACAGTAAATAGCAAATATACAAATTATGTTCTTTATAATATTATTTTAAATGAGGTCATCGATGTCTATGAAAATTTCTTTTAAACAAATAAATAAATAAATATATAGGGACAATTCACACAGATTGAGCTAGCCCCAAAGTAAGTTCGAAACTTGTGTTATGGAATACTAACTCAACGATATTATATTTTATAACAAATACTATATATAGATAAACATCCAAGACCCGAGGCCAATCAGAAAAAGTTCGTTTTTCATCATGACCCGACCGGGGATCGAACCCGGGACCTCCTGGGGCCACGGAGGTCGTCAAAATAAATATTTACAAAGTATAAAATGAAGTCGCCTCCACTGTCTGTTCACTTTGATCTATTAACTAACCGATTCTATATGATTCAAGAGGAAGGTTTAATGTGTATTATGTCGCGAATTTTTCTTACGGTTCAATCAACGCGTTGTGAGTACTTGTGAGCTGTTTTTTCGCTTACTGAGCGTTTTCGGTCTTTGAGCGTAACATATAATACAAGGAAATCTTCCGAAATTTCCAAGGGAAAGCGGGATAACTGAAACGAATATGCGCGAGTTTCGCTATCATTTCATTTGTATAAAAAGTATTAAACACGATGCTCCAATGTCATCTCTATTTTCGGCAAAGCAGAATGTCACTTAGATTTACAGCCTCTGGGCTCACATAATTAAATTTTGCGAGCGCCACGGTACAGTAAATAAATGTTTTTGATTCCTGTTTCTCGCGAATTCCCCTCAGAAAATTTATAATGAGGCTCGTTTCTCGTTACTTATAGATTTAAACCTCATTATATGGTTTATTTCGCATATTTATTACGTTACATAACTGACATGAACGTGAAAAAAAACTAAATATTTTGTTGGTACTTATTTCCGTAATGCTTTAACATCACATGACGTTGCGACCTTTTTTTATACCATAAAGTTGGCAAACAGGTATGCGGCCCGCCTGATGGTAAGCATCACAGTAGCTCTAGTACTCACCGTAGGAACACAACATGGCCGACGAAACTAATACTATTTGGCTTCGATCTTCTGTAATGTGGAGGTCCTGCCCCAGACTAGCTGCTCCGATGTGAGCAGATTATCCGCTGTCACCTACCTCTCTTTTTATTTGTTCCATATCTTTCATATTTCGATATCCATCTTGTTGATTTTATCCGATAGCTATCAAAGAGTTAACCATAACATCGGTGACGCAACATAATCAATTGTACAATGTGCATCTACAATGTTGGACATGGTGTCCACTGGCGGTCACTTCCGGCGGAAACGCATTATGTCTCGTCGGTCATGCGCACCGGCCCTGAGCACTGTATCAAATCATTTTTTGATAACTCCATTTGATTTTAGTATTTATACCAACATAATACATATAGTAAATACTAGCTGTTACCTGAGGATTTGCTATTGATTATTTTTTCCCGTGGGAATAAGTTGTTTTTTCGGGATACATGACTCTCCAGACCTTAATCTATCCTCAAAAAATATGTCAATTCGTTCGTTACTTTCGACATGAAAGAAGAACAAACAAACAAAGATACTTTCGCATTTATGATATTAGTATGTATAAGCCTTAGCGATCAATCTCAAAACATCTTGGTGAAGATGTATAATCCGAGCCACGAGAGATGCGACCTGATATTGCTGATTTGACTTACGCAGTGACGATTTCTAATAAAATGGTATAGAAATCGTCTACTGCGCAGGTCGAATCACGTGATACGCGATCTCATGTCTCATCTCTCGCGGCGCGAATTGTATTTGTGTGATAATTGAGAGAAAACTGTTTCGTACCCCTGTAATAAAGTTGCTCTTGGAACCATTGTAAAAAATAATAATATTCTATTGTAACACGTAAGTAAAAACTACGGGTACAAACCAGCTGATAACGTTTTAAACTCATTGCTTTATGTTATCTGCTACTTTATATGCGAACGGAACGTATTAGTTTATCTTCAAAAGTTGTGTGTGATGAATCATGGGCACGAATTAAATTATGGCTATTTGTAGAGTCGTACATTCAACAATAAGGAAACATGTATAGAAATACAGGGTACAGTCAAGAGCAGGTCGGACCTTTACATATCGGACTTTGTAATACCATTCTTATGTCCTATGTCATAAGAACCAGAATGGTACTGCAAGTGTAAACTTCAACGTGCTCCTGACTGTACATAATTAAAAACAAAAAATCCAATGTGTTTTTTTAACCATACGTCAGACAAGCGAGCGGGCCACCTGGATTATTAGCGAAACCTCGTTCGCGTGTATCCTGCTTTCCCGTGGGAATTTCAGAACACCCTTTCTTTTCGGATGCCTATTACAAGTTTCAGTTTCAGGTCTCTATCAGTGTTTTACTGTGCGATGATCCGTTAGTCAGTCGTTTAAGAGAGTTAGGGCACAGCGGATAATCCGCTCAAATCGAAGCATCCCGTCTGGGGAAGGACCTCCACCTTACAGAAGATCGTAGCCAAATAGCATTGGTCTCGGCCATGTTATGTTCCTACGGTGAGTAAGGTCTCCAGAGCTCCACTTGGGGAGGTTGGGAGGGTTGGCAACGCGCGAGTGATACCCCCGGTATTGCAAGCGTCTATAGACTACGGTGATGCTTACCATCAGGCGGGCCGTATGCTTGTTTGCCACCTTAGTGGAATAAAAAAAAAGCATTTTATAAATAACAAAGATTTTTTCTGTCATTCATTGTAACTTATTAGAAAAACTGAAACATTTTAAAAGAGCAAATGCTAAGTTTCTTGCCAGTTCTTAGCACAATTTCTACTGTCTGAACTGGTGGTAGGAAAAAATGTAAAGATTCGAAAGAGCTCATATTAGGTCTATTTGAATAAAAATATTTGACTATGTTTTAAATGTTTAGATTATCGTACAGGTGTTATCCTTCAACTTCGTCAAAGTCATCTAAAGTCAGTTCTACCTGTACAATCACTTTTTTGTGGGAACGTTAGGCTCGTCACACACCGGCGCACAGCCTTCCGCCTGCGAACGACAATAGATAAAATGACATGTCATTGAGCAATGCCGATTGTAATTATGGTTGGTTTATGGTTCGTGTTTGGTGATTACTATTATAGTCATTTAATGATAATTTTTAGTTATTGTTGTGTTTCCTCAATTCTGTATGACTAATGATACTTTGTTAGCAATTGGTTTTTTTTAATCAATATTTTTTATAAGTTCTACATGTAATAACAAGCTTATTTAACGTATACTTATATAATAACATAATCATACAAAAGCTTGAAAAATTTTTCTTAATGTTTTTTTTTATGAAAGAGGTTGGTAAGCGACCATACGAGTCACCTGATGACCGCCGCCCATCATAATATGAGACACTAAGAGAGTCCCTGAAACGTTGCCGACAGCGCAAGCCACACCGAAGCTGGGCGGGCTAGCGAGCTAGGCGGGCGAACATCGTTTCACCTCTTTACATACTTCGGTTCACATCGCAGCTACCCGTTCACCTAGTTAGGCGCATGGGCTGTGTTTATAACAGGAAGAAAGGACGAAAGGGGACGAAATTGTAAAGGATCTCTCACTCACCGAACGAAACGCATAAGTTATAAATGCTCTATCACACCAGCATTATGCTATAATTTGTAATGAACACAAAAACGGTTTCATTGCAAAAAAAAATTATTAGAACGAAACTAGCTGGTTTTATTTAAAATAAATTCATTTTAGATAGAACAGTCAACAGGACAATATAAATTTTCTACCGAGCTTGCTGTTTATTGTTTTTTTTTATTTTAATTGGACAATCATTTATTACAGCTACCAGCGACACCCGAGAACTTTATTTACGTACTTTATCTCGCTTTCTCGTGGAAATTTCGGAAAATCGACGTATTTATTTCTTTTATTGCTGAAAACCGTATTAAAATCCAATATACTTTAAAATATCTAAGCGAAAAGACAGCGGAAGCGACTTAATTTTATACTACGTAAATATTACTCTTTCTAATATATAAACCATCCCAAAACCATCTGAAAACCATCCGAAAACCATCCAGAAACCATCTAAAAACCATTCGAAAATCATTTGAAAACTATCAGAAAAACTTTTGAAAACCCTTATGATTGAGTGGAAAAAAAAGTCGCCTAAGATCCATTGATGGATCAAATAATGGATCCAAGTGGAAGGAAGTTTATTTCCTGAATGTATTTTGTTATTGGACAAAGTTTTGTCGCAAAAAAGAATGCAAGGATTTTACTAATCAACAGTACCCACATTAACAACTACGATTTGACACAGTATTCAATTAGTATTTAATCCTGGAATTTCCTCTAATTACTAGTCGCTTTATCACTACTAAATATAAAAATAAAAGTTAAATAAATTACCTTTAGAAAAGTTATTGCGTAGATTAAATTATCCTTTTAACGTTAACACAATACCAACACAGTAAAAAACCATTTTGAAAAAGTTTTTCCGATCAAATCAAATGTCAATTATTTTTTCCCGCGCACTTTTTTTTCTTCACGCGCAATCGAATCGCGGCCCATACAGCCCAAAGCGCGGGAAACAAGTGTTCGCCGCCATTGTAAATGCGTTCGGATTCACGCAGGAAGCGGTGTTTAGTGGCCATTGTATCTGCGACCGCTGTGTAGTAATTATTTTGTTTGTTTCACATCAATGATTTCGTGATTGGTGTTGTTTTCAAACAGTTTTCAGGAGAATAAATACAACTTACAATATATCAATTTAAAACAACTTTATGTTTCCATTCGTTGTTGAACCAGGATACAGAACTAACAAAGAATTATGTAAAATCTATACAATTCGCTCAGCGCTACCAAAGTAAGCTAGACTTAACCTATAGGTAGTCGTTGTATGGGTGCCAGACAACGACTACCTATATGTAATTATAAATATACTTATATGCTTGTAATACATAGATAACACCCAGACTCGAGAACAAACACAAATGCCATCACATAAAATGTTCGCCCCAAGCGGGAATGAACCCGCGCCGTTTGATGCCGAAGGTTCCCTATACCAACGCACCACCACCGGGTTGTCATATTAAAAAAATATAGAAAGCTGCAGTTCTTGTCGACAGTGGAAGTCTTGCCCCGGTGATAGACTTACACCCACCCCCCATTAACCTTATTTTTATATTTAAAAAAATTAACAATTAATTTTCACACATTCTTCTCAATCCTATTCATAAATGAAATAGAATCGACTTAGTCAAATGCAAGTTACTTATTCTCTTTATAATACTTAATTACAAGTTAAATAGGCCAGCAGGGTGGCACGGCCTATGTTCGGAATAGTTTTGTTATCACCTGACACTATCTTGCCTGGAAGGCATGTAGAATTAAAAAGCTATTAGCATACTCACGCGAGTTATCAGGTTCTTATTGGTATGTTTTTTGTTCCTAACTACGTATTTTATACGATTTGTTTTAAATATTTTACTAAAATTCTACTAAAAAATCGGGCAAGTACGTGTAATGTAGGGTTCCGTATTTGCTGCGCTTTGCTTATCTTCAGTTGAGTCCAATATTAAATTCCATGACATTGGTAAGTTTTCATTTAAAAAAAATTGTTTTATAAGTTAACGTCGGCTATTACTCGGTACCTAATAGAGCCTACTTAACCGTTATAGTTTTCATTGATGGTTCAGCATATGGAGATAGAGGGGTGGAGACCACCGTGCAAAACGAAAATTGACGATACATGTAAATAATTCCGAAACGGATCATTGTATCGAAAAATGATCTTCCCACACCCTCAATGTTTTGAAGAGACCTATCTAACGATATCAATGGGGTGGGCGCGCAAAAAAATTAATTTCCACTTTACATGTAGGGCAGGCACCCCAAAAAATTTTTTTCTTCCAGCACTTCGTTAACATTGTGTATACATACCAAATTACAGCTTTCTAGCATCAAGCGTCTAGGCGCTACACCGCGGACAAACAGACAGACAGACGGACATGGCGAAACTATAATGGACGGACATGGCGAAGCAGAGTACTAATGAGTACTCGCTCCTTGTAAACAACCGTATTGTTTCCGCGGACGATGAAGTAGCTGATGCTTTTCAGGAATTCTTTGCAGATATTCCTATACATACAACTAAATCCTTGAAGTCGTCCCATACATTGGCTGACGAATTTCTTAGGTCGAACGTTCCCGAACCTACTTCGAATTTTTCGTTTAAATTTGTAAATGCTGATACGATCCTCAAAACTTTTAAATCACTCAATATAAAAAAGTCAGAGGATATTTGGGGAATATCTGTAGCTATCATAAGTAATATTATAGACATCATAGCACCTTATTTAGCCGTAATTTTTAATGAATGTGTTCCAGCTGGCATTTTTCCTGATTTGATGAAAGTGAGTAAAGTCATACCACTTTTCAAGAAAGGGTGTAGTAAGGATCCAAATAATTTTAGACCAATATCTATTCTGCCAGCACTTAGCAAAATTTTTGAAAAGATAATTCTGGACCAACTACTATCCTATTTCCAAAGTAATCGATTGCTTCACCCGCGTCAATACGGTTTCACTAAAGGTAGATCCACTACAGACGCCGCTGCCATGTTATTTAAAGTTATAATGGAGGCCTGGGAGGACAGCAAGAACGCTGTTGGTGTTTTTTGCGACCTTTCCAAGGCTTTTGACTGTGTCGATCATAAGACCTTAGTAAATAAGTTAAAATTCTATGGCTTGGACAGTTCCTCAATCAATCTTATGTCCTCTTACCTTAATGCCAGAATTATGAAAGTGAGAGTAAATGAAGCGACCTCTGTAGGTTGTCCTGCTAGTATAGGCGTTCCTCAAGGCTCAATATTGGGCCCTTTTCTTTTTTTAGTATATATAAATGATTTGCCGTACTTAACTGAACATTTATGCGACATTATTTTATTTGCAGATGACACTTCTTTAATTTTCAAGGTAGACAGAAGACATCCTAATGTAGATACTATTAACAAAACGTTATCTCAACTATATCAATGGTTCTCAGTAAATAATTTGGTGCTTAACGCCAGCAAAACCAAATGCATAGCTTTCTCACTCCCGAATGTATCCCAATCTATTACATCAGTCATTGTTAACGATGAAAACTTAGAATTGGTCGAAACTACCACTTTTCTGGGCATTGTACTTGATAGCAAACTACAATGGCATCCTCATATTAGAACCCTAGCAGGTAGACTAAGTGCTGCTGCTTTCGCTGTTAGGAAAGTTCGACAGTTTACCAATGTCGACACGGCACGACTAGTTTATTTCAGTTATTTTCATAGTTTGCTATCGTACGGCATTTTACTCTGGGGTAAAGCAGCGGATATAGAGACGATTTTCGTGCTGCAAAAGCGTGTAGTGCGTTTTATTTATAAATTAGGTTACCGTGAATCACTTCGCGAGTTCTTCAAAAGCACTAATATTCTCACGGTGGCATCACAGTGCATTCTTGACAGCATTATGTTTGTTCGTAAAAACATTCATGACTATAACCAGGTGTCCGATATTCATAATTTTAATACGCGTAACAGAAATAAATTAGCTGTTCCTAAATTCAGGCTTAGGAAAGCGGGCAAGTCATTTATGATCCAAAGTTTGCATATGTATAATAAAATTCGAGAATATATTAAAAACTTGCCCAATAATAGATTTAAATTAAATGTAAAAAAATTCTTAACCAGCAAAGCGTACTATACTATCAACGAGTATCTAAATGAAAGGAATCCCTGGCCCCCTTGCGAAGGTGAAATGCTAAAACTTGTCGTGAAAAGCCAGTCAATGTTCAATAAACTACATGAATAAAATTTGTGTTCAATATTGTAACATGTACGTCGTAGTGTCATCTAAGTGGTGCTGTTTTTCATATTAGTTACATTTTAATATAATTTTTATATGACAAGGATGTTAATGTGTACGTGCATGTCATGCTCGCAAATTGTCCAAACTGGCGGTGGCGTTGGGGGTCGGGTTACTGTTGTTCCCTACAATATTGTTCATAATATCGTGATGGTGAGCCCAGTAATGGAGGCTGGAAGGCCGACTCTCACGTCAACTCGAAAATACACGAGAACGGTTGCTGCCTTGTGGGCGTCCTGCTCCTATCTTTAACACCGATTTAGCATTTTATATTTTAGATTTAATTTTAAGTTGAGACAAATTAATGGCACTATTTATTGACATTCCGCGTACGAAATGTTGTATGTATGTACCTAGTTTTAAATTTTATGTTGAAAAAGAAAAGATGGAAAAAAAAAAAAAAAAAAGAAAAGTACGATATATTTTTAAATGACAATAAAGGCCGTAACTGGTTTTCTTTCGCCATTTCTTTTTTACTTTTTTACCAGTGGTCATTTTGCTTTGTTTCCGAAATGGTAGTAGTTTATAGAGTAGATTAATTTATACAAATCATTTATTACTGTATACTCTGACAAGAGAACGTGTTTGTAAAAACCTATTCTCTGAATAAAAGTTTTGAATTTTGAATTTTTGAATTTTTTGAATAAGGGTTCCTTGTAGTTTACTACGGAACCCTAAAAAGTGTGTAAGGATGTAATTCGCACGATATAGCGTAGCGAGCGACGCCTCACCAACGAGTAACGAGTTTATTCACGGTGAATTTTTCTTTTGTGTATACCTAGTCTCAAAAAAAAACGATCATGCCCAAAAATCTGATTCAATATTATTTCGATGGATTCATAGATAGAACCTGGATAGAACATTTACTTATTTGTTAAATAAATTGTATTCAATATTATTATTACCTACTTACAATAAAATTACCACGTGTGCTTTGCGGCTGCTGCTTTTAACATAAGAAAGAGAGAACAGACTTGGTTTTGTTTTGTTACTATAGATTTTAGAATAACCACCTAACAACTTCAATTCGAGATACAATTGGTATCGTGCTCGAGTTGAAACCGCTCCAAATTGCTGATTAAACGACTCCCCCGAGTGAATACCTAGTACTTTTGCAGTATTGTTACTGGCCCATTACATGGAGGTTTACCTTATTATAGAAAATTTATGTCATAGCCTAAAATAGCCTAGAACACTTAGGGGCATTTCCACCTAGAATGACCTACGTGAACCATGCGTGTATTTTTTTTTTATTTTCAGAGTTTTAGTACTTCTACTTTACAAGAAGATACCCAGTATATTGAATTTTAATAAATCTATAAAAGATTTCGACTTTAACTGAGATTTCCTGAAAAAAATTATTAAATTTCAAGAGATAGTGCTCATGAGTAGATCAGTTTCGTTACGAAGTTAATTGGTTTGATAATGAATAAACTCACTATTTTACTTTCAAAAACGACTTTCGTTACGTAGATTAATAACTAAAGAAATTAAATTCGACCAAAAACATACGCTTTCAAGAACAGCAGAATGCCAAATTTAACAAAATATGGAGTTTCGTTACTTTTGGGGTATAGCGGAACTAATTAGTTTAAGTTCCCGGGTTTGCTTTTTACTCTTTATTAAAAAAAAGGAAAAATTACTAAACCTTTCACATTAATCTATTGTTGTCATGAATAAAACAAAACTATTTCATATAAAAAAATTAATAAAATTTAAATTGTACAGCAAATAATTTCAGGGACAATAACTAAACTGACACACTGTAACGAAAAGGACATATTAAATATGTGGGTACACTAAGCCCTAAACATGCTTATCTGGTATTCATTTTACCTCAAGTTTAACCAATGTAATTTCTAACTTTATATTAATAGAGATCGCTAGCTTATAAAATAAATATGTATTTCTTTTTTATTTACTTAATTCATTGCCTTTTTTATATAAAAAAATTACTATTTTTTATAATTTTTATTTTAAAAAAATATCGCAAGGAGTGTCTAAAGATAAATTCGGAAGTTTTTAAACTTATTTATTATTTTTCCCTTTTTACTTTCAGGGAACCATTATCTATTATCACTTTTGCAGCTGAGTGTGTTCACAACTTTTATGGGTCAGGTTCGTTACATTTTATGTCAGGTTATATGTTACGAAGCAAAATGTAACGAAACGGACGTAACGTTTAGGCTTCACAAGTCAAATTTATGTTATTAATTCGTTTAGAGAACGTTGACAATTAACTTTATCATCATGACGTAAATCAGAAGAAACAGTTTCTTATTTATTTGGCTAAATCTATAATAAAACACCAAAGCTTTTTATAAAACTCGGTAACAACAGCTGACAAAAAATGTGGAAAACTTGCCTTACCACGAACGTCTCCACTTCTTTCGCAGATTATTTGAAAAATAACAGCTGTAAGGCGTCGAAGTAGATTTCTCTATGATTCAAATATTGCCAGATTACGAAAAATACTCACAACTCCGGGGAAATTTTAAAAAATATGCTATAATTACCGTAACTAAGTGTGACATGTCAGGATTTGTGATTTTGCTGGGACAGACTTTATAATTAAATATCGACTTAATTTTATATGAAACAAGGTAGGTTTTACAAATACAACATAAGCAGCACATATTTTATAGTAGAATTTACGCTCCTAATACCATAGATTACAGAAAAGTTTGGTGTTTTCGGTCATCAAAAACCGTAACCTCTGTCGGGGACAGTATGCAGAATTAAATTCAACGATTTTAATTTTATTTTTTTTATGTATATTACGATTATTTTATAGAAATATTCGATGCTAGTTAAGGCATAAATATCTAGAAAACAAAAAAAATATATCAATGTTCCTGTAAGTGGTTCACAGAGTTAGTAATAAAATTAAATGTGTCGGGGACATAAGAAATGACCTACATTGCCACTTTACGTGGAAATGCCCTTAGACAGATAGATCATTTATTCTTCTATCTGACAGCCCGATGATGGTGCGTTCATAGTGACTCTACTTTTGGCACCAGATAGCGCGAATTCGATTCCGGGTGATGGCATTTGTGTATGTTTTCATGTCTGGGTGTGTTCTATGTATTATCCATACTAATATTATAAATGTGTTTGTTTGTTTATCCTCTCTTCACGTCGGAAGTAAGGAACGGATTGAGATGATTTTTTTATTGGGATAGTTTAAAGTCTGGAGAGTGACATAGGCTACTTTTTATCCCGAAAAAACATCTCATTCCCACGGGAAAAATTATTGACATTTTCCCTTGACCGCGCGAGCGGAGCCGCGGGTATCAGCTAGTAAGTATATATTTACAATAATATATCCGTTGTCTGGTACCCATAACACAAGAAGGTTAAGCATAGCTTACTTTGGGACCAGTTGGTCCTGTGTGAATTGTGTACAATTTTATTTTATTTTAAACTAGCTGACATGCCCACTTCGTTGGGCATAATGTTAATAATCCTTTTTTAATACAGGCGTTCGTCAGAAACGCTTTCATTCGACCGTTTTTTCTCAGATTTACTTTGCAAAACCGACTACCAAAAGCCTTTTTATTTTTCGGTTTTTTATATAACCTATGACACTCAGCAATAACGTGGCTTTCTATTGGTGAAAGAATTTTTAAAATCGGTTCAGTAGATTATCCCGAGATTACCCCTTAAAATTTAACAAATATACAAACACACAAACTTTACTTCTTTATAATATTAGTATAGAAGTATAGATATAACATACATTTTGATAGATTTTTCAGGTTTCCTTCAAATAAAAACAAAAATTAAACAATCATAAAAATAATTTCTTAATAATTATGTTCTTTGCCTCAACATGCAACTATAATTAAACGATTTTCATTTTAAATTCATGCAAATGAAAAAACTTTATTCGAACAATTTTATTATTGGCAATCTTTTATAATTTCTTTAGAATTAAGTTGTGAAATATTCATTTGCGATGCAAAAGATTAACTTGTTTCGTAATATTTTTAATCCAATCCAATAATAATATATCTTCCAAAGAGTTGCACTAACATACATGTATTAATTACCGGAATTTCATGGGCCTTCTAAAAAGGTAAAAAGATTTATAAATGCACCTGTAGAAAAAAAATGCAGATAGCAAATACATACAGTAGCTACCTAGCAGATTTCATAAATCAAAAGATAGGTAACCTACCGTTCCATTTTCCCCATAAAAGGTATCTACCATATCGAGCAGCCCCCCTGGTGTAAATAAAAAAAAAACTGATGGACAAGCATGGCCTTAACCGGCTTTCTTTCGCCATTTCTTTTACCTGGCTACGCCTCAAATAAGGTAGGCCATGTGAAGTACAACCATAAAATGGCAAGATTTTTTGTTTGCAATGTGACTGTACTTACATTATGGAAATGGTTTTGTCTTGTTAATAATTATTTATACTCGAAATCAGTAGACTGTGGCGATACGAAAACTTTCGTGCCTTCTCGCAGTTAGCACAACAAATTAAGTAAGTTTAACACCGTGGGGTGAAGCACGCGAATAGAATACCATTGTAATTTTGTATTGTAATAAAAACTACATACCTACAATGCTGTATATAGCTAGCAGATAGGTATTCTGTAATTGTAATATACTACCCAAAACAATATAAGAGCCATTCGTAATTTCGTAGGTAAGTACATAAAATAAACCCTTTCGGACCGTTAGGGCTACTTCCCCGCATAACCAATTCGACTACATCCCAACCACAACTTTTATTTAACGTTTACAATCCTAACTAATATAAATGTGAAAGTTTGTTTGTTTGTTATTCCTTCACTGCTTGACTAATCAGCCGATCATTATGAAAATTGTAATACATATTGTCAGGGGTACAGAGTCCAACATAGGCTACTTTTTATGATGTCGTTCTAATGGGAAAATATTTTTTCTAAAATAAGTGGCGCTGCAATTTCGATGTCGGCCAACAGATAGCGCCACAAGTCGCACTATGGGTTGTTTTGTTGTCAAATGAGATGTATGTCATAAAATTAACTGGGACGTAACGCGTAATTTTGACGCCAAACGAGCGTAATTTTGTGAGCAGAATTTCGGTAGCAGAAATTCAGCTGCATTCGGTTTCATACAAAAAGACAGTTGGTGCCACACTACGACGCAAAATGAGTTGTAAATTCATTTGAACGTTTAATAAGTGACCGAAAATACGCGACTCACAACTCAAAAACAAAATTACGCTCTCTCTCTCTACGCTCAGTCTCTGTAAAACTAGTGTGAAAGATTCCAAGGGGTCTACCAAAAAATATCTTTTATAGGACACTTGGTGGCATTTATTTTGTTGTGTGTGACTAGTGTATGCTACTTATAATGCTTATATGTATGTTGCGCAAGTTCACTATAGGAGCACACGGAGCTCGATGACGTCGCTGTGTGTCGCACTCTAACTAAAAGAACACGCAAGTTAACCAAACTCGACACTAGTCAGTGTTTGGATGGGTTTCGTTAAAGGGTTCGTTCTTAAGAGTTTTCTATCTATCTAATTGTAAGTTCGTGCTGGGGTAAGTCAATAAAAAACGTAAAGAAAAAAAACTTACATTCAATTTATAATTTTATTATTCACATAATAGAATACATTTTTACATGTGATAACTGTAGGCATTTACAACTATTCGGCTCAGACTTACACTAAGGGTGTGGCCACAACACAGAATTGCGACGTCGCATCGACAGTATTGTGACCTTACTAGTTGCAGAAACACATTTTACATCTTAATTCCACATAAAATCTCTAGCTACATCTTTGTCTTAGTTTGTCAGTGTTACATTTAATGTGTCATTAACTTCAAAATGTATGGTGCACCTCACGGTTAGACTGGTATTACATTTATTCTATTTATTTTGAACCTTATATCTGTAACAATTAGGGTTCAATTTCAGGTAGCAACTATGTGGCCACCAGCTGGATTCAATAAAATAACATTTACGGTTGCCCTTGTCCGACTTTCCGATCGAATTTTTATTCCTATCCTTTTCTCTCATCAATGAGAGACAAGGAAAACAATTAAAAAAATCGGTCACCTATTCTCGGATGTAGGCGGGCCGTTATGGTGGGTACAGACTACTAGAGACTGCTGTAACGTACACTGTAATCACAGTAAATATATAAGCTAAAGCAGTAAAGAAACTACGTACAAACGTTCGAAATGACGCACGCACACAGACGCACGTTTAAACAAGGCCCCTAAGCGGACATCGCAGTGCTGTCTTGTGATGTCCGCTTAGGGGCCTTGTTTAGACAGCTTTAGCTTATATATTTACTGTGCTGTAATGCAATGTAACAAAATTTCCATAGTGCAGACGTCTTGTGCGCACGAACCGTGAAAACTACGCGCACGAACAGAGCATTATGTGTACGGGAAATTCTTTCATTGTGTGTTACATTAGATGTTACGTACAGATTGTACCCAACATTAGGGTCGTCGAAAGTGCTGGTCTCCAGAACCCTCCAGGTTAAAGTGTGAGCACCTATGATCATAGACTAAAGAATAATGAGGATTTTTTGGCGTAGTCAGTCACTGAAGAGTTTCCGAAGTGAACCCCCGCGAAGCTCACAATCTGGCGTCTTAGAATACATTATTTTATTTTCTACTATTTAATATTATAACAATATGATGATTGTGCAATATTTTCGTCCCACACTATCAACACAGACTGATCGTATGACTAACGAAAAACGCCATAATGCAACACCGCACACAATTCATACGAATTATCATATCTGCCCTCGGCTTGTATTGTAATAGACGTAACAATTTAAGAGCGTAAAACACTGGCGAACGTACACTTGAGTATATCTTTGACAAATATTTTTTATGCCTACGTCATACAAAGGAGAAACCCTGCAAGTTTCAGGTCTCTACCATCAGCGGTTTAGGCTGTGCGTTGATCCCTCAGTCATTTAGGCAAAGCATCTTATATGTATAGATGACTAATGATACTTTACGAAAAATATCCACAAGTGTGTAGACGTTTTAGCACACCCTACGTAACAAAACAATCTTCAAAATTTAAACAGAAAAAACTTCCAATAATTTTTTAAACAATCCTATGTGAAATACATAATTTATTTAATTCAATATTTTATTGTTACTTACAATGCTCATTTAATTAATTTGACATTGTTCCTTTCGCCAAGCCTTCTAGGAGATTCTGCGTTAGCTTCTGGCAACACACAGTATCCATAAATAATAATCAAAAACTAAAACCTCTTTTGTCACTGTCATTCATAAGAGAATTCAATAAAGTGCGAAAGAGACAAATAACTTTTAGTTAAACTTAGCTGATTTTTGCTTATCAAACTCTGCGCTATAGGGCTTTAAACCCAGTTGCGCGTTGCCGGCTACACGGTTAAAACGAACTCCATACTTTAGTATATATAAACGCTCGATGAAAAAAAGGCTTACATTGATAGTTATTCGGCATTTCTTCCCGTCAATGGCCATTTCGAAATGCTGGTAGATTACAAAATATATATAACATGTAAAGGACGTATCTAAGTGTCCGCGAGAGTCCAAGGAATAAAACATTTTTTTTTTCTTGCCGAGTCAAACGCATATCACCAAGGGCGTTTGTAGGCCAAGCAAAATTGGTATGAAACCTCTTGTCTACACTGTTAAAAACCTTCCAAACCAATGTTTAAAACCGTAGTTTACATATCAATATCAAATACTATTCAAAAGGAATCTAATTTGGGGCCAGTACTATGCTGGAACGCTACTTAAAGTTGTTCCCACGCTGGTGTTTTACATATAAGGTTATTTAACAAACCGTGCACCAACACCGCAGTCACTTTTGGAGCAACGTTTCCAAGTGTTAGTGTGCAACATTCTATAACAAAAAGTTATTTGAAAAGTCGCAAAAGTTGAATATTAGCCAATGTTATCGTGTTGCATTATGTTGCCCCACAAAAAGTAACTGCGGTGTGGATGCACGGAAATAGTAACATTCAGTAACATTAAAACATTTTATTTTTTGCCCCCACACTACGTTACATTTTGTTCAATGTTGAATAACACCGGTGTGGGAGCACCCTAATGCCGGGTACAGACTGCTGTGACGTAACATGTAATGAAACAGGATTCCCTTAGTGGACGCCATGCACACTACGCGCACGAACCGAGCAATCGACTTGTGCTCGCCGCGATCGACGGCGGAAGAAAACAGCGCTGCGTCCACACTATGAAATACTCTACTCAAACTCAATCATTTATTTACGAGAGGTAGGGCACAGCGGATAATCCGCTAAAGCAGCAGCCCGCCTGGGGAAGGACCTCCACCTTACAGATCGTAGCCAAATAGAATTGGTCTCGGCCATGTTGTATTCCTACCACCGGATGATGGATACCACCGGTATTGCAAGCGTCTATAGGCTACGGTGACGGCTTACCATCAGGCCGACCGTATGCTCGTTTGCCATCTTTGTGGTATAAAAAAAATTGCATCTCATGTACATATGGTGTAGGATTTACATCAAGTTCAGACATGAACCCTGCGAGGGCACAGCAAAATATAAAATGTGACTCCATGTTACATTAAATGTTACGTTACATCAGTCTGTACCCGGCATTTGACTTCATACAAAAAATCAACTACCATTTTCTGAAAATTAATATAGTACATTAGTATACAATATTAATTTGATACAATACAACACACATTCCATTTTCAATATAAATTAAGAAGTGGCACTGACAATGTGCCTTCAGCCTAGTGCTTACTTAGAGCAGCAGGTTTCCCTACAAATCCATACGGGTCGACACCGATCGGCGCAGAGTTACTTGCATAAAGTACCACAAACTTATCTATGCCGGTGGCCAAAATTGAAACTAATAAATACGCCTTGTATACCTTGACATTTACCTTCTATAGCTTCGATCCTAGCGCCCCCACCATCAGCAGCAGATAAGTTTGTAGCACTATAAAGTCAATCGGCACCGATAACCTGCGGGAAAACCATGAAAGTGTCCATCCAAAACAACGAAACACGTAGACATTACTAGTTAGAATAAGGTTAAAACTGGTTAGAATTCAACGAAACGTCAGTCTGTATTTTCGGAATTTTGGTTAATGGTTACCCCGCTGTTTCTTTATAAGTGATCGCATTAAGGTACATAGAAAATTATACTGTTACAACTCGCACCGACTTGTTAGTACCGGAAACCAGCTGCTCTATGTAAACACCATAAATAACCATAGATTCTCACGTTAAGACCATAAACAAGGCTATATTTTTTTAAACTACTCATGTTACTCCCAGCGGCTGCGTTTGCCGCTCTTTCGAACTCTCTCCTGTTTCGAATCTTCGGGTTGGGATGCGGGGGCATTGACCCCGGGCTGGATCGACGTGAGCGTTTGTTCCCAAGAGTGGTCTGTCGATGCTGTAAACTGAATTACATACAAAAAAATATTAATTAATAGTTTAATTATATAAAATAAAAAGTAAATAAAATAAATACATAGGGATCACACAGATTGAGCTAGCCCCAAAGTAAGTTCGAAACTTGTGTTATGGGATGCTAAATCAACTATACTATATTTTATAACAAACACTACATGGATAAATCCAAGACCCAAGACCCAAGGCCAATCAGAAAAAGTGCGTTTTTCATCATGACCAGACCGGGATTCGAGCCCGGGACCTCCTGGGTGGCAGTCCGATGTGGTAACCATTACGCCACGGAGGTCTACAATTATATTTCGTTGTACTGTCAACCAATGAAAGAGGTGACCAGGGTATCGCCGAAAAGTAAATGTGGAAGATCTTACACATTATAACATCTGAATTTTTGTATCTATATTTTCAAATGAATAAATTGAAGTGCAATATTTAGTAGACCTGAATATTTACGGCCGTGTATTTGTTTGATTGGCTCACCTGGCTGTACTGGCTCCGAAAAGCCTGCTTGAGCGAGGCCAGGCGGTCAGTGGCGGGCCCCGCAGGCGTGCGCTCTTCTTCGCGGGGGGGCAGGCCGGGCCGCTCCTTGTACCTAATACAATGGAGAACACAAAAGGGTCAAAATATTAGTATCAAATACACCTAAAATCGGAGCGTAGAACATGTACATTACATTAGTTTTTATTTTACTTCAATACATGCAGTATTTCCGAAGTTATAACGATTTGAATTTCTGAGATTACGCGCTCATAAATTACGTCACACCCCTACCAGCCCGCGACCGCGATAGCGCGGCGGCGCGCGTGCGAACGAGAGCGCGATTGTCGTGACGTCATACCCCGCCCGCGTTTTTAAAAACTTTCGGCCACTTTGATCGTAAATATCCCAGCCATTTTTTAAGATATAAAAAAAGTAAAAACACAGTTTTTCTCGTAATTTTTTGTAGATTTATTTGGCATGTAAAGTAAAAAACGTTTGTCAGGTCCATTATGACACCTGATAAGTTTCGGTTATACTAATCGCCAATACGGCTGAGTTGAGAAGACGTAAACCGAACTTCGAAACTTATACTTATTACTCAGTGCGTAACAATCGATTTTCAATTGTCTTATAAAACTGTGAGCCCCAATGGCGTACTACTCGTAAAGCTTATTTATTATAATAATAATAAAAATAAAATCTTTATTTTTTAACCATTAGTTGTACATACATAACAAGGTGATGGGGTTTCCATTTAAGTTTAAAATTTAACTTGTGGTAGAAAACCCCGCTCTTCATAACATGACATGATTACATTAGGTCTTATACAAATATTAAACAAACAATATGTATGTAGGTACACTGCAGTTTAACAGAATGAAATCATAAGGGAAATAATAAACTACAAATCCAATTTTTTTTTTTTTTTTTTAAAGTAGGTAACATGATGCGCACTTGAATGTTTGTGTGTTGAGTATGTAAGTGAGTTTGTGTATATGTGCGTGTATGTGTTTGTGTGTGTGTGTGTGTGTGTGTGTGTGTGTGTGTGTGTGTGTGTTTGCATGGATGTGAAAGAGTTTTTAACATGTATATTCTATTGTTTTACTCTTATGCTTTGTATAGGAGATCTTCTACTGGATAATTATTACTACTATACTATTTATTGGATAACAAAAGACTGAAAACCATTGCAGAATTGACAAAAATTTTTCATCTTTTAAGTACCTTTATAAATACAAAATCCAATTATATGTATCTGTAATATTTACATACCCCAATCCGCAGCCACCGACGTTCAAGTTCTTGGCCTTGCCCTTCTTGAAGCGAGATTTGCGGAACCACGCCGACTGCATCGCGAGCTGCATCAGTTCCTCAGGTACTTCCTGCAAAAACACTTGTATTAAATAACCAACGATTTAATACTATGATGCCTATTTTCACCAACAATTACTATAATTAAAAATCTCTTAACACTTCTCTATGATCAAATTCAGTAACATAATATTATGGACTTTTAAAAACCGTATTTTTATCGATAACTTTTTGTCATAGACGTACCAAAAACAAAGATTCGGACACAGAAAAAGCTGTTAGGAGACTTTTAAATTTTAGGAATATTTGCTGAAAACGGGCATAAAAATGTTAATTTTAGATTATGGTAACAAACACTTTTTCTGTATAAAATAACATCTATATTAACAAATGAAATGAACTGTCAATTGTCTGAAATAAATAAATTTATTGCCTGCTGCGCCATGTAAAAGTGAAATCGTACCTGCTGCGCCCCCTCCAGGTTCCTGAGCAGGTGTCCGGCGAAGTCGCGGTCCTTGTCCCGCTGCAGCAACGTGTGCGCCACGCCCCTGACCCCGGCGCGCCCCGTGCGCCCCACGCGGTGCGTGTGCGTGTCGATGTCGCGCGCCACCGTGTAGTTGATCACCGTGCGGATATGCGGGATGTCCAGACCGCGGGCTAGGGAGCACATACTTTTTATTAATATCGAATTATAAAAACGATAAATTTTTGAATCCGAAGAATCTCAAGACCGTAACACAACCGAAACTTACACAATGAAACCGAAACACCTGTTACGTTGTACTCTGCAAATTCCAGGACACCTACGCTACCTTTACGGGATAACTTCTCTACCCCGAATCAGCACACCTACGGGATAACCCCACGCTACTTCTGCGAGACACCAGAGCTCCACTCCGTGGCACCTTCGGGAGACTGCGTATCTACCCCGCGCATCTCTACGATGCGTTGGCGACTGCTGCCGAGCTGCTGAGCCGGCCTACCTCGGGAAGCCCTATCCTTCCCGAATTCTACGCCCCGTCGTCTGCGCATCCGAAGAAGCCCGAGCTTGGAAGCGATCTCTTTTAGCCCACACCCCTGAGACTATATATATCTTGAATAAATAATTTATTACTTTCTCTTCTTTCTCTCTACCCTATCCTTGATTACGTTGTTGGCTACCCCAGCAACGTAACACACCAAACAGGGATCTTTTTGAACAAGTTAAAATAATTGTCTAATTATTTATGTTTGCAACTAAATAGTTTTAAGTTGTTTTATGAACCAAAATCAAACACATTGTACATATTTTTATATGTAAATCAATGAATTCTTCACAAGGCCATTATCTATACTAATATTATAAAGAAGTAAAGTTTGTGTGTTTGTATATTTGTTAAATTGTAAGGGGTAATCTCGGGATCTACTGAACCGATTTTAAAAATTCTTTCACCAATAGAAAGCCACATTATTGCTGAGTGTCATAGGTTATATAAAAAACCGGAAAATAAAAAGGCTTTTACGTGGTAGTCGGTTTTGCAATGTGAATCGGAGAAAAAAAGGTGTACTAAAAAAGGATTATTAACATTATGCCCAACGAAGTGGGCACGGGTCAGCTAGTCAGTATATATTTTTGTTTTCTGTAAATAAAAATTATACAAATTCATACAAAGTTTTCACAGATAACATAAGGAATCTCACCAGCGACGTCAGTGGCGACAAGTATGTTGTTCTCCTGTCGTTTGAACGCCGTGATCACCTTGTTCCTGTCCGCCTGCTCCATGTCGCCGTGCAGCAGTAATGCGTCGTATTCCTGAACGCCTAGATTTATCGCTGTTTGCTCTGCTTCCAACTATAGGATGCAAATTATACTTTTAGTTAGTTATTTAATTAATTATCTTTATTGACCACAATAGACAAAATACTGATACAACAGGCGGACTTAATGCTAAATGCATTATCTACTAGTCAACCACTGATAATAAATAATAAATAAACTTTACTTGTTCTCTCACACAGACAGATTTACATTATTAATTACATTATGTACTTAGTATCTATAACAAAGTAGACCTAATCTATGTAAGAGACTGGTGTCTGTACTAGAAAAACCTGTAAGACAGATTACCAGCCTCTCCATCTCCGGACCAGGTGGATAAAAATTGTAATTATACACTTTTTCTTTTAACTTAAAATTTAACTAGCTAGCTCGACCGGGGAAGTACCACCCTCTCACAGAATATCGACGTGAAGCAGCAATGCGTTTCGTACGGTGAGTGAGAGATCCGGAAGCCCAAATCCTTCCCTATCCTCTTTCCCCCTCCTTCTTTCCCTTCCCTTCCTTTCCTCCAACCTTTTTGGTGGACAACGCATTGGTAGCGCCCATGGTGTTACTGATGTCCATAGGCAGCGGTGACCGCTTTCCATCAGGTGGCCCGCTTGCTTGTTTGTCTATCATATGACATTAAAAATAAAAATAAACTAATGCAGAAATTCACGAATAATAATTATTTAAAACTAATTCATAATAATAATATGTGGTCATACACGACAAAATTCAAGTTTCCTGATTTATGTACAGTCAAGTACAAGTATTGTCTGAAGTGGTTACGTAATTTCTTTAAAAAAATAGTGGAACGAGGCAGTCGCGTTCGTCCCTTTCTAACCTTATTGACACATTCGTCTGATTAGTTTGCTAGATCGATTGAGTACGTATTACCTTTTTGGTGACGAATATCAAAACACTGCCAGCCGATAGGAACTCGACTAGATTCTTCAGCAGCCACGACCACTTGTCCTCGGGCTTGTTGAATATCCTGACGTGCTGCGTGACGAGGTCGCTGGCCTCGCCGGCGGCGCCGTGCTGCACGCGCACGGGGTCGTGCAGCGCGTCGCGCGCCAGGCGCTCCACCCGGCGCGGGAAGGTCGCGCTGAACAGCAGCGCCTGCCGGTCCGGGCGCACGTGGTTGCAGATGCTGCGCACCTGGGGCTCTGCAACAACACCCAGTACCAAAATTTATGTGTGATTTATATAAACTACCGCCCCTTTTACTTTTGACCAAGATGTAGACAGCGCCAGCGTGGACTGTCCTATAATAAAACATTGGATTGAGGATCACGTGAAAAACACGTGAACTGCAGTCTAAATTAGTCTAAATTATAAAGTTTACTAACATAGGTTAAGTATACGTAACAAATATGATTTTTTTATGTCTGAAATAAAAGCCCTCGGAAGCTGGAAATAACGAAATCCATAAACCAAAACATTTCCTATAAATCTACATGCAACAAACTATTCACGTCGAAAGTGCTGTATCGAGTATTTATCCATGTGCTAGTAGGATAAAAAAAAAATCCTGTAAATCTACTTGCCAAATTAATTATCTATTATACTCTATTTATTTATTTTATTTCATCCAAACGCTGGCCAGGGACGACGCTGCTTAACTTGCATGTTTGTTTAGAATGCGACACACATATATTATAAAAATATCCTCACCAAAACCCATGTCGAACATTCTATCAGCTTCGTCGAGGACTAGATATGTGACTCTTTGAAGATTAGTCGCTTTACATTTTATCAAATCTATAACTCGGCCGGGCGTACCGACAACTATTTCCGCACCTCCGCCTGAAAGAAAAAAGTTATCTATATATTTTTTTTTAACTTTATCTAAGCGAGAAGTACACTCTTATTGCTACGTCAACACAACACAGGACGTCATATTGTCTATAAACTTTGTAACACCATTATTTGTATGTGACAGCAAGAAATAAATGAAATGAAACAATAATCAGAGATTCCACTCACTAATACAAACAACGAAAACATACATCATAGTCTGTTCTTGTAACAAAAATAGTTAAAATCTCGTTTTAATCAAACCTTGTCTCACTCATACGAAATAGGAATTGAGCCGGATAGCGCGTGAATTTGAGACGAGATTGAAACTGTTTTTGTTACGAGAATCAGGTCTATACTCTGCTGCTGTGGTGACGGATGGATGTCGGACAGTATTTTTATAATAGTGATACATCAGCCCACATTTAAATAAAACATGTTTTGTCACAATCAATCGCTTAGAGAGAGTTAAATGTAGTGCGAAAGGGACAACAATAACTATAAAGGGATAACTAGATTTTTATGTATAAGGTAAGGGTTTAATGTGTAAGGGTTTTTATGTATTTACATCAGAGTTGTGTATATTAGGAGATAGATAGATACTCTGTAGGAATTACTATACCTTCTAACGCTTTGGTCTGCTCCCATTTGGAGCCGCCTCCGTAGCAACACACGCAACGTATGTTGTACACTTTGCCAAATCTTTTCGCTTCCATGTATATCTGTCATTGTTAAATAATATAATTACGAATATTTTTCATACATACACAGCCCAGTTTCTGAAACGCATTTTAATTTTAATACCACATTAAGTCTCGACCTATTTTTTTTTCTTCTTTTTTTTTAATGTGTCATTAATGTCAAAAATTCGGTTCATAAACTGGCTGTAAAATTGAAAATTTAATTCGATATATAAGTTTATATAGCCCACAGTTTTCTTCGCCATATTGTATTGTTTGCTGTATATTATGTAATTACGAGTAAATTTAATAATCGAGGCATTGAACTTCGCTTGTATCTGAGCTAACGCAACAAATTCCGTTGTATGGAAATGCAAAATATCTCATAGCAAAAAATCATCGTACCTGCTGCGCCAATTCTCTGGTAGGCGCTAGTATAAGTCCTATGGGTCCATCACCCGGTGCTAATTCTTTTTGGTCCATTATGTGCACAAGTAGAGGCCATAGAAACGCCGCTGTCTTACCGGAGCCAGTCCGAGCAATACCTGGAAATACAAAAAAAAACAATTTATATGATTTTTACATAGTATAAAAAAAACTGATTTGCTATCTGTTCGCTTAGATTTTTTAAACTACTCAATGGATTATAACTCTTTCTTTCTAGCTGATTTCGTTGACTTCCGAGACGTTGTAATTTCCCCCCGATGCTTATTGTCAATATGAGGTCGCCGTTGATCGTGAATCTACAGAACTACTGCTACATAACAGCAGGATTGTGTAGGCTTGTCCCGTTATACGGTGTCAGTTAGACGCTTATTTTTTATTATTTTTTCACAGGTGTGAGTAAAAAGGATTAATTAGTTATTCTAGCATACGTTACCAATTAGGTCACGTCCGGCGAGCGCAGCAGGTACACCCGCAGCCTGCACAGGCGTGGGCTGCGAGTACTCGGAGCGGCGGATGCAGCGCATCAGCTGCTCATCGAAGCCAAGATGGCCGAAGCTGCTCACTGGTTTGGGAGGATCTGGACCTGTTATCTGTACATCATATGTCAAATACTATCAACTCTGAGAGAATAAGAAAAGCAGATTATGTCAGAGATAAGTGTCCAATTTGACTGCCCAGTGGTGGGTCGGTAGTGATCTTACCTCCGGCACTAAGAGGGCGCGGTGTCGATTACCACTTAGAGAGATACAATTTTGCTTCCAGATGAGATACAACAACTCTTTACCCAGCACATCTGGAAGTTCTTAAAAGAAACCGGTCTGCACGATGAAATTAGAGAGGGCACTACAATAGATGCAATGGTTGAGGCCCTGGGAGCATAGTACTTTTTCC
This sequence comes from Endotricha flammealis, assembly GCA_905163395.2. NCBI lineage: Eukaryota > Metazoa > Arthropoda > Insecta > Lepidoptera > Pyralidae > Endotricha > Endotricha flammealis. The sequence goes on along the minus strand of LR990864.1, from coordinate 14,890,188 downwards.
AGCCCAATAACAATAGTAATATTTACCTTAACACCAAGATTTTTCTTTAAATCTTCAACCTGATCTGGTGTTAAATTCTCAATATCCTCATGAGGTGTATAGAAATTCTTTTCAAACGGCTCATACACTATTTCTGAGTGATCTATAGGTGGTAATGGGTCAATGAACTTCTTTTTTGGTGGCGCTATTGGGTTGCCGTCTTCATCATATTCAATTTCCAAGTCTGAACCATCATCATTGTGGTTTAGAGGGTTTTCTTCCATATATCTGAATAAATAAATAGATAAATTTTATTTTTCAACATTAAAATTTACCCGAGATTTTTATTTATGTGTTAAAATGAAAAATGTTAAATTAAATTTAAAAATTTACAGAATTCAGAATATCTAATATAACAATGTTTTATTAAATACGGACGCCAACAAGATTGCCGTGTGACAAGTCGCTTTTCTAGTTTAATACACACTTACATGCCACTACTCCAACCGTTTAAGACAGCATTACGTGAATTACGTGGCAACCGCTGGTACATACTATATGTAATACTTATTTCCACAGAAACGGAAGACTGGCCTAACAAAGTTGTAACACAATAATATAGGTGCTTGATTTTTAAGTAAACTACTTTATATAAACCTTTCTAAATAACAAGTTAACAGACTCACTTATAATAACTCTCCTCATCATCCAAATCATCAATATCCCCTCTTGTGCCCCTATTGGTGTCTCCTTTCCCGCTCACTGCATTCTCCTTGCTCGTCACTAAATCTTTTGCTGCTTGCTTCTCCAAGCCAGCCATGTAGGCATCCAAAGGGTCTTCTTCCTCATCATCGGCCTGTGAGTATTATATTAGAATATTAATTTAATATTTGGTAATGTTGTGAACCAGGACATAAGTTATATGCACGAGTTATGTGTAAACACTGTTTTTTTCCTAATTCATACGTAACTTTTTATGGGTTTACTCTACATACACTACATTTTGACAGGTCCGGAGGTCGAGTGGTTAGCGATGGTCACTTTATCCCAAGAGCCGCGGGTTTAAATCCTGCGCAAGGCAAACATTTGAGTGCATAAACATGTCTGTTTGCCTTGGTCTGGATTTCTATGTATAATAAGTCTAATCAGTAATCTAGTACCCATAATATAAGCTTAGTTGCTTAGTGTGGGACTAGATGGCGTTGTGTGATTCGTCCAAGAATTTTTTTTTTTTAAACTAGAGTTTTATCCATGTTTGACAATGTCAGCCACATAGAACATAGGAAAGTTCGTTCGACAAACTACTTGCATGCTCCTCATTTCAAGTGATGCAAAGACATACAATTTCTTTGAATCACCTGAAAGAGGGTCACCTAATTAATACTACATTAAATTTCCCATACCAGTAGGTAAAACGGTAACTTTTGTGTTTATGCATAGACACTGGTCGGCTTCCTGGAGGAATTAGGATGGCTGGAGTAATCCAGCTCCCACTCTTCACACAATTAAAGGCATCTGCTGCCTAATTGTGGAGAAGGCCCGCAACCCGCAAGACAATAAGACACTTAATAATGTCTTTAAAAATTACTAGCTGTTGTGTATGGCTTCGCCTTAGTGGCTCTTTCGGATTAATTTACAAATTACTAGCTGTTGCCTGCGATTTCACCCACATTGCTCTTATCGGGCTATTATGTACCTATGACACTCAGAAATAACATGCCTTTCCAATGGTAAAAGAAGAGATGTGGATTGTACCTTGGAGCTGCAGGCAGCCTCATTAGTGGGACTTCCAGGAGCTGGGATGTATGCTAGAGCTGGAGTCGGTGGTTCATCATCATCATCGAAATATCTACAAAAAAAAACAAATAAAACTGTCTTTAACAACTTCGATTAAATGAAGTATTGATATCTCTAACAAAACAAAAGACAACTCACTCGTCTTCAGTCTTAGACCGCTTCTTCCCAATCGATCCCCAGTTGCCAGTTACAGCGTTTTGAGTTATAGAATTCATAGTGGAGTAACCCTGTTTGGAAAGCCCTGATGTTGGCGGCGGCACAGCATGCATCGTTGATGTCGGCGGTGGCACCGCATGTAAAGATACATTTGAAGGGTTCCGCTTAGGCATTGTGAACCCAGCGAAGCCGAAACCCTTACCACCACTCCCACCAGAGTTATAACTCATTTTAACTATTTAAAACCACAATATAAAAACAAACTACAACACCAATGCAGTTAGGTTAGTAGAACCTTATTTTTCACCGATTAAACTTAGCGTTCTGAATGTTTTGGCCTATTAATTACGTTTACTAAAGAATATTGTTCATTCTTATAGCTTAGAATGTAAAATTATATGCATATTACAATTAATTCAATGAGAAAAAATAGCGTTCTCTGAATACAATCGACATTAGCCAATCCAACATTGACATTTGTTAACGTTTTTTGACATTTGTCATTAATTATTGCCAGTTTTGAATATCATTTAATCGTTTGATAGATGTCTGTCAGTGTCTGTGGATAGAACAATGAAAAATCCAAAAACCGGTAATCTCGACATTACGAAAGAAAAAAATTGGGTATCCGGGGCATCCGTGGGTTAACATTTTTGAATTTTCTTATATTTTTTACATACCTTTTTAGACGACATTAAATGAATGAAATTTGAATTTGACAACACAAACAAAACTTGTGTAGGTAGGTACCTACTTTGTCAAATCTGGTGATTTGTCACTTCAACTTCATTTTCATTCAAGCAAGACAAAATTATATTTCAACTGTAGAACAAATTGTATTGTTACTTGTCTTATTTGTAAAATGTATTTCAAACTATGTGTACTCCTGGTTGCTCTACTTTCTATAACGAATGTTGAGGCTTCTCAAGGATATGATTTTGGCGACTTTTTGGCAACTGTTTTGGGAATAGGTATTGCCGTGGTCGGTATACTTGCATGTTTAGGAAACTACGCACGACAGAAAGCGAGAAACGAGTTTATTTAATCATCATTGTAAGTACAATTACCTTGATATCGCGTGGTATATGTGTGCATAAATTAACTGTAAGGAAGTAAGTTTCACTTTATTAAGTCAGTGAGTTATTTCCCTACTTTTTACAATAAAATAATAATTTTTATTTACTTAAATTGTTAATTAAATTTCTATTATAAGTAGTTTAGTTTATTTTTTAACTAACTGTTGTTTATTTACCTACTTATGTTATATTTCAGATGGAACCGCCAATAAGACCCCAAAATATGTTTCACAAAGATTTATATTAATGTAAGGATTTGTTTTATTAAGATTCCAATTTAATTTATAGGCTTAGACGTTGAGTTTGATAATCATTTTTAGATCACAGCTAGTATTATAAAAATGTAACATTCAAATGTACACCCACTTCCGTTTTTTTTTAAATGTGGTATAAAATTGATAATCTGATGTATAATATCAAAACTAGATTTATAAAAAAACTTAATTTTATATCTAATGAACAAAAAGATTTTACTTCCATTTATCCCAACATCACATACATCCATTATAAATCATTAATTATTCTCTCGAATATGCCTACAGTTATAGTGATTCTGAATAACTTAAAATTCCATAGCAAACTTTTTTTCTTTCAATAACTTTATATTGTAGAAATAAAGTTTACAAACAAAGATTGGTTTGTAAGATTAGCACCTTGCACATTTTAGAAGCTTCAGAATTAAACCAAAATTTGGATCAACTTGTTCTAAAATTTAAAAAAATTACCATGTAATTTGATACCTTGTTTGTTTTCTCTCATTCACATTTGAAACTGATAGCACATTAGTATAAGAATAGTTTTTTATTGTTACCCACAGATTTGTAATTTGTTGAATAAATAACAAAACTATAGTTGTTTTTTTTTTAAGAAATAATAAAAGTGTAATCTTGTAAATAATTTATAATTAAAAGAACATTTTCATCAGTGTTGCACCAATACAATGCAGCCAATGTCAATTTCATCATGATCTTAATTAAATTTCCATTCAATTTGGCTTAACTTAATCACTAGTTTGTTTCTCTAAAAGTTCAATTTCTTTTATTATGTCATTTTTCTTGGACATCTTTTCTTTTTGGTCTTTATCAAGAGTTTTTAGGGCTCCAATTTTTATTTTCTCCTCGAGCCCTTCAATGTCACGGAGTTTCTTTCTGAGATTTTTTAGCCGTTTCGCTGGATCTGTAGCAGTGGAGTTAGATACACTATTCGATGCGGGCTCAGATATTTCACACTTGGCAAGTTTTTCTGCTGTATCATCTGCACCTAGAGGAATATAATTGTATATTTAGAAAAGTGAATTTCAAAATACGGGAAAGGTTATTGTTACAACACTATCACAGACACATGAAGCGGCCAAATAAACGCAAACAATAACTGTTCAATGGACTGTATTTTCATATTAACGAAAAACCTTTTCATACAATTGTTATGTACAAGACTAGGTACTTTCATCAGGTGGCCTGCTGCTGCAGTTTGCTTGCAGTATGAGATAGAAAAAATTGCCTAAACTGTCCCACTGCTGAACAAAGGCCTCTGTATCCGCATTCCCCGAGTTCATTTATTCATGGATTTAAAAAAAATTACTTACTAATAATATTGGTCTTCTTTTTTTTCTTCTTTTTATCAACATTGATGATCATGCCAGGTATTGGTTGGATAATATTATTTTGACTCTTCTTGGACCTTTGTGCTTCTGCCACAATCTCCGGGGTAAGTCCAACAGGCAGGCCCGTATTCTGGCGCGCCTTGAACTGTTTCCCTTTACTCTCGTACAAAGGAACTTCCTCTTGGGGCACATACCCCTCCTTTATTCTTCTTGGCTTTCTCCAAGTACCGTCAGGTCTTTGCGTTGCGGGTATAAATTTACAGCCTGAAAAAGTTGGTCAGAGTCGCCTTAGGAAAAATTTATAAATACTTGGCAGATTTATGACAATATTTATACAGGCATGACTTAATTCGGCTAATCAGCTCAACAATCCGTTAAGTACCAAGTATTTCTTACCGCGAAGCAACGAGTCGTAACGAGAGTCACACTTTCTTAGAAACCCGGTGAAACAATATTAATTATGGAAGATATAAAAGAAAAGTTATTTTTCACAATATTACCGATGAGTTTTCACCAAAATAATAAGAAATTGTCTCCAAAAATTGTATTGGGCAGCCTTACCATCAGCGTCGTGTTCGTACGCTGTAGTAGCCATTATTGCACATAAACTTTGAGTTTCACATATAAACGGATCTTAAATATTTCAACCGCCTCGGGAAAGTGATTATAAGCATATAAATCAGATTTTCTCTTTAATTTTCGTGCTATTTTCGTATACAACTACTTTGACATTACAAAAAAATCGGAATGATTTAAATGAATGGAATGAATGAATTTTACGTTTTATTTCATTGAATGTAATGTCCGCTCGCCAGGGTGCAGGAAGGAACATTTTATTCATCGTACAAAAATGGTATCCCTATTTGTATTGAAATGTCACTTCATATTTATTTAGTGGAGTTCTATGGTCGAAAATAAAATAAAAGTATAATTTTAATTATTGTGTACGTGAAGTAATTTATGTAATGAACAACACTTCGATAAATCATTTTGGACGTCACTATTAAAGAAGAAGAAGAAAATTTTCAAAACAAGCAATCGTTTTGAAGTTTGATAGTTTGATTAGATTTTGAATGAATGAATGAATTTGGTTTTACTTTATTTATTCCATTTTCAAAAGTTAGTGTTTAATACCTTGTTAAAACTGTTTTTTGTTGCTAAAATTACGTGATTACAGTGTTTGCAATAAATTATTGGTCTACGTTGAATAAAAATGCCTAAACGACGAAGATTACTTACTCCCATGAAGAAAAAAAGCAACCAAAACAATCGTATTGAAGAACCAAAAGGTTTGTAAAACTTTATACATGTTATTCTTCTTTGCCTGGAGTCTGGGTAATAGAATCCGTTGTCTGATACCACAAGAGTAAAGAAACTGATACCATAGACCTAGCATAATGTCTGAGACTCATAAAACACCAGTTTTTTTTAAGTCACCACTAGGCTCTAGTTCTATAGGCTCCGGTGATGCTTACCATCAGGAGGGCCGTATGCTTGTTTGCCAACTTTGTGGTATTAAAAAAAAACTTAACATTTTAGATGCAAGGGTTTACACTTACAGTCCCCTAAAATGGTTTGAATCATCTCGTACGTTCAAGAGGGTTTTGATCAAAAATAAAAAATGCTATGTACAATATAAAGTGTCCCACTGCTTGGGGTAGCGACGGAGGTCTGACAGACTCCGCCTAGTGAGTCATACCGGCTAAAAACCTGACTGCCCCTTTCCTTCCACCATGTCTTCCCTGCACCGATAAATAAATAAAATATATTCTTGGACGAACGACACAACGCCATCTAGTCCCAAACTAAGCTTGAACAATACAAAAAATACACAAATGGTTATTCAGTAGCAATAATTTACAAAGCTGAGTTATGAAAGGAATATCCTTTTAGGCTGCTTATAAAAATGTAGTAGGAGACCCCCGCTCCGCCACAACAATAGGTACATTATGTAATTAAAACTAATAACTATGAATAAAGAAGATTGCTGAGAAATATACTTTAATACTTTTTTTTGTAAATAAATACTTATTATACATAGAAAACATCCAGACCAAGGCAAACATACATGTTAATGCACACAAATTTGCCCTGCGCAAGAATCGAACCCGCGGCCCTTGATATACCGGACCTGTCAAAACACCTAGTTTAACTTGGATTCACACATTTGGTTAGGCACACCTACATGAACTGGCTGCTAAGCTGACAACACAAAGGCAAACATATGATATGCCTCCTAAAAGGAACAACATAATTCCCAAATAATGAATAGAAGTCCTCACTGGACTGGGCACACTCTAACTGTGACTGCAGCTTTCATCACATCTCATTAAAGCGCAAACTATCGCTGATAGCAGATAAAAGAACAGCAAACCAAAAAAACTTGGATTCAAGTGGTTTTAGTACAATTTATATATTTTACGATATTTTGATAGTTTTACAGCCGAAAGCTGAGAAGGAGGTGTCAACAGCGCGAGGGCGGTTCAAGGGGGCACTGTTGGATGCTCTTGATCCTCCTGGAGAGGGGTCCGACACATCAGTGGAGCCAAATCCAAGCAAACGGGATCGGTCCGTATACTATTTGGAGTCTGATAGAATATGTTAATAATCTTTATACTGTAGGGAAAAAATCAACATCTTGAAAAAACGCACCATCAATATGTTTAAACACAAACTTGATATTTTATCAAGTTTGATTACGAAAGAGAAAAAAATAACAATAAAATTATACAAGATTAGCTGGATGCAGGCAATAATCAGTTGCCCAAACTGCCTGCCTGAATAACATATTAAATAGTAATAGAGCAGTACATTTACTGTGTTACAAATAAACGTAGTAACAAGTATATAAGTTATTCACTGTTGTGTCCTTCTTGATGAGAACTAAAGGAGTGTGAAAGTGACAAAACATTGTATAACATACATACTCGTTACACTATATTTATTTTGTAACACAGATAGTATTTGATTCAATTAATTTGTTTATTAGCAAGATGTACTATATAGGTTAAACACAAAGCGAGAGACACCTCATGTCCACACTTTACTTAGCAGACATGGAATATCTCTTATGATTGATTATTGTTACCAATTGTTACAGACACTCAAGTTATGAAAGACAAGATGAATATTCAGAGGGCGAAGAAAGGTTGAAGAGGATGCCACATCCCAGACAATGCTATGTCTTGAAGCTCTTTGACAGGAGCGTGGATCTATCGCAGTTTGAAGAGGACACCCCGTTATATCCTATTTGTCGAGCATGGATTGCAAACCAACCTAAAGCTGATTATAGTAAATTTGGGTAAAAAAAAATTACATTGTAGATTTTATATGTACTATCATATCATAAACGCAAAAGTAACTGTTACTTACTGTTATGAGTACTTTAACAAAGTACTAAATTACTCTTTCGGGTGATGCATTTTTTTTTTACATCGTTGCGCCACTTGCATGAAGCAATTTGTCAAAGGAACTTTCCTATGACAGTCAAACGTGACTAAACGCCTCCAAAAATAAAAAAAAGATCTGTAACATCTTCACACTAAAGCTGAATTAATTTAGATGAAAAATATGGAGATAGGTTGAGACTCAAAAAAGAACTTTAGATAGTTTTATTGGGAATAATTACCCCTGTCAGGGGTTTTATTCCCAGAATTACCCCTGTCAGGGGTTCACATAAACTCTTTATAGTATATTTTTTCAATTAAAAATTTTGGAGGAGGGAAAGAAGCTTTATAAAAATTTTTGAGCAGGCATCCAACTAATTCCATGAATAATCATTTTTATATATTTTTATTTTATTACAGAAAAAATCATGTCCTTCTGAAGTCTTTGGAAGAAGATGTGGAGTTGCCGGGGCCGCAGGGGCCCCCAGTGTCGCGTATACCAGAGCTGCTGCCGGAACAAAAGGCGCGAAGCAAAGATAATATTAATTTAAATTATGTAAGTACAGATTTATGGACAAGAAATTATGAAATAAATGTAATGAAAAGGAAACTAAGATACACTTGTCCTTCGTCTCAAGAGCCCCACTTTCTACAGGATCGGCAACGCGCGAATGATATCCCTGGTATTGCAAGCGTTCATAGCCTACAGTGACTGCTTACCATCAGGCGGGCCGTATGCTTGTTTGCTACCTTAGTGGTATATAAAAAAAACTTAAAATTTTAGATGCAAGGGTTTACAGTCCCCTATAATGGTTTGAATCATCTCGTACGTTCAAGAACGTATTGATTAAAAAAATACAATGTGCAAAGAATAAATTTTAATAAAAGTAAATATTAGGAAATAACTGGGATTTTCAGCCCATTTCCAAAATTCGTAAAACTGAATTCATTAGTGAAAATTAGTTTGATAGTTATTAAATTTTTCAAAATGATCTAATGATTGTCCAGAAAAAGGTTATGATAATACAAATTTATTAATATTTATTTAAATTCAGAAATACTTTCTTTAATTGAATGATTAATGATTATAGCGCGAAGCTGCGCCACCTACACGCGAGCAGCTCCTGCAGTCTCACGCTGTGCGCTGGGCCTCCGTGCGGCAGGCCTGGGTCGACCAGGCCTCCAAAGTCGAGGAGCGGTATGAGGCTACACAAAATGTTCTAAACAAAATGACTATCAAGTGAGTTACTTTCTGAATAAGTTAAAGATTTACATATTCACCACAAGAGTTTATTGTCAATCACGGGTTTAAACTTATCCCGGAGGAGCGGGATCGATTCCCGCTCGGTGCAAACATTTATTTGCATTTGTGCTTGTTTTCGACTTGAGTAATTTGTCGTCTATACACGTCTAGGTACACACGGTAAATCTAGATTAAGATGAGTGTTGGAATGTCAGGACTCATAACGGCTGCAGTTGTAGTGTGCCACGTAAATCATGTCATTTAGACGAGCCACAGAGACGAGCGGCACTTGGTCGACGGCTGCAGTTGTGGCGTGCCGTTCGTCTGAATGAGCCCTCAGATTGATCAACACATTACAGTCAATCTGGGATATGGATATTGATCAGTATTGATTGACCTGACCATATCTGCTGTGACAGTAAGTTATGTAAAATTTAACATTTTCTATATATTGACTCTTCTTTGTTTCAGCAATGGTTTCAGTCAGGTGTAATCCTAAAAATCAAGCTACACAACTGTTCACAACTTTTACCTTTTATATGATTTACTGTGTTTCATAGATATTATTGATTGTGTACATACATATTAATCATGTAATGAAAGAAGTGTTACTTCAAAATGATTTATTGTAAATATAACAATTTATGCATGAATGCGTTTTTTCTTTACTCCTTGTAACTGCGGGCAATTCGATTTCTTATGTCCAGTTTCATGGCAATTGTAACAAGACTGAAAAAAATATCACTGTTAATTTTATTATATTATGGACCGACTTCAACACTTGCTGATGGAATGTAATTTTGATTTATAGTTTTTTCGTATGTATAGGTACACTACACAGATTAAGTTAGCCAAAGTAAGTTCGAAACTCGTATTATGTGATACTAACTCAACGATACAATATTTAACAAATACATAATATAGATAAACATCCAAGACCCAGGCCAATCAGAAAGAGTACGTTTTTCATCATGACTCGACCGGGATTCCAACCTTCTGATTGGCGTACCGGCATTGTAACCATTACGCCACGGAGGACGTCAAACTCTTTTTTTCGGTTCAGCTCGCCCCATGTTTTTAAAAGAAATTTATATTCTCGGAATTTTAATTAATTAAGACATTTTGGACTTCTTGCGGCTGAGATGATGACGACATTGAGACAATATGGTACTTATACAAATTGGAAGAAAATTCTAAGTTTGGAGGGGACAACTGGGAATAACCGAAACTGACCAATCTATTTATTATAACCAAAATATTTACCTGACTTTGAACGGCAACCCCACAAATATGATCTTTCTGCTGGCAACACCGTCCACATTTCTCACAATGGAAGAATGTTGGTTTAACACAGCGTTTGCAAGCATTACAATGTTTGTATGTCATGCCATTTTTACTTGTACACTCCTTACATTTATTACAGTGGTTATTCGTCACAGAAACCCAATATTTGCATTTGTCACACTTTTTATATTTGGAGTCATTTGACAAATCTATTGTCAGAAGTGGTAGGTTTGTGAAAAAACGCACTGGCGATCCGAATTTCCGACCACTTTTAGTTTTCGTTTGAAATTTCTTGTGGTTTTCATATTCAATCTGAAAAAAATATTTTTAAGAAAATTTTCAAGTTTTAGATACTTACTTACACTAGCTTTGTCTTCTAAGAGAAAGTTTTTTTTTTTTAATTAGCACTATTTAGTTGATGATTATTCAGCAGATATATTGTTTATAGTCGGGAATCGTATTCTTATGAATGTGCAATGAAAGATTAAACTGTAATTTGTTAAAAACGTAAGAAATCTTTTCGCGGGCTTATAACAATCAAGCTGAAATCGAGTAAATATACCTGATAATCATGCATTTTGATTTCTGGCATAATATTTTGTATGTATGGTTCAGCAAAATATGGAAACGCCCACAGCACAGGTAGAGTATTGTCTGGTTTTTCACAGACATTATTGTACATAGTTGATAGTTCACGTAGCGTGTGTACGAGCGGCTCCACACGACCCCCGAATGGAGGATCCATTACTATACATAAGCCACCATCTCTGAAAAATGTATTAAGTAAATAAATTATGTCAATGAAGTAAAATTAATAAAAATAATTGGATAGGTACCTAAGTAAAGTTTACACTGTTATAAAATAACATCTGGACTCTCACAAAATATCCACATGAAATATCGGTAATATGCAACTGTGTTTCCTACGATGAGTGAAAGAGCCAGAAGCATATTACCTTGCCTACTTCCTACTCTCTTTTCACTTTCCTTCCCCTATTATTCCTTTCTCATTTCTTTTTTAGGTGGGCAACACATCTAATCATAGAACAAACTCTACATGTCAAGTTTTGTCTGGTTAGTAAAAAACTTTATTTCACAAATAAGTTATTTGTTACAAACCTGGACTTTTTGAAGAACTTCTTCAATACTTTCTCATCATCATTGCCATTAAATAAGAAATTATTAAACATGTTGTACCATAGAAACTTGTTAGGGGCATTGAACTGATGGTGTCTCTTATCATAATCCAAGAGCAAGGAATCATGTTCACTACTCAACTGTGCTGCTTCATGGACCGATGGAGTTCCGATGCAGAGAATGTTGCTGTATTGAAAAAAAAATCACTATGTAGTTTGTTTCCATATTCCTTATATCTGAAAGCAGTAACACAAAGAAACCATCTCTCTGGAGCCATGAGGGAAGCATGCTTATATTTTTTTACTAATAAATTGTATTTGATTTTCTTTCACCATTTTGTTTATTAGCCATTTTGCAATATTTAAGAAATGAATAAAATAGTTTGTTTCACTAGAGAATTTGCCTGGGAAGGCTGTTCACAGTCACAAGGTTTAGAAAATTTTAAAATAATTTTACCTAATATTGTTATTTCTAAGTATACCCAGTACGGTGCTGACGGATTTCTTTGTAAACAAATACTGCGCTTCAATGGAATCATTCTCTAAAGGTGTTAACCATGAGGATGGACGAGACAGCTGCTCGTCGGTTAATGGTGTAGTGACCTTATGGTCTTTTAAATGTTTCCTGCTTTTTGTGTATATGTAGAGTTCTTGACAAGTGTGGCAATAGGCCCGCTCGGTTGCATGATGAGATTTTATCTGTAAAATACATATTTTAAATTTTAATAGGTATAAGTTAACCTGGACAGAGTTCAACATGTACCATTACACTGGGCAACGCAAAATTTTAAAAAGATATAGCCTAAGGAAGGCTAAAAAAATTAACTTTTAAAGTAGCAATATTTTTCTTCTAATTTTGAATGTTTAGAGAGTACAGGACCTACAAGAGGTGAGAGAGTCACCTTTGGAGCAGGGATTGTTCAGTGATTCTCTCCGATCCTTAGCTCTCCTTTTTGAACTGACGAAATCGATCTCTGATCGAAAATCACTTAAACTAACCTCATTAAAATGTTTCCATGCCGCAACTTTATCAACTTTCGGTATTAATTCGTAATACTTCTCATTACGTTTTTTAACATTTTCTTTCTGCCAATCCTCCTCCTCAATATGTACAGTACACTCCTTATTCCTAGATGAAGCACAGGCGTAATATTTTCCTTTTTCACTAGAAAACAAAAGAGTCGGCCCGTGAAGACACAACGGGTGAGAAGTCACATCTTCTATCACAACTTCCACTGGTGATGCCTTCGGGCTTGATGGTTTTGTTTCCAATTTCCTTTTTTTCCCCATTGCGTGCTAAAGAAAATGTTAGTAAAGTTTATAAACTCAAAACTCGAAAGGTCAATTCAATCAAAACAACCATTACAAGTTAGTTACAACCAACAAAACAACACGTGCTGGGGTCGTTCGTCTACTTAACTTGCTTGACATTAAATTGAATGAATGATATTTTTAAAAAAAAAATTTTTTGATCATGCTTTCAAGCTGTGCTTTCAAACACATTGAACTACTGTCGTAAACGTAACGTGTATCTGAGAAAGTAAAATAAAGTCTGGCCAGTGAAACATGTCACCAGCAATGTAAAGCAAAGTGTAGGTCTGGCTGGTTTATTTTTTTTTTTCTTGAAATTTACTTGCAACATTTTAATAGTTTTTTTTTTGATACTGGCAACTTTTTCAAGACCCGGTTGATTCCATTTTCTTGTCATTTGATTTTTCGAAGAATTTTCATCAATTATATTCTGTTGATATCAAGAAAAATATAATAAAATGAACGGTTTGGTGAAGTCCGCACATAGAGTTATACAGAATTGTGTTAAAACCTCGAGCTTGTCCAGCACTTTAGTGTCCCGAGCTCAGGCTCCCGTGAAGCGTGATTTCACGAGGGGAATATGGCACATGAGCTGTTCTAAGAGCCTAAATGGGCCTTCGGGGGCTCTAGGGCTCCTCCACAGCCACTCCAACGTGTGCGGCTGTGGTTGTGGTCTGAAAGCTTTACACACAAAAGGTAACCATATATTTCAAATTTTTAGGTTATGATTGCACCATGCTACTCCATAAACTGAATTTTTTGAGTAGACTTTCTCTGTTAATATGGTTTAATTGATTTGGTTGTTTTTTAGCTGATAAAGAAAATGATGGTTCAATTGTCAAGCCCCTCGGTGAGTCCTTGTTCCATTCCTCTCCCTAGATCCTGTACTGCCAGTACTTGCCGCCTCATGTTAGTTTAACTGATGGTACTTACATATTAAGAGTACTGCAGAAGAACTCTTGTAATTCTGTATCAAAAAGAAAATGTAATTGTAGATAATACCTTTTATGTCTGCCAATTGTACTCTCAATCGTGCAAGAATAAATAAATATATAAAATAATGAAAGATCAAAGAAATCATGAATTTTGGATAGTTGTAAAATAAGAGTGTTTTTTTGTTTTAGTTTAGTTTTTAGTAAAAAAAAAAAAATTTGGTATCTTTAATTTTTTTTGGTAGGTATCTTGCAAAATAACTGATTTACTTATAGTTATTCTATAATTATAAATTTAACATAATATCACGCTACTGTAAAGTTATTATTTTTTGTCTTCCAAGAAAGTATGAACCCTGCATAATCTGCCACATTGAAATCTTTCACACATGAAGAGCATCAGTGCCACTTGCAGGGGACATTAAACCATATTCACATCCAGGAATGAGGCCTCATGTCACATTTCTGCATAAAAATATGATACAAACACGCTATATTTCAAGAAATCACAGTATGCCGTCTAGTCCCAAACTAAGCATAGCTTGTAAGATAGGTACTAGACAGCGAGTATTGCATCCAATAGAACTGTAATATTTGTCATTTTCTTCAAAAATAATTGTCCTCAAATCTCAGTTGTCGTCGCGCAAACAAAATAGTGAGCGATTATATGTATAACCTGTTTTTCTTAACTTGACCAATGTAGTTAGGAAACAGTCTTAGGGTGTCTTTTTATTCAATTATCTATGTGTAAAATCGATAAAATCACAGTAATAAGAGTGTTGTGTTAAATGCCATTTCTAACTATATTATTATTATTAGGGTGTGAATGATAATTTTAATAGCCTATTTTCGTTGAAAAGATGTGCTAAGGTTGTTTACTACATTGGTCAAGTGAAGAAAAACAGGGTTTACAAATACCAACACATTTGGACAAACCCAATGGACTTGAAGGGGGGGGTCTCTATTCAAAAGGGCTATGTACTCAATGGTACTAGATCACTGATACATATAAATAACCACTTTTTTATTATAATTAGAAGACCTAGGCAAACACAACTTCTTGCTCACACATGTTTGTCTCGAGTGAGATTGATTGGAATGGCCTGCACAGAAATGCAAATTAATTCTGTATATTTTTTTCCTATAGGAATAAGATGTTTTTTTTTTTTTCGGGTAAAAATTAGCTTATGATTTGACATATCTTTCTGGAGAGTGCTCTTATACTATTCTTATAAAATTGTAATGTAATTTCTTAGTACCATTAATACTAAATAGTATGTAATTCATACAATACAAACTTATTTTCATATTTATATATATTTGTATGGATTTTTGTTCAGGTGAAAGAGAACTGGTAGAATTCCTGACTGAAGAAATAGTGGCTGAAAGGAAGGCACAGAAGGTTAAGAACTTGCCAACAGAAGTTGATGGCTTTGTTGTCAAGGGCGATGGCGCAGAGGTCGTGCTTAGCAAACAATTGAAGGATGAAACGTAAGTAAATAAATAAAAAGAGCATTATATACACAGGTTTTTACCTAGTTATGGCGCCAGGGTTCATATTATTATAGTTATTTATTACATTATTAATTGGATACTTACTCAGATATTGTACTAGTATAAGAATTTAATGTTTTCGCATGTGTTATCATGCGAACGCAAGCCATATGTTGTCAACATACGCAGGCTCATGTTGCCGACAAGTTTTTTTTTAATAGGCCGCCGGGTTGTACTGTAGGGTTATACCAATAAATCAAAAAATTATTTGCAGAAGAACGAAATGTTGCACATTTACAAGTTCGATTCCCAAATACACCCCAATTGTATGCCACACTCGTCACTATACCACATGTAGTAGTCAAGTGCCAATATTGGGGTAAATCGATGCATGGATGTGAAGCCGATTCCCGGTCTGATATGGGGAATATTCATTGATATGTTACAATTTTAATTATAGTTTTATATCAAATTTACTACCACGGATCTATTCTTATATTACTATTGAAAACATTAAAGCTGTTATGTAAATAAAGATTACAAATTCGTCTAAATACCTGGTAATTCTCTCTGTTATCCTGGTTTCTTCTTTTTTTGCAAGTAGATTTACATCAATATTTTTTATTTTATTTAGCACTTCCGATGTGAATGGCGTGTTGAGAAGAAGTGCAAGAAACTCAACTGTTAGCCTTTTTTATCCCTTATTTATTGTTTCTAGTATCAGAATCACATTCAACGTAAATCACACTGTGGACTCCGATGAGTTCGAGGGTGAGGCACAACAGGACAAGCAGGAGTTCTCCGAGATGCGCTCCAAACCACAATTCGAGGTGGACTTAGTTCGCGGTGACACCACACTTGGGTTCACCTGCTCATATATTCAGGAGCCCCCAGCTGCCAATAGTGAGGAGTACAGTAAGTGACGAAACAAATATACTAAACGAAAGATTGTACGCTAACGAATTATTATTATTATTATTATTTTTTTTTTTACGCTAACGAAATTACAAAGTATTAAAACAAGAGTACAAATTAAGATTTTTCATTAATTTTAATTTGAACAAAATCTAAATTAAAATTGCTATTTTATTAAAGAAAACCACTCCAAAAATGTAAAATTTCGAGGAAGTTTCGAAAATAATAGATAGATTAGACCCTAACACAAGTGCAGGTATTGAATGCATTAACACAAAGTCTATAAAGTGTATAAAAAACTTAATAATCGATAGTCTAACCCTATGTTTAAACAGGTTACTAGAGGAGGGAATTTTTCCAGACAGTTTGAAAATTGCGAAAGTCACACCAATATATAAATCGGGAACTAAATCAGACCCAGGAAATTATCGGCCTGTATCAGTGTTGCCAGTACTGTCAAAAATCTTAGAAAAAATTATATATAAAAGACTGGATGAACATCTATGCCAAATTAACTTTTTATATGAGAGACAGTATGGTTTCCGACCAATGTCGAATGCCCTTAGTGCTACTATTGATTTGATTACCAGTATTAAAACAAAAATAGACAATAAACAAATAGTCCTTGGGTTATTCATCGACCTAAAAAAAGCATTCGATACGGTCAGTCATTCTCTACTGTTAAAGAAAATTGAAAGTATTGGCATCACTGGAACAGCTTACAAAATGCTAAAATCATATTTAGAAAATAGATATCAACTTGTCAAGATTGGTGAAGTGCAAAGTGAATTCAAACCTTTAACATGCGGGGTACCCCAGGGTTCAATTCTGGGTCCATTACTCTTTCTTATATATGTAAATAATATTCAAGAAGTAAGTTTAAACGGGGAGCTTTCTCTCTATGCGGATGACACTTGCTTATTTTATTACGGACAAGATATTAATGAGATTTTAACTAACACTCAAAAGGATTTAGACACGTTAAATAGGTGGTTTCAATACAATCTCCTCACAATAAATGCTTCCAAGACATCATATGTAGTATTTAGTGCTAAAAATAAAAAAATTCCCCAACATGCACAATTAACTATTAATGGTGAACGTCTACAGAGAAAGACACAAGAAAGATATCTTGGTCTTAAACTTGATGGTAGGTTATCATGGAGTACTCATATTGAGCACATTAAAAACAAATTGTCAGCCTTAGTGGGATCTCTGTATCGCATGGCTCGATGTATACCAAAAAGAACTCGTTTGCTGATCTATAATAGCTTGGTGAAACCTCACCTACTCTATCTCATTGAAATATGGGGAAGTGCGAGTAAAACAAACTTAAAAACTATACAAACACTTCAAAATAAAATAATTAAAATATTATATCATTACGATTATTTAACACCAACTAAAACCGTGTATAGGGAGACTAAAATAATGAACCTAATGCAAATGCATAAACAGAGCACATGTATGCTCATGTATAAAATTATAAATAAAAAAATTCATTCAAATATTACATTTAAAACAAAAACACATAAATACTCAACTCGTCAAAAAAGCTACTTGGCACTGCCTAATGTTAGAACCAACTATGGCAAAAATAATATTAATTTTTCTGGAGCGCAGTTGTATAATTCTCTTCCAAAGGAAATAAAAGATGCGAGTTCAATAAATATATTTAAAAATAAACTTAAAAATTATATTCTCAACGATGATAATCTACTTAAATAAATTGACTTTCCGCGATATTTTTATCACTTGGACCACACTTTGTTTATTGAGCGCGCAACTTGACTTGTATTTCAATCAGATGTGCAATGTTGAAGTGTAACACTAACTAATTTAATTCTACCCACAAAAGTTTTTTGTAAAATATTTGTTTCTCATGTAAATAACTATGTTGTAATGAGAAAATAAAGATCTTTGAACCGAAAATTATTATGTTATTTTTCGTGTAGCATTTATGAAATGGGCTCTCACAGTATATCGGCATGAAGCAGCAGTGCGTTTCATTTGTTAACTTACAGGTTCGAAAGCCTCTCCATATTACTACCTTCCTTATAGCGGGACAACGCATTGGCACCACCTCTGGTGTTGCTGATGTTCGTATAGGCGGCGGTGACCAGTTTCCAACAGATAGCCTGCTTGTTTGTTTGAAGTTTTTGTCTGAGAGCTTTATGTTTCCGCAATTGCCCGTAAAAAAAGCTTATTTGGTTACCGTATGTCATTAAAAAAATCAGTGTCTTCGTCCAAATCATAATGGATTTTTTTGTTGTGTTCAGATGACATGTTCGGCATCGACGAGGTGACCATATACAAGGGAGAGTGGAATGACAAGGTTTACGCTGTGGCTGGAGACGTATTGGACGGCGTATGTATAATTTATTTTTAAAATATATTTAAAAAACAACTGAATGAAAAATAAATATGTATAATATCGGCCATGTCGAAAATAGTACAAATTTCGTAACTAAGGGCCTCTGCATACCTGACAGGATAATATCTCGGACGGGGCGGGAACGTGACTGTCTTGTTCTAAACGGCCGCGTTCCCGTCCCGTCCGTGTCTCTGTGACATATGCATACATACTGTTACGGATAGTGGGAATTTTAAAGACAATAATATTAAAGTAAGGAAAAATAATATTACGAGAGAAGTGAAAAATAAGGCGAGAAAACGAAAGACAGGCCAAAAAAAATTACTTAAAACAAAGAAAATTAAAAAGTAAGTTGTATAAGAAAAGGTTTGCCACACTTATGTTTTGTATGAAACGATATTTTAACTTCCAGTGTCGTCTGTTTAAAAACTCGTCACGTAGGTATGTAGAGGCCTTTAGTTATTAAATTTGTATCATGGTATCACTAATTTCGTCATGGTCAATATTGAAACGGTGGTCTAATGGTTTAAAACTCATATAGATTGATCCCAAGTATCATGGTTCGAATCCCAACACACGCCCCAATTGTATGCCACACTTGTCACTATACTACATGTAGTAGTCAAGTGCCAATATTGGGGTAAATCGATGCATGGATCTGAAGTCGATTCCCGGTATGACATGGGGAATATTCATTGATATGCTACATTTTTTAATATATTTTTTAATCAAAGTTATTACAAGTACAAATCAATCAAAGAGTCAAATATTTAATTAGAGACTTGGCCTAGTCATTATACATGTTTACTGTAACATTAAATAATTAATTTTTAATTATATTAAATACATTATACAGAAACAAAGCAAAATGACCACCGATAAAAGAAGAAATGGGAAATGAAAGAAAACCGGTTACGGCCTTTTTTGACCAATGGGGTTTACGTTGCTTAACGTGTTCGGTTTAGAGTGCGACACACAGCGACAGCGTCGAGCTCCTGTCCCCCATCTTAGTTTATTATTATTATAGAAGGTCATCAAGTGCATTGGCCTTTCATTATTATAAATAGATAAAATCCTTACTAATATTATAAATGAGAAAGTGAGTTTGTTTGTTATTCCTTCACGGCTTGACTAAGCAGCCGATCATTATGAAAATTTGCATACATTTTGTTAGGGGTACAGAGCCCAACATAGGCTACTATAGAGGGCGCTGAATCGGCCAACAGATGGCGCCACAAGTCGCGCTATGGGTTGTTTTGTTGTCAAACGAGATCTATGTCATAAAATTAACGCGAGCGAAACCGCGCGGAAAAGCTAGTTTGTCATAATTTGTTAAATAGAACGTAAAAACTTGTTTTTTATTTGACTTTGCTAGCTTTGCTGGTAAACAAACTTATTTACCTATCTACGCAAATATTATTATACTAACTGTGTCGTGGCTTTGTTCGCGTGGATGTCGTTTTTTATTTACTTACGTTAATTGCCATCCTGCGGGAATATTGTTCATGTGTTAATCTAAATTATAAATATAAATTAAAAATTTTAAACAAATCCGTCGAGCAGTTTTTAATAGTAACAGCCAGTTCCTATATCGTATTTTTGAAGTTAAAAATGAATGAAAAATAGAGAGCTTGAGGCTTCCTGTAGACGACGCCGGAGAGGAGGAATAATCGCATATACACTGCAGCTGTATATTCTGACAAGAGAACGTGTTTGTGAAAACCAATTCTCTGAATAAAAGTTTTGAATTTGAATTTTGACTTACAGCGGCGGCTTTATGCGGAGCCGGTGCGATTTTTTCTCGTATACACCATTTTGCATTCCGGCTCGCTCCGGTGCTGTTTCGGCGCGTCTCCGGCGTCGTCTACAGGAAGACAATGTGGTCTTAAAATTAATATGTATTTGAGAAACTGGCTGTTAAGATTAACAAATATGCAAACATTCACACAAACTTTTATAACTTTTTTTTTTCTTCCACAGTACCTATATGACCTTCTAATGAATTTACTCGAAGAGAAAGGAATCAGCAATGAATTCGCACAGAAGCTGTCAGACTTCAGCACAGCTTACGAGCACTCCTCTTACATCAATCTCCTGGAGACCGTCTCAAAATTCACCATTGGAAAATAGAGATTTTAGAAAAAGTATGGGTTTGAATTGAGTACCTCTCGGAAAAAATAATTTGGATTTATACTCTTGAAGTAAAGAGGTTTATTGTAAACTGTATTACACCAATTGGAGTTATAATGTTTGTATTAATGGGTCTAATTGTAAATGTACATTTTAAAATTTAATGATACATTATTATAGCTGTCACTGTCAAACTAAGAATAAAAGAGATAGCCTAATGTGGACTTAACATTAAAATGCGCTTCAAAAACTGTTAGTAGAGTAAAATAATGTTGATTATTAAAAATAATTTAAAGTAATAATGAATATAATTTATCTTATCGTTTTTTTTATATAATGACGATGTTACGTAAATATTATTGATTCTGGTCTATTTTTATTATATTCATACTGTGTTTGTTTTGGGTATACGTTAGTAGGCGGAATGATATAGCGAATTTGTTACCTTAATTTCTTACTCTAACGTAAGACATTGAATTGAAAATGGAAAAGGATAGTAGAAAAGAAAATGGATGATAGTTGCTAGATGAGAATCGAGAACGTAACGTTTTGGTACTCTTGACTTGATAAATTTTGGTGTACATCAAACTTTACTTTTCATGTAATATTGTAAAATGGTTACCGAATTTCCCCCGAGAGGTACAAGATCAGCAAAGCATTTATTTTTGCTGTAGATCAGCTTTAAAGTATATTTAGTTAGTTACACTAAACATGTTGAATGTTGATTTTAGTGTTAAATAATATTAGTTGAAAAAATAAATTGTTCCAACTGACAATTATTGTTTTAATTTGTATGCCATCGGGTGTAAGCGCAGGCCACACCGCCAGCGGGCGGGCGAGCGAGCTAGGCGGGCAGGCGAATCGAGAGAAGGAAACTATACAAACTATGCGGAATATTGGCGAGCTAAACACACCTGGGGTTCACACCGAAAACTACGGACGGACGGCCGAGCGAGCGGGTGGAGCGGGGTTGTGGATGGGAGAGCGAGAGCGCCCCGGGTTTCCCGCAGCGCCACGGGTGTTCGATTTGCATATAAATTATATAGACACGCAACGTAAACACAATACTGCTATTCGAAAGAGTAGCGTCGACTAGTCCGAATACTCGAAACGGGGAGGACAGGCGAACGAACCGTGCGAGCGGGCTGGCGAATGAGTAGCTTCGCTGGAATCATTTGATATGTCGTTAACTTCGCTCGCATCGCTGACGTAGATTAGTCTGTAGCTCGCGAATCGAAGTATGAAGAGGTGAAACACTCGCCCGCCCGCTGGCATTGTGGCCTGCCCTTTATTCTTGTAACAAAAAAAAAACAGTCAAAATCTGGTCTCAATCTCAAGCGCTATCTTGTTCATACAAAAGATTTTTTTCTTAAATAGACCGGCAGATCTTAACACTTTGAATGCCAATGCCACACCACCATTTTCGTGAAGTTTCCTAGTTGCGTTGCCACCATACATTTCACAGTAGACTCTGAACTCGCACGGCGAGTAGCTGTAGCTAGTATTTGAATTAAAGTTCATATCGACATACCAGACCTGTGCCAGACTGCTGGTATTTTTTGATCTGTAAAATTACAAGTGTGTAGTTAGTTAGGTACCTACACTAATTATAAAAATATTGAAATTGTTTTCCCTGTGAAAGTTCAATCATCATCACACTGCGACCGCTATACACGAATGTTTGACGTCGTTGAACACGCGTACATGGTTTAACCATCCTTCGGCAACAATAAATAAATGTAGGTGATGTCTTAGGTACTAAATCGTAAATCTATACATACTTAAATATTATAAAGCTTATGAGTATGTTTGTTTGAACGCACGGATCTCAAGAACTACTAGTTCGAATTGAAAAATATTTATGTGTTGGTTAGTCCATTTGTCTATAAGTCAATAAGAGCGAAGCATCAGTGAAAAATGTTGCTAAAACGGGGAAAATTATTCATATCGCGATAGCGTTTTCGACAACCACGCGAACGAAATCGCGGGCACTGCTAGTTTTATTTTATAGGTACCCATAGATTTATTAGTAAGTATATACTAAATCTATGAAGGAAGGTACATAATATTGAATGACAAGACAGCGTAAGCATGATATCTCCTGCACCTGCTTGATATGTAGCAGTTAACCTGAGCGTGGTCGTAAAATTTTAATACACCTGCCAATATGACGTATCTAGTATAGGATTTGTGAAAATGATATGATAGCACTCACACCTTCGGACTTTCGAATAGGTGCCTACCACTCTACCACGCATCGAGTACGTAGCTACCACGCCCCCACAGACTACACACGTGAAAACCATGCCTTTACCATACAAAAACAACACGAATATTTATATCATATGTAAGTACCATTACGTACAAACTTAAGTTATCATAAAAGATAACATTATTTACGGGCTGCATGCGGCAGATATCGCAGCAGTCTATAAAACGGCGAACTGCCGTGAGTCCTCATTTTAATTCAAGTTTCCCGCGTCGTCACTGCGGTCAGCTGATACATTTTTTTTCTTTTCAATCAGCTGTTATAATACAGTAGAAATGACAATTTTCTTCTATCTCTTTCACTTAACGCTTGTTTTGCTTCTTATCACATGACAAAAAATTTGCGCCAGAAAAGCGCAGTCGTATTTTCCGACTTTCGATTTAACTAAAATAGACCAATAGATTTCATTCTTGGAATTAGGCTTACATTTGAGCTTAAATTTGACCAATAAGGAAGCAGCGACCAGTGTGAAGTTCGTGCGAATTAATCTGAGCTGTCAACTGACTGAGCGAAATGAAGCGATTTTTATTTTATTGCTTCGCCAAAATGGCTGACGCGTCGTCGTCGATGCGCGCAAAGAAAATACCCGATAATTTATACGAATTGTGCCTGACAAATTTAGTGAATTATTTGCAGAAATCAAAGTGCGACAAAAATGTTTTACGCTCGTTGCCGGACACCATTTGTATGGATGTTTATTTTAAGGTAAGTTTCTTATTCATTCTTATTAGATAAAAACAGTCTGGCGGTCAGACTACCGTTATATCGTCTGATATTTTCTGGTTCGAGATACCAGTTCTTATCTGATAGGGTATATAGTGTTGTGCCTGTATTTATTTTGATTTTGATCTTTAATTCGATTGACCATGAAAGGAATTAACGTGGGTGCGAGTGGGCACTTTCACTGGCTGGTCGGCTGATGTGTATCTATTCGTCATACGATCGGCAGTTCTTTGTTACGATTACAAGATATTCAAAACACGCGTTCGTGGACATAAAATCCGAAACTTGATTGTATAATGTTATTAAATAACACGTCAACTTATGTGTCGTTTAATTTTCATGTACCTTTTGTGATTCAGATAAAATAATATCAGAAACAAACTGTTATTAAGTCTACCACGTTGTTTTCCTGGCGACACGAGGTTGTTAGTTACTTGTACATACCTAATATTTGTTTAATCTCGTAATTATATAGTCGTGCAATCTGAATCTTGGCGCTGATTATCAACCTTAATAATGGTGTCGTGTTTGGAAGACTTGGCTCATTTTATTATTGTGTAGAGATAATGGTGTATGTATATCAAAGTAGTAATATTATACAATACACAGGCCTGGTGGTAAAGTGGTTAGTCATTGCTGCTCCAGGGGTTGTGGGTTTGAATATTGCATATTTATTTACAAATACACAAGTATAACTTTTGCTATGTTTACTAGATGGTTATATAATTTCGTTGGAAAATAAGTTAATAAATTAGTATTAATTTATTTAAAAAAACTTACGAACTCATCGTTATAGATTTATAATAAATTCTAATAAGAATAACAAAACTCTTATTGGAATTGAGGCTAAGAATGAAGCTACTCTGAATTCATTTTGACGGAATCATATTTTCTTATAATTAAATACAATCTTTTTAAGAAAGAAATGTAAAAACCGAAGACTTTTAACAAATAAGCTATATGGCATTTTTTGAGTTTATGTTTAGCGCCTTGCCTCATCTCTGCTTAACATCAGGGAAGATTGTCAAATGCAATCAATTCTTTTATAAGAAAAAAATATGGTAGTGGTGAATTTATGATCCTTGGTCCCTTGAAGGGCACTGAGATCGTTCACAGTGACCCTCCATCTCTGTCAATCTTGAGCTTCAAGCTTAATTTTAGTCTAGGAGTTTCATAAAATAGATTTTTCTTTGATTTGTATCTCCAATACTGCAATGACACAAAGAGGTAGCAGTTGAGTGCATTATTTACTCGACTATTACTA
Organism: Endotricha flammealis; assembly: GCA_905163395.2. Lineage (NCBI taxonomy): Eukaryota > Metazoa > Arthropoda > Insecta > Lepidoptera > Pyralidae > Endotricha > Endotricha flammealis. The sequence continues at coordinate 14,865,116 of LR990864.1, read as the reverse complement.
GAGCGAATTACAGAATTTGAGTCACCCACCGCCTCTAATGAAATAAAAAAATACTGTTGCACATAATTTTTTTTTTGCCTTAGCACTTGGATGTGAATCCTGTTGAGAAGTGCAGCAAGAAACTCAATTGATAGCATTTTTACACTCTTTTTTGAAAGGCAAAACATAAAGGTTTTTAATATATTGCAAAATTAGTACTGAAGAGTGCAGAGGAGCAAATTACAGTGACCACAAATTTTTATCCTTAAAATAATCTTCCATTTCATATCGTGATGACATGACATGTGTGAGTGTTGCATTCTATGAGGTCTTTTCTTTAGACTATAATATGGGGTTCTTGAAAAGGGGAACTAAAAGATTTTTACAGTATCGGCAACGCGCCAGTGATACCCCCTGGTGTTGCAAGCGCCCATAGGCTATGGTGACTGCTTGCTTACCATCAGGCGGACCGTATGCTTGTTTGCCACCTTTAGTCGTATATTTTTTTTATCGAGATGACGCGTGTTACTGTTTTATTCTATGAGCTAAGTGCATTAGTACGCGATGCGTTGTTGACTCGAAAAATTTATCACATGATGTTTATTTTTCTGTGTAACTATTTAATCACATAATTTAATTAAGATAAACGAATATTTGTGTTTAAATTATTAAAATTATATTCAATAATAATGAAATGATTAACTAATGAAGTTGAATGGAAATGATATAAAACTAATTTGTATAGGGTACATATTGTTATGTAATCTTAATATTAGTGTTAGATTATTTTTAGAGATGTTGGGGAAAGTCAAAGCGGTGTTCGGGCGATTTGACTGCCCTAAGGAGTTATTTGTCATCTGGCATTAAAAAATCTCGCACGACCATGTGACATGGCGACATGGCACCATTCGATTTTACCAATTTTATTTCCGTTATACTCGCACGGCTATGAAAATCGGAAGTAACTATGTACAGTCGGCTACAAAATGCCTTTTCTTTAATGGTTTTTATATGTAGTTGTTTCGTCGGTTCAACTTGCCATTCATATTTTTGAAAAATGTTTCTAGGAATAATTTCACTAAGACATTTTTTCAAGAATAATTTCACCGTGTTGAAATTATTCTTAAAAAAAGCCTTTTTTGTGACTGGTTAAATTAAAAATATAAAAATGTTATGATGTATAGAAAAGAGTTCAGTACATCATATTCACCAATAGAAACGCGTTTAAATGAACCAATTTTCTTTAAGGTGTTATTGTTTACACATGAAGGTTAACCGAACGTCACCGATTACATTTTGGCAATCCGACTATTTCCTCGTTCATGTGCAGAATATTTTACGGCGCATTGGCGTGACATAATGTCTAGGTATTTTGTATAATAACTATTAATAACGTATCTATCATCTCGACGTTATAGATAGATCTAGAAGTGACTGAGTGACTGAATAAATAAATTAAATTCTACATAATTCACTAAGCTCCACTTGGTCCCGAAGCGAAGTAGGGGGGTGTCGTAAAGGGGGCCCATATAAATAAGACTTAAAAGAAACAAAATGCACCAAAAACCAACCAAAAGCGGAAACCGAGCCACGCTCGGCTTTTGGTGGTCCCAATCATGTCACAAGTCAAACCTAACCTAACCCAGCATTATCAGATTGTAATTATTCTCAGTTTATTAATGTCACTATATGAAAAGGGATGAGTTAAGAAAAAAGTGCTCGATACAAACATTGTTCCTCAAGACCATCCATCCCCACTGTCAAAATAGGGGGTCATAATAACACACTACCTTCACGAAAATTTCAGTCCCTGACAACGACAGTTTACGATACCCTTAACCTCCTTGTGAAGGGTGTCAGACAACAATAGATAGGTACTATAACGATGCAGAAATTGCGAATAATAGTATGACATTTGACATTACTTCTTATTGTATTTTTCTCCGCAATATTTATTAGTATGTTAGTCGAGTATTTCCTGCAGAATCTCCCTGACCACCGTTATTATTACCCAAGAACAAGATATAGAAATTATGGGTATGAAATAGCAAGTTTAAAAGACAAACTAGTGTTGTATAGACTTTGTTTAATGACCAAAAAGACCATAACTGGGTTTCTTTCGCCATTTCTTTTACCAGTGGCCATTTTGGTTTTGTTTCCAAAATGGTGATAGTTTATAGAGTACCTACATTTATTTATACAAATCAATATTATTTGTACACTTGGACTAGAGAAAGTGCCTGTGACTGTCTAGTCTCTGAATAAATTATTTTAACTTATCTTAACGAAGTTATAGAAATTATGGGTAGGTATGTAATCGCAAGTTTAACCGACAAACTATACCCCGTTCTGTTATTTTACCTCTGACAGATGGTTAAAACACTCAAAATAAGTGTCGCATGAATAAATATATAGCAGAAAACTAGTAAAATACTCGCAACTTCGTTTGCGTATATCACGCTTTCCCGTGGGAATTTTGAAAAATCCTTTCTCAGTACACTCCTAGACGTCGTCGTAAGGATTCCACATTCCAAATTTGGAATCTCTAGACCCAGCGGTTTGGGCTGTGCGTTGATATTTAGTTAAGCAGGACTGTGAATTTTATATTAGCAGAAAATAATGTGTGCGCTGCGCTGACATAGATGGACCGCCCGAGCTGTTAGCCATTGATCAACATACACTATCGCTCTTATTTTAAGCGTTTTACCTGTTTTTACATCTGTCAGAGGTAAATAACTGAACGATCTATAGTGTCATAAAGACTCGATATTTCTGTTACCTATGTGACATTACGCAATGTGATGAGTGAAACTGGACGAGTCGTAATAACTTTCTCGTCGCTTTACAGAAATCATTCAAAAATCAGTATTCACTGTGGCAACTGTACTTTCGATGCGAAACTTTATAAGTGAGAGTGTTTTTTCGCCTTTCACTAATGTTGCTAATTTGTCCTAATCAGACTTTATATATCATAATGTTTTTCTGAAATTCACCCCTACTTTACGCTGGTTAAGTTTTGTGGCAATATTTTTTTTTTTCAAAATGTAACACGTAATTTCTCACTTGTATTCTGTAGATAGCGTTGTTGGTTGCACCTATACAATACAAAATATTATGTTGTTAACTAATATAATGTTTGCTAACCCCAATAAAGAAAATAAAAGAAAATCGAAGACGATTACTCGGCCACGCTGCTCCAATGCGCATTGGCGGAGTGAACTCAAACGTAAAATGCGCCGCGTGTAAAGTGTGCGCAGCGGTAGAATTCTGCTTAATGGGGTCGTTCGGACGAAGCCACGGCCGTTGGCTATCATAATATCTATGCAAACATAAATATGTATGTACTTGTATGTATCAAACACGTTATCACTTCCTGATAATGATATCTATAAAGAGCATTCACATATTTTGTTATATTTATTCAATAGTCGTTGCCAGTTTTTATAATTTATGCTAGAGTTGAGTTATAGGCTGTTGTTCATGGATGACAATCATTAAGTAAGCCAGTTCAAGCGGCTTGAAAACCTGGCCAACTGTTTCTTTCTGTTGTCTTTTTTTCTAGTTATTATCAAATTGTCTATTTTATTATTATCACAATAATTGTACAAGGTATTGTATGCCTGACTATAAGGTACAAACTGTTCTAAATATACTAATGCTTAACAGTTATCACCAGTTAAATATAAATTTTCTTATTCTGATTCAAGACTACTGATAAACATTAATAAGTATGCAATTATGATGGAAACGTTTGGGGGAAGCCTATGTCCAGCAGTGGACTTCTTTTTGCATTAAACAAATTGCATATTTCATCATCATCATGATGATTATTGATGATGAAATATGCAATTTGTTTAATTCGGAAAATTAATATCTGCAATCTGCATCGACAATTCGACAAACAGATTCGATATGCATTTTGCTAATGAACAATTTCCTATGGTTTCCATTTTAAGTGGGTTATATCCTGGCATTGAACGTTATTTCAATTAAACACGATAATTTTGCCTTCCAAATTTAAAATTTCAATACAATTGTTGTAAACCGAACTCTTTTTATAAACATCTTTATTTTTTATTTGTCTATCTATACATATAATAAAACAGTATGTCTGTACTTTGAACATATTTGGCAAAAATGGTGAGGGAATAGTTAGAGAAAGGTAATAAAAGCGAAAAAATTTTTTTTTTGAATTTATTGTCTGTCTGTCTGTTTGAACGCGCACATCTTCTAAGTTACTGAACGGATTTTAATCCTGTTTTCACAGGGAGATAGAGCTCGGCTTGGAGCAGAATATAGGCTTTGTTTCATTTAAATCGCATGACAGGAAAAGCAGTTATCCTTATTTGAACATTTCACGCGGACGAAGTCGCGGGTAACAGCTCGTGTTATATAAATCACTACTGACACTCGGGCGTTTATTTGCGTATATCCCGCTTTTCCGTGGGAATTTCAGAAAAATCTTACTTATCAGATGCCTAAGTCATAATATAGAACACAATATCCAAGTTTCAGATCTCTACGATCAGCGGTTTTAGGCTGTGCGTTGATTCTGTCATTCTGGACAAAGCCTTTTATAAATATAGAGAATCTTTCTTTTCTTCTACCTATCATCACCTTCTCATTTACTAATACGACGATGTGTTCCCTGCACCACACGTCTACGACATGGGGTCCTTCAAGCGGAGCGTGAAGAGGCACCTTTCAGGCCGGCATAGTAGAAGCGACGAGACACCATAAAGGATGTCTCGTCGCTCCTATACCTTGGACCCCAATGACTTGCGGCCCATCTGGCAGGCGCTGGCATCACATGCAGTGTCCCAATAAATTAAAAAATCCTATTAATTTTATTATTCTTTCGAATTCCCACCATCCTGCAATAACGGGATCCCCGAGCTGGATCCCGGGGCAGGAATAACAGGATTTCGCAGGTAAAATCGTCGGTATCTGTTAGTTAAAAAATACAGTTTTATTACTTACTAGCTTCTGCCCGCGGCTTCGCCCGCGTGGCCTAGTAACAATTAACATATTTTTCTTTAGAAACAAATTCCGGTCCTGCACGGCCCGGTACGGTACGGTTCCATCCGGTCCGGTCGGTCCGGTCCGGTCCGGTCGGTCCGGTCCTGATATGGAACCTACATGCTAATTAGCACATTTCACCACAGAAAAAAAAACGGTCCGGTCCGGCACGGCCCGGTACGGTGCGGTTCCTTCCGGACCGATCAGGTCTGATCCGTTCCGGTCTGGTCCGGATAAGGACCCTTCATGACAAATTTGGCATCTCTAGACCCAGCGGTTTGGGCTGTGCGTCCTCTCGCAACTACGTTTGCGCATGCGTGTGCGTGGGATTTTGAAAAATCCTTTCTTAGTACATCCCTAGACGTCGTAAGGAACATACATGCCAAATTTGATATAGCCTCGCAACCTCGTTTGCGTATATCTCGGTTTTCGCAATTTTGAAAAATCCTTTCTTTGTACCCTAGACGTCGCCGTCGTAAGGAACCTACAGTCCAAATTTGGAATCTCTAGACCCACCGGTTTGGGCTGTGCGTTGATATAAGTATGTATAGTTAAGTCAGTCAGGACTTTGAATTTCATATATATTATATAGTCCGGTCCGATCAGGTCCAGTCGGTCCGGTCCGGTCGGGTCGGTCCGGTCCTGATAAGGTACCTACATACCAATTAACATATATTTCTTCAGAAAAAATGAAACGGTCTGGTCCGGTTCGGTCCGGTCCGGCACGGACTCGGAACGGTGCGGTTCCTTCCGGACCGATCAGGTCTGATCCGTTCCGGTCCGGTCGGTCCGGACCTTATAAGGACTCTACATGCCAAATTTGGCATCTAACCCAACGGTTTAGGCTGTGCGTCCCCTCGCAACTTCGTTTGCGTATATCTCGCTTTCCCGTGGAAATTTTGAAAAATACTTTCTTAGTACATCCCTAGACGTCGCGTCGTAAGGAACCTACATGCCAAATTTGGAATCTCTAGACCCAGCGGTTTGGGCTGTGCGTTGATATACTCTCGCAACTTCGTTTGCGTATATCTCGGATTCCCGTGGGAATTTTGAAAAGAAACATACACTAAATGTTAAGTTAAGCAAATCGCCACATATTAGTGAAAACCGCATCCAAATCGGTTCCGCCGTTTCAGAGATTAGCGTGTGCAAACATACATACAAACATATAAACATACATAAATACAAACAGACGGACAAAAAAAAAACGGTCCGGTCCGGTTCGCTCCGGTCCGGCACGGACTCGGTACGATGCGGTTCCTTCCGGACCAATCAGGTCTGATCCGTTCCGGTGCGGTCCGGTCCGGTCCGTTCCGGTCCGGTCCGGTCCGGTCCGGTCGGTTCGGACCTTATAAGGACCCTACATGTCAAATTTCGCATCTCTAGACCCAGCGGTTTGGGCTGTGCGTCCCCTCGCAACATCGTATGCGTATATCTCGCTTTCCCGTGGGAATTTTGAAAAATCCTTTCTTAGTACATCCCTAGATGTCGTAAGGAACCTACATGCCAAATTTGGAATCTCTAGACCCAGCGGTTTGGGCTGTGCGTTGATATACCCTCGCAACTTCGTTTGCGTATATCTCGGATTCCCGTGGGAATTTTGAAAAGAAACATACACTAAATGTTAAGTTGAGCAAATCGCCACATATTAGTGAAAACCGCATCCAAATCGGTTCAGCCGTTTCCGAGATTAGCGTGTACAAACATACATACAAACATACAAACATCCAAACATACAAACAGACGGACAAAATTTTACGAAATTCTTGTTCTATTGCTTATTCTTCATCGCCCTAAACAATTTTTTTGGAAATATATTCAATGTACAGACAAACTTTTTTTACACTTTTATTATATTATAGATTTAATAATTATTATTAAATACTTCATACGATGAAGTTTTCCTGTTTATGATCGCAACAATTATTTACTTCTGTTATAAAATGATTTATATTCCATTTTAATGCGGGCTCTACACTCAAGCTGTGACCGAAGTGAAGTTAGGCCTGCAATGCACTAGCGGCTGACCGTGATGCGTCATGCCGCCGATTTGGCAGACCGTATAATATACTGTGGCGTGCCGTAACGACATGCCGTATCACGGCCAAACGCTTAGTGCGTTGCAGTGCAGGCCTTAGGCACGAAGTCAGAAGACAAAGGAAAAGTGAAGACCATAGTACAATAATATACTGCGCCTGATATACCCTTTTCGTGTCTATGGCCCAAGAGGCAAAAGACTACGTCACGATCGTCGTACGTACGTCGTTGAATAACCTTTTTTAACCGCAACACAGCCGTTGATAAATCTTGGGCCAATCACGTGTCACGGGTAGAGAATATCTTGTTTTTTTATACCACGGGACGGACGTGCCGTAACGGCATGCCCCGTCACGGCCAGCCACTCACTAGTGCGTTGCAGGCATTAGGCACGAAGTTAGAAGTCAAAGGAAAACTGAACACGTGTAAACGGGCTCTTTTTTCTATTTCGACTTTACTTTTCCTTTGACTTCTATTCTAACTTCGTTCCTAAGGCCTGCAACGCACTAGCGGCTGGCCGTGATACTGCATGCCGTTACGGCACGCCACAGTATAGGTATACGGTCTGCCGGTGCTATTATACTATACCGGTGGTAAATTTGTGCTTAAATTCGCTTCACTCCGCTCAACATCCCGAGAGGTAAGTTTAGAAGCTAGCAAGTGAGTATAGGCCAGTACGTCAAATCTATACTAAAATCATAAAGTGGTCACTACCACTATCTAAAGAAACGTCGAAAGAAAACAGGTTACGGCATTTTTTGTCATATAACATAACATTTCATTTAATAAGATACGGAATAATGAGAACTGAAAAAATATATAACGTAATAATCAAAATATAATCATAACATAAATACATAAAACCTTATCAATTTAGCACGCCAATACTAAGGCTGAATAATACGATACATGAAATTATAATAACATCTATGTAACAACAAAATTTTATTGAAATTTTCATGTTATTTCATTATAGTTAGATAGATTGCTTTTTTGCAATATACAATTTCAAAGTAATACAATAGATGGAAAACTTACAGACTAAGTATATACGTATCAAGGCGGCCTTATCGCTAACAGCAATAAACAGTTGGTACAGTCAATCAATGAATGAGATGACAGAATTCGAGTCCCTTCACGCAATATTTGGAAAACTTAGATCATATTTACATTTAAAATGCTTTTATTTTTAAAAAGAATGTGCGTGCTCATTTTTTGGATTTGATTAAGGAATCGACATCATTTGTTTAATGTATCCGTCACCGTCATCTTTAAACGCGTAATTTTATTATTATTTTTCTCCCCCCTTTAATTGTTTATGTTGCATAGGAATCATCTATATGTATTATATATTTATTATATATGTATGTATGTATATATCTATTGTATCTATTATATTATGTATGTAGGTATATGTGTATATTATATTTATTTAATAATATTTAATTTTAACAAGCCGCTTTCGTGAATTTCTGCACTCCCAAGGGTTGACTGGTAGAGAATGCATTTAGCATTAAGTTCGCCTGTTGTATCAGTACTTTGTGTATTGTGGTCAATAAAGATAATTAAATAAATAAATAAATAAATTTACAGAACTGCTCATCTCTTTCATTGGCCGACTGTACGTCGAAAACCGACATGCCGTCGGATGTATACATTGTGTTATGTCATCAAATACTTTGTCAAAAATTGTCCGAACATTGTCAATGTTTGATAAATAACCCAATACGCTACATGTGAACTGCGATCATCAAAAATTCAAACAAAAGTGAGCAAAACAAATATTAGCTATAATCTCGTAAAAAAAACTCGATCGATATCATTTTGGGGTGAATCCCAATAGTACACCATACCTGTAGTTCTGTAGAACTGTTAGGATATTCACCATGCTATCCACCCATCAGAACTATATACTTAGTACTAAACACTCCGTACTATATTCACTCACTTATTACTATATAGTTCTATAGAACTACAGGTATGGGGTACTACTCTTAGCATCTTCTTCATGACTGGGTTGAACCCCTATTTTGTATGAGTGAGACATCAATTAAGATAGACAAGTGTTTTTTTTAAATACTATGTTAAAATGGCATATCAACAGGTCATTCACGTCTAGTAGAATAAAAAATATTGACGTGCAAAACGTGATTTCTTGTAAATCTACTTGCGAAATAAATGATTTTATTTATTTTTATTTAAGAGATTTGAACGATTCTTGTTACGATAATAGAACCGCAGGCCGTTATGTAAATTCTACATGCTTTTCATGTCATTCTTATCAACTGCCAAACTACTGACAACGCAATCTTATCTATGATGAATATTGGAGTCGCATTCTATTGTTTGTGACACCTTTATGCCACAGACATTCACAAACTTTGGACAAAGCAGTCTAATTCAGATAGCGTCATCATAAGTTATGCAAGTTACGACCACACCACATCGCAGCGACAAAAGGTCACATCGTCTGGGGTCTATTCTAGTAATAAAAATCTAGTCATAATCACAAGCGCTCATCTGTCTGTACTAAAGAAAAGAGAAAAGATTTCTATTTTTGTTTGTAATCTAAACTCAAACACTACTGGACCGATTTCAAAAATTCGTTCACTGTTGGGAACCTTCCCAATATAGCATGTTACCCTAGCCCGTTTTTAGGGTTCCGTAGTATAGTAATTTTAAATCGGAAATACTGCATGCCCCGCCGCTTGGAGAGTGGCGGCGGGGGTATGTCGGGCTCCTCTTCTAGTCAAGACCACTAGCCCATTGGCTATATTATATTTTTAGGGTTCCGTACCTCAATAGGAAAAAACGGAACCCTTATAAGATCATTTTGTTGTCCGCCTGTCTGTCTGTCAAGACCCCTTTTCTCTGGAACGCATAGAGGTATCAAGCTGAAATTCATATCAAATACTCAGTTCTACTGTCCCTAGCAGCTCTGAAAAAATCAAACTTCTAAGCCCACGCAATCAATAGATACAGCCGTTTATGCCGCATTTTCGGCACGCGCAAGGGAATCAAAACCTACAGGGTACTTCCCGTAAACTCAGAATCTTGAAATTTGAGTGACATAGGCTATAGCTTTTCCCGAAATTAAATGTGGTTCCCACGGGAACGGGTCCGGAGCTTCACGCGGTCGAAGTCGCGGGCAAAAAAGCTAGTCAATTATAATTAAATTATTTTTTAAACAAAATCATGACTTTTACTTATATACCTACAGCTTTGTACGGAACCCTCGGTGCGCGAGTTCGACTCTTGGCCGGTTTTTAATTTTTAATTAGGGATCAGTAAAAGCGGGTTGCAGATCCAGCGTTAAGCTATGTTAGTTTCCAGTTTAACATACATTACGTGTTATTATCTGCACCCAAGTATGAAAAATCATATTAGCTATGCAGACTAAGCTGACAACCTGCTAGACCCGTGCGAAGCCGGAGCGGTCCGCTAGTACAAAATATAAAGCCCACCATTCACACGCAGATTGGTCCGGCGGACTAATCCGCCTGTGTATGGAAGCGACGAACCGGTTCGCCAGACTGTCAAATGGGTTGGCGTCGGGCTCGTTGCGAGCCGCGAGCGCCTGTCGAACCCCACATGCCATACTTCGAGTGGAGGGTTCGTGCAGTGTATGGGCAACGCCGGATTGGTCCGCGGTCGGGTCCGGGTTCGTGTAGTGAATGGTGGGCTTTAAACGAACGAGATAGCACTAGATTTTAACTGCTTTTATTACGAGAATAGAATTGGCTTAATCATATTGTAATTAGCGGATGCTAATGATAAATATTATAAAGCCAGTGGAGGTAATACGTGTTTGACGTCATCAAATCACTTTGTTTGTACACACCCCGAAAAGTCACTTAACCTCTCTTATCATTACCACACACTTCCATGCGTCTACCATGTTTTAAATGATTTATTAAACTGATAATGATTCAGCAAAGATTTTAAAGATTAAAAGAATTTAGTTAAACAATGTGATACCTCCTTATCCTTACTAATCTATATATGTAAATAAAAGGAGAAGCTGACTGACTGACTGACTGACTGACATATCAACGCAGGGCCTAAACTATAAGGGTTAGAAACTTGAAATTTTTCACAGGGGTTCCTTTTATGACGTAGGGGAGCACTAATAAAGGGTTTTTCAAAATTCCCACGGGAAAGCGAGATATACGCAAACGAAGTTGCGAGGGTTTTACTAGTATTATTAAAAATAAGAAAGTGAGTTTGTTTGTTATTTGTTTGCTCAACTAATCAGCCGGTCATTATGAAAATTTGTATATATAGTCAGGGGTACAGAGCCCAATATAGGCTACTTTTTATCCCGTGTGAAGTATGTCATTCCAATGGGAAAATATTTTTTTCTACTATAGAGGGCGCTGTATCGGCCAACAGATGGCACCACAAGTCGCGCTATGGATTGTTTTGGTGTCAAACGAGATATAAGTCATAAAATTAAACGCGAGCGAAGTCGCGGGGAAAAGCTAGTATGTTTATAATATCAAACCAGACGCCTTCGAGGAGCTTGATAGCGTCGCTGTGTGTGTGTCTAAAATCAACACGGAAGTTAAGCAACGTCAACCCCAGCCAGTGTTTGGATGGGTTTTATAATCTCGAGCTTCTCCGTGCTTGCGAGGCCTAGTCGTTGGCCGCACAATTAATTTTATCTCAATTAATGTCGGCTCCATAAAAATTACCTTACAATGTTAATACTATACTAGATTAGTCGCCAACACGGCTGGCTCGCGCAGACGTAAAGCGAAGTTCGAAACTCATACTTATTACTCAGTGCATAATGACAATCGAATCTAAATGGTTTTTAAACTGTGAGCTCATATTTTGTCATGACTTATTAGCTCTACACTCTTGCGAAGTTGAGTGAAAACGATGTTAGTGGACGAGCTCTTCGTTCTACTTCTTCACTCAACCCGTGAGTATGAAGCTAGCATTACACAAAAAAAAAAAATACAAAAATGTTTATTCAGTAGTAATAATTTACAAAACTGAGTTATGAAAAGGAGTATCCTTTTAGGCTTATAAAAACCCGTAGTAGGAGACCCCGCTCCGCCACAACGGTAGGTACATTAAGTAATTAAAACTAATAACTTTAACGCAACATACACTTCAGAAAAAGAAAAAAAAAACTAGTAAGTATACCTGTGTGAAATGTGTGTACGTGTCTCTGTATGTATGAGTGTGTGTGTGTGTGTGTATGTGTGTTTGTGAGTGTGTGTGTGTGTTACTGGAGATAATGATTATGATTTTGTTATCTACATAAAGCTTCAGTCTCACCATAATTTTTAGATTTTAGGAATATATTCAGAGCTTTTTTGCAGGTATAGGTGGTCATCGGATAAATATTCAGTATTTTGTTAATTGAGTTATAAAGATATGCAGATTGCCCAATGAATTGTCTCTTAGCATGTTTTAATTTTAGTCATAGGAACTACAACGTGCTTGCGCCTTTTACATGTTTTTTTATCGTCGTATCTCAGAGTCTTATGAACCCTCAGGACGGACTGTAGTATGTACAGTTGTCTTACTGTAAGGACTTCACTCTGGCCGTAGAGACTAAAAGTAGGGAACCGGTATGGCTTAAAGAACATCACCTTGAGTAGTAGCCTTTGTACTCTTTCTAGCTCCAGGAACCTCATTTTAGACGCTCCTCCCCATACCGAAATACAGTATATTAGTAATGACTGAGCCAGTGATACATATATTTGTTTTAGCAGTATTTTATGAGCAACATGTCTCAGTATCTTGAAAACCCAGATTAGTTTTCGGACTCTAGTCATAATTAGCTCTAGGTGAGGATGCCAAGATAGTCTTTGGTCTACCATAACCCCCAAGTACTTTGTCCTTTCGACCTTGTCTAAAACGACACTCCCTGTGGGGTCATTACATGAGCCGATTTTTACACAATACAATGTAAATATTTTAGAGGAAGATTGATTGACAAGCGTTTTTACAGAAATGTTTTATTAATAGTAAAACAAAACATGTAACTAAATATAGAATTTGAATAATCCTTCACAGTTAGAAACTATACACTCGCCGTTACCGCTACTCGGACGTATTTCTAGGTGAAGGCAAACCGGCCATGTGAACAAACAGTATCTTAATATCAATATAACACCTATAAACAAACACATAAAGTTTAAATTTCATTATGTATTAACAAGAAAGAAAGTATTGGACCTGTTCGGAATGTTTTTCATAGTAAACAAACAAAATACCAATGACACTAGAGTTTGCATCATATAGATTGCATCATGCACTCAGAAGCCTCAAGTCTTCAGAATTAAATACAAACGTCCGAAACCTCATTTTTCAAACCAATAAACTCGCCTCCTAAATTGAGGTAGGTATTCAATAATGTATGTTTTATGATTTATTATCAAACAGTAAAATATTTCTTTTGGTATTTAAATAATGACAAAGTCATCAGCTTCACTTTACAATATTCCTTTTTCACCCCGCCGCGCCCCATTTCGTCCCCTAAGGCAAGTTAGCTGATTTAAGCTTGCTTATTTTATTATAAGCTGGCATACAAATGTAGTTGATGTATTATTTGAGGTGAATAGGGAATAGTATAAAACCTAACTCTTCAATATTCCTTATTTACCCAATTGTTGCTTTGTAAATCATTCAAAAGTTTGTGAATATTGTACATGCGACTGCAAACTATATTTTTAGTTATTTATACATGCTGTCAAAATATTAATTTCAAACTATACATACTAATTTACACATGCATAACATCTTAACTAGCAAGTTGAATAATAACTGAATATTTGCTTCATTCATATGAATGAACTGCTTTGTCAGGTCTCTCGTAATTCTATAAGCGTCGTGGAAATAATACATATTTTTCAACATTGATGTCACATTCACCTCACAAATGACATGACATGTTTGCGAAATAGACAATGTCCGCTTCAATTCCGGGTCAAACATGTACTTTTGTTATTATTTTCTCAAAATTAACAACTGCGGTAACAGATTGCATAAGAAACTGTTTGGCGACGTTTCCGCTCCTTCTATTGACAATTTTTTTTTTTTACACAATTCACACAACGCCCCCAGATCCCAAAGTAAGCTATGCACCTGCTTGTGTTATGGGTACCAGACACCGGATATATTATTGTAAATATATGTAGTACTCGATTCGACCGTAAAGCAGTAAATTACCTATATGAACTTTTGAAGGTTGAAACTGTTCTGCCAACACGCAAGTTCCATGGCATGTTCTGAGCGGATACATAGAACTGACTTAACATCTCACGCGAGGCATAAGACAGAAACAATAGTGTATTGTGAAGCAGAGCGATTTGACATGACTCACACATCAGAATCAGAGTGTGTCCTGATTCCACATAGGTGTGCAGTAGTGTGCACACCTCCACTGTTTCAATTTAATTATAGCTGTCATCAAACTAAAGAAGAAAAAAGAGATATCTTGAGAGTTGAGACTTAGGCAATGTGGAATTTCGAAAATATTTTTGAAATAAAAATTTCACCTCTACGCTCCAGGTGGTGAAATTTTTCTTTCGAAAATATAGGTCGTGACATTTTTTTTATATTTTCAAAATAGTAATGGTTTATTGAACCGTAAGACCGTAACAACTATAAAAAACAATCAATAATGTGGAATTAAAATTATAATGCGTCTCAGGAACTGACATGTTAATCATTGCTAACCACTCGACCGCAGAGTCCGTTTCTAGCTTCAATCTTAATTTTCCAACTACCTACCATAACAGTTTCACTTTCTCTAGTAAATATTTGATCGGACTTCAACCACAGCCTGAAGTGTTAGTGTTGAGTAGCTATGTTGTTTACATTAAATTGTTAATTGTCTTTACAAAGCCTGATTTTACGTTTCACTTTCATAACATCAGTTTAGGCCACGGTGTCATGTCAATCACTTGTACACCATTACTGGGGTCTTTCGAACCAATGTGTTTAAATAACCCACATTCTACTTATCAAATTTTACAAATGGCGCCAATGTGTGTTTAAAATGCAAATTACGTAATTTTTACACTTTATACTGTGTTTATTTGTTATATGTAGGACTACATTTATTCATTCATATCAACCCATAATCACCCCACTGCACGGATACGGGTCTCCCTTCAATCGAAGGGGTTTAGAGCGTACTCTACCACGCTACTCCAATGCGGATTGGCAAGAACTTTAGTAGACAAACTAATGTCTTAAAAAACTATCAGATTTAAATGGACCACCAAACAATTTTTAAAATATACAAAGCCTGTTAACAAAATGCATTACATATTAATTTTGAGGTGAATAGAAAATACAAAATTTGGGGTGAATACTAACTCCTAAGCATTTTGAAATAAGGCCGCCTTGTTTCATGTACACCAGTCTGTAAGATTGTGTTTAATGTTTTTCTGTTCCTGTTTGTATATTGCAAATAGAGCATATTCTATCTATCCTAATTTGGGGTGAATAGGAAATAGGGTTACATCATCTCGTAAACGGTGATGTGAAAAATAACTAAAATAGTCTGAATATTTATTACTCAAATGACCTCACAGTCCCACGTGTTCAGTTCATTGTAATGTGATAAGATAACTTTTTATGAGGCCGCACCAAACATCTAATAGTCCGGGTTATATTATATATATTATAGCTTACTTTTAACCCGCACATTGCGAGGAGTTTCATTATGGGAAGCGATATTCAGGAAAAAGTTGCTCGTATTGACAAGGAAACTATTAAACTTTCGCGTTGCATTATTATACGGATACACATACTAAAACAATGTGTATGTACACACATACAACATTTAAAGCCAAACGGTCTTCGTGAAATGAAATATCTGAACACTAATAAATAAATTGGGAATTAACGCGATCATACCTTGATATTGCCTGAAGTTTGAGTCGAACTAGCACTGGCTGGAAACCTCGGGAAATATCAAGGTTACGATCGCGTGAATTCCCGGTTTAATATTAGTTTATATTGACAAGGAAGGCGTTTAAATTAAGTTTTTCATACAAATTGCAAGGCAACCACTCTGTGTACCAAATTTTCCATTCATACAAACTTTCACGTTTTTAATATTACTCGCAGGATTGATTCTGTTTTTTGTCTGTCTTCTGCCGCAAGGAGAGATTATCTTCTCTGAAAATATTATATTGGTATAGACTATAGAAGTTGGTATTCTATTGTAGACCAGTCTATGCCGCAGTTTGCGGGAAACGTGACGTTAGCAATGAGCCCCTTTCGCTTTTCAAGGTGAATTTCTCTAGCAGACGCGTGTTAAGGGCAAGCACGTTACATTTTAAAATATATTAAACCTACATATAGGTAATTCAAATTGTAGATAGATAAATTATAAATTTGTGTTGGTAGTAGAAATGTGTTTTGCAGTGGTACAATGAATTGTATTTTCAAAATGTCATAATTCGCGTTGCATTATTATACGGATACACACACTAAAACAATGTGTATGTACACACATACAACATTTAAAGCCAAACGGTCTTCGTGAAATGAAATATCTGAACACTAATAAATAAATTGGGAATTAACGCGATCATACCTTGATATTGCCTGAAGTTTGAGTCGAACTAGCACTGGCTGGAAACCTCGGGAAATATCAAGGTTATGATCGCGTGAATTCCCGGTTTAATATTAGTTTATATTGACAAGGAAAGTCGCAAGAAATCGCAGGAGGCAGGCCGCTTCCAACCGGTCATACTGGAAATAAGGACCAACAGTGGACTTCTTGTGAGTGTGATGAGAATCAAAGTGTATTCGCATATTTAGAAAAGCTAAATAAGAATAAAAGTGTTGTATTCTTAAGGCTATTGAAGTAAATCGAGCAAAGTAAACACTAATAATACTTGTTGACGACGTCGCAAATTGATGTGCCATGCCAGATGGATATAGATAAAAGAACTAGGATGCGATTTTTTTATTATTTTCTGTCTCGCGATTAGCATTTACCTTTATTTCGTTCAATCTAATAGAAATTACCTGCAGTCTCTTTTGTAATCACGTTTTTAAATAATAAAACGAGTAGTTTCAATTTTCTTACGAAATCAATTTAAAGTTGACTCCGTATAATTTTTTAATTGCAGTAATAACCTTTCATGCGGTATACTGTAGGTAATTACTAATTAAAAAACCACAAAACTATACTTTGAGGTGCAAAATCATAAGGAAACTAACGATGAAAACAAAAACAAAAAATACTTGCTTTTGCCACTTACCATACCCAGTGAGGTTCGTTGTACCAACCAACATAGTGACTCAACGGAGAACTTTTTTTTTATTTACCGCATTATGTCCTAAATGCAGTCGTGTTAAATTGTAGGTGATGAACGGTAAAATATTGTTAATTTTGTAGACCTACTGTTCAAACTGTGGGTGAAATTTTTGTGGGGTCAAAAAGGAAAGCGCTTTATCTTTTTAGGGTTAATTAATACAGAATGATTTATTATTTTTTAGGTTTCCGTACCTCGGCCTCGTAAGAAGACCTCGACCTCGACCTCGTAACTGAACCCTTATAAAATCACTTTGTTGTCCGTCTGTCTGTCATTCCTTTTTTACGCAGGAACGCGTGGACCGGTTGAGCTGAAATTAAAATTACACAGATCTGCGGTCCATTGCACCAAAAAAAATTATAATTTAGGTCTATGCAATCAAAAGATGGGCGTTTAAATTTAGTTTTTCATACAAATTGCAAGGCAACCACTCTGTGTACCAAATTTTCCATTCATACAAACTTTCACGTTTTTAATATTACTCGCAGGATTGATTCTGTTTTTTGTCTGTCTTCTGCCGCAATGAGAGATTATCTTCTCTGAAAATATTAAATTGGTATAGACTATAGAAGTTGGTATTCTATTGTAGACCAGTCTATGCCGCAGTGTGCGGGAAACGTGACGTTAGCAATGAGCCCCTTTCGCTTTTCAAGGTGAATTTCTCTAGCAGACGCGTGTTAAGGGCAAGCACGTTACATTTTAAAATATATTAAACCTACATATAGGTAATTTAAATTGTAGATAGATAAATTAATAATTTGTGTTGGTAGTAGAAATGTGTTTTGCAGTGGTACAATGAATTGTATTCTCAAAATGTCATAGGTCTCTAATATGTTAATGTAATTCTTATGATTGTATCATATAAATTGTTAAAAATAAATTGGCTCAGGCCAGTTTTGGCGATTCTCTAAAACTGCGTCTGATAGTACTTTCATTTGCATAACTTAAGTTAGTAAAAAAACTGAAACTGAAAGAATCAATAGTTTTCCATTCACACTAGCGAAACCCGTACAGTGTCATTTGCGTGTATCCTTTCTTATGGGATGACTACACCCTTTAGATTTCAAGTCAAGTCTCTACGATTAGCGGTTTAGGCTGCGTTGATCCGTCAGTCACCTTTTTTTATACCACAAAGGTGGCAAACAACCATACGATCGGCCTGATGGTAAGCCGTCACCGTAGCCTTTAGACGCCTGCAATACTGGGGGTATCACTCACGCGTTGCCAACCCTCCCAACCCCCTAGAGTGGAGCTCTGGAGACCTTACTCACCGTAGGAACACAACTTGGCTGAGACCAATGCTATTTGGCTACGATCTTCTATAAGGAGGTCCTTCCCCAGACGGGCTGCTCCGATTTGAGCGAATTATCCGCTGTGCCCTACCTCTCTTAACCTAGACACCATAAACTAGACATATTATATTTTATACTTGTTTAATTAATCTTACATACATATTATGTTTTTAAGGCATTTTATTTAGTCGTTTGTCAGTCATTCGAGGACAAATTTCAAATTCAAATTCAAATTCAAAACTTTTATTCAGAGAATAGGTTTTCACAAACACGTTCTCTTGTCAGAGTATACAGTAATAAATGATTTGTATAAATTAATCTACTCTATAAACTACTACCATTTCGGAAACAAAAGCAAAATGACCACTGGTAAAAAAGAAATGGCGAAAGAAAACCAGTTACGGCCTTTTTTGTCATTTAAAAATATATCGAAATTTTCTTTTTTCTTTTCTTTTTCAACATAGAATTTAAAACTAGGTACATACATACAACATTACGTACGCGGAATGTCAATAAATAGTGCCATTAATTTGTCTCAACATAAAATTAAATCTAAAATATAAAATGCTAAATCGGTGTTAAAGATAGGAGCAGACCGCCCGCAAGGCAGCAACCGTTCTCGTGTATTTTCGAGTTGACGTGAGAGTCGGCCTTCCAGCCTCCATTACTGGGCTCACCATCACGATATTATGAACAATATTGTAGGGAACAACAGTAACCCGACCCCCAACGCCACCACCAGTTTGGACAATTTGCGAGCATGACATGCACGTACACATTAACATCCTTGTCATATATTAATTATATTAAAATGTAAATAATAAGAAAAACAGCACCACTTAGATGACACTACGACGTACATGTTACAATATTGAACACAAATTTTATTCATGTAGTTTATTGAACATTGACTGGCTTTTCACGACAAGTTTTAGCATTTCACCTTCACAAGAGGGCCAGGGATTCCTTTCATTTAGATACTCGTTGATAGTATAATACGCTTTGCTGGTTAAGAATTTTTTTACATTTAATTTAAATCTATTATTGGGCAAGTTTTTAATATATTCTGGAATTTTATTATACATATGCAAACTTTGGATCATAAATGACTTGCCCGCAAAGCATTTTGTATATACTTTAATTAATCATACATACATACATTATTATGTTTTTAAGGCATTTTATTTTTAGACAGTCGTTAAGTATTCGTTTCTTTACGTTTACTCGAAAACAATTAAACTTATGTTTACTAATTTACTATATTTACATGAACACAATAGTGGATAAAATGACAACAATATTGGCTTACTAAGTTGTATTAATTATTTGTGAGGAATGTGCATTAATTGTGTTACTTAATTAGTTATTTTCTAGTTGCATCTAAGTCTAGTTACTAAGTCTAGTCAGCAATCTAAAATAAAAGTCAAGAAATTCGGCTGTCTGTCACATTAAAAATTATCTAGTTTATAAACTGTGTATGGTTAAAATTTATCAATTTTTGCGTAGTCAATATTGCGGTGTCGTTGTAGCGTTTACGCAGCGTGTACGCTCGACAGACTTCAACGTCAGTGTGATGTGTTAAAAAATCAAAACAAAATTAATAAAGTGCCCAAAGTTTGACACTTACTCCCACTAGTCATTGATTTATCAATGTCAAATTTGTGTTAATTGGGTTACAAAAAGGTTTTCATAATTGCATTGTTATTGTATTATTATTTTTGTAAAAATAATATTATTATTTTTATGATTAAATGTGTATTATAAGAAGCGAAAGGTCACCCACAGATTAAACGAAACCTTAAAGTATAAATATAAATATCCAAAGATTTAATAATTAATTTATGGAATTGCGTATATTTAATTAATTTATCAAATCCGTCAACCCGTTTTTACGTTATTAAAACTATACAACGATTATGCCATTTAACAAGTATCGGCGCGCCGATCCTAATCTACTTATGTAAAATTCAAAGTCCTGACTGACTTAACTATATATCGACGCACAGCCCAAACTGCTGGGTCTAGAGATTCCAAATTTGAAATGTAGGCTCCTTCTAACGTCTAGGGGTGTACTAAGAAAGGATTTTTCATAATTCCCACGGGAAAGCGAGATATACGCAAACGAAGTTGCGAGTATTTTACTAGTATAATTACAAGTATTAGAAAAGTTCGAGCAGTCTTACTCTTAAGTTGCGGGTCGGGCGGATTGGTGCGAGTCGCGAGGTTTCACTTTCGCCCGCTTACGTAAACCGGGCGACCTTTTAGCGAGTATTCGATGCGGGGTACACTTTTATTATCGATGTGACATCAACTCGATATAAGTTAATTAGCCAATGTAATGTCACATCACTAAAACGTCATTAAAATCTATTTGACCGAATTTCTGAACGGATTGTTCACAAATGGATGGAATGAGGTTTTTAAACAGATCGATTTGTTTTTAAAGAACGTCACTACTCTATATTGTCAGAATTGAAGACATTAACATTTCCCTATCTCTTTTCTTTCTATTCCCTTTCTTGTATCCGGTAACGCATTGGTAACGACCGACCCTGGTATTACTGATCTTCATAGGCGACGTTAACTGCTTTCCATCAGATCAGGTCGACCGCTTGTATGTATTTTCATTATTTTCAACAGATTTATGTACCATGACAAATCTAAAAGTTTGCAACTCTATAGTTATAGCATAGTTTCGTCAGTATATTGAACGCACGGACCGCTACCAACTAACTCTTTTTTATGCATTTTTGAAGAACGCACTAAACGCAACCATTGGTGTTGTTTACCTAAAACTGTCGACGACGACGACGACGACGACTGACCACGAACTGCGACTAATTCCGTGAATTTAACGAATTGCTGTATGTCATTAAAAAAAGTGATTTTTAAATTCCGTTGTAGTTGCTGTGTCGGCTATTTGAAGCTCAAAGCCTTAAAAAGATTGCTGTTATAGCAATAAGGCCGCCTTGTTGCAATTTCACTAGTCTGTAGTTATCTATGTATACTGTGTCCTATTTTTGTGATTTGCAAATAAAGCATTCTATCTATCTATCTCAATGTGTGAGCTTAATATAATTATTGTTTTTAAACCATTATTTTATTTTTAGATGTAAAAGGTTTAATTTACAACATTGTGCCTGGTGAATATGTATTTCTTTAGATGGTTCATTTGCATTTTTTTTTTTCTGTAAACTTGTATTTTGTCAGAAATACAAAGAGATGCGCTTCTATATAGAACTTGTATTATGATTATTCAGAAGATATATTGTGTTTATAGTCGGGATTTGCATTCTTATGAATATGCAATGAAAGATTGAGCTGAACTTTGGCAACAACGTAGAAAATTTGGATGTCAGGGCTGTGCGAATAGAAACGAACCACCATAAATAAAGTTGATGAGTGCCAACAATATTTCCAACTTCTATGGTCCTCTGTCCAACATTCTTAGAAGACATAATTGCACTGAAATGTACTCAGCTTTTGAAATTGTCTATTTAATTTTAGAGACTTAACTGCCAGTTTCTGAAACGCTAAGAGAGAAAAACAAACTTAAAATTTTTGATTTTGATATCAATCATACCAATATTATAAATGAGAAAGTGAGTTTGTTATTCATTCACGGCTTGACTAACCAGCCGATCATTATGAAAAGTAGTATAGGTACATATTGTCAGGGGTACAGAGCCCAACATAGGCAATTTTTTACGCGGGCGAAGCCGCGGGTAACAGCTAGTATTTTTTATAAACATCAGTAACCCAATGCGTTGTTAATCCTGGCTTTATAGAAGACACCACCGGTGGGAATGTGTGGTGGGGTTGTCCCGTAATTTCTACTCAACTTAATAAACTATATTCCACGGGGTCCTGTAGGTACCTAGTTATAAGGTGGGTGACGTGGGTCATTACCCAGACCACAATGGACATGATTCATACTTGGATTTCAGTATAAGTCGTATCACCATTGTTATGGCTTCGGTGCAAAATTACATGAGTAGGTATAGTCAGCTGAAATGCACACAATTTCTTTTTTAATTAAAATCGATTTAATTATCCGCTGTTTTATGAACGAAAGGGTTAAAAAAATATGTATTTTAGGACTGCTTATGGACTTACAATGCTAATCCTGATGGCAGGCCCTTGATTTTGTTAGGGGGGGGGGGCGGGGGGGGGCAGAGCAAATCCTGCTAGGGGGAAAGCAGACAAAGAATGTCGTCGTAGCCAACAAGCAAGCTTGGCACTTGATGGAAACGTAGTGGACCCCTGTAAATATCAGTAATTTCAGGAGGTGTTGGGCATCCGAACGTACGAAACGCAAAAGGTCATTTCCGTTCGTGTTACCCCATTTTAAAATAATGCTTTACCACTCGAAAGATAATATAACTGAAACATAAAAGGGACCACACGCGCCATTTTAAAAGTAATTGCGTGCAGTTTACGCCTACTCCCTCGACCATATACGCTACCGTATTAGAAACTTCATTCCAAGTATTTTTTGCCCTTCCAAGGCTTAAAAAGGGCTAGGCTTAAATACTATGTTATATAAGGTGTGGGGTACACATAGCGAACATGTTTCTTTTATTTTACTGTCCGTTTTCAACTTTCTGGAAGAAGAAGAAAAGCAGAGAACTGCATAGAGTGTGTTCAATTTTATAGCATGTAACACTATTTCCTATTCACCCCAAATTAAGAGTTCGTATTCACCCCAAATTTGACATGTCCTGTTCACCTCAAAATTTATGTCATTGAGAAGTGTCAAAGACACTTGTCTTTGAAGTTTTATGCTTTTCTCTTGAGGTGTTTTTATAGTTTCTTTTATCTATTTAAGGTATTTTAGCCGTAAATAACGGTAAATGATTGACGGTAATGATTCAACATTTCTAAATGTTAATTGAAGACATTTACCAATTTTCATTTATGTTTATATTACAAAGTTTCACGATGCATACATTATTAGCATTAAAATCTTTGTTTTTAGTTGCCGCTTTTATTGATTCATTGTACCTATAAACCTCAGTCCTAAATTCAACTATTTATATAATATGTTTAAATTGCAAAACTGTCTCCATAAATGCACCAAAGCGGTCCACTTCAACGGCCGATATATTAATAGTTTGGCCTTAGCCAATGTATGTCGTCGCGTTTCACGCAAGTCTAGACAGCAACTAGGCAGTATGCACTAGGCATTCTAGGTTCAGGCAAGGCGGTAACCCGGTGGCCTGCTTGTATACTTGCGCTAACGCACGTACCCATACGCAACTTGTTTGTTTACGGAGATCGTTACATACAATTTTATTTGTTAATTATTGGTTAATGTTCTTATGAGAATTATTAGGCATTTAGACTGTTATGCAGTTCATAGCGTTAGAATCGTAATGTAATAGACCGTGGTGAATAGACCTTCACTTGATTTCCATCTAGGCTATAATGATGTTTCAAATTGCTGTCTCTCACGTAGTTGCAAAGGAGGAAGACTTTTCAATACTTCTTTTCTCTCCGATTAAATTCGATATATATGTTGTGAGATACAGCTGTAGTTTCTCCCCCGGGACGTCAATAGGCTACATTGCTTATTGTCAATGTTTGCCGTGTTAATCCTATCTACACAGAAAACTGCGATAGGAATGTGTATACTAGACACGATACTAGTTTATTGGCATGTGATACGTAATAGGTAAACAGCTGCACAAACGTTAATGAAATAAAAGATAAATACGTGTCATAACAAATATTATGGATACAATTAATGTGTATTTCATTTTGCAAAACAACGGATTCCATCTAGGCATGTAGTTGTAGATTATTGATATTAATAGGGACAAGCCCACCACACATTCCCGCCGTTATCTCGACAACGGCGACCTCAGATTGACCACGTGAGCGATGGCAATTTGAGCCTACTAACAGCCAAAATGAATAATCTCTCGGTGAATTCAATCTCGGATATTGTTTACGTATAGAAAATGTCACTTTTGTCAAAAAATGTATTGAATTTTTAATCTTAGATAGCAAAGAGTCTATCCGGAATGATTATTAATTTTGGCTGTAAATGTATGAAACCGATATTCATCTGTCGCGATATAACACCCATATCTTAAACTGGTATCTAAACTATAAAATGCTTTGTCCCGACTGACTGACGTATAAACGTACACCCTATACCGCTAATCGTAGGGACCTGTAACTTGGTGGGTTGTTTTCTTTGTATTACGTAGACATGCGATAAAAAAGGGTTTTCGATATTCCCACAGGAAAACTGGACACACGCAAAAGAGTTGCGCGCGTTTCGATAGTTAAGTATGTAATTGTAGCTAGTATGAGTAGCGGCATAACACACCACACCTTTAAATTGGTATAATTCGAATATAAAATAAGCGACGGCACTGGGGCCCGATTCTACTACACCAATGGACTCTCAATGGTATCTCAATCGTATCTCGAAAGAATGCCGATAAAATATCAGTGGAATAGTTTTTGACATTTGTTATGGACATAAACAATAACATAATGTTAAGTCCTTAACAAATGTCAGAAACTATTCCACTGATACACTATCGGCATTCTCTTGAGACACGATTCAGACACCATTGAGAGTCCATTGGTGCATTTGTGTTAGTAGAATCGGTCCCCTGATAAGTTTGTCTCAAAATAGATGATTCATTCGTCTAACGTAATTTTCGTAGTCAATTCACGGTGTAAACAATTTGCAGCAAGATTGATCACACGATTGACGACGACAGAGATAATGTCGATAGGAATATTCCTGTTGCCATGTCTGGTGTTACCATTATAATTGCGTCATCATCTCGTGATGTTTAAACACGTGTGTATGGAAAGGTCATTGTTGTCTATGGAAAACCAGAGCGTTCGTGGTATTGCCACTACAACCGAAATTATTAATATTATTACGTAATCAGCGGACTCTATATTCTGTTTTTTAAACAAAAGAGTGCTTAGTATGTCCGTTGCATATATCCGATATTGACAGAGTGAGATGGATGATTGTATCAACAAAAAGCAATGCTCGCAATTGCAACTCTACCATTACAATTATTATTATAGCAATGATTACGTAGGTAGAGCAACACAGTAAAAATTTTGGTACTTTTTCTGGCTGTTTTTGTCGTTTTTACGGTTCAACTAGCCATTCTTATTTATTCCAGTATGCCCCAGGTGGGATTCGAACCTAAGCCATCTCGAAATTGGCCTTACGCTCTTCTTTTCGGTATTCATTAAAAAAAAAAAAAAACTAGCATATCAGTGCTGTTAATCATGAATCTAGATTCTAGAACATTATAATACGCAACAACGAAAACCCCCAATGATTTTCCTAATCTCAAAAACTGGGTTAGGTGTTGACAAATCGACAGCAATCTGTGCATTCAAGGCAGATCGGTACATGCACTGATGGCACGGTTAGTTGGGTTCAACGACCCCAGGGTTGTGCAACAGCCTGTTTCAAGGTCGCACGCATGCCGTGACCCGAGACACTTTCCTAATTCCTCGTTAGTGCCGGCCTTGGACAAGTGCCACGGTACATTTTGGAGAATGGATGAATGGAGATATTTATAAACGAGTGTCGGTCCCGGTTGTTGCCAAGGATGATAGTCATTAAGCCAGGCGTTCAGGCGGCTTAAAAACACTGAACGCATAGGACCAGCGTGGCAGAGTACGCTTTTATCCACTTCGATTGAAGACCCGTATTCCTGCTGTGGAATTATGGGTTGACATGATATGACTTCAAATGTGGACGGGTTTTTCCTACTTCATCCTTACTGTTCCTATGTCTTCTTACTTCGTGCCTAACATCTGGGCTACAAATTTTAGATGTCTTAAAAACTATTTTTTTTTGTTAATCCTTTTGAATAAACACACTAGACACTTACATCAACCTGTAACAACTTTTTGTATGGACTGTTGGTCTAATAATAAATGTTATTTTTTTATAACATTACAACGTTATTGTAGACGTTAAATAAAGTTGTTTTTGTTTGTAGTAGTTATGATTTTATTTTGAATAATATATATGGACCAGTTAAAAATTGAATTCAGTTGGCCACCATGCGATGCATTTTGCTCCAATCATTATATCAATGTGTTTGTATGTGACTAAATAAAGCAAGAGTTGCAAGGCCGATCGCGTGCATCAATACGGGCAAGCTCCAATGTACCATTTAAATTACACATTGAAATATTAACGAATCTCGCGCAACTTCGTTAGCGTGTGGCATTTCGAAAAATCTTTCTATTATACACTAACTTTTTTTCCCGCGACTTCGTCCGCGTGAAGGGGAAGCACATTGAATTTCGGGAAAAGCTATAGCCTATGACACTCCCTGCCTGATAATGTAACTTTCTACTGGTCAAAGAATTTTTGAAATCAGTCCAGTAGTTTCGGAGCCTATTCAATGCAAACAAACAAACAATCAAATCTTTACTTTAAAAAAAGCCGTTGTAAAAGATCGAACATACAGCAGAAGCGACTTTGCTATGTGGTGATACTATGTAAACCTTACTCGTGGTAGGAAATAATGTTGCTTTACTTGCGTGTTTTTTAGAGTGCGACACCTTCGACAGCGACGCCTTCGAGCTTCTCTTCATAATGTTAATATAGATATAAACGCGTTTGCGTACATTGTTACACGTTATGGACATGTCACGTACCAACATCAAACAGCGGTCTGCGAAATCGTTTCTTTCTTTATATAGTAACACAAAACATCCGCAGGCGGCGCTGTTGATTGCGCGTAGCCTTTTTGCTCTGCTGTCTTCTTAGCCATTGATCAACTTTTAATAGACGGCGCAGTTCTGAAATTGAAAATTTTGTTAGGTTGTATTGTAATGTAATCCACCGGATCTGGAACACACTGTATGCGTTTGAAACGTTAACTTTTTGGCGATATTTGTTCACTATTCTAGAAAAATTCGTCCATATTTTTCTAACATAGCTAATCGCCTAACAGGGGGGTCGTTGGTGTATTCACATTAGCTTTACAAAGTGTGTCTCGTTTAGGAGCATAACTCCAAAATCGCGAAATGACAAATTCTTCGCCAATTGTAAAAGAAGCAGAATTTCAAAAGCGTACTTTATCAAATGCTCACATCGTCAAAAGCGCACTTGGTATGTCAAAAGCTCACAATTACAGAAGCGCACTATGTTAATTAACAGTTGTCACTGTTTGAATATCACCTTGCCCAAACTATTCAAATTCAAAACTTTTATTCAGAGAATAGGTTTTTACAAACACGGTTCTCTTGTCAAAGAGTACATACAATAAGAAATAATTTCTACAATTAATCTACTCTATAAACTACTAACGTTTCGGAAACAAAAGCAAAATGACCACTGTAAAAGAAATCGCGAAAGATATTGAATTTCTTTGTCACCTAAAAGTAGTCTCTACCATTAAGTGGTCTTTGTATCTCGGCCGTATACATATCCCGGGATAACATGCCATAATTGCGGTCGTAAGTTTTCTTTATTTATGTACATTACATTGTACAAGGATTGCTTTATAACATTGTTATACGCATGTACCATCAACCGTTTTACAGGCAAGTGGCGTGAGTATATGAGCCGGATTTGCCATGTCACATGAGTAGCAAATAGCACCAACCGCTTCTGATTGTAAAAAAAATCTAGCAGCCACATGGCCTGATCTATAGGAGAAGAGAACGGCCTAAAAAAGAAACGAAATGAAATAAAAATTACCTGTATTGTTTATTGTAACATTGTTAAAAAATATAATTTGAATGACAAAAAAAAGGGCGCACTTAACTGGGTTTCTTACGTTATTTCTTTTCCCAGTGGTCGTTTTGCTTTGTGTTGTGCGAAATGGTGGTAGTTTATTTCTTAATTTCATAATAATAATATGTACAACATGAGAGAAAATGTGTGAAAACCTAGTTTCTAAAATAAACGATATCATTTCATGTCCCCTGCCAATCCGCATTGGAGCATCGTGGCAGAGTGCGCTCTAATTCCCTTGGATTGAAGGGAGACCCCCTACGTATTCCTGCAGATTATGGGTTGATATGACGACGAGATTGTTTGTCATACATAATACATAAAAAAAACACGCACGCACTACAGACGAAAGAACAATGCAGACAATGCAGTATTATAAGTTGCACTGATAAAGACAACTGATACCACGTCGTGATTGCATCGCGGCAATGGATGTCCATTGACTTGACACCATTAGTCGACCATGGCCACACAACAGATATGTAGGATGTATGTGTGTGTGTAATGAGTATTTTTTGCAGCTTGGTATGTAAAGGCAGATATACACTGACTGCTTGAAGCAGTCGGGATGAACTGCTTCAAGCTGCGACTGCACTCGAGCGGTCGTGCGGTCAAAGCTTCAAGCTGTTGACTATGACTGCAAGAGCGGTCCGTGTATGTTCATCATTGGCTAACTGCCCGATCAGTCCGACTATGTCGGCTCTTAGGGAAACGGCACACTGACAGATGTTCCGCACGGCCGGCAAGTTGTTGCATTTTATGGCATGCCACAAGCAAGCAAGCGGATGATGGAAAGTAAAGTTTGTAAATGCTAAATGAACTCGACTGCAGATGCAGATTCTCCTCCGAGTGCTTACTGTCAATGTGTTGTGGCAAACCGAACTCTTTTTAAAAACCTTTTTGTAAATAGTTATGTTTCCTTTTTCTTTATGGTTTTTATATTCTATTTTTCTGTCAACCTCTCTTCACTTTTTCACCTTCTCGCCATCAATCATATTTTTCCACAATACAAGTTTTCTTTATCACTTCCTCTTTTCCTAATCTTTCCATCCTTAATAGTTGTTGTTCCTCAAAGAGAACTTCTGCAGAATGCTGTCCACCGGGCGATGTGTTCGTCGCCTAAAAAATGTTTCAAGTTTGCATCGAGTCAGCTGTCTAATCGATTTTAAACAACATCAAACAAGCTACATAAAGGTGAAGGGAAAAAAATTGCATACAATGTAGTCAATGTAGCGGGCACTCATTTAGCAAGATGCAATTACCGGTGCATAATTTAGATGTTATCTACGCTCAGCACAACGTTCATTTATTTATCTTTATTGACCACAATACACAAGTATGTACATACAATAGGGTTTAATCTTAATTGCATTCACTGTTAGTTAAACTAAAAACAAGATAAAAATTACTATATTTTGTCTGTTTTAAAAACACGATGCTTCACAGATTGTCTCAAAATATAGTCAATAAAACACAACCAACCAACCGGATTAATATTAAAACGTTGTATTTTTTAATTACATGTATTAGTCTATACTAATATTATAAAGAGGAAAGATTTGTTTGTTTGTTTGAATTTAATAGGCTCCGAAACTACTGGAGCGATTTCAAATTCTTTCACCGTTAGAAAGCTACATTTTTAGGGAGTGACATAGGCTATAGCTTTTCCCGAAATTCAATGTGGTTCCTACGGGAACGGGTCCGTAACTTCACGCGGACGAAGTCGCGGGCAAAAAAGCTAGTATTAAATAAAACTTGAAAAACACAAAAAAAAAATTGACGCTACTAGCTAGTGGATCTATTAAATGGAACTAAAGTGTCAGTCGTTCTTCTTCTGCCTCCCTACTGTCTATTCCCGCAACATAAACATTTTCAATCTGATCTCAAACTGACGCACTATCTCGCTCAATTCCTATTTTGTATGAGTGAGACAGCGTTTGATATTGACATGAGATTGTAACTGTTTTTGTTACGGGAATGGGGCTGTTGTTAGCTCTACTTATGCATACTATACATTACTAAGGAGACAGGCAAAACTTCAAAAATAGATTGAGGACAATGTAACACGATAAGGGGTTATTTTATGAACTTGTTTACCAAAAACAATGTTACAGTATTGGTATATTATAACGATGTTTAATTGCGCAGAATCAACGGTTATATCACAGTAGATAGGTATACTGATTGTTGTATTTTACCTTTAAACCCGTGAGTTAAAACCTTGTTGTCGGGAGTCGGGTCGCTGAGTTCCCTCTAATATGGTTGAGCACAGCGATGGCTGGCTCTTGCGTCAACTCGTGAACGGGTGCCGCCTGCTCTACTCATTTTCTTATCGGTACTGATTCTTAGTATTTTACATTATTGTTATTTTATGTTATACACTATTATCTATGACACTCCGCGGTATTTCATGCTTGTATGTTTATTTTTTGTTAACATTGAAAAAAAAAAGAATGTAGATGGACAAATAAAAACGGTAATTTAAAAAACTAAAAAACCCGACTGCGTTTCTGTGTAATTCGAAAATGAAAAAACCCTAAAACAAGAAAGTCGTCATACCCGATTGCACTTAACTTAAGAATTTCCAAAGTTGCTAAGGCGATGTTTATAAGCGTCAAATCCATGTTGTAGCATTGTAGCAGTCGGGACCCATTCAAGAAAGTCAGGCGTCTAGTCAGTAGATGGAGTTATTTGCAATGTATATAATGTATGTGTGTGCTTTCAATTCACGAAGTGTCCATTTCTTATACATACATACATACATACTTACATACATACTCTCGAAAAACATAACCCTCCTTCTGGCGCAGTCGGGTAAAAAACATAACCCTCCTTCTGGCGCAGTCGGGTAAAAAGGCCGTAACCGGTTTTCTTTCGCCATATCTTTTACCGGTGGTAATTTTGCTTTGTTTCCGAAATGGTGGTAATTTATAGAGTAGCTTATCTATTTTATAGTTACAATATGTTGTAAAAGACGTGTCTAAGTGCCCGCGAGGACCTAAAAATAAAACATTTTTGACTTTGACTTTGTATAGTTTTCATTAGGGTTCCGCAGTAAACTAACAAGGAACCCTTTATAGTTTCGCCATGTCCATTTTACCGCTGTCCTGCCCCCTTACTCTTTAAGATAACTCCGCACGATCGCCATTGGATTGTTTATTTTAGGTACTCTTTACAGCTAAACTAGCGCTAACTAAATACTAAACTAAATGAAATCGGATTGTATGCTAACCAAATAGTTAGTAAAGTATAAAATTTCAATGGTACGAATAAGCATTTGCTGTTAATTTTGCGTTTGAAATTATACAGAATTGAAATTAAAATCGCGATTGCTACGCAGAGTAACCTAGCAGTTCATAGCTGGCGAAGTTGCCTGGAAAATGCTGTCTTGTAACTGGACATTTCAGACTTTAATAAAAAAAATATGTACCTATGCCCAATTAAGTGCTGAATTAACGAAAATTTTGTAGATCCAATCTTCAGCTAGCGTAAACTGCGTCTCTCTCTAGCATTAGAAGTAGACACTTTTTTTTTTAAATCCACTCAAATGTCCCACGACTCCTTTACGTTATAATTTGTTTGTTTGTTTACCATAAAATGCTTTTATTTATTGTCATTACAATCATTCCGTTTGTGTGAGTAGACAATGTTATCGAATAACACAATGTTGGTAATAGTTTTACCGGATTCACAGTATCCGTTGCTACATTGTCACATGTTTACGGTTATTCACATTATATCGCCTTTTACATTCGTCAAATTGTTTCGGTATCTGTGCAAGAAAGTGGTATGAAACCTTCTTGTGTAAAAAATGCTGCTGATTTATATTTGTTAATTAAACGCCATCTAGTCTCAAATTAAGCAAAACCAAAACCACGGAAATATACAAAGATTCAAACTGTTTATTCAGAGAGTAGGTAAGTCATTACCTGCCCTTTCTCTAGTAAGAGTACATAGGGATAGGTAAGTATTATTATTCCAAATAAACTATCAAAAACGCTTTTTTTTTCAAATACTAGATCTATTATTATCATAGACTAGTAAACTTCGTTTGCGTATATCACGCTTTCCAGTGGGAATTTTGAAAAATCCTTTCTTAGTACACCCATAGACGTTCGTAAGGAACTTACATTCCAAATTTGGAATCTCTAGACCCAGCAGTTTGGGCTATGCTTTGATATATAGTTAAATCAATCAGTAAGTCAGAACTTTGAATTTTAAATATATAGATAGATTATTATGAATATGAAAAGTCAGTGGCATAAATATGTTATCACTTTGGTACCTTAATTGTCACTATATGATTGTCATGTGTCAATCAAACTCTTCAGTACTTAATTAAAATTATATACAAAAGTGGAAAGGTAAAATGATAGAGAGGTGGGCGCACAGCGGATAACTCACTCAAATCGGAGCAGCCCGTCTGGGGAAGGACCTCCACCTTACAGAAGATCGTAGCCAAATAGCATTGGTCTCGCCGTGTTGTGTTCCTACGGTAAGGTCTCCATAGCTCCA
This sequence comes from Endotricha flammealis, assembly GCA_905163395.2. Classification (NCBI taxonomy): domain Eukaryota; kingdom Metazoa; phylum Arthropoda; class Insecta; order Lepidoptera; family Pyralidae; genus Endotricha; species Endotricha flammealis. The sequence continues at coordinate 14,832,228 of LR990864.1, read as the reverse complement.
CTTGGTTGGCAACGCGCGCGTGATACCCCCGGTATTGCAAGCGTCTATAGGCTACGGTGATGCTTACCATCGGGCGAGCCGTATGCTTGTTTGTCAACTTTGTAGTATAAAAAAATATATATGCCACTCACTGAATATACATTGCTTACCATCAGAAGTCCCGTCTCCTTGTCTTAAATCCCAATGCATCAAAATGGTACTTCGTGTTAGTTAGTACCAAAATCTGAATTTTACCTGTATTTTCTAATTTAAATTGGATTTTGTTTCGCTCTATTAGACTTCGATGCGCGTACGCATTATTGGGCTGCATTAGTTTCAATGAACCATGCTTACTTTTTAATGGCACTACAATTATGACGCTAATTATGTTAATGTGTTAACTTATCGACCGTTAACACTGCAACTATTTAACTTATGATCTAATCGACGTACATAGTTGGTATTGTATTCAAATTAGATTAAAACTCTGCTTGAAATGTGTTTTTACAAGCTGAACGATTTCCTGAATAGGAGAATGTATTTATTGAATGATGTAATATGAATACTTGATTAGAATTATGATATACTAGCTTTTTTGCCTGCGACTTCGTCCGCGTGAAGTTCCGGACCCGTTCCCGTGGGAAACACATTGAATTTCGGAAAAAGCTATAGCCTATGTCATTCCCTGATAATGTAGCTTTCTACTGGTGAAAGAATTTTTAAAATCGGGCCAGAGTTTCGGAGCCTATTCAATTCAAACAATCAAATCTTTTCTCATTATAATATTAGTATATATTTATTAAATGTCTAGAAATGTTTAATAACAACTGTGTATTAAATAACAAATTTATTTACATGTTAATGGCGGAACATTAGAAAGAACGATCTTGTATATGTAACACCTTTTTGTTTTTAACAAGTTACGGGCAAATAATACTGATTGAAAGCAATTATTGTCTGATTTAACGTGTCATTAACTATTAAAAGTATTTCTGCAACTGTACCGGATTACAAATAAAGATAATCTATAATATAAAAATGAATCGCTAAATGTGTTGCTAAGCCCAAATCTCGAGATTGGCTGAAGCGATTTCGCTAATTCATTTTTTAGAATATTCCTTGAAGTACGAGGATGGTTCTTACGGAGAACATTTTAAAAATACCCACGGGAAAGCGGGATACACGCAAACGAGGTTTTGCGGGTTTCGCTAGTATTTTATATAAAAAAAATGGAATTTTTACAAATACTACTGAGAAGCCGGAGCGGGCCGCTATTATTACATATCCTGTTAGGTATATGTATTTGAATTACACAAATAATTTTCAATATCCAATGTGTTAATTGAAGCCTCATGCATTGAATCAGTTGTCAAGTCTCGGACGTCAATTGAATGATTTGTCATTGGATGCGTTTATTGGTTACTGCCAGGGTCACTTGCTCATTGTTAAGTTCAAAGGACCACAGGACGCAGTGACACTATACATGCATTACAGTCCATTATTTAAGTTTGAACCTGCGGTCAAAACAGTCAAAACCTAGTTTCAATGTCAAGCGCCCTCGCTGGTCTTGTATATTGTGTGAGCAAGATAGCGTATGAGATTGAGGCTGAAAATTTTCATCGTTTTTATTCCACCAAAAATTCGTGTTTTCACAATAAAAGTTTCAATTATCACCTGCTTGACGGCGTAAACATCCGTGAGCCTGTCCTTGTCCCTTTTGCAAAATGTCCATAAATCTACTTACATTTGACTTTAAGTAATCTAGACTAAAGGGTGCTTACATAAAGAAACAGGTTTACAGTACATATAGACAAATGGGTATTGTGCCTGTTTCAAGCACCCTTAAAGACAAACGCAAATGAATAAATATTTGCCTTTTGGTATTTTTGGTACTTTTGGTATCGGGTCACTACCAAATACCAACTGTACCATCGGGCTGTCAAAGCTCAGCTCTTCTCATATTGACTACAAATGAACAATTTGACGAAATGTCTTTCCACACTCTCTATCCGCCTAAACCTAGACTAAAAGTACGCTGTATAATTTGTTTTCGGCGTACATAAAGTCAGCAAAGATCCTGCGTCTGCGCAGTCTGTTATTAGTAATGTAATAAGTTCATTGTAACAGTCATAATCACGTGTGTCACGTGAACTGTGCTGTTTCCGGCAGTGCGGAGTGCAAATCGACACAAAACATGATTTTGTTAACTGTGATAAAAATGTAATACGATCTTTTTTTTTTCCGTAAGTTATTGCGAATTTCACAAAATATTTAAAGTTCGTGACACTTTGAATCGTCAATTAATCTCTGCGGCTCCATTCTCGTAACAAATTTCGTATCAACCTCAATCGTATTAGTCGCTGTTCGTGCGTCGAAAGTTTTTGGTAAACAACACGAATTCAAATTCAAAATTCAAATTCAAAACTTTTATTCAGAGAATAGGTTTTCACAAACACGTTCTCTTGTCAGAGTATACAGTAATAAATGATTTGTGTAAATTAATCTACTCTATAAACTACTACCATTTCGGAAACAAAAGCAAAATGACCACTGGTAAAAAGAAATGGCGAAAGAAAACCAGTTACGGCCTTTTTTGTCATTTAAAAATATATCGTACTTTTCTTTTTTCTTTTCTTTTTTAACATAGAATTTAAAACTAGGTACATACATACAACATTACGTACGCGGAATGTCAATAAATAGTGCCATTAATTTGTCTCAACATAAAATTAAATCTAAAATATAAAATGCTAAATCGGTGTTAAAGATAGGAGCAGACACGTTTGATTGAATTCGTCGCTGTTCGTGCGTCGACTAGCGACTAAATTCAAAATAGGAATCGCGCGGGATAGCGATTAGGATTGACACGAGATTTGAATGATTTCTGTTACGAGAATGGAGCCGCAGGTTTCACCACTTGCTAATAAGGTCCCTCGAATAATTTTTTTGCCAACAAAGAAACGTCAAACCCATACTAGAACTATCAAGAGAGGTAGGGCACAGCGGATAATTCGCTCAAATCGGAGCAACCCGTCTGGGGAAGGACCTCTTACAGAAGATCGTAGCCAAATAGCATTGGTCCCGGCCATGTTGTGTTCCTACGGTGAGTAAGATATCCAGAGGTCAACTTGGGGGGGGTTGGGAAGGTTGGCAACGCGCGAGTGATACCCCCGCCCGGTATTGCAATGCAAGCGTCTATAGGCTACGGTGATGCTTACCATCAGGCGAGCCGTATGCTTGTTTGCCAACTTTGTGGTATAAAAAAAAACAATAAAATAGTCAGTTTATTTGATCAATAAGCTATTTGGGAGTGGTGAAACCGACTTTAAGGTATGTACTATCGTATTAATACGATTATTTAAACATCTAAAGATATAAAACAAGAAATCGGGGAAATGTATGTTCCTATAAAAATACTCATCTTACTTTGATTTTCATTTACTCAAAGTAAGTTTAAAACATTATTATGTACCTGCCAGTAGAGCACTTTATAGAGCTCTTTTTCTCGAAATAGTTCGTAAAAAACAATCTAAAAAGTATTGAATGATTTCCACGACAGTGTAAACACTATGTTGTAGGACCCGTGTGTACTTATCGTGGCGGACAATGTCCCCATACACGACTTTAAATCATAAGCGATAGCGGAAAATATTTTTTAACGAAGAAAAGTTTTTGGGTATAACATTTTATTAATAATGTGCCTAGCTGCGTACTTGTATATTTTTCGTCCTACGAATAGTAATAATTATTCTTAGATTTCGACAAAAATAATCATGATATTTAATAGTTGTAAATGAATAGAAAAAGTGCCTGTGAAGGTCTAATTTCTGAAATAAACGATTTCATTTCATTTCAATAATATATTTTTCATTATGTATGTAGGAATCGAATCTACGATCTGAAATGTGTTATAATTTAACGGTATGTTATTTCATTCAACAGATAATTTCGTTTAATAACCTTGGTTATCTGACACACTGAAATGCAAATGTTTGCCAGTTAGTTTTGACCCAATAACAGTGATATTATATTAAAATCAATTAACTTGTGCAAATCATAACTAATTATAGTGTAAAACGAACCCGCCATTATCGTTTAATGTCAGAGATATGCTCGTCAAACTGTTGTCCCGCTTTCTATTTATTTAGTCCATGTTGTAATTAATAGAGGAGGGTCGTGACCAACTTTTGTGGCGGACGCGATAAAACTAGGATTCTGAACAGCGGCGCGTGCAGCGGGGCGCTGTATTGAGCGTGCGCGCTCAAACTCTAATTTATTCAGAGACTAGGCCTTCCTGCTCATGCTCTTTCTCTAGTCATTTATAATTTGTATAATTACAATATTATAAAATAAACTACAGAAACAAGCAAAACCACTGGCCTCCCCGAATAGAGAAAGAAAACCAGTTACGGCCTTTTTTGTCATTCACTGCTTAATGTGTGGATCGGTAGATGTGGATCTTGGGGCAGTTTCAGACTGAAATAGCGGGCGCGGGGGCAGGCGCGGGCGCGCGGGTCTTGGAGTCTGCGCGTTCACAGTGCCGAACGAGCTACGAGTCTCATTGAGCGTGTGTTTGGTGGTTCTCAAACTTTTCTGCATACTGCATAGTTAGAAAACATGGATGAAGATTTGATTTTATTAGGAAAATTCGTACTTGAAATAAAAATTACAAAACATGAAGTTAGGTTAGGTTAGGTTAGTCAAATACGTGATTTAAATAAAGGAAAAGAAGAGTTTGGAGAATTTTATGTATTATACGCTCATATCCATGACGACGTTTTGGCGGGTGAATCAAAATGGTTTAGAACCAGACGCGCAAGCACCAAAGAGACGCTACAAACAACACTGTGCAAGATACGGGCGGACTGAGCCATTAGATACACCCGCGCCACTCGCGCCCGCGCCCGCCTCATGGAGGCGCGTGACTCGCGGGCGCACTCTGAAAGCAAACAGGCGTGTACGTACATTTGAATCGCACGCACCCGCGCCCGCGTAGGCTCCCGCCTCCAGTCTGAAACACGGCTTAGTGTGTTCGTAGATGCTTTGTAAGCTGCATGATCAGTGTTTACTGTATCTTCCTTATTGCCGGAATTACCGGCGTTGACCACTATTAGCAGATCATTGACATCCCGGAAAAACTACAACTTTCACTTCATTCGTTGTAAGTTCATTTATTACATGGAACTCGCAACGAATTTAATCAGTAAGATAAGATATTAAACAGAGAAGGAAATATAGAAATATTTTCACCACGATAACAACATCACGGTACGATACACTATCGGCGGTGATCCATGCAATAAAATAATGATTTGTTTTATTGCATAGATATAAACCTCATTCTGACCGGCTTAAGTTAATTTCTTGTTAATAAAATAATTACGTTAGATACTTTCCAACTAAAAGACGTAAACTAGATACTCAAAGACCAGATGATCCGCTACGTTTGTGAACCTCTCTTAAAAACGAATAATCATTTTCAAACATCTGATTCTAGCTTTCCTCCGCGTAGATAATAAATCCGATCATATCTTACATTATAGCGATTTAAGCTAATTTATAGTTATAATACAGTAGGTAGATAATAATAATTTATTTATAAAAAGAGTTGTTTGTACACTTTTTACTAGAGAAAGGTATTTTATTGAATGCGCTTGTAGTGAGTGCGCACTGCGGACTGACTACAAGGAAGGCTTACTTAAGAATTTTCAGTGTCTGTCAAATCTTGGGGCGGCCCCTTGGAGGAGCGTATACCTCGGCTTACGGCGACCTATTCGACACTAATGCCTGGTTTCACCAACATTTTTAAAAACTGTATTTTAATCGATAATTTCATGTCATACACTACACGTACCAAAAACAAGGCTTTGGACATAGAAAAAGCTGTTAGGAGACATTAAAATTTTAGGATTTTTTTGTAAATAAGGACGCGTAAAGTGTCTTTAAAGTCTATGATGAATTTTATAAAAAGAAATCGCTTTATTTTCATCGCTCGCACCACACCCCACAATAGATGGCGCGCACACAGCACATTGCTAGTTTTTACATTGTTTATACCTACATCAGCTTGCGTTCATTGACATACAAAATTGCATTTATTGGCATAACAAAGTGTGGCCAACACTTCCGGCCGACGCATTTATACCCTATAAAATACAATATGAACTGCAACTATGAAACTATGAGTAATTAGTATATCAATGTAATATTACGTTTTATGTAATTGCAATGTGTTTTGTTTTTCAATCAATTAGCCTTTATGTTATGTAGTTATTTTATTAATAATTATAATTGAACCAAATGGGGCAAAAATGATTAGGATTGCCACACCAAGGAATATAGCAAGAAATATTTTATACGTTTCTTTCCTTATTGATAATAAGTAAATGCATTCTATACAATCAATAAATATTCTTCAAGACTCCAATTCCCGTCCAATTTATTTATTAGTCTACACTAAGCAAAGCTTCTAAGATGATGGGTACTAAAACCGGCGCACCTTCGTTAGCGTGTCTCGCTTTCCAATGGGGATTTTGATTTAGTATTAATAATAAAAAATTGGTGTTATACCTGAAATAAATATTTATCTATGTTTTCTTTTGCCACAGATGCTGCAAGAAAAGCGGCTGTGTATCTTAGCCGCGGAGCTGTCGGAGCTGCACATCTTCGAGCGGCTGCTTAGGTACGCCGGCTCACAGCTCCGACTTCTGCAGTGTTTCCAGGTAAGAACTATTTTGTAATACTAGTAAGTTCTATGATACCAAAGTGCTTGAATGATGAGCACTGATGTGTTTGAACGAGAGTCAATCAACGAATTGACTTGATAAAATTTTAGATAGATAAATCATTTGGTCTCTAACATGTCTGTAACATGTCTTGAAGACATGCAATCTCAATCTCCTATCGATGATTGTTCGTGATTGACAGAAATATTGATTCGTAGTTTACATAGATTAAAAATACAATGCATCGATTGTCTATAGAGACGCGTAATGTGACTTTTTCATTTGAAAGGAAAATAAGCATTAAGATCGCGTATTGGGTAGGTAAGACACAGAAAAATAATAAATAAAATATGAATGGTAGTAGAAAAGTGGGTGCCGCAGTGATAAAAAAAAGGCAGCTGCTCAGTGCATTATTTGCTCAACGAGCAAATCACTGATGAGCAAACTACAAATTTTCGGCCACCGCCGTTAAAAAAATCAAGATGACGCGCGGAGTGAATTTTGTTGAGCGGTATAGCATGTATGAAAAGGGCCCAATTGGTGAATTACAGCTTGGCAAAAAAAGAGTTTGACGTGGTGACAGAACTAATAGATTTTTAAATTGCAACACTAGTTTGCTGTAAATTGGTGATCTCTATTCTCAAAAAAGAAAAATTGTTTGCGTCATAGTATATAAGGTGACTGTCATAGATGTGAAAGAAATGCCCTCATTTTCTCCAAACTCTTTTGCCAGGCTGTACCTCTCACATACTAGAAGGCACAACTACATTATAGGTATTCTTTTGAACTTCCAGGCGGTGATCGAACATGGCTCAAAGTTGTCCACTGAGTTGGCAACAGCATATCTGGCGAGGTGCGACAGCAACGAAAGTAGAGATAATCTTATTGATCTCGGATTGAGGCTTGGTGAGTCATTTATTATCCCGTAGCAATTTCGGAATCTATTATACATATTATCAAATTATGTACTTTTATATATAAAACAAATAACTATTAATAATGTATTTTATTCAGCATCACAAATTATAATACAAACAGTTCACATCTTGTTCTTATCTCCATCCCTTTACAACCATAGTGTAACGACAGAGAGACGACATTTAGAGACGCTATACACTATCATGTTACAACACCTATCATGTTAAAAAACCTACTTCTTGAAACACTCTCTCTATTTAAAAAACCGTATCAAAATTCCTAGAGTAGTTTGAAAGATCTAAGCATACATAGACAGACAGGAAAGCGACTTTGTTTTATACCATGTCAAGATTACCTTTTCTTCCACAAGATTTTCTTATGCACCACCATCGCGCGTTCTCTGAACAATATCAGTGCGTATTAGCAGATTGTATGCGTTTTTAAGTTGAAAACGCTTCATACACGTGTTGGTATCTCAGTTGGAAGAGCACTCGGCTGGATTTCGAAAGGATGTGGGTTCGAATCGGAGGAGATTTTTTTTCTTTGTCGTCTATTCGATATATTTCTTTTCCTAGATTCGATGTTTAAATCGTAAACTTAAAATACAATATATATATTTTAATATACATATTTTTAATTACAGGTGGTTTTATGAATGAAGCTGGCTGGTATGCAGACGCTCAGCGCATATTGCTCAGGGTCCGAGGCATCTGCCAGGCGCAGCCGCAGACCACACATTACAAACGACTCACATTGGAGTGTTGCCATAGGTAAATACCACTTCTGCTATAACTGCATAGCAGTTTGACGGCGATAATGACGGTCGAATATTTTTTGAGCGTACATGTAGGTACAAGTTTATTTTTATTTTCATTCGCATATAAAAGAAAAAAAAAACATTGTAACGATTTACTGCACACATGGACCGGATATATTTTCTTTTTCCCCCCTATAACTTTTCAATAAAACTATTTATTTGGGGTGACATGGGGGTGAAATTTTTCTTTGATTGATGCGATCTTTGATCTTTTTAAAGTGTTTATCTACTTCTGTTGCTGACCGTACTACATCTCAGAATACAGAAAACCAGCAGTATTCGATCACATTTTTACCTAGGAGAACATACCGCATAATCTAGACATAATTGACAATTTAACTTGTATTAAGGTTATTGAACACACAATCGGCGTACTGCTGTTTCCCCGCCGCGGCGGAGACGTACGCGGTGGCGCTGCAGCTGCTCGGGTACCCCGCGCAGGCGCCGGGAGAGGCGCCCAAGGGGCCGCTCGCGCTCGACCAGATGCGGCAGGAGGCCCGCGGGGAGAGGTGAGGCCTTGTCAAATGTATTCTTATGAGTGGCCACTGTGGCCAGTCACACGTAACAAATTCTTTGCAAACATCTTACCTTGGCACTTGACATATCGACCTATCAGTGCAATAATAGAAAAATCCAAAAAAAAAACCTTCATTTTTGCCAACAACTAACAAGCATAGTTTTTGCACAATTAACAAACTATTTGTTCACACTGTCACGCGCGGAAAAAAAAAAGATGATTTTGGCAAATGGTTAATGATTAACGTAGTTAAATATTATAATTAATGCCATTCGCCACAACCACTGCCGAATAGCTTTTTTGTCAAATAAACTGTCAGTTTTTGTACATTTCTATGGTTTGGTTTGGCGTTTCTTATTTAACAATAGCCTATTCAGGATTTTATTACACCACGGTAGTGAAATCAATTATAAGTTTATTCAATTTTGTCTTTGTCTTGCCGCTTGTGACCGAATGTCTACTCCTGGTAGATTTAATTTATCTATTAATAAAATCTTAACCTGTTTCCTTTCCAGTACAAAGTCGGACACAGAAGAAGAAGATAGGTTCACCGCGACCGAACTAATAGGGGAGGATGGCGAGGTGTTAGCGGATAAAACGTTAATGGCGCGAGTGTGCAAGGAGTTTAGCTCGCTGTTCTTCGTGCGATGTGACTACAGTTCTGCGCATGCTTGGAGCATGCGTGCGTTGCAGTACCTCGACAACCGCACGCCACCCGAGTACGTATATACGGTGTAATCAGTTGAGGCGTAGTAGGTAGTAGATGTATAGATTTGCTACGCGAGTGTAACCCCGCTACGTCAGAGTGTGGCATCACTACCCAGAAGTGTAACCCCGCTACGTATAAATGTAGCTCTGCTACGACGTCGTGTAGCTACCGTGGCTCGTCTCGTCGAGTGTTTTAGCTACGCGGAAGTGTAACCCCGCTATGTCGAGATGTAGCTCTCCTACAACCCCTCTCTGTTACTCTTGCTACGCGGAAGTGTAGCCCCACTACGTTAAGATGTAGCCCTCCTACGACGACGGCGACGTGTAGCGCTGTCTGTTACTCCCATTTGAGTGCACTTAGTTTGAGTTAACATCTGCAGGGTGACGATCAGCGTGCTCCGCGCGTGCGGCAAGGCGTGCGTGGTGAAGCGGCGCTTCGCGGCGGCGGGGCTGCTGGTGCGGCAGGCCGTGGCCTTGGCCCGGGCCGCCGCGGGCCCGCGCAGCCCGCGCACGGCCGACGCGCTGCTCGACTACGGCTTCTACCTGCTCAACATCGACTCCATCACGCACAGCGTCGCCGTGTACGAGGTACAGTCTCAGCTCAACACAAGAGTTCTATCCTTACTAATATTACAAATGCGAAAGTCACTCTGACGTTACCTCTTCACGCAACGATATGTCACATTTAGTTTGTATAGGATATTTTTTACTGTTTGGATTTGCTTAAAACTTTGTAACGCACCAGGAGGCGCTGTCGACGCTGCGCCGCGTGTTCGGGCGCAGCAGCCTGCACGTGGCCACGGCCGAGGAGGACCTGGCCTACGCGCTCTACGTGCTGGAGTACTCTTCGGGCCACTTCTACAAGGCCAAGGAGCACGCCGAGCGGGCCATTCGCATCATAGAGGTAACTCACTTACAACTTACTCTACGTGCTGGAGTACTCCTCGGGCCACTTCTACAAGGCCAAGGAGCACGCCGAGCGGGCCATTCGCATCATAGAGGTAACTCACTTACAACTTACTCTACGTGCTGGAATACTCTTCGGGCCACTTCTACAAGGCCAAGGAGCACGCCGAGCGGGCCATTCGCATCATAGAGGTAACTCACTTACAACTTACTCTACGTGCTGGAGTACTCCTCGGGCCACTTCTACAAGGCCAAGGAGCACGCCGAGCGGGCCATTCGCATCATAGAGGTAACTCACTTACAACTTACTCTACGTGCTGGAATACTCTTCGGGCCACTTCTACAAGGCCAAGGAGCACGCCGAGCGGGCCATTCGCATCATAGAGGTAACTCACTTACAACTTACTCTACGTGCTGGAGTACTCCTCGGGCCACTTCTACAAGGCCAAGGAGCACGCCGAGCGGGCCATTCGCATCATAGAGGTAACTCACTTACAACTTACTCTACGTGCTGGAATACTCTTCGGGCCACTTCTACAAGGCCAAGGAGCACGCCGAGCGGGCCATTCGCATCATAGAGGTAACTCACTTACAACTTACTCTACGTGCTGGAGTACTCCTCGGGCCACTTCTACAAGGCCAAGGAGCACGCCGAGCGGGCCATTCGCATCATAGAGGTAACTCACTTACAACTTACTCTACGTGCTGGAATACTCTTCGGGCCACTTCTACAAGGCCAAGGAGCACGCCGAGCGGGCCATTCGCATCATAGAGGTAACTCACTTACAACTTACTCTACGTGCTGGAGTACTCCTCGGGCCACTTCTACAAGGCCAAGGAGCACGCCGAGCGGGCCATTCGCATCATAGAGGTAACTCACTTACAACTTACTCTACGTGCTGGAATACTCTTCGGGCTACTTCTACAAGGCCAAGGAGCACGCCGAGCGGGCCATTCGCATCATAGAGGTAACTCACTTACAACTTACTCTACGTGCTGGAGTACTCCTCGGGCCACTTCTACAAGGCCAAGGAGCACGCCGAGCGGGCCATTCGCATCATAGAGGTAACTCACTTACAACTTACTCTACGTGCTGGAATACTCTTCGGGCCACTTCTACAAGGCCAAGGAGCACGCCGAGCGGGCCATTCGCATCATAGAGGTAACTCACTTACAACTTACTCTACGTGCTGGAATACTCTTCGGGCCACTTCTACAAGGCCAAGGAGCACGCCGAGCGGGCCATTCGCATCATAGAGGTAACTCACTTACAACTTACTCTACGTGCTGGAATACTCTTCGGGCTACTTCTACAAGGCCAAGGAGCACGCCGAGCGGGCCATTCGCATCATAGAGGTAACTCACTTACAACTTACTCTACGTGCTGGAATACTCCTCGGGCCACTTCTACAAGGCCAAGGAGCACGCCGAGCGGGCCATTCGCATCATAGAGGTAACTCACTTACAACTTACTCTACGTGCTGGAATACTCTTCGGGCCACTTCTACAAGGCCAAGGAGCACGCCGAGCGGGCCATTCGCATCATAGAGGTAACTCACTTACAACTTACTCTACGTGCTGGAGTACTCCTCGGGCCACTTCTACAAGGCCAAGGAGCACGCCGAGCGGGCCATTCGCATCATAGAGGTAACTCACTTACAACTTACTCTACGTGCTGGAATACTCTTCGGGCCACTTCTACAAGGCCAAGGAGCACGCCGAGCGGGCCATTCGCATCATAGAGGTAACTCACTTACAACTTACTCTACGTGCTGGAGTACTCCTCGGGCCACTTCTACAAGGCCAAGGAGCACGCCGAGCGGGCCATTCGCATCATAGAGGTAACTCACTTACAACTTACTCTACGTGCTGGAATACTCTTCGGGCCACTTCTACAAGGCCAAGGAGCACGCCGAGCGGGCCATTCGCATCATAGAGGTAACTCACTTACAACTTACTCTACGTGCTGGAGTACTCCTCGGGCTACTTCTACAAGGCCAAGGAGCACGCCGAGCGGGCCATTCGCATCATAGAGGTAACTCACTTACAACTTACTCTACGTGCTGGAATACTCTTCGGGCTACTTCTACAAGGCCAAGGAGCACGCCGAGCGGGCCATTCGCATCATAGAGGTAACTCACTTACAACTTACTCTACGTGCTGGAGTACTCCTCGGGCCACTTCTACAAGGCCAAGGAGCACGCCGAGCGGGCCATTCGCATCATAGAGGTAACTCACTTACAACTTACTCTACGTGCTGGAATACTCTTCGGGCCACTTCTACAAGGCCAAGGAGCACGCCGAGCGGGCCATTCGCATCATAGAGGTAACTCACTTACAACTTACTCTACGTGCTGGAATACTCTTCGGGCCACTTCTACAAGGCCAAGGAGCACGCCGAGCGGGCCATTCGCATCATAGAGGTAACTCACTTACAACTTACTCTACGTGCTGGAATACTCTTCGGGCTACTTCTACAAGGCCAAGGAGCACGCCGAGCGGGCCATTCGCATCATAGAGGTAACTCACTTACAACTTACTCTACGTGCTGGAGTACTCCTCGGGCCACTTCTACAAGGCCAAGGAGCACGCCGAGCGGGCCATTCGCATCATAGAGGTAACTCACTTACAACTTACTCTACGTGCTGGAATACTCCTCGGGCCACTTCTACAAGGCCAAGGAGCACGCCGAGCGGGCCATTCGCATCATAGAGGTAACTCACTTACAACTTACTCTACGTGCTGGAGTACTCCTCGGGCCACTTCTACAAGGCCAAGGAGCACGCCGAGCGGGCCATTCGCATCATAGAGGTAACTCACTTACAACTTACTCTACGTGCTGGAATACTCCTCGGGCCACTTCTACAAGGCCAAGGAGCACGCCGAGCGGGCCATTCGCATCATAGAGGTAACTCACTTACAACTTACTATACGTGCTGGAGTACTCCTCGGGCCACTTCTACAAGGCCAAGGAGCACGCCGAGCGGGCCATTCGCATCATAGAGGTAACTCACTTACAACTTACTCTACGTGCTGGAATACTCTTCGGGCCACTTCTACAAGGCCAAGGAGCACGCCGAGCGGGCCATTCGCATCATAGAGGTAACTCACTTACAACTTACTCTACGTGCTGGAATACTCTTCGGGCCACTTCTACAAGGCCAAGGAGCACGCCGAGCGGGCCATTCGCATCATAGAGGTAACTCACTTACAACTTACTCTACCTGCTGGAGTACTCCTTCATGACATATTTTCCAGTCAATACGTACGTTATGTTGTTTTTTTAGGTGGCTCTAATCCATTATAAACGAAATTTTATCGAATACTAAACGTAATCAAAATGTAGATTTTTATTATGTCTTTTAAATACATTGAGAATTACAAATTCAAATTCAAATAATTTATTTGCAAGACAAAGGTATACATAGTGGTGTTAGGTTGTGAGTAGTTCAGTTACACTTCGCCAGCCATATATGTAATAGCATGCAAAAAATTATAATAATACAATATTAGAAGTTATAAACAAGTTATCAATTATAGCATAATATGTCAACATATGAATTTAGATATTCATATAATGAATAAACTTAATTCTTATTTCGTTTGAGGGATCAGATTTCGTTTGAGGGATCAGGTTTCTCTGCAGCTAACTGTACCGTACGTACGTCGAAAATTTTCACCCGATTATCTGCTGGTTTTAGACACAAATTTTAAATTTAACTATAACTATTTAAATTCCACATTCAAGTTTCCAACTATCTTTCTTAGTTTGACAATGACAGATTGTCTCGTTAACTTTAAAAGTTGTTGAGAAACGTATTATAATGAGCCTTGATTGCAGAACCTGGTCCCGCCGGACCACCTGCTGCTGGCGTCGGCGAAGCGCGTGAAGGCGCTCATCCTGGAAGAGATCGCGCTCGACACGCCGCCCGGGCAGGAGATGAGTAAGGCACTCGTATTCATTCATGCTTTTAACATTAAGAGTCCCTCATAAGCATTGCATAGACGTAGCTTAGGCATTCGATAAATCTATACGCAGCGCAGACGCCGCGTTAACGCGACGTACGCCTGTCATTGTCACGTCGTCTTTGTATGAGAGAGAACGCTAGGCGTGCATCTTGCGTGTTTATATTCCTATTTGTAAAAATAAAAAAATATTGTTTTATTGTTTATTATTATTATATTTTTTCGTAAAGTTTTAAATTCGCATAGAACCGAAATACGTTATGAGTAATCTTTCGCTAGAATTAATAATATTGCATAGAAAATGTATGTGGATTGCGCCGTGTGCTAACACAGGCATATTAGCATGCGACTTGGTTGCGTTGCAGTCGCGTCGCTTCATTTGGGTAGGGTCGTGGGAGAATGGACTCACTGAGCTTCATTTACCAGCAAATTTGACATGCATTTCAATGTATAAATGTATTTGCAGAACCAAACCTGCTCGAGGAGTCGGAGTCGCTGCACAAGGCGGCGCTGGCGCTGTCCATGATGGCCTTCGGCGAGAAGAACGTGCAGACCGCCAAGCACTACGGCAACCTGGGCAGGCTCTACCAGAGCATGCAGAAGTTTCAGGTAAGTAAATAAACTTATGTGGTAGCATTTGTGTTTGCCTCGAGTATAAAAGCTGGAATAATGGGAGGTCCCGTTCGCAGGACGCGGAGACGATGCACCTGAAGGCCATCGCCATCAAGGAGGAGCTGCTGGGCGCCGAAGACTACGAGGTGGGGCTGAGCATCGGCCACCTGGCCTCGCTCTACAACTACCACATGAGCCTGCACACCGCCGCCGAGCAGCTCTACCTGCGCTCCATCGCCATCAGTCAGTGCCTGTTACACTACTAGCACCACCCTCTCGCATATCCTATTCTCGCCATCAGTGTGACCTTGAGCGTGTCCCCCAGGCCTGAAGCTGTTCGGCGAGCAGTACTCGGGGCTGGAGTACGACTACCGCGGGCTCGTGCACGTGTTCACGCAGCTCAAGAGGCACGACCGCGCCGCGCACTACAACCGGCTGCTCGAGCACTGGCACGGTGAGTATACGGCGACGTATCTATTCAAACTCAAATACTTTTATTGCAATAGGCCTAACACAAGCTCTTTTACGTCACTAGTTTTTCCTATCCTGGTGGCTCCGACTGTAGATATACTAAGAAGAACTGGCAAGAAATGTAGCACCTTGCTCTTTTAAAATGGTACCAATAAAAGTTACAATTACAATGTTTGACCGAAAAATATTCTTGGAGATATCTTGAATCTTGGATTAAAAAAAATACTAAAATATTTTTTCAATGTCGAAATTCCAAAAGTGTTAAATTTGACTTTTATCAACATACATGTATTTTGGAATTTGACGTTATCTCCGAGTTGAAAAATATATACTGAACGCCAATTCGCCTGGCGTGTCATAAAACGAAGTTCGAAACTCATGCTTATTACTCAGTGCATAAACGAAAATCTATTTTCAATTGTTTTATAGACTGTGAGTCAGAGGCTTTGGCGTTGAGTCTTGTATTTACTATTATTGGTAATCGTTAACACAGATATATTAAAGTGTTGTGTTTGTATTACAGCGTTAAGGGAAGAGTCGAAGGCGGTGGCGCAGCCCGCGCTCGGCGACGAGCAAATGATGCCGCTCGACGAACTGCGCGCGAACTTGCTCGCCAACGACTGAGCATGCTCGCGGCCCCCAAAGCTCACTCCTCGTCCATCGATTAGCTTTACTCGAAGCGGGCTGTTAACCGATTTGCTGGATCATTGACCGGAGTCGACTGATGTAAATATTGTTGTATGACTTTTAAACGATTATTTAATCGTTGGTGGTAATCGATCGGTGGATTCGATTGTTCGGTTCTTAGGCTGATTGCAGAGTGACGTTGATCGGCGCGTTTCAAAGCGCGTCACCTGTGGACCGCTGTGGCGCGTTTGAACTGCCTACTATCTAGTGTAATTACAAAAGCGCGGTTCAAACATATGACTCTGCAATCAGCCTTAGCTTCACTGAGTCAACTGTAAATAGTTATTCGTTTTTGTAAGGTCGCAGCGTAGGGGTTCCATTTCGATTGAATCGAGTTATTGTGCCTCATTTGATCAATATACGTATATATGCACAATTATATCGAGTATTTTATAACATAAGTGATTATCGCACAAAATGAAATGTAACCTCGCTGAATGCCGCGCGAAAGTCTAAACAAAATGTGAATTTATTTTTCGTAAGTTAGTAATTTCAAGTTTATTCTGCGACGCTTGGTATGGAGCGGAGCGTATAGTCAAAATATAAGTGTATATCCACACAAGCGTATACATAATGTCGTTGTTGTGCTAGCGCCCAAGCAGCGTACACGAGACTCGCACGCGGCGTCGACACATCGCCATTGGAAGGTTGTTACAAACGCTATAAAAAAAACTCGCGCACAGCTTTTTATCGACAGTCTATTAGATTTGCGCGTAGTACGCATCTCTATTGCAAATGTGATTTATGGTCCGTCTACCACGAGTTTTTGATAGTAGTATAAGCAAGACTGCGATTGCTGGTTTGTTCGCCATAAAACAATGTCAGTGTCAACCATGCGCAGGCGCAAGTACGATGAGGAACTTCTGAAGACGCTTGTGTGTGTGTACACTCATGCGTAGTTGCGTGAGATTGGTTCGTGTTCAACTCGTGCGACTAGCGATGGCCGCAAGAGGCACGTAGACCTTAGGTTTTGTGAGTAAAGCGACGACCGGACCATAATAGCATTAAATTAATGGTCAACTCATACTAGCGCAGAGTCGAAGCGCATCGAGGCGTCAATAGCAAATTTATCCTTCAATGCACATATTCCTTCTAAGATAAAGGGTATTGACAGACAGACGGACAACAAAGTGACCTTATAAGGGTTTCGTTTTTCCTTTTGATGTAACCCTAAAAAAGACGCATTCGACGGAATTCTCGCGTCTGCGCAAATTAGCGCGAAGGGCCTGTCCACACTTTTTTCTCACAATAATCTGTAACACTGTAAATTTTATGTAATTATCCACATTGCGTTTTTTTTCGCAGTGCGGTCATAGCCATACCGATTTGATACTACGCAAAATATAGTGCTGAAATAATTCGCACCGCAATCGTGGTGAAACAGTGTGGACAGGCCCTTACGCTTATTGGTGCCCGAGAACCCTATGCTGCGGAGATAAGTGTGAATTTCTAACGTTTCTGGTTGACACTTCGACTCGGCCCTAGTATGAATAGATCCTAATTTTATTATTAGCGACTGTCTTGTTATTATGTTCCTCATTTGTAAGTGATTATTGTATTCTGTATAAATTTTAGTTGTATCCGTTTGTCGCTTTAGCGTTATTATTTAGTTTTAGTGAAATTACTGTATGGTGTGCAATGTGAGTATGAATCTCAGCGTGTACATAGTGAAAATTGTTTTTTTTTTCTATTGCCAATGTTGCCAGTGTTGATTTGTGGCCAAAATGCTGTTATTATAAATAAAAAAACAAAAAAACAAAAATTGTAACCATTATCACCTAAGTACTGTGATTGTATACTGAAGTCATTTTAAACTATTGATGTAGCATTTGTTAGAACAATGACATAATTTTATGAAATTACAAAATTTTTATTATTTTATGAAATTTCTTTGAAAATATGCATTTTTGCGGGCAAAATATGCCAACCTTAGAAAGTGTCATAACTCAAATATTTCAGCTCCGCCCAATTTTGACAAAATCTGACTATTTATCCAGTTTAGCCCTTCCTGCTTCCTACTCCCCCCCTTTTTCACTTTCCTTCCCCTCGTCTTTTCTTTTTCATTCAGATCTCGTCTTGGATGTCCATGGGCAGCGGTGATTGCTTACCATCAGGTGATTTGCTGGCTCGTTTGTCCTCTGATGTAAAATGGATATCCAGGCATTAGGACTCTTTCATTTTATTCAACTAAAACTCAGTCATTTTGCCATTGTTCTATCGAAGGTCGAGCCCCCTAATTACCCCTCTGTTCTCGTAACAAAAGCAGTTACAATCTTATGTCATTAAGCGCTGTCTCACTCATACAAAATAGGAATTGAGCGAGATAGTGCGTGAGTATGAGATCAGATTGAAATTGTTTTTGTTCCGGGAATAGGGTGGCTTATCTTTAAAATTTTCTACAAAAAAATATAATAAACATATCGATTTTAGTTTGCAAGTTATTCGAGTATTGCTAGATGTTTATTTATATAAAGTGAGATAACGTCAACGCGCGACAGCCTTCATATATTTTCATACGTTTCACAGCTTGATATACGAGTATTTTTACGGAAGATTGTAACAGACCAGATTGATTATGAAGTATGCGTAAGAAATGCGAGTAAATAAGTTTTATGATGAAATTATGATATTTTATTTTTAACCCTTTGACATTACCTACCATGGAAAAGTGACCCTCAATCCTTTAAAAAGACCAAGCTATGTAGCGGAGTGAAACGTATTTACCCCCGTTTTTTCCGTGTTCTACATCGCTCCATTAGCCCATCGGTTGTGAAAGTTACTCTATGCAAGTAGGTAAGGGATGTATTTTGCGGACACTTGGTGACTATTCCATACAATAAAAAATAAAAAATACAACATCATTTAAATATTTATTATTGTGATCATAATCAACGAATACAAAAAAAAATAAAGCTCTAAGAAAGTCTTATAAAAACAAGGGAATGCAATAAACATCGAGATAATTAAGCAACGAGAAATTTTAAATTGGAAATATCTATCACTGTATACTGTTTCATAAAAATAAATACCAAGGCACTGCATAAGGCATAAAGCGTTTGGCTATTTTATTAGGCCAACAATGAGCGGACTGACTACGCAGGCGTAGCGAGCGTACTTCGTCAACTGACAAGCAAACTACGCTCGCAGTTTTAAGAGCCAGTTGCTTATAATGACTTGACTGTGACAAATAGCGTATAGTACGGAAATATCAAATTATGCAAAGAAGAAATAGATATAATCACTTGGCCGCTTATTGTTAGTCAAATCAGAACAGCCTTTATTCAGGTTTTTTATTAGGCCATAAAAATTGTGCGGTTTTTAATAGACAATAATTTTTTTTAAACGCACTTGTACTTTTAAACTTTATAATAAATAAGTTTAATTAAGATACAATCTATTTCAATGAGACGTCATAAAAACTACAACACAATAATTTTATTTATAACGACGTCATGTACGATGATGTTATGGCGTCATATTCTTAATGTAGAATAGATATATTTGAGTTAAAACTTTTTTGAGTAGTACTTCGTACATACATAAAATTGACAATATTATTAATCAATTTAACATTTATTTATATTTCTAAGAAATTTAATTATTTTCAATGAAAAATAACACTTATTATGAATTGTTTTACAACAGAAAATACTTATAGCTACCATATAAAGAGGCTCTCAATACAAATGGCAGGATAATTTAAAAATCGAATGAAAATGACAGATCTACGTCTATAGTATACTAGCGCCACCAAGCGGGAGAATCTTGCCATGTTGATTGGTGTAGGGCTCCTACGCGGGCCCGATGAGCGCGACCAGGGCCCTCTTGTAGTCCCCTGAGGTCTCGCCCTGCTGCCCATCGCGGGAACAACGCAGGTTTAATAACCGTAGATGTAGGGGGCGCAGGCACATGCGTAGAGAAAACGCGATAATATTAGCACAGTGCGTTAAGCGCGCAAGGCACAGTTCCGAATATTTGAACACTCGGTATAGATTTGTAGTGGGCGTGTTTGGAACTAAATTAGTCCTACTTTTAAATCGAATCACTAGATGGTGTTGTTAAAAACATAAATACTTAAAAAAAAAAAGAAAACCTAGCAATCGCATTCAGAAAAATATTTTAATTCGTAAAATATTTTACTTCCAAACATAGCCGAATACAAATCGCTTCATAAACTATATATTTGAGTACAATGAAAATATTTTTGTTAAAATTTTGAACAATATTGATACTCTGCCACACAGATATTAAAGAAGTGTTCAAATAACGTGAAACAATCTGGCCCTGGATTTATATAAAAGTTGTGGGTTATTTGTGTCAAAGGAATGTATAAATATGGTATAATTTTGATCATAGATTTTGTGTGATTATAAAAAAACATTTAAAAATTTGATATAAATAAATAATTGAATAATATTAAAAATGAGTTGTATCATGATCCATTTATAAAAAAGTTGATAGAACTTTTTCGTATAAAATCTTATTCCTAGTTAATTATAATTATTTCTTTTATATAGCTTTGATCGGCACACGGTTTTACTTACTAGTAGGTTACTCTTAATTTGGCGGTAATGACTGAAAATCAGCGTTTGGTGTCTGAGCATTCTTCAACGCTGACTAAAAGGTAGTAACTTTTTGTGTCACTGCGGTACAACAATGTTTTGTTGTTAATGTAAATGTGTATTTGTGGCTCAGTTAAGAAAATAAAGTTATACTATACTATTTTAGCCAAATTGCATTGAACGTGATCACAGGAATTCGGAAACGTTGGGGAATAATGGTACGATCCGCGCCACATGGTGATGAGCCTGTGGGGCAATTCATGTAACAAAAACCGATTCTAGTTCGATTCAACGACACTCGCTGTCCCGTTCAATTCCTATTTTGTATGAGTGAGACGGCGAGTGTCGTTGAATTGAACTAGAATCGGTTCTTGTTACGTGAATTGCCCCACTGACTGATAGCTGATTTAACTAGAAATCGTCCACTGCGCAGGTCGAATCACGTGATACGCCAGATCTCATCTCGTGGCGGGGATTGTAAATAAATAATATAAATTATAACCTAAAATAGTATGACCTTACCTCCTGCTCCCATCACCGAATGTTGCGTAAATATAATTGAAACACGTTATAACATAAAAGTAATGAACGCTAACAATCAAAGCGGCAGGCAACGAGTTAGCAATTGTTAGGGCGCGGTCACATTTATGAACTATGCCTATATTATATATTCCCGAGCCAAAGCATTACTCTCATGCTTATAATGTGCCTGAATTATGTGCTGTGCAAATTGTGTGGCAGTATTTGATTTGAAAATAAAATTTATTTGGAGATTTACAGGGACGAAGGAAATGAGGAGACTTTTTCCAGCACTAGGTTTTGGATAAAACCTAATTATTGAATAAATATTTTTAGGGTCAAAAAATAAGTTTTAAATCGATTTTAACGATAAATGATTTTCATTTTGTTAACCTTGATCCGTTTAGTCAGTGATTGAGGACAACGCATTTTATATGTACATATAGGTGATTTTCTCAAAAATTTGTAATGATAAAAATATGTAATGTGTTCAGAAAATCAAATGCTGCCTTTTTCAGTGAACTTAAAACCTCATTTACACAATCGTTTCCAAGGAAGTCTTCGGGCCATAAATGACAAAAACTCTGCATAAATGAGGTTTAACAAAATACGAACATACCGATATATCGCTGGCGAGTGTCTTATCGTAGAGTCGCTCGTACTCCTGCTTGATGCTGCCGAGGTCGATCTCAGCGCGGCCCACGATAATACGGACCAGCGTCTTGTCCTCAGTACCAGCTCCTTGCATTGCAGCACGGAGGCGCTGCGCAAACCATGCAGCTGCATTCTCCACACACTCAACTGAAACCAAATACATACCTTAACTTCGCTTTCCAATGTTTTATCGTACAGTCTCTCGTATTCCGTCTTGATGGTGCCCAAGTCTATCTCGGAGCGGCTGACGATGATCCTGATGAGCGTTCGATCATTGGTGCCCCATCCCTGCATGGCCTTGCGCAGTCGTGTCGCGAACCAAGCCGGTGCACTCTCCACACATTCAACTGAAAGTTATATTTTTAACACGCGAACAACTGATTTCTTTAAATTTGTATAGCAGTGTTCTCGAGTCTGTGTGCTTTCTAAATAATCGGGACAAGCCCACCACACATTCCCACCACTGTGTCTCCTGTGTAGCCAGGATCAACAACGGCGACCTCAGATAGACAATAAGCAATGAAGCTTATTGACGTCCCGGGGAATAAACTACAGCTGTCTTGGAACTCACAACGAATTTAATCAGAAAGAAGATAGTCCGAGTAGGAAGTATTGAAAGGACTTCCCTCCTTAACAACTACGTGAGAAACAGCAATTTGAAGCAAAAGGCATTATACCCTAGAGAGATGGCAAATCAAGTGAGGCTCGATTGCCGAGCACCACGGTCTATTGTTACATTACTATTGGGACCTAATGCTATGAGCTGTTGTTTACTATTTTGATTCCAATAATATGTACTGCAAAACCTTTCTAAATAAGTATATTTTAACAATAATATATCCGGTGTCTGGTACCCATAATGCCCCCTCTACACGTTGGCCAACACAGTGGCCAACATTGTTGGCCAACGTGTAGAGGGGGGTTTGGTAGGTGTTGGAATGATGGTACGTGTTGGCCCACAAGCTGGCGCGAAATCCGTGTGGTGTCGGTTTTTTGACACAGATCAAAGGAGTTGGCCGTGGTTGTGGCCGAGTTATTGGCCACGCGTCCACACGTTGGCCGCGTGTTTAGTTTGCAACGAGCAAAAATAAACAATATAATAATATTCATTTAGTTAGGTAGGTACTTGTACCTTGTTTTGTTTCGATTTATTGACAACATCAACCACCTTCTTTTTTTCCATGTCTATTTTATTACGTAGTAATGGTAAGTATGCTGAAAATAAATAAATCGCAGCGCCTCAATTATCGTCCGCACATTGGCCCGAACCAAATCAAACTGAACGACCTTCCAACGTGTGGACGTCGTACAAACTATCACCACAATCTTGGCCAAAGTGTTGGCCAACGTGTTGGCCAACGTGTAGAGGGGGCATAACACAAGCAGGTTATGCCTAACTTACTATGGGACCAGATGACGCTGTGTGAATTGTAAAGAATTTATTTATTTGGTACCATCAAATCCTGTCGAAAGTATCGTAAAAAGTTTGGTAATTTGAGTTTAATAAATATACACGACAAGTAGGTATTTATTTCGACAAAACATTTCAATCTCAGAACACAATTATTGCATTTATTATACATGCAATAATAAAGCGTAATTAGTCCAGAAAAAAGTGTTGCGTCACAGTCACCTCGCTTCATTTGGGTAGTCTCACTTAGTCGCTCAGTGCTGCCTTGACGTTCAACGATTTTTTTTTTTAAACACAAGCATAAAAAGTTATGCTATCGAAGGAGTACGTACCAATAGCTGACAGTGCGTCCTTGAGCTCGCCGTCGAGCTCGGCCTTGATGGCTTGCTCGATGGTGCGGCCAGAGAGGTTCTTGTACTCCTCGAAGATTTGACGAAGTTGCCCGAAGCTCTCGTGCGCGAGGATCTATTTAAGGGAAATGAATCATTCAGACAGTGTCATAAGTATCTATATAATATTAAATAGGTCAAGTATTCTATTCTTAGACAAAACACAAATCCATCTAGTCCCATACTAAGCAAAATTTGTACTATGGGTACAAGATTTTTGAAAAATATACATTTTTTTTTTGTAAATAAATCTTATTATACATAGAAAACATCCAGACCAAGGTAAACAGACATGTTCATGCACACAAAATTGTGTTTGTCTTGCGCAGGGTTCGAACCCGCGGCCCTCGGGATAAAGCCACACTAGGTCTGTCAAATGAACTATTAAATAAATTTTAGTCGTTTAAAAAAGTTAAAAGTACAGTCAAGAGCGGGTGTAAAGCTCGACGTGCACCTGACTATACTAGTTATAAGTCAGGGTGAATTACTTACCCTGTTAAACACCTCTTCGTCAGTGCCCCACTTGGCTTCGCCCGCGTCGAACAGCGCCTGCGCGTCCTCCCGCGCCTTCTCGGGGTCAACGCCCGCCTCGTCGTCGCGCGCCCCCTGTCGCACGGAAGACTACATCACACAGTGGCACTGCTCATAATTAGCCTTGGATTAGTGGTACTCTTGGGGAGTGAAGTGAAGGCTACATCACGCCTATATTATTTCTAGGGGTAGGCAGGGTCCAAATAGCAGACTTTGATTTCTATACTAATATTCTAAAGAGGAAAGATTTGATTGTTTGTTTGTTTGAATTGAATAGGCTCCGAAACTACTGGACCGATTTCAAAAATTCTTTCACCAGTAGAAAGCTACATTATCAGGGAGTGAATATATAAGCTATAGCTTTTCCCGAAATTCGATATTGTTCCCACGGGAACGGGTCCCGAACTTCACGCGGACGAAGTCGCGGGCAAAAAAGCTAGTATTTAATAAACTAAATTGAAATCTTAATAACTAAAACTTTTTATTTAAGGTAATGGTTAGAAATACCTTGGGACTTAAAGTGGAATTAAAATACATTTCTACAACTGACTGTAAGATTCAACTCTGAAAAGTGAGAAAGAAAACTTCAGAGACAAGTGCAAAATGTTTTTTTTTATTTAAGTTAAAAATAAAAATCTCTATTTCACTTCACGGGTTTGCCACTTATCCAAGGCCGACATTCAACAGAGCAAAAGCAACAGAAAAGTAAGTGCTTTGCCTTCACCGTGCACAATAGATGTATTTTATAGAAGCCAGGCTCAAGGCTTTGATTTCTTTCGAAGTAGTTTATTACATTAGAGAAACTTGATTTATATGCTTATTTAGACTAACCGTGACACGCCGCACATTTCCATGGTTGTGTCTCCTGTAAAACCAGGATCAACAACAGCTACCTCAGATGGACAATAAGCAATGAAACTTATTGACGTCCCGGGGAAGAAAATACAGCTGTCTTGGGGGAGAAACTCACAACGAATTTAATCAGAAAGAAAATCTATCTAATTTTCTTATACATACTAGCTACTTTTAATCGCAGCGATAGGCGTTTTTAAGCGATTCTATCTTGTTTTTCAATGTATGTAACTGTTTAAAAGTGGCAAAATCGCCGATCGCCGCGGTTGAAAGAAGATATTCTAAATAAGCCCTAATAGTTTGACAAGAGGCCAATAAGTTAGCGTACCGTGCAAATGAAAGTCAACTGCAAAAGCTAATATACAGTATTTATTATTTAGTAGCGTTTGTGTTAAAATTGTGATAAAGCAACATTGTGGTATCATGCGCATAATACGAACCGACTATCTCGAATTCAAATCGAGTTGCTCACTGTGCGGTTCGGAGTCTTACACCTTTCTTGGTAATTGTTATTTTAAGTCTCTGCATACGAGACGGGATTTTTCACGGACAAGACGGGAAGTTAACTCTTAACAACCCAGTATAGTTTAGTAACATAACTGACCAGTAGTGTCTAACGGACTCATTAGGTACAGGTATTTAAACGAAAATATAGACATTGTAAATATAAAGGTTAAATTAATATCATTCAATACAAAACGTATGTGAATAAGCATATATTGCGGAGACACGGACGGGACAGTATAAGTTTTATTTTCATCTCAGTCACGCACGACACAACATAATACAAAAAGTAAAAAAGTTCCTTCTAGCTTAAAATTAATATCTTTACGTCATAACCCATGCGGGGAAGTATTACCTATATAAAATCCACAAAACAAAACTCGAGCACTATGTGCTTGTTATTTTAGTATGTATGCTTACAGTAACGATGAGGGTAAGCAGCCTCCGGAAGTCTCCAGAAGTCTCCGAGCACATATGCTCGGCCAGCGGGCGGTTGTACACTGTAGATAAAATATAAAGTTTAATCCATATTCCATTTTAATTATCAGCTAATATAATATAGTCGTAAATGTATTTCTGTCTGTTCATCCAAGTATTCTCAAAAACATGTCACAGGCAATTTAATAAAAATTATAAGTCACCAGCCGATGCGCGCAGTTTTACCCGCGAATGACATCCGGTATAAAACTATGCTGTGTGTAAATCCAGGTTTTAACCCGTGTACGGTGGCCTCGAAGATAGGAGGACCATTTTAGAAAAAAATCGCTTGCACATCTTGTAAGCGGATCTTTTGTCAGCTCCGTCCTTTTCTTTGTTACCAAACGGGGTTTTTGTTTATTAGAGCCTCATGTGTCCACTAGGTAGTTGGATGTTGCAACCAAAAATCATCCTAAAGATGGTCCTGCTATCCTCGAGGCGACTACTTCTGTACCTTCAAGCGAATCTATCAAGCCGTTTTAGCATAACATACCTACACCTTCATCCACACATCCATACTTTCGCATTTATAATGTTAGAGGATACTCTACACACTACTTCATTTTTTTAATGAAAATAAATGCAATAAAATCGCCTAGTGTACTTGTTATGTAATTATTTATGACGCATTAAGCAGGTGGATTAATTGAGCGTCTGCGTAACACAAAGAAACGTCGCGTGAGCGTGACTCACTCTCGAGATCTCTGAATGTAAGTACAATACTTAAAGGTGGGGAAGTGAGTTGCATTGACTGCATTACTAATGTAAATGCGGATGAAACGATACTACTTCCTGTGATGATGTTTTAAAACGTTAGCTAAAGTCATCCACCAGTCATTAACATTCAAGGTACAAATGGTGACTATGACATCTATTGTAGTTTAATGTATCATAACGTTTCAAATAACTAGTTCAAATAGTTACAAAATCTCTCTAAATAACAAAACTTTGTAACTTTTTTGCACATAACATAATAAAACTGTTAGAAACAGTTATAGATTTCAGTGTGGGACTTGCGTGATTATTTAATACGCACAACGACACCCTCAAGCTCCTCTCTAGTTACTTACATCTCTCATAAGCCTCTACAATAGCAGCTATCTCCTTCTTGGTCCTGGTGCAGAGGATCTCCACCAGGGTATCCTCATCAGTCCCCATGCCGTCCATACAGTTGTTCAACTCCTTGCAAAGATAGTCCTCGGGCGGCATCATCAGGGCTACTATCACGTCTTCGAAGTGACCCCCCAACTCAGATTTCAGGTCTTCTATGATATCCTATTACAGATAAACTAATATTTAAATATTGGCCAATATTCTACAAGAAAACCTCTTTCTATATTTAAAAAAAAAAAACTTATTGAAGCGTCCTGGCCAGTATTTTAAATTATGGAATAGAAGGCCCGGCCCATCAGAATAAAAAAAAAGAAAACCTTTTTTTATTTTAAATTATTGAATGGTTTTCTTATAAAATACTTCTGAAATTTTCTGCTATGATGGCCAGTTATAGTAAAAAAAACATGACCCATTATGAAATAAGCTATTGAGCCAATTGGATGAGTGGCATGCTCGCGACATGATGAAACTATATAAGATGAATAATCTAGCTAACCCACTTAGGTACTTTGTATTCATTCTTAGTACAAATAATCTGTGGTACAGATTCCTATTACATTGTCAACTGCGAGTCTATCGCATGTTTTGCAATGATCATAAATGATGAAAAAGCCGGTCAAGTGCGAGTTTACATCGGTATAACTCGCGTTTAGTTTACTATCTGCAAATTAGTATGTATGGTCACATTTTTTTAATAAGTAAGGCAGAAAGCCCGGTAAGAAAGTGATCCTACAACGGTTCAGATTTTTTATTTGTGAGGTGGTACTTATTTAACCCTAAAAAGGTAGACAGTTTCATAAGCGGTCCAAGAATGCAGCGGTCCCATTTGTCTTTTTTAGGGCTCATTTAAACGACCGGCACGCCACAACTGCCGTCGACGGTTACCGTCGCCAGATGGCGACGACAGTTGTGTGTGATGTGCCGCGTAAATGTGTTATTTAGACGAGCGGAACTTGGTCGACGTCTGCAATTGTGGCGTCTGAATGAACCCTTAATCAATCGATCTACTCGTCCTACACCGTCATGACCGTCATCTGTGCGATTTTACATAGTTACATTATGTTAAATCATTGGTATCATGACTAACCAACTAATATGATTATAATTATATAAGAAAAACACACAAATTTACTACCTAAAATAGATCTCGCATGGTGAGATAAAAACACCGTGAGTCAGCGGCCTTGATAGTAAATTGCTACGGGGCTCGCGTCTGCCGTAACTGAGTAACTCTGTACACATAGCTCGTAGCAGTATTTCAACTATTTTAATGAGGTTGATTAGAGTACAAGTAAGAGTTTCGAACTTCGTTTTACGTCTGCGTGAACCAGCCGTGTTGGCGACTAGTATATAGGCTGTCGAGGTTCAATAAACTTTTGGTTTTTGTGGTTCTCTTCTCATAAAAGAACATGGTCAATATCTACTTTAATTTAATTTATTATAATACAGTTTAAAAACGCGACTGTTTATATGTTGATTCTAAACCATAGTTTTCGACCTAACGGCTAAACGATTTTTATATTTTATCAACAAGAGTCGGAACCGACAGCTTAACGTACAGACCTACCACCGATCTCGAGATATTTTAAACCCACCCAAGTATTGGCTGGGGTTGCCATTGGTTAACTTGGGTGACACCCACAACGAGGCCATCGAGCTAGGTACTCTATAATAGTCAGTTACTTTTGATATTATTTACTGCGGCGATTTTCCTATTCACCTTCATGATCGCTCATTGACCTTGGAAACTATGATGAATAGCCGCTTGTGCGATGATCTTGCACCTTTGTTAGCAGCCATAAATTTGGGTAACCAAGGGACTAATTCAGGGCACCGGCACACGAAAGATGTGCAGTGTGTGTTTTTACTACTATGGTAAAATGGCATCGTAATATAGGGTTAAGGTTTTTTGTTTTAAAAGAGCTGTTGTGCAAGTGTTAAGTTCCTTGCCAGTTATTCTTAGTACAAATCTGCCGTCTGAACTGGTGGTAGGAAAATAATATGACGATTCGAAAGAGCTTGTAATGTGCCTATTTGAATAAATAAAAAAAGACTTTGTGATCGACCGGCACCGGCGGGGCTGCGGATGTATCATAGTTTTTAGTCTGTATATCCCTCAAGTAGCTTAAGGAGGAAAGAGCCCGACAGACACCCGTCGCTTTTCCATGCAGTTAGACCTATTGCATTTTCGTGAAACAATTTATTTTTCTTTTTTTAAATTTGGGGGCACCTTTTAAAAAGAAAAGAATTGTCTCGGGTTTTTCTGATTGATTGTCCTAACGTAAAATACGTCTCCAGTAATTTTAGAAATGTAGCTTGTTTTTAATATATCTAAAAAATATTTGTCGCCCTACAACAGGGTGTGTAGAGTGACGTCACCCGAGGGTGAGCCACCCCACGTATCACCCTGACCAGGCACACCACAAATAATTTAGTTTATCACGAATCCAGTTTGTAGGTCATTTCAAATATATGATTGATCAATACTTTTGTGATTAAAATAAATATGCTATTTTAATTTTATGATTTTCAATTTGTTTTCAACTGTTTTTAAATAAATTTATAATTTATTTATCCACAAATTATGAGGATCACAACAAGAGGGCTCAAAAACAACGAAATTAATTATTGATTAAATTTAATTTTGAAAAAAAAACACATGTCATTTTTAAATATTCAGGCTGGACGGCTGGACACATCAGTCATTCCAACTTCAGAATGAAATATAGGTACTTCAGAAGTGTTTGCAAAATTAAAAAGTATAAAAAAATGTAATACAGGTTTCATTGTAAAATATATTGTACCATACCCAAAACACAAGCTGTCCTGGGACCTGTTGGAGCTGTGCGAATTGTATACAAAAAATATTTTAAGGAATTAACAAAAAAAAACCTTGCAACATTTTTTTTTACTATTTTTAATGAAGTAATTTTATGTCTTACCCTGCCATATTCATGGGTGAAAGCCTTAGAGATGGCTTGGCGTTGTAGGTTGGAGCGAGTAGTCAGGATTTCAATGATAGCTTGCTCATCCGTGCCAAAGCCCTTCATCGCACCACGCAACGCTGCTGCATCTTCAGCTGAATTGAAGTTGGGGATCCCGACAACAGTTGGCTCCCGCTGTTCAATAAGAATAGTGTGAATCTCTTTTCTAAATGTAATAAAAAATTATTTAAAGTAAAATAAATGCCACAGATTTGTATTAGAATGCTCATCAAATGCCACAATCATAAAAATATTAGTTTGGAAAATTAAAATTTGTTACAAAAATAATTTTTTTTTCTTATATGTCTCATAAATTTAATTTAATTTAATTCTTCAAATGTTATTTTTTTTATGTTATTCTGATTGTTTCTTAGAGTATAAAATAAATAAGACAAGGATTGTTTGCTGTGCGTGATGTCTTCACCTGTAACGTAGTGGCACTCGACGAGATATATTTGTATTGTTTTTTTTTTATGTTGTAATAGTGTACACTATATATATTTATAAATATATTATGCACAATCTGAAGTGCTGCCATCAAGCTAATAGTGTACACTATGTTGGTGAACTTAATAAATAAATAAATAAATCAGAGAGTGGCATTGAAAGGGTTAATTTAAAAAAATATATAGATTAATCATTTTTCCTTAAGATTCTTTTTCAAATTTTTCTAGGCTTTTGTTTTGTTTGTCTATTTGTTATTTATTATCCTCAAATTTTAATCCGCATTTGTGTTCTTTTAATTTATCATAAAACTACATATTCTTTTTCATAAATTTTAGATACATAATCAGATAAATGAAGGGCAAACCCCCTAAGGCGACTCTGATCTGTTTTTCATACCAAAGTTCTGTAATTCAAGTTTTCCTTCACTTGATTTATTTGTTTACGAAGGGCAAGGGCAAGTTTTCGGCGCAGTTTCCGCGCCTCCCTTCGCCCTATTCGTGTGCTTACGTCACCGGGAACCGCCCTTAGTCAATTTAGCATGAATAAAATAGTTATTAATATAGATTTCACTTACGTGAGACATTATTCGGCTGTGATTGGTGTTGACGTAGCCGCAGAAAAATGAATCCGGCCAAGTAGGCCAAATTAATTAAAGTTTGAAGTTTCTTGTTCAAATACGTTAATAAACATTTATTTAATCCTCTATTGATAGTAATGATTGCTTATTGTTTTCAATATACGAATAATTGTTTTATCCGTATTAAAAAACTTTATGTGCCACAAATTCCACAAACACTTCACACTTTGGAAGTCAGACTCAGACGGAAACTGAAAAAAAAATGCTGTTTGACAACTTTTGAATGAACGAAATAAAATATAATGAATGACAGAATGAATGAAACTACGTGATTCTGACATATCAAGAATACCAACCATACGAACCAAATTCGCGGGTTATTTAAAAATTCTATTTTTGTTAAATTAGAAATACCCCCACTTTTCCCGAAACGAAACAGCAGCGTCTTGTCAGCAACCAAAAAAGTAGGTCAAGTAGGTAGAAGGGAAGATAAAAAAAAAAAACACTCATATTGCTAATTAATTAATTTATATTTCCATACAATACTTAAATATTGTTGTTGTAAATCATACAACACAAAACATAACAGTAGTATTTTTAATACAGTTGCTCAAAAAGTGGCGTATTGCCCCTACCCTTGCAATATCCGAACGCTATACATCCCTACGTATAGCGTTCGGGATCTGGCATACTCGTGCTTTTTCTTTACCTTTTCCGAACTCTTTCCCAACTGTCAAAATAATGTCTATTACAAATTACAAAGAAAAACTCAACCACGAAGTTTTTACAAAAAAAAATCATAGTTTTTATGATTCATGCAAATATTTCACTAATTTGTTTCAATATCAGATTTAATGATTTGATTCAATGAGTTAGGTTAAGTTTCATTTCCAATTCATATCAATAAAAAAAATCTACTGAAGACTTGGCTGTATGGACATAGTTCCCTTTGCCTACCCAGAATGGGTAAAGAAAACAAAAAATCTCTGCTTATATTCTTTTACGGTTGGTGCCATTTTAAAAAAAAAAACTTTGCGAGGTTAGTTGTTTGTTTCACAAAATGAGTAATTAAATTGCTTAATTTTTTCGCAACTGTATTAAAAATAGTTGTTCAGTACACGTGCGGAACCGTCATTGCAACTTGTTCCGACTGTCAACCCTCACGTTCGGCTGCGCCTCGGCTCGGGTAGATATTTGTCGGAACTCTTTGCAATGACAGGCTTTCCGGCTTCCGCACTCGTAATGAAATATACTATTCTAAACACACCACCAAGACTTAGATAAAGGTCTAGCTATTGTCAGTTAATTTAGACACCACCATGACCTTAGACTAAACACGACCGTGTAGGTACTTTTCACTGCATCTAACTACAGACTAACTGAACTCTCATACAGAGATCAGATCATAAACTAAATTTAAAACTAAATATATGTAAAGAAAGTCATCACAGAAGAAAGTTGAATAAATTCAACAATTACAAAAAATTTAAGATTTTCTTTAAAAAAATATTACTCTTAGAACATTATAAAATTTATATTTTTAAGTTTTCTTTTATAGTAAGTATTAATTAATTGATCTGTCTATTGTGTTAGTAACTAAATTATGTACTTTTTAAGTAAGTAATTTGTCTTCATCATGCTTAGATATAAAAATACTTACTTAACTATTATAAAATTACTAATAATGTCAGTATTTTCTCAATGGCAAATTCACAAAAACACCGAAACAAACGGGTTTAATATGTGATATTAAAACTTCATTATTTTTTAATGCCTATAGTTAACCAATGAAAGAGATGACCAGGGTAGATAACTAAGAACATACATTTTGTGCTAATAAATAATGTTGCTTACATTATTAGCACAAAAATGTTATAAAAATTAATTGCATAGGTAGGTACAATATGAATGCTACTGTTACTACTGATAATAAAACTAGAGTAAATTTCTACATGTTTGGTAAACTTGAAACATATTTACGGCTCTGGTCATCTCTTTAATTGGCTGTGTACAATACTAACATGATTTTATCAGCCTTTGAGTTTGTTACACATGTTAACGATTGACACTTCGCCTGTTAAAACATATAACATGCTGCTTTGTTTGTTGGGAGGCCGGCAATAAGGCTATTCGTATACAACAATGCGGTAATTCCTGTCGATGTTGTCCACGTAGTATCCGTTCATATATGGGCTGGGCAGGATGTCCGTTAGCTGAAAGAATAAATATTAAATTATTATATCTACTAGAAGTCATATAAAAATACTAATGAGTGACCAATTTTTACGGTAATGACAGGAAACGTGTATGAATATACAATATTAATTATTAAGACAAGTAATTGTCTTATGGGTACCAGACAACATAAATATATGGTATTTTATGTGATTTCATGCACATTTGTCCCATGGCATATGATTCGTGTGTTAACAAACTCAACAGAATACAGCTATATTCTGTGTACGTAGATAAATAGATAAAACATTTGCCACATTTTACTCGAAATTGGAGACACATCATGACCGTAAAATACCTTGATACTTTAAAAAATATATCCCTTACCTATTTGAATTTGTGTGATGATTTGATGATACAACAAAGCCTTGTACCAAGTCAGAAAGATACAAATACAATTTTTTTATTCAAATACTCCTATTACAAGCTCTTTCCAATCGTCTTTCTTTAACCTACCACCAGTTCATACGGCAGATTTGTGCTAAGAACTAAACCCTGTTTCTTTTAACTTAACCAATTTATTAAACAATCTTAGCGTGTCTTTTTATTCAAATATCCATGTGTAAAATCGATAAATCGCCAGAACAATAAGAGTGTTGTGTTAAATGCCATTTCTAACTATATTATTATTATTTTGGTGTGAATGATTTTAATTGCCTATTTTCGTTAAAAAGACATGCTAAGATTGTTTACTACATTGGTCAAGTTAAAAGAAACAGGGTTTAGTAAGAAACTTAGTAATTTGCTCTTTTATATGGTTCTAAAGATACAAATAAAATTAAATAGTAAATTATCACAGTATTTAATTCAATTAAATAATTTCTACATTTTCAGGATCAGTTCATTATTCGGTCTTTAAAAAATTGAACAGTCTTTACAAAAATTTACTTAATTCTAAACAATGAATGTACTTATTAATACTATACACCAAATGTCGCGTTTTACATAGTCTATTCAGTTTGGCCAGTTCAGTTTAACAAAGTTTGCGTCTTAATTAAACCAATAGTGAGCCGCTAATAAGTGAAATAGTACTTTACTCTAACCTCAAGTTCGCTTCTAAGAGTCGGCATTGGAACGACGTAGTCACTATTTGCCTAATTTGAACACATTAATAGATGTTTTAGAATATCGCGAAAAGTTAGGATGCTATATACATCGACACTGCTGGTCGGCAAAATTAATATGAATATTTTACACGTTTACAATGAGAATTACACGCGTGGCGTATATTTCAGATTAAAGTACGCGCCGATTAAAGTTCTGCAAATTGCGGTGCCCAACAGGGTCCAAAATATTATAATTATGAACGTTTTGTACATTTTGGTTGCAATAAATGCTATGACTGATTGTTAAACGTGTTCTCTCGCGCACCACAATCGATGTGTTAACTCTTTATTAGTACACATATTTCCCGAGGTGAATATGCTTTCTCGACTAATGTGTATAGCAACCTACTACACGAATAATACCCAAAAAAATACAAGTACAAAAAATATTTTATAAAAAGCATCATCTACTCTCAAAGCGGACCAAGTCGGCAATTACATTGCAATAAAGAATACATATATTTTCTACAATATTTTTTTTAACAAATATACAAAGTTCTTTTTAGCAAGTCACTTCGGGAACAAGCCACTTTCATCTAGTTCCACTCATTAAAATTTCATTTTAGTATTAAAAATATATTTCTAATTTTAACCTAACACAATTATTTTAAGTCATTTTAAACACAATGGATGTCTTCTTTGACTATGAAAACAATCATTTGCTTCTTTTGAAAAAAAAATCTTTTGATGTAGAAGAAAACTCAACGCATACTTGAGCATAAATTATTGTGCAGCTTTTCTTATCGAATCTCTAAAATCATCACAGATGCGATTGATGGATGCCAAGTAGCTGCGTGGTGACGAGTGATCCAGTCTGGGCCGCGCGCCTCCTGTACGCCTCCGCTACAACAGCGGAACATACGCACTGGTTAACACGTTAAATGCCGACAACACGCCACGCGTATAATGATCAGCACACATAACTGCATACGCTGGGCGTGTATTCATAGTCAGCAATTTACATTGAAAATACAAGTGTTTTCATTTATTTTTCTATTACCAGTTTAGCCGTATTAACCAATATTAACTTATTGCCGTGATAGTGGGTTACAA
Organism: Endotricha flammealis; assembly: GCA_905163395.2. Lineage (NCBI taxonomy): Eukaryota > Metazoa > Arthropoda > Insecta > Lepidoptera > Pyralidae > Endotricha > Endotricha flammealis. The sequence goes on along the minus strand of LR990864.1, from coordinate 14,796,508 downwards.
TCAACGTGCTCGTACGCCGATAATGTAAACGAATAACAAATACTTATCAAAAAAAATATTCAAATATACAGCCTTATACATTTATCAAAATAGCTTATGATTAAATTCAATACAAGGCTTTGTTTATTATTTTACTAGTTCATGCATGGGTTATATGGGTTTTATTTCTGTCATTAATAAGTAGATGCATAAGTGTAGTGCGACACTATAAAAATATTCCATAGTTTTATTTATACTAAATACATTGACTGCGCAAAACAAAACGAGTAAGCTGTTTTTCACACGCTGCGTATCTTGTAACATAGCTAGCGTATAGAGCGTGTAGTTGAACTAAAAAGATACGCAATGCGTGTAGCTTTACAAGTGTATGTGTGTATGTGTATACATGATCATATTTCAAAAAACGCTGGGCGTGTACGCCATCTACATATTAAATGCGTTACTACACTTATCAAATAATCAATCATAGAAAACAGAAATTTACAGGAGCACTATTCCTGACTACAGTGGGACTTCGCCTATTTTATGACGGCACCCCCGTCTCTTTACTGCACGTACAACACACAAGCAATATGCGTCTTACATTGCGTGTTGGTACGCGGGCGGTAACTACTAGGTAATGGTAGACAAGCAATGTATTGGTCACAAACTAAATAACTCTATTTAAAATCTAATTAAAATTTATTTATTAAATGCCTGTATTATAACAATTTTATACTATATCGTACTTTCAATTAAGTGTAAATACCTGTGGGGCAATTCACGAAACAAGAACCGATTCTATTTCGATTCAACGACACTCGCTGTCTCACTCATACAAAATAGGAATTGAACGGGACAGCGAGTGTCGTTGAATCGAAATAGTGTTACGTGAATAAGGCCACTGAACTTGGATGGTGTCTTTTTTGTATGATCATCATCCGATAAGAATTATCCGTAATTCCCAAAAAGCGGGATACACGCAGACGAATTTGCGCGAATATCTCTAGTTACAAATATTATTTTACAAATAAGGGCAAGTCTAAAATAAACTAAGGGTAGGTACTAATTCACCAGCACCAGTATTACTGTATAATTCATGTAACAACTCCTCAAGGTTCACACGACTTACCACGCTCTCCGTCACTTCTGGTTCCACTTCCATAGCTGTCTCTTCCTCGTCATCATCCAGAATACAACCTGGAATGACAAACAGGTCAACAATAACATAATCCGGTCATTGTCATCATCATTACCAAGCCCGCGGAATGGCGCTGGTGACTTGTTACACGGGTTTCTCTAGAAACCTATCTCAGGCGTCAGGCTCACACAATACAGGTCAATTACGCCTAAGTTGTTTCATCCTTACTAATATTATAAATGAGAAAGTGAGTTTGTTTGTTATCCCTTCACGGCTTGACTAATCAGCCGATCATTATGAAAATTTGTATACATAATGTCAGGCAAGCGGTGGGGCATGCAGTAATGCATTTTTCTCACTATAATAAAAAAAAAGGGGTACAGAGCCCAACATAGGCTAATTTTTATCCCGTGAAAGTATGTCATTCCAATGGGAAAATATTTTTCTACTATAGAGGGCGCTGCATCGGCCAACAGATGGCGCCATATGTAGTTCTATGTCATAAAATATGGTTGGTGGATCTATGTCATAAAATTAACCGCGGGCGAAGCCGCGGGGAAAAGCTAGTCGTTCATAAGTACTACATCTAAGTACCTCTTTGTGATTGAGAAATAAATAATTTTTATTATTATTATCAACCCATAATCATCCCACTGCAGCCAAAAGGAAGAGGGAAGTACAGGGACACCTTTCGCTAAGAAAAAGAGGGGACTTATTTTTACCAAAGTGCACGCGGACGGAGTCGCAGACCTCAGCTAGTAAGATATATATAAGATGTAATACAAAACACTTTATTGCCATTAAAAATATAAACATAATAGCTTTTTTGCCGGCAACTTCGTCCGCGTGAAGTTCCGGACCCGTTCCCGTGGGAACCACATTGTATTTTGGGAAAAGCTAAAGCCTATGTCACTCCCTGATAACGTAGCTTTCTACTGGTGAAAGAATTTTCGAAATTGGTCCAGTAGTTTCGGAGCCTATTCAATGCAATCAAACAAACGATCAAATCTTTGCTCTTTATAATATTAGTATAGATAGTATAGGCAAAGTAAAAAAAAACAATATTAATGAACAAAAGGCGGTCTTATAGCAAAAGCAATCTCTTCCAGACAACCTAGTAGAGGTGGAAAATAAGAATTATGTGGCGAAAATATATACCTAACAAAATTACCTAATGTCTAATGTATACAATCACAAAATTAACTCGGTACACTCACTACTGCACATGCGACCTTGTCGCCGTAAACCAGCAAGACACAATAATACCTAAATATATGTTTATATGTTACGGCCAAAGTAATAAATCCGGATATTATATATACTGTCCAGCCATTATTTATAATGTCTACTCAATTTAGACAAAGTGATAAATTACACAGACTTAATCACATTAACTATCAATTTTATATAATATCTTCGAAGATTTGGATAAAGTAATAGAACAAGTAAATTAATCACTTTGTCCGGACATTATACATACCAGCAGCGGGTCAAAGTTAGCCAAAGTAATAATACGCGGAATAGAAAAATTCGCGCCTCACTCGCTTCGCTCGCTCGGCGGTGTTATAATCACAAGATAACCCTAACATAACCCATCAATGTCTGCTGGTATTCAATTTTTCTTAAGATTCCGCGTTTTATTACTTTGGTAACTTCGACCCGCTGTTATGAATAATGTCCGGACAAAGTGATTATTTTATCACATTGTCTAGACAATTTGGTTATTATATATAATGACCAGTCATTATGTATAATAGCAATTTAATCACAATGACTGTAATATATATATTAATTTAAATAGATATGGAAAAGCGGAGTCTACTGGTATTTTATCACTTAAAAGTAGGCTCCAACACCAGTTATGTTAAATGTTAAATGTATAACAATTTACCAGAATAAACTACTTTGTATTTTGCATATATAAATAATACATACTTAAATAATTAACGAATATGCTAGAAGGTATAGCTTTTGACTATTTATTTTTTAACTAAAAATACTTTAAACTAAATAAAGCTTGCCGCAACAGCTAGAGGTAGAGAGTTCCATAGATGGACAGCCTGGACTGTGAAAGAGTCTGAGTAAAATCGAGTAGAGTGCATACGAGTTTTAAGGCGGAGTTTTAGGGTACTACGTAGGTTAAGTCCTTCGTGGAACGTGAAGCGTTCTCTAAGATAAGGGGGAGAGTAGGGATTAAAAAGGATAGAATATAAAAGAGAGACCATATGTAGGTTGCGGCGATAGCGAATCGGAAGCCAACGAAGCAATATATTCATTCTATTCCAATATACTTGGCACAAAAACTCCAAACAATCATCTCGTCTGATTTAAAATATAAATCGATGTGAAATAAACACGAATCGATAAAAAATCACTATTAGGGTAAAGCACACAACATTTGGGCAACAATAAAGTAAGACAAACTAATCCAAGCACTATCGTTGAATTTCTCTGGAAATATTGTACCAAGTATATTGGAATGGTATATACATCAATTTATTATTATGTATCGTTTATTAGAATAATTTAAATTCAGAACGATAGTCAATTTTTTTTAGGAAACGTATACTGAAATTTCATTGGTTGCGTAATTATTCCTCGCGCATACTTTCACTCACACGCACACACAAACACACCTCATACATGCATTATTCAAACATACCTGTGAGCTAAAATTTAATATTTATAACCTTTACTTTGAAATAGATTAAATGAAATTAATAGTTAAGTTCAATACATGTAAAATTGTTGTTTACTTTCTTACTGGCTGAAATATGTTACAAAATAATTTAAGTGTTTTGGAAGAGCGGGGCCTCCTGTCACAGGCTTTGTTAAATCGCCTACTACAGTGCTACAATGCTATTTATGAACGTGACCGAAATTGGAACTACAACTCCCGTTCAAATTGTATGTCACTTTTCGACAGTTCGCCTTTGACAAAATGTATGAAAATATGCCACAGTAACGCCCTCCTACAAACGTCACTCACGTTCATAAATATCATTGTAGCACTGTAGGTTGGCCTCAGTTAATTGCATGTTTTATGAAACTTTGACAGAAATAAAGAAATTTAGAATATTTTTTTTTTTATTTTTTTTTATACTACTAGGGTGGCAAACATAGTTACGCCCTGTTGATGGAAAGCATCACCGTAGCCTATAGACGCTTGCAATACCGGGGGTATCACTCACGCGTTGCCAACCCTCCCAACCCCCAAGTGGAGCTCAGGAGACCTTACGCACCGTAGGAACACAGCATGGCCGAGACCAATGCTATTTGACTACGATCTTCTGTAAGGTAGAGGTCCTTCCCCAGACGGGCTGCTCCGATTTGAGCGGATTATCCACTGTGCCCTACCTCTCTTAATCATTGCTATTGGTTGCGTTGCCATTGCGAACTTTGCTATTGGCTGATACAATGATGTTCTCACTCTGTGCATATCGGAAATGTGCGAGGGACATACTTTTTTTTGGTAAAAAAAAAACCGACTAAGTGCGTGTGTGTTTGTCATATTTTTATTTGTGATGCTGCTACCCAAATAAAGATAAAGTATGTACGGTTATCTTCCTAGTTTCCTCGTAGTGATTATAAAATGACTCCGCCGCTAATTGTCTTGACCTACAAGAGTTCATAATTTTCTACAAAACAAACTCATTATTATAGAATATTTATAAATTTTATAATTAAAATAGAGATAGCAACAATGAACTCTATTGTGGTTAGTCGACTTAATACAGGTTGATAATAAAAAATATAATTTACAAATAACTCCTACTCCATACATAACTTCGTTAGCAATAAGGCCGCCTTTCCTTTGTATTACTTTTGTCGTCTGTGTCAAATAGAGCATATTCTATTTATCATTTTTCACATTTTCAATCCGCATTGGAGCAGCGTGGCAGAGTACGATCCCTCCCTCCGATTGAATGGTTTTATAATAATATGATGATTTCGTAAGTTAATTATAATTTTTTTAATTTATTTAGTTATGTAAAACGGGGCTTGAACCTGCGATTTTCGACCTCAGGTCCCTGACTGAGAGTTCTGAGAGTCCACACACTGGTAAAAAATGGAATTTCTGATCAACTCACCTCCATGAGGCATAGTCAGCCAGAAGTTCGACTTCAACGTATACCAGATGCCAGGTGGTATCCGTAATCTGGCATCAGCACCTACTGATGCTGCAAGTGTTTTCGCCGCATCCACTAAGAGTGAGGCCCGCCATGATGACGCGTAGATCAGCCTCATCGAAGACTGGGCTGCTGTGGAGCACATCATGGGGTAGAGGGCTTGATGGCGACGGAGATTGTAGAATGATATGCCTGTAAACAATTTCATTTATTGTTATATATGAGAAAGTGAGTTTGTTTGTTATTTCTTCACAGCTTGACTAAGCAGCCGATCATTATGAAAATTTGCATACATATTGTTAGGGGTACAGAGCCCAACATAGGCTACTTTTTATCCCGTGAAAGTATGTCGCTCCAATGGGAAAATATTTTTTCTACTATAGATAGTGGGTGCTGTATCGGCCAACAGATGGCGCCACAATTCGCACCATGGGTTGTTTTGTTGTCAAACGAGATCTATGTCATAAAATTAACGCGAGCGAAGCCGCGGGGAAAAGCTAGTTAATTATAATAATAAATGAGGAGTTCGATGGTGTCGCACTTTAAAACGAACACGGGGGTTAAGCAACGTATTGTTCGTTCTTCGGAGGGCACGTTAAGTCGTCGTTTCCAGCTGTTGACGATGGGTGACTGTCGTTAAAGTGATTGCTCAAACTAACAAAAATAAAAAAAAGTTAAAAATGTAAGAAAATGACCTAGTCAAATAGGTGGCCTTCAGCCAGACGGCTTGAAAATATTGGCCCCTGCCAATCGACACTGGAGAAACGTGGCAGAGTACGCTCTAAGTTATTGGATGATATGATTACAAATGGATCCATTATTTACTTTTAGGCCATCCTGTGTTAATCTGTTGTTAAAATATATAGGTTACTGAGCTCAATTGTGAGGTGACATTAATGCTATCTCTTACGACCCAGTACTAGTCGGCTTTCGTACTAATCTGTTTCTAGGTTACACTGATTACAAGTACATGACCCTACGCTGCGTGATAACAACATTTGTACTATGAGAATATTGTTTTTCTCTTTTAACTATAAACCTTATCTCAATCAAATAGAGAGAGAGAGAGAGAGAGAGAGAGAGGGAGAAAAAAAATTGGATGCGATTTTGTGATTATATTTTAACGATAAGATCTTAGAATTATCCAAATTCCATCATAGGTCCGCGCGAGTGCCCGTGGCGGTCACCCGCGCGGGGCACTTTGTGAATGAACATGAATGAACCCGCGGCAGGTCCCGCTTGACGCAGTTTCGGCCCTTAATGTTCAAAGTTGCTAATAGCTGGCGTGCGAGTGATACTCTGGTAGTCTGGTGTTACAAGCGTCCATGCCTGCGGTGACCACTTACCATCAGATAGATAAATCATTGTATTTCCATTTGTATCTCCAAAGCACATAAAATGATAGAAATAAACAATTAATGTTATCATCATCTGGTGGGTTATATGCTTGTTTGCCACACCACAGGCATGGTATTAAAAAATATATTAGTATGTATTATCACTTACCCTGCGGCTTTCTATTCAAGTAGAACTCCAGTGTGCCATGCCACATGTCTAGTCTGACGCCGATGATTGTTCCGCGACAGAAGCCGACAGTGTCGCGGGCGACAGTCGCGTCGTGTCGCACCGCGCCCGTGTAAGACAGCCCGTACGACTCGCTGTCTTGTCCTAGTAGCGATGTAAACTCGAATTGGGAGTCAGACACGTTCACTTTACTTGTACCTAGGCCGACCATCTGTAATTATTAAATTATTTGATTTAAGACTTATATGTAGAAAGGTAGGGCGGATAATCCGAATCCGAGCTCAACTTGGTGGGGGGGGGGGAGGGTTGGCAACGTGTGAGTGATACCCCCGGTATTGCAAGCGTCTATAGGCTACGGTGATGCTTACCATCAGGCGGGCCGTATGCTTGGTTGCCAACTTTGTCGCAAAAAAAAACAACAGCTATTTGAGCTCGAGTCGTCACATCATGGTTCCCAACGGAAACGGTTCGCCTCAGGGGAAAGCCAAGGATTTTTTATTTTATTTTTTATTCAGGTACACCAACAGGTTACATGTTCACATTAAAAATAACATCATAAGGTACTTAATCTAGCATGAAACCCAATTAAAGGTGAACACAACATTGTCGTATATTATACAAACATTTAAAATACAATAGATAATTGAAGTAAAGTAGGTTAATAATACTACTACATACTACAATATTAAAGTCAATTAGACTAACAAAACTATGCAGTTTAGCTAATAGTGCCTATTTTCATTGCGATAATGACTGTATTTTATGTTTAAATTTTGGATAAAGGCTGCGATGGTCGGACGACTTGACTGCCTTTTGTGGAGATTGGGAGAAACTTGGAAGTGTAAAGAGGAGGCTTTTACCCAGTACGTCGACCCTAACCATGGTTTGGAAAGGTTTCAACGACTTTGACTGCCTTTTGTGGAGATTGGGAGAAACTTGGAAGTGTAAAGAGGAGGCTTTTACCCAGTACGTCGACCCTAACCATGGTTTGGAAAGGTTTCAACGACTTGACTGCCTTTTGTGGAGATTGGGAGAAACTTGGAAGTGTAAAGAGGAGGCTTTTACCCAGTACGTCGACCCTAACCATTGTTTGGAAAGGTTTCATCTCAAGCTTCTCCGTGTTTCGGAGGGCACGTTAAGCCGTCGGTCCCGGCTGTTGTCGATGAACAGTCGGTTGCCTTCAGCCGGCTTGAAAACACTGACCTAAAGGAATTTGTAATAAGTATGATGTAAATCGTAAATTCTTTCCAAGTATCGTGACGAATTTACACAAATATCCATCCACTATTTCAATTTTTTTTTGTTACAAAACATTACGATAAGATTACAATAACAGAACCTTTGACAGCATGCCAAACTGTTCCACTAGTTGACATTGGGCAATACGCCAAAAAGAAAGTATGTGAACATCACAGGCGGAAACAATACTGTTCATCTATTCTATACTAACAGTATAAAATTGAAAGATTGTATTGTTTGTTTACATTGAATAGGCTCCGAAACTACTGGACCGATTTGAAATATTCTTTAGGCGTTGGGAAGCTACGCTATCCTCGGGTGACAATGCTATATTATATACTTTATTGTGATCCTAACTAAAAAGCGTTCAAAGCCAAGCCAGGGCTGGCCACTAGGTATTTATACAATAAATATTCCATTTCTCATTCCATTGATTGAGTAGAGTTAAGTGCGTATTACACTACACGATATTCAGAGTCTAACAAAAGAGATGGTGCAATACAAATAAGCGAGAAGCACTTACGACTTCTCACTTCTTAGTATTGTACCATCTCTTTTGTTAGACTCAGAATATCGTGTAGTGTAATACGCGCTTCACAATCATAATAGTTCATAAAGTCTTCAGCAAGCTTAATCAATAAACTAGATTGATACATTGTTTCAATGATTGTTGCACTTCTAGTCAAGGAAACTAGATTAAACAATGTACATTTATGTTAATGTCAAACTAGTTAGAGATAAGATTGTATATAAAGAATACATTATTACATGACAGTATAAGACAACGGATAATTTAATAAATACTTATAATCCATAGAAAACACCGAGAATCGAGAACAAACACGAAATGCCATCACATATATGTTTGCCGCGAGCAAGAATCGAACCCGCGCCCTCCCCATCTGTCAGCTATTTGATGAAAAGCATAAGTCGGCCTATTTTATCAATACTACTATATTGTCAATAAAGATACATAAATTACTATGTTATTACAACTCATTATGCATCAAAATGTTATTGCACTGAGCATTTTTATCTGATACAGGCGCCTAGGCATAGACTAACGTAAATAAACTCGTTCATAACACAAAGAGTATGAAAAATTCTTTACTAAGATTACCACATCTTAAATAAATACAAAACTCGTGATATTTTTATAAAATAGCACACAACGTTACAACATATAACATCTGGGAAAGAAATACCTAGATGGGATTTTTTTGACAATCTGGTGGCGCGTTAGTAGTGATTATACCTTCGCCACCAAAGAGTGCGGGTTTGATACCCCCTCGGGACAAATATTTATGTGATGGATGGATGTTTGTCTCAAGTCTGGATGTTTTCTTTATATTCGTCTAGTAAAAGAAAGTAGAAAAGTATTTACATTATAAATCCTTTGTCTGGTACCCAAACATGTTAAGCCTAGCTGCGCATATTAGCTACACAATATTCAGGGAAAACAAAAGAGACAGTGCAATACTAAGAAGTGAGAAGTTGTAAGTGCTTCTCGCTTATTCGTATTGCACCATCTCTTTTGTGTAGTGTAATACGCGCTTTACGTAGGGAACCAGGTGGCACTGTGTAAATTGTGTAGAATCTATTTCAATAGCATATCCTGCATTAAGTGTTATGCAACTAAGATCAGACAAAGAAATCTCTTTAACTACATTCACAAGATTTATGCAGCTCATTAATAACTATAACCATAAACTAAATTACAATGACAAGAAGTTGTCTAAAATGTCAATACTGATAAGAGATAACAGTCAGACAGAGGACTAGACGAATATAAACAATTGACCTAAATCATGAATTTTGTCTGGAGGTCAACAACACATGATACTTGGAGAGAAATCTTTAAGAAATTTTATTCAAAAACTTCGCATAAAAGCTTTTAAAGTACAAAAATTTGCTGACAAAAATTCATCCCATTTTTCACTCCACATTTGACAAGGTGATCATGTCTTTGAATGTCCAGTGAAATATTTACCTGTCTGTAAAGTATATGTAATGTATGGCTTTTTTTTTGTTTAAAGTCAGGAAAATGCATTACTGCATGTTCCACCACTTGGGGAAGCGACGAGGGTCTGTCGGGCTCACCTCTCCAGCCAATGAGGGACACCGACTAAAAACCTGACTGTCTGCCACCTTGTCCGCCTTCACGTGGCGGGGTCCCAGGCATTGGTGATACTTCCGCAACCCCGCCGGCGGGTGTCCGTGGACCCATCCCAAGTAACTTTAGTGCTACATTTTAAAAATAAATGTTTTTTTTTATTTTTTTATAGTTTCTTATTTAAAAAAACATTCTAATACTTACAGTATCCGTGCCATATGTTTCTGTGAGCATCTTGACTTCCCAATAATAATGGTGGTTAAGTAGCATAGGTTTGTCTCCTTTAACAGCAGCTGTGCCGGAGCTGTAGAACGGGTGGAATGTGACCTGCTTCTGATCATCGCTGACCACTACTCTGCTAGTGCCAGTTGAATCAATTTGCAGCCATTTCCATTCATTTCCTATAAAAATAAAGATAGATTATTTTATATTATCAATAATTTATTTTTTTATATTTGTCAGCCCAGTGGTGTTCCTTTACCTTCGGAATCAGAGGGTGCATGTTCAATCCCTGCTTTGGGCAAATATTTTATGTTTTTAAAATATTATTGAAAGAAAAATTTCAAGTATAAAAGTTTAAAAATTTTCAAATATCACAAAATAACAGAAGAAAAAGTTCACAAAGAAAATAGTAAGTGCATTGCTCTGTCAATGATCTACATTGTAATCACAATATTTAATATATAATTCTATGACCTCATGTGAGATGGTCAGTATTGACAACACAGAATCTTGCTTTGTTTTATACCACATTAATGGAATAGAACTTCCAGACATGGGAGTACAATAAGATAATGACTTTACTTAGATAGATGGACTTGTGATACATACCACCACTGTCTTCTCCACACGAGCACTCGTTCATCCTCTTCCAGGCCATGGGAGCCCACTTATTCCAGCACTGACAATATGGTTTCGCATGAGCCTTTGAACTTGACTTGTTAACAGACGTCACAAACATGTTGCACTTCTATACACTAATAAAGCAAACGAACACACAAAGTTCTTTTACGGAATCAGCAGTTGCAGTTTAAAGAAATAAATAAATTGATTGATTTGATTAATTTGATACAATCACAACAATAATACCACAATGTCAAATTCAAACTGACTGAAATCGTATGGCTGGCGGCTGGTGAACGTCGCTCATATTTATAACATTCATGTTTTCGTTTAAAAACTTACTATACTATAGTTTACGTCAACGTCAGTCTTAAATATATTCTGGCAAATGCAAAGGTGAAATCATAATTTCAGACTGAAAATACAGGAATAATGTATTTCCTGAAAAATATGGAAATACAATCATTATTATTATTCGATGATTTTCACGAAAAGAAAGGAATATCCAGGAATAACAAAAAAGCGAAAGTTGTATTGATTTCTGAACGCGCTCTGTTTGTGGCCAACCAAAAATAAAATAGAACTTTCCGGATGCTTCCGGATGTATCCGTCTGTCTATTTTGTCAATGGCGGGAAGATTCGAAAGCCATGTTGTGATTGTGAAAGCCACCCCTTGTTACATTTTTTTATATAATTAATTGTTGTGAACATGTGATAATTATTATTGTAGTTATGTAATTTATAAATTCATAATATTTACGTCAAGTATTGTCTATTATCAAAGATCCTATTTTATTGATTTGTTTTTGAGTCTAGGGGTTGGTATTCCTGACTGTTTTGATATGCGCTGCGCTTACCTTGCGCCCCGCCCACTAATGGCTGTCAATTGAGACAGCTAATGTAATTTGAGAATATTTTTTAAATAAAAATATCTTCTTCTTGAAAAATCATTCTTTAGAAAATAAATTCGTGTACAGAATGAGATAAATAAGTTAATTTAACATAGGAAAATATTCTTAGTGCTTGTGTAAATATGTATGGTATAGCATGGTAATTTTTACATTAGAAAAAAATATTAATGGATTAGATGTATTGTTAGTATTTGCAAAGGAAAGTATCAGTTAATAATAACCAAATGTTTCTGTAAATATTCGACAGCTTATGAGCATATAGGTATGTAAAATTACTTATATTTCTAAATATTTTTTATTGATAACTGTGTACTTAAAACTTTTAAAATATTTTTCTTTCAGTAAACCTTGCTTAAAGATGAGCAACTGTATATCGATATCACGCCAGTGAAAGCTGTGAAGTTAACGATAAAGTCTTACTGCACAAGTTCCGATGCATTTCTGGATAGATAAACGCAGCCAGTGCGCTTACAGTGGCCGCCATCGTGTGCCGTCTTCTTTGTCAGCTGGTAAATATATTTCCTTTATTTTGAAGCAATTTTCATAGACTCAGTGATCAGACAGACTTATATATCAGGAGGTCCCGGTTACGAATCCCGGTCGGGTCATGATGAACGAACGAACTAAACAAAACTTTTTTAAATTAACCTGGGTATTGGATGTTTATCTATAATATGTATTTGTTTTAAAATATAGTATTGTTGAGTTAGTATTTCATAACACAAGTCTCGAACTTACTTTGGGGCTAGCTCAATCTGGGATTTTTCCCTAAATTTATAGAACCATGGCAATAAGTTGTCGTTTTTTGAATGTGTTAAAAGGAGTCCTGCTTTAGTTAGACTTACTTTTTTCTCTTGGGAAATAATACTATAAACATTTAGTGGAGTCAACTTTTTTTGAAAAAAAAAACAGGTAATTAATGTTGAACAGGAGGCTGATTTGTCATTCATTTTTATATTGTTAATATTTTAATAAATTATTAAAAAGCTTATGTTTACAAACTAAAATAATTCTGTAATAATTTAAAGTGCCTGGCCTTTTTACCCACAAGTCTGGCCGAACTTGATACCACCCCACCCAAGGTGGCAAGTTCTGTTCATGTTATAATCATCACATGCCATAAGCAGGACTATTTAGCACCGCACCTCAACACAAAAAACATTGAGTGACGTTCATGGCAGTATAATGTAAACATATTATTACTGCTGGAACTTATTGCGAGCATTGGGATTCTGTAAAGCCAAATATAGTTAATAAACAAATAAATAAGTAATATAAAAACGATTAAAAACACTTAATATAAGATTTAAGAGATTTTACCAACTGTGATGTTTTTTAAAATAGTCTTTTTAACTGACTTCAAAAAAGGAGGAGGTTCTATGGTTCATTGTATGTATGTTTTTATTATTTTTTTCCTCCTTACAGGTTCCTGTACTTCCTGATAAGTTCCAGTTAGAGTATCTTAGATTTGATTTGATTTAATCATATTTAAAACGGTAAATTTTGCCCCTAATCTTCCTAAGCATGATAAAATTCAAAGATAAATGTGTGAAAGCTTATAATTCGGCCTCATCACTTGATATGTATTTTGACTACATATACTAGTTGTCAAAACGGCTGACTCTCGCAGACGTAACATAGAACGAAGTTAGAAACTTACCTATTACTCAGTGAAAAACATCAATCGATTTTTAATTGTTTTATAAACTGTGATCCTAAATTGTGGCGCGTACTATATCTGTTAGTTTTCTTCATAAAGTAAATTTGTTAAATGGGTCCAGAATCAAATCTCAATCATCAAATCAAACGGATCATGGTTTCTCCGGGAGATGGCACTGGAAGAAGAAGATAAAGTGAAGTGTGTGGGTGTGCGCAGGTGTGGGGCGGTCCCGCGGGCGCGTGTGCGTGGGCGCGGGCGGCGGCCGCAAGGGCATGGCGGCGCCCGTGCATCGCTTCGCCGCCGTCGACTGCCCGCCGAGGCGCCCGCACCGCACGCACAGGCACTACAAGTACATACACGTTTAATCTTATTTCTTTAGAACATTTATTTAGTGATGCATTGAAATGAGGGGGGCATGGAGTAGTTTGTCGACCAAACCTGCCTATGAAACTGACATAGTCAAACATGGGTAAAAGCCTCTGAAAAAATAGAGAAAAAAAAATGTTTAGACATTGTAGTTAAAAGCCCTGCAAACTGTGGGTTTCCATTTTTGTTTCCATGAACAAACCTATAGAAAAATCTCTAAATTGTAGGTAGAAATTACTTTAAAGTCTTTTCGCATAGCTCTCGAAATCATTATTTTAAAACAGAAGTACTGTCTCTTGTGGTAATGACAGAGCGCTCTTTTCATCATCATAATAAAAAAAACATTGTATTCTCAGCCCATCTCTAAAATAAGATTTTCTACCTATCTTATGATAGATAGAATGATCTTCCCATCTTTTGTATTCAAGAACTTATGATATATTTATGCTGTATAATCAGTGCGCCGCCTATGGCGCCGGTGCAGTCCAACCGTCGCGGCGGCGCCGGCGCGGCTGGTGGCTCAGCAGAAGAGACCAGATTATACGTAGAAGAACCACAGCCGACCATCGCCAGCTTAGCAGCAGCTCGCAGCGTCACCCCCGACACGTTACTAAGAACTGCGGCTCTTGGACTCCACTCATCGCCTGTCATGGCGCCGCACCTCAAGTTCGGCATGATGGTCTCGTTTACGCTGGCGGCGGCATTTCTAGCTGGTGCCAAGTATTATTTCGATAGGCAGGTATGTATCCCCAATCAGATCTAAAAAAAAAGAAATATAGTTTATAACCTTTATAGAATGTTACGTCTGTCACATGTTGATATTTCTATTAAAATAGTTGCTCCAACCGAGAATGATATTTCACCGAATACTGGCATTAATGTCCTGTAATCACGTTATACAATTTAAAATTAGCTTTTTGTCCTTGGTTAATTAAATAAATTCTAACGTTGGTTTTTGTTTTCAATTTAATATTTTCAGTGTGTGATTACAAAATATAATATGTGTTGATTTGTACAATTGCAATATTTGTATAGAAAATCGTGAGAGGCATAAATGATTCGATAGTACCATTGAATTATTTATGCCTCAATTAAGAGTCTTATACAGATTCCAGTATTATTTTTTTTACTTACAAAGTTTTGTGAGGTTTTCTGAATAACCTCTATCAGAACGCAGAATAGACTCTTCGACAATGTACATTATTAGGAGATGTTCGTGCAAAGAGTTTTTTATAATTCGCTGGCCACGGCTGGTCCCTATATATTTATTTATATAAGGAATACTTACTACATTACCGTGTGATACCGAAGAATTTACAAATTTTCATCGGCGTTTCTTTTTGCCGCATACTGAGTGAGAGGCGATTTGTGTCCACGATCCGCGTGACAGTGGCGAGTTTCGCACGGGGTGATTTCATAACAAACTTAACATGGTATTGTGTGCCACCAGAGCGGATTTTGATTTCGTGAAAAATATTAAATTGAAATGTAAGTTTATTATAATGTTTTATTCACATATTCGTATTCAGTACATATCAGCAGTAGAGTCGTCTCCATAAATATTGCAACTGTAAAAATCAACGCATTGTATTTACCAAGTTCAACTAACCTTCCTCTTAAAAAACTCTCATCAAAATCCGTTGCGTTTTAAAAATCCAAGCATACATTGGGAGTATTGGGACAGACAGACAACTGGAAGCTACATTTTATACTATGTAAAGATTGTAGATATCGCTATTAATGCAATAGTGTTACAACTGAATATATGTCTTCTTTCCCTAGCTGGTCCGCGACAAGCAGGCGGTCGGTTCGGGCGAGGCGGGCGTCGTGTGCGCGGTGGTGGCGTGCGTGTGCGGCGTGGGCTGCGCGCTGTCGCTGTGCCGCGCCAAGCCGCCGCCGCCCGCGCCGCCCGACCGCGTCTCGTCCACGGCGCAGCGCCGCGGGGGCTCGCCGCCGCCCGACGCGCCGCTCGCCACCGTCACCGCCGAGCGCCCGCCGCCGCCCATCAACATGCCCATGAGCATGAACATGAGCATCGCCGAGGCGCCGACGCCTGCTGCAGAGTTGCCGCCGCCGTACAACATCGCCGTGCTCATGCCCACGCGCGTCTCGCCGCCGCCACCTGCCTACAGGTACCTCTTTCATTCTGTTGCCTGGAGTTTCTTTGTAACGGAGTACGACGACCGAACTAGCCAGTCACTTTATGGTAAGCAATCGCCGCTTCATTCTTTGATACGAATTGGGAAAGAGAAAAAAAATTAGAAGGCTCATCGTACGTGTATACTACGGTTGTTGTATGAAGACCCTTTTATTTTTAATGCATACATATTATAGTTACCACACGAAACATACCGGTATTTCACGTAACGTAAACTTTCTCTGATGGTAAGCATTTTGTCTCTTGTTTCAGTGCGCTCAGCTAGCTGCCGGACCACGCGCACCAGGAGTTTATCATATAGGCCAATAGCCAAAGGAGGGTGAGGTTCTATAACTGCATAATAATCTCAAGTTAAAAAAATATTTATATCTTAGCGAAAATATCTGCTACACACAGTTACATAATATGAAGTGATTTGTTGTGTGAGTTGTGACTGTTTGGAACTAAATGAATTTTTTTAATGTGATGTTCACAAATTCTGTCAACATTTTTTTAAATAAACATGCAAAATGTTTTAAAAGTATGAATGTTTTGTATAACGCCATCTAGTGGTTTAGTTCCAAACACATTCCACTACACTACGTTTCATATGAATATACGTATCCCGTGCTATTTATATTGCTTTATTAACTTGTAAACATAGTTTTTCGTCACTTTATATGTCAAATTAATAATTCAATAGTGTTGCAATTTAAAATATGTCAGACTTTGCAACACATTATTATGAGACCCGAGACGATCAAGTGCAGTTGACAAGTCTCCCGTGCTTATCAATTTCAATTGATGGGAGACTTGACGCCCATTTAATGTGCCGTCAAATGCACACGCCACAATCGCCTACTGATCTGTCCCGTCAAGTGCGATCAAGCCGTAGATGCTTGATAGCGTCAAGCTGGGTAAACGGTTAATCTTCAATCACGTAAACTTTTCAAGTGCACTTGATCGTCTCAGGGAATAATGCGATCGTATCTTGATACTTTTATGGAAGATGTTATATGGAGTTTTAGAATCCTATAATAATTTTGACGAACCAACAAATAAAATTGACATACATTATTTTTACAATAACTTTGTCACTGAGCTGATTTTTTGATAAGTATCAGTTAACCTATCTGTTGAAATATATTTTTTGGCAGAAATTAACTTGAACTTATCAGTAACCAAAGAAACGTGCTATAATTTTCTTTAATCCAAGTGCTATGGGAAAATTCCTACCTAAAATTTAATCTTATACTGCAGACATAGTACACAAATAAAATAAATATTCTGACTTTTAAATCAAAATATTAATATGAATTAACTGATTATTAGTTATACACTGTTATTATGGAAAACGCCACTAGTGTATGGGGCTGTACACACAGGGCGTGTTTACTATACGCCGTTTTCACGCATGGCGTACTGTTACGATAATGCTGACACAGTAATCGTGCCAGTACCATTTTGAACATTAATTTTTATTCATTCTATACCTTTTAATTGTGTATTTTCTTAGTTATAAACTTGTAAAGTTTTTTATTGAACTTACTTCTAGTGTAAACAAACTTCGTCACAAAAGACTCTCTTGATCCGCCCCGTAACAGTATGTACCTTCTGTTTTTAACGTTGTTACAAACTAGCCATCAGGCTAGAAGTATAAATACTCTGATAGCATTATTATTTTTCACTTCTCATGCTCAGAAAATGCTTATTTGCGCAGGATATAGGCTGCACAAAATCGAATTTTGTGCACAAGGGCAAAAACGTATCTACCTATAAATGTATCTATATTAAGGCAAAGGAAATAAGCCATACAGCCAAACACAACAAAAAGTTCAGAGATAGAATTTGTTATTTTATAATATTTACTTAAATTTATTTGCCTTATGTGTTTTTTAAGTCATAAAAGATATTAAAATTTAAATTAAAGTACGGTAGGTTATTTAATTAATTTAAGAAAATTATTTTATTACAAAATTAATTTAATAGTATAGGCTGTATAGGTCTGCAGCCCAAGTCTAATTTCAATGTCGCAAGATTAAAAAAAAAGCGGCGGGAAAGGAGAAACAGGTCTTGTTTTTCGTGCGTTTATTTGTTTATTTCCTCGCAATCGAAGTGAAAAGCAGAGTTTATAACTCGTCCACAAAACCATTTCTATCCTCGACATTACTATCAGCCCTCGCCTTCGGCTCGGGCTGCTAAAAGTCTCGGATAGAAATGATTCGCTTTGTGCACTTGTTGTAAAATCTACTATTTATACCTTTTTAGCTGTCATATTGCCTTTTGCTTATCTTTTCCTTTGTATTCTCTCTACCTCACTTGTATTTCTTTGTTATTTTATTTTACTTTGAGCCCTAGATTTTCCTCTTGATCTTCATCCCCTCATTTACAAACGTGTTAAGTTATACGCAATGGGCAAAACAGTTGCAATTATGTAAAGTCCAACCTATCATGTTAGTTGAAATATTTTTATTTAAAAGACGAATAGTTTAGTTTAAACAATTATATAGCGTAATACTCACTATATACATACTGAACCAATGCTGCAGTGATAAGGTTAAATAAATTAAAGTATAGCCCGTTAAATATTAACAAATTGTTTTTTTAGTAGAATATCTGTTATCTAAATGAACCTTACCCATGGCTCGTCCATTGAACTCCTGTAGTAGCGCGTTAGTTGTAGTATTTTTACTCGAATATTTTTAATGATAGACTGGGTTCAAACGCAGGTATTTAGTTTTAGTTTTTTTTATTACGGGTTTAGTAAAATATTTCTTTTATTTTTTTACTATTGGATATAAGTCTGATGATATTTTTTTGTCAAGTAATCTATACTTGAAACAGTATTAGAATAATTTTATTGCATTATTTTTTACTTTAAATTGACTTTAATGATGTACTTAATTTTTAGGTTAAACACTTTTATTTTTTTTTGTTTTTCTTTCCTTTTTTTTTTAATTTTAAGTTTAGTAATAAAACTTTTTGGACTGTGAGAACCCAGATTAGAATTTATACTAAGCCAAAGTCCCGGGTTCGAGTCCCGCTAGCTCCAGTTCGGATGGTTGTCTGAATGTGTTCCTGGCAGTACAGGGAGGGATGCAGAATATTGCAGTGATATCTTCCATGAGGTCGAAGCTAAGGAGGCTTTTTATATAGGATTTATGGTAAGCGTGAGATTAAGGCGATACACTGGCTCAATAACAAGAGATTATACATTTTTATGAGACAAATAGCAGGTTGTATTGTTATTTGATCTATCAAATTATAATTCTTGTAAAAAGAATTGGTGCTTTAGATTTATTTAACATTACGGTTGCAAAAAAACTACAAAACTTGTGCTAATGTACACATGCTCAAAATTTTTGAGCATTTAATCTGTAATTGATCAACGCCAGATAATAACTTTATTATATTAATAACAGAAATCTTTGACGCGATTAAAATCTTTGCATTGAAAATTTGCAAATTATTAGAATTTTCTTAATGATGGCATTTCACATAGCGTAGCGTATTGGTTTATTTTTTTTAAATTTATAAATGTGGTTATACAATAGGTTCGTATACTATATATATTTTGCGCTCACATTTAGCTTTACGAAAGCATGCAAATTTATAATGTATTTATTGGCTTGACAAGGATTGTATGCTTAATTTTAGAAGTATACTGATTTGACTATTTAACTGAGCACGTGTATCGTCCCAAAGGTAATATGGACCATTGGTACCGAGATCAATATGACCCGACAGACATAGTAGCTATGATCTCATTTATAATATAGCTTCCTTTGTCGGGTCATGCATTTCTGTCTCTAAGAAGAGACATAGGATACGTCTGTGTATATTTTATACGCGATTGTTGTAACAATGTGGCTGCTATTCGAATAGATCTTGGTGTTTGAACAGGGTAACCTTACTGCTCTCACAATGGTATATGATTTAGGATTCAAATTATTTGATTAAGATGTAAAAATCTGTGACAAGGAGCTTTACTGAGAACAAGACGGAACCCGTCAATTTGTTCTTGTATTTTGAAATATGGGCATCCTGTTCTAAACAATCCAAGGTATAGATAGATAACAAAAATTGTCGGTAACCTAAGAAGACATACATTTATTGGCACGGATCAAGGAAGACCAGCTTACCAATGATAGTTTGCAAATTATACTTAAGGTCTTCCAATACGATTTGATATAACCATAATCGGGACAAGCCCACCACACATTTCTACCGTTATCTCCTGTAGACCCATTATCGACAACGGCAACCTCAAATTGACAATAAGCAATAAAACTTATTGACGTCACTACAGCGGTCTTGGAACTCACAGCAAATTTAATTAGACGTGCTCCTACGAAATACTCAGGCTTTTAAAAGTTTTATAAGATTCATAGGGAAAAAATCTTTTTAAAAATATCTATCGTGAAATGAGGGTACCAGTTGCCAATAAATGTATGTTGTATCCAATGATGTTTTATTAAAATAATGTGTAGACAAGTCACAAGTGGACCGAGGCGTCCGCGAGTCCTTTTATTCACAAGTCGAGATGTCTGTTTATGCTCTTGAGATTTACTGCTACCGCGTGTTATTTGAATATTTGTGGTGCCATTTACATTTATTAAAACATAATTTTTAAACTTAAATGATTTTTTGTTCTTCCATTGTACAGCGATTTGGTCATTTACTGTAATGTTGTGCTACTTGAAATTAAATAAATAAATAAAAATAATAAAAAATAAAATAATATTCACAATCAGCTATCAAAAATGTCCTCTATGATCCCTATGTCCTCGGTTGCCAGTACAAAATGACAAATTGCTCATTTTGTACGGTGATTGACAAGAATCATTGACGTACAATCGGGCCATATTGGATAATTTTTATATAGGATTCTGTATCAATATTTGATTTGTGTATTGTACTTTTATGGTATCCAATCTACACATTATAATACAACATCATTGATATAACTGTTATATTGTAAATAACAATAAGTACAGTGTTCATTAATCAAACAAAATATTTTAGATATTACGAAATAGTTTTGTATTCAATTTAATGCAGTATGCATAATTTTAAAACCCCAATATATGCAAACTATGTATATGTATAAAAATGTCTAGTATAGCGTGTATAAATGGTATGTCGTCCGGTGTATAGCTTAGTGGACACTGGCGCTCATCACCTTCAGTTTGGGTTTTTTTTTTAAATATTTGTTAATATAGGTATACTTTGCCTATAGTGCAAACTTGTTATTTGAAAAGAAAACTACAGAAAAAGTTAGTATACGCATGTAATGGTCTTGACAAAGAGAAGAAAAACGAGATATGTCAGTCAAAGCTAATCTTAAATCAAAATCGAACTTATTTGAAAATAAAAGACCTATAAAGAGGTTTAACATCTACAGCAAATTGCTTGAATGATTGTGTACTTCACGATTGATTGATGGTGTTATTACTGTATAAATATTACAGAAAATGTATTTTAAAGCTGCTAGAAGAAATTCTAAAATGACAGTACGACACATGCTAAAATGATAATTTAGATACGCCAACAGTGTAAATGCTTTAGGTGGTGTGCGCTAGTTGAAATCTCAGTGTATATTTAATCATTGTTTAGTATAATCTTACGATGTATCATTGATTATACAGAATTTATGATTAATTTATCATTTCATTGAATTTTTTCATCTAATGACCCAAAAGTAATTTACATTATAATAAAATTACATTTTTGCCTCCTGTCAGTAATTTCAAATTAGTGAAATACCAAAAATCGTAAGTTTACCAGACAGGTAATAGATAAGTTCGTTTACACACCTCGATTGTAAAAAGAAATATTTACCTCCTCATTCGGCTTTGGCGTACTCGGAAAGTACGCCTCGCGTGTAAAACCGCAGAGGACAGTGTGTAAAGCAGTGATACATCGTCCGACTGTACCAAACGTTTTATCTTTTATATTCCCTGATCTCATAGCTTTTACTTTTTACAAAATACCCATTCGTTGTACTTACACTCGTTAATTATACCACTATCTCTCTCACACAATATTTGTCTGTAAAGGACGGGACACTAAACGCACAAACGAGATTTATTATATAGTTTATGCGGTGATAGCTGGAGAAGTCATTGTTTAGTCTTCCAGCGGTGACGGATGCTTATTTGAGAAGAAATTTCGTGTAAAAATGGCATATTTTAATTTCATTACAACTCCAACAAGACTGCTGATCATTTGAACTAAAAAAATATGCCTTAGGACTTCTATAAAAACACTTTGACTGCGAAAAGCACGTTATACGCCATTCGGGCATACGCGTATTTATACGGTCGGCGTATACTGTTGTATTGCATACGCATAATAGGCTTGTGTCAACTAACAATGAAATCAATGGATGAATGTTTCTAGACGTAAATTGTAATATTTAAACAGGGAAAACCGAAATAATTCCACATAAAAATTAATGATTATTGTTATTTTTACAAATTAAAATCAAATAAATACCCCCCCTGGCTCCTCCGCTGTGAACGACAATCAGAACGTATTACGTTACATAGTGGTATGCCGCCATTGACCGGAACACGTATGAATAATTTATTCGGAGTTTTTATACTTGTATTTATACACTGGGACACTATACAGTTTTTAAAATACGAGATTTCCATTTTTATTTCAACAAAACAAACTTTTGCCGTAAGTGAACACAATCGTTTTTCACTATGTGACGTCATTCACGACGCCATGACACTTTCTTGTGTTTTTACGCCAGATTAAAAATATTTTCTTAAAACTTAAAATATGTGTTTTAAATATAATTTTTATCGTGAAATATTATTTTTTTGGGGTAATACAGGTACTAAACTAACGAAATAAGCCATTTTTGAAATTTACGACACAGGCCTATTACACGCGTGACGTATTTTCTGCACTCGAACCTGTTAAAAACGGGTTTAGGCTTGGAACGATTAAAAAATATATTATCTAAAATGGTTCCGAAATCACAAATTCGTATGCAAACAATAAGCCATGTGTGTTTGATATTAAATTGTCAACGTAATATAATGAGTAATGAAAACTCTGTACGCCAACGACGTAAAGAACGACAGAAAGAAAATGTTTTATTTACTTTGAAATTTACGCTGGTTTTATGATTGCCAGTTTAACATTGCAAAGCACGTCTAGGGGCCCGGCCTGACTAGCCACTTTTTGTCGCGACCGGCGTTTTTGATAATTACCTATTGTTTTTAGATGCATTTAGATGTCAACAGTGACAAAATCGCCTTGGCTAAAAAATAACTAGTCTGGTCGGGCCCTGTGTTTACGTGGCGTACAAAAGGATCTTTGCTGTCTGTTAAGCTGTGTCTGTATTCTCGTAAGAAATGTCGTGTCAATCTCAGTTGCTATCCCGCTCAATTCCTATTTTGTATGAGTGAGACTGCGATTGAGATTGATTTGAACGATTTTTGTTACCAGAATAGACCCTATGATTATTGCTAAGACAGTGAAAGCTCTACAGTAAACTACCACATTTATCCTAACATCCTTTTAGCCAAGTACCTAAGACTATTCATACGCATATTGAATCCACTATATGTTATGCCACAATTATTTCTTTGTCCAATTCGTTAGTATAATATGAGTTTTTGTATCGAACGCTTCATCAAAATAAAATATTGTAACTGTGATTTGATTTTTATTTACAAGTTACTACAATACAACCAAGACGCGCGAATTCGACAGATTACGCGCGTCTGAGCGCGACCATACTCCGTTTCCCTATTCTCGTATCAAAAACAGAATCTTTCCCGATTCAAACTCTCACTGTCACGCTCAATTCCAATTTGACAGCAAATGAGATTAAATCGTGATTTAATCTGTTTTTGTTACGAGTAAATATGTGCATAAAGTTGTGGAGATTAAGAGTGTTTGCTATGTGTTTCGGATTGACGCTTCGACTGCGTTCTAGTATGAATTACTCTCAGCCTATTAGTAGATGATAGGTACAGTCCGTGGCATAAATATGTTGCCATTTTAGTACCTTTTTACTTTTGAATGTGTCACCTTATGTCAACAATGTCATAGTGACAACATATTTACGCCGCTGAGTGTAGGTACATTAAAAAGAAGTATTTTAAGCTCATTTTATATATTTCCATTTGATAACATTAAGTACATTATTGTTCAAATAAATAAAAGTATAATTTATACAATAATAACTACATCAGATTTTAAAATTATATTACAGTTTGATAGTCCAAGAAACAGATTGTTCATATAAATAATGTCAAGCCGACCATGTTTGGCAACAGCTATTCAAACTATAATCCATTCCAATAAACTTAGCATAAAAGCTTCAATCATCCGATTTAAAATATAAATCGATATGAAATAAACATGGATCGATTACAAATTACTTACTTGTAATAAAACACATCATACTATATTACCAAAATAAGGTATGTATGACCAATTAGTTTAAACACGATCATTGATTGTCTCTGGGAACCTTGTGCCATGTATATTGGAACGGATTTTACATTCATCTCAGATTACAGACCTGCCTCCCTAGTTCCACCGTGACGACTTATAGCAATGCAAAACCGGATGAGTAAGAGAGATGGCGCAATACATAATATAAGGCGGTGTCTCACTTAGTCAATCGTTTATAAATTGTTACCAGACTTAGTGGTGACGTAGTTTTGACGACCACCGTGGCGTAATGGTTACCACGCCGGACCGCCACCCAGGAGGTCCTGGGTTCGAATTCCGGTCCGCGCATGATGAAAAACAAACCTTTTCTGATTGGTCTCGGGTCTTGGATGTTTATCTGTCTGTATGTATTTGTTATAAAATATAGTATCCTTGAGTTAGTATCCCATAACACAAGTTTCGAACTTACTTTGGGGCTAGCTCAATTTGTATATTTATTTATTTATAGTGGTATGGGGCAGGGGGAATGTCTGCCCTGAGCGGGAATCGAAGGTAACAATAAACACCATCGAGCCGTCAAAAAAGATAAGAACCAAAAATGGTTATACGTAAATTGGATTGTTTTTGAAAATCATGGTCTATTAATTTCAAACATTCATTGAATACGTAAATAAGTAACAGTTCGTACTTAGGGTGAATCTCCACTAAAAGCAAGAGGATTCTGAGGATTAGTGTGGAAATCAAACAATAACTTTAAACTAAAAGGGAGTTATAAAAATGCAATGCCGTTACGTCAATTTTCACACCCCTCTATTTTATTTACCTATTTCAAACTTCAAATAATAAATTTATTTTATACTAGTGAAACCCGCGCAACTTCGTTTGCGTGTATTTATGCACAGTAGCGCCATCTATATCAGACTTGATGAAATCCTACGGGAATCTTGTACTTTTCGGGATAAAAAGTCCCTTATGTGTTAATCCAAGGTATCAGCTACCTACATACCAAATATCATAAATATTGGCCCAGCCATTTGAGCGTGAACAAGTAACAAACATACAGACATTAGTGGGATTACCGTTCCTACTAGACACATTTGAGGGAGACTTTGGTCCAGCAGTAGACTTTTTATGATGATGATGATAAATCACTTTATACTTTTTAATTCGAGTTAACTATTGCTATATTGGTGAAATATATCAAAAATATTCATAACTTCATTAAATATATATTTTTAGCTTGTTTATGTAAAGATAACATTATCATCAATTAAATATATTGTTTACGACCAACACATATTACGATTGATGCCAATGTATATCCGTACAGGGTGCAACAGGTTAATTCGTGTCATATATATTTTTGAACAAAGCCCTCCAATTTACAAAAAATAATCCGTCATTTCATAACTGTAATGACAACAAAAATGCAAATGGAATGTAAGCCTTCATTATATTTCTATACATAAAGAAAGCTATCATTCATACAGACATCCACATTTATAAATTATACTATACAGGGGTAAACCGAACTAAATTATGTCATAATGAAGAATTAATCATAAGTTGCCATAAACTTATTACTGCTGGACACCAACAATTATATTTTTAGAGAGACTCAAATTATAAAAAAAAACTAAAGTTAATAATCACAGAATACAAATTTCTTCGTACAGAAGGCGCACACCATAAAAAGTCAAGTTTACGTATAAAAATTTCCCTTTTTTTTTGTTTATAGGCAGAGAAATGTATTACCGTAGGCCCCGCCGCCGCTGGGGAAGCGGCGGGGGTATGTCGGACTCCCCCTTTATGGCACTTGGGTATACCGACTAAAACACTGTCTCACTGCCACCTAATCTAATATAAAACTGAAACTATAATACTTCCGAGAGATAATATAAATTTCCCAACCTCTTTTTGTATCAATATTTTCTGTTGATGTTAAATAGATTAGATTTTAGAAAATAAGGTACAGGTAATAAAATGTCTGTTTATTTTTGTATTTTTTTTAATATGTAATGTATGCTTTAGTTGAGAAAATAAAGAATCTGTCTGCAAGCGTAATGGAATGTCTCAATAAAAACAAGTGCGTCGTGCAAGCAAACTTTTACATATTTGTGATTTAGCCCATAAGGCTGGTTTTAGAGTCGCGCTGAACGCACGCTGACTGTCGGCGCTAAAAGCCGAAAATGTATGAACTTCTACGAAGCGTTTTTGAATAACGCGTAGTCATCAGCGCGGACGGTTCATACATTTTGCTGTCAGTGCCGACGGTCAGCGTGCGATCAGCGCGACTCTAAAACCAGCCTAAGAGATATGTCCAGCAGTGGGGCAGTTTAGGCTGATGAAAATAAATTACATGTTACCCTGCAATAGAGTACTGACTGTACATACAATAAAAGACTAGGTGTCACCTTCGATATGCATTATATTGGAGTCGGAATACTTCAGTCACGTTAAAATTAAACATTGTTATAATAAGTTAATTAAAATAAAAAATTGGTAATAAATCATAAGAATTCATTTAGTTTTATAAGAGACAATACATATAAACCAATGATGTTATATAAAAAACTAGATAAGTTACTGTAAGCAGCTCGAGAATGGCACGTTAAAACTTAACTGAATTATTCTGAAATTCGAAAATTATGTAGTACCAATCTACAAATTATATAACATCATTGATATAATAATTATAGCTACCGGTAGTTGGTGTTCGCTGCTCT
Organism: Endotricha flammealis; assembly: GCA_905163395.2. Taxonomy (NCBI): domain Eukaryota; kingdom Metazoa; phylum Arthropoda; class Insecta; order Lepidoptera; family Pyralidae; genus Endotricha; species Endotricha flammealis. The sequence continues at coordinate 14,769,315 of LR990864.1, read as the reverse complement.
TTGGGAACTGATCCATAGAGTGCTTACATACAGCAGGTTTGCACCCATCAACTACGAAACCATGCTCTATGTAAGCACCCATAGAAAGGAATAACATAAATTAAATTCGACATTAAGCTCCTGTGACGTAAGCATTTATACCTCAAATGGTTGTCAGTGTTGTCACACACCCAGCTATAAGGCTGTTTTTCCACCAGAGATGTGCTATGCAGCTATGCATATGCTGCGAGGATGTGTCAGCTAAGCTACCTATACCCTGCTATGAAGATGCGCCGCCGCAAAGTAGCTGCGCGAGGAAGATGCGCAGCTCGAGCTATGCGATGTATATAGATACACCAATATAGCTACACCACTCGCGGCCATCATAGCCCGCATCCAGAGCACGCATCCTTCCATATAAAAAACACAGCTAAGTTGAACCCGTTTCCTCCAGTGCTATGCTACGTGGACCAATGAATTTGATTGGTGGATATCAAACGCATCCACAGCAACGTAGCATAGCACATCTCTGGTGGAAAAGCACCCTAATGCTTGCCACTATACTCTTACGCCACTGGACGTAATGTATGCATCGCCATGGCGAATAAAATATTAATCCATACAGCAAGAATTTCAACTTAGTATTTTACCGTGCATATACGCCTAGCGTCACTTTGGTGCGAACCGGCGTGGACGACGCCGCGTGCGATGGCTGGTCGCGATTACACCCTCTGTATCTCGAATAGTTTCACGTCTGTGTCGTACCATATCGGAGGGTCCACGTTGCTGTAAATATAAAAAATACATTAAAAAATAAATAACTAGACTGAAAATGGCGATTATACCCAGTTATTCCCCCTAGCCATAGAATAAGTAATAACCCGAGGTAGAATGGCCACTCTTCGCCCCGTACCGAATCGCGTTACCTTACCCCAGGCGGGTATCGAGGCGGGTGCAGCCGCAACGGTGTGCGCTTAGTGAACGTATGTGTATACCTACGTGTGCGCGTGTACAGACGACATTGGCCTATATAGTAAAAATAGGTAATTATTTCACGCGCGTTGTATGGAGTGTCCCCCCCCTCCAGTATGGCAACTGATAATTGTCTTCCCAGCTGTCGCCAGGGTGACTTGAACGTCGTAATTGCGTACATTTGCCTAAAGTTAATGTCAATATTTTAAATAAATTTTTGCATGCTAAATTGTATAGCCAAATTCAATTAAATTTATTTAATCAAACAATATACATTGTGTTGAAAATAATTAATAAAATATAATACAATAAATAACTTCAAATAACAAATTACAATATCAAATAATACATACTCTTGACTGATCGGAGTAGACAACTGTAAAGCTATAACAATTGTCAACGCGTTTCTTAAACATGATATGTCCTAGAACCGTTCACTCACCGTATGTATATGACGCCCCACATGTAAGTGCGGAACCAGGCCGCCGTGCCGGCGTTGGCCTGGTACTTGCGGATGAGGATGGGGTGCGGCACCGGCAGCAGCCCCACCAGCGTGCCGTGCTGCAGGAAGCGCAGGATCTCCGACTCGTCCGTCAGGCCCTTACGTACATAAACAAATTATTTAGCCATAGAACATAAGACATAGTGGTACATCCAAGCGAAGTATGGCAATTAAGATCTATGTAATGAACCAACCAACCAATGAAACCTTTAATAGTCTTACAAAGGACACAAAAGAAATGACGTCTAAAATACCTTGTCGATGCAGATCTTCTCGACCTGCGGCACGAGCACCTGCAGCAGGCGCATGATGGTCTGCAGCGGCAGCTTGGCGCGCCACGCCGCCACCCAGGCCGCCGACGCCGCCCAGCCGTCGGAGCCGCGCGGCGAGGGCGCCTCCTCCGAGCCGGAGCTCACGCGGATGCTGTTACGCTGGACACCAAATAAACCAAATTACCTAATTGTTCTTCTTTTCGTGTACTTGTCGCTGCCTGCCACACTTAACGGTCACTGACTTGACGACTGTTACCTATCGACAACAGTCGGAACTTAAGGACCCATTTCGCCGTCTTGACCGCTCGAATTTGACGTTTTTAGCGCCACTATCGCAACTGCGCCCCGCACACGCACACATGCATGTATGCATAGTGGGTCGTGACGGACTGTGACTCGACAACTAAATTGTAACTTTGGATTTTGTTAGTAAATATAAAAATTGTTGTCAAATGTACTTATTTCATATAACAATAATTACTAACTGCTGCCCACGACTTTGTTTGCGTGTAGACACGTTTTTCCGTAAGAATCAGGTGGGAATATTTCCCTGCGGGTGAATTTTTTTGCACATTTGATTTAATTCAAACACAAACTCTACAGGAATCGCAAAATAAAATAGTAGATTACAAACTCAATTTATTCCATTAAGATTTAATGTGAACATGACAGTTGCAAATATGTACATATTATACAATATCTATTTGACACCATAATGACGTACTTTAATGACAAGAGTTTCGTGATGAAGGTTTGTCTCAGATTAGAGGTAGATATTTAAAAGCCAAAAAGACGCACGGAAACCAAAGGTATAATAACTAATTACAACCCAAGCCTTTTGTATGATCAAACCAAAAACATAAGAAACAGAAATAGATATACAAAACGAGGACTTCATTATACTTGTAGATTCCCACAAAATTAATACATAACAAATGCTAAAATATAAGTGATCACACCTTTCTTTCATAAAAAAGGCTGCCATGTTATTATAAATGAGGGCTTTTCAAGGAGACTTTAAACAAAATAAAATAAACTAAAAGTATTTCCAAGTTAAGTGTTAAAATCTATAACTGGTGATGGAAATCTATGCAATGCATGCAATTTTTGGGTTGGCAACTGTCAAAAGTGGCGCTAGCGTAGCTTGAACCGATGGTACTAAAATTTGAATGGAGAATTTTATGTTTGAATTTATTTAATAAAAATAAAAATTAATTTTGCAATGCCAATGACCTGTGAAGGAACCTTTTGGAAAAGTAATTGAAGTGCACAAATTTCCAAAAGACGATGTTTTACGAAAAAATTTAAACTCATATTTCAACTTGAAATTAATAGCATATATTCTCTTAATAATAAGTGATTTAAAAAAAATATTTTTTGCAAAATTTAATTATAAAAGAAAAAGGGAAAAATATATTAAAATGTAGTTTTGAGGTTATCCCTTTCAACCAATTCCATTGTTCTTTCTCGCCAAGATGCTCCACGTTTCTATAATTATTTTTTAAGCTCAGTCACCCTCCACGTAGAATACATTATTTATTTTTGGTTTACTACCTTAAAAAGAGAAAAAATCGACAACTTTTCGAACAATCGCGGCAAAAAAATTTTTGACAGGTTCAAGCACATACATATTTTAATAGGCATAACATTCATGATAACTAATCACTCAAAAGATATAAAATCGATTCATATAACGTTTATGTAAACTAATATATCCAGACACATAACTTACGCGGTATACACGTCAATATGCATACCGTTCAAAAAGTAGGTATATATATTGTTTAAAAGACTTATAAATTAAAATGTATAGGTACCTATCAAAAATTATCAAGCACTAAACGAGGGATGTCGATCCAAAAAGCGCTATGGTCAAATCTTAAATATGTTGAATATGTAGATGTTAATAAGACGAGCAGACCAGTCTCCCAAGATGACAATCACAACTGAGAGTCGGCCCGCCAGCCTCCATCACTGAGATCACCATCAACAATATTATGACAGATATATCTGAGATTTATATATATTTTTTGAATCAAACAATTTAATATATATTTATATACTAAATTGTACACTTATTAGTAACCGAGTTGATCCTATCCAGAATACAATACCACTGTGCACTGATTTTGTGTAAATACAACACGATCTGTCAATACATCGCGGTCTGTCAATGCGACGCAAAGCGACGTGTCCCTCTTCGGAGGCGCTGGGCCGTCTGACTGAAACTGAGCGACGAAGCGTTGGCATATCATGTCACGGCCGCTTCATAGTAATTTGTATGAAGATTTTTAGCGTAAAAATTGGACAAGTTTGTGATTTTATTACACAAAATAAGGATATATTGTTTAAGAAATAAAGGTTTCAGGCACTAGTTTATAGTTTTAACTTTATTATTTGATAACATTCATTTCATAATTCTTGATACTTTTGACACAGTTGTTGCAGGACGAAAGTGCGATTTACACGTTTTTAGTGATTTTCTGATTTTTTTTTACATTTATCTATAAACATTATCTTAAATTCGAATGTTTCATGGACTAGTACCATTCATTGGCTAGCTATGTGATTTTTTTCAAGGTTGTGGAACATCGTTTTCTATATAAGATTATGTCTGTCCCGACCCTCGATTCCCGTAAGGGACCCTTAATGTGAGGTAGAGATTTTTTCAAAAATCCCCGTCAAAAATCGTACCACTTTGACACAGCTCCTCGTAGTAGGTAAAATAAATAAAATAAAATAATTTATTTTGCAAGTAAGCGTAGATTTACAGGAAACACTTTTGCACGTCAATATTTTTTATCCTACTAGCACTTTCTCCTTCCTCCACGCTTCCTCCCGTTTATTCCCAGTTGCCCCCGCCGCCGGTGGCAGATGGCAATAAAATTCCCAGTTGCCACTTGTGGCAAATGGGATGTCCTTGCCCCCACTTGGGAATTTTATTCCCATCTGTCACCGGTGTCAGATCTCGCGGGGGCAACTGGGAATAAACGGCACCGCACCGACGTTAAAGGCGCACTCTTAACGTCGGAAATGCTAGTCGGTAATTCCACTGACGCGCAGCTGGGCGAAACGGAGCAATCGCAATATATATTACGCAGAGTCATTTCCGCTTCAGTAGAAACCCTAATGGCCTGTAGAGAAAGTGGTGGAGCTTGAAGATACTAACGTGTGCGACAGTGTGCGTCTCCTTGTGGGCGTCGGCGTCGGCGTCGCCGCTGTCGTCGGGCGCGTCGTCGCCGTCGGCCTCGCGCCTCGGCAGCAGCCGCTCCTGGATCTGCGGCGGCGGGTGCGCCGACTCGCGCTCCGTCATCGAGCCGATCGCTACGAAGCATGTTGTACGGTCAGCCAATGTAAGGCATGAGCGGGGTAAAGTACTAAGAACAAACATTTGTATGCTAATAATGTAAATCGTTATACTGTAAAATTTCAGCAGGTACCTCTTTTTTTAATGAAACTTAGTTTAAATTAATGATGATTAATTATGTAATTTGAGTCCGGGAAAACAAAACTAATAATTAACAGTAATGTGGGTACATTACTGTTAATGTACCCACATTACATCTGTCTGCTTTACATCTTTCACCCAAGGGTTGCAGACACTTGAGGCTGACAGGGCAGGGGCTGCAACCCCAGTTTTTTTAAATTCTACACATTATTTCCTTTCAAAAGACGTATAATTTTTTTTTTAACTGCTGCTGCAGTAGAATTATATAAATAAATAAATAAATATCCTTGGACGAATCACACAACGCCATCTAGTCCCAAACTAAGCAACTAAACTTGTACTATGGGTACTAGATTGCTGATAAATATACTTAAATACTTTATATGAATTATATATTTATATTATATAAATATATAATTCATTAATATAATTTGATTACACTAAATTTAGTTACAGGTACAGATCCCGGAAAACTTCTTGAGCAAAAACCAAAACTGCGCAGAACCTATAGGTGGTGGGGTGCGGGCCGGACGGCGGGGAATATCCTTCTGGAGAACTTCTGCACGACAATGCAGCTGGATCTCGGAATATTACATTATTAGCGTCGTTCTTAGTTCTTTACACTGGTCACTTTCATACTGTACTAAATTATTCTTAAGAATGACAGTCACAAAACAGGTATTTGGTTATCTTTTTTTTTTTATTAATAAAGGAGTTGTTTGCTTCGTGTCCAAGTAGACTTTCATTCACTAATTAAACTGGTATGTTTAAAGTTTAGTTCTTCTTCTATCTTTCGTTATTTTGAGTGGAGATAGAAACATATGATAGATAGACACGAACACATACATGCAAGTTAATATAAAACACAAATTATTATTTTAATCATGTTACTAGCTTTCAAAAATACATTATACGAGCATAAATTAAGATATAGATTTATTTTAAAAAATACAATGATATTATTATAGCATTATTCGATCGTGTGATGAAAGCACTGTTTTCAGACAGTAACAAGATGGGATATTAACTCGATTTCATGCTAGCAGCATTAAATTTTGGCGAAATAGTTTAGCCAACATCACGGAATACACAAACCAGTTGTAAGAGACGGCTGCGGTTTTATACTTTGCTTCATATATCCATTCGTTTGTCTGGAAATCTTCCCACCAGTGGGATCTATACAATTTAATTCATAAATACAAAAAGAAAAATATGACACATACAAAAATAAATAATAGAGCTTACAATATAGAAATTTAAGAAATCATTTTTTTTAAAAAAATACTAATCGACGCTTGCGGTATTATTATTGCGTCCTATTCAATTTGTCTCAGTTTCGAGTTGGGTGTGCGACATATAAAGTATGGAATAGATAGAGCGTTACCGGGCGTGTCGGGCAGCGTGGCGTTGAGCGTGCCGGGCTCGGCGGGCTGCGCCGGCCGCGAGCCCTCCATGCACGCCTCCGCCACGCACTCCGCGCTGCGGGACCTGACCGAACAAAACGCTGCTGTACATTTACAAATATACAACTTAATTATTTTTTCAATATTTTGCATGTATATTTTCAGGAAAAACTTTCAATATTTTTTATCCTAATATAATCACTTCTGTTGTGATTGACCATTTCAAAAGTTTTACCGCAAGGAACTTAGTATAAATCCAACTTAACATAACAATTATGTAAATAATTTAAGGTATTACAAAATAAGTGTAAAGATTAGTAAAATTATGGTGAATCTTAAACTTATATCACGCGTAGAACTTTTAACGTAGCACTCGTAACGATTACAATGTAGCATTCATAATGACTACAGCGTAGCACTCGTAATAATTACACGTAGCATTAATAGTGAGTTGATTACAGCGTAGAAGTCGTAGTGATTACACCCGTAGCATTCATAATGATTACAACGTGCAGTCGTAGTAATTACACCTTAGTACTTGCTATTACAGCGTAGCACTCGTAGCGATTAGACCGTAGCATTCACAGCGACTACAGCGTAGCATTTATAATTATTAGACCGTAGCACTCGTAGCGATTAGACCGTAGCACCCGTAGCACTCGTACCTGGGCAGGGCGGAGTCGGCGGGCGCGGCCGCCAGCCCCCTGGCGCGCGCGGCGGCCAGCGATCGCGCGATGGCGGTGTGCTCGTGAGGGAGATTCGCCAAGTTATGGAACACTGCCCGCTTCCTGATGATCGTGTATACCAGGTTCGAATTTCCTGTCACGAAATAAATACTTTTATTATTATTAAATTTGTTATTTATATGTAGTAATTTATAGAGTAGCTTATTTATTTAATACTGACTAGTGAACGTGCCTGTGACGGCCTACTCTCTGAATGTACGATTTCAATAAACCGTTTACAGTAATCAACCAGTTTAATTACCATTTCTACCAATAACCAACCATAAACATTATATGTATCGGGTACCCGGCAACCACCCCGGCTAACCAGCGAGAAGTGCCCGCTACAGACAATATATACTAGCATGTGATATTACGCCGTTCAATTCCTTAAATGGGCGTTTTCTCTCACCGGGCCGGCACCGGCACCGGCGAGCCGGCAGCCGTCGCTGGTGGAACGTTCAGACACATTAATAATTTTTTTTACATCATTATCCACGGCTTTCGCCGCCTAGTCATAAATTCTGATATCAATTTCATCATTAAATATCGGTTAAAAATACATATCAATACGTTTACTACTTACCATCAAACTGATACTGTATCATATTATTGAACATCTCCAGCAAGAAGAAGACAAGGTGGTGGTGGTGCGGCTGCGAGAACAGGAACCAGGGGGTGCTGAAGGCCTCCAGCAGATGCAGCAGCTTCGTCGACGCCACCATCGACAGCGTCTTCAGGTATGGTGACACTGGACAAAAGGTTTTTTAATCCATACAAATATAATAATACATATATAAACGAAACGCAGCAGGGGGGGGGCTGGGGCGGGGCGATGACAATCAGACAACTATAATATTTTTCTTTTCTTTGCAATTAGCAACGCACGGTCACGGTTCAAGAACAAAGTATGAAATAAGAGAAGTTGCCGCTATCAGGTCAATAGTGCACTAAAATATGTAATTTTTTTGTAAAAATAAATGATATATACCATTGACAAGTATAGTGAGAAGACAATCGAACAGCGGCTGCAGGCGTTGATGGCCGGTCGTGACGATCTTATGGAAGACCACGACCAGGAGATCGGCGTGGGTGCCCGTGAACACAGGGATGTCCATGGGCACGGCGGCGGCGTAGGGCTTGTTCAGCCGCACGCCGAAGTTGCGCTCACCGGAGAGCAGGAGTAGGATGAACACGCCTATATGCATTAGGCCTACGCGAGCTGTGAATAAAAAAACATTCATTCAATATATTCACAAAAAGCTAATTGTGTTTAAATAGTATAATTTATATGTAAAGGAGAAACGGACAATTTGGCCCTTAGGCACTTGTCTCAGCTGAAACGATGAACGAGTAACGAGTAGAGCTAGAATTAGAAAGTTGGCGAGCCGCGGGGAGCGAGAGCGTAGTTCCGATAGTTGTGAGGCGAGCGATTACTCGCATCCCTCGCTCGCGGCAGCCAAGCGCACAGTCCTGATGAAGTTGCTCTCTCGGCGTGAGTTCTAATCGCTGAGCGACAAACTAGTGAAGCGAGTGCTCGCCGGCAGTGTGAACAGTCAGCGATCAACTGTTGGTATATGCATTTCTTTTGATTACACGGAATGTATATGTATTGTACGTTTATTGAGCGAGAAAATAGCCGATAGTTAGTCGTTTTCTCGTCGGCGGTGGGACAAGTGCCTTATGATTAACATTGAGCCACATGTCGTTAGAAATATTTTTTTCATATATGGCAGCAATTCTCATATGGCTGTGGGACAAAAGTTATCACACATCAAACCGCGCCAGTTGAGACGCAACTGTACACTTGGTTTTTGTAGATAAGCGGCGCATTTGGTGAGGCAGGGCGACATAACATAATCACTAAGTGCTAACAATTACAATAATAATATAATAATAATAATAATAAAAACGTTTATTTTCTCTCCACAATCATAGGCTTAGGTGGTAATTTAACAAGACATATAAAACAGTTATTAGACAGGGAGAGACTGGAGCCTGAACTAAGCCGAGGCCTGTATCTCAGGGCACCAGGACCCCCCTCCTCGAAAAAGGATAATACATAAATAGTAGTACTTATTGTTAGATGGCAAGTACATAACCAAGTACGTTTATATTAACACTACTTAGAGAGTTTTAATTTTAATTTTAATTTTGATAAACAATAAATTAAACTAATAAACAAAACCAAAGAAATAAAAAATAAAAAATAAAATAAAAATAAAAAGTCAAACATTCTTAATAGGGATGTTTCCTTCTATGGGTTTGTGAGTGTGTGTGTGTGTGTTTGTGTGTGTGTGTGTGTGTGTGTGTGTATGTGTGAGTGTACGAGTGTGTGTGTGTGTGTGAATACAAAATTGAGTGATAGTAAAGCATTAGCATGAATAATTGTTCTATTGGGAGAAGATATAATATCAATATCAATATCAATACTATGTTATTGGCAGGATTAGGTTTTCGGTATCAATATAGTTTAGGTTCTGAAGATATGCACTGACCTTTCGTTTACAGACATACTTGGTGAATGGGAATAGATCAAGGGTTTTATGTAATTTATTGTAAGTAAACGGACCGATGAAACAGAAAAAACGATGAGAGAATTTGGTTTTGAGTGGGGTAGTAGGGATAACAAGGTGATTGCGTCGAGTGACGGCTAAGGAGGGGATGTATTTTGTTGAGGAATGTTGTTTAATAATGGTATAAAGAATGAACAGTTGGCGAACAGATAGAACTTGGCAGTACTGGTAAAGGTCAAAGGTGGGAAAAAGGAAAGGTTTCGAAGAGCACACCTTTAATAGGGCCCTCTGTGCTCGTTCTAATTTTATGAGGGTAGATTTGGCACAACCTGCCCAGGAAGTTATGCAGTAGATTAGGATAGACTGACACAAAGCTACATATAACATCTTAATTATGTGAGGTGAAGCAACGGAACGCAGTTTTCTGAACACAAACATGAGCTTTCTGATCCTTACGGCAGTATTGCTGATATGCTGCTGAAAGTTCAACCGGTTATCAATAGTCACTCCCAAATACTGATAGGAAGAGGAAGAAGATAGGGTAGGGCAGGAACAAGAAGTAGAATTGATACTACCATGGTTGTGAGCAATAAGTGACTGTGCGGGTGATAAATTTAGGGGGAGATTGTAGATGGAAAATACCATATATTTTGTTTTTATAGGATTAAGCGTCAGGAGGTTTTGTCGTAGCCAGCCAGAGACTGTATCGAGACCAGATTGCGCGAGGGAAAATGTCTTTTCCCATGTATTAGCGGAAAAGGTAAGGGAGGTATCGTCCGCGTACGATATTATTTTACAACTGGGAAGTTTTAGGGAGCAAAGGTCATTAATGTACACCAGGAAGAGAGAGGGTCCCAGAATACTTCCCTGGGGAACTCCGTATTCGAGCCTAAGGAAGGAACTACGTATGCCGTCAACCACCACACATTGACTACGCTCAGTCAGGTAACTACGAAATAAAGATAACTGATTTCCACGCACTCCTATGGTCTCCAGCTTGGCCAAAAGGATGGGAATGGAGACCGTGTCGAACGCTTTCGCTAGGTCCAGAAAGATCGATAGACATTTGCTCCCCCCGTCCAAACCCCTGACCACATGATCGGTCAGTTCATGTACAGCATCGGCCGTAGAGCGACGGGATCTAAATCCATACTGACCAGGGGACAGTATGGACTTATCCTCAAGATATTTGACAAGCCTTTTATTTATAAGACGTTCAAGGATCTTGGACAGGGAGGAGAGGACAGAAATAGGGCGGTAGTCGTTTGCACAGGCACGGTCCCCAGCCTTGAATACCGGGTGCACTAGAGCCTTTTTAAAGGAGGACGGAAAGCAGCCGCTAGCCATGCTCATATTGCAGACGTGAGTGATGGGACCACTTAGGATCTTTAAATTTCGTTTGAGAAGAGAGGAGGGGATATTGTCCCAACCCACCGCACAATCATCTCTTAATGAAGCAATTATTGACTCGACCTCGTCGACGGTAGTCTCGAAGAGGACAAATGAGTACGGAACTGCATTGGGAGGAGAGGAGTTTATGTTAGTAGGAGTAGTAGTAGAGGAAGGGTTTGGGGAGGGTGTATTAGCACGTAGGACTTCTGCATAGGACTTCCCTATTGTAGCAAAGAAAGAGTTAACATGCTCAACCGATTTCTGGGGCGTATCCTTAGATATTAAAAGGTCCTTATTAGACGAAGCATTTTTGTTTAGGTTGCCAATATCCTTAATAGTGTCCCATATCTTTTTTGAGTTGGTGCCAGCCAGAGAAAGCAAATTGGTATTACAATGGTTATACATACATTGATCTGCGCGCGAGTCATTCAGGTGATACAGTATTGGCACCAAAACCTCCAGCACGTCACTGCTTTTTAGCACGTAGTACATGAATTTCTGAAATACAATAAGAATAATAATTCTAGATTATGTAGAGACAATACCTGAAAACCTAGTTCTGAGAAAACAAAGTCAAATATTTTTATTTAAATAGGCCTTATAAAAGATCTTTCGAATCGTCACAATTTTCCTAATACCAGTTCAGACGGCAGATTTGTACAAAGAAGAACTGGCAAGAAACTCAGCACTTGCTTTTTAAAAATGATATTAATAAAAGTTGTAAGTAATTACAATATAATAATAGAAAACATTAAAAAAGTGCAATTTCACATCGTGAAAGATAATAAAAGATTCAGTTCCTGACAAATTAAGTTTTTATTTATTAATTGCTTGCAATCGATTCAATTGGTGACCCTATTGCTAATAATAATTCGTTACCCTAATGTTGCCTTGAAAAGATTGCTTTTTGGCAATAAGGCTGCCTTGCGGTTTCACTAGTGCGTATGTTGTGTTGTACACTGTGTCCTACTGTTGTGAATTGATAGATAGATAGATAGATGATAGATAAAACATTTATTCGTTTGCCACGGACAATACAATTTACATAACACAATTAACACTTATTACTAACTTACAATAACACAACAACAACTTAAATACAAACAATCCTGGCACATCCGCAGCAACGAAATGGTCGCACCTCAATGTATACTAATTGCTCGTACTGAGCAAAACACTGATTTTCAGTTGCAACCATACAAGGCCAGTCGCGAGTCAAGAGACACGAACTGTAACATCGTTTTTTAAATTTAATTTAGAGGGGTTCTTTTACAATTTTAGATTTAGAATTTGGAATAATATTTAACACAGGGTAATAGGGATTGCAAATAAAGTATATTATTCTATTATTTAGTATTCTATCTATGTGTATTTATAGAAAACTTGTCTGTATATTTAGAAAACTTGAAGCATATTTACGGCACAACCTCTTTCATGGTCTACACCTACCTTGTTATAATCACACATCTTCCAGAACAGCACGAGCAGCTCCTGGTGCAGGCTGACCTTCTTGGCGGAGTTGGGCAGGTAGGTCTGCGCCAGAGGGTTGTTGAGCAGCCGCGTGACGCCGCGCAAAGCGAACTGGAAGTCCTCATCTCGGTGGATACGAGATAGGTAGTTGATAAACAGATTGTCCGGGAGGTTCTGGAATATTTCATCAATGGTTTATAGGTATTTATAATTCTACTAATATTATAAAGGCGAAAGTTTGAGTGAATGTTTGTTACTTGTTCACGCTCAAATGGCTGGGCCAATATTTATGATATTTGGTATGCAGGTAGCTGATACCTTGGATTAACACATAGGGTACTTTTTATCCCGAAAAGTACGCGATTCCCGTAGGATTTGGTAAAAAGTCTGATATAGATGGCGCTGCTGTGCATAAAATTAAACGCGGGTAGCACCGCGGGCAGGAGCTAGTAACTAGTAGTAATACCCTTTATTGCACTTAAATAAATAAAACAAAAAATAATACATAGTGGCAAGAAAAGTACAATACACAACAGGCGGTCTTATCGCTAAAGCCATCTCTGCCAGACCCATGTTCCCGCTATAAAATTAAGTTTGGAGGAGAATTTATAATATGAGCTAGTTCGACCGGAGAAGTATAACCATCTCACAGAATATAGGTAATAGGAGCGAATGCGCGTGTGCTGTGATTAATTAACAATTTAATGTGTCAATAACTTTAAAAATGCGTTTGAAAAACTGGCCGCTAAATTAATTAATTAAATTCACCTCGTCGGTGTCTTCGTTGAGAGTGTTGCTCGTATCGTGGTCCAGCGTCACAATGAGTATTTGTAATGATACCTGCAATAAATATGTATGAATATATTGTTCACAGTATTAAACTGTAAAAATATAATATCATCAAACAAATCTTGATACATGAATTATTACTCTGTCGGTGTAAACTCGAAAGAACGTTTCTCGCTCGCACTATACAGATGTGGAATGAGCTCCCAGCTTGTTTTCTTCGGACCATGACATGGGACTATTTAAGAGGTACATTAGAGGTCTCGTCAGAGGTGAGCAACGCTTTGGTGATGCCCCTGGTGTTGCTGATGTCCATAGGCGGCGGTGACGAATTTCCATCAGGTGGCCCGCTTGCCTGTTTGTTTGCCGTATAAAAAAAACAGTTAATTTGTTTTCATATGCTTACCTCGACAAGTGGTTCAAGTGTGTCAGCGAATAAAAGATGGTTGTAGGGCAAGCCAAGTCCCACGGGGTCGTAGGAGCACACTGTGTTGAGTAGCGACGTGAATAGTGGTAATGCGTGACGGTTCTCAGGACTCGTTAGGTATCTGGGAAAGGAGCAGAAATTTCATCTGATTATCGTAAAGGTGAACGCACACATATCCGAGCCGAACACGTCGAACGAATCGAAGTCAAGGAGGCCTCGCATACATATCCACACCAGAAGAATCGACCTCGCCGAAAACAATGACGAAGTAGTACTCGCGAGTTGCTTTGTCGTACGCAACTGATAAAATGCGAGCATATCGTTCGAGTCGATCGCATAAGCCGCGTCGAATCTAAAGACGTCATCCGAATTCATCTAGTATTTCTGGGGTTCTTCCAGATTCGGACGATTCGACGCGGGGAAGTGTGTGAGGTTTCATGAGATTTAATATACAGAATACGAATTTTCGTTTGTTTGAGTCGTTCGACGCGTTCGGCTCGGATAAGTGTGCGTTCACCTTTAATCAGATCTATTTAGTTCCAATGGTTCGCTAGCGCATTTTAACCTAGAAGTTTTAATTATTAGCAGGTTTGATACCCAGTTATGATAATTATCATTTCAAAAATCAAATAATATAGTTTTAGTTTTTCAGTATTAAACCTGTTTCTTGGCTCATGTGTTTACTGTGGAAGTGTGCGAAATAAAGTATTTGCATCTGTGTAAAAACACCTCATATTTTTATGTTCATATACCTACAGAAATATCTGATAAAGTAGCCGTTCCTAGTCTCTCCTCCAATGGGGCAAGTCAATTAAATTCTTTATTTGCTACGACATGAATAATATTATGTATAGTGAACTCACGCAATCCACTTATTGTGGTGTGTGGCGGCGTGGTGCGGCGGGCGGTAGATGGTCTCGCTGAAGCACGTGAGCATCAGGCGCAGGAGCTCGGCGCGAGCGGCCTCGTGCGTCGCGAGCCGCGGCGGCGAGCGCGCGAACCCCACGCCGCCCGCCCAGATGTACTCGCAGCTGTCCAGCGAGGAAAGCTCTTCTGCACGTTCCTATCGATATTCAGTTATTTCATTTTGGATTCACGATTTCATTTCATTGCAAGCAAAAGAACACCTCCGTGGCGTAATGGTTACCACGCCGGACCGCCACCCAGGAGGTCCTGGGTTCGAATCCCGGTCGGGTCATGATGTAAAACTATTTTTTCCTGATTGGCCTGGGTCTTGATGTTTATCTATTAAATGTATTTAATTTGTTATAAAATATAGTATCGTTGAGTTAGTATCCCATAACACAAGTCTAGTACTTACTTTAGGGCTAGCTCAATCTCTGTGATTTGTCCCCATATATTTATTTATTTATTTTTTATAAGACATCACGAGAGATTTTTTTTTTTCAATCAAGAATTTTTTGTTATTTTTTTATTTTATCAACGTTACTTTGCGACTATTTCTTTCTTTAAGTCTGACTGACGGATCAAAAACAAAACGCCTAAACTGTTGATGGTAAATGGGTAAGTTATGTAATGACGTAGACATCCGATAAGAAAGGATTTTTCAAAATTCCCACAGGATACACGGGAAACACGGTTTCGCTAGTTTAGTAATAACATCACAAAATTCTGTATTCAGTTAATTAAATGTTCTAATTTTCATATGTCTTATTCACATCATGAATAATTCTACCTATCGTAACGTTCCAACTGTTCCAAGGTCAATATTCAAAAATAGGTGGCAAAGGAAATCAATCCACGGTCTGAATACAAAGTTATATGTATACATACAAATGTTGATAAGATAAGGACACCTCCCAAAATCAATACTTACCGGGCCGGAGCGTTTTGTACTGGCCACTGTGAAGTCTGGGCAAAACAGCAGATCCTGAAAATCAATAATTTGTTAAATAACTAGTTATTACCCGCGGCTCCTTACGACGTCTAGGGGAAAGAAAGGATTTTTCAAAATTCCCACGGGAAAGCGAGATATACGCAAACGAAGTTGCGAGTATTTTACTAGTAATATATAGAAAACACTCAAAGCCCAGTGGTTAGCAATATCTACTTTATCCCAAGGGCCGCGGGATCGAATCCCATGCATAGCAAACAAAGAGCTTATGGTAGGAAAATTCAAATAAGAATTCAATCATCTATTGACATTTTTATGATGTGTGACTTTTGATATTGTTTTGATATAGACTTTAAAACATTCATTCTGAAGATGAATTGTGTTTATTTAGATGCAGTAAGTCAAAATTTACAACACAATATTTATTTTATGGCAATTTACATAGAGATTGAAAAAATATTTTGAAGCATGATAGAACATTTATCGAATGGAAGGTAGCAAGACGAAGAAGAAGAGAATATGATAGATAGATAGTTAGATAGAATATTCTTTATTTGCATTACACAAAAAAAAATACAGTAAAAACCTTACAAACTAGTGTATATGCAAGGTGGCCATATTGCTGAAAAGCAATCTTTTCAAAGCAACCTCAAGGTAACGAATTTCTGTATGGAGTGGGCAGGGCTAGCAAGACACATTACTAAATTTAAGAAAATGATAGCATATAAATATTAAAATAAAAGTAACTTTTAATATTATATCACTATGCTATGATATATTTTATGAATATTATTTTTCAACCTACTATACATATAATACTATACCTATATATACTATACAAATACATATAATACTATATTATATATACATAATATATACTTAGGTATTTTGTTCTGTTTATGAGAGATCTGGAAGCTTAGACTTTTGTGCTCCTCCCATTTGTCCTTCTATCCTTCTGCAGTGGCACAGGGACTTAGCTGTCTTTATGCTTCATGGGCAGCAGTAATAACTTGCCATCAGAAATAATGGTTTGTCGAAGTAATGAGTTTCGAATTAGTGGGTTCCAAAATTAAGACTGTCGGAATAATTGTTGATATTCAGAACCCACCCACATTATTGCTAGTCATACTCTATAATAAAAATAACCTGCACAGTGGGAATACTCACACAGGGACTAAAGTTCTGAATTAAATCGTTGGTGCCAAAAAATTTGTAGTATAACTTACACAGACAGCATTGATCAGAGATTGTGCTAATGGTACAGATTCATTCTCTCCAGATGCTGGTAATGAAGACCAGAAGAAGCCATGCCACTCCGGTTCCTCCAACATATATGGTAATACTCTGGTCAGCAAGCGAGCACAGTTCAAAGCTAAAATTAAAAAAATCAATACCTACATTATAATATTATTTTCTATTATATTTTACACTTTTCCTGATAGCTACTTTAATGTAAAATTTATATTTCTTCTTACAAAATTTGATCTGGTAAGCACAAGTGACTTTGTGATCCAAAAATGAAATAGGTATTTTTTACCATGTTTGAATCCTTATCACTATTACAGTATTTTTTTTTTTTTTTTTTTTTATACCACACAGGTGGCAAACAAGCATACGGTCGGCCTGATGGTAAGCCGTCACCGTAGCCTATAGACGTAAGCAATACCGGGGGTATCACTCACGCGTTGCCAACCCTCCCAACCCCCCCAAGTGGAGCTCTGGAGACCTTACTCACCGTAGGAACACAACATGGCCGAGACCAATGCTATTTGGCTACGATCTTCTGTAAGGTGGAGGTCCTTCCCCAGACGGGCTGCTCCGATTTGAGCGGATTATCCGCTGTGCCCTACCTCTCTCAAAAAGTAGTAGTATATTATGTCAAAGAAAATAAATAATAACTCAGTATGTATCCAGGAGAAGTACCTGTCTGCTGTTCCCTCTGTGTTCTACAGCTGCTGTCCACAGTCTTCACAAGCTTCTCCACAGCCTTATAAACAAGAGTGGCAAGATTATTGGGCGACTCCTCACGCAATGCCCGAATTTCTGCGCCGGGCACCAACGCGAACACATCCTGAACGTTTGTCACACTCTCTGACCAGAACTGGTCCCAAAAACTATCATCTGATGAGTCAATAGGCTGAAATCACCGAAGTTTTCGTCAATAACATAGGCACAGTCCAATTTGTGTGCGTAGGCGGTTTTACACAATAAATTTACCTGCGTCTTTGATGTGAGCTGCACTACAGCCTTTCTAAAGTTTAGTTTTGTGTCAGCGTTACCCATTTTATGTTTTATTTAATATTGGAAAACCACAAAATCCATCTCCCACGTCTTACACAAAACAATGGAAATATTGACAAAACTGAAACTGACATGACAGCAGACAGCTGACAGATAAAGTCGAAGACGTGAGACGTGTAAAGACAAATCATGTTTTTTGTCATGCATGAATGACAATACATGTCATGACCCCTGTATTGTAGTCACTACCTAAAAAATTTTCATTCACTCATTTGACTTTTGCACTTTGGTTTGGTTGGCACCTCTGCTTAAAAATAATAACAAAATTGTCTTTGGTAATGGAAATTATTTGAAGTCGGTCGAAAAAATGGCTGCTACAAATCTTGTTCGAAACGTTTTCAGTGGATTACTAAGAAAACCAGTCACTTATAGAACAGCCGTAGTATGCCGACTTTCAACTGTAGCCTTGCAACAAAAGTGTAGTACTGTGAATGCCGCTGTTACGCTAATTAACAATAAGCACCTTCAGAGTGGGGTAAGATCTATCGATCAATACAATGCTTTTTGTCGGCGATAAACCGGTATATATTTAGTTTTTCTCAAAAAAATTGGTTTAAAAAAATATCCTCCTTTGATTCCATAAAAATTGTTTTGTATATTTTTCTTCTAAATAAGATTATAACCTCCCAAGTGTTGCATAACAAATGTTTGAGTTCCCAGCTGAAGACGAATGCACAACTAAAATTTGATAACCTATGAAAAATATGAACTTATAAATTAAAACAGTCTAGGGTCAGAATCACGTTAGGGTAGCACAAAACTCAATTTCATATAATACATAGGGACAAATTGCATTTCATAACCTTTGTTAGTACAACTTACCTTTTTCTAGTTTTCAAACAGTAGTGTAAAATGTTTAGGTACAATGTCGGCTGTATTCTGAGGCGCAGTCCAAGCCTTCCGTGAAGGAAATCCAGGAGCGGGTGGTGAAAGTGTGCAAGGCTTACGACAAACTGAGTAGTAGTCAGGTATTCATTTTGTATTATTTATTTATTTTAGCGTTTTGTTGCAGGGCCGGAGTCTCAGTGTGCGCAACTACAGTTCCGGCCCGCCCCTATCGTTAGAACTAATTAAGGGTAGGGTGATCCTTGTCCTGCAACTTTATGACAAAATTTGCGCTGAAAAGGTAGCCAAAAGTTTGCTTGATCTTCTTTTTTTCCTAATTTGATTAGTTCGTTCAATAATTCGTAGAAAGAAATTGTAATTGTTATTTTCAGTCTGCAAATTGTTCAAGAACTCAATGTGTGTTTTCATGAAAAAATAAATAGTATTTATAGTTTTACAAAATAAGCCTGTCATAAATTAATGGAAAATCTAACAAAATAATAATAATAAATGATTTTTGCACTTATTTTCATTTGTTGACATTCACAAACTTTGTGCAAACAAGTATATGGCCCGCCTGATGGTAAGCATCACTATAGCCTATAGACGCTTGCAATACCTGGGGTATCACTCATGTGTTGCCAACCCTTCCAACCGGAGTGGATCTCGTTTTTAATGTCAAATATTTTTTGTTTCAGTTGACAGTTGACTCACATTTTATGACGGATCTTGGTCTGGATTCATTAGACCATGTTGAAGTGATCATGGCTATGGAGGATGAGTTTGGTTTTGAAATTCCCGATGGTGATGCTGAGAGGCTTCTTAGACCTAGAGATATTATCCAATACATAGCCGACAAGGAAGACATTTATGAATAAATTATAGTGATACTTAGGTCAACTATAATTCCCTGTTTAGGGAGATGCCATATGTATACATTGCAACTTAAATTCTATCCTTAAACTTAGATGTTTGTACGAGATATTTTAAAAATAACAATATTGATGGTCACATTATTGTAACACGCGACTGGTTGGCAGCAGCCTGCATCCAGCGGCTGTACTTGTATACTGTGTGAAACATTTGGGGGATGCCTATGTCCACTTCTTGTGGCCGAGATGATGATTGCAACACATTCATGTGGCATCTCTCGTTAGAAATAATGAATTCCTTTACAAACTTAGTGCTAACAGTACTTTATTATGGTTGTCCTAAGTTTTATTGAGTAAAGCTTAGTGTCTAGTTTCATTTGTTTTAAATGAACAAATGCGAAAACTGCTAATAATCAGTTGGGTGATGTATAAAGTGTTAAATCCTGTTTTTATTCATTAAATGCCTGTTAGACTAGATCACATGTTTTATTACTATACACAATTTAGGGAATGACAAGCTCCATTGAATCTGCTCAAAACACCCTTGATATATTGTACAGAAGTTCTAAACGATGACGGTACGAACGTCAATGTTTTTTTACTTTTGAAGTCTAAAATGAATTTAGTCGGAATTAGACTTATCAGGGGGACAAAATTAATATTTAGTATGTACCTTCCAATATTAGGCCCTTCGTCCACGCCTCGATCTTTGATATGAGATGGCACTCTCACGAGGGAGTAACTCCCAATTCTGTGCACTCTCCATTTCTTCTAGTTTTCCGACACGTGAACAAAAAGTTTTACTCCATCCAGGTTATGTACTGAATATGTCACTAGATTATTCGCCCCTATAATAGTAATTTATGAAGTTCCCTTATGCAGACGCCTGAACGGATTTCGATAAAGTAACGGTAGAGAAATTTCTGGTCTGAGAAAGCTTAGCCCCGGAACAGGATGATGAAACGAACCTGAAACTTCTGGTTAAAGTTTCATGACATATTACAAAGATAAAATGTCTCAATAAAACTACAGAGTCAGAATAATTATGTATTTATTTATACAATTTTTATTGATGAAACTGCATATAAGACAACTTCCATCTTTTATAAAGAAAAACTGTACTCACTAAGCATACGTTAACATTTATATACAGACTAAGCTCGCGACATCTAAACGCACCGCACTCACACACACCGACACACTCCTGACAACTAACAATATGTTACAAGACTATTTACACGTCAACAGAACGTACAGCCTCGACATACACATGCTCGGAAACGGAAACTTAAATACTGAACAGTAGGGCTGATCCGCCGTCCACGGACGCGGAGCTCCGACTGGGTCATAAATTAAAAATTAAATATATTTTCTATAGTAAAAAACTGAGAGTTATTTACAAGATACAGTCTCCACGGGCGGCACATACTACAGCGAGTCCTCGCTGGCGTCGCTCGCAGCGGCGACGCGGCGGCGCTACCTGCAGCGGCGCGAGCGCGGCGCCGCGGCCGAGCGCAGGCGGCGCGCCGCGGCCGGGTCCACGCGCGCCACGCGCACCACTGGCTGCAGCCACGCGCCCGCGCCCAGCCCCTGCAGCGCGCGCTTCTTCTTGCGCAGCTCGCGCTCTCTCTCCTCATGGTCCGACGACGATTTCGCGTCTTTGGATTTCTCCTTCTCAACGGCCGCTGTCGACTTCACCTTTTCCTCTATTCGAGACGCGGCCGGTGTGTCCACGTCCATCGCCTCGTCATCGTCCGTCTTGCCGTCGTCCTCGACTAGGGTGTCGTCTCCGTCGCGCGTCTCGTCCCCGTCGTCCAATATCGTCTTGTCGTCCTTGTCGCTCCCAGACGCGTTCTCGTCCTCGCTGATGGTGTCCTGCGTGGTTTCGTCGTCGGGCGGCTCCGCGGACGACCGGTCCAGACTCGCGTCTTTTTCTAGTTCCGAGCTGTTAGCCCTCGATGACTTTTTTACTTGCTTCTTTTTGTTCGGCCAGCCCGTTCTGTTCTTCTTCTTGAATTTGCCACGCCTTGACTTCGTTCGGTCGACGGCACCAATCTCGTTTCGTATCAGATCACAGCCCTCGCATTCCGACATCAAACTGGATACGTCGGGGACGTTCGTCGAGGTGGTAACAGCTGCTTCGCCCTCCATAACTTCTTCGGATAAATCGTACTCCGCTGCGTCATCAAACACTTCAGACAGAAACTGTTGCAATCTGTCGGAGGCTTGCTGTGTTTCCGATACGACTGGTTCCAACTTTACATTACTATGAGTATCACTGATCGTGTCTTCGGACGCCGTCGACTTTGTGTCGTCCGCGTGTTTCCGTCTGTGCAGCAGTCCCGCCGATCCGAGTATGGCGAGAGTGGACGCGTGCTCTCGCGGTGACTTGCGCGGGTGGCCTTCCAGTGCTATGACAGCAGCCGTTCGTTTCCTTATTTTTTGCTTTTTCATTCCTCGCGTTCCATATGATCGCGAGGGACCCGGCTTGTCCTCTCTCTTCACCAAGTCGCTCAGGGGGCAGCAATTCGGTTTCAACGGCGGTAACTGTCCTATTTCATATGGTAACTTCGGAGACTGGGAATACAGCGCTGAAAAGAACGATACAAATCAGAAAAAAAAATCCAGAACATCACTATCAAATTTGCATACATCAATGCTGGGATATGAAAAGCAACTCACCAAAATACTGTGGGACATTTTTGACGAGCACTCTGTCTCGATCCTGCCGCTCGAAGGTCTCGAACCAGGGCTCGCTGCGCGGCACCGACTCGAACGCGAACTCGAGCTGCTCGACGGCCGGCGTGTACTTGAGGCGGCCGTCCTCCCACTTCATGCAGCGCTCGGCGGGCTCCTCGCGCAGCGGACTGGCGGGCGGCGCGGGCTCGGGCGCGGGCTCGGGCGGCGGCTCGGGGGCGGGCTCGGCGGCGCGCGGCGCGGCCCGGCGGGGAGCCCGGGCGGCGCGCGCCGGCGCCTTGCGCTTGCGGCGGCGCGCGTCTTCGGGCCACCCGTCCTCCTCGGAGGACTCCTCCTTGAGCGCGAGCGGGCGCGCCAGCCGCCGGCGCTCCGTGGGCGGCACCGGCGGCGTCTTGCGCTTCGGGCTCAGCGCCTTCTCGTCGTCGGAGGAGGACGTCGAGCTCGTGGAGCTCGCACGCTTCGGAAACATGAATTGCTCGGCCTCGTCGCTGAGCACGGACAGTTCGGAGCGCCGCACCTTGCGGAACTTGACGACTAGCGGCTTGGTGCCGTTGCACGTCGGCGGCGAGTCCTTGCGCTTGCTGGCGAATCCGCCGCTCGACCTCAGCTTCGTGCTCACGCCCACCACCTTGTAGTATTGGCGGTCGTCGGTGTCGTTAAGCGACTTCTTGCTGCATCGGGTGTTGTGCTTCCGCTCGTCGTCGAGCGCGCCGTTCCGCTTCGGGCTCTGGTCGCCGTTGAGCGTCGAGTCGGGGCTCTGCGAGCGCTTGGCGCGCCTCTTCGGCTCGGCGTCCCCGTTGCAGATCTTGCGCAGCGAGCGGCGCTCCCCGTTCAGCGGCAGCGCCTTGTCCAGGAAGGTGGCGACGTCGGCGCCGGCAGTGATGAGCGAGTCCAGCGCCAGGAAGTTGGCGTGGTCGCGCACGAAGGCGAGGTGGTGCGGCGAGCGGCGATGCAGCGCGGCGTCCAAGTAGTCGCTATTGCACATCTCACAGTAACCGCCCTTCGGCTCCTCCTTCTCCTTGATTCGCGGACGACTCTTCCTTGTCATTCTGAAATAAAAATCTACGTTAGAAACCATTCATAACAGTCACTTAAACGGATTATTTATTTGAACTATTACTTCTGCACTAGAGCGAGGCGGAGATTTTTCAACACGGCTTCAGGAGATTCTTTCTTTTCTTTTTTCTCTTTGAGTTGTCCGTCAATGGATATTACTGGCCATTCATCAAATTCCTTGTACACTGGTCTGCACGGTCTGAAAAGGAGGATAATATAATGTTAACCAATCGACGTTGGAGACATATAGTATTTATTCATACAAATGTTGATTCATACTTGTCCAAAAACTCAATCTTGATAAAATGTTTAGTGAAGAACCTGACATGCGCTTTGCGCGGCGCCACGAAGAATGTGTCATACAGTTTATCCAATAGATTTATAGCCTGAAAGATTAATAAATAAGATGTAAATATATAAGAATATGCTTAGAATAGTAAAGAGTGCAATAGAAAGAAGGTTTGAAATATTAATGATGGTTTACATGAAAAGTTAATTATAGACATGCAAAAAGAATTTATACGAATATATGAGATCGGCGGATTAATATAGACTAAATGCTCAGCGATTTTCCTGTTATACTAATTACTTTATAAGCACTTAATATCAAATACTAACACAATAAACGATTTTGTCTTCTAAGCAGAATACTATGCTAGGCACATTTTAAAAGTACTCGGAATTTTGTCATTTGTGTTTTATATTTTAATTAATAAATAGTAAAACTGTGTGTCATATGTTATCTTAACATGTTACAACAGTTTAAGAAGAATGCTGTTAATTCGACTTTTTATTGAACAAAATAACGAAATCATTATAAAATATAAAATTTCTCCTAAAAAATCTTTAACAGGAGTCTGAGAATATTTTAAAATTATGTTAGTGTTTAAGAAATTTAAGTTAGAAACAGTGTTTGTCATATGACTTTTTTTTTAAAATTTGCTCACTTCCATATGAAAGTCAGTTGTAAGGCAATAGTGAACTGTGAACTCACACATTTATTCAGAAGTACTCATTAAATGTAACCCTAGCATTAAGACCATACAGATATTAAATTTCATGAAGATACTATGCCAATGAGATAATAAGCATCAAAATTAATAGGCGTAAAGTTCTGGTTATCATGTTAACAATATAATGCCATAATCCATCAGAACTACAATCTCCAAATATAAAATTAAGGAATTAAAATGTTTTTATTAAAAAAAAAATAACATATTTTTTTTTTCCTTAAATGAATTATCATCATATTTATAACTCTGCTATACAATATAAATTCCTGTGGCATCTGTTTACCTTCTGTACAGTGATATGTCTTGCGGCGTGTGCGATGGGCAGCGGCGGACGGTGGTCGGGCCGCACCCTCTCGAGCATGGCATCGGCGCGCGAGCGGCCAGCCTCAAGCCGCCGCGAGCATCGCCCGGCGGCGCCCGGCCCGGACGGCGCCGGCTCCGGCACCGAACCCGGCGCGCGATCGCCCACCACGTGCGTCACGCGCGGCGTCAGGAATACTTCCTGTTGCTGAAATACAAATTTGTGAACACTTAAAATATCAAATATGAATCATTACATCACAAAATACATTACATTAGATTAGAATGTTACATATATGTTCTATAATGAAATAATAATTATTTATAATAATTATAATAGTACTTTTTTTAAACTATTATACAGTAGATTTATAATACAAGTCATTATTCATTACACTTCGACTAGAGAAAGTAGCTGTGTGAACCTAGTCTATAACTGGCTTAAAACCTAAATAAAACTTAGATTGGAATGTCAAATTTTTTTTTTTTTTTTATTTAATTGGTTGGATGTTAATGTAGTGAGAATTCTTAGTCTTTTAGATCAAATCAAATCATTTATTTGTGATACACAGGAATGATACATTGGAATGATACAGATTTTACAATAAGTTGCAATTATACTATGACAAGCTGTGATCAGTCTTATAAGCATACAAATGTGTTGTCAATACATATTATGTTTCGTAATCCGGCCCTTAATCGGACAGCAACAATGTAAAAATATAGTTTCCAGGAACTCATTAATGGAATAAACGCATGTTCAATAAGGATTCCATATAATTTACTCTTAAAAATCTGTTGTACAATTCGTTGTCCGTTGGATCTGTTTATCATTGTCTTCTGTTGGATCTATTCAACAATGAGAGTTAGAATTGTATGCAATTTGTAACAAATATAAACACAATTTACAATGCATTTGACATTGGAATTGAAGAATACACAATCAGGTATGTCTACAAGGTTTTAGTAAGGAAAGTAGTAGGTTGTCTTCGTTTACAACTTTTCATTCATATTTTCTAGAATAATCTCACAAAATATCTGCTTACGGTAGAATACCGATTGCAGATCAAAATAAAGAGAAAAATATAATATATTTTCTAAAATATTTCCAAAATTCATTTGACAACTTTTATTTTTTTTTATTTATTTTATAGTCTTATAAATCATTAAGTACTGTTTATGTTCATTTTAGATTACTTGGATTGTAGTAAAAAAAAATTTTATTATTTATAAATTGGCAAAAAGTTATAATAGTTAACTTTATTATCTATTTATAGCAATTATTACTTATGTGGGTAACATATAAAAATATTATATAAAAATTACCTACACTACACTACATTACATACATAAATATTTTTTTTAAATAAAAATAAAATTTTAAATTGTGCTAATATTTACAAATGATTTCCTATTGGATTGGAATTCCTAAGTATTTAGACATTATGGCGCGAAATTTTGAATTGTTCCTTTTTAAACTTATATGCATACCACAGAGAATTATATTGTTTTGTATGCAAGTTATGTGTAAAGTAAATAATGTGAAAGTCATCATAATTATTTGACCCAATATAAACACGTGTCGCAATCGTGCTGACATTGAAAAACTTGATTTGACAGTATTCTTAGAATAATGAACATACAGAGAAGCGGCGCGCGTGCAGCCGCCGGCCGGGCTCGGTCGGGCGGTATCGACGCGGCACGGCACACAATCATGGAGGTTTCCTCGAATGTGTGGACGCCGGGTAGCGGCATCGCGCCCTAGCCGATCCCGCCAACCGTCCCGCGCAAAAAAATAACACACCGCACCACTACAAACCAAACTCGTCTTTAAGACATATGCAATAAGATTTACATCTCGTTGATAACACAAAAGCAATATCAACTGTCAAAAATCTAGCATACACACGCGTAACCCGAAGGAAACTACATTTCAAACGGCTTTTAAAATGGATGTAGTGCACCGTAGCGCGAGAGAGCGCGGCGCACGGCCTCGGCCCGCTGCATTTCTCGCTGCGGCGGCGGCGGCTCTAACGCGACCGTACAAAAGATGACCTAAAATCGAGCGCGAGCTACGCGCTGGCTGCACAATACATTGCCTGTTTCAAAGTATTTTCTTAACAATTCTGACATAATCGCAGTGTCGGTTCACACGTGTGGTTAATATAGACTGTATATACTTACACAAAAGCCGTACGCGAGGCCCCCGCACTTCGCTTATCACAAAAATAAGTAACTATATACTAGTCACTGAGACGGGCACTTCGTCACTGTTAGATTTACGTCGAATGACAAAGTATCGTTAATGTATCGACTTTCTGTATTATGCACTGTGACAGTTTATTGAATATGCGAAAATACCAACACTTTAGAAAGTTATTCACCCACATTTGCCAAAGAAAATCGAAAAAGTAACAACAAACACAAATCTGTCATACAAGATGGAGATATTTCGTGATAGTTTTTGTTTTGTTCGCAAGAGGCGCTGCTATCGAGTAGAGGGGGAAACGTTTCCTATTGGTTGGTTTTACAAGGATGCGGTCCGTTTCACGCTGTATAGATAAAGTCAAATATTTTGCAACACAATAAATTTTATTTTAAAACAAAATTAAATGGTCCAAAATATTTAATGCCCTTCAATAACGATAAAAACAAATTTAACAGTAATATTTACATAAAACAAACTACGAAATCTATCCGTGTAGTGCTCTTAAAATAAGTAGAAAATATGTAGCAATCCACTCTGTAGAATCGGATCGTCAATAACATTGCCAAATTTAGAATACCCAAATTTAAATCAAATTAGATTTTAGTAATGGTACACGTAAATGAATCACACTATAGTTATATATAACCCACGTTACAAAACATGCTACGCTTATATATGTAGTACCAAAGTTATTTTTTCAATATTTTGAATCCATTTTGGCGGTAAATAAATTATATGATTACAAATGAATACTTACCATTCCCAACAGTTGCATCTTACGAGATACGCACTTGGAAAGTGCAGCATCTTGAATATCCAAATAGAAACAGAGACTTCTTCGCACTGGAAATCACGAAATCACATTAATATCTAATTCGTCTACCGACCTGTAAAATAATATAATGATAAATATGGCGTACCTCTTTCATATTTTTCACGAAAATTTGTTGTAGGGTACATCGTTCAGTACACTTCTTTAATATAATTTTCAATAAGCCTACGTACGTCATCACTTTTTAGTGACTATTTATATCTAATCACAACATTAAATGTTGTAAAAGTCATTTTATTCAAATTAATTATATAATAATGTATTTGTGTTGAATATATTTGTGCAAAATGCATTTCGTTCGTAAAAATAAGTACGTTTCAAATGTCGAAATGTCAATGACAGCTGAGATCCACAGACAATCAAATATCCACGTCGATCTATGGGTAAAAAATCGATAGAGAAATCGATTTATTTTGAAAGGCGCTTCGTTCTTTTGGGAGATTATTTTTAATTTAATTTTAAGTTAAAATTTGAGCAATCTGTAATTTTCTAAACGGATTTATTTTTAGTTTTTTCTTAGTAAAGTAAACATCGTAAACATTGACGCAACCAAAGAGTAAACTAGATGCAACTACAATAAGCTGAGCCATTATACTTTGCTTTGTGCTGCATTGTACAACAAGGATAATAATAATTCACCTTACTCCTAGTAGGTAGGCATAATTAAAAGAAACTGTGAAAAAAAAAGAACCTAAGAAATAAAACAATTTTATGTATTTACGTATTTAATATAATGTACTTCTAGGATCATCAGAATCTTGACAATTATTATCCGATCTTGGGTGCGATTTTAACTCATTTTGATATTTTGTAAAGATGTCATGCTGCTGTTATAATATTATACGCCTCGGGTACAGTCAAGCAAAACATTATATTGACTTGGCACTTAAAATTTTAATGCATATTCATTCAAATCACACTGTACCTACAATACATTCAGTAATATGTAAAACCTGTGAAATCGGGCAAGCTAGGGTATAAAATCAATAACTAACGGTCTGTATTGAATGTTGCTTTACTCTTTTATATTATTCAATGAATGGTACATACAAAGCAACGTTGTATCATGTAGGCTCGCGGGCGTCGCGTCGGTCGGGCGCACGACTCACTCAGCCCACGGCAGTGATATATAGACGACTATATATGGACTTTATTGATTGCCCATGTTTGTATGTAATGTACCTACGATGCGGAGTGGACGTTCGTCATGTACGTAGATGTATAGGCGAACGCGTCAGTACAGTACCGATATTTTATAACGTACATACAACAAAATAGGTCACCTAGATGCACTCGGCACTTCAACCAAATTGATTCCGGGATTTCCGGGAACAATGTTTCAATTTTTGTTTGGCAACGTTTCCTTCAATATTATATAATAAATAATAAATTTTATTTAGTTACTTAGATAGTTTTTTTAAAATAAAGGGAGACAAATACACGTAATGCAGAATCGCCTGATGGTAAGTTTATGTAATGTACCCCCGCAAGCACAGAAAATAACATACAAATAAATAAGGGAATTAGGAGATAGGGGCTGTGAGTAGGATTTCCTGTTCTAGAAAGAAAGAACGAATGAAAATAAGTTTGTTTTTCTCCCACTTTACTGAACGAAACGCGGATTCTTCACGCCGGAAGACAACAAACTTTGAGATTTGCCTTCTCAGAATAAAGCCTTTAGGTGACTAGAAAAACTTTCAGTTTACTAATACCTATTTTAAAGACTTGTTTGTAGGTTACTAGATTGGGTAAAGTAACTTACCTTGAGGACTCATATCATAACACAGCAAATTAAATGCATTTACGTATGTTTCTGACCAATCGACCCTGTGTAGGTACTCATACGGCAATGAGCATCTTGTCGTTGAATATAGGTACTTACCTCTACACTTTATTTTAATGTGTACTTACTTGGTACAAGATTTGTAGTGAAGTTCAACGATTGCGTTTGAACTAGCTCGTCATACCTTATTGTGGTAACGTAATATTCTTGGTTTTAGGCTTTATCGCAATATAGTGATTTGTAATCGATTCATGTTTATTTCATATTGATTTTAGATTTAAGTACTTATATTTTAAATCAAATGATTGTTTGGATTTTTTATGCCAAGTATAGTGGAATGGAATGTAGGTAATTAATTATTTAAGATTTTTCTCTGTTCTTTATATATTTTTAATGTGACCAAAATGACCAAAAAAATGTGTGTTCGTTGTGTTGTAAAGAAGAAAAGAAAGAAAATATTTTTATTGTTGCTATAAGTAGGTACCTATATCTTAATACGTTAGAACTACGAATTTAATTTAAAATTACAATGATACAATATAAGTATAGGATTGGGTTAAAAAGTTTCAAAATAAAATTTCAATGAAGTTCATGTTTTTTTTTATAAGTAAGTACCTAAGTGTAATGTTTAAATTTTTACATCAGCTTGCATATGAGACTTTCGAGAAATGTCAAACAAGTAAATAAATACAAAAAACATTAAATAAGTAATTTAATACAATAATTAAAAATGCATAATTTGTAGTAAAGTAATGGAATATTGTGCCCTCTGCGTAAATTGCTATGCCCAACAGTGTTTACAATACTTGTCTATTATTAAGTAGGTACCTACTTAAAAGTCAAATAGTATACAAGATACTATAGTGCAATAACGTTATTGAGTGTTGATTATTTATATTCCAAATCAATACAAATGTAACATATATTGCTTTCTACTACACTGTAGTTATATAATACGGATGTTTGCAATGACTAACAGCCGAGCCGATCGTTATTCGTGGCGGTGTCGCTAGATAACTATATAGGCCCCCCGAACAGCGTTTTACCGATGTTCGAGGCGGTAATGTTTGTGATGGTTTACTAGTATAAGTATCTACTATTTTGTAAGTCAGTAACTAGTATTCGTAATAATTTCAAACATAATGTTTTCTTGTTTTAACGATATAATAGAAATAATATTAACACAAAGCATGTTTGAGTAATAAATATCAAATTAATTTAATAAAAACCAAATGTTTATGATTTATGGCTTTTTGCTATCCACTTTAAAACCACTAACGCCATCTAGTGTTGTTAAGGATTAACTATAATGTTAATCGTTCAGCTATTAGACAACAGATGGCGTTAATACTTAAACATTGTAATTAAAATTTCATACTAGATGGCGCTTCAATAAAAAATAATAAACTACTTGGATGAAAACAAACTTTATTTACATTAGTAACGTGAGAATGTGAGAACTTGTTTGAGGGATTTTCAAATAAGACTCTGATCAGCCAATGAGAATAGTAGAGTCACGGGAAAGAAAAATCTCCCATGACACTACCGATAGTGCCACGCAGTAGTGCCTAGGGCAATAAACGAATTCAACAGGTACTTATCGAAAACAAATAATCCGTATTATATTTCTCTGCGAGAAATTAAGAAATCGATGAATGCACACACAATGTATACATAGTATTATTTATAATATCACTATTATTGTGGTGTATGTATAGATAAAGTATAATTTTATAGTATTATTACGATAAAAATAAAGTGACCCCATCTAAAATATCTAAATAGCGAATAAAGAAAACGGTAAAGCACAGGTATTTTTTTTATAGTTAAGTCTTCTTCTTCCTACGCATATTCCTTGCGTAGGGTTGGTACAGCATGTAAGCAAACGTAAAATAGATTAGCAATTTGTATACGCTGCTTTGAATTACGTGTATAACTTGAAGATTTGACGTCTAAGTTCGATGGCCAAACAAAAAAAAACTTTGCTAAAGGGTTTAATAAAAACAACTAGACCCACTTAATTACACTTATATTAAAATAAAAATTAAATTTACATTTTACAATATTACATTTAATATACATAGCCATTTTGTAAAAATTCTTAATTATAAATAAAGATAATGTATATCAATATTATTGAATGATAAGAGTAGACAAAACGAGATATATTATAAAAATATATGAGCGTGGGTCCACCATGCTACATTTTAACGCAAAGTGAACAACTCTAGCTTAGTTTTTAGTGAATTATAATTCACTAGAAGTAGCATTCGGATCTTGCGACCGCGACGCGCGACCGAGTTTGGGTCCCGCGATTCACTGCTCAGTATGAACTTAGACGGACTGACCGACGACCTTACTCTTTTTATTCACGTTCACAAGATAGTACGCGAACCAAATAGTTATTAAAGTATAAAGTTTCAAGGGTAAAAATCAGGATTTGCCATTAATTTTATTTTGATATTATGATCGTGATTTTATTGAAGAGTAACCTACCAAACTCATTCATACTAAACGCAGTGACGCGGGTCGCGTTACGCAGTCGCGGGTCGCGGTCGCTAGGATCAGAATGCTAACATAATATTAACTAATATAATTAGTTCTCATCTCACATTATCCCGTTCAACAAAGATTGGACCACGTCCCGTACATAATAAGCCTTGTTAACATATTTTTACATGGAACGGTATTAGAATTTTACAAACTACTGAGGATAAAATGGCAAAATATTGACAGATAAAAAAACGATCGACATACGCGTCTAATAATGAAATTTAAAAAATTTTACTTCGAGTTACTTACAATTACGCTTAGGCTTTATAAGGTTTGCATTGTTAGATTAGGCAGATCACGGCAGATGTATTTTCAATAAGTTTTCTAACAATATTTTCGTAAAATTCACAGAGGTTACATTCACATTAAATTTAAACAAATCAATTTCCGATACAAACAATAAAAAAAAAAACCGTTTTCCATGGTGTCCACAGTATAAAATTTGTTTCTTCAAAAAACGATGTGAAAGTTTTTATAAGAGGGGCGCATTTGTATCGCTCTTAGTGTTATGAATGACCGTGACAACTTACCACGGTAGCCGTATGCTTGTTTGCAACTTACTATAAAAAAATTGACAATTATTGCAGCTACGTAAAGTGAAGCTTGTTTGCCACATGTGTGGTATAAAAAAAAATATATTTAAAAAAGCATAATGACGTCCCAGGGAGAAACTACAGCTGTGGGGCAATTCACGTAACAAAAACCGACTTCACTTCGACTCAACGACACTCGCTGTCTCACTCATACCAAATAGGAATTGAACGGGACAGCGAGTGTCGTTGAATCGGACTAGAATCGGTTCTTGTTACGTGAATAAGGCCACTGTCTTGGAACTCACAACGAATTTAATCAACCTATTTTATATAGTACAAATTATTTACAAAAAATAAATTACAGATCTTACAATCACATACATAACATAAACCAATGATTGTATTCCTAACTATGTCAACCAAACATATTGGTTATATCACATAATATATACATGTATAGTGAAACAATATTTTTAGTATTCCTTACTCATCCCATGACAAAATTGACAAATAATTTCTAACAGTCTGTTTCTGAAAAGCAATTTTAATTACACATTAAGTTTTTTTAATATACACTTTTTTTTATAAGACAGACCATAAACTACAGAGTTATAGTCCGTTTGTTTCTGTTTGTTTTAAAGTCTGAAGCTATCTCCTTGTTCTTCTTTTCCAGCAGTGGACTTCTTGTGGCCGAGACGATGATAATATTGCAGAAGAATATTAGAAACAGATTTGTAACGAAACATTCGCAATTTATCTTTACTATAGGACATTTACGCAGTTTCCGAAATCGTAGTTTCTAGAGTAAATAACAAAATCAACAATTACCTGTACATTGTGAAGAGTGAATTTTAACAATTAAATTGTAATAATCAAGATCGTCATGGAATAAATAGGGAACTTATTATATTTTTATATTCGACACTAAGCATGGTGACACCGCGCGACTCTGAGCTAAGATGAACGGACTTGAAATGTAACAGTCACACTTCAAGACCTAAAATTACAACTAGGGTGACACAGCCAGCCAAGGCTTAACTAAAACTTGTCTTGTACTTCTGCTCAAGAATGGCAAGGGCAAAACAGGTTATAGTTAATCAAGAAAAAATATTAAAAAAGAGAAAGCTATATTCCACACCCCCTATTCTCGTAAAAAAACCCGATTCTATTTCGATTCAAATTCAATTGCTGCCTCACTCAAATACGAATTGAACGGGACAGCGAATGTGAATCGAAATAGAATCGGTTTTTGTTACGAGAATAGGGGGCGTCGGCTTTTGGCTATATATACGTTAGGTCATAAACTGGATGTCCGCGACAAGCGAGGCGACAGAGACGCGGCGTTGTATGGTGTCGCGTCGTTTGTCCCGTCGCTGCCTTACTATTCACATTAATAAAAATCGATGTGTTATGACATACAAGTAAAGACAAGCTGTCCGGTATTGAGATTTTGCGGCATTGCCATGGTGCACATGCACATCACCACCTTTCAGTCAGTTGCGAGCGAGCGACAGAAGCATTGGTGTCCAATTGACAAAAAACGATATGTTAAATAAAAATTGTCAATTGGACACCACTGCTTCTGTCGCTCGCTTGATGTCACGCACATGTCGCGGACATCGAGTTAGAGGCCTTAATTCCTAGTAAGCTAACATGGGTTGAGTTATTTGGCGTTGAGCATCGAACACGCATCGCCCCGGTGGAGATCGTGACATGTCTACTGTGGCACACGCTCTTTTTTAAAACACGCTAGACACGACGCGTGTGACTGCAAAATTAGTCAACGGATACTGTAGTTCGGCTCCGGTAATTTTCTCTATGGCAACCCAGTTGTAATAAAACTCCATACACAATACGCGAAGTTAAAAATTTAAAAATCTACCTCACTTTGATCAGTCTCAAAAACCAAAGACTCCCAATCGTACCACTTTCTATTTTTAAATTTCAAATCTCGTATATGTCGTTAAAACATCAATTGGTCGGTTATGGCGCACCATAGACAAGATATAGATTAGTGCTCGTTGCTCTCCTCGCTCCCATTGGTTCCGTTGATGACTGGCGGGACTGTCTGCTTTATAGGTGGCGCTGGTATCACCTGTTGAGTATAAATACTTGATTATTTTTTTATATTCGTAATTGTATTTTTTCCATATCGTTTCGTAAAATACAGAGAGGATAGATGCAACTCGGGCACGGAATTAAATATTGATCTGTGTCTGAAACGCACACGCGGCGCAAATAAACTGAATTGGGCCGCACCCGAACTGCACCCGTCCTATGTGTGTCTCACGCATAACATTGTGACATACAAACATAAAGGATAGAGAAATCTATTTAGATAACACAGAAGTGATAAACTCCATTCAACTCTTACAATAAAGACACATGTGAAGTGACGAAAAAAAAATTAAGGTAACGCACAGCACACCCCTATCCCTATTCCATTAAACTTATTAGAACCTACTGCATTTTATGACATCATATATTCAATGTTAACATGACAGTTTAAGAAACACATTTTAATTCCACATTAAGTCTCAGGCTATGTCTTTTTACTTCTCTAGTTTGACAGTGACAGCTATAGATTTAGTATATAGAAATGAGAATATGGAAAAGAGATAGATCATAGCATACGCGTTTGTTATAGCGAGATAGATAGGCGAGACCATTCTTCCTATACACGCTATCGGCCTGTGTCAGCCTGGCGTCAGTCGTGTTAAAATCAAATTCCATTTATTTTTACAAAATTTAAGTGTAGTTTTGGTGTTAATTAGACGTGATTAAATATGGTTACCTGTGCAGTGCCTGGATGTAACTCAAACAAAAAGGAAAATCTACAAAATTATATATCTTGCTTGCACACATGTACATTACACGCACACTAGTGTATTTTGTTTTTGGTCTCGCCTCAATCAAACCATTGCCGATCTATACGCTAGTAAGTATATACTAAATCTATGGTGACAGCCATAATATAAATTATTAACTTTAAAATGTTCACTGTCAGTTGCAAGCAAGTGCTACGTTTCTTGCCAGTTCTTTTTAACACAAATCTGCCGTCTGAACTGGTAGTAGGGAAGAAATAAGACGATTCAAAAGAGCTTGTATGCCTATTTGAATAAAAATATTTGACCTTGACTTTGTTTGAAACCACGGGCCGGGTTGCACCAGCCAGGTCGAATCAGGGAATATCAAAAAAAGGCGCACCAGTCCTTAAGTACACATATTTTGTGCTCATCCCTTTAGTTGCATGCTAAACCCAGATAACAATTTAAGCTCCGCCACCCTCTGGTAGGGTCTACCAACGCGCCAAAAGGCTGTCGGTCTTATTCTCGTTCCTATTCTTATTTGATACAGCGTGGGGCTTCCACTTCTTTGAAAGCACACTTAAAAGTTAATTGCTTAGCCAATGAAAAACATGTTATTTAAGCAAATGTAGCGCTGCTAAGCATTACGCCTGATTAGCCCTAATTAGCATCGTGGTGCTAGTGGTTTTGATATGAAACCGCAAAGCACCCGTACCGACTTGTCGGCGCCGGAAACCTACCTCTTTATATAAGCACCCTAAGCTTGTGATAAAAAAAAAAGATAAATACTATAAAATAGTTTCAAGTTTCCATAATAAAATAAAAAGCGCAAGAGAAAGATATCCCCCTACTAACCACACGCACCCCCCACCAAACATAAAATATAACTCAACTTGTATGCCGTCGTCTTCCACGTTACGTACCGATAAACCTACAACTACTTCCATGCTATGTTACTATTCTATTTGGTCTATGGCAATGATTCGTTTTGATATACGTTGTTCAAAGAGAATTATACATAACTAGCCAAACCCGCGCAACTTCGTTTGCGCTTTCCCGCGGGAATTTCGCAAAATCCTTTCTTATCTGATGCGTCATAAAAAGAACACCATCTTACATACAAGTTTCAGAAATATACGTTTAGCTGTTTGTCAGTCAGTCATTCGTGACAAAGTCAGGCCACTACTCTGAGGAGGAAACGAGACTGTATAATAATAATCAATCTCGCGATCTGCAGTCATCAAAGTCATAATCAACTCAATAACACGAATCTAATAAGTCAATAAGCCAAAGTTGTAATAAAAATAAAGACCTGAATTTTTTTTAAAGAATAGTAATTATTTCAATAATTATTATGAATAGAAATAAAGTGGGAAATATTAATTTACTTATTTGTGACATAAAATTACTTTATACTAATTTTTTTAAAAATAATTTTCTTTGAAAAACTATGATCTAAATCGAATTGACACCGTGTGCCAAGAAATGTATCTAATCTATGGTCATGCGCCATTCTTTGCGTACGTGTCGTTGGACGAAGCATCCTCGCCGTCGCCCTGGGGATAAATCAGTTATTTCAGCCAAAAAAAAAAAACTACTCGAACTTTTTTGAAATACCATAGACAAATAAATACAGAGACTTATTTAATAAACACGACTAAATGACAATGGTAGTTTATAGATTGTAAAATTCAATACTGAAGCAAGAACGTCTCTGTAAAGGATTACTCTCTGAATAAAACAATTCATTTCAATATTGTTAATCTTTTTTTGACAAATAAGTCTATAAATATCGCGACAAATGTTATTTCTAATTAGCAATGATACCACAGATATGTCGTATTGTCATTTTGTAATTTGTCGTGTTTATTAAATACGCCCGAGGTTGTGTTTTTAATCATAGACAAATGATGAAACACTGCTGAGTACTACTGTAGTGGTTTGTAGTCACAATAAGCAACAATGTATTATTTTAAGCTTACATAAAAGCGACTTTGACATAAATCCAGAATAATAAATATCCAGATACATAATTTTTTTCCAGAACAAAACAAATATTGCTAAACAATCATATTTATGTTTTGTGTAGTTTTAAGACAACGTATTTTTATGGCAATATTCAATTATTGTTTCCACTAGTCCAAAACTGAGCAATTTTGTGGAATTTTTCCTTTTAATTGTCGGTAACAATATTCCTCAATTTATTGTACGTCCAAAACCTGCGGATTTTTTCTTCTTGATTGTCGGTTATATAAAACCTATTGAATTTAAGATCTTTTTCCTATAAATCATCAAAAATATAATATTTTGATGAGCAGAATTATTTTCTGAAAACGTACTTGCAAAATAAATAAATTTCTTTTAAAGATAATACATTAAATTAATCTCACAGGACGTTTCCTATGAGACTGAATTAATGTATATTTGATGTTTCAAAATAAAATATTTTTTATCTTATTGATAGAAGATTCTTTCTTTTTGTAGTATGCTAATAATTATGTTTGGTATGTAATGTGGTACTGACCTGCGGCTTCGGGCGGTGCGTGTCGACGGCGGCGACGGACAGCGAGATGTGCTCTTCGCGGCAGCCGTAGGCCACCGGAGTTAGTTTGATCACCGTGTGCAGTGGTACATGCAGGTACGGCAGCTCTTCTGCAATAAAACATACGTTGTCACTGTCATTCATCATGTTTCTAACAAAATAGTTAACTTTATAAAACATATATATTTTTTAATGTTTAGTGACACAAAAATGTTAACTCAAAATGTCCAACTGTCAGAATGTCATGTTGTCATTTTTTTTCATGAATAACGGTTTTAAAATATTTGTTATAATGTCGCCGTAATGCTTCTGAAATGTCCCATAGTCAGAATGGTCAGTAATTATTAGAACGTATAATTATCATTAATAAAAAAAAATATACACCAAGGACTGTCATTCTTGAGGACAAATAAATGAAGTGTGAAAGTGACAACCTTCGCCGACCTTTGTTTATTGATAAGTTGGATAAAGCCTAGTTGTCAAAATGCACATGTAATAAAGAAGAAGCCTAGTTGTCAAAATGCATATGTAACAGAGCAGCTTAAATCTTAGAACTTACTTCCTTGTCTTACTTAAAACCTTGTCCCTTGGACAGGGTGTTGCAATTTCTGTGGGTCATCTTATTGCTAATATTTTATTATCTTACGTAGAGCACATACCAGCTGACTTGTCTAGGAAGTAGGCCAGTAGGCAGCGCATGACAGCCTGGTGCGAGACGACCAGCACGTTGCCCTGCCGCTCCAGCTCCATGATGACGGGCTCGAGCCTCGCGACCAAGTCCTCGTAGCTCTCGCCGCGCGGGTAACGGTACGCGAACTTGTTCGCGTCGCGCGCGTTGAAGTCCGTCGGGTACTTTTGCTGGATCTCCGCGTACGTCATCTCTTCGCAGATACCCTGTTTATGAGATAAATAGGATTAGAATTGTGTAAATTAAATTAATAAAATTTAGGAAATAACGTACATTTAGCTATAATAAAATGAACACATGTTTTTATAGTTAAGCTTAATTTGATGTAATTAGCGAGATCAAAAATACAGTTTTTTCTTATATTTATCATATTGTATCACAATTATTTTAGATATTTTACTTTTTTAAATAATTAAATGTATTTAGATAAAAGACACATTTCCTAAATTCAATTTCACTTGTTACAACCTTTAACTCACAGCATCAATCTCATTAAGCGCTTTCCACCTCTCCTGCGGCGCCTTGACGTCTTTGACGGTCTGGATGGCGCGCTTCATCCACGAGGTCCAGACGCGGAGACCAGGGATCTGCTGCTCCTCGATGTACTCCGCCAGCGCCGCCGCGTACTGCCGGCCGCGGCCCGACAGCGCGCTGTCCCCGCCGATGCGCCCCACCATGTTGTGGAGGCTCTCGCCGTGCTGGAATGCAAATTAATACCGAAACATAGTATATCTGCTTAGATCTTTAAAATTACGCAACCAATTTTGATACGGTTTTTTAAAATAGATAGTGATTCAAGAGGGAGGTTTATACGTAGACCGGTATTCGAATCCGGGACCTCCTGGGTGGCGGTTCGGCGTGGTAAACATTACGCCACGGAGGTCATCCGATATTATTATTATATAAGCTACTCTATAAACTACCACCATTTCGGAAACAAGCAAAATGGCCACCGGTAAAAGAGATGGCGGGAGAAAACAGGTTACAGCCTTTTTTTCTAATTTAACATATTTTTTCCAATAGTTAAAATAAATTTTTTATATTAATATTCCTTTCCAATTTACTTGGCGTTAAAGCTCGAAACAATCGTCTGATATATTATAAATCGATTTGAAATATACATGAATCGATCACAAATGACTTTATTTCGATTAAACACACAA
The DNA here is from genome assembly GCA_905163395.2 of Endotricha flammealis. Taxonomy (NCBI): domain Eukaryota; kingdom Metazoa; phylum Arthropoda; class Insecta; order Lepidoptera; family Pyralidae; genus Endotricha; species Endotricha flammealis. The sequence continues at coordinate 14,729,394 of LR990864.1, read as the reverse complement.
CAACATTAGAATACTTGTGTCAAGTATATTGGAATGGACTATACTTTAAATTACTCACCCTGGTCAAATAAATAGTCCTGGGTACAATATGTATGTTCATCAGGTAGTATACAATTCTGCTTTGGATGTGGCCTTCGTGTTTGTGCACAACCACCTTCTCCCCCGTGTCGTAGATCTTCATGAAGCTGTACTCCGACTCCGCATTCTCATCTAGTGGCTCATATTTCTCTTTGTAGTGTTCAATTCGCAATCTAAAGTCATTTAGTACGTTGTCTGCGTTCTGTATGTTCGTGTAGTCTGGACTACTTACTTTTACTTCCTGGAATGTTTATTAATTAAATGCTTGTTAAATAAATAAAATAATATTCTTGGACAAATCACACAACGCCATCTAGCTCCAAACTTAGCAACTAAGCTTGTTGGTCACTTGATTGCTGATAAATATACTTCAATACTTTTTATCTTTAAATAAATACTTATTATACATAGAAAACATCCAGACCGAGGCAAACAGACATGTTCATGCACACAAATGTTTGCCTTGCGCAGGATTCGAACCCGCGCACCGTGACCGGGCTGTCAAATTATGTTTATTAAGATGATGATGATAGATGTTTGTTAAATTGCCTATGTTACTCAGGGATAATGTAGCATTCTAACGGTGCTCGCCCACGCGCCATTCACCAAATTCGTGTGTCGTAATTAATGGTTGTGCCCCTACCATCAGATACCTCGCATGCTTGTCTTTACATAGTATAAAGTTAAGTCACTCTGTCTGTCTGACCCTACGTATGTTTAGATCTTTAAAACTACGCAACGGATATTAATGCGGTTTTAAATAAAGCGATTCGAGAGGAAGTTTTATAATACAATACATTCCGAAATTTCCACGGGAAAACGGGATATACGCAAGCGAAGTTGCGCGGGTTTCGTTAGTATGGAATTAAAGAATAGGATGTAACTTACCATGATATTTTGTTCTATAATAGTGGGGTCGTCACATATTGACTCTACGAAGAATAACTTGAAGCCCATCTTGTGGACGACTATGTCGCGAATCATGCGCCGCCGGTCCAGTGTGGAGTTTGTTGCGTCGAACACCTAAAAACAATAATGTTTTTATAAAAGCTTATAAATCAATTGTACATAATATTCAAGCCAGATGTCAGGAGTGTAACCGATGATGTTGATGGCCACGATTTAGCCTTATATTAAATTAATGATGTATGTTTCGTAGTAATTTTTTTATTCGAAATGTTAATTCGAAATCTGCCACCGGACACCCCGTACATCATTACTTTTATTAGACCAAGACAAACACATTACATACAAATAATATTGTTTGTCTACTGCTGGATTCGAGTACACTCTTAAGAAATGGTTACCACGCCAGACCGCCATCCAGGAGGTCCCGGGTTCGAATCCCGGTCGGGTCATGATGAAAAACGAACTTTTTCTAATTGGCCTCGAGTCATGTTTATCTTGTTATAAAATATATTATCGTTGAGTTAGTATCCCATAACACAAGTTTCGAACTTTCTTATTTATAACATACTTACAGCGACTTCGCCCCCTTTGACCAGCCACTCGCATACGTCGTGTAGAGCGTCCAGCGCGCACTGCTGCCGTATCGCCATCGCCTCCTTGTTGTCCGCACGGAAGAATTCATGGCTCGTGTACGCTGTCGTGGCATGGCGCCGGTATTCGCCCAGGTTGAATACTGCCCAATATTAAATTCTATAATTATAATTTACGTATTCTTCTTTTCGTTTCAGGTCAGTGACTCAAATAAAATAATATTATAATTTACTAGTTTTTGTTTACAAGAAGATCCATATTGTAATAATCTTGTTAACAATATTGTGACCAACTGTGCTGAGTCCACAATTAGTAACAGCAACTTTGTAACTACTATATATAGTAAAATATATTGTGAACTTGTTTGTGGTCCTTAATAAATAAATAAATAAATAAATTTACGGTTTCGCTCGCTGTAAATTTGCATTGATTTGATGAAAATCGACTGCAGCAAATAACAATGTCGGAACTGCATTTTGTCAATTTCTATTCCATTAGCGAGCGACGATCAAACTTGTTATAGTTGTTCGGAGTTGGCAGCAATGAACTTGGCACTGTGGTAGTGAGTCCATTGCACTACACATCAACACGTCATGTATATTGATACTAAATAAAATCTATCGATACTGTCATTACTAAACAAAATCTATCTGAACATTATCCTTCAACACAATTTAAAATTGCATCATCTACCACTACACGCCATCGCCAGGGATCCATCCTAACACGCTGCAATTAAACTGGTCACATTTACCATCAGCTCGTTTTCCAGTTTACGCTGAAACCCAACATGCGGTCTCGATTCTCTGTACCGATGAATGTTCGTGATTGACGGAAGTATTTTATAGTATTTTATTGATTGGTAGTTTAATTCGATGCGTCATAAAGACAATGCATTGATTGGTTATAAAGACGCGTGATGTGACTTTTGCAATAAGCCCCCTACCATGAAACGAAATTCCAAAAACTGCCATTCCGTTGAACTCTAACCAGTTTTTAACCTTACTAAGTTCAGAACTAAGTAGTCTTTTTGATAGGGCACGTGTTTCGTTGTTTCGATTGGACACTTTCATAGTTGCCCCCAGATGTTTTTTAGAGCTTTCGTGCCAAGTATTATGGACTAGATTATATGTTAGTAATACTCCTAATACATATTACAAACGTCCATTGCATACGGCGTCTGATCACGATCTGCCAGCTAGTTTTATAAAAAAAATCGTCAGAACCCAGTTGAATAATTATTTATCGTACATACCCCTGGTATTAATTCCTATCCAGTTGAGGTATCTTGATAATTTCTTTGAGATGTAGGTCTTCCCCCGGGCGGGGAGCCCCACCATCGCTATTACATGTGGTATATTCACATAGTTCGCTCTTTCCCCTGTAACAAAATTTTTTATTATTTATTTAGTGTCACATCTAGTAGGTTTTGTAAAAACCTGTAGCAGAAGGTCCCGTTTTTCACAAATTCATATTATAAGACAATCTACTACCATACTAGTTATTACCCGTTGCTTCGCCCACGTGGTCTGGCTGGATCTGCCATTGATTATTTTTCCCGTGGGAATAAGATGTTTTTCCGGGATAAAAAGTAGCCTATATAAATCTCCAGACCTTAACCAATCCCAAAAAAAAATCATGTCAATGCGTTCGTTACTTTCGACGTGAAAGAAGGACAAAACACTTTATAATATTAAAATATAATATAAGTATGGTAAATAATATTATATTTTAATTAAATTAAGTATTCTTATTTATATATAAGATTTAGCTTGTTTGTTTGGAATGGAAAATTTTGGAACTATCAGAGCACTAATAGTTTATACAGTAACCCCACTGTATCCTATAATTACTATAGCTACAAGAGCAATAATATTCTTATCAGTATTGACATTAAGTTATCATACAAGTTATTATGAAAATAACTTATTAACTAATCATTACACATTTCTTGTTACTAGTATTAATTTATTTAGGATTTTTTGATAAGTAGGACTCCAAGTAAATGAGCTACTTGAAGCCGCTGGTGGCTCGCAACACTTTGCAAGATTTTCCTCTAAATATTTATGGATTGCTGCACATGTGTAACAAGTGTGTAGGGCGTCCTTGCTCCAGATGGGCAGACAACCTCAAAAAAGCGACTGGTGGCGGATGGATGCGAAAGACCGCATTTGGTGGAAAGCATTGGGAAACGCCTATATCCAGCAGAGGGTAGATACAGTCTGCTGATGATGTGTAACAAGTGGTGGCCACTCGTGACTATTATCAACCACATGCAACTGAGTGCCCGTTCCCGACGAGATTTCCTGGATAAAAATTATCCTGTTTAAACCCAGGTTACATGCTATTAATGTACTAAAGTTCAAACATATCCAAAAAGCCGTTTTTGTGTGAAAGAGTAAGCGTGTTTTGACGAAGTGAAAATTTCAGAACAACCATATAAATAAATAATAAATAAATAAATATATAGGGACAATTCATACAGATTGAGCTAGCCTCAAAGTAAGTTCGAAACTTGTGTTATACCATATAGACATTAATGTTTATAATATTGGTATTCATTTCATTATGACGCATCACATACATATCACATTTAGTATGAAAATACATACATAATACATAATATTTAGTAAGAAAATGTAGTAGTATTAATCGATATGCTTTTAACACACACAATACAATGACATGGAGTTGTGTTCTGTCATTCTTCATACTGTAATCTTATATGCGATAGAAACTGCTACATTAACACCACAAAATTGACTTGAGTTTTTGTTTGAATTAGAATTAAGTTTTTTGATTGATTGAGATTCAATGATGATGATGATGAAGTCATGAACAGAATAGAATATTCTTTATTTGCAATAAACCACAGTAGGATACAGAACTTACAGACTAGTGTAATAGCAACAAGGCGGCCTTATTACTAAAAGCAATATTTTCAAGTTAACCTTAGGGTAACAAAGTCATGATGTTTAAACATTTGTTAAATTCATCGATACATTCACATTGTCAAACAATAGTCGTTTTTTGTGTCATAAACATACAAAATATTAATCATATGTTAATACTCAAACAAGATAAGCTAATCTGTTTTAATTTATGTAATATTCTAATATTGACATGTAGATAAACTATCACTTCCTTGACATATTTATATTGCATGCATACATGAATTATTAAACCACAAAAAACATATTAGAATAATGAATGTCAAAAAAGACCTTAACTAGGTTTCTTTAAAAACTAAATGGCTAAAGAAACCCATAGATACGGTATTTTTTGACTATGTATGTATAGTGTTAATTTTGGTTTATTGCTCAACCAAATGGCTAAAGAAACCCAGTCATGGTCTTTTGACCTATGACGTGTTAACTACCAAGTTTAAAGTAATTTATTTAACACATTTCATTTCCAAAAAAATGTGAATTAACATATTTTAAATGATAACAAATGAAAAAATACAATTTTTATATTTTTATAGAAGTTAACTTATAAAAACGCGAAAGTCTGTTTGTTGGTTTTTAACAACTTTACAGTTGAACCAGTTTAGTTGTAATTTTGTATGGAGATTATGAACACAGTTTTAAAACCTAAATTTACAGAGTTATTACTCGTGTTTTCCTAGTACTTTTAAATATTACTAGTCTACCTTAAAGTTACTCCTGATAGTCTGATGGACTACTGATGGTCTATTGAATGGTACTGAAGTGAAACAAAAAATATTTAAAACCCACATAATGTCATGTGTGAATTTTGGGAATAATGCCAAAGAAAACACTGCTCAATGTATTTCACAAACACAGTTCGTCGAAAACAGTTTCTTCAATTATACACTTAGATCTGAGAAATATGTTCATTGTAGTTTAATTTTTAGCATAGAACATGTAGGCTGATTCTTAAAGGCACTTTATGCATTTGAAAATTTATAAAACTCATCATTTATCATTCACTGTGTCCCTTCTAACTGTATTGATAATCTCTTCAAACTAACACTTGAACAGTCGCGTGACATGATATGATAAACTTAAAAATATCTGTTATGAAACGTAGCTGTTATACTCTTCCGGAATCACAGTTTCTTAAATAGATACATGACAGTCCCGATATATGCGACGGATTAACGATTTGTGGCCTCGTGACCGAGATTCGTGCAAATTCCTCGTAATTTTACACTATTTGCGAAAATGCCGATAAAACTCACCATCACCGAAAAATTGCTTGTTCAAATACTTCCAGCCCTCGGCGCGATTGTCGTCCGAATCCATCTTGTTATTAATATCACTAAATTATCAATATAAGTTATGAATTTAATTAATAATTAATTTAATTTAATCAAAATTCGCTCTCGGCTTACGTTCCAGACGGCAGCGATACGTGAACTGTCAAATGTCAATGTCATAATGTGAACAAACTGACAGCGAGTCTATGCATAAACAACAGCAATAGACAAATATTTATTACCTACTCATGGAAAAGTTTGAATACTTCAATTTGACTTCATTGTATTGTAAAATTTTAGAAGTACATACCTACTACATTAATATATCGTATAGATATTGCAAAGTGATATACAGAAATCAGTCTTTTCGTCACATATAGTTATTTGAATACATAGTTAAGCATTTTGGCAAAGTTAGACACAAGAGGCGTAATGGTTACGAACGCCAGACCGCCACCCAGGAGGTCCCGGGTTTGAATCCCGGTCGGGTTATGATGAAAAACGAACTTTTTCTGATTGGCCTCGGGTCTTGGATGTTTATCTAGTTATGTATATCTATACACGTTAAGTTAGTATCCCATCACAAGTTTCCAATATACTTTGTGGCTAGCTCGATCGGTGTAATTTGTCCCTATGAATATATATTTTAAGACATAAACTTACTGAAAAAATAAGTATCACATTACCAAAACTACATTATCGCGATATTATTTTATGTTTTCTACAGTAAACATAATGTTGTGATAACCTTTAGTTTTACTTAAATGAAATGGTCGTAGTTTTGTGTGGTATGGTAGCTAACTGCTATCATATTTATTTTTTTAACATTGAATTAAGTAGTCAAGTTATTTACCTACAGCGTTATTGAAGTTCTTGAAAGATTCGGTAAAGAAGCACATAGTTTTTTTAATTAAATAAGAAAATGTGATGTCGGCGTTATTATTCTAAGATATCGGCTCTAAGCTACTAGAACTCGTGCAGCTTTGTTTGCGTGTCCCGTGGGAATTTTGGATTCTTTCTCATCGGATGATCCCTCCAAGTTTCAGGTCTCTACGATCAGCGGTTTAGGCTGTGCGTTGATACATCAGTCAGTCAGTCATTTAGGACAAAGCATTTTATCATTGTATAGATGTTTTTAAATAATGGAATTAAAATCATATTAAATTATAGCGCCAGCATATTCCAATTTCCAAGACATAAAGATAAACATTATTAACCTCCGACATGTAAAATTATCAGTATATAGGGTAAGTTCGCCTTTTCGCGTCCATCGCCCAATTCGCGTCCGTTTTACGGATCTCCGTTTAAAAATCCTCGAAAATAAGTAAACTTACACACCAATCAAACGAAAAGTCATTACCGCTAGTACCTCAATGTATAAGACGCACGCACATGTGGACAAAAGGTCCGTGCGCCAAACCAATCCGGCTTAAAAAAATAGTTAGTCTCGGCTGTTCAACAAGGGAGCGCGTACGCGCGGTATTTGTAGATAAAAAATAGTGTGCAGCGGTGCGTTCAATGGTAAGTTTTTTATTGTTTTATGTGAATTTTAGGATACATAGCTGTTTCTAGACTTTTATAATGAAAAAAAGAATAATATTAATTATGAATTTGCTTAGGTTTTTTATATTTAACGAATAAAATAAGGTGGACGCGAATTACTACGTCGAATTTACAAAACTTCCACTTTGCGTCCGCAATGGACGCAAACTTTACCTACAGGGGATAATAAAAACCAAATTGCGTCCACTAGTTTCGTTAAATACAATTGACTTATTATTTTTTTTTTTTTTAATTAAGACTACGTTTTTTTAATTCATTTTTATATACTAATTTCAGATGTAGACTTAGAGCATTACTTAATGCTCTAAGGATGTAGAAGACGACGGCGACGATGAGAAAAACATAGGCTGTGACAAGTGTATGGTATCATCTGAAATGCACGCGATATGTTTAAGATTAAGTTATTTAGAGGCCAAAGATAAGTATTTTGAATGTGATCTGTCATTAATTGAAATTCTTAGGCTATAATAATCGTACCTTGTCTCATAATTTATTGAAATTCTTTTAGTTGTATGATTAGACAAAATTGTTGTATTGTTTTGTTGCTTTAATATAGCCAAAAACTTATTATTAATCAAGGCTGATCTTTAGCAATAATATATACCTTGTAATTATAGGGTAAAATTAACAGAATGTGGGTACAATCATTATTTACCTAATTTGAAGTTCAATCAATGTTCTAAGAATGATTTTAATTTTTTTATGTGTTTTTTTTTAATGATAATAATGTTGATTTTTAATATTTATATTCTTAAATAAAGAAATTGTTAAAATACAATATTTCTTTACAAATTCTTAAAAATATCACCCTTATATTCCTTTTCTAAGCTGGTGGACGCTAAATGGTCCACGGGTGGACGCAAATCGGATTTTGTGGACGCAAAGTGGATAAAACGCCTAATTCTGAAGATTATTTATTAAAAAAATAACACAAGATGTTTCGAACAAAACTGAAAGTTAATCTTAAAATAGACTATATAATGAACACATTACATATTTTTTTTCATAGCATTTAGTGCTGGGACATTTTTATTATCGCCGTCAAACTTTCCAACTGCACTAAATGGACGCGAACAGGCGAAATGACCCTACTTAGGTAAGTTTAACGTTATCGTATTCTATGTTATGATCGTAGCAATAGCATTGGTCTCGGCCATGCTGTGTTCTTCAACTTCCTACGGTGAGTAAGGTTTCCAGAGCTCCATTTGAGGTGGTTGGGAGGGTTGGCAACGCGTGAGTGATACCCCCCGATGATTGCATTGCAAGCGTCTATAGGCTTCGGTGATGCTTACCATCAGGTGGGCCGTATGCTTGTTTGCCAACTTTGTGGCTTATACAAAAAAAAATATTGATTTTAAGCCTGGCTCTATATTCATGCGAAGTTAATTAGAATTTAAACGTTTAATATCCCATTCAAAAGCAAACATGTTTGCCAAAGTATTGTGAATGAAAGTATAGGAGTAAACATCTCAGTAGGTGTGTGCTTCGCTAATTTTAACCCTTCTCGTCGCAACACACAACGTCACGCAACCTTGACATTCGCCAATCTATCTCAGGCATCATCTACATTATTTAAATATTATATTACGATAATGATAAAAATAAACAAGATTACAATTTGATATTTTGTAAATTAAAGCGGATAGAATTAAATGAGCTGTGTTTACAATGGATATCTCAACGATAATAATCTATATTACCTACTTAGTTCGTCATTTCGTGGTCTGATAAACTATAATGCGAGCATATAATACGGGACAGTTGATCGAAGTTAGAAGACTAGGGAAAAGTGGACGAAGTAGGACGAAGAGCCCGCAAAAAATGGATGAACATTAAATAAACAATAAAACAAAATAAGTTTATACATGTATACATCGATCATGTCTATACTAAAATAGAAAATATACATAATAGTAAATAGGTATAATAGTAGTAGTAGTAAATAAATAAAATACAATAGAAAACATATTATAAACCAGCAATTAACATATTTTAAATTAGCAATAGTATTCCGAGGGAGGGGCCTAGTTACCTGTAGTACCTGCTACAGGTTCTCATAGAACCTATATCAGGGACTAGTCTCTTCACAAGGTCATATTTTTTATAATAAATGGTATAACCTAAACATAAGCATAACTTGTAATTCTTAGCTAAGCTAAAGTACCCAAATTAGTATGTAAGACCTTAGAGAGAGAAAATAATTATATTTTTGTTTTATTTATAATTTTTATATGAAAATCGAATTAGTTGTACTTGACGATCCTGATGTTCTTATTATAACTTAGTGTATACTAATTCAATTTAATTCATTGGAAAGCTAATAGAACATATTCTAAATGCCAATTTTTTTAAATGTAACTTGAAGTTGCAACCGCAAAGTCTAATCTAGTAGTTTTATGTACGACACTCTGTAAGTATGTATTATTTTATTACACAGTAATAGATAAAGCAAACAATCCAAGGTTTTTGTTTCGCAAATGTGCCTTATGATATTAGAGAGTTTAATATTACTTAACGTAATTGTTTGCTCATAATAAACTGACAGGCGTTACACGATACGACCTTAAAGGTATAGTATAGATCAGTATAAAGTGTATTATTATGTACCTCTTGTTTGTCTATTGTGTATCAATTACTTTAATCAACCTAATGTACCAGTGTTCTAGTTTATTGACTATGATGCTATTATGTTATGACGGCACGTGTAGTAGGTATAAAATAATATGCTACGTACTTACCTGGTACTTACCATAGAGTATCATATTCTATGGTATGTAATTACCATTAAAATTATGTAAGTTGTGTAATTATTAAATAACTTGTTATTCACTTACATTTTGTTTTCATTGATAATTAAATTTATTCCTCACTATTTTCTCAAACAATTTTACAAATAAGAACTAGCTGTGCTCGCAGTTCACTTAGTTCTTTATGTTTATTTTACTGTTATGGTCTGTTATCGATAGATTACTATCGTTAAGCCAGAGAGTGGCCTGAAAACACGGCTTTAATTGCGGGAAGCACAGGAAGAAATAATATACGATGTATTAAAGTCACACTTATATTTTGTGGTTTGTTTATCTTTTGTCCCCGACACCAAATAATTTCACTGCCTAACTCTTCAAATAAAATGCACATGTTTCTCATTTGCAGCCGGTTAAACACGTCCTTTATCAGTGGTTATCACTGAGTGGGTAGCACATTATTTGTGGAGCACTCATGCATAAACAATACCGTTGTCCGATAGCTGATTAGACGTGTTTGCCTTTGTCTGCATTAAAATCAAATAAGGTGGACAATCTGTAAGTGATTCATTTAACTGATAAACATATTGGTAAAGTCATTATACAAATCTCAATATTTCACTCAAAACATTCATAATACCGTGTAGGCGTGTAGGAGCTCCATCTCTGTGTTGCCTAGGTCATCAAACAGTTTGTATACCTATAAGAGTACTTAATATACTTTATCTATGCACTTTTTGACTCTTTGATAACAGGTGGACGCCATTTTTCTAGTAATAAAACTATTGCAATGCGTATAAAGACAGACTTTGGCTTAGACAAACAATACATTAGTCATAATCTTGCTAATTATAATTTGTATTTTGTTGCAGACATAATGAGACAGCAAGCAAAAAAGCAGAAAAAACTCTTAATTTTCTTGTTTATTCTGGTTATAGGCGGATACTTATTCTATATTACAAAAACATACGTCGTTATGATTTAAGTATTAAATAGATTAACTAACGTAAATAGAAATAAGTAAATCCGGATCTAATATTGATGTATTTATTAGGACACTTTATCACTTTCTGGTGTTTTTCCAAATAAATAAATACAGATTAATGTTAGTCATCGCTTGACCAAGTAACGATTAATAAGTAAAATTTTGGCGCCAATAAGATAGCGTCTCAAGGTTCGATTCATAGATTGATAATCTCATGGGAAGCCAATGAGCATCATTGTGTGAAGCAAACATTGATTACAGTACATAGTGATTAGAGTATATGTTCAGGAACTACTAAATGCCAAAACTTATTTTTTTTATAAGTAATCCGTGACTTCACTGAACACTTTCAGGCAGATGGCAAACTGGCCAATGCTTAATTTATTATTTATTTTGGCGCCAATACGATATCGTCCACTTGGGCTGGTGATTAGAAATTTAATTTCTGTTCGTTTGATTCATAGTATTGATAGTGTTACGTGAAGCAAACATTGGTTACTAAGTACATAGTGGATTTTATGATCAGGAACTTGTAAAAGTGCATTTGCATTATCGTGTTGACTTCAAAATTTAAGAGACGTAGGGCTCTGCGGATAATCCGCTCAAATCGGAGCAGCCCGTTCGGGGAAGGACCTCCACCTTACAGAAGATCGTACCTAGCCAAATAGCATTGGTCTCGGCCATGTTGTGTTCCTACGGTGAGTAAGGTCTCCAGAGATCCACTGGGGGCGTTGGGAGGGTTGGCAACGCGTGAGTGATATCCCTGGTATTACAAGCGTCTATAGGCTACGGTGACGGCTTACCATCACGCCGCCAAAAAAACTTCCAAATACTCCTTCTCTGAGGAAATTGTGGTACCACCTTTCTATGGGGCGTCTTGACTCAGAGACTGTATACTGAGTCGAGATAGCATGAATACGCTGCTTTGAATGATATACTATCGTATTACATGACACTGGCCAATTGCAACGAACAAGAATGCAAAAGCCACAACTACGTGATGTCAGAAGGTGTCATAGTGAATAATCCTATATGGTTAAAACAATTATATTTCAGATCAACATGAAATAGAATTAAAATTGGATTAACTTAAAAGAAACAAAAACTGTGTGTCAGGGTTTGATTCATACATTGATAGTATCATGTGAAGCAAACATTGGTTGGAGTTTATGTTAAAGAACTACACTACTAAAAGTGCAAAAACTTAAAAAAAAAACCATTAGGTAACCTGTGGCTTCACTTAATCTATGGTTTCAGGCGGATGGCAAACTGGCCAATGCTTGCTTAATTTTTTAAAGTCTCTGGTTTTTCATATTTTCTTATCAAAGCGTAATTGGTGTGTGGAATCTTGGTATATGATAATATGATGATTGGATATGTTCGATACAAGACACAAACTGTTCACCCGTCTGACTAATTGTCTGCGTGCTTAAAGGTCAACGTATCGTAATCAGTAAATAATATCGATGATGATTAATTTATTTATTTATCACCGATTAAAAATAACAGATGTATTAATAAGTAGGTATTTGTAGTTTGTACAAAGCTACATATTTGTTGAACGTTCGTAAGGTGTATACCTATTTGTATAAGTACGTATATGTTATTATGTTCTAGGTAACTACTATATGGTCTAGGTAACTACTTATAAATATGTCGCAGCCGAAAAGATAAAATAGTCGTTTAATTGAATGGCTAGCCCTTTCATGGAATAAGAAAGTATTCCTTGTCTGTTACCGTGAAACTGTAAAAGTGTTTTGGATGTTTAGTCACAGTAAAAATATCTTTATTCTGTGGGCTTTCGCTAACTCATACAGCCAGTTTCTGAAAAGCATGTTAATTTTAATTCCAAATTATAACGCAAGCTATCTCTTTTTTCTTCTTTAATTTGACAGTGACAGCTATAATTTTATGTCATTCACTTTGAACTGGCTGATACACGTCTTTTACCTTTCTTTTACCATGTTGGGTTTGTTTTTTAATCGGAATGAATGACCAATAACGAGAAGTTTAGTATGGAGTCAGTACTTATAAAACTTCGGGGAATGATGTAAGATTGTAGTAATTGTCTTGGAAATCATGCAACTAACAGTCAGTCGCATTAATTCCACATTTCTTCTTCTGTAGTTTGACAGTGACAGCTATAAATTTATCATTAACTGTAAAACCTCTGTAAACATTGTGTTTCAGAAACTGGCTATTTGATTGCGCTCAAAAAACCGCGCGTATCCTTTAGTTTTAGCGTTTTAGCTATAACCATTACAAAATGATGTCAATTTGTCTACGCTATCCTCGTTAAACAAATATTTTGTTTGTCAGTCCACATCACAGTCACAATGAGACAGCGTGAAGTATTTTTAAACATTTTAATTTATACGTTTCGTCGACTACGACGATAATGCGGTGGGAATCACGAGAGTTACGCGTGTTGGTGAGTATCGACTTACATAATAAAAAACAGTATACTAATACTGTACATTAATAAAATTAAAATAAAGAATATTTTCTCGTTTCTTATCCAATCCTCTAATCCTTCCTAATCCTAAATAATATTATAAATGAGAAAGTGAGTTTGTTTGTTTGTTATTCCATCACGGCTTGACTAATCAGCCGATCATTATGAAAATTTGTATATTGTCAGGGGTACAGAGCCCAACATAGGCTTTATACCCTGTGCAAGAATGTCATTCCAATGGGCAATTATTTTTCTACTATAGAGGGCGCTGTATGGGATGGGCTATCGGCCAACAGATGGCGCGAGCGAAGCCGCGAGGAAAAGCTAGTACCTTATTTTCATAAATAATATCGACATGTCCTGCTGATTATTGTGTCTTGCTGGCCCTGCCCACTCCATGCAGAAATTCGTTAGATAGGTACCCTAAGGTTGCCTTGAAAAGAGCAATAAGGCCGCATTGTTGCATAGAGATACACTGTCTAATAACTTTACTGTTTACATACAGTATCATTTGTTTGTGTTTTTCAAATAAAGCGTATTCTATCTATCATCTAGTCTAGTCCGAAGTTAGCAATTTATGAAAGTTTTCACAGGTCGGTCTGGTAGTCGAGTGGCTATCCATGATTACGTTATCCCGAGAGTCGTGCGTTCGAATTCTGCGCAATGCAAATATTTGTGTGCATGAACAATGTCTATTTGCCTTGGTCTGCTATTACATAAAAAAAACCCGGTCATGTGCGTGTCGTCACGTGCATGTGTCAGTGTAGGGTTCCGTATTTGCTCTGCTTTTCTTATTTGCAAATTAGTCAAATATCATATTCTATCACATGCCGTAATAGGTTTCATTGAAGGTTCAGCATATGGACTACTAGCATGATTTTTTTTCCAATTTTTATACATAAGACTTTCGGAAATAGGGTGAGTGGTGGGGGACCACCGCACCGTGCAAAACGAAATGTAAATAATTCCGAAACCGGATCACTGTATCGAAAAATGATCTTCTCACACAAACCAATCTAACGACAAACGACAACATGAAGTCGGCGCGAAAAAAAAAATTTTGTCACAAACGGAGGTAGAGGAATCACAAAAAAAATATTTTTCAAAATTTTGTTGTATGGATAAAATGTGAGTATATGTACATATGTATATACTAAATTACAGCTATTCTAGCATTAAGCGTCTAGGCGCTAGACCCCGGACGGACAGACAGACGGACATTGCGAAACTATAAGGGTACCTTGTAGTTTATTACGGAACCCTAAACAAGTAAGTTTATCGCGAATCTTTTATCACGATTACGTGACGCATAGGTGTGACGTGTCTCGCGTGAAATTGTATGTACGTTTGGTGTTATAATTAGCAGGAACTATTATCATACATAAGAGTAAGCTATGTCAAGGTGAAGGTTCTATATACCTAAATACAAGATTTGTTTTTCACGCTCTGTCCCTATCACTAGGCAGGGCGGGTGGGGTTAACTATACCTACTATACTACTTATCATACTAATATTATAAATGAGAAAGTGAGTCTGTTTATGTGTTTGTTATTCCTTCACGGTTTGACAAATCAGCTGATCATTATGAAAATTTGTATAGTATATTGTCAGGGGTACAGAGCCCAACATGGGCTACTTTTTATCCCGTGAAAGTATAATTCCAATGGAATGGGAATATATTTTTCTACTATAGAGGGCGCTGTGTGGGACGGGCTATAGGCCAACAGATGGCGCCACAAGTCTATGGGTTTTTTTGTTGTCAAACGAGATCTATGTCATAAAATTAACCGCTAGCGAAGCCGCGGGGAAACGCTATGATTTTCCTAACGAGGAATTTTTGGATTCGTTGTGTGGGAAGGGTTAAAATGAACTTGACAATGTACTGAATTGCCATGCCTGACTTGTGCGTGACTGTACCGTCGTTTACTATTTGCAATTTAACAATATTGAAAACTTCTGGGAATACCTCGCAATGAATTCTTTGTAATGTAATTAATTTTATTCAATGCGTCGACTTGAGATTAAAATGTCACTCTATTGTTTCACAGAAATTATAACACAATGAATCACGTCCTTTATCAAGTACTTTGAAATAGCCTGTTGCAAAAAAACGCATTTTAGCCCTAATACCACAGTTTAGTCTAGGAGAGTTAAGGGAAAAGAGAACTTTGATGAAAGAAATATAAACTAGAAGCGGAAAACTAGAGTTTATCAGAAACATCTAAGGAAAGATAGAGGTTAGAAGAAGAAGGGAAAGACCGAGAAGAGCTGACATGGATCAAGTGAAGGAAATGGCAGGCGTCATGTCTTATAGAGGGATGAAAAATCTGGCACAAGACAGAGGAAAGTGGAGGCCGCCACACTGACAATAAATTCAGTTGTAGAGTAAAGTAGTTAGGCTTCTACCACTAGAGACAATCACAATGAAGTTTATATGATAAAAATGTTATTTTAAATTGTTACTTCATAAAACTGAATTATAAATTATGCGAATATGATTGTTGATGACTAGGTACCTACTCAAATAAATACTTTTTTATGACCCACGTGCTAAAATACAAAAGGTTTGTACAATATCACACAAGATTACAACAAATATTTGAAATCGTCAAGCCTGTTATCCAAGGTCGTTGAAAGACCTCCACCTTACAGAAGATCGTAGCCAAATAGTATTGGTCTCGGCCATGTTGTGTTCCTACGGTGAGTAAGGTCTCCAGAGCTCCACTTGGGAGGGTTGGCAACGCGTGAGTGATGCCCCCGGTATTGCAAGCGTCTAGGCTACGGTGACGGCTTACCACATGGCCGACCGTATGCTTGTTCGCCACCTTTGTGGTATAAAAATAAAATCGGCCAAGTGCATGTCTGGCCATGCACAGTGTAGGGTTCCGTATTTGCTGTGCTTTGCTTGCTTGCGAGTGAGTCCAATCACAGATTTGAAAGTCCAATATAATATTCTATGACATTTGTAAGTTTTTATTTTGTAACTAGTAGAGCCTACTTAACCGTTATAGTTTTAATTGAAGGTTCAGCATTTGGACTACTACCATGATTTTTTTCAAATTTCTAAACATAAACTTTCGGAGATAGAGGGGTGGGGGGGGACCACCGTGCAAAACGAAATTTGACACGATAAATGTAAATAATTCCGAAACGGATCATTGTATCGTAAAATGATCTTCCCACACTTGAAGAGACCTATCTAAACAACAACATGGAGTGGGCGCAAAAAAACACCACAAAAAATTTTTTTTTTCCAAATTTTCCTACAGCGCTTTGTTAACATTGTTAATATGTGTATACATACCAAATTACAGCTTTCTAGCATCAAGCGTCTAGGCGTTAGACCGTGGTCAGACAGACATATAGACAGACAGACGGACATGTCGAAACTATAAGGGATCCTTGTAGTTTACTACGGAACCCTAAAAAAAGGTCGTTAAAAAAGTGTGAATATGATTAATTTCGTGGTAGAAACAACAAAAGTCATCATTTGTTTATGGTGTGACTATGAACTGGTTACGAGCTGACTTGACTATCATATTATGACGTGACGTGTGGGTAGATAGCAGAGTTTCGGATTGACGCACTACATAATCTCAAAGATACCACACAATGACCTTATGTTGATCTTAATTAGGTGCACTGTAGTTCGAGTCTTTAGGCCTTCGCCTAGCAATGTAAACACAAGTACCGAGATGATGATGACCACATTATGGGATGGCAAACCCGGTGGCACCCATGATGCTTTTATTTCACTTGAATTCACTGGTGGATAGTACTATTAACTCTACACTTTTATTTCCACTTCAGTTAGTTTCAGAAAATCTTACATCATACGTTTTCGGGATCATTGTGAATCAATAAATACATTCCGGATTTTTTAACCAATGTCATACAAATTGTTCCAGTTAGATTCTTCTTACTGCTAGGAGGCGTTGGCTGACCATCTTCCTTGAGCCTGAAAGTTTTTTTTACATGGTGACTTGATCCAGAGTTTTCACATCTATGATGATTCGGGAATTAGAAATCTGACTAAGCACCGTTCACACATCTCTCATTCACCGAACGAAACGCATTGTTGCTTTCTTATTATACTTCTAGTCTAGCCCATTTAATATGTCTTCTTCTAAAATTTGATTTATATTCCACGATTTCATTGCATTTATTTTACGAAGTTAACTAAACTCATATAACATTATTTTATCAAAACGGTTATTGTCTGTCAATCTATGTCTCTTGAACTGATGACCTACCAATGTTTGCAGACATTGTCAAGTAGGTACCTATTTTATTCGACTCTGTAAAGTAATTCCAATAACACAAGTCAAATTAATACTTACTAATTATTTCGCAGCAATCGCAGCCCAACGAAACTAACGTGGTATATTTTGACATTTCTAATAATTAATTAAACCGAACCACCTGTCAAAACTTTTAGCAATCTTCCACGCTTGTCAATTTATTATAAAACTTTTTTGATTTCGTGTGGTGGGTGACTTTACATAAGTTTGCTACTATTGTAGCAGTACTATTGTAATATTATTACTTATATATATGTCGTAAATGAGGCACCATTATCGGAACAACTTCGCCGGCAACTAAGGGATGGCGCTGTTGTTTACTCAACATTTCCAATAGATGGCGCTGTTTGCTACCGACAAATTTTTATGAAAAATTGTTTAAGTGATTTTTATTCTTAAATTATGTTAGATCAGATTTAGATAATTGAAAATCATTAATGATTAATTCTGAATAATTAATTTAGGAATTGTTTAGATAATATTAACGATTGTAATTGAGTTTTTACTTCGGTTTGTATTGTACCGGAAACGCAGGCTTACCAATGGAGTGGGAGGCCTGGACAAGGCCTTTGGCTATAAAAGGGTCGGCAGTCCAGTACTCGCTGGATTCGGACTGAGATTATTATTGCGTTGGTTGACTGAAAGCCATAGGACTTGTCTGTGACCGGGCAATACTTGTCGGAATTAAATTGATTTCCTAGTTATTAACTGTGTGATTTTTGTGAGTCATTGAGTGCTAATAAATCATTGTTATTTATGAACTGTGTTTTCGTTGCCCGAGGGATACCCATCAGAGCCCACAGTATGAAAAGAGACGAAATGCTTGACTCCAACCATCCCATGATGTCGTGCCCGGCCACCCATGACGCGACATCAGAAGTGGGATCACCTCGGGCTCGACAAACATCAACGATGGCGGTCGGATTGGATGACACGTTTATGCGATGTGTCTAGTGAAAGGTTTTCTTTGCCCGAATTTGATCCAGATGAGTCCGATCATGACCAACGTGTATAGTGTGAAACTGTTGATCTATGCTTATTTGAACGCAATCTCTGCGGTAGTCGACTGATAGTGTCCATCAGTGCCACTCTCAAAGGAAGCGCATCGCGGTGGCTACCTTAATTGAAGTTACACTGGAATCACGTGGCCAGAGTTTAACAAAGACGACGTGTGAAGTGAAGTGAAGCTGTTGAACGGTTCGAGTTTGCAAAAAAAAGGTGTATAACCGTCCGATACTTGACGGTATGTGACGAATAGCAAATGCTGAGCAGCAGCGTGCACCATGCGGTGACGGTGTAGCAGCGTAGTGGCGACGCGCCCCGAGTCGCAGTGCAACCGAGTCACCGATGACGTGCCCCGAGTGACGGGTGTATGTACCCATGGTGTATCCTACCCTCCGATAGGGATATTCTAACAAAAAGGTCAGTGTGTGTGTATTCCATTATGCTGAGTGTTGACTGGTTAGAGATTAAATCATCATTCATTAGTCAATTAACACTAGTCATTGAAATTAAGAATTTAGAGGTCAAGGTCATTTAAATGTCAAAATCAATTGTAATAAAGGGTTCAAAATTTTTCATCCGTTTTTCGCTAGGACGCACCGTTTTCGAGACACGACTCGAGACACGTTTTTTTATTATTTTCACGTAGTAACTTTAATGAACTTAAACAATTGTTTTATTTCCGATTTCCGAGCAATGAAGAAAGACGAGGATCGGCGGGTCCGCCGTGTGCGGATTTCGGAGCGGACCAGGTCTATTCGTGATAGTGGTGGAAGCAGACGTAGACGAAGCCGCCTGCGCAGCGTGGTGCGGACCGCAGTGATCGCGCTTGCTGTCAAGGTTACTGCTCTTCGCGGGACCACCGGCGCAGACGAGGTGCCCGGGATGTCTTCAGGAGAGTATTTTTTAATGATACTAGAGTGACTACTAAGCAATAATGTTGTTTAGAATTTTAAAAGTGCTGTTTTCATGTAAATTGACATAGAGCCATTCGAGGTAAAGCTGTACGAAGTAGAGCTATACAAGGTAGAGCTGTACGAGGAGTCAGTCGAAATAGAGTTATTTAAAGTAGAGTCATTCTTATGAAAAGAGTTTTGATAAAACAAAGGCAAAATTTTATAAGGTTTTTTAATAGTGAAACGGAGACAAATGAAAGCGAGTAATGAGAAAGTTTAGTTGATTTAGTTATGAGTTACTGTATTGAAATGCAATGCACTCTCCTCATCAGGCTAACGAAGAACGTGGTGTTATGCCTGTTTTGGTACGTCCTATGAACTGGACGTTTTGTGTCCGATGGACTGGACACTGTCCGATGGACTGGACATTGTATGTCAGATGGACTTGACATTGATTGTATCCGATGGACTGGACACTGTCTGATGGACTGGACATTGTATGTCAGATGGACTTGACATTGATTGTGTCCGATAGACTGGACACTGTCCGATGGACTGGACATTGTATGTCAGATGGACTTGACATTGTATGTTCGATGGACTGAACATGTGACTCGATGCCTATAGGCTTGAGTTTGTGTGTTGATGTGCGGAGTTGTGCAATGCAGTATTTTGTAGTATGATAAATTGAGTTTCATTAAGTAGAGTTTTCTCATTACTCCAAGCGCACCCTTGGCAGAATGGCCGAGCGTTTTGCTGTTTCTGTTGTTGTTGTGTTTGTTTACAGATAAGTTCAGCACCCGAGGACGGGTGAATTATCAAGATGGCCGTGTCGTAAATGAGGCACCATTATCGGAACAACTTCGCCGGCAACTAAGGGATGGCGCTGTTGTTTACTCAACATTTCCAATAGATGGCGCTGTTTGCTACCGACAAATTTTTATGAAAAATTGTTTAAGTGATTTTTATTCTTAAATTATGTTAGATCAGATTTAGATAATTGAAAATCATTAATGATTAATTCTGAATAATTAATTTAGGAATTGTTTAGATAATATTAACGATTGTAATTGAGTTTTTACTTCGGTTTGTATTGTACCGGAAACGCAGGCTTACCAATGGAGTGGGAGGCCTGGACAAGGCCTTTGGCTATAAAAGGGTCGGCAGTCCAGTACTCGCTGGATTCGGACTGAGATTATTATTGCGTTGGTTGACTGAAAGCCATAGGACTTGTCTGTGACCGGGCAATACTTGTCGGAATTAAATTGATTTCCTAGTTATTAACTGTGTGATTTTTGTGAGTCATTGAGTGCTAATAAATCATTGTTATTTATGAACTGTGTTTTCGTTGCCCGAGGGATACCCATCAGAGCCCACAGTATGAAAAGAGACGAAATGCTTGACTCCAACCATCCCATGATGTCGTGCCCGGCCACCCATGACGCGACATATATATATAAAATTCAAAGTCCTGACTGACTTAACTATATATCAACGCACAGCCCAAACCGGTGGGTCTAGAGATTCCAAATTTGGACTGTAGGTTCCCTACGACATCTAGGGGTGTACTAAGAAAGGATTTTTCAAAATTCCTACGGGAAACCGAGCTATACGCAAACGAAGTTGCGAGGGTATATCAACGCACAGCCCAAACCGCTGGGTCTAGAGATTCCAAATTTGGCATGTAGGATCCTTATAAGGTCCAGACCGACCGGACCGGACCGGACCGGAACGGACCGGACCGGACCGGAACGGATCAGACCTGATCGGTCTGGAAGGAACTGCACCGTACCGGGCCGTGCCGGACCGGATCGAACCGGACCGGACCGGATTTTTTTTCATAGATAAAATTCAAAGTCCTGACTGACTGACTTAACTATACATCAACGCACAGCCCAAACCAATGGGCCTAGAGATTTCAAATTTGGACTGTAGGTTCCTTACGACGTCTAGGGGTGTACTAAGAAAGGATTTTTCAAAATTCCTACGGGAAACCGAGATATACGCAAACGAAGTTGCGAGGGTATATCAACGCACAGCCCAAACCGCTGGGTCTAGAGATTCCAAATTTGACAAGTAGGTTCCTTACGACGTCTAGGGATGTACTAAGAAAGGATTTTTCAAAATTCCCACGGGAAAAGATATATGCATACGAAGTTGCGAGGGGACGCACAGCCCAAACCGCTGGGTCTAGAGATGCCAAATTTGACATGTAGGGTCCTTATAAGGTCCAGACCGACCGGACCGGACCGGACCGGAACGGATCAGACCTGATCGGTCTGGAAGGAACCGCACCGTACCGGGCCGTGCCGGACCGGATCGAACCGGACCGGACCGGATCGAACCGGATCGAACCGGATTTTTTTTTCATAGATAAAATTCAAAGTCCTGACTGACTGACTGACTTAACTATATATCAACGCACAGCCCAAACTAATGGGTCTAGAGATTCCAAATTTGGACTGTAGGTTTCTTACGACGTCTAGACGCGTACTAAGAAAGGATTTTTCAAAATTCCCACGGGAAAGCGAGATATACGCATACGAAGTTGCGAGGGGACGCACAGCCCAAACCGCTGAGTCTAGAGATTCCAAATTTGGCATGCAGGGTCCTTATAAGGTCCGGACCGACCGGACCGAACCGGACCGAACCGGACCGGACCGGATTGACCGGACCTGATCGGACTGGATGGAACCGTACCGTACCAGGCCATCCCGGACCGGAATTTGTTTCTGAAGAAAGATATGCTAATTGTTACTAGGCCACGCGGGCGAAGCCGCGGGCGGAAGCTAGTTACTTATAAACGCACGACCGAACACGAACATGGTGAACATCATTCATCATCAGCCTACATTTGCCACTGCTGGACATAGGCCTCCCCAACTGCACGCCACCGCGCACGATCCTCGGCCACTCTCATCCAGCTCTTGACAGCCACCTTGCAAAGATCATCGCTCCACCTAGTCTGAGGGCGTCCTACGCTACGCTTACCGATCCGCGGTCTCCACTCAAGAACTCGTTTAGCCCAGCGGTTGCCGGTTCTTCGGCTGATATGGCCGGCCCACTGCCACTTCAGTTGCTTATCCGGTGAGCTATGTCGATGACTCTCGATCCTTCAGAGAAACTCCGAGCATAGCCCTTTCCATAGCTCGCTGAGCGACTTTAAATTTGTGGACCAGACCAACCGTGAGTGTCCACGTCTCGGCACCGTATGTCATAACAGGTAGGACGCACTGATTGAAGACTTTTGTCTTTAGACTTTGTGGAATTGGCGATGTGAAGACCCGACGAAGTTTCCCATACGCTGCCCAGCCCAGCTGTATTCTTCTATTTGCTTCCTTCTCGAAGTTGTTTTTACCCAACTGCAGAGTTTGCCCAAGGTAAACATACTCCTTAACAACCTCGAGAATACTGCCCTGTACTGCAATTGGTTCCGGATTTACATGTTCGTTGAACATGTAAATGGTGAACATTGAACACGAACACTTTGTTCGCACGTGCGTACCACTAACGAACATCAAACAATTTGTTCGTCAAAAGTGTTCGTGTCGATGCAATTTGGTTGTTTTGTGTGGACGATGTTCTCAGCACGACCGAACAAGAACATTGTTAACACGAACATCGAACCAAAAGAGTAAGGCTTGGTAGCCTCTTTTGTTCGACACCATGTTCTTGTTCGGTCGTTGTTAGTGGTTGCGCGCGAACACAAGTAGAACTATGTTTGTAGGTGTTCATGTTCGCTTTGCTAATTTACGTCCACACGTGCGAACCACATGTTCCGTGTTCGTTTTCGATGTTCACCATGTTCGTGTTCGGTCGTGCGTACACTCCTTAAGCATTTTAAAATTTAATAAATGTGTGATTTAGAACCAAACTAACCAACTTTTATTTATTTTGGTTATTATAATATGCATTCTACAGACAACTTACTTTTTATTTTACGTAGATAATAAATTTTGTGTGTATTAAACGTTTTTATAGCTCGTCAGATAGCTACCGAGGTTATCATGCGGCGATTATTGTCCAAAGAACTTCCATTTTAGATAAACAATACTATTTTGTGATAGTACGAAACTAATACGGATTCGAAGGACCATACGTACGAAACGTGTTGTTTTTATTCCACTAAACATTGTGTGATGGACATAGTTATTTATTCTTAAATACTGAAAATTTGGCGCTGAAATATTTGGCCTCGTTCAATGATATTATCACTGATGTATTTCTAGGTGAATGTCCGGTGCCTGGGGAAACGCAATGGATAAAAGCACATTAAAATTCCAACTATTAGAACTTAACCTTGGGTTGAACGTGTTCTATAAACCTATAAAAAGAATGCATTGAATCTTAACTAGGTCAAAAAATCTTAGTTAATCTCACTTTGTCGTAAACTATGGCAACTGGTCTGTCGTTAAACATTAATGGAAACCATTGTTAAAATAGCATTAGTGCATCTGCATCTGCATCCACTGCGACGTCAGCTTAGGACGGATATCCGTCGTATTTATAGTTACCTCGTATGGGGAAGGGCTTCGTCATGATGGTCTCCGAAGTCGGCGGCAGCAGCCGTTGCGTCTCCGGAGACATCACACTAGGGCACAGATTTAACTCATGTTTCTTTTCACTTTTGTTGCCGCCGCGTAGCCGCAACGACGGCGACGCGGTACCGTTCACGTCCATCCGTACGTGCTATCTGAGCATGACTGGCGGACCCTGTCTGAATACGCGACACAATATCAGCTGATGGGACGTGCGTGTTTCCTGTTGTACGCGGTGCAACTGATCGTTGATCAACGCTGAGAGACGACTCTGTGCCGGTGACGTTTGGTGGGAAACTGGTGTGTTCTAGGCAAGATGCCATGTTATGAGCGCACGTAAACCAACGTAAACAAGAGAGCGTGATGCATTCCTGTCGCGGACGCACGGGGTATTGTGCTAATCTTGATAATTTGCCGTGTCAATTAGCTTAGCTGTATTGATACGACTTATCCTCACATTTTGTGACTCAAACAAATATTTTTATAGATAGAATAATATACTGTAGCATATTATTAGGTATTTATTTGTAATATCATTATACAAACAGAAAAAAATACATTGAAATTAAACACAATCTAACTTCGTAAAAATAGTTCATAAAAATTTCATTCATTACTATAAAGACATCTTCAGACAGTGCTTACGTGTTCTAGTTAGTTCAGTTCGACACAGTCCTAACTCCTAACATGGTCCTAAAAAACGTCTCGCATTTAAAATGTTCATAGTTTTTGTAATAAACTAATTGTTTGTATTTTTAATATTAGTTTTGATCGAATTATATAATTTTTAATGCTAGTTTTGAGTTTAATTTTTATTGTTAGTACAAGTCGCGCTATGGGTTGTTTTGTTATCAAAACAATTGCCGGCCAACAGATGGCGCTACAAGTAGCGTTATGGGTTGTTTTGTTGTCAATAAAATTAACCGCGAGATCTATGTCATAAAATTAACCGCGAGCGAAGCCGCGGGGATAAGCTAGTAATGTTATATTTTAGACAAAAATATTTTTCAACATTTAAGTGAACGTTTCTTTTAAAATATTTCTGTTTTTAAATTACAAGTGGGTGTGGCTGTAGGAAAATATTATACAAACTTTAAACGAATAAATAGGTAAATCACGATTTCTGTAGCGTAACTTTTATTGTCAATATTCAATGTTACCACGCAATTGTCGCAATATTTCACACCTCAAAATCATCATAAATTACCGTCCACATTTTATGTATATTTGGTATAGGTACATAATTACATCAAGTAAGTAAGTATGTATCCTAAATGATCACACCAAATAAAAACCTCAAAATTAAAAACCCCGCCAAGCGCGTGTCTGGCCATGCACGTGAATCCTACAAAGCTGTAATTTGTCATATTATAAGTATGCTAACAAAGTGGTAAGTATAATATGATATAGAAAATTTGGGTAGCCTCCCCAGAAAGCTATGGAATGTAAGCTAAAAAATTGATTCCCATTACTTTTTTCGCGGTTTCCATTCCGTCATAGCAACAGTGTAGTCGACACGATATCTTATCTTAATAATAACCTTGTATTATAATGTTTCTCGGTCAAATATCTTTATGGCCGGTTTTTACCAAATATAAACAATAGGATTGTAATTTTTTTACTATACTTACGAAATGGCAAAACCGATTATAAAAATATTTTAAAAATACGATGGAAATCAATGGAAATCCGTAATTTTTTTCATTACGTGAAGTATTCTTTGTAGAAGTGCCACCCTATCACGGAATATTGGCGTGAAGTAGCAATGTGTTTCGTTTATTGAGTGAGAGTAAAGATCCTACCTTCGGCACCAGCAAGCGGGGGCTAGATTCCCGCTCGGGTAAAAATCTACGGCAATCTACGCGATAGCGTTTGTGTTTGTTTTCATATACTTACAATAATATATCCGTTCTCTGGTATCCAGAACACAAGCAGATTAAACCTAGCAGAACTATTATCTATTCTGTGACCTAGCTTAGGTGGCGCTGCTGTGTGACTTGTGTAAAATTTATTATTATTACCTATATCGAGGAAGTTAAAGTGTACCATCTGAAATTTCTGTAAATTATACTTCGTAATCATCATCATCATCTCAGCCACAAGAAGTCTGAACATAGGCCTCCCCCTAACGCCACAGTACGTAAATTTATTTAGCTAGGAAATAAGTAGTTAGATAAAATATCAGTTTGTAGGTAAGCCGGCTTACTATCGATTACCAGTGATTCGAGTATTTCACCATGACCTTAGTTGTTGCGTGGTACACCTCACGTATCGAACAAACTTGAAGTCTATTCAAGACATTCAGAGACTGCCCGAGTTCAGGCAGGTAATACTTGGGCTACGTGCGTCAAACATGTTTTAAGTGATTGATCCGGAGTTCGAAATATTTTGTGGTGTTGCGAAATCGTTTCACAATTAAATGTAAGTTATTATAATATATTCGGTTTCTCAATAATTATTATAATTACAAAGCGGCTTTAAGTGATTTTAATTGTTAAGTACCTACATAATATTTAAAAAACTATGTTCTATGTTCGTAACTAAAGCATATACTAGCATTAAGTCCGCCAATTGTATCAGTACTTTGTGTTTTGTGTTGTGATCAATAAAGTTATATAAATAAATTAATTAATTAATAAACTGTTAATAACACTAGTCGTAATTAAGTTATGTTAATACGCTGTAAATCTCCTCAAAATTTTAGATGATAACTTGACAGGCTCGGTGGTCGAGTAGCTAGCAATGGCTACTTATCCCAAGGGCCACGGGTTAGACTCCCGCTCGTTTTGTAAATATTTTACCTACTTAACATACATAGAAAACAACTAGATTCTAGACCAAGACAAACATATATCATGCACATATTTGTTTCCAGCAGGTTTCGAAACCGCGGCTATTAGGTTAAAGTAGCCTCTAGCCACTCTAGCCAATCGAAAACCGAGCCTGTCAAAATATACTTCAGAAAAGAATATCTTCAGATTCAATGTAAAACAAGATGCAAATGTTCGAAGACTTTCTTGCAACAATACCAAAGAATCGCTACGATATGGTAAACTATCTTGATCTACCTGATGACATCACAGTTTCACCATACATCTGGACAGAGACAGAGCCGCTATTACCGAGACGTGACAGTGTCCTGAGCACACTGAGATGTAATAGTATACTGTCAGAATGTACTGATGATTTGTGCACTGTCTGCACTGATTCCAGCATGCCGTTATCTCGAGCTATGACTGATTCAGATATTGACTATGAACTATATAGACGAGTAAGTACCTAATAGCCGGATGCACACCAGACGATTCAACGCGATCCAAATGCGGAATAGCGACTCCATAGGATTGAGATCCTGCCGCGCGCATTTCGATTATGATCGAAATGGATCGTCAGCTGTGGATCTGTCTAATCAAGTTTCCATATTTATTTAGTTTGACAGGGACGGACATATGTTTTAACTTTAAAATGTTTTTGTGCAATTATAAATTCTATCTTTTTAGTACAAAAATCGGAGATTCAGTGATACTTGGTATGAAATGAAATATGCTCTGGATGCTTTTCCACTTGGATACCTCTCCTCGCTTCGAAGGTAGGTCATGTAAATAATATCACCGAACCGAATCCCTGTCTGCATGTTAGGCTTAATGAGGTGTATATCGATCTTAGGTCATCTAACCCGATTCCCAAAGACCTATCGGCCACCTAATCCCCGACATGAGGAACAGTTCTCCTTCATGGTTCTACTACTAGGACAAAAAAAGAAGAAGCACGAAAAAATGGATCTTTGTTTTCAGTCAGAAAATAAATTGATCTTTTCTAAAACATTTATGTTTCAGTTACTACGACTTGTCGTATTACCCTGTTGAGACATCATACCAGCGTATACGTCGATACAACGATGAGTTGAGATTGAAGATGCAGAAATTCTTAGACGAGGAATGTCTGGTATACGCTCCTGATGACCCTGGTCTGATTGCGCTGGAGGATGCTCTCCTGGGAGTGGATATTGCAGTACTTCTTCTTCTTTTTGTATATCTGCAATTATTGTCAACTGCGGCTACCTGGTGTCAGTGTTTTCAAGTCACCTAACGGTCACTGACTTAGTACTAAATGATAATTTCCTACATTCTTATAATTATCAGAAGAATTTGTCCCACTGCTGGACAAACTTCTGTCTACCCTTTTATGAGTCCTTC
The DNA here is from genome assembly GCA_905163395.2 of Endotricha flammealis. Lineage (NCBI taxonomy): Eukaryota > Metazoa > Arthropoda > Insecta > Lepidoptera > Pyralidae > Endotricha > Endotricha flammealis. The sequence goes on along the minus strand of LR990864.1, from coordinate 14,700,914 downwards.
TCAAGTCTCCACAGTTCTAGGAATAGACGATCAGCTCGGCTCTCAATTTTTTTATCGGCTGCTGCATGTGCCATCTGCGTCGTGTTGACTACGACAGTTTTAGCTCATAAATCGTCTAAAGTTAAGGAAACATGACCCGTTAAATTTCATTTTAGTTTACAGGTTAGATTTCCCAAATAACACTCAAAAAACGCACACTTGACAGGCGTAGAAAGTTACCTACGTAATAATTCCTCCAGAAATGTTACCGGGTCGAAACAAGATATAGGCGCGCAATAAGTACATTATAATAATCTTAGACATCATCCTTCGATGTTTTTCTAGACTGTAACTATAATTTTCTATTGTTTCAGGCCATTGACTCTGAATTGGATAGAGCACGGCATACATACTCTTGTGGTTGTGTTGTCACTCGACTGTAAGAAACATGTAAGGAAACGTAGAGTACATGCATGAAAAATGAGTTTAAATATTTAGTTATTTATGAAATCATGATCCTAGGAATAAGCATAACTCTTTCTCTATAGTCTGCGTAATGTTCACCAATAAAAAGTTCAAAAATTTGAACCTTGTATCGTTTCTATTGAGTATTTTTTAAGGTATATTTTGTATGTAATATTTGCCTGTTGTGATCTTATAATTAATTACACTCTTTGTAATAGAAATTTGTGATAAGAAAGTCAATTAATCAACTGAGTTGTCATTTATAATCATTACCACACACACACACACACATTTAATATCCTAAACCAGAAAACAACTCTGTATGAAACAATTATGATATCCTTCTGAATCATCATTACAGTGCGAACTGCGAAGTAAATAAGTAAGATCATAGAAACTTAATCACAATCTCTGACTAAGAAACCTCTGTGTCTGTGACTAAGATAAGAATATTTAATTTGTCCTCGTATGAGTGTCAATTTTTTGTTTCACAATGAGGATCAGATGATTTTTGAACGATTGTTATATATGTATATATTTTTTATGTCCCATCAATGCTAAATTATTCTGATTACTCGTTATGGTGCAACAAATCCATTGACCATGATGAAGTACTAATGAAAATGGGTTGCTGTTGACTCTAATATTATAAATGTGAAAGTGTGTTTTTTTCTTTCTTTCATATCGAAAGTAACGAACGGAAATACATGATTTTTTTAAGATTATTAAGGCAGTTAAGGCACAGATTACTTAATAGTTACTTCGTAAGTTAAGGTCTGGAGAGTGAGAGAGACATGGGCTACCTACTTTACATCTTTCTTTATCCCCAGTTCCCCCCGCGAGCCACCGGTGGCAGATGGGACCAAGTGGGGGCAAGGACTTTGCAACTGGAAATTTTATTCACAGCTGCCACCGATGGCAGGGGCATGTCCATGTCCATCCATGTTCATGATAAGATAAAACATCGAGTGTGTGTTTGTTTTATAAAGGGGACGGCGCGTACGCAGTCCCCACTACCAAAAATTACGCGTCCGAGTTATCCACATTAGGGATAATCGCAGGGGTCAACCAGCCCGCAGTGCAATGGGTAGGCCTCGCCCTGGGGGAACCGCCTTATTGATCACGGTGTCCCCTACGCCAGGTAAGTATGATTTGGTTTGGTACGGTCCCGGTAGTCATTCCGAGCGAAAAAATGTTGATAGCGCGATTCAGGAACGCATGTAAACAGTATAGCGACATCTAGCGGTAGCGTTGAAAACTAGGATGCGCGGAGTCCGCGGAGATTTGAACGCGCAGAGGAAATTTTAGTGTATAGCTCTGCTATCTAAAATTTAGGAGGTAGATTTTCAAATTAAATGATATGATTGTCTAATAATCTAATTAAGAATAAAAATTAAAATCAACAGGGAATAGGGGTGTAAGGTTTACTTTTGTTTATTAGTGTGATGAATGAATTAAATTATATGTGTGGACATATATACAACAGAGGGCGCACTGGTCATTTAAAATATTAGTCAGAAATGTAGATTTATCCCCCATCTTAACATTATCCCAATATCTTCATCCATCAGGATTGTCTGGATCCAAAGGGATATGGCAAAAAGACTTTTATAAACAGCTATAATCTCTTTTAAATAAAATTTATTTGACGAACAGATTTACTCGCATTACTTCACAGCTAGTCGTAAGTATAAATATTTTTTCTCTTTGGTAGGTATTTTAATTTATTATGTTTTGTAATAAACGTTGTGCAAGGTCGTAGTAAATCGTAATTTTTTCGATCAACGACCTCTGTATCGACGTCAGCGTCGTCAGCGTCGTCAGCGTTCTCGCCACTAAAGGATCATCGTGCAGTCGACGGCACTTTTAGGATACCACACAAAGCACAGCCTCAAATGTGGTAAAGTAGTAGATTAATTTTAAGCGGGTAAAATAAAACAAGGTAATTGTGTAAAATGTAGTTTTAATGGTAATGATTATCCAACATTCATTACAACAATGGCTCTTGTACTATTGTACCTAGAACGGTCATCACATGTCGTTTAATAACAAACAAAACATTGTACGATCAGCAAAACAATTATACAGCATATATTATAAAAAAAATATACAATTTATATTAGGTATTGTAAATTAGGAATATTTAGCTGTCTTTACAAATGTAAATAATATTGCACTTTTTTTTTCAACTCACAGATTTATTTTTCCTCAAATTAAAATACTTGTAAGAATAACATTTTTGGATTTGAATACTTAATATATCAGTCTGTCAAAAAAGATTACTCATTTCGTGAGCAAAAACACTGATCAATTCCATAACAATACAGTTCAGAAACACAATCGTTGGAATATCGTGGAATGACTAATGATTATTGCAAAATACATAAATAGAGCGCTTTACTAAGTAATAAACCTTGAATAAAAATATAAAACATTAAAAACTATTTATTCTCTTACAAATATTTTTTCAAATGAGATTCAAGTAAACATTTTTTTTTTATAAATTCTTAAGTGACTTTATTTGAGAAATATATAAATTCAGTTCCAATATATAAGGTCCTAATTTATTAATGAACTTCCTTTTAACCCATGACTATATAGGTTACATATGATCGTTTAAGCAAGGAAATAATGGTCTAGTATTCAGTAAAAAAAACCTGTATTGTAAGTAGTTAGAAAAATTTGTTTACTACATAAATTCATCCATTTTCAACCATTTTGATATGTGAGACGCGTTGACGCGCCCTTCGCACCGCACCCCTAAACATTTTTTTCCTACTGACGGATGCTGCTACAAGAGAGGCGCATTTTACCGAGTATTTCTAAATTTAATGCCTTTGTTTTACTGAGTACTAGACCATTATTTCCTTGCTTAAACGATCATAATGTAACCTATATAGTCATGTGTTAAAAGGAAGTTCATTAATAAATTAAGACCATATATACCTGACACAAGATTTTCAGAGAAATTAAAATGTCTTTGAACTAGTTAGTGTTACCTTATTGTGAATTTGTGATAACATAATGTCATAAAGTCATGCTTATTTCACATCGACATATATTTTTAATTGGTATTTGAGCTTTTTTAAATTTCGTGCAAGTACATACATTGGAACCGAATATAAACATAAATAAGTAATAAAAACAAATCCTTATTTAACAAACAATACAATATAAGAAAGTAGCGTCTGTTTATTGTAATTTGCAATTGCGAATTGTATGTTGCTGTGCAATAATTAATGATATTCTAACAATTGATACTATTGCAGACGGCAGACAATACAAGCATATTGACTAAGTTATCGAAATTATACTTATTTTACATTTGATCACAGAGAATCATGGTATTATGTCAAATAATTATATATTTAAGAATTTGACCAACGCTGAGGGCACTTTTTGTGTGTAGGTAGGTTAGGTACACTAGGTTTACTTGACACAATGGGGCAATTCAATTAGAATGACAATGAAAAGGTGACAATGCGACAAATTGTCTTGACATTTAATGTTCATTATTTTATCATTAACAATCGACACGACTTTTAAACTTGATTGTCAATTTTATTAAATAATGTCGTATTGTCAAGTTCAAAATGTGACATTATTATAATTGTTGCGTTTATAATTTGCTATTTTACGACAAATATACTTATTTGTCAATTACTGACAATATGTCGTGTTGTTATGTTTATTAAATAGGACCCAAGTGTTTAGTGTTAATTGACAAAATGGTTCTCACAATCACTCATACCTGGAATTCTCATAGTATCGAAATCGTGTATTGGTAACTTAACATGGATCCTGTTATATAAGTGTGTACGAGACCACAAAAAGCCCTCATAAAGTGCAGACCTTCCGCTTGCAACTAGAGTATGAAAATACATAGAGCGAAGTTATCCGCTTTGATTTCGGTATTTTCGTCTCCTTGCACCTGGTGTAGCCTACGCTTTGACGTTGGTTTTTCTGCGTTAGAGTGCACTAACTATACAATAATAATCTTAAAATAGGTACATTCGAATATTGCAAAATAATATCACTTATAATTATAATTAGATACAATGGCAAAATAAAATAATTCGCTGCCCTACATTATGGACGTGCTTCATATTCGTAAGCTTAGCCTAAAATAAATTACTTTTATGTAAAGATTGTTACTTTATAGAGGCAACGCGGTATAAGAAATAGTGCTTAATAAGTTATGTAACCTATCAATCACACAGGATTCGTGCTCACTTAAAATTATAAAGAATTAATAAAAATAAAAAAAAAGCTGTCCAAATATTTGGGGTCGGTTTCTGATAATTTCTAAACGATAATTTATTTGACAGATAGGTTACCGGGAACTTATCAGGATAAAGTTTATGTATGCAAGCAATCAGTTTGAGTATGAATACTCATTTGACTTCATTATGAGTGTATTTATGCAACAATAGCATAAACAACATTTAAATAGACAAGAACAATTGGCGGAAAACGAGACAGTACAAAAATTAACTTGAATATGTAAATAATGTAAGTACCTAGGTACTTTTTATTGATATTGTTACCTTAAATTGTTAACTCCCGGACGCTTTATTGTTTGAACTTTAATAATATTATGCCAATATCATTTTATGGGTACACATCAAAAGGCGCCGTCTCAACCCTCACAATTATGACAAAAAGAGACCATCATAAAATCATGTCGAAGATAACTGGGTCGTACGCACATCCGCAACGTGTGTCTCAACGATGTGAATTCGTGTGGCGAGGCGTCTTTTCTTCCACGGTATGGCTTACCAAATAAATCTTGTAAATAAATTTGCAGTTTTTACTTATGACTCACTAATAAAAGGATAACATACATAAGGTAAAAATACAGTTTTTTTTTAATATTCAATCAATTCTATTTTATCCTGCAGATGCAATTGATATTGACGTAAGGTGAGTGAGGTAACTTACACATTTTATAATTGCACACTTCCTTGTCATTCTTAATCGTTGAATACAGTTTATCTATTCGATTTCCATATTTTAACAAAATATCCTTATTTTTACAAGCTTATAGAAACCCGATTTTGCGTCATGTTGTCTTGACGTATCCGTAACTCGGTGTCATACATTCAGTATGGTTAGATATACACATAACAAATTGCTTCTAACTATAGTCAGTCAGAACAGGACATAACACGACAGAAGTAAATTTATGTTGTGTATTTGTAGCTTATTTGTTAATACAATCATAAAAACTGTAACGGTCAAATAGTTTCTATATTTACTGAAATAGACACAGAGGCAGATAGATGCTACTGTAAGCACTACAATTTAGGACAGGCAGACAAACTCTAAATACAATCTAAGGAAAAAGTATTTAGCGTAAAAATCATAGTATCTTCGCACGAAACGTGTTAAAGTTATAGGTAAAATAGTTAAACCATTCTTGTCTGAATAGGCCGTAGTACGATTCGTGCACTCTATTGAAATACGCATTACTAACGCCTCTAGCGGTGAAATATCGAACTAAAATTTTCATATAATTTTTCACTTGCTAAAGTAATAAAGGGAGCAATACGCATGCGCAAATCGTGCTACGGCTTCTGAAAACGCAGGGTGTGAGGCAAAGCATTAAATGTATTATGTATAAGTTGTAAAACAACACTTGCAATTAGTGCCACTACGTCCGCCAGCGGTCGAACAATGTAACGTACTCCAAAAATTTTTAGATTGAAGGGAGACTCATAATATCCCCGCAGCGAAAGAGCTTTTGAAAAATGATTTTATGCCACCTATTTTTCATTTCGTTTAAGTAGCCCCACACCCTCGCACCCCAGTCTTGTCTCTCACTCTAACCCACGTGCCTTCTAGTCTAGCGTCCAAATCACTAAGCTACCCTATCTATAACGACTATAATATGACAAGTTTTGGTGTAAATGATTATTCTTTTAGATCATTTTATAGTAACAAACAAGCGCGCAGTCCATGTAAGCTGAAAATATCTAATTAAAAAATAATTTATGATTTGATGTTATTCAGAAACGTCCCTTATTAGAGCGAGAAAAGAAAGCGCGCAAAGAAAATTATAATCTCTTCTGGTATTTTTTTAGATTTCAATTTATGTCAATTTTTAATTCCAAAAAGCACATTTACACCAAAACCTAAGTGTCTCCAAATATCCAACGCGATTTAATAACCAGTCACAGACACAACCAAACAATTAGATTATTACTTTGTCTAAAAGCAGTGAATATTTCTACCGTATTTCTAATAATTATTATTAGATAATTTTGCCATTTTACTACATAATAATCAGTTGCCCGTTGCTTCGTCCGTGATTTTGCTCTGCTCCTAATTTTTAGCCTATGAGCTTCCATAATTAGGTTCTCAAGTGCAAAAACTTTTATCCGATTGTTAATGCAAGATATTATGACATGACGTTAAAAACAAACTAACTTTATTACATTAGTATTAAATACGATGTGGGACAGTAAATCAGGTGACTGGTTATAACTAACCAACTGACCTACGCTCCGCAATGGAAGATTTTTATCCTCAAATCAATTATTTACCTAAATACGATTTATACTTTATATTTAATTAAAATTACGAGCATTTTTGTGAATAATAGAAACACCAAGTAAATATTATACACAAGTAAATGTGAATATTATGACAGATGTCGCATTGTCAATTGTCGCGTCGCAATGTCAATTTCCTTTTCTTCCGATTGGCAATTGCTCTTCAGAACTACGAAGATTATTTTATGCTATCTATGTCAAAATTAGCCTCTGATTTATTATAATGTAGGTACCCGTTTAATTAAATATAATAATAAAAATCTTGATTATTCCACGACATTGTCATTATCAAACACAATACAAGTAAAAACTCCACTTGCCATACAAAAATAAATAATTCAATACAATATTTTGAAAGAGAAGATTAATATGAGGTGCATACACTTTATCTGTATTTGTAGTGTTTCCAGGACATTACGACGTTTATGGTATAATATATTTAAATACTACCTACGGACATATCTGTGTGCGATTCTCACATTTTATAATATTCCCTGAATTCCCTGAAATTAGGGGTTTATAGTAAAATTCCGCGTTTTGTATCTCTGGACACAGTACAAAATACAGTTTTTTACAATACAGAGCGGTGCAAGCACAGTACTACATTCAAGACATAGACGATACATAATTGACATGTTAGCACAAATACATCGCAAGACGGATAACAGTGAACGCAGATACTTAATACTATGTTCCGTGAAGCACAACACTATTTAGGAATACCAGTTTTGGCGTCGTGCGACTAGATAAGATCATTTTTTATTCATCGTATTTTATTTTAGATTTTCTAATTAATTCTATCAATAAATTTTAATTCCATTATTTTAATAATTCTGGCGCTCTCATGTTTCAGTGGCCAAGAACCTCTTCAAGTCACTGAACCAACGGAGTTAGTAATTAAACATTCCAAAAAAAATCATAAAAATTTTCTACATTTTATAGTATTGGTACGTTTATGTTCTGTAAGTGGTAAGTAAGTATTTTAAATTCTTAAAACCAGTCACACGAACTACCATAAAATATACAAAGAGTGCCGACTTTAACCTATGTAGCGTCCTGTAGCAATCATACTCACAAAATTGCTGTAATATGAACACAGGATCTTTGAAAGAGCCTGTCCTTAACCTCATCCGTATTCAGGGAAAAAATTGGGGCTTTGTTAGCGACACAGGCTCTTTAAAAAGCGACGACATCAGTATATTAGACTATACACTGTAATTATACGAATTTTTAAATAAATACCTCTACAAAAGTTTTTTTTCTAAAAATGGAGCGATGCCAAAAATTAACTCCATAAGATCCTGCTCATGTGAGCGTCGGACGACCATGGATAAAGTCGGCACTGAAAAAATTGTTTCTGAAGTCACGAAGTACTTACACATAAAGGCAATGAGCTACACATCAAATGACATAGAAGATGACTTACGCTTTTAGCTATTTATTTTCCTTATGAAAAAATCAATCTCAAATAGCAATAAAGAGTTACGATACGACATTTTGTCATTGACACTGCGGTTTGTCATTTTTTGTCGTCAACTATGATAACGTCAATTTGAGTTTACAATGTTTGATTAGTATTGATAGCGCAAAAATTGCGTAGTTCCTTTTAATTATTCAGTGTGCGGTAAGTAAAGTTAGACCTCACTAGGTAGGTTAGGAGGACTCGTTAATTGATATGAAAATCTTGGAACTGATACATATTATTATTAATACTATTTCCTTGTATGTTTTCTTCAAGGAGACTGATTTAAAGTGTTCGCATAAAATTCTATTCCCGACAACACATGAGTAAATAAACTGACGGAACAGAGACTTCACTCCATACAATAGCGCGCGCCGAGGACACGCACACAAGCATGTGTACGTGACGAGCGCTTTGAGGACACGCAATACACGCGCCTCATGCTTGTGTGCGTGTCCTCGGCGCGCGACGTTGTATGGAAGTGAAGCCTCTGTCCGTCAGTTTATTTACTCATGTGCCGACAAGGACCCATAATGTGTACTTATAAAATCATATCTGTAACAACTTACATGTGCGGAACGCAATAAATATTGAAATTGATATTAAATTTCTTTATATTTTTTCTGACTAAAGTACCAGTAAAGATTCTGAATAAACGTTTAGAATCTTTAAATCTTTGAAGACGGAGCATTAATTTGACTTACTTTGTAGGAGATAAAGGACGGACTATAACTACCTATATGTATAGGTAGGTAAAAGAATTCACATGTGACTGATGTGAGTGATGATATAACTTTTAGTGAAAATATAGCAAAAAGCGTAAGTCCACAGATTGGAAAGAAGGGAAGATAGTTATATATTTTTCTCTTTTCATATCGTAAGGCTGCTGTGATATGTATACACCTTGTATACAAAAATAAACGGCTCTACACTTCAACAACAACTTTATAATTTCAATAATCTCATTGTAAAATGATTTATTTTATTTTATATTGTCGTTATATTTCAAGTTGAAATTCCAAAAAAACTACAAGTAATGATGATGATTACAGGGCAGCGCAACTAGATGGCGATGTTTAATAATAGTAATGGATGTATATGTACACGGCAGCGCCACTAGATGGCGTTGTTTAATATTAGTTATGATGTATATGAAAAAAATACAGTGCCTCTAGCGGTCACTTCAAGAACTACATTTTTCCATATAATTTTTTAACCGTCGTTACAAGAGTTATCGAAACCAACTCATGGTACACGAACGTTTAGGCTGGAAATCGAACTTTTACAAGGAATCATAACCTCACAAGATAAAAATAGAATGTGATTTATTATCCATATACAACAAAATATTTAATACAAAAACTTATAGACTAGTTTAATTAAAACAAAGCGGCCTTATTGCTGATAGCAATATTTTCAAGGCAACCTTAAGGTAACGAAATTTTTGTATGAAGTGGGCAGGGTTAGCAATATATTAGTGGACAGAATGTGAATTAAAAATCGAAATATAACGACAAATCCTACCTACTCGCGTCATTGCCTTAAGTGTGACTTTAACTATAACATGAACAATGTGAATAACCACTACAATATTGTCGTATTATAACAACGTGACAGTTTGAGCGTGGTCTATTTAAGCTAGTCGTATAATATTAAGTGTATTTTCGGTTAGAAATGCTCATTTATTAGATTTTTACGAATTGTGGGGCCTTTTATAAAATAAAATATAATATTCTTGGGGCCTTACTCTTGAAAATAATCCCGCTCAATTGGAATTGGATTGTTAGATTTAGATGCCTTATGCCCCGTTGTTTGATCAGCAGTTAAGTATACTAATAGTTAAAATTTTGAAAAAACTCACTATTTGTTAAAAATTGCTACTAGGTACTATAAATCATCCCACTGCAGGGATACGGATCTGCCTTCACTGGAAGAAGTGTTTGCAATGCAAATTGCAATGTTTAACTATATTAAATTACATTTCTCACCGAAATTTACATTATCATAGAGCGGAGTTAACCACCACGGAAGCTCAAAATCGAAAGCTTACACATCAATATGTTTCAGCAATATACAACTCTATATCTATACACTACCTAATTCTTAAAACTATACCTTCGCGCCAGTCTCCAAATAATATTATATTAAAATATGCACTTACATACGATATTATATTATATATAAAACGAATAGACAAACACAAATCACAGAATCAAATCACAAATTAAAATATTATTCTTAATTTTATGAGATCTCATTATAAAAATATTAATCTAATATTGCAAAAAAATATATAATTAAAAATTACTATTTATTAAAACTAGCAACGGTAACAATTTGTATTGAACGGTAAGCAATAACACTAAGGCCCTATGTCCACGCGCCGACACAACTGAGATTTTCTTTCGCGTATGCTACTGAATTTTGATCAATACTCGTACACACGTTGACCTGCCTACAACTAAATGTCGAGAGCGCGTACCGTCTACGCGTGTACGAACGTTATCGACAAAATTAAATGAACGACGGAAACTTCCGAGCGAATCATAGTCAAATCGCAATCAAATCGGCGCGTGGACGAAGGGGCTAATACTCGGTTTAGTTTGGGGTTGCCAGAAAGGTAAGAGATTTATGCTCATTTATGGAAAAATCTTTATAAATTCACACTAGAAATTAATTATAGAATAGCTGCCAATTTTTTTAATACCTTGACTACAATAAAAAATTATTTATTTATCATATAACAGCAGAGATAATAAAAAAGATACAGTCAAATAATAATACAGTTTTTTTAATCATTCTATTTTTTAAGACAGGGACTCAATTTTGACACCAGTACAACGTTTTTAATACCATTACCTGATTCACCTAGGTCTAAAAGTTTTTTTAAGAACTTCCATGCATATATTCAAATTCCATTAATGAGCAACATCTCTTTATAAAGCGTAAGTGTCAGACTTTTGCGCTAGCTATGTATATGATTTACAAAATGCAAGCATTACTTTATAAATTTATAAAAATAAATGTAACGCTACGTTAGTTAGACTTGAAACACACGAGCACTTTGACGCTGCTGCCGTCGACTCTGGTTGTCAGTAATCGTCGACTGCTCGTGTGTTCGAAGTCTTAGTTAAGTCTCAAACACATAAGCTTTAACGCTGCCAGAACAAACTGCACTGCAGTCTGTTGCAATCGACAGTATTTGTTGGTAGTCATTGGCTGCTCGTGAATTTGAAGCATTAGTCAGGTTAAATACACAAGCGGCACATTGACGCCGACAGAACCAAAACTGCAGTCGACTCTGGTTTCCGTCAGTTGCTCGTGTGTTTGAAGCCTTACTGTGGCAACCTCAACACTGTTAAAAATATGAAATGCTTACGCTAGAAATGATCTCTCTCAGTGGTTATATATAAGCTAAAGCACTAAAATATATCCCCAAAAATATGTCATAATTGAACACGGTTAATACAGTCTTTTAAATATTATTCTGTGCCAAATTAGGCGAAATGATTTCATATTTATGAAGGACTTTTATTTTATACTTTTTCAAAGATTTTCGTTCAATTTTTTTTTATCTTGTAATAAGACAGTCCTACACATTTAAATAAATGAATGAAGTTCTTATTTTGTGTTCTTTCTTTTCGTCATATTAAGTAACGTTTATTGTTTATTGTGAACATAGGATCGATAAAATATTGCACGTCATATGAAGTAGCCGGATGAGTATGCATCAGTCAGTATGCATATTTTGTTTTTTGATAATAAATAGAAAAGTCGTTTTTAAAGATCATAATTTTTGAGAAATATATTTTAGCACACTTACGATATTAGTCGCAATTATAGCGAATTAAACAACAACCAGTAGAATATTTTATCGCACCGATTCCATACTAAATTGCACAGCTTGATATGTCCACTCACTTTGGGCCGAAATTTTTTAATAAAAAAACTATAAAATTGCATTAAAATTGCCGGAAATACTTCGAGAGCGATGGCAACACTGTTATAAGACCTACATACCTAGAGATTTACTGACAAAACTGTCAAATTTATTTAAAAATATTACTTTTTGGTTATTAAATGACATAAAACGGCAATATAATATGGCCCTCTGGGTTGTGGAGAACTGATGACAGGCAGTACTACATTGTTATTATAAATTGACATGAGTTACAACATTCAATATTGCTTTCTAATAAAAAAAACTTTTATCACAGTGTTGCCATTCTATAAAACAAAAAAACTTCTGTTAACTTCAATATTTTTCCAAAAAAAAATTACATACAGCCCATAAGTTCCAAATTCTATCCTTCCCATTCAACAAATCACGTTTATGATCATGAGACAAAACCTGAATCGGTCCTATAAAATATTCTAAGGTAAAGTATGGACGAGAATCAGACGCGCCGGGGCTTCCCCGGACCCGGGCACTCCGTTGACTTGATGATGGAGGCTGCGTAGGGCTCCCGGGGGCGGACCGGGTCGTTCTCCATGAAGCCAGGGTTCAAGATTATGTTAGGCACAAGTTCTATTACATCTTGCTCATCACCATAGTCTAAATTTATATGTTTTAAGTGTATAATTAGGTTAGATCAAGAATCAGATCAAGTTCAATTATATTTACATTATGGATCAATTTAAATAGGAATCATTTATTAAAAATTACATTAAGACATCGATTCAATCATGATTATGTACATTATTATGAGGTGGATCAAATTAAATAAAATTTTACAATAAATTGACATGGTTTAGATCAATGTTAATAATTATTACAGTTATTAATGTCATAAAAAAAAAGAATTTAATGCGTCAGGTAAGTAAGGTTAGTAATACATACCGGTCACCAAGTGTTAATGTGTGTTTGTTAGTGTGCAGCCCCGCAGTCCAAGCGTGCGTTCCAAGCGAGTGCGATAGAGGGGAAAGAAGAAAAAAATACGAATGAATAAAAATTGGCAAATACTGCGTTATTATAAAAGATTTAAAAGATATGCGAGAGACATGCGAAAAGATTAAAAGTTTAAGGCTTATTACTTTATTTTGACACTGTCGTATTTATCCGACGGTCGCATATATCAGACAGTCGCATATATCCGACAGTCGCATATATCAGACAGTCGCATGTAACCGACAGTCACATTATATCAGACAGTCGCATATATCAGACAGTCGCATATATCAGACAGTCGCATATACCAGACAGTCGCATAAATCCGACAGTCACATATATCAGACAGTCGCATATATCAGACAGTCGCATATATCCGACAGTCACATATATCAGACAGTCGCATATATCCGACAGTCGCATATATCAGACAGTCGCATGTAACCGACAGTCACATTATATCAGACAGTCGCATATATCAGACAGTCGCATATACCAGACAGTCGCATATATCCGACAGTCACATATATCAGACAGTCGCATATATCAGACAGTCGCATATATCCGACAGTCGCATATATCAGACAGTCGCATATATCCGACAGTCACATATATCAGACAGTCGCATATATCAGATAGTCGCATATATCCGACAGTCGCATATATCAGACAGTCGCATATATCCGACAGTCACATATATCAGACAGTCGCATATATCCGACAGTCTGTAAAAATTGTAATGCTCGCTAAACCTTACAAATATTGCAGACCAACAGATAGAAATAAAATTTCTTTCATCGTATTTATAAAAAATGCTATAAATATAGTTTACTACCCTCTAGGCATAATTATGAAATACTCAGTAATGCGAACAAAATTCAAATAAATTAGCATTTGGTCTGCAACAGATATTACTACTTAGTTTTTTATAATATAAATTCTATTTAGATCTAATTTATAAGCAATTATACAAAAGATTTGCACAGCCGAAATGCTTATCTAATTACTATTCTTAAGGCATATTTCACAGGTTCTGGATAAGTTTCAGTTAGATTATCTTACAGATAAATCATGTTATGGCGATAACGTATAGAATTTTAAATATAATAACAGCGAGTTGCAAAAAATATATTAAAGGTAACTGTCTCTTTTCCTTCCGAATTTTGACAAAGACAGTGTAAGATTTAATTACCTTTAAAACATATTTCTGTAATACACTGTAAGTTGTTATAATATAATTGTGAGTTGTGATAATATAAGTTGTTTGACGACCTCCGTGGCGTAATGGTTACCACGCCAGACCGCCAGCCAGGAGATCCCGGGTTCGATCCCGGTTGGGTCATGATGAAAAACGAACTTGGTCTGATTGGCCCAGGCCAATCAGACCAAGTTCGTTTTTCATGACCCAGGTCTTGAATGTTTATCTATATATGTATTTGTTATAAAATATAGTATCGTTGAGTTAGTATCCCATAAGACAAGTCTCGAACTTACTTTGTGGCTAGCTCAATCTGGGATTTGTCCCAATATATTTATTTATATAATTGTTAATCACGCTGTACTGTCTCGTAATAACACCATTAATTATATTAATATGATTACTATGCTATTTTTAAACAGAATCGTTTAAACTCTTTATATAAATTATAATAAGCTTAAGTTTTTTAATAGAATTGATTATTTTCAAAAACTATTTTAATTTTTAATAGAGTGCTCTCTAAATAGTCTAATATTATTACTTTTTTAAAGTTTATTTTGTAGAAAAAGCTAAACTACATTGCACAGTGGTCCGATATTGGAAGTGGTCCAGAAAGATCATAAGAATAGTGTACTACAATACCTAAGTGGCACCTAAGATCAAATTGGATTAGTCTTAATAATATTATATGTACAGTCAAGTAAACGTAAAGCTTATACTGGCATTTGCAAACTTTACATATTATAGTTTGGAACGATCTTATGTTCTATGTAATAAGGCCAAAATTATTAATGCAAGTAATGTTTACTAGCACTAGATTGTGAACGGAACCCATCCAAACACTGGGGTTGAAGCAAACTCAACTCATCATCATGGAATTTTCTCTAGTCATATAAAACTCGTTTATATAAATAAAAAAACAACAAAAACTTCATAACTGGATTCCATCATTTTGCGTTCAAAACGGTGCTCTATTAGTTCACCATTGGTTTTTTTTACACTGTTGTAAGTAAAACTTCTATTGCTGGAATTTTGGCCTTATGGCACAGAACAGAAAACATGGAAGCTTTACGTTCCCTGGACTATACATTATAGAAACTAGTTATAACAGTTAAAGATATTAAAAGGTTATATTTTAATCTAAGATCAAACGTTATTTTTTTATAGGACTTTAAACCTTATCTAAATCTAAAATATTTTATTGAGCCGCCGCAATCATTTTGAAATAACACCCCTCCTTTTTCCGTCGGGGGTTACAAATAAAGCGAAGTAGTGTTTTGGCAAGACTTTCGTATACTACGTAGCGATAAAGCTTATTCTTTGAACAAATATTTATTTGTACGGATAATCTATTTCACGAAGTCCGTTTGGCTGTAAATGTGTACATGCACATTGTTTCAGTGTGCGTAACCTCGGGAGCGCACACGAGAAAATGTGTATGAGCAAACCTTACTGCAGTCACCTCCATAAATATGTAATCACTTTAGTACCTTATCACTATAACATTGTTGACATGTTCACTCAAATGTCTTAAGTAATTGAAATTATATACGAAAGTGACAGGGTTCTAAAGTGATTACATATTTATGGAGGTGACTGTACATACATTCATAGAAAAACGAACTTCGTCAAATAAAATATCTGTTATAAGCAAAACACACTGCGCTGCACGTGGCAGCGGATCTGTAGCGCACGCGGGCCGCGTTTAGTGTGATGTCGTTCACACAAATATATGAAATACAGACGCTCCCGCTGCCGCTGGCAGTGTATTTAAACCTTAAATCTAGAACTGTAACGCGATTTCTTATTTATTATATTAACAACGGGTCCCATCACCCTCACTATACTTTTCGAATATATCTAAAATAAGCGAGCAAATTACTAAATACTATCTTATGATTTACTAATATCACTATTATTATGGAATTATTTAATTAATAAAAAAGTAACAGCTGATTTTTTTGCCGATTTATGTAGATTAGATTTTATTTAAAATTTTAAATCACTAAAATAATTATAATGCCTTTATTATTTTTTGAAGACTAGCAGTTTTTTTTGGGTATTTTTGTTCATTATCATTTTATCTCAAAATATTGTATATATTGTTTCATACATTTAAACAATTGATTATGTAAATCCTAAGAACATTTTATTAATACGAAAGAAGAGACTGAATATATATCATGGGTGTTTAATAATTCTATTTCTCAGATTATTAATAATTCCATTAGTTACTCAGATTTCGACTAAATTCAATGTTGCTTTTTTATATCACTGAGGTAGCAAACAAGCATACGGCTCGTCTGATGGTAAGCAGTTCCCGTAGCCTATGGACGCTAGCAATACCGGGGGTATTACTCGCGCGTTGCCCACCCTGTAAAAAGTGGAGCTTTTGTTAGAGCACACTGTCTGAGAGCGACTCTTGTCTTGTCCGAGTTAGGCATACAAGGCTTCCATATTAAACTAGTATTTTACACCCATGATTATTATAATTAAAAAATCGAATCTATTTATAATACTATGAATTATTTTGACGCAGATATTATGCGACTCAATCTATGGTATAATTGACATTCTGTAGTCATATTGGTCCGTATTCTAGTTAAGCATGGTCTAAAATGCAATACTAATAAGTATATGTACAATTTAAATAAATAAAGGTTAATTTTAAAGAAGTCGAAGTAGGACGAAGAGACCGTCCACACCCTCGTATTCGCGCAACCTCGCGATAGTGTAAAGCTTTTGTTTCAAGTTAACTATTTTAAATACTATTTTTATATTATTTTAACAACATAAAATTTGTACGAAGTTATAGGCACTTTAAAAGTGACTTTTTATAATACTTTAATTATGTGATTTTGGTAAATATTTCAGAAATTTGGTTAGCATTCGTTCAATATCATGTCATTCACAAAAGTTCGTGTTTGACTATTTTTGCCACAGTTAAAAGAAACTCAGAGATCCCCATTGTGGGTGTGATGTCTGTGATCTTAACATTGTCGAATCTGTGCTAATAAATGTGCTAAATTACGTCTCATTTAAATGCTTTCCAAATCTTTATTTAATTGACATATGCACAACTATGAAGTTCTGTAATAATTATTAACAGGCTACCACAGACAAAAAAATCAACACTTCATAGACGTTTTTATTTCATTTTTTATAATGAATGGACAATTGGACACGTTTTTTAACCACGATCGACTATAAATAAATCAAATTCATTTTTCCATTAACAAAATGTACAACTAAATAAATATTATTTAATTTATTTATGACATTTTATACATAAATATTATTAAAATAAGTAATTAAGTTAAATATTTAGGTAGAATATGTATGTAAAAATCGTTTACTATAATACAAAAAAATAATACGTTTTAACGCTTGTGTATTTCTATAAAACAAAAATGTTGAGGGAAAATAAAATAATTATCAATGTGTGGAATTGATAAAAACTTCATAAAATCAATTGTTTTAGGAAATAGAATGAGTAACGGAACGGCACATCACTGATTGAGCTGTAATCGAACTGTCAAATATTAAATAAAGTTTTGGAAAGCCTGTCACTTTGACTTCACGTCTCTGTGCTTAAAAATAGAATCGAAGGATTCGGTTTTTTGAGGGCGTGATTCGTTGACGTTTAACTTATAGACATGGTTCGCATACTATTTTGTAGCGAAACGCATTTCTGCTGGAGAGATAAATTCTCCGTTTCTTGTTCTGTGTTTAAAGCCTCTACTTATTTAATACAGGCGCGTTTTTAACGGTCGATATTATAGCATGTGTCCCGATTCCATGCACATAGTTGCGTTTTTATCGGCCGATATTTCTTCGACGGAGCTAACGTTATTATCGCAGGTGTGTGTACGGTCGTTTACGTTCCTTATACAAAAACATTCAAGAGCTCATATCGGAATATCGCAGGACGGAAACGGAGCGTGCTACTTCCATTGCGGCGTTATTATCGCATCAGTGTGTTACTCCATGGCCATCCTAATACAAAATGTACTGAAACAGATATCGCAATAACGCATGCGATATTATCGACCGTTAAAAACGCGCCTGTGTGGTAGAGGCATTTATATTTTTACGACCCTCTAAAAATTATTTCTTCCCTTTTCGTACTAACGTTATGACTAACCAAATTTCCAGAATATTAGCCAGTTTACAAACTGCAATATTTTTTTAGCTATATTACAACCGTATTTAGGTAACTATGAAAGCGAGTTTTGTTTTATTTTGGTATATTTTTAGACCCTAAAATCGCGTAGCACCAGCGTATTTATAAAGAAATTATCTTATTTATTGCACGGAAGATATATATTTTTTGTTATTTTTTTTATAACCTATTTCATTAAAAAAAATCTATTTTAATTTAATAATTTCTTGGCACTAATTTTATGTTATTTAGGGCTGTTTCCTGACTTACTGATAAGTATCAATTAGTCTATCTGTCAGTTAGGTACACAGTTGTACAATTTTGACAGATATAATTCTATCAGTAAGTGGTTAGGCATTTACTTAATCGCCTAGTGCTTTTAAAAATAGTGTTTGGGAAGCGCTAAAGATTTTTTGAAGTGTTCAAAGTCTTTTAAAAGTCATGATAATTAAGTAGTAATGATCCCTAAGTTTTATTGTAGATTCATTATATTTTTTCTCTTAAGAATTACAACTAATATTATATATAATTTTAGAATACTAAAAAATATAATTATTATTGCTCATAATAATACCTAAAATTAGGAATGTAATAAACTGTCATAAAAATTCAACGAACCCTTAAAATTAAATTAAAAAAATCAACACGACTAAAAACGGTAAAATAGTTCACCGATTTATAAATCGTCCGCCATTTTGATCGACTAGACATATTTTAAACATATAAACGTCAAATTATTGCTTATCAAATTATATTGTAACTTATGTTTATGGCAATTAGGTACGATTTTGTCTAATAAAAAGAAAATGCTACAGTCAGTTAACTAGAATGGGCTCTGCTCTTCAGTTACATTGAAATTTACTTTAGTCTAAGCATATCAATTATTATCTCGTTTAATAATTATTATTTTTATTATTTATAGAACAAAAGATTTCTGTGAATAGAACTGACTAATTCAGATATTATACTGAAACTTGATCTCACCCGACAGCCGAACTCCATGCTAAGTTTAAACGGACTGTAGAATTTTTATCAATTTCTTATTATTTGATTTTTATAGACAAAATCATAATTTCCATTGCGGTTTGCTCAATAACATCATTTAAAATGATTCAACAAGCATCAACAATTGAATAACAATAAAGTTTTTATATAACGCCAAGTAACATTAACAATTTTAACATTTTATATTTGTAAACTATGTTATCGAGCAAATCACACGACGACTTAAATGTAAGCGTAACTTCCAAGACTGCATGGTAATCCAGAACAGCGCCAGAATTTTTCCAGCAATCAAACTTCGGCAATTATAATATGTATAACTTTTTAAATACATTTTTGTAAGTTTACTAGTGTATCTAGCGTTCAATAGACTATGGGTAAATACCTATTTCTTTGTTGGAAGTCACGCCTACAGGCAGCATCGGATTTTACCCATCTGAAACACGGTCTTTGAAAACCATACTGGTCCTTCGTAGACTCGTTAGCGATGCTTGGCGTCTTCTAAAGACAGATCTACTTAAGGAAATTCACCAATTTTCATTGATTAGTCATATGCATTCAAATATAGATCTTACTACATCGACATAAAAAACATGTGTTTACAATACGGTGTTCACACAACGGTGTTATGTATAACGTTATTGAAGAAATTGTAACATCCAGTGTGGGCAAAAAAAAAACAGCTTTAAAATGCTAGCTAATGTAACAAATTATTCAATACAGTTATATAACACCGGTGTGGGAACACATTAACATTAGGAACAGTCTGAATTTTGTGTAAATTACGTTTGAACCCACAAATTTCCTTTAGAAGACCATCTTAAGACCCTGCCTTCGCCAGCATAGGTAAATCCGACACTGAAAGTCGTTAATGGAACAGGAAATACAGGCGGGGAAGGCGTATGGGCGCGTGCTATGGCGTTGGCTCACCGGCGCGCCGCCACTCGCGGCACAGCACTGCGCAGGTGCCAGCGGCCAGCACCAGCAGCGTGCCCATCACCACGCACACTGCTGCAATCCAAGTCCTCGTGTCGAAGGTCTCGGCACCCTCTAGAAAGTGCTTGTAGAGCTCTGCGGATGATTTGATTTATAATTACAAACACTGTATTTGAACGAACAGTACCTTGTGTCGACAACACATAATTTGTCTTTTATTTCAATAGATTTTATTTATGTACAGTCAGGTGCACGTCGAGCTTTACATTTGTAGTACAATTTTGGCTCTTATGACATAGAACTTAAGAACGGTACAAAGTCCAATATGTAAAGGTCGGCCTGCTCTTGACTGTACATTATAGCATAAAGTTTAATGTAAAATCTGATAAAGAATTATGCAAAGTATTCGATAGGAAAATAAGTAAGATAAAATAAGTTACGTTTACATGGACTTCGCTATTCTATTCCATATTTTTCCTAGTTTCAAATTCTGTCTATGACTGCTCTCCAGTCCGGCCAGTATAGCTATGAATGGACTGATTAAGAATATTTAGGTTTCTCAGCAATTTTTTGCGAGTTCCCACATAAGGTTCTATTTGCGCGATCTGTCAAATTGAAGTTATACTTGCCTACATTTATGAAAGCATTAGTAAACAGAATTTTAGATTCACTCACCGGCCTCCTGGTCGCTGTAGAGCGTGGTGGCCAGCACCTCGACCGGCGGCCCGGGGCCCAGCACATTGGACGCCCACACGCGGAACCAGTACGACGCGTTCGTATCCAGGTGATACACGTCGATTTGCCGCTGGAAAATTATGACTTGCAGTTCACAATTTGACTTTGAGGAAATCTTTGAACTAAATAACTTATAAAGATAATTCAATATGTCGATGAATAATAACAGACAAGATAGCTCAGAAATTCAGTATAGATAGCCTAATAATCTTTGGTTCAAATCCTGACGAGTGTTTTTGTCTAATTATCACTTTTTCTATTGTGATGGAAATCATCTTAAAGAAAACCTGTCCAATTTTTATTTCGGGGTCGTGAAGGCACTATGTAAAAATCAGTACTCACCAACCTTATCAATTTCCATTAGGATTGGCGAGGTCCACTACGTAAGCAGGAAGCAGACTCCGACAGTAAAAGGTGCGTTTCTATTGACGCGGAGTTTGGCGGAGCATAGAGGAGCGGATCATGATTCATGATATGACCAATCACTGTCTAGTAAATTACGACGCATGGAGATTTTGAGCATTATAATTGGCCAATTCACGATCCGCTCCGCCCAGCTCCTCGTTTGTGGAAACGCACCCTGAATGGACGAACTGTTCTCCTAATCCCAATAGATTAAGAAACGGGAGACCTAAAGCTGAAAATTAAGTGAAGAACAGTTGGTTGTGTTTCATAAAAATCATAATATTCCATACCGAGTTGGGACTGATGTGATTAGGACTGATCGGCCTCCAGGGTTCCAGGGTGCCATTGACTGGTGCTGCTGACCGGTATTGCGCCGTGAAGTCAATGATGGGGTGCCCACCATCGCCCGCCACGTTCCATAGTATCAGAGCGAGGATTGTTGACGCGTGGACTGTCACGTTAGCCAGTGGTGGTGGCTCAGCTGTGGAAAGTATTATTTTAATCTTTAAATAAATTAATATCAGATGATTTTTTAAATTTTATCATATGTATAGTAGACAAACAAGCCGACCTTTCACCTGATGGTAAGTAATCACCGCCGCCCATAAACGCAACTCCAAGAGAGCCACTGGTGCGCTGAGTTGCCAACTTTTGAGATAATAATGAATGTAGGAGCTGATAAAATTACAAATTATCAGGATTACAAACCCATATTTGGCTAATTAATAAATATTGTGGTCTAATAAATAGTATGATAGTTATACAGAGTAACTTATATATCTAATATTTAAAACATACGGAACAACACTGAAAAAAAAATGCCAAGGGAAAAAGAAATGGCGAAAGAAAACCAGTTTCGGCCTTTATGTCAACTTACCCAAACCAAATAGATTAGAAATTATAATAATGCAAAAATGGAAGAAGATTTATACAACCCATCCTTAAAGTGCCTCTGGTGCCTCTGTAGAATATAAATAATATTTACATTGACGTTTCTTGTTCATGTAAAATATTGTTATTATAAAATAAGCAAATTATAATGTCAATATGAAGACATTTGTCCAAATAACAAAATATAGCTTTATATAGAGGAATATTGTTTACGCAGCCGGTCTATATTTTTGATACGTACGTAGGTAAACCATTGAGAAAAATTCACAAGTTTCCGAACGTGAATATACAAGGAGATACTTATTAAAACGCATTAACCATTCAAAATTATTTTTACGTCATAGAAATGTTCTTTACAACAGAATCCACATTTTGAAGACTACCAGCCGCTTATCATGAGTTAAGAATATACAGAAAACCGTCCGAGATGAACACAAATTGTGCAGAACCGCAGGAGAAATAATTATTTTATTTATTTCTTTGTGGAGAATTGTTTAGTCGAGATAACGCCTAATCTAAATCAACAAAAAGCGAGGAGAAAGAAAATAGACAACTAAACTTTTTGGGTAAGTAAGTACCCAAAATGTTTCGGGTCTTCTCAACGACTCTTCGAAACAAAGTAGTGTAGAGCCGGGCCAGTTCCAACACCGCCCTGGCTATGATTGCATTGTTGTGGAAATACACCCCACGATGTTGCATGAAGAGACTACTTTATAATGTATTGACGACCTCCGTGGCGTAATGGTTACCACGCCAGACCGCCACCCAGGAGGTCCCGGGTTCGATCCCCGGTCGGGTCATGATGAAAAACGATCTTTTTCTGATTGGCCTCGGGTCTTGGATGTTTATCTATATATGTATTTGTTATAAAATATAATATCGTTGAGTTAGTATCCCATAACACAAGTTTCGAACTTACTTTGGGGCTAGCTCAATCTGTATGAATTGTCCCTATATATGTATATTTATTTATTTATTATTTATTATTATTATTATGGTTTCAAAGCTTCTCACGATTATGCCGACGGACGAACATTTTAAAATTAACAAAGCGTTAAAATAAAATTCAATACCCTTCATAAAAACCCCAATGTCCACTCAACCCCGGTGTGCCCCGTGTTTAATTAGTGTGGACATTACATGGGACACAAGAGCGGGTTTATGCTTTATATAGCTACTATTTACACCGTACACGATGTGAGTACATTATATACTACTACTACTTCTTAAAAGGGTGAATTTTTTTGTGGTGTCTGTGTGTCTGTAGATGGGTAATTTCAAAATAAGACTTTGTCAAGAAAGGGCAAATTTGCCGCGTGTTTTCGTCGCGCCTATTCGTAGCGGAGTTGCATTCATTTCAGCCTAAGCGTTCATGCAGACGAGACGGTTTCTCGCCGGAGCTAAGCCCGGTGGTGGGTCCCATTTGTTCTATGGAATATGACGTAATAGAACAATTTTAGAAAATATTGTCCCTATTTGTATGTACTATAGAACTACATACTAGCTTTTGCTCCTGTTTTTGTTTATGAATGATTTTGTTATAATTTCTGTCGGTGAGTACCATCTAATCATCAATGTCACTAAGACAAGTGGTATGTAGCAAATCATTCTCGAGTGGTCAGTTTACATATCAACTTCAAGAAGTTTAATGATGTTATGTATATGAATGAGGGTACTTGTGTTCTTATACATATAAAGCAGTTCACTACTAGCCGGCTTGTTGATTGCACGTCCTATAACCTTTCCCGATATACATACTTAACAGTGGCGACGAGCGAACATTATTCAACGCGAAAATGTCGGGAGTGTCGTTTGGTGTTCTTTGTACCTTCGATCATCTATCGCAGGAGTGGAGCAGTTACAGATCGAGACTGAATCAGTGGTTCATCGCAAATGATATCACGTGTGACACTGACAAGGCAACGGTCAAACGAAGGGCGATATTATTAAGTGCATTGAGCGAACCATCCTTCAAGTTAGCTAGTGACCTGGCATTGCCCAATAAAGTGGAGGAGCTGAGTTATGAAGCGATAGTCAACCTTCTGGATAACCATTTCACTCCAAAGAGGTTTGGATTTTCCGAAAAGTTTGCTTTTTATTCGGCAACGCAGCGGCTGGGTGAGACTCACACGCAGTGGGCAGCCAGGATCAGGGGACTCGCCGCACATTGTGGATTTAAAAATTTGGAGGAGGCCTTGCTGGATAAATTTATAATGGGCATGGCGGCAGGACACGAACGGGATAAGCTGTTCGCACAGGACCAGCGGGAGCTGACGCTAGTGAAGGCCATCGACCTGGCAGAGAGCGTGCGGTGCGCGCGATCGGCGTCGGCGGCGGGCGCGGCGGCTGGCACAGCGAGCGGCGCGGGCGGCGCGGTCGCGGGCCCGGCCGCAGCGGTGTTCAACATCTCCAATAACAAGGAAAAGTGCAATGTGTGCGGTTTTTTTAATCACAGCGCGAATCGGTGTCGTTATAGAAATTATAAGTGCAAAAAGTGCAACAGAAAGGGACATCTACGTAAGATGTGTTCATAAAATATGTAGGAGAAGGCGTCGTGGACGAGGGAGATGACGGTAGGTGTATTTTTAATATGCGGTGTATAAAGGGAAGACCGATGACGGAACGAGTCGATGTAAGTGGTATTGTTTTAGAATTCGAAGTAGATAGTGGTTCGGCAGTAAGCGTAATTTCAGAAAAAACATACAATACTTATTTTAAAAGTGTTCCGTTGTCATTCACCAATAAAAAAATTTTTAGTTACACCGGCGAACAAATAATAACGGTTGGTGTCGTTCAGTTACCGGTATCGTACAATGGATGCACAAATGTTTTATCGGTGTACGTGGTGAGTCACGGCGGACCGCCGCTGTTAGGCCGAGACTTCATATGCGTTTTCAACTTAGAGCTCGCGCCCGCCGCCATGTCGACGGCCGGCGAGCGGGCGGTACATTCAATTTCGACACGCAATGAAACTCGACCTGACAACAGTGGTAGGAGCATAGGACAATTCGCTAATGAATTCCCGCAGGTATTTTCAGGAGGCTTAGGAATGTTTAACAAATATACGATCGAATTGCAATTGAAACCTGACGTCAAACCGATATTTGTTAAGGCCAGACCTGTACCATACGCCTTGCGGGATAAAATAGACAAAGAATTAGATAGGCTAACCGAACTAGGTATACTGAAACCAGTAGAACATTCAAGGTATGCGTCACCTATAGTGCCGGTGTTAAAAAAAGATGGTAGCATTCGATTGTGTGCCGATTTCTCAGTAACAATTAACAAACAGTTAATAGTAGATAGATATCCTTTGCCTACAATTAATGATTTACTTTCGAGATTACATGGTGGTATACAATTCAGCAAAATAGATTTATCTATGGCATACAATCAGTTTGTGTTGAACGAGACGTCGCAGGAGTTAACGTGCATTAACACTCATCGCGGACTGTACGCGTATACGAGGTTGCCATTCGGATTATCTAGCGCGCCGGCAATTTTCCAACGCGCGATGGATTGTGTACTGGCAGGCATAGACGGAATAATATTTTTATTAGACGATATACTCGTAACAGGCCGGAATATAGACGAGCATAAGCAAAGATTAGCGACGGTGTTACAGCGTTTGGAAGATGCTCAATTAACAGTCCAATTGAGTAAGTGCGAGTTTTTTAAAGACGACATTTCGTATCTGGGCTATGTTATAGATAAAAACGGGGCGAGGAAATCACCGGCGAAGGTGAAAGCAATTTTAGACGCCCCCACGCCACAGAATGTTCCACAGTTACAGTCGTTTTTGGGCCTAATGAATTATTATCGAAATTTTGTACCGGATGCGTCTTCAATACTAAGTCCGTTATATAATTTATTAAATAAAAACGTAAAATGGGAATGGACAACCATTCATGACGAAGCATTTAGGAAAATAAAAAATATTCTTGTGTCTGACAAAATTTTAACCCATTTTAACCCACAGGCGACTTTAATTTTGACTGTCGATGCGTCTCCAACTGGGTTAGGTGCAATATTGTCACAGATAAGTGAGGACGGGGTGGAAAGACCAATTTCGTACGCTTCACGCACACTGTCATCGGCTGAAAAAAATTATGCGCAGATCCAGAAGGAAGCAACTGCCATAATTTTCGGTGTTAGACGATTTCACCAATATTTATACGGGCGGACAATACCTTTTATATTACGGACTGATCATAAACCCCTCTTGTCTATATTCGGGCCATATAAAGGCGTTCCCGAAGTATCGGCAAACAGGCTACAACGCTATGCAATGTTTTTATCTGCTTATAACTATAGTATCGAGTATATAACCAGTAAACAAAATAGTGCGGATTATTTGTCACGAGCTTGTAGTCGAGAGTCTGGGGAGGGGGCGAGGGACGAGTTAGCGGAATGCGAGGAGCGCGCGGCTTACGTTAACTTTGTGTTGGAAGATAGCATGCCGGTAACATTCGCAGATTTGCAGAACGAGACCAACCGTGACGAACAATTAGTGAAGGTGAAAGAGTTTGTATTACGCGGGTGGCCAAGGAAAGTTTATGATATGGAGTTGCGACCCTATTTTAATTGTAGATTACAATTATCCATCGAAAAAGGGTGCTTAATGCGAGGGCATAAAGTCGTAATTCCATCGTCACTGCGGAAAATCATATGCGATGAATTACACAGTTCCCATTTCGGTGTTGTTAAGATGAAGGCGGAGGCGCGTAAGCGATTGTGGTTTCCCGGCATCGACGCGGCCATCGAGAGGCTGGCGGCGGCGTGCGGCGTGTGCGCGCCGCTGCGCCCCGCGCCGCCGCGCGCGCCGCTCGCTCCCTGGCCGCTGCCCCCGCATCCATTTTATCGCGTTCACATAGATTTCTTAGGCCCATTCAATAATCAGATGTTTTTAATAATAGTGGATGCATACAGTAAATGGGTAGAATGTTATTCCATGGGTTCGTCTTACGGTTCGAAGGCAGTCGTAGATAAATTGTACGACTTTATGTCACGGGTGGGAGTACCACATACATTGGTGAGTGACAATGGTACATCGTTTACGTCTCATGAGTTTGAATATTTTTGTAAAGTCAACGCGATAGACCATGTTTTGTCTCCAGTGTATCATGCAGCTAGTAACGGGCAAGCCGAAAGCATGGTAAAAATAGTAAAAAACGGGCTCAAAGCAATTATGTCAAATAGTAGAAATAAAAAAAAATTGCAAAATTTTTGTTCGATTACAGGAATTCAAAAAACAGTACCACGGAAAAGTCTCCCGCGGAATTGATATACGGCCGTGCATTACGTTGTAGGTTAGACTTATTAAACCCAGTGGCGCCGTCTCCCTCATCCACAGCCCTTGTTCAAACCGTGGAACGCAATCAGTCCTTACAGGGTAGACATTTCAAAGGCACTAAAAGAACACAGTTTAAAGAAAATGACAATGTTTGGCTTACGAAAAATTTAAACAACAAGAAATTTTATTGGATTGAAGGAATAGTGAAAAAGAAACTTGGTAACGTGATGTATTTAATATATGTACCACACCTGAATTGTGAAGTCACCAGACACATAGACCAAATAAGGGCACGTTCCGACGGTGTATGTAGCGACAGCCAGTCGTGGGACGCGGACGTCGTGCCAGATTTGTTACCTACACGACACAGCGAGGACCAGACAAGAATCCCAGGGTTGGGGGAAGAGAGTAGCGGGGCCGAGCTCGATACCGAGAGGGTAAGAGGCGTGGAGAGCAGCCCGAGCGTAGATCCTGAGCGTGTTTGGCGGCGGCGGGCTATGAGTCCGGTATTTGCTACACCGACGTCGGAAACAGGGGATGATCTGAGTGACTAATTCCTAGCTATAAGGGGGAGGGATGTTATGTATATGAATGAGGGTACTTGTGTTCTTATACATATAAAGCAGTTCACTACTAGCCGGCTTGTTGATTGCACGTCCTATAACCTTTCCCGATATACATACTTAACAAATACCTACCTACTTAGTTTGTTCAATGGAACAATTGAGACAAAAAGTTAGGGACAATATTTTCTAAAATTGTTCTATTACGTCATGTTCCATAGAACAAATAGGACCTACCGAAGCCCGGCGTCAAACAAGCAACGTGCCCGGTTGCGAGGTGAGCGCCGGCGTCGTGTGATTGGCTTCATAATGTCCCACTGACGATCGGACGTAGACCCGGTTTGACGCCGGGCTTAGCTCCGGCGAGAAACCGTAAGGTCTAAGATACAAAGAACGCGCTTCCATGTGTACATGGTCTAAGTAGCAGAACATTACAACTCTTCACTTTTCTTTCACTTTGCGCTAACTTGACTTCGCTCAACTTCCCGAGAGCGTAGAGCTAGCATAAGCCTTGGAAGAACTGTAATTTCTAAACTGAATCAAGCAGGGAAAGCCGTGTGAATAACTTAATGAATGAGTACTAAATGAATTAACAGATGCAAATATAGCAACGGCTATACTAATCCACTCTAAAATATTGAAGCTCCAAGGTTTTTGTGATGTAATATCAGGAATGTATGATTTCCCCGGACACCCGCGCATATCACTGGATCCACTTGCATAAGCCTAAATATTATGAACTTACTTCGGGGCCAACTCAATCTGTGTGATTTGTCCCTATATATTATTTTATATTTATTTATTTACGACACCAAGACAAACGTAGATGAAACATAAAATGTTTGCGTGGATTGGGATAAAGTAGCGGGAAAATTAAAAAACAATGTGATGATATAGATAAAATATAGTGGAATCATTATGAAAATCATGATAATGAGGGTTTTTGGTAAAATTTTCGCTTCCAGTTGGTTGATTTATCTGTGTTTCGACAACGCTGTCAAAATTGAAGACCGCCTGAGTAGCGCAAAAAACCCTCATTCGACAGCATCAAGTTTTTTACCTAATCGAAGTTTATACCTAATCCGTCTATTTATGTTGTGCGTACAACACCAATGATAGCGTGAGGTCAGTGTATATTGGACAGTATAATGGCAGTCATTATGCGACCTTCGCTCAACCGAGCTCTCCTTCAGGTAATATTGTGTTGTATTGTGACCATAATATAATGACATTGCTGGATTTTATTTTAAGGAGGACTAGCGGCCTGCACCTACTTCACACGAGGTTTAGTATGAATCCACAATTTTTTTTGGGAAATATAATAGCCTATGTCACCCGGAGATTGCACGGATGTACACCTTGGGCTACATTATTGCAGTTATAGGAAGGATCCCTATTTTCTATTTTTCTTTAATCTATATATATAAAAATGAAACCCGTTTTCCGTTGTCACGACATAACATGAAAACGGCTTGACCGATTTGGCTGATTTTTTTTTGTAGTTTTCTAATACTCTGTACAAGGTTCTTACGGAAAAAAATATTAAGAAAATCTCTCAGAAAGATTGAAAAAAATAACGAAACAGTACCCGGGCGAAGCCGGGCCGGGCAGCTAGTTTATAATAAAACTACGTATTATTATTTATTATTCTGTGATATAACTACATATTTCAACCGGGGATAGTGTAGCTTTCCGGTGAAATTTTTTTCAAATCGGTCCAGTTTCGGAGACGATATTCAATGAAATCTTTCAAAAGAGGTGGTCAGGGTAGATAACTAAGAAAAAAGATTTGTATGTTAATAATCCTACTAATATTATAAAGGCGAAAGTTTTGTGTATGTTTGTTACTTCTTCACGCTCAAATGGCTGGGCAAATATTTATGATATTTGGTAGGCAGCTAATACCTTGGATTAACACATAGGGTACTTTTTATTCCGAAAAGTGCGCGATTCCCGTAGGATTTGGTCAAAAATCTGATATGGATGGCGCAGCATCTAGTGTAAACATGTTATGAAACTTTTTAATTACATAGTAGGTACAATATTGATAAATAAAAAATCGAGTAAATCCCTTCACTCAATATTTAGAAAACTTAAATCATATTTACGGCAGTGCTCATACCTCACCATTTTGTCTATTAGAGAACTTTGTTGATGACTAAAGCATAATGGTACTATTTCAATACATATACCCTATACCAATAAGATCCGTTTGTACGTCATTCGACAGAGGTCTGTCTCTTTCACTTCCTGAAAGTAATACCCAAATCTATCGACTATCAAGAGAATTCAAATGAAAAGCCGATGATCGGGATTTGGCTGTTCTCTGAAATTGCGTCGCATTTTACGTCCCAGGGGTATCAAACCTGGGTCGCTAACCTTCCGAAGCTAAGTCCCTGTTTGTCAGGGGTGGGTTAATTCGATACTATCTTCAATATTTGCTACAATTCGCTAAGGGATTACGACTATTGTCTCGTAAATGTCCGGCCAATTTTACCATGATGTCAATTATATGGCACTTATCATTTGTTTCTGATCACCATAGCTTCATATTACTAGATTATACTCCCGGTGTTGCAAGCGTCCATAGGCTACGGTGACCGTTCACCTTCAGGCGGGCCGTAAGCTTGTTTGCCACTTTAGTGGTATAAAAAAAAAGTAATAGCATTGAACAGGTGTAATTTGTGGGAGATCTGGAGATCTAAACTAAGCCAAAGCCTGTATTATAGAACACCAGGCTCTTTAACATTTGTTTCTTTCCATTCAATCTTATTTAATTAGATTCTGGCAATTTGATTTCAAACGCAACCAAATTTCTCACTATAAGGCATGGGTTATTAAAAATATAACCAAGCCTCCTTCAGTGAACTGGTAAACAAAATTACATTATTCTGTAAAGGTATTCATCAAAGTGAATTTATGATTTTGTATTCACCTTTTAATTACGCGAGGCGGCAATGGAGGGTTCAGGAAAATGGAGTAGTGGCTTTATTCAAACAATATTGGACTTTGACAAATGACTGCAAACCTTTATTTATAGCTTGCTATTGTACCGATTGATCGGCAAGCGTGACCACTTTGACGTTCAACTTTTTATAATTTCAAAACCAACGTCAAAAGTAGTAAATAACATTTTTTTATGTCATACAGTAGACAAACAAGCAAGCGGGCCACCTGATGGAAAGCGGTCACCGCCGCCTATGGACATATTCAGTAACACCAAGGGCGCTACCAATGCGTTGTCCACCCACCAAGGAGGGTGGTGGAAGGGAAGGGAAAGAAGGAGGGGAAAAGAGGGGATAGGGAAGGAGTTGGGCTATCAGATCTCTCACTCACCGAACGAAACGCATTGCTGCTTCACGTCGATATTCTGTGAGAGGGTGGTACTTCCCCGGTCGAGCTAACCCATTTCATAATAATTTGCTCTACCACTCCAAAAATTATTAATGTTAGACAGGTGTTATTTGGCAAAAAGAGTAAACTTACAAATACACATTTGTATTTTTGAGTCAATTACGACAGCAACTTGAGCGCGTGATTAAAAAAATAACTATTGTATGTTTCAAGGTTTGATTAATTTGCTAATAAAGTCCCGAACAGGCTATTTGCCAATTAACAAACTTCAAATTCATAATAGAATACTGTCAGTTCATTTGACTAATAAGTTATTCGGGCGCTGAAATCGGCCCTTATTGATTAGTATGTTTTACTAACTAGAATTTAGCGAAACTCGACTTCGTCGAACTTCTTTCGAATTTCGGAAAATTCTTGTATGTATTCACTAGCCGACCCGGCAAACTTTGTTCCGCCTAAGAGGCACTACCCAACCCTACCCTAACGGGATAATAATTAACTTTTTTTAAAAAATAAAACCGACTTCAAATGTTTTTTTTATTATTAAATTTAAATGGGACCACCCTTGAGGTATTACCTATAAGCCGAAAAAAGATTTGTTCAAATCGGTTCGTAATTGGCGGAGTTATCGCGTAACAAACATAGAAAAAAAAAAAAAAAAAAAAAAACATACGGGTCGAATTGAGAACCTCCTCCTTTTTTGAAGTCGGTTGAAAAGGATCCTATGTCCTGCTCCTGGTTCTAAGATACTTCTCCACCAATTTTCAGCCAAATCGCTTCAGCCGTTCTTGAGTTATAAATGGTGTAACTAACACGACTTTCTTCTATATATTTATATACATACATATAAACCTTTCTCTTGAACTCGCCATTAAAATCCGTTGAGAATTTTTAAAACATCTACGCGAACAGACAGCATACCTCGTCACCGCTCATGTTTTGTTTCAGAGTCCTTTTCACTTCAAGCTACTCGTCTCTGGAGAAAACTACCTGTCCCCTTGAGGAAAATTTCTAATAAATTTAATTTTAAAAAGAAAGTTAAAGCTAGCCTGTATCATTATATTAGTAATGTATTCATATGTGATATTTATTTACGTATGTATTGTGTTTAGTTTATGTAATTATTAGTATTATGGAAAGACATTTTTTTTTTCTTTTTTACATCTAAGTATTTTTTATTGTAAGTATGTCATATAATTTAAAACCGCATTCGCGAATATCTGCACTTCCCAAAGGTTGACTGGTAGATAATGCATTTAGCGTTAAGTCCGCCTTTTGTACCTAAATATTGTGGTCAATAAAGTTTAAATAAATAAATAAATAAAATAGACTTCGTTTTATACTATGTAAAGATATAACACTTAACCTTTTCAATCCTCAATCACAATTTATAGCCTGTTATTTACGGCTTGCATTGTCCGGAGTTATAAAGCAGCGTGGCCACAACAACGAGGCTATTTCATCAAATTGTCATTGTGATGGGATTGCATGGTAAAGCGAATGGTCGTTTCAATGCAAAAATTACCGCCTCGCGGATAGAAAATAACGTAAAATAATCAACTAATGTCCTATTTACGGAAAATACAGAATATCTGCAAACTATTATTTATATCGTTATGTTTTATAATTGCTATAATTATAACAGAACACGTGATTTGTCTAGTTCTTGAGTTTTTATAAGTACATAGCAAAGAAGCCTTTTCTTTTTCATTTATCTATTACTAACGGACCGCCCCGGCTTCGCACGGGATTTACCAAGGATCCCTAATAAAAAATAAAAAATAAATATAGCCTATGTTCATCATATCAACCCATAATCATTCCACTGCTGGGATACGGGTCTTCAATCGAATGTGATTAGAGCGTACTCTGCCACGCTGCTCCAATGCGGGTTGGCAGAGGCTATGTTACCCGGGGTTAATTGAGCTGAGCGAGCCGAAGGCGAGCGAAGCTCTCCATACCAGACTTTCCTCATTTGGTTGTTCGTCTTCTCCTCCCAAACTACTCCACCAATTAGAACCAAACTTGGCACATCTTAAGAGACAGTTTGTGGCAAGGTTTTAAAAAAATAAAAATGAAAATAAAATGTGCCAAAATGTGCCAAAACCAATAAAGCTGATTTTTGGCGCCAAAACTTTCAACATTCGCTCAGCTCAACTTTGCATCGCGTTACGCCATGCACCCCTAGTTTAGATTTCCAACGGTGAAAGAGTTTTTGAAATTGGTCCAATAGTTTTGAGTTTATTAGTTACAGACAAAAATATGAAAATACAGAACTTTCTAATATTATAATAAAAGCTTGTAAAGAGGAAATATTTGATTTTGCATAGAATGGCCTCCGAAAGTACTGGACTGATTTGAAAAACCTATTTACAAAATCGCGTCCCAGTTCTTTTAAAATTTATCCCACCGCTAGGCATATGCTATGACTAGACATTTACCCTATTTGAAAGATTTATGTTGATTGAAAATTTAAAAGAGCAGAGAATTAGAGTGACTCACTTCTCACTGTAAGATTGACTCTATCCAGGAAAGCAGTCTCATTTTCAACTCCGCACTCGTAGAGGCCAACATCATCGACGTCCACTTGCGTCAGGAGTAAGCTTCCATCCTTCTGTAACAAGAATATTTAGATTACAATATCGTACACAGAACACAGGGACCGAGTAAAATGGCGTGAGAGAGTGGAGGCCTATACTGTGCCTATACCCAGCAGTGGTTGAATGTGGGCTGATAATAATTAAAAAATAATCGTACCTACAATCTATTAGGATTTCGTTTACAATATAAAATTACTTATAGGTTGGGTATAAAAGGAAAAACAACGACCAACCGAATCCTAATCAAATCTGCAGACAATTCTGTTTAACGTTCATGATCCCTATTCTTTCCTCAAAATGTCATTCGGGTCGCCAGTCTTTTTTATCGTGTTGAAAATTCTTACTTTTTTTACTTTTTATTCATTAAAATAGCTAACAAAATCATAGCTTGTGTACCTACGCAGTATCTTTATTTCCATCTGTGCGTAAACGGTTGTAATTGTAATCCTTTTTTTCCTTCTTTGCGCAAGCTACCTATCCAAATTTTTTGTCCTCCTACGCCTTAAAAATTAACAAGTAGAATAGTGTGATAAATACGAATGGTGAATTTACAATCAATTATATTGACTTGACACCGACACTGCCTCGGAGGGCGATATCCCCCTAACTAAATTGTTTTAAATTACTGGGCACGCGTGTCAAGTTGAAATGAAGTAATTTGGACAATATTTTTCAATTATGAATATCAAATCAAGGAAATATTTTTTCTGTAAGTATACAGTTTTTTAATAATAAGACAATACAGTTTGAGGTATCATTATCTTTTGGCAAACCCAAACCAACCAAATAGTAAAAAAAAACACGTATCTAACTTCGATCACTAATATTTGCGATCGACACTTTCCAAAATCAAAAAAAAATTGAAATTTCGAAAGCATCCCCAACCAAATAAAATCAAATCTTTATTTTTCAGATCTTAGCGTCGATGTACGTACGTATAAGTTCTAACTTATAGCAAACCCAGCAGCCAAGTCAAATATAGCTTTCCAAGTTCGATCGCTGATGTGTGTGTTCACGTTACCAGATCAACTCTGAATATTTTTCAACAATTTATTAGTGCTTGGTACTAACTCTTTTACTTGTGTTCATTTTGCTTTTCTTTCCGAAATGGTAGTAGTTTAAAGAGTAAATTAATTACATAAATAATTTATTACTGTAATATAATCTTTGTCGAGAGAAAGTGTCTGTGAAGACATACCCTCTGAATAAACATTTTTTTTTTGATACAGGTATTCATGTGTAATTTTCTTATTATAACACGTCACCGGATCAACTGAATATTTTTCAATAATTTATTAGTGATTAATTATTTATTTTATTGATAGTACTGCGTTCAATGTCATTGAACTTGAGCTAGCATTTAATTAACAGCTCGCAGCGAACAGTCAACCGCAAACTATTTACCTAATGGGGCCGCAGCCTTATTTACTATGCTCCAATAGACCCCACACAAAAGAACATTACGTTTTATTCCAAACTAGCGAAACCCGCGCTACGTCACTTGCGTGTATTCCAGTTTCACTGGGAATATTTTACATCTAAACTGGTGGGAATGTGTGGTGGGTTTGTTCCGAGACCATCATAAAGTCACCTCTGGATAATTCTGTTTGAATTGTGTACAATTAATTAATTTCGCATTGGTCACAGCATTTGTTGGTATCGTGTACACATGATGTGAAAATAGCTGTTTTGTAAGCAGAACGTGGGCCAGTATTGAATTATGTAGGTATAGGTGTGGCCTTGGGGCGTCTTGACGCCGAATCGATCGGCTGGCTCCACGAAGAGTTATGTGTCAACAGACAATATGAAGACGTATGAAATTAGTACTTAGTGATATTATATTTTCTTTGAAAGTATTCGAGCAAGCGGGTTACATGATGGTAAGTCACTGCCGCCAATGGGACACTAGGGAAGTCATTCAGAGAGACCCACCGAAATACCAAGGACTCACTGTGGTCTTGCTGGCCTTTGAAGTGGCTATCTTAAAAATAGTTTTAAAATAGGAACTAGGTATAATAGGTTTTCTAGACAGTAATAAAAATTATACAAAACAAAAAATATTATGAGATTTGTGAACTTGAATCGACTTTGAACAATTGTGTGCATTTTGATATATTTGGCGTATACAGGCTATACGAACAGTATTTAATCCGAATAGGACCAGAGAAGAGATTGGAAAACGGAGGATATAGAAATTGGTCTTCTAGAACTTGTATTGATGTGAATTGTAGATCTAATTAAAAGATACGTATGCAGTTTCGTAGTATGTTCAATACTGCCTTATGTTACATCAGTGTAGTACTTATTTATGTTCACTAGCGCAACCCGCACACTTCGTCTGCGTGTATTTATGTAGAACAGCACCATCTACTTTTTATAGCGCCACTGACTATCAGACTTTTGACGTAAATCGTACGAGAATCGCGTACTGTCCGAGATAAAAAGTACCCAAGTGTTAATGCAAGGTATCAGCTACCTACTACGTACCAAATATCAGACATATGTCACAAATTTTCGCCTTTATAATTGATGATTAAACGAACTTACCTGTACGTGAAGTTCTATCATAATTATACTAGCTGGTTAATTCTCATAATTAATTTCTTACTTACAGTATTATTCGTATTTACTCGGCTTAATCACACGACTTGTTCAAAGATAATCGAAAAAACATCACTATTACACAGGCGCCACGTTACACCACATCCCTAGAACGTCATTTTGTTTAAAGTACTCCTGACTCCGTAGACAGAGAATACTATTGTCTACGCCCGACTCGGACAATGTGGGCTAAATACAGATTTGTGTATCCCATACACTTACGGGAGGGGTACTTGGGAGGGACCTAATTATGAGAATTGACCAGCTAGTATAATTATGATAGAACTTCACGTACAGGTAAGTTCGTTTAATCATCAATTATACAGCGCTGGTCAATTCTCATAATTAATTTCTTACTTACAGTAGATGTTTAGAGCATCTGGATTTTTGCCCATTTTGTCCTTAATATTATAACCAGAACACCAAATACCTATATGGTCAGCACACCAGTTCTGAAGATGATTCTGTAGTAAACAGAAAATATAATATTATCTTTGTATTTTTGCCTATCCCAGAAAGGGTTGTCATAAAAATACAAACTCCAAATAGTTTTGAATAAATGTCCATTTCGGTCACAGTTTCAGAAAAAACATTTGACTAATATTGATTCGGTGATAATAGTGAATTATTTAGTTTCTCAGTAAGTGAACATATTGTCATTTAAGTTCTCATGAGAAATAAATTTCTTAAACCATACTAATATTGATGATTAGATAGGTAAAATCTATAGTGTTGACCTACCGATATTACAGACACATTATAGATCTCGATTAAACAACATGCAAACACAATGTAAAATATATCTAATCGCTATACTTAAGTCATGCCCATAACTTATCTCTTAGAAAAGTGGACAAGATTTGATAAGAATTAACACACTAGATGTGAGAGTTAATAGTGAATTTAAGGTAAAAGGACAAGTTATCGCAAAGTACTACAGATTTTTACCGTAGGTACAGAAAATCTCTTGCTTAGGTATTTATCTTTAAATATTATTTTAACCTATTTGTTTTAAATTTAAAAACCAATCAGTGCAACTGGATGATTTTCAATTCTGCATAACATGTCACTACACTCCACCCCCCCCCCAATGTTTAAAGCAATTCAATGCAGGATTCGAAAGTCTAGTTTTAGTTATATGAAATGGAAATTTCAATAACCATTGTCCTTCCTTTTCTGGACAGGTTCAGTAATTTCTTACTGTACTATTGAATCAAAAAACATGAATTATAAAAGTACAAACTTAAAAAAGCACTATTTTCTGTTATACTGTCCATTATTTATTTTTTATTTTTTTTAAAACCAACTGTTAAACTTGCAACAAGCTTTAATGACATTATCTCATACCATCAGCAACATAAGGGTTGAAGTGCTTTGTTGGGTGACAACGCTTATACATGATAAGATCTCATACCATACTAAGGTATTGCTGTTAATATAATTGAGTCAAATACTGGAAAGTCATTTGTTTACTTAAACCACTAAATACCATAAGTTAAATAATTTGTCGTTTGAATAAACGATTTTTTGTAGTTTTAAGAAAATTGAAATTCAATTTCATTTGTTTTGCGATCTGTACATAGCTCATGATAGCTTAGTTCTGAAACATAAATTCAAAGTACATACATAAATATTATGCAATCTGAAAACATCAGAATTGAGCAATTTTAATATTGTTCAATCATTAAAAGTTTTATAGACTTAAGACTTTGGTCAGGATAATTCCAATCATGAATACATCATATTATTATTATTATTAACTATAGTTTTAATGTTAATTACATTCTATTTTTGTTTATTCACAGTACCTACATAATTACTGGATAAACCATGTTGACATAGAGAATATGATAGTTTTAGTATCAACTATGTATAAATTCAACCATTTTTCAATAATAAATATATATATTACATAATAGAATAGGTTTATAATAAGTGTATATATAAAACCACAGCAAATGCTATGTAAATTATTACACAAAAGGTTTTAACACCCGTATCCATCAACCTGTCTTGAATATACACTGACGCTCATCATCAGAAAATGATCAAAGTACACATAGGTCACCCTATGTTACAAAAGATTCATAGTAATTGTAACTACTTATAGGAATTTTACATATGTAAAATCTTTCATAAAAAAAAGGTCATATTTTTTACTTAAACAAGGGCAACAATCAATTGCCACTTCCATAACAGAATTACTTGCATAGTATGTGTTTTCTCACACAATATAAAAGGTAAATTATTCTACAGAAAAAAAACCACTTTATGACAAGATGTCATAACTAAATGTATTTTTCTACCAAGTAGGAAATAATTCATACAAACTTGTTTGAAACTGTATCTTGCCGGTTTGGTTAAGTACCCAATAAAAAAGGACAGATTCATTGTAATTTCATTGCCGACTTTCTGGTTGTGCTGTACAAACGTACGTTACGCTTTTGGCGTAGGTACTAGGTAGTCTTTCAGGCTAAGACCGCTAACTTCAAGAAGCGTATGTAAAACAATTAAGTATACTGGTAGCCAACACAGCTGGCTCGCGTAGTCATAAAAAACGAAGTTCGAAACTCGCTCATCATACTTATTAGGTACTCAGTGCACAACGACAATCGGCCCTCCATTGTTTTATAAACTGAGCCCTTTTTTCTGCATAATTACACAACAATGCAATATATTTACTGTGTATTTACACATTATGGCTCCTATAAACTTTGTTTACACTGAAAGAAAGGATTAATAATTTTATTTAATTTATTCAAAAAACTAAAATCTTTCACTGTCACTAATGTCACTGTCAATTTCGTGACGTTTTGTTTCGACTTCTTCTTCTTTGGCAACAACTGTCTGATTACAATACAGTTTTTGGCTTACTAATACTGCTGTCAAATAAAATAAAAAATAAAATCTTTAGTATTGCCAGTACTAAATTATTAAATTGCTAAAAAGCCATTGAAAAATATGAAGTCTCGTCTCGATCGACTGATCGAAGTCTTGTCTTGTTCAAACAAGCTGAAATTCGCAAAAGAAAAATACCTTGTAGGTATATAATGCGTAAGACGGGAGTTTTAGATATTGCCAAAGAGAGCTTTAGTTGGCATTTTTCCCGTTGTGAAAAAAGAATAATCGTTTTATGATTTCATAATTCTGAAAAAAGAAAAAACGTTATGTTTTAGCAGTAAGAGTAAATTATTTCAGGCACAATTTTCATAATTAATGCATAAAAGACAGAACAGTAGGTAACTGTCTCAAAAACCCTCCACTAAAGGCATGTAAAAACATAATAATATATTTTTATGTATATTTTTAAAATAAATCTCCAACTATAACCATCACTTTCCTTGGTTAATATATGCCATTGTGTTTAATGCATTATGGTCTGGAATAAATTAATATTATTGTTTTTAACAATTTTGGCAGAGATGGTTCTTTTAAGAAACCATTCACATAACCAGGTAAACATTGTTCACCATTGTCATTAATGCATTGCTAGAAAAATAATTTAATTTTGTGAAAGAAATGGTTCCTTCGGTTGAAGGGAAACCCGTATCCCTGCAGTGGGATGATTATGGGTTGATATATGATGTATGGTCTCATAAGGACAACTCGTATTCTGGAAATCAATCCATTATTTTCTGAAATAAATTATATTAATTCTGAAACTATATTCTTCACAAAATCATATGACCAAGGCCAACTTTGTTTTCCATTGCTTGCTTGGAAAAAGGATTTTCACGAAGGTAATGGTCCGAGAAAAGAAAATATAACCAACCATCGCTAAACATTATTGTTAATAAATGCTAATATAATATTTGTGTCAGAAAAGAGGCATTCAGCACAAACAAAACCACACGGAGCCAAGTGCCTCCTGTCTGTGGATGGCTGCAATTTTTGGATAATAAATCCAGATAAAAAACCGGGAAGAAATAGCCCCAATTGTGCTATTCGCAATCCCTAAATCCAAGATTTTTATGAACAGGAAACATGATCTGACCCCAATGTGTCAGACGCTAATGTCCCAAAATCCATGATAAATAAGAACGGAACTAGTCCCACAAACTAGACACATCCTTTATATCTAGGATATAATTCGGAAAGAAATGATCCCGCAAATCATTCGCAGTTCCTTAATCTCGGATAATAATATAATGGTTGGCATAATAAAAAATCCTCATGGCAGGTACACAAATTAATAAATAATTTCTTCTTTTCCAACTTTAAATTTGTGCCAAATACCTCTTATAAATTTTGTAAACTGTAAAGCAGCTGTAAAGATAGTCACTGCAAGAAATCCCATGTGTTACATAAAGGAGCGGCCAGTCTTTGTTTTTCTGTATTTAAAATATATATATATGGAAAGGGTCTTCCAAACTATATTGGTTACTTATATGTATTCTTGTTGATCCAGCAACGGCCATTTACCAAGGTTAAATAAAATAACTTCCAAATGTGTTAGTACTTAACACAATAATTGTGAAGTATATTATTAATGTATTCTTATTATTCATCTAGCTAGACCAAATTGTTTTTGGTCAAACATCAAACAATTGTTTAGCTGAATGTGGTTTACATACTAAGATCACTGATATTTGAAATGAATGTATTCCATTTAATGCATGGAACGGTCGGTACCACTGAGCCACACACAATGCCTTGATTTGACATTATTAAATTTATAATAATATTATGCAAATGAATTTGCAATGCATCACATCTTGGAAAAAGGATAACGATCTTTACTTTTTCTAAAGGCAACAATCCCATAGAAAAATTTGTTCATCACAAATTTATAGGAACATTACGACAAATTATAAAAAAAATTAATTGCAAAATGAAAGCAGCGGCCATTTTTTTTCTTACCAGGTCGCCTGCCGAATTGTTTGGAAATCTAAATTTAAGAGATTTTATTATTTTTACTCTTTTTGAGAGTTCAACTTTAAAACAACTCACCATTTTGCTTTGAAATTATATAGATATTGGATTTATATCAACCTAAGGTAACCATCCTCGTAGCGGCGACGACAGCGCGTGAGTCTTGTTTTCGTCGAATTCCTCCATTACTCGATTTTTACACATTTTCTTTTTATCTCCTCTTCTTCCACTTATATAAAGACTTAATAATGTCTTAATAATAGAAAAAACTAATAAAATTGAATAAAATATATTATTGCGTGTATTGCCGAATACACACGAAAAAAAGAATGACGTTCTAGGGATGTGGTGTAACGTGGCGCCTGTGTAATAGTGATGTTTTTTCGATTATCTTTGAACAAGTCGTGTGATTAAGCCGAGTAAATACGAATAATACTGTAAGTAAGAAATTTATTATGAGAATTGACCAGCGCTGTATAATTCGATGAGGAGGAAGTACTGTACACACCTAGAACTCAATGCCACCGTCCATAAGGTGAATTCTCACCGATATTTTAGTATCCCTGTCCACTGAAGCACCTGTGTTTTGTCTCCCAGAAAGCGAAATTAGAAAGATTATTATTTTTTCTAGAACTTAAAATCTTGGCGTTCGTGCTTAGAAGTTCGTGTTAATGTTTTACCAGCTAGTTTGTTTCTCCTTGATCGGCTCACGTACTTTTAATTTGATGGTAATGACTGAAAATCAGTTTGCTGTTTGAGTAATCTTTAGTGCTGAGTTATTGCCTTTTTGTGTCACTGCGGCACAATAATGTTCTGTCATTAATGTAAATATGTATTTGTTCTTCTTCTAGTAGTTTATAGAGTAGCTTATTTATTTAATAACATATTCTATAAGGCCTACTCGCTAAAATAATTTAATTTATTCTCTTTTCGGGTCAATGACTCAAATCAAATTCTTACACACTACTAGCAAGATGTTCATTCATTACATTGGTAAGATCATAAGTTAATGTTAAATGTTAATAAGATGCAAGATAAATCTGTTAAGGTAATCAGCCAGTGTGTATATGTATGTTTATGCCTCAGTTATTCAAATAAACATATACTACTAACACTAGTTCAGTTTTCTATGGCGGCCGCTACAAGAAATGAAATCGTTTATTTCAGAAATTAGACCTTCACAGGCACTTTTTCTTGTCATTTACAATTTGTATATATGTATAAAGAAAATAAACTACTTTATATACTACCACCATTTCGGACACAAGCAAAATGGCCACCGGTAAAAGAAATGGCGAAAGAAACCCGGTTACGGCCTTTTTTGTCATTTAGCAATTTTTTCTTTCACTCGTTTGTTACAATGTGTAAGTACATTAAGAATAGATAAAACACAAATCCAGGTACATACAGAAATCAAGCACTACACGCGGGATGTCGATCCAAATAGCGCTATGGTCATATCCTAAATATGTCGATTAAGTAGATGTTGATAAAACGAGCAGACCAGTCCCCCAAGCGAGTAGCGTCGCGACCACAACAACCATGTGCAAGCGAGTTCATATAAAATTTATATGCAAACTGCAGTCCGTAGTCCGTTGTAGCCTGCGCTTTGTGGTGGCTGTGTGACCAGTCCACTCCATTTAATACTGGATCCGTATATTAAAAGATTTATAACGAGCTGTTTTATGAATAAAATGTATTTTGTATTTGATACAGCTTGGTGACAGAAGGACAGACATACAGAAGGATACCGGAGGCTTAGTAATAGGGTCCCGTTCCGTTGGCACCCTTGGGTACGGAACCCTAATAAATTATAATATCGTTTAGATAAATGTCATTTTTTTAAGAACGCCATCTAGTGATACAGTTTGGAAACGTATCCTAAATAGATCTCTACTTTTATCCCGGCTCTAAATACTCACGAACTTAGTCGAGTCGAATTTAGTAGACAAATGAAAAGTAAGTCAAAGTGCCTCACCATATCTCGTATTCGCTTAACATCGACGTTCGAGACGGACTTAAAGAGCTAAAATTACCGCATCAATCGATGTATTTATGAGCGGCCTAAAGACAAATTTGTGGACAAAAGTAGCTCGTCTTTGCAGGCCATTCCACATTTTTATTGCAATATTATAATGTCTATTTGCATAATCTAATAAAATAAGCATAATTAGGTTTAAGACGTATATAATAAGACTAACGAAAATCTTTATAAATTACCGCAATATCAAAATTTTACTTAAGAAAGACATATTGGCGGTTTCGAGGCAAAAGGGTCGACTGAAATATTGCTCATAGAACTGCAAACATAAATCCTT
Source organism: Endotricha flammealis (assembly GCA_905163395.2). Classification (NCBI taxonomy): domain Eukaryota; kingdom Metazoa; phylum Arthropoda; class Insecta; order Lepidoptera; family Pyralidae; genus Endotricha; species Endotricha flammealis. Next base: position 14,656,636 of record LR990864.1, on the reverse strand, counting down.
GTACTGTATAATATTATGCAGTCGCGTGAAGCTTTATATATTTCGTATTTTACCATTCTAATGAGTTGCACCATAAGGCCAATCTCATTAAGCATCGACTAGTAAGAATATAACGTAGACTTCCTTCGAGTTTCCTTTATATAATAGAGGCGAAAGTTTGTAAATGTGGATGTTTGTTATTCTTTCACGCAAAAACGGCTCGACAGATTTGCTTCAAATTTGGAACATAGGTAGTTTAGAGAGAGAGAGAGAGAGAGAGAATATATATTTATATAATGTTTATTATTATATGTATTTATGTACGTCTATACAATAGTTTGTAGTGTATGTATGTATATTTATCATAAAACCGCATTCGTGAATTTCTGCACTTCCCTATGGTTGACTAGTAGAGAATGCAATTTAGCATTAAGTCCGCCTATTGTATCAGTACTTTTGTATTGTGGTCAATAAAGTTAAATAAATAAATATACTTTATTTGCAATATATATCTTTCAATAAAACAACATATGAACATACGGAAAGCTTATAGACTAGTATATGTGCAACAAGGCGGCATTATTGCTAAAAGGATATCTATTTATTCCGTATATCATTCGGAGAACGAGATTTCGTGGATAAAACTGCAGGTTAGTTACTTACAACCATATTTTACGAGCATCTAAAAAATAATACGTTTTATTAGACCATCTATGTTAAAATATTGGAAAAAGTTATCACATTTTTGTGCAACGTTAAGTACTGGTTGCATAGGTTGGAATGGCTGGAGCTAAGTTTGTGGTGGCTCGTAAACGATTTACTGTGGAGACGTAAATAAACTTCAGGGACAAGGTTCAAGTTATGAACTTTACAATACTTTACATTAAAACTGTACATTAAGCTGACAGGTTGATGGTGAGTTCTAGAAATTTTAAAGTTAAAGATACATTAAATAATGACTGTCACTGACAAACTAAGAACAGCATTTGTTAACAGCAGATACAGTGTCACAAACTCATCTGTGCCACTGTGATCTATGGTATTGAAGGCAATTGTCAAGGTATTCAAGGCGTATTCATTGGTCCTAGTTTTGGCAATTAGCACAGATAAATTTGTGGCACTGTACAGAGATGTGACAAACAGATACAACTGCAGCCATCATCGTCACCTGCTCGCGACGCGGCAGCCGTGTTGCAAACGCTTGCGACTGTGCTTGCGACCAAGCAGTAAAGGTTGCTGCTGTGAAAAAACTGCCGTTCGTCTGCATGAGCACTAAAATTGAGTAAGACCAGCCGCCGTATTCTCGTAACAAAAACAGATTTAATCTCGATTCATACTAAATCGCTGTCTCACTCAACCAAAATAGGAATCGAACGGGACAGCGCGTGAGCACTACACGGTTTGAAACATTGGTTTGGAAACGACGTTTAAAACCACAGTGTAGACTAGGTTTCATACCAATTACACTTGTCTTTGAAATTCCGTTGATGGTAGAGAGTGCGTTTAACGCAGCATCTATATATATAGAATAGACATACTGAAGTTTGGAGTTGTTTTTAAACCGTGTAGCCGGCAACACGCAAATCGCTGTGACCTTTGTTTCAAACCCCTTAACCCGCCGTCTTTTATGTTTTAGCCCACACAATACTGGAATGTGAATCATAGGGGTGCTCCCCACCTCGGAATGTATAATGCCACGCACCCTTACGCTATGCAGGGGTGAGTCATTACTCACTACGGAACCGAAATGAATGGCCGTCTGTACCTATCATTTTCTCTATATCAATGAAGATGGCTTAGGTTTTGCTTGAGATGTTCTTTATATCATGCATGTTGTATGACAGACCAATAGAAACTTTGAAATTACATAGAATGATATTAATACTATTGATAAATAAAAAGGTTTTTTTATGACAGAGGAGGTTAAACGAGCTATAGTTAATAATCAGATGACCCTGATTGTAAGTAATCACCGCTGCCCATGCACATCTACGAATGAAAAATGAAGAACTGGGGAAGTAAAGTAAAAAGGGAAGTAGGAAGCAGGAGGGGTATTAGGCTACGGAATATTTAGTAATCTTGAATCATATTCCCAGCCCTGCTCAGCTCTTTGCTGACTGAAAAATCTACATGTCCAGTAAATATTTTTCTGAAATCCAATGGAAAAGTTGGAGTATTTTGCGCGGGCATCACCGTGGGCGTTCCAACCAAAAAAATAGTGACACAAACAAAGCTGTTTTGTTAGCACAACCAGTGAACCGCGCAATCATCAACAAAGACTGCGTGATGGAAGCCCCGCTAATGGACTCTTTGTGGTATTGTCACATGGGTTGTATGTAGAATGAAGGTTTACATTGCTAATATGTGGCTATAAACACCAAGCATCTTTGTTTTAGTATTATTCATTTAAGTTTTCTTTCATTAAACATTAAAATTTAAAAGCATTGAAATGCCAATTTATCCACAAATTCTGGTAAAAGGTGTAACATGATAGCAAAAATCAATTAGGGCAGGGTGCGTGTGTTGGTAGTGCTTACTATCAGAGTGAACGGCTAAATAAAAAATATATTTTGCAAGTCGATTTACGAGAAATACTTTTGCACATCAATTGAAGATGTTGATTTTTGAAGATGTTTCCTGACAACATTACAATGTTATGTTCAGGCAGATTGTTCCATGCTTTGACAACTCGATTGGTTAGAAAGGGGAGGTTGATGAGGTTGATCATTATGTAAACGTGCATAATTTCAGCCTGATCTCAATAAAAAATAAATTTAAATGTATACTTGTCGTGTCTCTGTCGAATTTACCTAATAGATGTTATCTGCCAGCAGTTTGTACAAATTTAACTGGTTAGAATGACAAATAGGATATAGCAGTTTGTTCATAAACTTCTATTTATCAAAACCCAATTAACTCTGTTCATTAGTACTTAACGATTCACAAACCGAATTATTGTTTAAAATTTACACTGATCTTTATAATAATCGTATTTTCGCTTTATTTGTAATATAAAATCATGATTGTTATGAGAAGTTGATTAATTGTTATTTATTTTATTATTTCTACAAATTTTAATTTTGTGAATATGGGTCTATGCTATCCGAAATAAATGAATTTTATTTTATTTTTATTTATTAAAGAGAGCAGTTGGCGTTTCAGGAAGTTGGCAAAGAGAACAGTTGGCGTTCCGAGAAGTTGGCGTTCAAAGAAGTTTGCTATTTGCGAGCGTTTGGCATTTTGAAATGTTGGAATTATGAGTAGAAAGGTTGCGTCCTTTTGTTGCCTGTATGTTTTTCCAGTAAAATGAAAATGTTTATTTTAGAAATTAGACCTTCACAGGCACTTTTTCTTGTCAACTTGTTTATATGAAGAAAAGAAACTACGTTATAAACTACCACCATTTCGGAAACATGCAAAATAGTAACCGGTAAAAGAAATGGCGAAAGAAAACCGGTTACTGCTACGACGAGTGATAGATTTTTTTTTTGTTAAATGACAAAAATCATTTAACAAAAAAAAATCTATCACTCGTTTATTACAATGTAATTACTAATTAAGTAGGGTAATTGCGCCGGTTGGCGGCCTTTTAGTCGGCTTAACAACTTTGCTCCTCGAAATTAGTATGATATGTCCATAATTCAAGTACTGATTATTTTTGTGGGCGTAGCAGATATAATCAAGTTATTTTTAAAAATAAGTATAGAATGAATTTGGTTACCGTTTTTTTTTAAATAAAATATTTACCTGAAACTTACTCAAAATGCCGGTTGGCGGCCACTTTTTTTGGTTCGCGGCCACCCTAGAGTCATTTCGCGGCCGCCATATTTACACACAATATTGACACGAGTGTTTTATACTTTTTAAGGTTCCGTACACTTTTCATCATAAATTTCCATATAATTTAGCATTTAATCGCGATTGTCACTCAAATGTCTCCTCAATATTCGTCCCTTTCTTGTGCTCTAACGTAATCTAATCTTACACTATTGTAACAATTCTATCCACAGCATTATTAATTCTTCTAATCCGGGGTCACGCACTACAATATCGTCTCTAATCTCCATACTGCCTCCACATTAGATGATAGATCCCAACTCACCTACAGAACGTTAATCAAAAAGCTAAAATGGCCATAGGTCCATTTTAGGGCCAGCGGTCGCATGGTCGGAGCTAAATGGAGTCTGAACCCCAAAATGGTTCAATGGTTGTATGTACACCGCATTAGTAAGACCTATAATCACATATGCGTCCGCTGTGTGGCACAACAAAACGTTGTAAAAGACTGCAATTATTAAGATTAACAGCACACAACGTTCCGCCTGTATCATGATCACAGGTGCCTTTACGTTTACACCAGGGGAAGCACTAAATGTACTATTAAATTTAATACCATTACATCTACATGTGCAAAAAGAAGCTAGAACCAGCGTCTACAGAATATGCACACAATCACCAACCAAATGGCAATCATTATGCCTTAAACTTTAAACACATTGAAGGAGTCACTGTTCAATCACAATACACTATGCATGCCAGCGGATGGTATGAAAAGTGAAATAGACTTCACTCAACTTTTCACCATAGAGATACCTGAAAGGGAGACATGGCTGAATGGCAGTGTCAAACAAAAAATGAACATTATGGTTTACAGATGGATCCAAAAAAGGATCAGATGGAGGATGTGGAGTTTTCGGACAAAAGCCTAAACATAGGTAAAGCGTCAACCTTGGAAAGAAGCCTCTATCTTCCAGGCCGAGGCCTTCGTGACTATCAAATGCGCGGAGAGTCGGAAGCTTAGAAACCAACACATTTACATCAACTCCGACATCCAGGCTGCGCTACAGGCGTTGGAGTCCTTTGAGACAAACTCAAGGCTAGTGAAAAACTGCAAGGATAACCTAAATGCGCTTGGCGCATCTAACAAAGTTGTGATTAGATGGATTCCAGGACATTCAGGGCTAGAAGGAAATGAAATGGCTGACGAACTTGCAAGGACTGGTGCTGACAACCCTCAGGCAGGACCGGAACCCTTTTGCGGTATAGGCAAACAACGAGCCTACTTTATTAAAAAAACTCAGTGTGACCATTATGGCAAAGGAACTATGGAAATCGGTCCCCGGACAAACACAAGCAAAGGCCCTTATAAATGGTCACAAACGTACGTGATGTCAAGCGGCTACCGTAGCCATAAGATAGACGCTTGCAACAGATTATCGCTCGCGCGTTGCCACCCCCGCTTGCTAGCGCAGCAACTCCTTCCTGGTGACCTCACTCACTCTCAGGGAATTGTTATTTGCCTGCGGTCTTCTATGAGGTACTTCCCTAGTTGGGCTACACCTTAAAAGCCCTACCTCTCTTTCGACAGAAGCTCGTTTTGTTAATTGGCAGGGTGCACCACGTGAAGGTGAGGTTGGCTTTGGCTCCAAAGATGATGGTGAGGTTACACCTCAAAATATTGTCACTACCAACCAAATAATCTATGTGAAAGGAGTGACCGTAAACCGACACCTCCTTTTTAAAACAGTCAGATAACGGCCGTCTATTTTGCTTAGGATTTTTAGACGGCCGCGAACTAATTTGTTTTTTTTAGCATATGTTAGTTTGCGGCCACATTATTTCTCTAGTACCTTTATATCCGTATAAAATTATATTTTGGCGGCCGTGAACTAACCATAGCATTTAAACCAACCATAACAATAAAAAATTGTTGTACAAAACGAAACTTTATTTACAATAATAATAGGTAAGATAGCAAACTTATTTCATTCAATGAGTTAGTGCCGCGGCCTCACGGCCGTATACCAAATTTACAAAAAATTTCTTGTGTTGGTTGGCGGCCGTCAAATAAAACTGGTATTAAAGCAATTTACTCCCAAAATAAACGCAAAATAAAGTGAATCAAACAAATATGATCATTCAAAAACAATCACAATACTAATAAGGAATCCTAGTCGGTTTATTTTTTTAGCAGTTTTTCGTACGTGCGTGCGCTGGCAGTGCGATTGGCAAAATGGATGATTCATTTTTGGCACACGGTTTAGGATAACCGATCAACTTGAATAGTCATTATATTCTGCAACTACCCTACTTTTTAAAGAGCCATAACACGTTGGGAAGAGTGAAATAGAACTCATATGTTTTCAATATTTAGGCAGTTGCTCCTCAAAAAGACAGTGAAACAACGCAGGGCCGCAATCCAGCGCAATGACCCTACAGTGTCGACAAAACTAACATGACAACTCAACCAGTAGCAAGTAGCAACACAGTAAAAATTTTTGGTAATCATTTCTTTAAAAAATGGACTGAATGAATGAATGAAAGAAAGAAATTAATTAGAATCCTTTTTAGATAACATTCAGTAATAAGTTTTCAAACTGCCGTCGAACAATAAGTACAATAACCGACATCTGTATCAATATTGTTCAACCCTTAACTCCATTCAACCACGCAAATTGCTGAATGAAAACTTTTGCATTTAAATGAATGGATTGCGAAATTGCCATTCTGTGGGATGGTGGAGGGTCATAAAACAGATTGGTTAATGACTTAATTAACAAAACGTCTTTAAACCAATTTAATTGGCTATTTATTGTTGCTAACGTCTATTTAAAGCCGAAGAAAACATGATTATTTATAGTTTTTATATTTCTTTGATTTTGTCTATTTCTTGTCTTGTATTTCTCTATGCTTTTTTAGGGTTCCGTACCTCAAAAGGAAAAAACGGAACCCTTATAAGATCACTTTGTTGTCTGTCTGTCTGTCCGACTGTCTGTCAAGACCCCTTTTCTCTGGAACGCATGGAGGTATCAAGCTGAAATTCATATCAAATACTCAGGTCTACTGTCGCTAGCAGCTGGAACTTCTAAGCCGGCGCCATCAAAATATACAGCCGTTTATGCCGTGTTTTCGACGCATTTTCAACACTCGCAAGGGAATCAAAACCTACAGGGTACTTCCCGTAAACTCAGAATCTTGAAATTTGGTACAAAGCAACGTCTTATAGTACAGTCAACAAAGGAGTTAACTGACCCCCCTCTATTTATATGATTAAATATTTCTAAATATTGCGTGAAGGGATTTACTTGAAATTTTATTAATCAATAGTATTCATATTGTACTATGTAATTACAAATTTTCAAGTAAATCCCTTCACGCAATATTTAGAAATCTTTAATCATATATACAGAGGGGGGTCAGTCAACTCCTTTGTTGACTGTACAAAAGATAAAGGGAAAATTGCGAAAAGCATAAATTTTTGGTTACATCATATACTTAATAAAAATATTGTTTACTTATTATACAGAACCCTCGGTGCGCGAGTCCGACTCGCACTTGGCCGATTTTTTTTTTTACCTTTAAGGCGGCAAAAAAGCTTACAGCCCGCCTGGTGGTCTTTCATCCACTTCCCTCCCTTTATTTTCATCCTTTACAAACTTCTTTATTTTACGGTCACAGCTTTGTTATATTAGAAATACGCCAGCTAAAGTTTTGTCGACTATTGAGTTTGGCTTGCCAAGCTTTCTTTATGATCTATGTACAAAAACCGACACTAGTGGCATCAGTGGCAAGTTAACGCAAGCCGAGCCAAACACCGCGTTCATTCGCTGGTGTACATGGACACTTGTAGTGTGCTTGTAGAGACTTGCCAAACGTGTAAACGAAGCATAAAAATTGGCGGTTGAGTATATAGAGAAGCCAAATAGAAAAATATTCAACCGTCCCTTTCTCACGCCAAATAGAAAAATTCAAACGGCTTTTCTCATGTCAAACAGAAATATGTTCAACCGCCCCTTTCTCAAGCCAAATAGAAAAATGTTCAAATGTCAATTTTTCAAAACATCCGCCTATTTATAATTTGCCACGTGTGCGGTATAAAAAAACATGTAAATAATACAAATAATAGTTGAAAGTTGTACAGATCGTGTGACCTTGCCGACTACATTGCCCGTCACTTTAGTGCTTCCTCATTTTTGGTCATGTTTTAATACGATGTCAATTCCCATAAAGTCAAGGATTTTACATCAAAGTACGACGATTTGGCTGGATTATGGTAAGGTAAGCAATCAGCGCTACCCATGTAGAGTCGGCAGTAAACATTCAAAATATTATTCAGAGAGCTGGCAGGCAGAGCAGGCCTTTATAGGCACTTTGCCTAGTCGTAAGCATATACAATAATAAATGATTTGTGTAATTTAATCTACTCTATAAACTACCACATTTCACTACAGCAAAATTACCACTGAGAAAAGATATGGGGAAAGAAACCCGGTTACGTGTTGTCCATTCTATACAGTGATTTCCATATTCAGAGTGTTTCTAAATTTTTCAGTTTCAGTTACGTAACATATACCTATAACACTGTATACTGTTACATAAGTCGTACTGTGTTTACATCAATTTGGGACAAGCGGGTGGCTCGGGTGGCTTGTTTCGACCGCAAAACCACAGTTCATTTCATACAATCAAAGGGGAACATTAATTAATTTTTACTCGCGTCACGCGATACAATAATTCCAAATCTATAAATCTACCGAAACTCGCGCACCTTCCTTGGCGTGTACCCCGCTTTCCCGTGGGAATTTCGGAAAATATTTTCTTATAGGATGCCTACGTCATAAAAAGATGTTCCCTTTAAGTTTCAAGTCTCTACAATAAGCGGTTTAGGATGTGCTTTGATCCATCAGTCATACATACAGGACAAAGCATTCTAGGTATATGTACTTATATGTAGAACTATAGACACTAGTCTTTGTAGGCGGTTTTTCACGTGTCGAGTCATATTTATGTGATTTAATTCCATGAAAAGTTACCTTTGCCTATCCTGTGAGAGGGTAGTAAGTACTTGCCCAGTTATGTTAGACTTCCTAGATACTCTACCACTCCAAACATTAGAGTACAATGCAGGGCTCTCATCATTGGCATTGATTTATTTATTTTTATTTATGGTAGCTAGCATTTCGATCGTCGACGGACGGACGCGCGACCGTATTTGGGTCGCCCGACTCACTGCCACGACAGAGTTATTTATTTATTTCCAACTTCTACAAGTATTACAGTATGGCACCAATGCACTTGTGAAGACATAGAATCAAACTTAACTTAACTTATTACTATTTTCGAAGTATTCAATTGCCAATCTACGAAACTCCGCAGGCGAACAACAAAACAAATCGAGCGTGTCGCGGTACTGAGACGTAAAATCGTTGACCAGGCGCAGTGCACGTGGAACCGAAGAGAGTCAAATCTTCTACAACAGTGGGGTTCAGGACCAAATTCCTCTGTTTACTCTGTATCCCCCATTTACCGGGGTGTTACTGCTTAATGCCGCATTTGTGCTTCTCACTACCCTTAAGGGCCACGGTATGCAGGAGGTAAGGCCACCCTCCGTACATCAAATTCAACAGGACCACATAGCGCCTGTGACACGAATATGCATCAACTATTCCGGAGTAGGATACATCCATAGGTGAAGTGAATTATATCAGCTCACTTCCTAAGACTGACTCACTGTGTAGAAACGGACTCCCCAAACTAGATATACGACCGGTGGGTGAGCAGAGCATTTATACTAAGGCAGTGTCACAGCCTCACAGGTCGCGTGTCATGGTTGCGGGTCGCGTTTAGTGTGGTTGATTTTATTAGACTAATGGATGTTTTCCACCAAGCTGCTCGCATCGCATTGGATGGAAAAGAATACGAACGGCTGCGGCAACAGCCGATCGCATCTGGCAGGATGTCGTCATTATCCCTAGTCAAATAGTATGATTCTACCGCGTTGACCGCCTGTTGCTAAAAAACGTTCAAGCTAATGTGGGCTTCTTGGCAATATATATACTCTGTACACAATTTTAAATTGTTAAAATATTTTTAATAACCATTAGTACTCGTAAACTGCAAACATGTGCAATAATAAATAATCCATTCCGTTTGTAAGAATTCATCCATGACTGACTTTGTATAAGGTTTAATGACGCAGATAAAGTTACGCAGAATAGTCACTACTGTCGTTACAACTAAAAATAGGTACCTAAATACTGAAGCAGGTTTTAAAGATAAAGCGACGCTTTACAGTGGAGTCCTCGCTTGATTAACTAAATGGTTACTGTCACATATAAATCAATCGACCCAAAAACGTTTCACAGTACTTACTAAGGCGATTGACACACTGATTGACGCGCTCAACGATAAATGTTCGGAATTACAACCACATAAATTTTAACTTACAACACAAGAAAATATGAAGATGAATTTTACTGACTGTCAAAAAAATCCCGCACCTTTACTGCAGAATGTATGCTTATAATAATATCTTGCGGCTTGCCCGCAACCCGCAACCATTAGCGAGGGCGCGTTTCAAAATTTTCGAGTCGACAAAACGGACCCTAACACTGCGATTTGCGAATGAATTTCACGACGCGCTTTTAATGATAAATAAATCATTTATTTGTAGAAATAAACAGTTAAAGTTGGCAAGGTTGGAGAAGGTAGCAAAGAGATAAATTTACAAGCAATGTAGGAACACTCATTACCGCTCTACGCTGTGTAATGTAATGAAGTATGCGAATCGCCTAACCCGTGACGTAAAGCACTTGTGGCACATACCAACAGATCATTTTAAATCTGAATGAATACCAGTTAAATCCAGATTTGGCGAGGACATTGTCCACGGACTACGCCGATAAAAATATTAGCTATGCTCGTAGGCATGCTACAAAGTAATGCTATTGGCACATTTTGTTTTTAAATTTCTTGCAATATAAAAGCAACTAGCGAAACCTGCGCAACTTCGTTTGCGTGTTTCCCGCTTTCCCGTGGTTTTTTTTTTCTCCGTGAGAACCACCCTCGTACTTTTATGTGCCATTAATTTTTAAATGCTTTTGTGCTCATCATTAATAACTCAGAATGTGAGGTACAATTTAACCTGAATAGATGCCCTAAAATTGCAAGAGCATCCTTTTTGTTGCAAGGTCAAATGTATTAGTGCCCACTTGCCTGACAAATGGAGCAGTTTAGTGGGATGCAAGCAATTTTGTAATTCTATAGTTTGTTGGACTCTGAAATTGGAGATCCTGGGCTTCACAACTCTTATAAGCGATATACAAAGAGGACAGCAATATAATAAGAGTGAGAAAGATAAAACTTATTAATAAAAAAAATATTGGTATGAAACATAATGTGAATCCTGGATATACATGTGAAAATTACTGACACATAAAATTTTTAACAGTTAGTTTCTGAAATGCATTTTAAATTTCACATGAAGTCTTAAGCTAACTCTTGTTTTCTCCCACCAACACACGAATGAATTACAGCCAAAATTAGTGGCTAAGTAGCATTAACGGCTGTGATTGGTAACCGCATGATGTGGCATGACAGAGCCACTAGTGGTAACATCTAGTGGTCACAACTAGTGGCTCAATGTGGGGTCGCTCTTAATCTAGTATAATTTAAAACAGTTTATTATGCAGGAAAAACATAACAAAACTTAAGATTAATTTTTACAATAATTCCTTTGTATTAAAAATAAATTTGTATTCAGTATTTTAAAAGAAGCACTTTAAGGAGACTGACCTTACTGTAGGTACCTACTAAATTGCAATAACCTTCCAGGGTCCATGTTTTAAATAGTTTAAAGATAATAAATATCTGTTTTATAGTGTAAGTACATAACATGTGCGATAATAAATAGAGAGACATCTAAAAAATAGATTCTAATAAGATTTTGGTCAGTCGCGTTAAAATAGGGTATGTAAAACAAATTTTTATAAAATTAGTTTCAGCCCCTAAGGACTGACCGAATGCAAAATATTGTTAAAACTGTTTAAAATATATTTCACAGTAATATTAAATTGTTTTTATCAAATAATATAAAAATAATTATAATTTTTACTTTAGCACTTGGAATGAACTTTAATTAATATTTATATATATATATATATATATTTAACATAGAACACTTACCAAAATTTCGTGATGTGTTCGGTTGCCCCTGTGGACCCAGAGAACGTTCGGCACCGGCAGGGTAAGCAGCCCGCCGCAGGGGATGGTCACATTCGTACCTTTGTCAGCCGCTACTTCTCTAATATCCACCTCCTCACCGGAGATAACTGTACAACACGACGCAATAAAAAAATATTTATTCCACACGCAATAACTTTTTCGCTTTTTTCTACAAACATTTAATTTTATATTTACCATTTAAAAAGAAGCAAATCGCAGCCAACAATACTCGCTCGAGAAACATTACTTTAACTACATTCAAACACTTAATAAAAAAAATTACGCTTTCTATCTAGTGTAAAGTAAAAAAGATTTATTTTCCTATCTAAATAATAACATTACACAAACGACGGAAGGCGAAGGAAACAAATCTCACAACAAACGTCTGAACTCCATTGATGAAAGTCATAGACTAAAAAATATGACAATTAATTTCTTGTGTTGCCATTACTAGACTTTTTCGAGTAGACGCAGAAAGTGTGCTGTGCTGTACTTCTGGTAACACTGATCATCAATCTGACTGGAAATCTGTGAAGTAGGTAAATAACTTTTTTATACCTGTTTGTTTGATTAAACTTTATTCCATATTTTCCTCTCTGGGTTCAGTGGTTCTGTCCAAAGAGTATATAATCACTACGTTTTAGTTCTGTCTGTTGCTCGCTCTGGTTGCTAGTCCAATGTGCGGTCTCTTTATAAAAAAAACAAAAGGAAAGTTTTTGGTGCGACAGGAGTATCATAGACATAGACAAAAATATAGATTTTCTTTGGACATGGCCGCTGTATCGGCAATACAACACCTGCAATGTTTTGTATTTCATTTTTATAAAATGAATAAAGTCTTTTTTACTTATAAGTAGTGATTAGTGGACTGTGAAAAGTACTGTGATAACTGTAATGGATGCAGACAGCGAGTACGAAATTAAGAGAGCTCATGATGCAATTCAAATGATAGAGACTATTCAGTCGATGATCGACGTTTCAGCTGACAGACTCGAAGGTTTACGAACGCAATGCTCGACGAGCGCCGAGCTGACGCAGCAGGAGATCCGGACCCTGGAGGTATGAGCGTTGAGTCCTTCCTTAAATGACGGAAACAAGATGTGCCCTTGAAGTAATCACTCGCACACCCGGGTTTCAAGGACTCCGAGTAGTTCAATGCCGGCTCGGGGCTTCTCGCCGCGCGCTGAAGGCCTTGGACCTCTTTCCCTTATTATATTTGACGTGGGGAGGGTTTGTAAATGACGCTTTATTAGTTACAAACTGTTACAAACAGAATTATATTAGAAAAGTTCCAAAGTTTCTCTTAAAACCTGTTTTGTGGTTTTGAATAAAAGACTTGGATTTTTAAAAACAGAAATGAGTTCTAAAGCTTTTCATTTAATTACATTTTATTTAATTATTTGCAGTTAGTAGTGTATGCCTCAAATATGACTTACTATGAAAATATATTCTATATTTTCTAATACAATTTTTCTTGTAAACTTTCACTAGTTAGTCACAGACATTACAAGTGAATTTATTCATGGAAATTATACAAGTTCTGATTTGTAGAACTCATGTATAAATATTTACATGAGTTCTACCAATCAGAACAGAACCAGATATAGAACATTCTGTCCCTATTTAATGGTATTATATTTACAATACAATATTCTTTATTGAACCAAAAAATAACAATAAATTAAAAGTACAAACTGGTAGGTATTTAAATTAATCTTCATACCTTTTTCAAATCCTATTAAATGAAGTATAACAGTAATAAAAATAAAGTATAGGCCTCTCTTTAAAGTCGCTTTAGGGGCAGGGATTTTATCATTTTGTATCAAATGTGAGTGTACTGTCACTTTATCTAACATATAAGTTAACTAAACTTATCAGAAATTGGTAAAAGACAAACTTAAAGTCTGTACAAACTATTTTTTCTCTCGCACTCGCACGTGTGGCAATGGTCTACAAAAATTTTAAAACTTCCTAAGATGTGCTTAGTTATTTAGTCAGTACTGTAGTTAGAGAGGGGGAGGGGTCCCTCTCCATCTTTATCATCCATCTCATAACTCCCCTCAACTAAACATTTTTTATGGGAAAATGTTTCTTATATTTTACTTTTTTAGTAAATTTTGCATTGTTGTAATAGTAAGTCAGCTTTTCTGGATGGAGACAAATACAACAAATCATGACAATTGGTCCAGATGTAGTTAGAAGTGTTCGAACAGACCTGACTTTGTTTTATATATTAAAATTTATAGTAATGCAACACAAAAAATTGAAAAGTCAACATTTATTTGTTGGCAATAGCAAACACTTGATGATAAGATTAGATGAGTTTGTACATAGTTTGTGACTGTGTGGTAACATATCAAATTATCTATGAATTATTTGACAGCCATCGAGTGGCTAGCAATGGTTTCTTTATACCAAGGGCCGTGGGTTCGAATCCCGCTTGAGACAAACATTTTGTAAATGAACATGTATGTTTGTCATGACCTGGATGTTTTCTATGTATAATAAATTCCAGCATAAATACCATTGATAAATATAAATTCAAGTAAATCTTTTCATGCATAGTGTACTTGAATGATTATCTTTATGGCCCTGGTATATTCCATTTCAATATACTTGGTATAAGATTTCCAGTGAAATTCAAGGTTTGAATTAGCCATACCTTATTGTGGGTAACATAACGTTTTGTTCTTTATCGTAATAGTGATTTGCAATCGATTCATATTTATATATCGATTTATATTCTGAATCAGAGGATAGTTTGGAACTTTTGGACCAAGTATGTTTTTCTTCTTAGCCTTTCTCGACCATCATGCTGGTGTGGGCCTTCTTCAGTTGTCGCCATTGTATATTGTATACCAAGTATATTGGAATGGAATTATATCTGTATCATTGGGTAGACTACATAACTTTTTGGCACTTCCCTTTGTCCACATGGTGTAAACTGGTGGTAACAGTCAGTGAATTATATTGTGACAATAATTTAATATGTTAGTAAACAGTGTTATCTCACATGTCAGTTAGCATGACCATTGAATCAGGTCTCATTATATTACAATTGTTATTGATAATGACACATCACCTCCTTATTGGAATGTTGACAAAGGGTAAAGTTGGTGTAGGTATATTTGTAAATCAAATTTTATGTCTTTACTAGCAAATACCTGCGGTTTTACCTGCAAAATGCCATTGTTCCCGAAATAATATACGGGATAAAACTGTGTTAATTCAGGTTGTAAACTACCAATGTATCAAATTTTTAACAAATCTATCAAGCCGTTTTTGCGTGAAAGAGTAACACAACAACGAACATGGAAAGAAGTTGGACTTGCTCAATGTAATGCATGGCTGCTTTGCGCCGATATTATTTGACAGGGTGGTGGTTCAGTCAACTAATGAACGAGAGTAGAATCATCATAGACTATTTTGAGCAAAGCTGTTATAATTATAACTTGGTATTTCATTCCAGGGCAAGTTGGTGAAACACTTCTCCCGGCAACTGGTGATCAAGGCGCAGTTCGGCGAGGAACTGCAAAGGGAGTTGCGTGACGTACCTCACCTCGCGCAATGGCTCAGGGTCGTGGGCCTCGGCCCGGAATCTATTGAGGTAATGTACCATTTTGAATTGTATCACTACTTAGTTTAAATTCATCAGTTCAATCGATTAGTTCGACCGACAAACTATAGACTTTTTTCTCATTTGTTCCTTCGTTTCTTTTATCCAGAAACAAAAAACAATATATTCGCAGACATGGCGCGTCATACAGGCCACCGTTCCAGATCTCAATGTTCAAATTGCCACTTTATTTTACTTTAACATGTGTTTTGTACGAAATTTAAATGCATTCGTCCAGTGTGGCTTGCGTCTTACAGTATCTGAAACACATGTAATTTTATTTTAATTCTACATTAAGTCTATGAATGGTGTAACGTTCACATACACATTATTGTAGTGTGCGTAACCTCATAAACGCTCGTAAAATCACGCTCACGTGAACTGTATTCATGTGCACGCCTTACAACATTCATAGCCAAATGCTAGAATATCTGTATCTCTTTTTGTCTCCTTTAGTTTGACAAAGACAACTATATTTGTAATTAAATTTAAAAATGTATTTCAGGAAATGTATGTTAATGTGATGATAATCTTTCTCTTTCATATTTGAGTTAATATTATTTTAAATGTTGTTCAGGCTGTATGCTCTCGCGTGGATACATTGGAGTCTCTGCGCGAGCGGTCTGATCACGAGTTGGGTGCCCTACTAGCGGGGGCTCGAGATGAGGAAGTCAAAAGACTATGTCGTGCTATGCATCGGTTACAGACATTCACGGGTAAGTTTAGTGTTTATTTTGCGAGGGTTTACCTGTTTATTGTGAATAGTAAGAGTAGTTTGACATAATCCTGTCGACAGCTCACGTCGATAGTGTAGAATAGTGTAGATGGATAGATATAATATTTTGTTTTACTTTTGAAAGAAAAATTTCACCGCCCCGCCCCAGGTGGGATTCGAACCCACGTCTTCTCAAGTGCTCTTACCAAAAAATTTCTTTCAAAAATATTCTTAAAAATTTAGTTGCCTAACAACTACAAAAAAACAAGAAATATTATGTTTTATTTCTTTTTTTTTTCTTTTAGAAATTATTTTTTCATTTCTCATGCTCAGAAAGTGCTTATTTGCGCAGGATATAGGCTGCACAAAATCGAATTTTGTGCACAAGGGCAGAAAAGTAAACTCATAAATGTATCTATATTAAGACAAAGGAAATAAGCCATACAGCCAAACACAACAAAAAGTTCAGAGATAGAATTTGTTATTTTATAATATTTACTTTAATTTATTTGCCTTATGTGTTTTTAAGTCATAAAAGATATTAAAATTTAAATTAAAGTACGGTAGGTTATTTAATTAATTTAAGAAAATTATTATTACAAAATTAATAATTTAATAGTAGGCTGTATAGGTCTGCAGCCCAAGCCTAATTTCAAAGTCGTAAGATTTTAAAAAAAAAAGCGGCGGGAAATGGGAAACAGGGTCTTGTTTTTCTTGCGTTTATTTATTTATTTCCTCGCAATCGAAGTGAAAAGCAGAGTTTATAACTCGTCCACAAAACCATTTCTATCCTCGACATTACTATCAGCCCTCGCCTTTGGCTCGGGCTGCTAAAAGTCTCGGATAGAAATGATTCGTTTTGTGCACTTGTTGTAAAATCTACTATTTGATATGTTATCATAATGCAAAAAAGCAAGTGGGTCACCTGATGGAAAGTAGTTACTGCCTATGCACACCAATGGTGCTACTTTCCTGGTCAAGCTAGCTAACAAGCTGCACTACCACTTCAAATGGAACATATTATCATTGGAAATATAGGTTATATTTACAAGTCGTGATGTTTGTGTATGCCAGAGGCGCTGGCCCGCGGCGAAGGCGGCGAGGGCGGCGAGCTGCAGCTGTGCTGGGACTCGTGGGAGCGGCACGCCTCGCGCCGCCGGCACGAGCCCAAGCGCCCGCCGCCCGCGCACGCCAAGCACCACAAAGGTAACACTCCTTTTTTGTGAAGGATTTAAGGTCTTTGTCCTATATTGAAATACTCTGCCGCGACGAATCCGAATGAACATCGCCGTGTGGAGACAATTTATAGAATTAGGTGGCACGATGATATTATTGCCGCGATTTTCTCGCTTTGATTCCCTTGCACTATCTGTCTAATTCAAGCCTTTCATGACTGACTAGTGTAGTCAAGAGAATTCTGAATTGACCATCACACCTCTTCCACAAGAGTGTGTTTGTCACAATAAATAAATAAAGTTGCAAGACATCAAATTATTGAAGTAATATTTTGTGATTTTATTTTTTCTCGTAGCGAGTCTTGTTTATTATTACTAAGCCTGTCACAATATCAACATTGACAAAAATGATTTGTGTTTGTAAACATTGGTAAAACGTGTGTTTGGTAGCGGGCAAGTCCCCTCCGACGCCGCCGGTGGGCAAGCGGAAGCAGAGCTCGATGCTGCCGGCGCCCGCCGCGCTCACCAAGTCCAGGTCGCACGAGTCGCAGCTGTCCGTGCGACCTGATGCCTCGGACCTTAGGTAACTTTTTTGTTACTACTAAGTGCATTTTGTCTAGTTATGATCAGAAAAAGTTCGTTTTTCATCATGACCCAACCGGGATTCGAACCCGGGACCTCCTGGGTGGCGGTCTGGCATGGTAACTATTACGCCACGGAGGTCGCTCGTGTTGTTATAAGTGTTTCAAAGTTGTATTAAAAATAGAATTAGGCTTGTAGACAAAAAGTTTGCAAGCTCCCAAGACGAAAGATAGAAAGAAAGAAATTCAATTCGCATCGCGTTGTCGCACAGTTTTGTCTATACGCTGCTTATAAATCAAATATAGTTTAATGAAAGTGTCCAATATATCTAATGGTGGCACTTCTTGGTTTTTACGTTTCATTTCTTTTCTTGGTATATACTGATTAAAAAATAGAGTTTTTAATTCATAATGAATTTCGCATGTGGCGTGTGCAGCGACAACAGCCAGTCGTCGGCCTTGGGCGCGGCGGAGAGCTCCCCGCCGGCCTCGCCGCACGACGAGGACTCGACGCCGTCGCACCGCGCCGGCGCCGCGCACCACGCGCACAACAACAACGTGGCGAGCATGCTCGGCTCGGCGCCGCGCTCGCCGCGCACGCCCACCGTCAGCCGCTGCATGGCGCACGACATCGCGCACCGGTTCGCCAAGACGTTCAACATGATCGCCACGTGCGACTACTGCGACAAGCAGATGCTCTTCGGATCGGGGCTCAAGTGCAAGGAGTGCAAGTTTAAGTGTCACAGGTGAGCTATCCTTAACAAATTAAAGCAAAAATCTGTTGTGGTTTAATTGCAACATGATCAAAACCTCGAATAGAAATTGTGATAATCGTGAAAAACATGTGTGTATGTGTTGCTAAAAAAAACATATGTATTAACAAACCATTGCACATGAAAATATAGTTGCAATGTTTTTGCAGATTTAGTAAAATCTAATAGTAAACGTTGAATTTGTCTTCCTCTTTCACTCGGCGAAAAACGTAACAATAAATATTTCTGCTTAAAAACTAATTAATAATTTTTAGATTTTATTATTTGTCACATTCCATTTCATATGATTTACTCTCATACCAAAAGGTACATGTTTTTTATACTGTTTTCTTGCAGAGACTGCGAAAGTAAAGTTCCTCCGTCGTGCGGCCTCCCACCAGAATTTGTAAATGCGTTCAAAGAGAAAATACACAAAGATTGTAAGTCCTTTTTCTTTTTTATGGTGATATTTACAACTCTGTCTGCTATGTTTTAGTATTTTTAATAATATTTTCTGATTGGTTGAATGCGATCGCAACCATAGACTTTATTTTTATCAACTATTTGGATGGCCTAAAAAAATATCGATTTTCCGTACTTTGCAGAGCAGGTTAACCTTTCTAGACATGTCTTTTGTAAAAAAAATGTGTGATGTATTTGTTAAATGACAAAAAACGGCGTAACTGTTGTCTTTCGCCATTTCTTTTACAAGTGGTCATATTGCTTTTGTTTCCTAAATTGTGGTAATTTGACAACATGGCCGAGACCAATGCTATTATGTTAGTATTAAAGTAATATTGTCCAGCGCCAGGCGGCGGCGGCGGCTACCACGCCGTGTCGCCCTTGGCGCCGCGGGGGCTGCTCTCGTCGCTGGCGCATCGCAGGAGGCACGCGCCGCACCACCCGCCGCACCACCACAACTACTCGGTAAGGTTTAACGTTTTCAAACAAACTAAAAAGTGTCTATTTTCTCCAATTTCACAATTTACAGGAAAGGTCAAGACTATTACGGTCCACCAGTGCTCTCTCAACTGGTTATAAGAAAATCTTATGATTTTTATTTAACAAATTAATGGGATGGTTTTAAAGATTCACAGCCAAAAAGATCACATAGAAATTTATATTGCACGTTTATGATATTTTCCTGTACACATTTAATAATAAATAAAAATAATATATTCTTTGAATTTTAAGAGCCGCGCTTTTGTCGTTGTAGCAGCCTGCATCTTTCTCTTTCCTGTGCCAGCTCCTTCACCTCTATAAGACACGACGCCTGCCCTTTCTTTCACATGATCCATGTACGTTCTCGGCCTTCCCCTTCCTTCAAAATAAATATGTCTGACACAAAACCTATGATAAACTATAAATGCATTGTTTTCTGTCCATCTTTCGAAAAAAAGGATTCATTCGTGGTGAGTTATATATAATAATATAGATAAATAAATATATAGGGACAATTCATACAGATTGAGCTAGCCCCAAAGTAACGATATTATATTTTATAACAAATACAAATATAGATAAACATCCAAGACCCGAGGCCAATCAAAAAAAGTTCGTTTTTCATCATGACCCGACCGGGGATCGAACCCGGGACCTCCTGGGTGGCGGTCTGGCGTGGTAACCATTACGCCACGGAGGTCGCCTTATCTATTTAGATTCTGTTGTAATCTGTTTTTTTTTATTAAACGAGTTTGAATTCCCGTTATAGACAGAGTGAGATGGGGCATTGTATCGACCAATAGTAATGATTATATTATGTGGACCAATAGCAATGCACCAAACACTTTGGTTACTCGTTTGTTTAAAAAAAATACTCTTATATTAGTTGTACTCGACTGTTAATTATATAATAGTACTAATTCTGTTGTACATTTAACTAAACTAATTTTGACCGGACTAGAAGTCTTGCTATCCTTGTCACTAATTGTAAACCAAGGAAGGACAACAACACCTTTGGTCCTGTCAAAATTAGTTTAGTTAAATGTACAGTCACGGTACTCACGGTCAAAAATCTAAATACAAGTAATATGACAGTATATAAGTACTCATATAAAGACCCATAAAATTGTATTCTTGTAAATGTAAGTAAAATGTACACAATATTAGAAACATAATTATGTAAACCATGAGCTTTAATATATATGTATGCAATCAAAAACACAAATTTATGTATTCATTATAGGATACATTCTTTTGTAAACATTTACAAGCTTTGTATTATTTATTACATTGTAATTATGACTGTTTAGAACTTGTGGCTGGCAGGTTACATTATAAATCAGGATGATGGAGTTCGGCACTTTTGACAGTTCACATTTATTACTTATTTATGATTATGTAGTTGTCTCTAAGTTAATGAAGTAACTATGGATACATATTATTGCACTTGTCTGTTTACCAAGTAATGTTCAAATTGTTGGATACTTATTTTTGTAGTTTTGCATGTTTACATATGTATAGTAATTTATAAGGTTACATTTTGTGGCAACTTGTGGTGTCTATATACCTTTGACCTTGACTGTACAACAGTATTAGCACCAATGTAATGATAGTCTAGTGTTAATATTGTGTATGTGTTTCCGTGTGTGCAGCAGCCGGGGCCGGACTCGTCGTCGAACACGTCGTCGTGCAACTCGTCGACGCCGTCGTCGCCGGCGCTGCTGCCCGCGCACCACGCGCCCGCTCCGCCGCACCAGCACCAGCACCCAGTGCACCACAAGCAGCAGTTCCACTTCCCTGGTATGTTTTACACTTTTTAATAACCCTTTTTCACAAGTCGACAGAGGCAAATCAATTTAACTTTGTGGTAACTTGTTGTACATTTTTATGGTTACTTCTATGAAATCAGTCCCAGACTTATGATTTCTGGTATTGAAGTTACGGCACTTCGAATCTCTTTTATATAGACCATTCACGTCGAAAGTGGTAGTAGAATAAAAAATATTGACGTGTAAAAATATTTCCTATAAATCTACCTGATCATTAGATCAGGTTGATTATTAAATCTATCTAATAAAATAAATTATTTTAAAATTTTAAGGAAATCAACATGATTTTTGCGTACATACATAATAAGACCTCTCCCCTTCGCATGGAATTTGACAGTTGTTGGATAGTTGAATGAAGTCGCAATATTTTACATCCAACAGAAGTGAAAACGCCGCTGTCGAGCCCGAACCACACGAATGCGGCGGCGTCTCCTCTGCGGGCGCCGCACTCCACGCACTCCTCCCACTCCCACTCCCACTCCCACGCCCACGCCCACTCCCACTCCCAAGCCAAGGACGCCAAGGAGGACCTGACTGCCAGCGTCAAGAGCGGTAAGACGACCATACATGCTTTGCTAGTTGAGGCCCAGTGACGTATTCCTGATATTAGTGTGTTGTGTGTAAATTAATGGACTGTATGACTTGACAATTTTCTGTAACAATTATGTAAAAATAATGTGTGTGTGTGTGTATGTTTGTAACGAATAAGCTCAAAAACTACTGGACCAATTTGAAAAATTCTTTCACCGTTTGTATATGGTACATTTCCCCCGGGTAACATAGGCTATATAATATTTTCAAATAAATTAGGGAGCCTTAGTAAATCCGCTTGAAGCCGGGTCAGTCCGTTAGTATTTAATAAAAGTGGAAGTTTTATTTTTTATGACATACCATACCAATACCAAACAAGCAAGCAGACCACCTGAATATAGAGCTACCTTTGTCGTAGATATCAAAGTGTGTATGTATTGCAGAGAGTTCGCGCGTGTCGGGCGCGGGCTCGGCCGACAGCGGCGCCGACTCGCTGGAGCTCAACAAGCACGACTCCCGATGGCCAAGACAAAACAGCGTGAGTATACCACACTATTAAAACACTCATTACATAATAAAAAATAAAATATTTTATGTTTCATGTTATCAAGACATTATGCTTATTTGACATTTTGAGTAACTGACTTTTCACGTAGATAGAGAGATTTTGCGCAAAAGGGTAAGATGTTACAAAATAGTTTTCCAAGTTATTTTAAAACTCTTGCAGGGGCGTGCAAACTTTTCTGTTTTTGGTGTATCTTGCATTTTATGTATTTGTCAAGAAATATTTAAATTATCGTCTCGTGTCATCCTCTCAAATCCCTGAAGACGTGCGAGGAGAGAATTGAAATTCCAAACAAATTCTCGTCTTGTATCGCCGGTGGAAAATCAGCGGACTCAAGACGAAATCTCAAGATACAACGAGCGAGGTAGTGCATGAGATTGGGAATAGACTTTAATATTTATATTACGAAAAGTCCTTTCAATACTTCCTACTCCGACTATCTTCTTTCTGGTTAAATTCGTTGTGAGTTCCAAGACAGATGTAGTTTCTCCCCCAGGACGTCAATAAGCTTCATCGCTTATTTTCAATCGATGTCGCCGTTATTGATCCTGGCTACACAGGAGACACATCGGTGGGCTTTTCCCGTATTACGAAAAAAAGATTACATTTAAAAAATTGAGATCCTTAGTACCCGTGTGACGCCAGGGCGGGTCTATTTGTAATAAACGTCTATTGATACCCGTAAATACTGATTCGCAAAGTTCATTATCATGAAAGCATAAGACTCGAATAGCCGAGTCATCTCAAGTTCAATGGCATCATATTGTCACAACAAAACGGACACCCCAATGAAAATAGCAATTAAACTGCAATGTGCAACCATACTCCGATGACGTATCATGTCAACGGACCCTGATAATACCCCGGGAGGCGATAACGGCTGACTCATGGCTACTGTCCACTCGACAATATGAAACTTAGGTCTAAGGCGTAAAACATACGGAAACGGCGAACGGGACAGGCGACCGAGCAGCATACGGCATGCCTGTCTTGTGCCTGCGTCACGTCACTTCAGTATAATTTACATCGCGCGTCGCTTTCATACATTTTGTATGTAAACGTTTTGAAACGACATAGTGCCTGCGCCGCACCTTCACTTTACGCCGTTTCTGTATAATTCAGGCCTAACGCTCATCGGAGGACAGTGCTCTTAAATAAATATATATTCTAGCATAAACGCGAGTGTAAATGGGATATTCGTCCTATCTCGTCTTCACCTTTCCCTATTTATAACCCCAGACGGAAAAAGGAGGGATGTCATAAGTTTGACGTGTGTTTATGTGTATCTGTAATTGATGCGGTTTTTTTTTGTTTGAGAGTTAATCTATAGTGTTCTTAGCTTTGTTTAAAAAATATCTGTTCAGCCGGTCGGGAGTTTTCTAAATTGATACTTGTCTAACTTCGTGCCTAACTTCACTTCGATTAATTTTCAGAGAATGTAAGCTCTATCTGGCACTTGACTGTACCATGTCAAAGTAATTGTGTACAAATAGTTATTTTTGTCAGTTACTGTACATTCATGAAGTTGTTGTGTCGTGTTAGTGAGAAGTAAGATTAGCAATATGACTGATTTTATACGGAGTCGGAGATTATTTGAAGAAGTAGGTACATGTTCAAAATATATTGTTTATAAACTATTAATCGTAGAAAGCAACGTTATTTATGTGTCATTCATTGGCTATAATTTAGGTAATATATTATGTTATCCAAAAGTACCGTAACCGGTTTTCTTTCGCCACTTTTAGCGTTGCCCATTTTGTTTCTTTCCGAAATGGTGGGTTTATAAAGTAGTTTATTTTATATTAATTTAATTACCTATACAAGTCGTAAATGACTAGAGAAAGTGCCTGTAAAAACCTTGCCTTTGAATAAATTATTTGAGTTGCAACCAAAAAAGGCAACGCGGAATAAGCCGCGGGAGAACAGCTAGTTACTGATAAATTAATTAATTAGTCATTTATTTACGCTATTTTTATTGACAGTTATCAATGAAAGAATGGGACATACCGTACGATGAACTGAAGCTGTTCGAAGTGATCGGTACCGGTCGTTTCGGCACGGTGTACAGAGGCAGCTGGCACGGCGCCGTCGCCGTCAAGCTGCTGCACGTGCACTCGCTCAGCGACGACTGCGTGCCGCTGGATACCTTCAAGCATGAGGTAAGGAAGCCAGCTGCCTTCATCTGCCACAAGAAGTTCTCTGTTGGACATAGCCAGCTTCACTACTCTTCAATAAAATCGCGATTTTAATTTTAAGTCTGTGTCTATTACAATTTAAAATACCAATTAGAAGTTGACTTTATCATTTCATTCACAGCTCCTAACAGATACCCTTAAAACATATACTATACTAAGTATAATATGATTAGTGTACAATACGATTTCATTTAGTTTAGTATTTAGTTAGACCTAATAAATCCAATGCCAATCGAGCGGAATTATGTTCAGGAGTAAGGCCCCATACTAACTTTACACTTTTAAAGTCTTCAAAAAACTGTAGGTACTTAAATAATTTTCAGGTGGCGACTTTTCGGAAGACCCGCCATGAAAACCTGGTGCTGTTCATGGGCGCGTGCATGAAGCCGCCGTTGGCCATCGTGACGTCACTGTGCAAGGGTATGACGTTGTACACGCACATCCACTTGCGTAAAGACAAGTTCACGGCGAACAAGAGTGTCATTGTCGCGCAGCAGATATCACAGGTAAAGCACATTAATCAGATCCACAAACTAAAAAAAAAGTCTTGGAACCCAAATAAAGGTGACTTTCAAGAGGTTGCCATTTTTTTTAAATAGGCTCTATAGAACAATATAAAAATATGATTTTATCGTAATTATACTTACTCGTAGTATTTTTTAAAAATCATTGACTTTAACAGTGGCGGTTCTTCCAATAAAGCCGAAAAGCCGGGCTTGCCCTACTAAAATTCGCAATATAATATTTAAAAAAAAAACTTACGCCAATCGATTAAGTTCCTGATTCTTACTCCTTCCTCAAAAAATGGCAACTCCTTGAAAAGTCATCCTGTGTGTTACAAATAAAAACATTAATGTCCGTTTTCACCAACGCCTCCTAGCGGTAAGAATAACCTTATGCCATCAAATGTCATACAAATTGTTCCAGTTAGGTTATTTCTGCTACGTACGCGCAACACTATCAGACAGTACACTATCAGAAGTAAACTGGTTATCCAGAATTTGTAAACGTAAATAATACGTAAAAAGTAGATTGATAAAAGTTTTTAATACTTACTTAATCTTTTCTTGCTGCCTTTATTTAATTTGTTAAAATTGAACAATAGACCATAGGTAATAATAATTACCTTGGCTTTTTTATATTACTTCTTTAAAATAGGTGTTATGTAAAAATGTATGATTGTTTACAGGGTATGGGATATCTCCACGCGCGCGGCATTATCCATAAAGATTTGAAGACTAAAAACATATTTTTAGAAAATGGAAAAGTAGTTATCACTGATTTTGGACTATTCAGCGTCACTAAATTATGTTTTGGAAATAAGTAAGTATATTTATAACAGTGCGCCCAAAATGGAACCTTGGGGGACGTCTCTCTAAACAATATTACTTAATAATGACCTCATATCACCTGTGGTTTATTTAAAATAATGTTACTGTTTTACGCTTACGTAGGGGTCACATTTTTTTGATAAATTTTAACATAGTATGCGGTACAAAATTGTGCTAACTAAAACCAGTAGGCACCAGAAGGAGATGGTGGCATGAGTAAATGTCTACCTAAAAGATTTTCAAGGCATAGCTTTGGGCAAAAACAGTGGAGAGTTGGGAGGCATTTACCCTCAATGAACTCTGAAATAAAGTTAGATGTATAGTCGTGAAGACAGTTGAATAACATACTTATGTGATGTGTTTCCAGTGCGCGGGGCGACAGCCTGGGCATCCCGCCGGGCTGGCTGTGCTACCTGGCGCCCGAGCTGTGTCGCGCGCTGCGGCCGCACGCCTCGCTGCATCTGCCCTTCGCCAAGGCCACCGACGTCTACGCCTTCGGGTACGTACGCTACTAGCATAGATACACGCCCAATAGTTGAGCCTTAAACTTTTTAGAAATAATAGTGGACTTATAATTAAACCTTGGGGAACACCTTTCTAAGGGGGCTTCTAAACGGGCCATCTTAGTGGCTGCAATTCGGAAATTAATTGGCCGGCCACACCCGGCAATTCACAAAAATATTTCACTGCAATTGATGGCCGAGCAATTAACGGCTGGGCCAGTCGTTGCAATATGTCTGAAATAGTATGGCCGGTGTTACGGGCCATCTTTATTGCTGCAATTCGGATATTAAGGCGCCATAGGTGCAGCGACCCAAGAGCGAAGTCGACCCCGCCGCGCCTCGCGTCACGTTGCGACAACCGAGCGTCTTTTCTTATCATTGCGCACATAGTGTAAAAATATGCAGTACCGAAACTTTAAGTTTTCTAATTTGTAATAAAATAATAATTGCCTACAATTATTTTTTAATAAATATGAATGAATATAAAATGAAGATTATGAACAACTTTTATTAGGAACCAAATATGAAAAATGAAATAGACATGGTTTTCAGATGGTTTTGGTATGGTTTCGGGATGATTTTCAGATTATTTTCAGATTATTTTTGGATGGTTTTCAGATGGTTTTTGGATGGTTTTGTGATGGTTTTCTGATGTCTTTGGGATGGTATTTCAATAGTTTTCGGATGGTTTTTCAATGGTTTTGTGATGGTCTCAAGATGGTTTTGGGATTATTTTCGAATGTTTTTGGTATGAAACTATCTGAAAATTGTAACTAAATAATGCGATTGTTTACTTATGATTTTAGTTATGGTTACTTATTTAGGTCTAACAGGAAATAATGATTGAAAAATCATTATTTCCTGTTGGACCCACTGCTACGCACAACTAATTTTGGCACAACTAAAAGTATTCCTATTGGCACAACTATGGCACAACCAGATAATTGTCATTAAATAGTTCCCTTTGGTACCACCATTCATTAAGGAAGTACATTCGTGTGAAACACTGTATAAGAGGCATGTTATGGGGTGACTCAGGAATGGTTTTGGGGTGAGTTAGGAATGGTTTTGGGGTGAGTTCGGAATGGTTTTGGGGTGAGTTCGGAATGGTTTTGGGGTGAGTTTGGAATAGTTTTGGGGTGAGTTTGGAATGCTTCTGGGGTGAGTTTGGAAAAGTTTTGGGGTGAGTTTGGGATAGTTTTGGAGTGAGTTCGGAATGCTTTCGCACCAAATGGCACTGATATAGTCGTCACATAGTGCAATCTTCCCACCTTTATCCTTACATATTATAAAACAAAGTCCTCCCGTGCGTCTGTCTGTCTGTTCGCGATAAACTCAAAAACTACCCAACGGATTTTCTTGCGGTTTTTACCAACGGATAGCCTGGTTCATGAGGAAGGTTTATGTATAAAATTTGTCAATATTTTGTGTAAATTGGCTGAAATATAAAGATTATTGTTGGGAGTGTCGGAAAAAATCGACCCGCTTGGGAGCTGTCGACGAAAACGCTGTCTAAACCCTTTGAGATATAACAATACAAAAAATATAGGACATTCCTCTTATTTAGGTCTCCAAAAAAGTCAGCGATAGCATATATTTATCGTTTACGGATAACTTACTATAAAATAAAAATCGATTTCGAGTAAAAATGCGGAAATTGGAAACCGATTTTGACGTATACAGTATTAATCCTTATCCTGTTAACTACGTTAGTTACCTTAAGCATTTCATGTACATTATTATAATCTTTACACCATACAGGGTGCCCTGAGGGCGACCGACACTCCCGAAATTTCTTAAGAGGTTTATACATCTGCTTTATGCTGGTGAAAGATCTTTTGTCTAAGTATGATAGTTTCGGAGTAATTGACTAACAAACATTAGTTGTAAAACTGTGTGATTTCATCCCTAAAATCAGCTGTGAACGCAGCAACGGGGATGTATTAAGGTCGTTTTTTTTAAATCGGTCATTGACCTGACCACGATTATTTTTAACCATAAGTAAACATAACCATAACATTGATTTCATAACTTTTTAATCTTAGATGTTGGTAGCGTAGCCTAATAACGACCTTTAAGGCTTTTCATTCCTTTATGCCGTAGTGATTGGAATAAAACATGTGTTTTTTGTTAATTGTACCGCCAGCAACTCATACTATCATTCCTTAGTGATAACGTATTTATTATTTTATTTGTTTTAGTAGGTACTCCTTAATGGCCTTTCTGACACTAATAAAAGGTATGTACGTCTTGAATTTCGAACTCGATTCGAATTTTTTTTGTTACAAGGAAATGCTTTTTTTCTACAATTGTCACGGTAATCATAGTGTTGTCAACAGTGACGTGTAGCAAAAAAACTAAATGTCGTTACAAGCGCGAGATTATTTAAACTTAATAATGCTGTACGTAGAGTCTGAGTACAACGCAAGGGCAGCTTTGCGGTTGTACCGAGAGCGTTTTCCTCCGCCGCATCCGGTAAATCCTCGCGTAGTTACCAACGCCCTTTACCGGGTACAGGAGAATCGTCCGATCGTTCCACGGACATCGATGGATGACCATCGTGGTGGCGGGTCTAGACGTGTGCCTGTGCGGCTTGAGGAGAACATTTTAAGTTTCTTTGACCAGAACCCCCGAGCAAGTTCTCGACAGGCCGGGCGCCGTTTCGGCGTTGGCCACATGTTGGTTTTGGACGTTTTAAAACTAATCGAGAGCAAATGGTGCACAGAATTGAACAGGCGTTTGCTGAACTCCGCCAGCAAAATGTGGAGACACAGTTGCTTGCGCGTGTGCACCGTCATACCAAGCAGCGTATCCGACTGTGTCGCATAAGACGCGGCGGACACATTGAGCATCGGCTGTAAGGGGGTGAGCGCTAGGTACCTACGGCCTAATAAAAACTATTCGTAATTACTTATTCTTTTTAGCGAAGAGAGTACCTATGTTAAAACAAATACGCCAATAATCAGACTTACCGAATCCAGCCCTGAATTAATTGAATGAACGGATGAATGAATGAAAAGTTTATTTGCCTTTGGTACATGGTAATTGTCACGGTTACCATAGTGATACAAAAATATCCTATTGTCAATAGGTACATGCTAGAAGTAAATTGTGAAAGTTTCTATTATTTATTAAATGGTATTGGTGTTTTAAGTGATGTTTAGTGTTTTAAATGTTGTTTAGTGGTTTTGAGTGTTGTGTCGCATGAGTCGCATGAGAGAGATGCGCTCAGATACATCGAGCATGAGAGATACAGCGAGGTAAGTTCCTGGCGTACCTACTTCATGTTTGCTAGATTTTTTAAATGATAATCAGAATTACTATTAATAGGTAGGTATGTGTGTATCGTGGGCTAGGCAAGGGCTAAGCTAGGTACCTACAGCCTCTCCGTAGCGTAGTAGTACCCGTCCGTGTAGTTATCTTATCAAATGCACTGTTGTTCTGGAATTAGGGTTATCGGCACGTAGGAAATTTTCAAATCTGTGCCTTTTTTTTAAATAAACTATTTTTAAATGAAACCTATATAAAACGCATGTCTGTAAGGTACATATCATCAAACTTTCGGCTGTGTTCGTCGCCTTTTTCCTCCCTGTATAATTTAAATAGATACTTTAGAAGTTATAGGAAAAAATTTACGCGCTTGCCGAAATTAATTCAAGTTCTTTCTATTCTATGCTAGATGGCGCTATTCAAAAGATACATCGCGCCGCTATGGTTACTTTTTCATCAAATAGGCTATTTGACTGATTTTGAAAAACTGTTTTAAATTATTCGTTGGTATGATTAATACACCACATGTATATTTCTGCGAAATTTGCAGTATTTTCCGTAAAATATCGGTTTAAAATTTCAATTACAATATTCGCGCTAAAAACGCTTTTTCTGTAATGGCGGACGCCGTGACGTCACAGGCAAGTAAACTTGTACCAAAGTGTACATTCAGCGTGTTTAGAATATTTTTTCTGTTATTTTACTGGAAAAAATGGTTTATAAATGGTGTAATTGTGCCACAATGTACAAATACTTCTATAAAAACTCCACAAAAACTGTTTGTTTCTGTGTTAGCTCGAAGAGACCCAAACAGCATTTTATCTCATACAAATGTTTTTATGTGTGAAGATCACTTTGATGTAAGTATGCCAGTAATATTTGATTCGAATAGTAATAGATAAAATGATAAAATCACACAAAATGTCGTAACAATGAACAATGTTGACTTGCGTGTGACGTCACGCGAGGCATAGCCAATCACAGAGCGTTCTTGTGGCTGAAGAAATTTAAAAAATAATTTGGATTTATTTTGTTTATTTTGAAAAATCTATAAATATTTTTGGATATAACAGAGATAAATATGTTTTTTATGTTATTACCTAATAGGATGACCACATTTCGTAGCATATTTTTAATAGTGTCAAATAGCCTATTATACCTAAATATCACGCGAAAATTAAAGCACTTTAAATCTATTACGCTAGGTGTCGCTGTTTAAAAATCAAAACTAATATATAAAGCTGAAGAATTTGTTTGTTTGTTTATTTGAACACGCTAATCTCAGGAACTACTGGTTCGAATTGAAAAATTATTTTTGTGTTGGATAGTCCATTTATCGAGGAAGGCTTTAGACTATATAACATTACGCTGCGACCAATAGAAGCGAAGCATCAGTGAGAAATATTGCAAAAACGAGGAAAATTATTAGGGCTTCCGTTGCGTGCGCTGCATAAACGGTTCAAGTTACCCAAAAAATATGTATGGCGCTCAATCTAGAAAGCTGGAATTTTGTATAGAGGTTCTTTTGACAAGAATAAAGATGGGGTTTTATAGAATTCCCACGGGAAAGGGAGTAATAGGACTATAAGTGTATTATCGCAGGCGCACAACCTAAAAAGCTGGGATTTTATATAGAGATTCCCTAAAAGATGTTGATAAAGAGAAAGACGGCAATTTATAGAATTCCCACGGGCAAGGGAGTAATAGGACTGTAAGAGTATTATCGCAGGCGCACAACCTAGAAAGCTGAAATTTTGTATAGAGGTTCCCTTTTTATGATGTTGACTAGGATAAAGACGGCAATTTATAGAATTCCCACGGAAAAGGGGGTAATAGGACTGTAAGAATATTATCGCAGGCGCTCAACCTAGAAAGCTGGAATTTTGTTTATGGGTTCCCTTTGTGATGCTGACAAGAATAAAGACGGCAATTTATAGAAAGGGAAGGGCAGTCTCTACGCGGGCGAAGCCGCGGGTACAGCTAGTTATAAATAATTTCAAAGACATGATGAGCTTAGTAAAATAACAACTTCTTGTCTGTCAAATAATAAATCCGTTTGACATACACAATATCTGCAGTCGTCATTATACTCATCTCTTATTACAAGTATACAGTGATATCAAAGAATATTTTAGTATAAGTACTATTTTTAAAACGTTGCAAACGTAAGTCGTCTTTGTAGATATAGTGTATCGTTTAATTCGCCACTTCCCTAAAATGTTATTTCGCCTAAAATATACATTATGAAGTTCAAACCCTTAAAGAAACCATCGGATAATAGAAAACTACCCCAAAACTGTAAATACTATCCAAAAACAATTGTAAAGCTATACCTATAAATCGAACCTATAAACCAAAAACATTCGAAAATAATCCTAAAAGAATATCTCATTCATTCTAAAAACATTAGAAAATAATGTTAAAAGTATTCCTAATTCATCCTAAAACATTCGAAAATAATCCTAAAAGATTTTCTCATTCATACCATAAACCATCCCGAAACAATCCCAAAAACATCTTGATACCATCCGAAAACCATTGGAAAAACATCAGAAAACCATCTGAAAGCCATTCAAAAACCATCCAAAAATCATCTGAAGACCATCCCAAAACCATCCAAAAACAATCTGAAAACTATCTAAAAATCATTCGAAAACCATCCAAAAACATCTGAAAACTATCCGAAAACCATCCAAAAACCATCTGAAAACCATTCGAAAACCATCCATAAACCATCTGAAAACCATTCGAAAACCATCCAAAAATCATCTGAAGACCATCCCAAAACCATCCAAAAACAATCTGAAAACTATCTAAAAATCATTCGAAAGCCATCCAAAAACATCTGAAAACAATCCGAAAACCATCTGAAAACCATTCGAAAACCATCCAAAAACCATCTGAAAACCATTCGAAAACCATCCAAAAACCATCCGAAAACCATTACGAAACAGCAAAAAAAGTAGTTGTGCCAACAGGAATACTTATTTTGTGCATAATAGTTGGTCCAACAAGAAATGGTTCCACACTGTTTTTCCTTTTTTTATTGCATTTGTTACCCATTTTCACCAACAATTATTCTACGTAATCGAATTGCGAGCGCGGCGGTGATGGCGGAAAATTTGACACACGTCCGACGTCGATAAGGTCTGCGACCGGACTGAGTAACGCGAACTCACGCTTTGACTTCGTATTTTCGTGTTTAAAATATGATATAAAAATGCCATGTAATCTTTCTAAAGTTATTTTGCATGAATTGACTAGTTCAATTAATAACTAAAAGGATAATTAAGTTTCAAATCTTAAAACATGTCAGAAGTAAGTTTAAAATAAGTTATTTGTTTTAAAAAAGTGGAATTTTAAATAATTTTTTTTATCGAGTGAAGTAATTCTAATTGTGTATTGAAGATATGATTTAACTAGACAAGGTACTCAAGAATACCTATTATTTTTTTGATTCGTTATTTTGAAGAACTTCATTAAAAAAATTTGTTTTTTCTAGACCTCTTCATAGGTATTTTACGAACCGTCTAGCGTCTTAATTGCCTGGCCATCTCAAAAATATTTCATTGCAATTGATGTCTGAGCAATTACTGGCTGGGCCATTCGTTGCGATATGTCGGAAATAGTATGGCCGGTGATGCAGACTCCTAAACGGGCTACATAATTCGGCAACAATGGCTCATGAAGTCACACTCGTCGCAGCCGCTTATATTATTTTAAAAGATAACGCAAAACCTTTTTGTATAGCTTATCTGGAAAGGCAAAGGGATCAAATTCCACACAGCCATGTGAAAAAGCAGTGTTAAAAAAAACTTTGCAACATAGACAACAAATTCAAATTCTTTCAGGGGAGGAGTCCCAATGCCTCCCAAAAGTCCCAAATTCCCTTCCAATCCCTAAAAAAGGGATGCACATATACCGCAAAACGAGACATCCACATAGATGACCCGGCCATCAATTGCTGTGTTTTCGATTGTGAAGCGATCGTTCGGCCATACGCCGGCTACACATGAAAATCTGTGGCCATACCGAAAATATGTGGCTACAATTGCAGGGCCATACCTAAAATATTTTCATGTATGGCTGGTATTGCTGAAAATGTTTCTGGCCACTGTGTTGCAGCAAATAATTGCAGAAGATGGCCCGTTTAGACGGCCCTTAAACGACATTACTTATTTAAAAATACTAATAAAACAGCAGGAAGTATTGCACCTTAAACTACTAGAATAAAACTCACTTTATTGTCGGTAACAGTGGACCCAAAATTGAACCCTGGGGAACACCTTTCTAAACGACATTATTTAGTTACGATATTTCATCTCGCATTAAAGTATTATTCTCATATTACTTAAAGTTTATTTACCACTATATCTACATTTAAAATATAATAAAAATATCTGATTTACATATCAATACTTGAACATTAACACAATCAAACGCTTATAATAAATTGCTTGGTTATATTTTTTTATATTCTAATGTGGTTGTTTTATAGGACGGTGTGGTACGAATTGTTATGCGGGGAATACCCCTTCAAAGGTCAACCACCAGAAGCAGTAATTTGGCAAGTCGGCAAGGGTGTCAAGCAGTCCCTCGCCAACATGCAAGCTTCTAGAGATATCAAGGTAACTTTACACTTTGATACATATTCATTTTATACACATTCACACAGCATCATTTTTCTTTTGAATCTAATACGCTGTATTTAGCAGCTCACAGTCGAAACTACTGGAAGGTTGACTAACGATACTACGAAGTGACTTTTAAAGAAGCTACCACCGTTAATCTACTTTTATTATACGGTTAAAAATGATTCTCACCGAGACTGTATTATTATAGAGGCGTAATAAATCACAATAAGATTCATAGCATATAATAGACCTTAATTAGATCGGGGCCGTTTTAGATAATATTTTTAAATAGGAGTTTGGTAAAATCCATACTTCTAATATTATAAATGAGAAAGTGTGTTGTTTGTAATTTTATTTTGACGATCGCTTAAGGTCTGGAGAGTAACATAGGCTACTTTCACGGAAAACATCTTATTCCTAGGGGAAAATATGAAGTAATCACTGGTAGATCCTCTGGACGACGCTACGCTAGTTATGAATATTTGTTCTCTATCATGACACATGGTCGATGCCAATGCCCCATACAGGCTTAATAAGCTGTACGCATAATGAAATAGTAGGACTCCCCTCAGGACATCCTGATGCTGTGCTGGTCGTACCGGGCGTGCGAGCGGCCCGACTTCCCGCAGCTGCTGAGCACGCTGCAGAAGCTGCCCCGCAAGCGCCTGGCCAGGTCGCCCAGCCACCCCGTGCACCTGTCGCGCTCGGCCGACTCGGTCTTCTGAAATTCATTAATTCCAATGAGACCAAATAAGACGAAACTTCTAAAGACCAGTGCCGGAATATGCCGCTCGAACTAACTAATGTGAACAGACTCTTGAAGTTTGTTAAATCAAATTATTACCGTATTGATTTAACGTTTCAAATATTAATCTTCTTCTTCGTCGTACCGTCATGACTGAGGGACGTGATTATTGCGTTTGCCACCAGCTCTCGCCATAATTAATCTATGTTTATGGTATAGCCATAAAAGAAAAATGTGTATGGTATAAAAATTACAGTATTACCAGAGCTCATATTAATAATAGTTACCAAGTTTGTGCCTTATAATTTTCTTTGTGTATATGACGGGTGGCTAGTCATGACAGGCTCTCGCGTCAATTCGTGAAATGGTGCATGAACCATTATTCTAAAGACAGATGTCGATGGAGGGACTCACGACCCTCAGTAATGAGGAACACGAAGCGAAGAGGTGTTTTTTTAATTGGTAGTTGTTTTTTCTTCACAGGTCTCGTAGAATTTGCTACCTCAAGCTGCTCTATTCTTGTAACAAAAATGGTTCAAATCTCGTGTCAATCTGAATTGCTCTCCCGCTCAATGAGGGATTTCTGAAATGACACCCACTAGGCGGCAGCACTGAGACGTCTGGTCCAGAAACCTGTCAAAAGTGTCATAGCGCCTCGTGTCTGATATTTTTTTGACGTTCACGTTTTTCACAGCGCGGATTATTGGGATGTGACCTTTTGCCATTGGCGTAAATTTTCGTGAAAACCCTCATTCCTATTTTGTACGAGTGAATCAGCAATTGAGATTGAGACAAGATTTAAAAGATTTTGTTGAGAGTATAGAGCTGCTATATGGTTAATCCGGCACTGGTTCACATGAATTTGGTAGACGTTATGTAAGACATCGTAACATAAAATCCTTCATTCGTGTATTCAATTTGCGTGTGGCGAGAAGTATTAATCGAAATGTAGATAAATTTCACTTGATGCGGCTGATATCGATGCACGTGCATCAAATAATTCGATAACGAATTTCTAATAGAACACACTATTTAATCGTTTAGGCACCAACTCCAAGAGCGAGTGAATCGCGGCGATTATATCTTCGTGCTACCTAATTCTATACACGGCGATTTTCATTCGGAATCGTCGCGATTCTCTTGCTCGTGGAGATGGTCCCTTAAAGACAGTTGTTAACTCAGATTACGTTGTGTTTCTTAACGATTAATCTGTGTGTTTCTTAATATTTTGAATTTGTCACTATACAAAGTTATAGTTAATTGTAATATCAAAATATTTTGAGTGTATAAACGAAAGAAATTGGACAGGCAATATTGTTAGTTTTTAAAATGGATTTAAAGATCTTATTGGTAATGATGCCACTAAACGTGTTTAACACGGATTCTCTTATACTATAGGACAGGATGTTACCCTCCCAGTTCATTGGCATGTAGAGCTGCCTGTCATGTTTCAAAGAAATTGGCAACTGTTTTGTAGTTATAAAATTAAAACATAAACTACAAGTATAAGTTCGAAATAAAGAAAAATTGATGCGCGCGAATAGGGTAAAAGACCCAATCGCGCCGCCTTTATTATCTCTAAAAGTATCGAAAAAATTTACGAATATGGCCTCACAAAAACTAGCAATTTTGTCTTTCCAGTTTATGCAATAATTAATTTATATTCTAATGTTATATTTTTAAATATAACAAACGGGTAATCGCTACTTAGTGTAACGTTTATAAATATATAAAAACTCTGTAATTATGTTGATATAACCTTAAATATAACTATTGTAAGAAAACCTTGATCTCTTTATTAATCGATAGATTATATTATATTTTGGTATTTTTAAAGATGTGAAAAGTTGACTGCTTTGTTGATCATGTAAATAGTGTACAGTGTTGAATTTTGCTGTGATGCGACGGTGGCCGGATTAGGCGCGGCTACCCGGTACATAACACTCTTATGGTATTACACAAATTTGTAAATATACTATTTATTTTCATACATAACGAAATAGTCACAAAAATATTAATTTTAGTAATTAAAATCATGTAAAATTTATTCATCGAAATTACTATTCCTGAGCATTCTGCGGATTATGTTTTTGTTAGGAAAATAGACATTCTCCTAACAAAAAACAGTTCCAACTCTCAAACTCACGCACTATCCCGCTCTTATCCTATTTTGTATGAGCGAGATAGCGTTTGAGACGCGATTTTAACTGTTTTTGTTACGATTTCACCCCATCTGACGTACGACGTTGAGAATGTAAGTATTAATAATAATTTTAGCATTCATACTTTAATAACTTCAAAAGTATTCTTTTCATCCATTGGTGATTTCGAATTGGAAATTGATACAGTCCAAAGACCGTACGTAATGTACTGCAAAGTCACGCTTTGTATCGGGGGGTGTAACTGCTAAGCAATTGCGACACTAACGACACTCGCTACAAGTAACAGGGTATAAATTAATATTAGCTATATATTTTTCTTTTACTTTGTAGTTCTTAGTTTCAACGCCAATAATTTAATTCTATTACATATTAATATTCTAACAGGAAATAATATTATTATATTAAATAAAGGTAATGCTCTCTATTTTAAGATTGTAAAGTGCTGATAGACTTTCGAGATCGAATTTGGCCCTCTGCACCACCGGACGCCGTCCGGTACCGCGCCATATTGATCATGCAGCGCACGGTGCGCCACACGTTATAGAACCGCAGCATAAATATTATAGTGAGTTACCGGACGGGGCGTCCAGTGGTGCGGCCGGATTTGGTTCGATCGTTTATTAGCACTTTTACTCTGCCTAGTTGTCAACTAACTGACCCACCCAAATGACTTTTGATTTTGTAAAACAAATGTAGTACGCTGTGCGCTAGCCAATGGAATTTTGCAAACAGGCACGGCCGCCATGCAGTGGTGATCTTGTCTTTAAAAAAATCCACCGTCTACGCGAGAGTACAGGTGCCTATAATTGTGGACTTCGCGCACTTGTGTCGTAATTGCAATCTAACACACCCTGTGTAAATAAAATAAGAACATTCCTTTCAGTAGGTTGTTGAGATTTTTGAACTATCATAGTTACTATTTCAATTATAAGAACATTTGTTTATATTTTAAAGTTACCACTTTCTATAATGTTTGTAATGAGGCTTCATATTAGAAATAGGCTGATTTTGAACTGAATGGCATGACTTCACAGTACCAGGGCTTCATAAAACAAAATAACGTACTTTATGACGGGACATGCCGCAACGCACCGTTTAACAAAAAAAAAATTATTAAGGCCGATTTCAGAGGTTTCAACCGCGTCGACCAGACGCGAGCACTTGTTTTACACTGATACAACTTATTTAACAGTAAATAGTAGCCGCGTTTCATAGTGCGGCGTTTGCGAAACGCGTTGTCGGCCAGAACTGCCGAAACGCGCACGTTGCAACGAAACGCGCAATACTAAACCTCGTTTCACAGCGGTCTGCAGGTCAAGCGCCTTCGCCGGCTTCACTCTGAAACTAGCCTGACAAAATGGATGAAATGCTGGTGCGCTATTGGTTCGTCAGTGGACCTCTGCGTGTCGCTATTGGTTACTCAGTGTGCATGCGCAAACGCCTTTTTCTTCACAGCGTTCTTTATACATGACGCAACTATATGGAGTAAAACTTTGTTATACTTTGCGGTGCTGCGTGACCTGCCGTAGTGTACGCTATCCTAAGCTCAGTACGTTTAGTGTAAACGCGCATAAACTCCTATTCCTTATTTTTAGAAATTGCAAATAAAACATTAATTTACTATGGTGTTCAAATTGTAATGTGAGAATTTGTTTTTATCCCTTATAAAATAGCAAATAAACAGTAAAATAAAATTAATGTTTTATTATGTTCAAAACTTGTACTTATTTTGTATTCATTCTTTTCGGTGAGTTTCTTGCCAATTTGTTTCATAAAAAAATCATTAAAACAGAGGGTCAATTCTCGTAATAACAAATTTCTTAAGCTATCTAAGCTCATTTTGTGTGAGAGTGAGTTAGATAAGGGCATATGAGAATGAAATTAGATTTTGACAAGTTAAGAGAATTGATCCTCTCATAGTTAGTTGTTGTAAATTAATGAAATGGCAAATATATTCAACATGATGCTCCTACAATGGGCCTATACCTGTTTTCTTTCTTTTTAAGATAAAAATTGGGCCAATGTATATACAGGAGATGGCACGGCTTGTCGATTGTATAAAATATTTATTCAATAGGTACATACAGGATAAACGCAGTCACGTTTGACATAATGTATTGAGATTTTGAAATGAATAGGTTAGTTGCATTTGCCAAATAAAATCTCCAATCACTGTTTCCACTTGTTTTTTTAATAATATTCAAATAATCGCAAAGTGAATAGTGTGTATGTGGGGTGCAGGCGAAGCAGGCAAACAAGTCAATTGAAAGGCCTGGTTTATATCTGGATTGAACAAATGGATTAGACCTGCACCCAAGTACACCCATTCTCTGTGTGTTTTGCACATTAATGTAACATACATTAATCATAACAATTACTTCATTAATCTATATTAATCAAAACAAAATAAGGGCGACAAAGTTGAAATGTTTTATATGAAAAAAATATTTGTGGATTCTTTTCTTCATTAATCAATGTCACATTAGAAACATTACAGATATAGTTGGCTCAAGGATAGCAGGACCATCTTTAGGGTGACTTTTGGTTGCAACAAAGCGATTTTTGTTGTTGATCAATAGAAAAAACCGAAAGACCATAACAAAAGGTTTAAAGTTTATGACTGCTCATTCATAAAATAAAACTTTGTTGAAAAAACCCTAACCTCTTATTATCTTAGTGGACATATGTGGCTCTAATAAACAAAAACCCTGTTTGGTAACAAAGAAAAGGTGGAGCTGTCAAAAATTCCACTTACAAGACATGCAAGCGATTTTGTTTTAAAATGGTTCTCCTATCCTTATGGCTACCATACATCTGTACTATAACATTACAATGTCATTGTTGTGGTTACTTTTAGTAGGTACAAAATTATGAGTGGCTCTTATTTTGTTATCGGTAAGATATAACAATAATTAATTTAGCCTGACTGCAAAAGGAAAATTAGAGACACAGAAGGGACTAAAAAGTGGCCTTTTTGAACAAGTATGTCACATTCCTGTCCAATCCAAGATATTATATGCAGAGACCTTAATCCAATTTTGAGATATCTCATTGCAAAGTTATGCGCATGGCTTTATAAATTGAAATGTTATGACACATGACCCGCAAGAATGCTTGCGATATTAGTGCACATACTTTTAATTTCAGCATCGCTCAAATATTCTGATCCTAAAATTGCATTTCCCACTGCTATAGTCTCTCTCATTGTATTTGCCTTGATCCAAATCCTTCCGTTCATTCCTAAAGCTAATTCAAAGGGCCATTCATTTTTTAACGAGTCCAGTAATGGACAATTAGGATTTAAGATTTTTCGGACAAGATTCAATGAGCATTTAAATAAAAAACCGTCCGCCAGAACACCCAAGCGATTTTTTCTTCCATGCGAGTCAACACAAACTATTTCTGGTTCCATGTCTCTGCTGGCTACAAGCATTTTTGCGTACACTACATCACCGTTTTGAATTTCGGGACGATTCTTTTTTGTGGCATTTTCGAACGAGAGATAGGATAGTGAGGCTGGACAGCTTCCTCCTACGTCGACTCTAAAGACATCACCAGCCTTCTGTATCACAACTCCTAAAACGTTCTCTCCTCTCACTGGGATGTACCGCTTCTGGTAACTGTCAACCCAGTAAGTATTAGGATGACGTTTCTTCAGCACTCCAGCCTTGGTCATGTAAATCTTGTCAACCTCCTTCCTTAAACCAGGCCCAAGTATCACTTTTCCTTTCTTTCCAGCTGCTGCGATATCCTCACAATAGTCTCCCGGGAGGACGGCGCTATTTATTGTTACTTTCATGATAGATTAACGCAAATAATAGCTTACATTTACAAAATTTGAATAAAAAAATATTTGTCTTCAAATTTTGAGGTTAGAATAACATACAAATTTCAGATTTCTCTTTCTTCTTTTTTATAGTGGCTACTAATTCGTAGGAATTAGGGAATTGACAGAACTTTTATAACATAATATGTAATCCAAATATTGGAATGAGTTTTGTTAAAAAAATTCTAGAAATAATTTTAATGGAAATCCCTCCCTGCCTTAGAGTATAAAATAATATTTAATACTCTAAGCTCCATGCCTTGATAAAATTTATCTGAGATTGCATAGTAAGTTTCTTTGTTCTGTGGCCACAAATAAAAACAAAGAAGAAGAAATGTCAATGTCAAAAACACGTGGTAGCC
Organism: Endotricha flammealis; assembly: GCA_905163395.2. Taxonomy (NCBI): domain Eukaryota; kingdom Metazoa; phylum Arthropoda; class Insecta; order Lepidoptera; family Pyralidae; genus Endotricha; species Endotricha flammealis. The sequence goes on along the minus strand of LR990864.1, from coordinate 14,614,920 downwards.
TGCTTGTGTATTTTTTTGAAAATAAAAGCAGATTTTAGTAGTTTATCCATAAAAATACGTAATACAAATGTTAATTTAATAGTTTCATCATGCCGGCCGTTATAGAAAACGATGTTCTCATATACAAGGGTAGTAATTTTCTTCGACAAAGATTGCTTTTGTCGACACTTAGTGGACGCGCGTTAAAAGTTGAAGATATTCGTAGTGGACACGACGACCCGGGGCTCCGGGAGTATGAAGTCAGTCTGATACGACTGCTGGATAAAGTGACCAATGGCACTCGCGTGGAATTAAGTGAAACGGGCACATCTCTATACTTCCAACCTGGTATTTTGATTGGTGGTCAAGTCACGCACGCATGCTGTCCACAGAGAGGCATAGGTGAGTGTATAGTATATTCACTACAATGTTCCGCCTTACAACACGTTGGGCAGCTCTGGCCAACTTCGATAATAGCTGAATAGGTCAGAAAGTCTACTTATGGGCAGGAATTAATTAATGTTTCATTGATAGATTATTTAGATGCACCACCCACTTGCACCATGTTCACTAAACAAATGTCACTTCAGATAGCTAAGGGGCTGCTTTAGGGGCACTAGGGCGAGTGCATATGGCTTGTAGAGTAGATTAAGAATACAAATACATGGCACTGTGTAAATCGTGTAGTCTTTATTAATTACTAGCGAAACTCGCGCAATTACGTTTGCGTTTATCCCGCTGTCCTGTGGGAATCTCTCCGTAACTACCATCCTCGTACTTATTATTAATTCTTTTTTTATATTATAACTATAAAAAAAGAATTAGTGAAATTGGTTCAGCTGTTCTCGAGATTTGCGCTTAGCAACACATTCAGTGATTCATTTTAATATTATAGATTATTTTATAAATTTCAGGTTATTACTTGGAAGTTTTGTTGGCATTGGGTTTATTCTGCAAGGAGCCGTTGAATGCGGTGCTGCAGGGTGTAACACACAGTGATTTAGATGTATCAGTGGACAAGGTGAAGACAGCAGCGCTTCCTATCCTATTGAAGTTTATATTGGTTGACGATGGCCTTGAGTTGAAGGTTGTTAGGAGAGGTAATCATTTTCTTAATACTGCCTTTTATTAAAATTAATTATTTAATTATAAATTACTAGCTTTTCCCCGCGCCTTCGCTCGCGTTAATTTTATGACATAGATCTCGTTTCACAACAAAACAACCCATAGCGCGACTTGTGGCGCCATCTGTTGGCCGATGCAGCACCCTCTATAGTAGAAAAATAATTTTCCCATTAGAATGACATACTTTCACAGGATAAAAAGTAGCCTATGTTGGGCTCTGTACCCCTAACAATATTTATGCAAATTTTCATAATGATCAGCTGCTTAGTCAAGCCGTGAAGGAATAATAATATAATAATAATATATTAGATTAAATAAAATATATTGAAAACCCTATTTCTCATTACAATTGGTATTTATTGGTAAAATACATAATTAAATAATATGAAATTCAATAAAATTAATTAAAACGAAACTAACAATAAAAATTAAAAACTAAACTAACAATAAAAAATAAAACTAAGCATTAAAAAGACATGGTCCCTGTGGCAGGGTGCCCAAAATGCTAGCAGCGTTACCTCGCTGAACGGCGATAGATATTCGTTGAGCGAAGTAACTGCCAGCCTTTGGGTCACCAGTGGTTTGTCGCAGCCTTTTTGCGATGTCCCTAAAAAAGGACAACGCACTGGTACCCCACGGGCCTAATGTTTCTCACCAAAAGCCACAACATCGTAGGAACCAGTCAGCTGCTGATATTTTGTGGCTTTTAGTTTCTCGGCGGACCCCGCTCCCGCACTCCTACTCGTACCGTGAAGATGTGACGGGGCAAGTGTGTCAACGCATGTTGCGTCCCACACCAAGAAATAAAATAAAATTTTAAGCAGAAAATACTTGCAAGGAAAATCACCGGCACTGAAATGAAATTGATGTCAACTTGCTAGGAGTGTGTTTATTTCATAATTTTCAGACATACCACAAAATACTTTTTATATTGCTGATTACCTACATAAATATTTTCCTATATTCTAAATCACAAACTTAATTATCTAAATTATAGGAGCGCCACCTCTAGGCGGTGGAGAGATAGTCTTCAAATGTCCAGTTCGTCGTCACTTACGCCCGCTGCAATGGACAGCGTGGGGGCTCGTCAAAAGAATCCGTGGTGTAGTGTATGCGCTACGAGTGTCTCCTACTATGGCAAACCGAGTTGTAGACGCTGCTAAAGGGGTATGTATTGAAATAAATTCATTAACATTCATAAATATTTCATTTTATAAATAAATAAATTGTACATGATTCTCAGAGCACCACCTGATCCCATAGTAGGCTAGGCTTAACCCAGACATTTATAATTGTAAATATATACTTATAACACTTCAGAAAACACCTAGACTTGAGACAATCCCTAAAGGAGCATTTAGATGACGCGAAAATTTGCTCGCGGCCGCGTGCGAATTTTAGCTCCGTCAAAACGCACCCTAATGCTCATCACATAAATGTTTGCCCCATGTGTGTCTATAATAATTGTATTGTTTGTCTCTAGGTAATGCTAAATTTCTTACCGGATGTGTATATCAACACAGACCAGTGCCGCGGGCCCAACGCTGGCAAGAGTCCAGGCTTCGGAGTCAGTTTAGTTGCAGAGACAAACGATAAGACGTTCTACTGTGCAGAAGCAGTATGTATAATAATAATAATTATTGTATCCATAGTAATATTATTATCATTATCATCATCATCATCATTATAACCCAACCAGTGGGTATGGTTTCCGCACTCAGTCCTGTCCTGGACCATTGTATGTGAGCCATGGGGCTGTCATTCCACATTATTAATACACAGCTAGTTTCTGAAACGCATTTTAAAGTTAATGACACATTAAATTATAGCTGTCACTGTCAAATTAAAGAAGAAAAAAAAATAGCTTGAGTCTTAATGTGGAATTAAAGTCCGTTTCAGAAACCTGCTTTTAGTTTGTTACTATCTTTTTCTTGAACCAATTTATATAACAAGCAGATCCCATGCTGTTTCCTATGCGTGTATCCCGCTTTCCCGTGGGAATTTAAAAATCCTTATCGCGGCCTACGTCATCTCTACCTATCCTTGTGAAATTCTCTATTTACAGAAATCTAGCGAGCAAGGTAAAAGTGAGATCTCACTGCCGGAGGACTTAGGGAAGGAGTGTGCACAGAGGTTGTTAGACGAGATACATCGGGGCGGCGCCGTGGACTCGTCCTTCCAATGGCTGGTCGCGCTGTGGATGGCGTTGGGACAGAAGGACGTCAGCGAGTGTGTTGTGAGTACAATCAATTCTCTAATACCATTAACATGAGTTGGCGTTTTATCGATCATCTATACCTAGTATGACGATAAGTATAACCTGCATACAGAGTGACTAAAACTAGATTTTTAAAAATACAAAATTGTCTGAAACATCTACGTTTCATTACCTTTCGAATTAGGTAGGTATAATAATCACAAATCGGTTTAGAAATAAGGAAGGTATGATGTATAGAAAAAAGCATATAGAGCCGAGAACAAAATACTTAATGGCATTAGCTGTTTCTTTCTCACTTTCGATCTGATTTCTAAAACGCTAGGACCAGGTGTGGCTCTGTGAATCGTGTATTTTTTAATTTGTTAATATCATTGAACAGGTTGGTCCATTATCAGACTACACGATAAGCTTCCTGCAGCATCTGAAAGAGTTCTTCGGAGTCATGTTCAAATTAGAAGTCCTAAGAACGGATGAAGATGAGGATTCAGATGACGAAGACGTGGTCACCGCACAGAAAGTTAAAATGACATGTATCGGTATAGGATATGTTAACATTAGTAAAAGAACATTATAATCTAAAAGAGTATTTTTATTATATATTTTTATTCTATTCGATGCAAATTTTTTGTCTGTGTACAGGTATATACATTATTATTATTTTTATTTTATTTTTATAGGGTGGGACGCCTGCGGGGCACAGGCGGGTGTTCAAGTCGCTAATTGGACTCATTACACCCTATTTCCGTGTGGATACGGTTGTTACTGTGGCCCCGGTGAGAGAACAGAGAACCTTAAACTCCTTCTGCAGAACTCCGCTATGCGACCAGTGTCCAGGTCGCATAGTTTTCCTTCTTCAATCCTATCGGTTTCGAAAGTCTCCCATCTGAGCCTGCTGTAGTGTATGCACTCAGCCAGGAAGTGCTGGCTGGTCTCTAGTTCACCACATTCAGGACAAGCGGGGTCTATGCTGTTGTCAATTAGGGACATATGTCGGTTTAGTCTGCAGTGACCTGTGATAATGGCCATGACTATGCCCAGTCTACTAAGGTATATACATACCAATGCCTTAGCTATAATGTTTGTACGCAAATCTTTGCGCTGCGACTACTTTTACAATGCTGTTTGGCTTCGTGCAACCTTTGTCCAGAAAGGGTGAATTCATGCGTTGGTGTCGCTTTTCGTGCTACATGGAGCTCTTTGTATATTAGACGTCACGATAAAATGATTACAACTCCGCAATGGATAATGAATAAAATAAGGAAACGCGAACAGCGCGTAATTTGTGAATAAAAAAAGTCCTCATATTTTTCTTATTATTTTTATTTGTCCCTAATATTAAATTCACAAAAACTTAAAATTAAATTGTAAAATAATTAAGGCACATCTCGAAATAATTTTTTAACTATCGACTCGATAATATACTGGATTCTTTTATTAAAATAATGTGATGTGAAAAATCTAAAATAAAAAGCTTTTTTAAAGTAAAAATACTTAACGTAGGTATTAATCTAATGCGTGGTGCACACACAGGACGGCTGCGGATGGAGAGCGTGTGGGTGCGGTAATTTACATGAATGCTTTTTTTATTTTATTTGACTAAGTTTTGTCCTTTTTAAAATTTTATGTAGCTTATAGGTACGCCGGAATTTTCGAATTCCAGTAAATAAATTTATACACATACGAAGTTGCGAAAGTTTCGATAGAAATAATAAAATGAGAGAACCGCGCTTGTCCCGCGTCCGACCCGCAACCGTCCTCTGTGTGTGCTTCGCTTAATAGATGAGTATAAACATTGGCAGTGATTGTTTTTACACATAAGTACACACTACTCATCAAAAGTAATTTAAAAATTTAATTAAGTTGACTTAGAATAATTTTAAATATACAAAATCGATTCTAGGGAAGATTTTTTTTCATAAATATAAGTTGCCGAAAAAAAAAAATCGTGAAATCCCTAAAAATACTTAAGTGATAAAATATACCCAAGTATGTACTTAAGTATTTAATATAAGTTAAATATTTTTTTTTTCAGTCAAGTACAGGTATATCACAATGATATCAAATAGACCATCACATACTAATGAAACGGAAAAAAATAAGATATTGTATGTCTTGGTATTTGTAAATACCACGACGGAATAATGCCATATTGAAGTGGCTATTAGTTAACAAAACGAATCAAGATTACCTGGTGATCAATTCTTCTAACCGAGTACAGCTGTAAAGAAACCTGACCGGGGGTCAGACGAAGTATGACTTAAGTTTTCTCATGTAATATTCAATGTATTTAAACGAAAATTTAAATATACATTTTGTACGTCTAGTATTTGATAAACTTTCGTTGAAATCTGAATAGAATTAATAACTTAATTCTTCCTTCGTTCGGGTCAAGTTTCTGAAGAGAGAGCTGACTGTACAAAAAAGTGAGTTAATATTTTTGAGTATCAACAATTCCATTTTGCCATCTTGTTGCGACGTAGACCCAGGGAGATAAAGCTAGTGTATTGCTGCGACTCCTCACAAGTCATAAATAAAAAGAACAGCGGGGCAACCATGAAAGTGTCCATCAACAACGAAACACGTGTTGTCAAAAAAGACATTACTAGTTAGAATAAGGTTCAAAATTGGTTAGAATTCAACGACACTTTTTTTTCATGGTTGCTTCGCAGATCCCCAGGTTTTAAAGTTTAGGTGTCTTTCTCAGCGCATCCTAGTCCTGCAGACCAGTTGCAGATACCACCTACAGGGTCGAAACTAAGTCCCTTAGGACACACATATTCCCAACCAAGTAATGCGCCATTTTCCATTTTGGCGCACGATATGAACTTCTTGCAGGATGACGGATGAGGGAAGTTTCCGATGTCCAGACATTCTATGATTCCTGAAATAGGTACATTATGTTATTGCAAAATGCTCGGAAGCGCCTGTGAAGGTATTTATTTTATTTCATCTATCTAAATACTGGCTGCGCTCTACGTTGCTTAACGTGCGTGTTTAAAATTTAACACGCAACCACACGCAACGTCGCTATCAAATTAATTCACATTTATTGATGTGATGAGTTATAATTACCATCTCGTGAATGGTAATTTCGAAATATTTATTCAAGGGGCGGTTTCACTAATTTCTATTGAGTTTATCTGTCAGATTTTAGCAGTCATGACATCATTCCATTTTGAGTCCCTAGTTTTGCCGGATCCCTACGCCGAGACTACGGGGAAATCCAACACTGGTCACAATGGTTGGTATTTAAAACTAAATATTACCTTTCGCATGTAAAACAACTTTGGTTCCTTCCATATATTTCTCCGCTACTTTCTCCTGGCTATCATCATAATAGTCATAATTTAATATTGGTGCATAGGTCCTATTAGGTACTGTTTTCTGGACCTTCTCAAATGGTTTGACCCTTGACACACGAGGCTTGGCAGTGGTCACCACAGGCAAGGCTTGAGTTGTGGGTCGTTGCGTAGTAGAAATTTTTCGATGGACCTTCTTTCTCGCAATTTTTCTGGTGGTCGTTTGCGGTGTGGTGGTGACTGGTGACAGGTATTGGTACTCGTCTGAAATGAAATGCTTTCATTTACATTTTGATATTATTGATGTTTTAATCGGTGAAGAAGAAGAGGAAAGTGTTGGGATAGTCATAATGTTAGATTAACTACATCTACGATATTCTACGTGTAAGTTTTGCCTTTTGTTATTCCAAATAGAGTAGAGAAGAAGCAGAAAGAAGACAGTTAGTGTCAACTAAACTCACCGTCATAAGCTTTAGTGACGGGCGATTCCAACAAATACTCCCTAGTGAAATACGCTGGCTCTTGGCTCAAACCTGTGTACCCATCTGTGGAGAAGGCATAGTCTTCAACAGGCACAGGAATATATTTTGGACTAGATCCCAGATACCTTCCCGTGGGAGTGGTTGATGCTGATGAGCTTACGGTCGAAGGACGATACCTCGCGTCTTTATTACGCTTGGGAGACAACGTGCTGGGATTGTCGGATACAGGCCGTGCAGTAAATCTTGAAGGTTTAGATTCTTTTGTCGGGAATGCAGTTCTGAATGTAGATTTTGGTACGCCGAAGTTTGTAGTTGGAACGTCAGGATAAATTAATTTTGTTGGTTCAGAATTGAAAACAGTGGTTTCGGAATACTCAGCAGAGGTAGCGTCTTTTGTCGTGTATTCATTTGCTGTTGGTTTAGCTAATGGATATCTTGTGCCAGTCAGTCCTGTGTGCGTGATGGTGGGCTCTGAATCTACAGGGAATTGTGGTAATTTGGTTGTGTAAGCGTTGCTGTATGTGGTTTTTGGTGCAAAGCTCGTGGATGGTGCTATTTTGGGAGCATCAAAGTCTGATAGACTGTATGCTGGACCTGTAGAAGTCTGCGTGTAGTCTTGATTCGGTGCGAGAGTAGTACTTGAGTAGTCGTCAGTATATGTCTTTCTGCTGTCAATATAAGAGTCAGTGTACTGTGGACTAGTGAATTCGAACTCGGCGATTGGTTTTGGCGATGATGTCTTTCTGTACGATGTAGTGTCTTCTTCGTATTTTGGAATTATTGGAATAGGTGCTGATAGAAGCTGATGAGCCGCTATAGCAACCGCTGTTTCGGCGTTGATATCTGTTGAAAAAAATATAAAATGTTTCCCTTAAGTACCTACTAGAGATTTAATTTTGATCTTGCAGTTTTATTGACCTAAAAACCCTTGTAGAAAATTATTTTAACCATTAAAAAATATTTTTAGAGGCCATCTACAAATTACATGAGACTTTACATAGAACATGATAAAATATTATTTTAAACTGTCGCGTATTGAACACATTATAACACCTTGATTGTACACCCGACGTTTCGACAGAGTTGCATATGCCGTGGTCACGGGGAGATTATCTAGCAGATGCAAATCTGTCCAAATGTCGGGTGTAAAAACCAATAAATTTATATGCGCGTTCAAGCTCCGTTAAAAAAGTGTTATTATGACTGAGCTTCGCTTGAGTGCTAATTTCAAAGTGGAGAACTGACAAAGATAAATAAATTTATGGCTGGCTGTATAAACAATTTCATACCTTCATTGACAGTAGCCTTTTTCTCCGTCGTAGTATATTCCTCATCAACATCTCTGTCTTTCAAAGATTGCTCTATTCGGTTCTTCTTTCTAGCAGCGGAGTACTTCTTACTTTGTCTCTTGTTCTCCTCTTCGTTAGTCGCTGATGGATTCTGGTCTTCGTCCCGGTCTTTTAGTGGTCTTACTGACTTTTCTATGACCACTGGCTCTTCTTCTTTTAATGTCAATAATGGCCGACGCTGGATTTTGACCATTTTCTTCGGAATTACTAGAGGTATTACTGAACTTGGGTCTTCGTAATCTACAGAATAAAAATTTTTTTTTTTTAATCGTAGCGGTGGTATGTATACAATTATGATTTACAAAATAAAATGGCTGGGAGTTTTGGTATTAATGAAGGTACTTAATGATATTTCGGCAACCGATTGTTGCTAACTTTTTACTTAAAATTAGATAAGGAATCTTGTCGGACCAGAAGCTTTTTGTACATATCTATGCTAGAACTGTAAGCATAATAACTCAAGATATGCAATTTCCATCCATTCTAATTCACTCTCATAATACAAATTTACTATGAAACGAGTGTTCGATTTGAGGGATTTTATATGAAATTGTACATGAATTTTCAAGTTACAATAAACATACCATTCTCTTCAACATCCTGCAGGTCCTCATCGCTCTGCTCCAAGTCTGGTAGGTTCGTGGTAGTTGTAGTGGTGCTCGTGCTCGTGCTAGTTGAGCTCGTGCTAGAAGTTGTCGTATTGAACCGACGGCGACTCTTGACACGGAATGGTCGGCGCGCAGCCAATGATGCGAGTGTCGTCGATACAATGTTCCCATTATTGTTGGACGCCGCTGAAGAAATAAATTTAATTAATATTTTTACCAAGTTTTACTATCACTTCCAATCCGCATTGGAGCAGCGTGGCAGAGTCCGCTCTAATCACCTTCGATTAAAGGGGACCCGTATACCTGCAGAGGGATGATTATGGGTTGATTATAATGATGATGATATGATGACTATCACTTCGTAAAATATTCAATTCTTCCAAGTAGATATTATGTCATTCAAAACAGGAAAAAAAATGCATATTTAAAAAAAAAATTAAGTATTCAATTAAATTTGAGTGCCTTTGTGCCACTTTCTGAAACGCATTTAATTATTATTCCACATAATCTCAATGTATTTACTTCTTTAGTTTTACAGTGACAGGTCACAGCATGGTCAGACTGTCATTAACTTTAAAAATGGTTTTGAACATTTCACCGTTTATCGAATACGGATAATGGATATAATCCTGATATTCCTGATCCTGAATAAAAATTAAATTGATTTATTGATTACTAGCTTTTTTGCCTGCGACTTCGTCCGCGTGAAGTTCCGGACCCGTTCCCGTGGGAACCATATAAAATTTCGGGAAAACCTATAGCCTATGTCACTCCCTGATAATGTAGCTTTCTACTGGTGAAAGAATTTTTGAAATCGGTCCAGTAGTTTCGGAGCCTATTCAATTCACACAAACAAACAATCAAGTCTTTCTTCTTACAATATTAGTATAGACAATGTATATTATTGACATTTATTATTTTTCATTTTCATTTTGACGTTCGGAAAAGTCTTCATTTGTTATTGCCAAACTGAAGAAAACAGTCTTCATTTGCGATTGCCAAATATACGAAAAAAAGCTTTCATTTGTTTTGTATTTCGTTCTGTTTGCGGCCAGTATCACAATAGCTTCTTTGCATTAAAAAAAATCCGTGACTTCAGTATTTGTTTGTATCCTCATTTCGCATCCATTTATGGAGTATGTACTAATGAGATCGTTCGCAATATTTACATTTGCCATTGTGTTTGGGGCCTTGACATTGATTGTAGCATTTACATAAACTCATGCATCATTAACCCACTTTTTACCGCCATTCGTCAGTGTCGCAATTGCACCGATTAGCTTTATTAGCATTCTGAACATTTAGTCAAATGCATTCGTTTCAACTGCATGCAAATACTTCTCGTTTTGTTATTTGTTCATGGCATTATCAAGCCTCGTATTCAAGTTGGAGACCAGAGAAAGGACATAGAATAGATTTTATCCCGAAAATCATCCCAAAAAGTGGGGTGGAAGTTTGTATGGTATCTTTAATTGTTTGGATTTTCTTGAAACTTTGTTTCAAAGTTCTGAAGTTGCAAAGGCAAGAAGTAGAGGGGAGATTCTTTTGCCCGTACCGCGAGACCACATTATAAGCTAGTACTTACATGCGAATAAGCACGTGCTTATTTGTCTTCCAAGTCAGGACAATATGCATGTATTTTTAATAACGCTGTTAAAATGCCAAGATTCAAAACTTTTGTTCAGAGAATAGGCTGCATGGTCTTACAAACACTTTCTGTTGTCAGAGAGTACATAACTGATTTGTGTAATTAATTTATGTATAAACGACTACCATCTCGGAAACAAAAGCTTAGTGGTTTTAAAGACTCCATGATAATTAAGTACTTAATGCATTAACGAAACCGCACCATGGCCTTCTACCGACTCATTTAACGCTTATTATATAAAAAAAATAAAATAATGTATGCATCATTTGAGAAATCCGATTGTTGTGAAACAGTAACGATGGCTGCAAACAATGCCGTCATATTGGCGAAGAAACACCATTGTAGTCGGCCGTGGACCGTGAAACAGGTGCCAATGGCAAACACACCCTATATCTTTATGTAAATAGATAGTTATATGTGTATTGGAGATAATATGCTTTATTTCCAATACATATATAACAGCAGCTATTAAGAGAGGTAGGGCACAGCGGATAATCCGCTCCGCATCTGTCGCAGCCCGTCTGGAGAAGGACCTCTACCTTACAGAAGATCGTAGCCAAATAGCATTGGTCTGTCTCGGCCATGTTGTGTTCCTATGTGAGTAAGGTCTCGAGAGCTCCACTTGGGGGGGTTTGGGAGCGTTGGCAACGCGTGAGTGATACAAGCGTCTATAGGCTACGGTGATGCTTACCATCAGGCGGGCCGCCGTATGCTTGTTTGCCAACTTTGTGGTATAAAAAAAAGGAAAACAAAACAAAATAAATTACTAACTAGCCAAAACAACTTCGTTTGCGTGTATTCCGCTTTCCCGTGGGAATTTCGATAAACCCTTTTTTATCGAATGAATAAGTCATATAAAGAACTATCCCTCCAAGTTTCAGGTGCCGTACCACGACCTTATAAATATAACTATCCTTAAACAATTGTGTAAACGAGACGTCGCCTTACATCATGTATTGTCTCCCTTACTCAGCCGTTCTTGTTTTGTTTTAAGCGGTCATGGTACGGCCCCAGGTCTCTATGATCTGCGGTTTAGGCTGTGCGTTGAACCGCTAGTCATAAGTAGAATGTTTACTCTCCCATGCTAAAACTTTAATTGCCATAGTAAACCGTGAAATGCCACGGTTTGTAGACCATAAAAAATTACCGGCCTTAGGCAGATTATAACAGTACCGCAGATGAGTTCTTAATTCATCATCTGACAAGTCATTATGCAATAAGGAGCTATTTCATCCATAGTTTTTTGAAACTCTTATAATTGTTTGCGCAGCTATGAAATTGCCGTTTAATGTGTATAATGATATAATAAATACATAATGAAAATATTTTTGGGCGAATCACACAACGCCATCTAGTCCCATACTGAGCAACTAGGTTTGTACTGTGGGTACTAGATTTCTTATAAATACAAATATATATATTTTTAGTAAATAAATACTTATTATACATAGAAAACACCCAGACCAAGGCAAACAACAGACAAGTTTATGCACACAAATGTTTGCCTTGCGCAGGATTCGAATCCGCGGCCCTTGATATAAAGTCCATTAAGGTAACCATTGCTAGCCACTCGACCACCGGGGCCATACCACGACCTTTTACGAGACGTCGTCGCCTTACATGATGTATTGCGCTGTCTACCTTACTCAGCCGTTCTGGTTTTGTTTTAAGCGATCATGGTAAGGACCCAGGTCTGTAGTAAATTAAATTGTGATTACTTAACAAACAAAAGGCATCCAACAATTCCAACATCCATTTCATAAATGAGACGCGGCGGAAATCCGCTGACATGCCTTCATTGTGCTGTCATATTTCCAACGGAAATCGCCGTGGTTTTCACAAGAGCAATCAAAATAGAAAAAATAAACAAATGGACCAAAAGAATAAGTAGTTGTTTTTTATGCAACAGCCGCTTCACTAGATATTTGGAGTAGTACAAGGTGCATGTCTTAGCTCGAACGGGGAACCTCAGGGTTCTCATAGAATTGCAGCAGCAGCAATGCGTTTGAGGGTGAGAGGTTCTTTTTAGGGTTCCGTACTCAAAGCGTGCCAACGGTGTCAGTCCGTCTGTCAGTCACCAGGCTTTTATTAAAATAAATATCTATTTAATGGGAGCCCCATACAACAAATGTGTTCTTTTTGCCGTTTTTTGCACGGTATTAAATATATCGTCAATGTTGTATAGATAATAAATAAATATCTTGGTCGAATCACACAACGCCATCTAGTCCCAAACTAAATAATAAATAATTTATTTTTAATATATTATCTTTATTTTAACCATCAGTTTTACATAACAAGGTGATGGCTGTGAAACTAAGCAACTATGATTGGTGATAAATATACATACTTAAATACTTTTTTTTGTGGATATAAATACATATATATTATACATAGAAAACATCCAAACCAAGGTAAACAGACAGATAATGCTACAGAACGCGGTAATTACCGCGGATACCTAGTCTGTAAATGATTAATCATTGTTCATCTTAGGTGAATGGTACACATCGATCACCATTCACTCGAAAATGTTATACAACACAGGTATTAGGCGAAACGAGAGAAATCTTGCTTCTGGACATTCAATGGTGCATAGCCAGCTCTCTATCATAGTACAATGTGGACAGTAGCGCAATATCGCATAGAAGTTGGTTTCTCCGAACTGTGCATAAAAGTGTATGAGAGGAAAGTAACACTTGCAATGGTTAAAATAATACCTACTGTAACTCTACTAATAATATAAAATCATAAATATGTTTAATTAATAAAAACTTGTCAACAAAGAACTTTATCAAAGTTCATTACGGAAAATAATGAAATTTCAAAATCGTTAGTTAAATTCGCTAATTAAACGATTAAATAATCAACGAAAGATTTAAAAAACTCTACTCTAGTAACTGTTAGTTAAATAAAATACAAAGATAAGAAACATAATATTTATTTAATTTGAACTACTTTAATAATTTTAACAAATATTAATATGAGAGGATACTATGTTTAGTTCGATTTAGGTATATGTTATTACAACATTACGATGATTGTTAGCTAACGATACCCCAGGAGTATCACGGATTTCATGAGGTAGGTACTGTTTTTTTACACACTATGATATTTTGTACATGGCAATGACCGTCGCCATTGACTTCAAGATAAAATCTTTACTTGTACACACTGACCTTAGTGATAGTTTTCCATAGCTGTGGGAATTCAAAGACAAAAGTGAAGACACTCTCACGAAGTTGAGCGAGAAATAAGAGTTGAGGGGAAGTAGAGCTAATATTGTTCCAAATATATCTTTGTATTAGGTATTCGGAGAGAGATTTTGCATTAGGTATTATAAGTAGATTACCTAAGCTGGGTACATAGACTACAAACTTGAAGAACTCAAATGGTTAGTAACATTAAATTAATGCAATTCTTGTTCTCGATATAATCACAAACAAACATCCGAACGATGCGTGTGTAGAGTTCAGTCAATCACTGTGTTTGAAGATTAATTGCCGATCTTAAATGTAACGCTATGTAATCTATTTAATCTGTGGCGCAACTGGTGCAATGACTGACATATGTATAAGGGTTAACTCACAACTAACGTTTTTATAACTAAGATAAGGTAAAAGATGGAATAAGGGGAGAAATGTGGATAGAATTGAGCTTAATTTAAAATGAGTAATGGGTGAATAAGAGAAAAAACCGGTCAAGTGCATGTCGGGCCACGCACAGTGTAGGGTTCCGTATTTACTGTTCTTTGCTTGTTTGCAAATGAGTCCAATATCATACTCTATGACATTTGTAAGTTTTCACAAAATAAATTTTATTTTATAAGTTCGTCGGCTATTACTCGGTAACTTGTAGAGCCTATTTAACAGTAATAATTTTGATTGAAGGTTCAGCATACGGACTACTACCATGATTTTTTTTAAATTTCTAAACACAAGGTTTCGGAGAAAGAGGGGTACCACCGTGCAAAATGAAAATTGACACGATAAATGTTATTAATTCCAAAACGGACCATTGTATCGAAAAATGATTTTCCCACACCCTCAATGTTTTAAAGAGACCTATCTAATGGGTATCATTACACAACATGGGGGAGGGGGAGAAAAAAAAATCATTTCCACTTTACATGTAGGGGAGTCACTCCCAAAAAAAATATGTTTCAAAATTTTGTTAGCCTTGTTCAGTGTATACATACCAAATTACAGCTTTCTAGCATTAGGCGTCTAGGCGATAGACCGCGGACAGACAGACGGACATGGCGAAACTATAAGGGTTCCTAGTAGTACTTATCTACTAAGGAACCCTAAAAGTAGGAAATAAATTAAATGTTTTTTATTTTAAAAACAAGCTTTTATTTAAATGCAATAAAAAGAATGAAAAACTTTTCCTTAAATTTACTATCAACTTATGACGTCATTTCACAATTTATCATTAGCAAATTATTGATTATAACTGATTTTTTTATTTAAAAATATGGGTTATCGTACAGACAGCTGCAAAGAAATCTGAGCCCCCAAACGAAGCAAGAATTAAGTTTTCTCATGTAATTCTCAATGTATTTAAACGAAAAATAATAAAAAAAGTACTATATTTTTATTACGTCTAGTATTCAATGAAACGTTGAAATCTGATTAGAGTTATGTAAGTACCTAAAAAACTTAATTGTTACTTCGTTTGGGGGGTCATGTTTCTTTGGCAGCTGTCTGTACACAAGTTGACGGTGTTAACACAGATTTTAGGAAGGCCTTCGATAAGGTGGATCATAAATTGTTGATGAATAATCAAAGGGCGCGGATTCGATTCCCATTCGAGGCATACATTTATGTGACGGCATTTGTGTTTACGAGTCTATATCATTACTATATTATCTATATTATTTACAATATATCCTTTGACTGGTACCCTTCACATTAACAGGTTTAGCCTAGCTTTACATTTTGATCAAGATGCAGTACACGCGTATACATACAGTCGGTATAGCAGCGGTGAGTGTATAAATAACTTGCATTTTTAACAAAAGATGGCGCTGTTACATTCCTGAATCGCGCTATGGTTTCGTTTTCGTACTTTGGTTAAGTATTTCCACCATTCCGTTGTTAAGTTGGAACTCACGACCGGTTCGGTCGTGAGATCATCCCAATTCTGATGTTATTTTTGAAAATCATGATTGTAATTTATTTATTCATAATAATAATAAAGAATATATAAATAATATAAATACGACCGGGTTGTCAAATATGCCTCGTTAGATGTGGTGACACCCTAACATGAACTAGATCAGTTGAGTCAAGTTGAATGCTCGATTATACACTTGCAAGCATTGATTAATGTAATCATATTTTTTCTTCGATTCACTACACAGTTGTAGCAGAGCGCTAAAATGCCCATTGATATTAATTCATTATAACTAAGAGCCAGTTTTTAAAACGCATATTATATAAAGTTAATGGCACTTTAAGTTATAGCTGTCACTGTCCAACTAGAGAAGAAAAAAAGAGATAGCTTTAGATTTGGATGTAGAAATGTGGAATTTAAAATGCGTTTCCCGCTCGGAGCAAAAATTTATGTGACAGCAGCGTTTGTTCTCAAGCATGCTTGTTTGGCTCACTTTGGGATCAGGTGGCGCTGCTGTGTGAAAATAAACATCAAAGATTTCGAAATGGTTAATAATAAAAAAAGATAACATAAAAATAATAAAAACGTAACCCCACAATTCCTAAGGCCATATTATTTCTTACTCAAAAAAAAATAATCTGATGTGAATTTGAACAAATTATAATTTACCTTGTTTGTACGCATTAGTGCGTGTCGATGTAGAAATAGCGGCATCTTAGGTCCCACAGTTTCCTAACAGAAAACCCGAGAAAATGGCGGAGTTACAACAAGAGCGTGGGACTATAATGTAGGGTTTTAAATCACATATAATTCCCACGAGCACACCGTAGAGCAAATTGTGTGGCGAAAAATGCAATTTTGTAAATGCGCAATGTCATGAAATATTTTTATAATTGTTTTGTCGTGTGATGGCATCTTTGTGGAAATGGAACCATACTTTAGAATCCTGCGGGTCTATCTATAATATAAAAATGAATCGCCAAATGTGTTGCTAAGCGCAAATCTCGAGATTGGCTGGACCGATTTCGCTAATTCTTTTTTTAGAATATTTCTTGAAGTACGGGGATGGTTCTACCACAGGTTCTTACGGAGAGAAAAAATTGAAAAATCCCACGGGAAAGCGGGATACACGCAAACGAAGTTGCGGGGGGTTCGATAGATAGTAATAAATCTTATTGATTGAGAGTGACCGTTTTTGTTAAGAGAAAAGACCATCTTTTATTTACAGAGTTAAAATCTCTGTGATCTCAAATGAAATCAAAATGAAACACAATTGTGACAAACAATAGGTTATGATAGTTTATGATATAATAATATGTTGATAAATTAATTTTTTTGTGTCTCCAAATCACGTTATGGACTTGTCAAGAAAAGGATGTATGATTATGGTGTATATATCACGTTAGAATGTGCATTTACGGCTTGGTATGGTAAAGGGTTTAATCCATTTTTTTAATTACTTATAGCAAAACTCGGACATAATTTCCACTTTTATGTTATGATAGAGTGCCTAGCGATTATGGTTGCTCTTTTATTCTGTGCTATTTTATTCATATAAGACACAAATCTGTATTTTACTAATCAATGTCACAAATTCACAATACAAAAAACTGTTACTATGTAAAATAAACTACATAGTTAACCGTCCAAGCGGCAAATATCAGGGCAGTGTGTTGTCGGAACGCATCCGGAACGCAATACTGGCACAGATGATAATAATATGCTACTAGGTACATTATGTAATCTTTGTGTAATAGCCATATCGGTCGCAACGACCGATTTCACTGTCCTACACCACGCCTTGGTTTAAACGGTTAAGAGCTGCAACACGCTAGCTTTTCTGCGTAAGTGATTAAACGCGTAAAGTGACGATTGTTTTATGCCCAAAACAGACGGTGAAACGCAACTGCAATGAAACCCTTTGAAATTGTGAGTGTAAATTGTTTTACATTTCCTGCATGCCAATTTCAATGAAACTTAGTTAGCAACGAAGGTTGAGTCATGTGTGGTCCGTCAAAGGAGTCTCAAATGAAACCCAAATGAAACTCAAACGTAACTAGAAGTTTTAGGCCTTAGTGATCTGGCGGATCGGATCCATTCCAATGTCGTCGACGCGAATGTCAACTTATTGTTGCAAACCGAACGAACTCCTTTTTTTTACATGTTTACATTTTTATATTTTTAATTGTCTTTCACTTTCTAATTTACCTGTAGTTTTCACTTGTAATTTATCCAATACATCATTTTTTACAGGTAATATTATTTTTTTACTTCCACAATTTATGTAGTATTTTGAGCCCGTATTGTCTATTTGTCTTTTTAACTGTTGTTTTATGGAATTTGTCGCTGTTCGTGCGTCGACAGTACGTAGTCGACGCACAAACAGCGACGAATTCAATCAAACGTGTTGTTACCAAAAACTGTCGACGCACGACACAGCGACTAATTCGTTTTATGTTGACCACTTTTTGTCTCATCTGGTGTTTGCGTTTCGTTCATGACACCGCGACGCTTAGGCGCACAGTAAACATCACTTAAGAAACGCTATGTGTGACAGTGCTCTTAGGGGATTAAGCTATCGTTTCGCGTAGTTATGATAAAACACAAGGAAGTATCAATAACAGATAAACACTATAGGGGCGGGAAAAAAGATTTCTCGCTCTAAAACGGAGATAACTTACAGCAAGTTGCACAAAATAATTTTATAGTTAACGGCACATTAAGTAAACACACTGAGCTGAAACCATTTTAGGCAGCAGCAACGCACATGTGCTAATGTCAAACGTAATTGCATATAAGTAAGTAATTAATGATTGTTAAAATTTGATGAGTGTAGTTGTTGGCAAATAAATATTCTTTATAGAATAGGGACACAATATATAATACATTTATCCTTACGCACAACACTGAAAAGGTTGACTTTCCAAGATCATAAAACAATAGAACCGGTCCCACGTTGTGTAACTAATGAGCCACTGATTGTTGACCCAGAACTTTCTCCGGCGCATACTGCGCGGATCTTACTCGTACTGTGAAACAACACTTGGATCAAGTCTTTCAAGAAAGTGATTTAATGTGTGAAACATACAGAGAACGAGTTATACATACGCGGCTCTATCCCGCTAATTTATATCAGCTGACCCGCACCGACCGCACATTCGTTTTGGTGCCAATAGGTAGCCAGACCGCCAGTTTTTGAAACGCTATTTTAAAAGTAAATAACACATTAAATTATGTCTGTCTGTCACTGTTGAACTAAAGAAGAAAAAGAGAGATAGCTTGAGACCTAATGTGCAGTTAAAACTAAAATGCGTTTCAGAAACTGGCTATAAGTATATTTATTTTTAAAAAAATGTCGGCCAGTAAATTGTATTGAAAAATTTTTAAAGTTCATTTTTCAAATAATTCGATACAGATTACAAAAAGATTTCTAAAGTACACCTTTTTGCATTGTGGATTCGAATAATTTTGAAAACGGTACAAATTGGGTTGCAAAAAACATAGTTTGTTTTGTTATATAGTTAGTAATACAACTGTGAAAATCAAATTTTACGGTCTTGAAAATAATGTAGCGTATAAGTACTTAAATTAAATTAAATAGTCTCATTATTTCGGGGATAGACTGTATCTAATTATTGTGTGTTACTCATTATTATTGTGTTTTGCTAGCCCTGCCCACTCCATACAGAAATTCGTTACCCTAAGGTTGCCTTGAAAAGATTGCTTTGAGCAATAAGGCTGCCTTGTTGATATACACTAGTTTGTAACTTTTATTATTTACTGTATCACTGTGTGTGTTACAAATAAAGCTTATTCTATCTATACAGAAAGGTGGCGCGTTGGTAGTAACTCTACCTTCGACACCAGACAGCCAGGGAGGCGATTCTCGGTTCTTGCGAGATATCTCTATTTCGAGATAATGTCGAATTTTAAATGTCTGCTGAAAATGTCACCAAAATCTCTATAATTTCATTTTGACCTATTCTCGGTGCCAATAGAGTAGAGATAAATGTCGCCAAAATGTCATACTTTTTTGGTGTTACGTTCCGTTTTTTCGATTGTGTTGAATCACAATCGAGCTAAACGAATTTGGAACTAGAATAGTCTTTAATATAATACTAAACAACATAAATGCTATAATACATTACAACACAAAAGTATCATAAAATAGGTTCTCAAAGAAGGAAATGAAATATTTTGTCTAATATAGCTGCGTGAAAAGTAACGTAATTTTTTTTTCGCGATTTCGAATTGACAACACAACTTTGACAAGTCGAATAAACGCCGTTTGTTTTCCTTTAATTCTATTTAGTGTTATTTTTTATTTGTATTTTTTTTTTAATCCACTATATTATCTTCTATCTATAATATAATAAAAGTGTAAAAAAAGTTTGTCTGTACATTTAATATATTTCCAAAAAAATTGTTTAGGGCGATGAAGAATAAGCAATAGAACAAGAATTTCGTAAAATTTTGTCCGTCTGTTTGTATGGATGTTTGTATGTATGTTTGTACACGCTAATCTCGGAAACGGCTGAACCGATTTGGATGCGGTTTTCACTAATATGTGGCGATTTGCTCAACTTAACATTTAGTGTATGTTTCTTTTCAAAATTCCCACGGGAATCCGAGATATACGCAAACGAAGTTGCGAGGGTATATCAACGCGCAGCCCAAACCGCTGGGTCTAGAGATTCCAAATTTGGCATGTAGGTTCCTTACGACGTCTTGGGATGTACTAAGAAAGGATTTTTCAAAATTCCCACGGGAAAGCGAGATATACGCAAACGAGGTTGCGAGAGGACGCACAGCCCAAACCGCTGGGTCTAGAGATGCCAAATTTGTCATGTAGGGTCCATATAAGGACCGGACCGGACCGGAACGGATCAGACCTGATCGGTCCGGAAGGAACCGTACCGTACCGGGCCGTGCCGGATCGGACCGGTTTTTTTTTCTGAAGAAATATATGTTAATTGGTATGTAGGTACCTTATCAGGACCGGACCGACCGGACCGGAGCAGACCGACTGGACCTGATCGGACCGGACTATATATATATATATAAAATTCAAAGTCCTGACTGACTTAACTATACATATATCAACGCACAGCCCAAACCGGTGGGTCTAGAGATTCCAAATTTGGACTGTAGGTTCCTTACGACGGCGACGTCTAGGGATGTACTAAGAAAGGATTTTTCAAAATCCCACGGGAAAGCGAGATATCCGCAAACGAGGTTGCGAGAGGACGCACAGCCCAAACCGCTGGGTCTAGAGATGCCAAATTTGTCATGTAGGGTCCATATAAGGACCGGACCGGACCGGAACGGATCAGACCTGATCGGTCCGGAAGGAACCGCACCGTACCGGGCCGTGCCGGACCGGACCGGTTTTTTTTTCTGTAGAAAAATATGCTAATTGGCACGTAGGTTCCATACAAGGACCGGACCGACCGGACCGGCCCGGACTGACCGGACCGACCGGACCGGATGGAACCGTACCGTACCGGGTCGTGCAGGACCGGAATTGGTTTCTGAAGAAAAATATGCTAATTGTTACTAGGCCACGCGGGCGAAGCCGCGGGCAGAAGCTAGTCATTAATAAAAAACGACATAAAATCGTCTCCAGACATATACACATTAATTAGACATGACAATTGAGATTTCGACTGACATAATGTGTGAAATATCCAATGTCTACTGCTGTCGACCACTCGTTGCTTGTCGAACGCTGGGGCACGACATAGGTCTACCGTGAGATGCTGAGAATACGGAAATCTGTTTGCAATCGACATCCGCCATGTTTTTTCGAGATATCTCGATGTCGACATTATGTCACGCGCCCGAGAATCGCCTCCCTGGATTCGATCCCTACACGGGGCAAACATTTGACAGCTGACAGGTCTAGTGGTCGAGTGGCTAGCAATAGTCACTTTATCCCAAGGGCCGCCGGTTCGAATCCTGCGCAAGGCAAACATTTGTGTGTATGAACATGTCTGTTTGCCTTGGTCTATGTGTTTTCTATAATAAGTATTTATTTACAAAAAAAAGTATTTGAGTATATATTTATCAGCATGCTAGTACCCATAGTACAAGCTTAGTTGCTTAGTTTGGGACTAGATGGCGTTGTGTGATTCGTCCAATAATATTTATTTTATTTATTTATTTATGTGTTTGTCTCGAGTATGGGTGTTTTCTATGTATTTTATGTATCAATTTAAAATAATATATATGTTCTTTGGTATAACACAAGTCGGTAAAGCCTAGCTTATTTTGGGACTAATGTGTTTTTTGCATTCACATTACAGACACATAATTCTGTTGTAATCTATAAATTACGTTGTAATAATTATCAAATAAATAAATGTGGAGTACAATCAGGCTTCCTGCACTTAATTTTCGTATGTATTTATTTGTCAACAGCGAGTAAATTGACGAGACTATTTTTATTTTATTTTACCGGAAATCTTGTGTCAAGTATGTATGTCGCTGAGATCATGTGAAACCAAAGCCTTTATTACTAATATAGGTATTTAGTTCAATGTTAAGTATGGGCGTTACAGAATGGCAAGTGGTCTTGCAGACAGCACGCGATGCAGCATACATAACTATACGTTTTGCAAGTAGGCTATGTTTACGGAAGAATTGGAACGCGACTTTTTCACCATTACTTATTTTGTTTTTTTTTTCGGCTTTGAGCAACGGTGTTTTTGCCTTTTTTTTTTTTTAATTTTAAAATTGACATTCTTGTAAAGGTTTTATTTTAAAAACAATTGTTTTTTTTAAATCAATTTTGTTCAGTGTTACCAACTATAGTATTTGGTGTTACCGAAACTCGGAAAATAGTACGTACCTATAAACTTTCGTGAACGGCTTACGAATTGTGAACCCTCATTTTTTTGTCAAGCCAACGTAGACCCCCGTCGGGTCTCTCGTTGACACCTGGGGGTTTACCTAGACTACTGGCATGGTCATGGGAATCAATGGCATAATCTTTTAAACTACTTAACGAATTTCAAATGCATTTTCGTTCGTCAATAGAGAAAGTGATTCAAGAAGAAGGTTTTTGTGTTTATTTTTTTATATTACAGCATAGATACTTCAATTTTATTTATTTGTGTGATATATCGATAGTAATTATCTTGTTTTGCAATTTTTTTTCTAAAGCTTCCTCGCCTTACAGCACAATACACGTGAATTATGATCATGTTAACAATGAATGATTGTTGTATTGCAGTGCGAATGTCGTGTGACAGTCATTATAATATAACGAATGGAGTGAAAATGGCTCCGGCCAATGACGATATACAAAATAAAAACTAGAAACTGTCCAGACGTAGCAATCTAAAACTCTGATACCAAAAAAATAAAAATGTATATCCTATTTCTGTTCAATATTTTCAAGTCACCTAACAGTCACTGACTTGACGACTGTTACCTATCGCCAACAGTCGGGAGCGACAGCGAAGCAAGGAGGAAAAAAATATTGTCATAATAATGGTACAGTCAACAAAGGAGTTGACTGACCCCCCTCTGTTTATATGATTAAAGATTTCTAAATATTGCGTGAAGGGATTTACTTGAAAATTTATTTATCAATAGTATTCATATTGTACTATGTAATTACAAATTTTCAAGTAAATCCCTTCACGCAATATTTACAAATCTTTAATCATATAAACAGAGGGGGGTCAGTCAACTCCTTTGTTGACTGTACATATGACATTAACGCTTCAATTAAAAAAGTTGTGTAGTAGTGGTTTAAGTATACAAAAGTGTGTAATAATCATGACATTATGCAAGATATTAATTAATTCATTACAGAATCTATGACCATTTATAAGTTAATTATGTTATAGGCCTATGTGCTAATGAGATGGTTAGCTAATGTATAGAAATATTTATAAAATTCGAATAATATCTGTCTGTCTGCCAAATAATACACATAAACAGGGATATATAATGTATAAAAGGAAGCACCTCCTGCTTCCTATTCCCCTTGTCACTTTCCTTCCCCCGTCCTTCCGTTTTCATTCTTTCTTAGGTGGGCAACGCATCCAAGATTTTGTAGTCGTGGATGTTCATGGGCCGCGGTGATTGCTTACCATCAGGTGACCCGCCGGCTCGTTTGTCCTCCTCTGTCATAAAAAAGTCAGCTGCTTGGCTAACTTGTGTATAGGGTTTTGAAAAGGCTCGACGCGTTCATGAAGCTTTCGTGGAGACGTTTCTGCGTGGTTGACTAACAAACTTCTTCACATCAAAACTTTCAAATATTTGTATGTTCTGTTCCAATATACTTGGCACAAAAGCTACTAATAATCGTATGATTTGTAATATACATAAATGTTAACTGAACATGAATCACAAACCGCTAGAGATAAAACACACATTCTCACATTAAGGTGTGACACTGTTTCCAACACCATCATTGAATATAAATAAATATTCTTTGACGAATCACACAATATCTTTTGTGCCAACACACACATAAAGAAAGACCCACCCTTCTGAAGGGGTCCAAATTACGGGCTGAAAGCTCGAGGTCCGCACGCACCGTAAACGCTGTCGAGAAATCCGGTCGTCGTCTCTTGTGCCAAGTAAAACGGAATATAGGTTTTATATGTATTGTCTGATTAGTTACAATCTAGAGCCCTATCGATACTTTACGTAACGAGGCAACCGAAGGCCGCGTAAATCCAGTCACGATTTTTATAGAATCCTTTGACTGTGGGAATTGTCTTCGACAATTCCAAATATTAGAAATATTTTTTTGTTATTTGCGCTATTTGAGAAGTAAAAAAAGTAAAAATGTTGGAATAGGTTTTTTAAATTATTCAAATTATACTAAAGTTTTAGGAAAAGTGTGAGTTTGACACGCACTTATAATATTGCGAGAAAAGAGGTTATTAAAAGGCCAAAAAATGATAAAATAATAAGGATAAAAATTTGTGGTCACAGTAATTTGCTCCTCTGCACTTACTAAACAACTTTAAAATACTTTTATGTATTAGCTTTTAAAAAAGGATTTTTGTTGAGTTTCTTGCGGTACTTCTCAACAGGCCATTCACGTCGAAGTGCTGGTAGTATACAATATATATTGACGTGCAAATGTATTTCCTGCAAGTAAATCTACTTACAAGATTTTATATATTTTATAAAAGTCCAAATAACGGTGCCTTCGTGCGATTTTTTGTCTGACGTGAAAAATTGCGATATTAATTGAAGTATGTGTAAGTTTAGTTATATACTTATTGAATAAAATATAATATTGCATTCTTTGATATGTGTTTTACACACGCATCTTCATAAATAATATTTGTAAATAAATGTTGTTTTTATAGTTTCAATTTGTTATTAAATGTTAATATAGTGCGTTGATCAATCAGTCAGTCAGTCAATCAATATTTAATATGAAGTATTTATAAAAAAGAAACCATATCCGCAGCTGTCCCTAACTAGTTAATCCGCTATTTACTTCATAAATAGCAATAAGAAATAAAACTTTCCATCTTCATTGATCAGAGGTTGTACAGTTCACGTTACTACAGCTTTCCATAGTAAATGACCTGTAAACAATCCCGTAACCGCTAAAAGTGAAGTACAGTCAACTATGTTATTAACTGACAAATTATTTTTCATTCTGTTAACCATTTTAAAAGAGAAGTATTAAGTTACTTGCCAGTTCTTCATAATACAAATCTGCCGCCTGAACTGGTGGTAGGAAAAAATGTGACAATTAGAGAAAACTTGTAATATGCCTATTTGAATAAACACATTTGACTTGATTTGTTCCTTATTCTACTTTATATGTTTTAAGAAGGCCACCCGGTACAAGATATGTAATGTATTTCTAGTCATCTAGATAAAACGAGTAAAACAAAACGAACGAATTATTTATCATCTACTGATTGGAAAGCTGAAACTAGCTGAAATGAAATCTATTCAGAGAGTAGGCCTCCATAGGCATGTTCACTTGTCATATTATTATACTGTATTTAAATATTAAATAACCAAGCTACTCTATTTCGGACATAAGCAAAATCCCAACTCCTTTTTGTCATTGCTGAAACTTGAATCAACCTAAAACTGTACTATTTATATATTAAGAATATTAACTCTGACTCTAGTCAGAGTCAAAAAAAAAATTGACGGTACTAAGGTGAACAGCTGTTTTGTGCACTCCGCAAATTTAAATCATAAAACCTAGTAAAAAGTGCATTGTTAAACCTAAAACGTATAAATACTTTAACTTAGTGAATAATCTTATACAAAAGTGCATTTATATGTGAAGAAACAACGTGATATTAAAGTGAAATCATCAAGTTTACATTCGAAAATTATTTCAATCGCTGTCACTTGTATTTGGAACCGTGACCTTCGTCGCTTCGCTGTGGTGCCAGCGCTCTCACCGCTGTATTGAATACTGCTCTGTTGAACGGAATGCGCTTTGAAGCGGTCGCTTTACGCTGGTGACGCATAATGTGAGTACCGATGGCCGTACACAGCGCTAACGCGCTTGAATTAAATTAAGTCGAATGAACGCTATTGTGCTGAAAGCTGATTTTACTGCGGCATAATATACATACACGGTTACACTAGTTCTTTTTTTTCAAAATGAATTGCCTAACGTGCAACAAAGTAACACGAAATAACGAACAAATAAAATGCACTGCTTGTGCGGGGTTTTATCACCTAAAATGCCTGAATATGTCAAGTGCTTGCTATAAAGAGAACATACATGACTTAAAGCGAAATTGGCGTTGTCCGTCCTGTTCCAATGTTACTCGCCGTAAAGACGATAATACTCCCGTACGTAAACAATTTAATAATAATTCAGCACCAAAAGAAAGCACGTATGAAAAAACGAACAATACATTAAATTTTAATAATGACTGTAATATATTGATGACGCATTCGGTGAGCAATTCTGCCAGTGTTTCCTCACCATCACCCTCCAATAGTACTGTGACACTAGAGCAAATCAGTATACTGCTGGATTCTAAGTTGTCTACCGTTAGGGCTGCCATTAGGGAGGACATAAATACTGCCATCAATAAGTTAAAAGCGGAATTCACTGAGACGACTGACTATCTCGCCAATGAACAGTCTGATATAAAAAGAAATTTAGATTCGGCCAACCAAAAAATCCACCAACTCGAATCGGAAAAGAAACAACTGGAGTCACACATACAACATTTGGGGTACCGAATGTCTACTCTTGAAAAAATTTCTAGGAGTTGCAACATCGAAGTACAGTCTGTACCGGAAAAAAGTAATGAGAATCTGCTTACTATAATTCGAAACATGCTCTCCGTAATTAAAATACAAATTAATGAAACCGATATACGTTCCATAAAACGAGTTGCTAAAATGAATAAACAGCAGGACCGTCCACGAGGAATACTGGTTACATTGCCGTCTGAACGTCTGCGTGACAATATCATCTCTGCGTATACTAGATATAACAAAGAAAACAGAAACAACCTACTAAATACGGGACACTTGGGCTTGACCGGAGAGAAACAACGAGTTTATATAGGTGAACACTTATCTCCTGATGTCAAACATCTCCATTCATTAGCCAGAAGCACCGCGAGACAACTGTCGTATAAGTATGTGTGGGTGAAGTACAACCGCGTATATTTGAGAAAGGACGATAACTCACAAGCAATACATGTAAAAAGTCACAGCGTCTTGGACTCCCTTAAAGAATAGTGTATTGTATTAGGTATATGTATATAAACAATATTAATAATAAGTAATATTAATCTTTTTTTTATGGATATATATTATCAAAATGTAAACAGAATTAGAACTAAGGTGACTGATATATACTTAAATACTTTGAACTGTAGCTTTGATATTATTTGTTTGACAGAAACCAACTTGAATAGTAGCGTCTTTGATTCCGAGTTATTTGACTGTAAGTTCAATGTTTTTAGACGGGACCGTTGCAGTACTTGTATTCCCAAGAAGGAAGATGGTGGGGTTTTGATTGCAATTAAAAATACTTATAATGTAACAAGGCAGGTGAGCTGGGAAAGTTCGGTCGAGGACCTCTGGGTCACTATTTCGCACCATAATTCATCTCTCCCCAAACTCCATGTCTGTGTGTGCTATTTACCCCCTGATATCTCACGAGAAAACCTTTTAACATTCTACACTAGTACACAACAAACCATACTCAAATTTAATAATGACGACACTTTCTTGGTTATTGGGGATTTTAACACGACCAATTTATCTTGGGATACTAATTCTAATAGCTTTGTTAGGACATTGGGTGTATCATCTGACCCAAAGGCTTGCTTACTTACAGAAACACTTAACCTTTGCAATCTTTACCAATTTAATCATATACGGAATGCTAACGAGCGTCTGCTTGATCTTGTCTTATCGAACCATAGAAATATAAATAACATAGTACCCACAGAACCTATTTCGCGGTCGGACTCGCATCACCCTGCTTTATTGATTACACTCACACATTCAGTAAAAACAAATCATATGAAACGTGCACCTACATCACGCTACAACTTTGATAAATGTGATTATAATAAGTTAAGAACAGATCTAAATGGTATCGATTGGGTTACGCTTTTATCAACTCAGGATGTTGACAGAGCAGTTGCGGACTTTTATAATGAAATAAATAGACTTGTAGCTAAATATACACCACTTATTAGAAACAACGGAAATAAGTACCCTAAGTGGTATACACCATCTCTTATAAAAACTCTTAAAGAGAAAAATAAATTTCACAATCGATTCAAAAAATATAATAATCCCCGAGACTACGACACATTTTCTCTCTTACGTAAAAGATGTAAAAAACTTATAGATGCCGCATATTCATCGTACATCTCTTTGATCGAACAATCACTGTCAAACAATGTAAAAGCCTTCTGGAATTTCATCAATAACAAAAAAGGTCATAAAGATATACCGCGTACAATGGTTTTTGGAGGCGAATCCGCTTCAAACGCAAAAGATGTGTGTGAGCTTTTCTCGCAGTACTTTTGCTCAGTATTCGAAAATTCTCTCACAACAGAAGACGACGAAGGCGCTGCTCTCGATCAGTGTCCCGTTGCTCACAGTGTTCTCAGTAATATACACATAGACCAGTGCGCAATTTTCCGTTTACTTAAGCAGCTTGATCCGCGTAAGGGCCCGGGCCATGATGGTATACCCGCAGGATTTCTCCGAAATTGTGCCAGGGAGTTGAGTTTTCCTTTATCAATATTGTTTAATAAATCTCTGAAAACAGGCACATTTCCTACATTTTGGAAGACGGCACACATTATTCCTATACATAAATCAGGTGATAGATCTAACTGCGAAAATTACCGACCAATCAGTATACTATCGGCTATGGCTAAGCTTTTTGAATCCGCTGTTTACGAACAATTATATAGCCAAATAAAACCATATCTTTTCAATAATCAACACGGGTTTGTTAGGAATCGGTCGACAGTGACAAACCTTTTGGAATACAAAAATTATTTATGTGAAGTGTTTGCAAAAAATGGCCAAGTGGATGCAATTTACATGGACTTCAGAAAAGCATTCGATAAAGTTAACCACAGTTTACTTTGCAAGAAATTAAGCAGATTTGGTATCCATGGTGATTTGTTGCGTTGGATCAAATCATATCTTTACTCTAGGACTCAACTGGTTGCACTTAAAGGTTACACATCTTCTCCTGTGGTAATTGGTTCGGGGGTGCCGCAGGGATCACACTTGGGTCCCTTATTTTTCATAGCTTTTATCAATGACTTGACAGCCAAATTATCGTGTCCATCGCTTTTATATGCTGACGACTTGAAAATTTACAATTCAGTAACCGGCCTGGCGGACTGCTTATACTTGCAAAATGATGTTAATGCCGTATCTGATTGGTGTAATGAGAATCTAATGTTTCTTAATGTGGGCAAATGTTTTGTAGTTACTTTTACTAACAAGCGGTATCCAAGAACATATTCATATGCATTGCATGGTCAAACCCTCAATTCAAAACAAGTTGTGAGGGACCTAGGTGTACTATTTGACCAAAAACTCACGTTCCGAGATCATTATGCTTATCTGGTTGACAGGGGGTTGCAGTTGGTTGGATTTATAGCGAGAAGTACAAAAGGCTTTAAATCAATAGACAGTGCAATTGCGTTGTACTACAGTATTGTGCGTAGTGTGTTGGAATACGCCAGTGTCGTCTGGTCCCCGTGTTACAAAGTCCATTCCGATAGCATCGAACGTGTACAAAAGAAATTTTTAAGGATACTAAGTTGCAGACATGGTTTTGGGCGAACTCTCACTGGATATCATGAAAGACTCTCAAAATTTAAAGTTATCTCATTGAAATCACGGCGTAAGCAACAAGACCTCGTGCTTTTGTATAAGTTGATCCACTTTAAACTTGATTCCCCGTATTTATTAGGGCTAATAAACTTCAACGTACCACGAAATCCTCGTAGGAGTAACTTAAAGGCATTTAGTCTGCAAGTATATAAAAATAACACTTCCTACTACAATCCTTTAACGAGAATGTGTCGTCTTTATAATAAGACTTCGACTGATTTCCCCGACCTCGATATTTACACCCCAATGTTGAATAAATTCCGAACCATGATCAAGTGTATATTTGAAGGCAATCCCGGCTCGCATGCTTTGCTGTTAAAAAACACTTAAAAAATCAATCTATTCACTTGTAATATTATATTTACTTTGATTTAATCTTTTGTATCTTTTTGTTATTGGTTCACAAATTGTTGTAATTAAGTGTCAACATAATTTAGAATTGCAATCTCGAATTAATCTTGTTTAATTGTAATTTAAGAAATTTTTTTGGTTGTAATTTGTTTTGTTGTCCGAATAAATAAATAAATAAATAAATATCAATTCTCATTCTCAATCAGGTGTTTTTTTAATTTATTTATAGATAAATTAATCTGCCAGTTATATTCGCAATCGACTGTACAGTAATGCAAAACCTGTTTAGACTCACCGCTCACCCCGCCCGGCCGCCTGCGCAAATAGTTTCGCTTGGGCACCTCACTGCGCCGCTCGTCCAAAGATGGCCGCTCTTGATCGTCAACCTTTTTCACTTCTTTACGGGACTTGAATTTAGGTGTACCACGCCTGGAATACTTTACAGTGGTGGTTTCTACCCCTATGGTTTCAGTTTCTGCTTCAGTGTCAGTGGTGTCGGCCTGTTGTGTGGTTTTCCGACGCAAGAAGTTGTTTCTACGGTCCTTCAGGCTCTGAAAAGAAAGCTTTCGGTTAGTATACTTTTTATTATCTGTGCATGTATAATACGTAAAAAATTTGTGATAAGATTAGATTTTTTATTTTTTTGTATTATAGGTTTAATTTATAACACACAAAATGTCTCAGCAGTTATAATAATTTATTTGATTATGGTTTAATTTATACAAAAAAAATCTTATAAAATTACAAATTGAGTCATAAAATACAAAAATATTGATATATGTATTGAAAATTATAGTTTACAAATTAATTTTAATTATGATAAAAACTTAGCAACCATTATGTACTTATATATAATTAAGAACTTTATGGAAAATACCCCATTATTTACTATAAACAACCTTAATACTAATTTAATTAATAAATTCTTGTAATCCAGTTTGACTGGTGTATTAGTAATTGAAAAAGAATGCTGTATACTCATTGTTATTCAACATTTGTCCATAAATATATTATATAGATTAGTATATAACCTTAAGCTATTCACTGTGGGATATATAATAATATTTTAATGTATAAATTGACCATAGTTTCCAATTAAATCTTTCGCATACACTAAACCCGAATTTTGTTTGCGTGCATCCCGTTTTTCCGAGATAATCCCGAAAAATCCTTGTATGTATTATACATAGAAACCTTCTGAATCACTCTATTTATTGCTGAAAACTGCATTAAAATCCGTTGAGTAGTTTAAAAGATCTAAGCGAACAAACAGAGGAAGAGACTTCATTTTATACTTGTGAAGATTTTTAAGGTAGGTATTTTCGAAATATAAGTTATATCCCACGGTGAAAAAAAAACATATTTAATATAAATTATTATTTATGTACTTATAGAAGTATTTAACAACAACTTATTAATGATTTTTCTTTTATGTATATACAAAAACATAATTTAAATTGTAAATGAGACAAAAATAACCTTTACATAATCCAAAAATGGAGCTTCAAATTATATATTCTTACACGTTTAATATTAAAATTAACAACATTTTTCAAAAACCAATAAATCTATATTTTTGACCTTACTTTTCTAAATTCGAACCACAAGTTATTTCTGAATTTATTTTACAAAGATCAGCCAACAAACAAACAAAGATTACAATAACTTTAATTAAAGACAAGACAATGGTGCTAATTCTGTTGTACATTTAACTAGACTAAACTAATTTTGACACGACCAAAGGTGTTGTTGTCCTTCCTTGGTTTACAATTAGTGACAAGGATAGCAACACTTCTAGTCCTGTCAAAATTAGTTTAGTTAAATGTACAACAGAATTAGCACCAGTATAAATCAAGGGAAAGGTATAACAAAATGTGACTTATTAACTACTTATTTTGACACTTTAGCACTTCATTAAATCTCTAATGAAAGTACTTGTCACTGGTTTTAGTTAATCCTTGGTTAATCTTTTATGTGCTAACATTATAAAGTGTAAAGTTTGTAAGGTTGTAGGGGGTAATCTTTGGATCTAATGAACCGATTTTGAAAATTATTTTACCAATAGAAAACTACGTTATTTGTGTGTATGATAGGCTGCATATTAAACGAAAAAACCCGACGAAGCCGCGTGTGACAGCTAGTAAATAATAAAGTTAGCGAAAAAACAAACGTTTATATATTTGAAATCTCATTGATCTAAATACTAGCGCCCGCTCCAGCTTCGTACGGATTTTTTTACAATACAAATCTTTCTATAATATAAGTATAGATTACGTGAATGTCATTATCATTGTGTTACATTCACAATGAACAAAGAGAAATGATATTTAAATGCAACTCAGATTTCTCAATGTAATGGTAGAATTATATGTGTCTGTGATAATGATACCTGCGATTTGCCTTTAGAGACGGTGGGCATTAGATAGCTGTCATTAAATATAGAAATTATGTTGCAAAGTGACTTTGTGGTTACCCTAATTCTAGGTAAATTGACGACAATCTTTGCAGTAGAAATTAGTGGAATATTGCATTAGTCATTATGTGGAGGCATGCCTGTAAAGTTTGATAGGGTAGGCAGCCTTTAGATTATAGACGTAAGCATTGGTGGTTCTTTTCTCATAACATACAAAATATGTTTTAAATATTAAGTACGGTTTTGTTGCCATAAGTGATAATAAAAATGTTGGTCTCAACGTGTCTTAAGTAAAATGTACATGGTTCGTGCTTAAACTTGGCTTGAGACGCTTCCGCGTGTCTAGTTTTGTTTTTGTAATTTCTGGAAGAAGTTCTGCAAAGAGAAAGATGGGAGATTGCCTGGCAGAAATGGTTAGGATTAAAATTAAAATAACATCAGTAATAATATTATTTTATTGTGTTATCGTATAATTATGAAAAATATGTGTAGAAAGCGTATTGCATATTAATTCAAACAAAAGAGACTGTTTTCTTAGAAAGCCAAATGAATAATTCATTTAAGAATTGTTTAGTTTTCTGTAAATTATTAATTTTATTTTGTTGTAGTAACTAAGCGTTATGTAATGGAATTCATATTTCTTCGAATCCATAAATCCAGTTAAACTTATCATTCTTTTCATTGGTTTTTAATTTCAAACAGACTTATCTGATACGTATAAAAAGTTTTATTTGTCCTGAATAACTGACTGATTGATGGATCAACACAGCCTAAGCCTAGTATATTGTTACATTGGGACCTAAAGCTTTTAAGAATTGTGCTCTCAAATGTTTTTACCTTTCTCCACCATGTTACTCCACGGTAGAGATTAATGTTACTGATATGTTAATGTACTCAAAAGTATTTTATACGTACAATTATATACGCTCGAGTTAACATTGATGTTATAGACAGCTATCTACGAAACATTGCTTAATGTTTTCATACTTTTATCGGGAAAATCGGAATTGATCATTTAGGTAATTAAATTCCTTTATTCCCATTAGTCCCCTCTAGCAGAAGTTCGATTTCCATTATAGGAATAATTTTTATCAGCCTGAATTCCTGTTTTATTTTAAATTTACACTAAATGTATGTATGTCCTTTTTCCACGTCGAAAGGAAGCAATCCTACCTCACTTCTTCAAATTGAACAGTAATTTGTTTGTGGTCTATATAGAGTGAAATGCGTTACAATATATTTTTTAATTCAAGCTATCTGCTCTTTCTTTATTAGATTGACACTCATAATATAAAGTGCTATTAACTTTAAAATATTTGCGTGCATTCGTAAATAGGTTATTTTTTATCCCACAGCATAGCAGCATAGCATCCAAGGTCTTAATCCTACTTCACCAAGTTTGACATCGTCAACTAATCATCTGAATACATATCGTGAACTGTCATCAGTAGATTTTGAATGGTCACTTTCATAGGTCTAATTTATCACCCGAAATATCTGGTTGTCGAACGCAGTTATATCAGTAACTGTTATGTAACGGTTACGTAAGATAACAGTTATTTAAATAGCATTATTCGGTTCATTCTTATACAAAAACAAATTATGCATAATAACAAATTAAAATGTATCATTATATGATTATGTAATCTGAATATTTAGGTACTTATCTCTGAATCCAATAAATAAAAATTATTAAATTATTTTTATAAGCCCATTACACTCTTCTATTTACCTTTATAATATTAATTTGCGAATAAAATAAAAAAATATTTTTAAACAGCAGCATTAAAAATATTGACGCTGTACAATTTCACTGTCTTTGTCAAATTGAGAAGAAAATAAAGATAGTTTGATAGTTTTAGAATTTTTTAAATTATCAAAAAAAGTAACCAAAAATATGACAAATTATTTTATCACCGTCGCCCGCCTTTTTCGGGTTAATAAATAGTCTATGACACCCACAAATAACGTGGTTTTCTTTTAAATCGGTCCGGTAGACCCAGAGATTACCTCCTAACACCTCACAAACTTTACCTATTAATATTATTAGTATAGATAACAGTTAGTTAATAAAAAAAGCACGTCAACTAGTTTTAAAGCTTCTAACCATGTATTTTCTTTTGCAACTAACTTAAGTACACCTAGTAATTATTTAATTGATGTGAAATTACTGGCGCAACTTCTGAAACAGCATTTTAACCCATATATGTTTTCTTAGAGCTATCATTATGTATGGTGGTCATACTGGTTTACATAAAACTCTGTGACCATGTAGGTATTTAGTCATTCAAAAAAACAATAATTTTTGATTTAAGCAATGGCCGTTTTGCCGTCCGATTGGTGGCCATAGACACACGTGACGGAGTACATACAAATGGCGTTGCCCATTTTTAAATGTACATAGTTGAGATACCGAAATAGATATAAAGCTAGGAATAAGAGATAGGGTAGGTAGACATGAGGGAACAGGAATAAGGGAGACGATAAGGGGAAATAGGGATAACAAAAGTAGGTAATAGGAAGATTATATAATATGGGATAAAAGATAGAGGAGACAGTAACAAAATTACGAACGATCGTAATTACTCTGAATCAGACAAAAACTTGTCATAATAACATAGAGATACAACCGCAATTCAAAAATATCTTTATATTTAATATTTTAAATATGTAAGCTGACTTTGTGGGCGTATGACGCTTCCAAGGCGAGCCAGTGGCTTCATGTTGAACTTGGGGAATTACTTGTTGATGTTTCATATTGAAAACTTTCCAGACTATAATTACAGAGGAATTTTAGTATAAATTGTTATCCATTTATGAAGTCAAGTTATTTTATAAAAACAATTCAAGTGTCGGAAACGAATTTTCTTACAGGGAAGTAGGTTACTGAACCACAATGAAAAATTACTAGTTTTTACTGTTTTTTTATAGATTAAATTTGTTACATCAAAAAAGTTTTTTTCCCTCTACTAAACATGACATTTCAAGTTATTTGTCAATCAAATAAGCACGTATTTAATGCGGTTTCAACAAAAACTGTTGAATCACAACTAGTTTTTGTAGGTACCAGAATTTACAAGGTCCCTTTGTGGTGTGGTATTTTGAGCTAATGACCACCTGTTGCTATACCATTATTTATTCTGTGGCTATACGCTGTTAGTAATCTTTTTACTAAACACCAGCGCCATTGAGTCAGACGACTCCACTGTTTATGCTGAGTTAGAGCCAGTTTCTGAAGGATTTTTGAAGTTAATGACACGTTAAATTATAGCTGTCACTGTCAAACTAATGAAGAAAAAATACAGCTTGAGACTTAATGTGAAATTAAAATTAAAATGCTGTTTAGAAACTGGCTGAAAGTCTGAAATGGTAATCTATTTTAATGGGAATTTTACTGCAGACAAGAAGTAACATTGGTCACTTTATTTTGAAAATCCCACGGGAAAAAAAATAAAAGCTGGTAGAGATTCACTACATTAAATGTAATATTTTCGATCCTTTCAAAGAAGTTATAGTTATATCAAGTTTAACAAGTTAACTATAGTAACATCAGAATGTAGGCATTTAACCTTGAAATTGTATATTTCTCTCGTTAATTTAACATAAACGGACATAACCGACTATGGAGACCATAATAAGTGTAATAAATTACATCAGAAAACGACCGTCTTATGGAGCCTTTGAAAACATTGGAATTTGAGGGCCCTTTTAAAAAAACAAAAAGTCAGAGATAATATTTCTGGTAAACACAATTCTTTTTATTATTATTGCGTCGAGATTGAGTTTTTTCGCATACTCTGCTTCTCCCACGTCCTGTTCTTATTATCTCTCTACCCTAAGGTTGTCTGGAAGAGATTGCTTTAGTGATAAGACCGCCTATTGTAATTTTCTTGCCACTATTTACTAGAGTTTGTTAAGTTTATTTTGGTGCAATGTATTGTATCTGCAAAAACATCTAGTAAGACAATGAATAAGTTTATTTTTTTCGACTTTGTTTTTCAGAGATCTCGAGCTCTATGTGTCCAATTGGCAAACAGCGGCTCCATTCTCGTGACAAAAATCGTTCAAATTTCGTGTTAATCTCATTCGCTGTCACACTCATACAAAATAGGAATTGAGCGGGATAGCGAATGAGATTGATACGAAATTTGAACGATTTTTGGTACTCTTACCGAATCTATTCTCTAATAGAGCCGCAGGTTTAAATTTAAGACTTTATTCTGGGGTATTTATTCTTTTAAATAAAATTTACGATATTTCACACTTGTCAATTCCACTGCACCTTGACACTTGAGAATTATTGATGCATAATCAATTTAAATATGGTTTGAAGCTCAATTTATTATGGTCACACTCAATCAACGAACGCCCTTGAAATTACCTCGCCAGATTAGTTATATTGTATTTAAATTAAAAATTAATAGTTAGTGGATATCATTTTTTATTACAACAGCTAACATACAATATGTACAGTCAACGTATGAAAGATGAATTCAGAAGACTACGAATAAAGATTTTTATGCTAATAATGTTGGCATCGTTATGAAGTAGTATAAAATGAAATTGCTTATACCTTTTAAATTATTCAACGGATTTTAATGCAGTTTCTAGCCATAGATAGTGTGATTCAAGAGGCTTATAATATATGTACGTAATATATAAGGATTGTTCGAAATTCTCACGGGAAAGCGGGATACATGCAAACAAAGTTGTACGGGTTTCGTTAGTTACATAAGAATACTATTGATAAATAAAAAATCGAGTATATCCTTTCATGTAATATTAAAGAAAACAAGAATTTACGACCTTGGATACCTCTTTCATTTGTAGGGTTTACGATTACCATTGAAAATAGAGCATTAACTGTTTTTTTTCAAGTATTCTATCTTTTATTTATCTTGGCTTCACTTATGTCCACTATCGAACAAAATTAAGCCTACGAAAATATTTATAAAAAGCCTTGTCCTTACCCTTGAATGTAAGTAGTTAATAACACAGTTCATTGATTATTTTGT
Organism: Endotricha flammealis; assembly: GCA_905163395.2. Classification (NCBI taxonomy): domain Eukaryota; kingdom Metazoa; phylum Arthropoda; class Insecta; order Lepidoptera; family Pyralidae; genus Endotricha; species Endotricha flammealis. The sequence goes on along the minus strand of LR990864.1, from coordinate 14,576,963 downwards.
AATGGTTTAATAATGTACTTGTAACTTGTTAACATTGGCCAATTCCGGGTACGTTTATAATCGGCGTATGAAAGAACTGTAATATGTATATGCATTAGTTTATTATAACATCAAAAGGGAAGTCCAAGAAGAACCTAAGGCCAGTAAGGGCTTATTAAGACTAGATACTTTTAGTCATAAAACATAACCACGCAAAATTAATAGAAAAATATAATTTATTGATGCATTACATATTTTTCATTTAACTTTATTTACTTTATGATCTTAGTTGACGAAAATTATTTAATAATGCAAAAACTTATTGTTTAATTATTATAAATAATGAATACGATAACTTTGTGGTCAGAAAGGTAATGTATTATTTAGTTAACGTATGTATTATTAGTTACTATTATAAGGTAACTGAAACGCTGGTATCAAACATTGATTATTTATATTTTTTTAACTTATATTAACACATAAATAATACATCACAGACTTTTGAAGTCAATGACTTAAGTCAACGAAACACATTATAAATAATGAGTTCGTAACGTGAAAGTATAACAATATAACTTGTTTTTAAACTTGAAGAATTATACAAAAGTTATATATTTTATTTATTATACATTTAATAAATAATAATTACTTGTTCGTTTCCTTAATAATTACGTTCGTTGCTTCGTTTTTCACTTGAATATTGACCTTCGTTTCAACAAAAAAAAATGTTTCATCCGTGTTCCGCGTATATTAAAAAATAGTTCTGATGCCTTCATATAATTTACTAGCGACACCCAATTTTGTTTTGCGTGTATGCCGTTTTCCCCTGGGAATTTGGACATCCTTTCTTATCGGATGCCTACGTCATGCAAAGACACATCTTCCAAGATTAAGGACTCTACGATCAGTGGTTTAGAGTGTGCATAGATTCGTCAGTCAGTCATTCAGGGCAAAAGCATTTTGTATGTATAGATTGAAAGAAAATATAGATATTTTTACGAAAATATAGCTACATTAAGTTCAATTTATGAAAAAAAAACAAGGTAACAAACTCGTTTTATGTGAAATGAAAAACCTTGAACGTCATTAGACATATTATAAATTTTTCGAATGATTAGATATAAAGATTTGAGCAATAACGTTGTGTAAACCGAATTTGACCATGAAATATACGCAGTTAGCACCCGGCATGCGGCTGTCCTTCTGACGAAACAAACTTTAGAACTATTCCGATTTTACACGATTATTTAATTATCGAAATACATGAACAGTACTTCTCAAAGTGGGCAACAAAGCCGGCTATGGTCCCGGAAGCAAAGTAAAGTGAAGTTAGGCACAAAATTTGAACTTTTACTCACGAAAAAGAGAAAAGTACGAATATGTCTTTGGGAAAACATACCTTGTGAGATACAAGAACTCTCTGCCCAACACATCTAAAAGTTCTTAGAAGCAACCGATCCTGGGCAAAGAAATTTAAACAATGGTCCAGCAATGGTCGAAGTAGTGGTTCTGTTTTCGAATTGATAGTATTTTATTTTATACCAAAATTACATTTTGATGGTTTGAATATGTGATTTAATTTCAAAATTAGTTTGAACACAAAAAAGGATAATACTCACACGCCAGATCACAAATTTGTGATTTGCAATATTTCATTTTAATGTAGACAAGTTAAATAGCGTATTGAAATATTAGTATGAGTTTGAGAACCTCTGTTACAATGGCTACAGAGCCGTTATCGACTCGTTATGGGAACCAGATCAATTGTGTATTACCACGATATGCGATAGGTATATTTCTTAATTATTTTTCTTTTGTAAATTAATTAATGCGTATAAATTATTCGCTTATACCATAACCTAGCGTAACCCGCGCAATTTCCTGCGTGTATCAAAGAAAATATTATTTATCTTAAATAAGGATTCCATGGCCAAAACTTTATATATAAACAGTACAGCATGTGATAAATAACGTACATTTTGAGTTACAAGATAATCTATTAGGTAACATTAACTGCTTAAGGGTCGTGACTATTTCTTTATTTTATTCTCGTATGCAAGTTAATTTGTAATTCTAACAATCCTGTCCATGGTTTTAGACAGTCAAATCACGTGTGTAGCCAGCTGTACGGAATCCGTGCGCTGGCAGCCTTGGCTTCGATTGTTAAAATTACCATTAAGGACGGCGATGGAATTTAATGGACTGTTAATGGTGTGACACGCGTCGTGTGTCACTTGACATGTGATTTAACATGAATCTTAATTATCAAGCAAAGTCGTTTATATCCAAATTATTAAATCTTTAATATTATTTAATAATAACAGCCCGGTGATGTTGGTAAAGATCCTATCTTCGACACCAGAGTTTTCCCGCTTTCCCTTTGATTTCCGCTCGGTGCAAACATATAGATGGCATTTGTATTTTTTCTCGACTCTACGTTTTCTTCTATGCATTATCCATACTAATATTATAAATGTGAAACTGTGTTTGTTTGTTTGTCCTCTCTTCACGTCGAAAGTAATGAACGGATTGAGTTTAAGGTCTGGAGAGTGACATAGGCTACTTTTTATCCCGGAAAAACATCTCATTTCCACAGGAAAAAAAGTATAACATAATTTTTTGACGGGGATAAGTCTAGAGAGTGGCATAAGGCTACTTTTTTCCAACGGGATAAAGAGATTCCCATGCGAAAAATTAATGACATTTTCCCTTGACCACGCGGGCAGAGCCGCGGTAACAGCTAGTACGTTTATATTTGCAATAATATGTCCATTGTCTGGTACCCATAACTTAAACAGGTTCAGTCTAGCTTGCTTTGGGACCGGTGGTGTTTCAATTGTGTAGAATTTATTATTAATGATTAGTTGCTAAAACTTTAATGTTATGGTCAATTCATGGCTCACTTGGCTACAGCACTCACTAGAAGTTTGAATTGGACAGTTGGAGCCAGGACAGAGTACCAACTTAGGATGGCATTAGGTCTCATAGAAAATTCTCATAGACCTTTGTGTTGACCTCAAATTAACATTCCAATGATTTCTTGTTTAGTTACCAAACATAACTATGTCATATCTTTATGCGGAGAAAATATTTGCAGGTCATAATATTTGCCCTGATGAGGTAATAAAACCTAGTGACCTTTTTACACAATACTATATCAACGATCACAAGTTGCAAAAAAAACAATACATGAATTTCTGTTAAGCTAATAATAATAATTTCCATAATAATATCAATTCATTAGTTTAATTTTTACAATAACAAATAACGATACAAATAAGTACTCGAGTATTTTATCATTATAATCATAAACCACATAGCTGGCAAAAGGTTCTCTTTTGGATCGATTTTAAGAATACTAGGCCACTCCATATAGGGTATATCTATTTAAGGGCGGAGCACACCGCATGAAGCGCAGCGCAGCGTAGCACAGCGCGTTGCAGCTTATGGCGTTGTAAACTATAGATGCAATATTATGAGAAAGGACACAGCAAACGCACGATGCTGTAGAGCGCTGCGCAGCTACGCGTCGTACGTTTGGTGTGCGCTGTGCTGTTCTGCGCTGCGCTGCGCTGCGTGCGGTGTGCTCAGCCCTTTAATCGAAAGGATTTACTACGCTACTCAATTGTAAATTTACTAAGCTTAATATAATCTCAGAAAGTTTTAAAATTATGAATAATGCTGGCTTCTTCGTCATTTAGGCACCATCTCCCACAATACACGCCTACATTATGATTTCATTAATAGTTTTATTAAATTGTTTTTGTTTTGTTTGGGAGAAAATGTATTACAATATTTCCCTACTTTCTATTTCAATCGCCCCAAGGCAAAAACCGGAAAAAAATATTCTTAATGTTTACCAAAATTAATGAACATTACATAATGATCAGTTTAGGAAAGTTACGAGCGGTTTAGTAGAAAGCCAATCAACTAATTTCCAGTTATTGCGAAACAAATTACGCAAAGCCAAGTTCGTGGGCATTGGCTGATGCCGATTAGGTGACATGTTATGATTAGTCATTTCTTACTTAGTACGTTTTTTTGGTCACATTCGAACTTGTTAACGTGTATAAACAGACCAAATTGATGACGACCTCCGTGGCGTAATGGTTACCACGCCAGACCGCCACCCAGGAGGTCCCGGGTTCGATCCCTGGTCGGGTCATGATGAAAAACGAACTTTTTCTGATTGGCCTCGGGTCTTGGATGTTTATCTATATATGTATTTGTTAGAAAATATAATGTCGTTGAGCTAGTATCCCATAACACAAGTTTCGAACTTACTTTGGGGCTAGCTCAATCTGTATGAATTGTCCCTTTATATTTATATTTATTTATTTAAATTGAAATTTTTGTTTCTGTACTATGCAATCTATCATTATCGCGTTGAAGTGACCCGCGAAATTCAATTTTTCTTACATTATTTTTATTTTATTTATTCAGAGATACTGTATCCTTACTAATATTATAAATGAGAAAGTGAGTTTGTTTGTTTCTTATTCCTTCTCGGCTTAACTAATCAGCCGTTCATTATGAAAATTTGTATATATATTGTCAGGGGTACAGACTTTTTATGCCGTGAAAGTATGTCGTTCCAATGGGAAAATAATTTTTCTATTATAGAGGGCGCTGTATAGACCAACAGATGGCGCCACAAGTCGCGTTATGGGTTGTTTTGTTGTCAAACGAGATCTATACAGTCATAAAATTAACGCGAGCGAAGCTGCGGGGAAAAACTAGTATATTTATAATTATAGCGAAACCTCGTTTGCGTGAGTCTATGCACAGTAACCTACATATCAAATATCATAAAAATTGTCCCAGCCATTTGAGCGTAAAGAAGTAACAAACATACACACAAAATTTCGCCTTTATAATATTAGTAAGTAGGATATGATAATTATTCAGTAGATATATTGTATTTGTGTTTATAGTCGGAAGTCGCACTCAATGAGTGTGCGTTAAAAACGTTAGAAAATTAAAATTTATCCGTTCCGTTGCACGCTAATGTAGCCAAGCCATTACAGCATAATTTATTTATTAGTTTTAACTATCCATAGACGTAATACTCGGAGATTAATGCGTACACGCATAGTACGAGTAAATATTTAAGCTGGTGGGTGTGACTGTGAGTCATGCGTACCTTGTTGTGTAAGACCTTTGTTGCTGAGACTATGGCCGTGGGTTGTATGTGATTATGACAGTTTAGCATGTACTTATTTGGGCCTACACATTGTAAAATACTTATTAAGACCTACATGATTACACGTTGCTATGATACTCTGTGGCTATGACATATGTATAAAATACTTTGTCCTGAAACTGACTAATGGATCAGTACTGCATAAACTCCTGATTGTAGAGACTTGATACTTGGAGGGTGTGTCCTCTGTTAGACATAGCCATCCGAAAAGATAGAATTTTCCGAAAAATAGTTGCGCGGATTTCGATAGTATTAAATATATTTACTACTCTATAAACTATCATTATTTTATATGTACTCGTAGATCGACTTGAGCGAAAACACCGCGAGCTATTTCGAAAGACACTTGTTATGATACAAAATGTTGAATTAGTCGTCATTATTACAGGAAAATCTGGTTTTAGATAATGTTATCTAAGACCTACAAGATGTTAGCCATTGAATTTAAATTGCGTACTTATACTCAAAAAATGTTTGCTCTTCATTTGACTTATAAAAACTTTCCATAATATATCTTTTCAATATAGGTTGACAAAATCAATATTAGGTTGAAAAAATGAACATTCGTAACTTAGACATCATCTCAATCCTGGCGACTATCACCTTGACGGGGGCTTCCGGGCGTTGCGTTGGGCGGTTAGGGGCAAATTTCTCCTAATGAAATATGTCACTATAACTCATTCCGAGCGGATTTCCCCCATGGCAGCGGAAAACACAATGAGCGATTATTAGAAATTACCACCGCTGCCCATTGGAACTAATACGCAAGAGGAGCGGCACGCCAAGTCGTAGAGAGTGGGCTAATAGAGTCGTGCATGGCCCAAAAGTGAGACTTCGAACAGCCGCTAGCAGAGTTACGGGAGTATCCCAACACAATTAGGTGGACAAGGTGGTAGTTAGGTTTCAGTCGGTAGGCCCCTCACAAGGAGTTTTTATGGAAAGAGAGCCTGACAGACCCCCGCCACTGGCGGGACATGCTGTGACATATTTTCCTCACTATAAACAAAAAAAAAACGGCATCAATAGGCTTTAATGCGACAGCGCAGGTCTACTAGTTATAAAAATAAACGGGATATGCTAACGGAAACGTACTGGATTAAGTTGAACAGTCGGCTGCAATGAAATGTATTCAATTTTCATCTTCAAGTCGACGTAGTAAAGTTTAAATCTATATGAAATATCGTTGACTACAAACGGATATAGTAACACAATCAATCTCAGCTTTAAAATTACGAATAAATACTACATTATATAACGTTAGACAAACTAAGAGGTGTGAGTGAAAGTGATTTTCTCTTGGGATGCTGTGGCGCTTTTTTTTTTACTTGTTTTATTATTGCCGCGGACTCGGTTCAGACAGTATTCTCTGTCTCGAACTATGTATTTATTTTTAAAGAACTTTTGAACACTTTATTATTACAAGTATTTTATAATTTGTTTTAATCTTTTAGTTATATAATTAAATAATTGTAAATTTTAAGTAGTAATTGTGATTTTATTGGATTTTTCAGTAATATGTGGTTTTAATTGTAACATATATATATATATATAAAATGCTTTGCCCTGAATGACTGACTGACGTATGAACACACAGCCTAAACCGCTGATTGAAAAGACCTGAAACTTGGAAGGTTTGTTTTTTGTGTGTCGTAGGCATCCCATAACAAAAGGTTTTTCGAAAATCCCACGGGAAAGCGAGACACACGCAAACCAAGTTGCTTGGGTTTCGTTAGTACCTTTATAACATGGTCCGTTTCCTGCCGTGGCATTTTTCGACTAACTTGTTCTGATCACGCAATTTTGTTGCGATTTACGGTCAATTAAAAATTAACAAAAGATTTAAATGAAACAATTTCGAAATTCCTATGGGAGCGGTAACAATGGGATTGCGAGGGTAGTATGTAATATTGATTACATTTTTTTGCATATTACTAATTAGCAATTTCTATTGTTTCAGATGCCAGCACAGAAGACAAGGATTTGTTAATTCTATGTGAGAAAGAAGATGAATAAGACACATTTTAATGTAAAATAAACTAAAAATATTATTGTGTTTAATTAAACTCCACCCAATTCACAACCCTCATGAAAATGATTTTAAGAAATTGAACATAGTGTAGGCAAAATGTATAGGGACTAATTTTTATTTTAAGACCTACTTGTACCTAGATTTTGAACTAAATAAATGATTATTATTATTAAATATTTTTGAAAATCGCAAAATATAATTTGTCGTTCATTATATTCGTTTTAATTTTACACTGTTAAATACTGATCTGCCCTGGTGGTCACTGATTCCGGGTTCGATCCTCGCATATTACAAGAATTTGTACAGTAGTGCATTTTAACAAATGAAATTTAATAAAAGCTTGTAAGAAAAGCTTTCAGAGACGCTTTCTACTTGTATATCTTTAATTTCAAATAAATTATTTGAGACTTTATAGCGCAGAATATAATAAAATTAATTCTAATGTAAAATGTAAAGATTGTTGTACTACAACTAAACCTACTACACGGAACAAGTATCATATACAGGCAAGGTAGTCGGGTGGGTAGCATTATGGTTACTTTATCCCAAAGGTCGCGGGTTCGAATCCCGCGCAAGGCATAAGGTATAAACATGTACATTTGTCTTGGTCTGGATGTCTTCTATGAATAATAAGTATTTATTTACAAAGTTTATTTATTAGCAATGTAGTACTCATAGTAAGCTTTGTTTATTTAATAAGATATGAAGTTAAAAAGGACAATATATAGATAGATAACACAAAGAAAACTATGACATGAGAACTTCATCAATTTAGGTATAATCCATTCCAATATACTTGTGGCAAACCGAACTCTTTTTAAAAACCTCTTTGTAAATAGTTATTATGTTTCCTTTTTCTTTATGGTTTTTATATTCTATTTTACTGTCATTTCACTTTTTCACTTTCTCGCCATCGATTCATATTTTTCTATAATATAAGTTTTCTTCATCCCTGCCTCTTTTCCTAATCTTTCCATCCTTAGGCCGGATTCGACCAAACTTGAGTAAGTCTTTACTCGAGTGTAACTACTGCTTAATCTAAGAGTAAGCAGATTTTGCATTCTACCAACTACTAACCAAAGAATAAGATACTAACCAAAGAATAAGAATAAGAACTATACGCGAGTAAATATTTACACGGGCAATTTTGGCGGAGTAAAGGTTAATCAGAGAATAACAATTGTCAGAGCAGAGGTGTCACTTGTGAAAATAAGCTGTCAATATTTGAAATTTCACTGTATTATCCTACAAAATTGAATTGTTGCGTCATTCCAAGGCAAGCTAGAAGAAACAAATACAAAGATTTTTTGTCGGTTTATACATTCATTCATCATTATTTTTACTCCGCAGAATAACTATACCGAGTTTAACGTACTCCTCTAGTACACTGGAACGAAGAAGAAGAAGAAAACGTGAACGAAGATACCCAAGAGTAAATTCAAAGAGTAAAATTATTCCTGGAATAGTAACACTTGTGTAACTTTGTGTTTGGTAGAATCCGCCCTTAATAATTACTTGTCGCAAGATTTCCAGTGATATTCAACGATTATGTTTGAATAAGTTTGTTATACCTTATTGTGATAATATAAATAAATATAAAAAAACACACAGATTGAGCTAGTCACAAAGTAAGTTCGAAACTTGTGTCATGGGATACTAAATTTAACGATACTACCTATATTTTATAACAAATACATATATAGATAAGCGTCGAAGACCCAGGCCAATCAGAAAAAGTTCGTTTTTCATCATGGCCCGACCGGGACTCGAACCCAGGACCTCCTAGGTGGTGGTCTTCCATGGTAAGCATTACGCCACGGAGGTCGTCTAACACAATGTTATGTATTTTATCGTAATTAAAGTGATTTATAATAGATTCATGTTTATTTCATATCGATTTATATTTAAAATCAGACTTGTTCGGAGCTTTTGTGCCAAGAATAGTGGAAGGGAGTATACAAGCCTTGCTTAATTTGGGACTAGATGGCGTTGTGTGTAAACAAATGACAAAAGATACACAATGAAAACATGAAAATTTGTCCGTTTCTTTGGACAGACATATTTGAACAAGAATACCTAACGCAGCATAATAATGTTAAGTCGTGTTGTGAGTCAGGCAGAACCGGTTTCGAGATGCACTCTGAAGACTTGAGCAAATGTTGTAAGTACAGATAGCAGAAACATAATAATCAAATGGTAAAAACTGTGAAATGATTTAAAAAAGCATAAACTCGGGACTCTATACCCTGCATTTATGACTGTACTACACTTTAAAAGCATTTATCATCAAGCTAGTTCTCTCAGTAGGGTAGACAATGGAACTAAATTTACTACTAGGTACATAATATTATACTCCTTTGCTTATTTCACTCCGTCAAAACAGATTTGTACTTGAAAAGTACACATGTAGTTATTAACGAAATACTGTTCACCCGTATAGGAAAAACGAGATTTTGCGGGTTTATACCCGCATATATGGCATACTAACTGATGCCCGCGGTTATCCGCGGGCATCAGTTAGTATGCCATACATCTTTAAAAGCAATATGGTTAAAACAATGAACAAAAGTAACTTATTTTGAAATTAAAATATGAATAAAATTGAAGCTGTTAACGGTGTTTCTGCTCGTGACAGTATAACCTTTTATTCATGTGGAGAAGGGAGCTGTTGCATCCGAAGGCACTTTTAATGCACTAAGCGCAACTAGAATTGCACTAACAATTTTTTCTTGTATTCTTTTGAAGAATCCACAAATTATACGTAAGATGGAAAGGAAAAAGGAATCGCTTTTGATCATCTTTTGATTATATTTGAAATAAATTCAATGGAAGGAAAAGTTAATTGCATTTAAAACTTTATAGCATAAATACAAATCTATTGAAGAATTTAGGAATACTTGAAGAAAAGTGTTTCTTCAATTTCACTGTACTTGGCACAAAAGCTACAAACATATCCATATATGTATTTGTTATAAAATATAGTAATTGAGTTAGTATCCCATAACACAAGTTTCGAACTTACTTAGGGGCTAGCTGCATCTGTGTGATTTGTCCCAATATATATTTATTTATTATATTTAAAAAATCGTCTGTTTTATAACGTAATATCGATATGAAATAGACATGAATCTACACTGGGCGTCAAAAATGAGTAGTATAGTTTTAAAATTGAAATTACTCATAAACTATAGAAGTTAGAGTTTTGAAATAAAAAACAATCCTTAAAGACGATATTATGCATAAAGTTTTTATTAAATGAAATGAAATTGTCTTTTAACTTTTTTTTATTTCAAAGGTAGGTTTAGGAGATATTGCAATTTTAAAACTCTACTACTTATTTTTGACGCCCAGTGTATTACAAATCACTTTATTGCAATAAAACACACAACTTTGTGACCACAATAAGGTATGACAAGCTAATTCAAATACAATCGTTGAATTTCACGTATATTGGAATGGAATTTTGGAAAATTTGACAGGCCTGGTTATCGAGTGGCTAGCGTACGTAGTAGAGTCACTTTACCCTAAGGGCCGAAGGTTCGAATCCTGCGCAAGGCATCAACATGAACATGTCTTTTGCCTTAGGTAGGGTGTTTCTACGTATAATAAGTATTAATTTACAAAGAAATGGCGTAGTGTGATTTAAAAAAAATACCTTTAAGAATTTACTAAGCATGAAAACAACTTTAGAATCTACTAAAGAAAGTTAGGGTTAGTTTGATATGGCCGTAACCGGTTTTCTTTCACCATTTCTTTTTACCGGTTGCCATTTTGCTTGTGTCCGAAATGGTGGTAGTATATAACGTAGTTTATTTTCTTTATTTAAACAAGTTTTAAATGACAAGAAAAAGTGCCTGTGAAGGTCTAATTTCTGAAATAAACGATTTCATTTCATATGCTTGCCTTGCTCTGGCTGCCTTGTCGAGCATCACATATAACAATCTTGACAAGTTTTGGTACTTGTTAGGGACAGATAGCGTGACCCACGACTTGTGTAACAGCAGTGGTGTCGTGATTGTAGAACCGTAAAATTTAAATAATCTACGCACAATTTGGTATATGGATTTTGTTACGAAAGCTATTATAGGCTACGTGACAACAAAGTATTAGGAAACTTTACACGGTCTAATCATAGAAATTGAGACCTAAAAAATTGTTCTTTCATTACCTAATTCTTTCAATTAATAAACGATGCTGTGTTCATTTTACGCCTTTTTATAAGCAAAAAAGGCATTACTGCTTGTCCTAGGAAGTAGTGGGTTTCTGTCTGGCTCTACCTACTTAACTCTATGATATGAAAATAAATTCTTGCAAGCCTGCAAGTTCCCGCGTATTATAAATTTTCTTCATTAAATACTTCATTCATTGGTTAAAAAAGTAATGCTTGCTCTACACTCTCACGAAATTGAGCGAAAACGAGACAGAGGATCTTCGTCCAACATCGTCTTCAATTTTCCTTCGTGCCCAACTTCGTTATGCTTCAGTCAACTTTGCGAGAATGTAGAGCTAGCATAAGAAAATTTGACAGAAATGTATGTAGAGACGTGGCGGAACTTTGTAAAATCAGATAGAGTCATATATACAGAAGTAGGGGAACTTTATAATAAATAAATATCAATAATAAATATATAGGGATAATTCATACAGATTGAGCCAGCCCCAATGTAAGTTCGAAACTTCTGTTACGGGATACTAACTCAACGATAGTATATTTTATAACAAATACATATATAGATAAACATCCAAGACCCAGGGCCAATAAGAAAAAGTTAATTTTTCATCATAACCCGATCGGGGATCGAACCCGGGACCTCCTGGGTGGCGGTCTGGCGTGGTAACCATTACGCCACGCAGGTCGTCAAATAATAATGTAAAGAGTCATGAATAGTTATGATTCAATATTATTTATGAGCATTAAACTATTCTGTGACTTAAGAGGGCATAATGTAGGTACAGTCAACCAACGGAAGAAGTAATCAGAGCCGTAAATATATTATTCAAGGTAAAAAAAAAATGAATAAAGGTATTTACTCGAATTTTCATTACGGGAAAATTCCCGCCACACATCCCCACCCCTGCTGTGTTTCCTGTAAAGGCAGGATCGACAACGGCGACCTCAGATTGGCAATAAGCAAGCTTATTAACGTCCCAGGGGAGAAACTACAGCTGTCTTGGCACTCACAACGAAGTTAATCAGAGAGAAAATTAGACGGACTAGGAATAATAAAATTTTAATTTATCAACAGTACCTATTCATGCTGTACCTATGCAGTTACAAAGTTTCACAACGATGCTAGATTACATTACTATATTACAAATCCTTGTTCTTATTACTTTATTCCGATTACCTCTTGCATTCTTGACTGTAGGTACTACATGATTGATATTACTTTTCTCAGAATATATTATGGCATAAAGCTAACTTTACATTTAATTAAAGTGATATAAAGTATGAACAAAAACATGATGTCGCATTTGTAGTTTATGTATTTTATATTGAATATTGAGAAATGATACCGAGTGAGACGTGACTTGTGTTTCATCATAGTGCAGTATGACACGATGCATTGATTGAGTCATTAAAGACTGCAATATGCGGAGAGGAAAATCAGTAATTAGCCTCTCTGCCTAACATAAACACAAACATGAATTCACTTTTCTTCGTCTGTCCTACTAATATTATAAAGGCGAAAGTCGCTCAAATGGCTGGGCCAATATTTATGATATTTGGTATGTACGTAGCCGATACCTTGAATTAACACATAGGGTACTTTTTATCCCGAAAAGTACGCGATTCCTGAAGGATTTGGTCAAAATCTGATATAGATGGCGCTGGCTGTGCATAAAATTAAACGCGGGTAACACCGCGGGCAGCATCTAGTCTGTATATAACGCTCAATTCTTCTTTAGAAAAAATATTGCACGCATGACTTAACTTTCAATATAAAAGAACTCAAGTTCTGTATTTTTAAAATAAGAAATGAAATCAGTGAGTTGCCCAAAAAAGTTAAAGTTAATGACATATTAAATATTCAGCTATCATTGTCTAATTAAAAACAAAAAAATATATGCCTATATAAAAAAAGGTAGCTTTTGCAATAATTCAAACTGAAGTTGTTTAAAATTCAGCTATAGATTAGGGTCTAAGGACAAGTGAAGGGCAGGCAAGAGCACAAGTGCACACGCGCACATGCTGTTCATGTGGGTCATTGCTAAACATGAGATCTATTGCCCTAAAGTAATAATTGGGTTAAAACCAAAAGTGCAAATAGACTTAAAAAATCCTTACTACTAATCTGTGCTACTGTACCGTATTACATGTAACTTGTAAGTATGAAAGTCTGGAGGTATAGATGTTATGTTTGTTACTCTTTTACGCAAGAACGGTTAGATAGATTTACTTGGTATGTGCCACAGGTAGTATATAACACAGATTAACACATAGGATAACTTTTATCCCATATAGGTATCATTCTAGGAGTGGTCCTAAGACAGCTGTGGAGCTGTCTTTCTGAACGAATGTAATAAAAAAGATAAACGGAGTAGGAAGGGTTATAAGTACGCGCCTAAATTTGGGCTCACAGCACATGAGTTGGTTTTATTTACTCATGTGCTCACAGTTTAGAAAACAATTGAAAATCGATTGTCGTTATGCACTGAGTAATATGTATAAGTTTCGATCTTTGTTTTACGTCTGCGCGAGCCAGCCGTGTTGGCGACTAGTATAAACGTGATGAAATGTGACGTGTACAAAAAATAATTAGCTTTGTGGTATTTCAAATTTACGAAATTATTATGTAGTAGGGTAAACACGTCTATTGACAGATGAGGTGCGCCCATAATATGTCTTGTGGGTAATTATGTAATTTTGGTAGAAATGCGGAGGCCGGTCCGGTGACATGACCGCATATGGTGAGGTATGTGTGATGTAATGGACCACTTTCCCTGTGACTCCTAATAAACATCTTTTTATCTTGTATAAGTAAATGAGACTTCTATGTCAATACAGGAAACTAATTAAAGTTTTTTTTTAGTCATTGCGAAGAATGCTTCAATTTAGCTTGTGTCATATAAAAAGTTTATTACGTTTATTCCTAGAAGTTAGACTTATTTTGTTTTTGTAAAATTAATATTTAAGAAAACCTATATTTTGCTTAATGCTTTGCTTTATATATATTTTATATTACTAAAGAAATAAATATTAATTCGATAATGGCCGTTTTCTTCCAATAGAAATAATTATTCCTTTAAAAAAATGTCAGAAACAGGGAGCGGGAGCTAGTCAAGCAAGAGAGCGAAGGCGCGTTTCTATTCCATTTTATATGAACGATTTCAAATAATATTTAATGAAATAAATAAACTGTGTGGGTAAATTTTCACTCTTCAAATAGCAACTCATCAATCAACAAGTAAAAAACGCGAAGAAATTAATGAACAATGGTTCAATTTTACTCATTACTGGGAAAAAATATTTTGTGCGGTTATTGTCCTATTATATTGGCGCATTGTTTTATCGACAAGAAATACAACAATAAGTACAATGTAATTGATGAAAACAAACACTATATACACCTAATTAATATTAAGTGATGCCGTCTCTACACTCGCGCGAATTTGAGCGAAATCGAGTGTGGATGGCCTCTTCGTCCCACTTCGTCTTTAGTTTTCCTTTGTACAAATGTAGCAATATCGTAACGAGATAGAAACATGATTTTGTAAATTCTTACTTAGCCCAGTGCTCGGTTTTTAGGGTGGCTAATTATCATCGCAAACCCTATGGATGTCTTTTGACATAACCTCATTGTTAAAAATATATAAAGTTACTTACCTTGATTTTTGGCTTCTTCTAGGAGCGACTCCGAACTCCGAACCACAATGTTGTAATAAAATTTCTTGAGATACGTTTTATGTATGAATGCCATAAAATAAAAGTTGTGGTATAAAAAACCAAGTTGTGCTGCTCGTCCGTTTGTGTAAACGTATAAAATAACATAAAAATAATATTATAATACTTTATTACAAAACTTTTTCGTTTCTGTATGTTACAATACAAATTCATTCTCGATTTTAATACAAATGCCCCATCCTTCGTTTCCTATTTACATTTTAATGGCAACATTATTATTAATTATGTTTACGTATTTTAAATAAACTTAATAATAATCTATGACAATTTTGTAAAATTCAAAGCCTTACTATACCAAAACGAACTAACATAAAATAATATACATTTTTTGGTACAAAAGAACTTCCATTTAAAACTAAATACCTAAGTTAAAGCTATGAATCTCTAAAACATGACTAAAATAAACAGCTGAGACATTTATGTACATGAAAATATTACTTTTTGATTTTGATTATTATTATAATAAAATATATGTTTGCGAAATGTTTAAATAGAATTTTAACACCTTAAATATAAATTGTGAACACTAGAGAAGCTTTTAAAGCTTTCAAAATTAACGGACTCAACGTAACTTTGTAAAAGAAAAACTATAATTTTAATCAGTCGATCAGTATTATTATGGCCAGATTGACTGGTAACGACCAGTTAACCAAACAATCGGAAAATTAAGTGTCTTCTGGTGTCGGAGTAGTTGTCAAATTTTTCCTCGGTACAAATGCAGGCCTGAATTTATTGATCGGCCTTATTGGTTTAAAGAACAATTTTCTCTCTGTTGTAGTTCTTGGTGACTCTGTAGTAAACGTCTTTGCTTTTGGTGTACTCTTTCTAACATCTACAGGGACATTCTGACTTCTATTACCTGTAAATCTAGATTTGCTAGGAACAAATCCAGTTGTTTTGTTAGCTTTAGCTCCTGAATTTAAAACGGTTGTGTTTATTTTTTTAATAGTACGGGGTATTGGTCTTGTTATGTTCGATGGTTTAATAATGGGTCGTCTTGGGAATGCGAATTTAGACCGCTTTGTATCTAGTGGGGATGATTTCTGTGTAGTTGTTTCATCTGGAATCGTCTCTGTTGTAGTGGGAACTTCTGTAGTTATCGTTGTGGTTATGGGATCGGTAACGAATGTAGTAGCTAGTGTAGTTGTTAAAATTTCCACAATGGGACTAGTAGCGATACCTTGTGTTGTACTTGTTGTTGATACTACTATGTTGTTCTCAGATGTCTTTGGTAGCACTGAAACGCTAATTGGATATTTTATAGTACTTTCTTCTGCAACAGAACCTCCATTAAACTCTTGTCCTTTAGCGAATGTAATTATACTTCGTCCAGATTCAGGTTTTATGAGTTCTAATTTTACTATATTGCCTTCTTCCTTCTGCGTAGGTAATGACGCTGAATATACGACAAATGGTTGGCTTTGACCGTTGACTTTTCTCGCCATTAAAGGTCTTTCAGTTTTAAATAAGGCCTCTAATGGTAATGTAGATGGGTCTGTGAGCGTGGAACGTGGTGTTATTATTTGGAAACTTTTAGCAGATTTGGTTTGTCCAGATTTTTCAGTTTCATATGCCGCTGGTACAAACTGCCAGTTCGATTGATTTGACTCATCTATTTTATCAGATTTCTTTTCATCATTAACGTAACTTAGGAAGTCATCTCCTGGGATATGTTCTACATGACCTTTCGTCTTTATATCACGATCGGTTTCTTTAAGATGTCGATATCCTTCATTGATACTTTCAGAAGCGACTAAATTCTCTTTGGGCGCATCAGCAAAGTTAGATAAAGCTCTCGCATTTCTTGCTTCATCAATACGTATAAGATTGTCTGGTAAATTTTCTACAGGGTAAACATGTCCCAATTTTGTTAAATATATGGGTATGTCATCTTCGACTATTTTAATAAAGCTGAATCTA
Source organism: Endotricha flammealis (assembly GCA_905163395.2). Classification (NCBI taxonomy): domain Eukaryota; kingdom Metazoa; phylum Arthropoda; class Insecta; order Lepidoptera; family Pyralidae; genus Endotricha; species Endotricha flammealis. The sequence goes on along the minus strand of LR990864.1, from coordinate 14,559,926 downwards.
CTAACTTCACCAATTTTGTCAACTACAGGTTTCTTTTCGACCATAATTTTGCCTTCTTCGATAAGTGTAGTTTCATTGTTTTTATTTAAACGGTGTTTATCTAATTTTGAGTTAACTTCAACAACTCTGCTGACTGAGAATAATTTATCAAATTGGGTTTTGACAATAGGAGATACTGGTGCATTGGTTGTAACTTCACGTGACGGCTCCGTAACGGATTCTGTATTTGGCGTATCGGTTTCAGTATTCGTACTAGAATATTGTGTCGTTGGATAATTAGTTGTTTGACCTGTATATTCCAAATATTCGTCGTCATCAGGATTTGTTTCCATAGCTTCATAGGTAGTAGTTTCATTTTCTACGATAGTTGATGTAGCATCTTCAGGAGAATTGTCAGATAAAGTTGTACTTGTTGCTTCTGTCATTGACAAATAATCATCATCAACAGTAGCCATTTCCGTACCTGCGTAGGATATAGTTGTACTAAATTCTTCTGTTGCTGTGTCTGTGGTTGACTGCGTTATATTTTGAACATCTTGTAATTTAGGTGTTGCATTAACAGGATAATTATAACCTTGTGGAACATTTTGCACACGCTTTTTAGTATCAGCGACCGGTTTGTTCTGCCCAAATCTGCTTAATACAGCTGTTCTATTTTGTGTAGGAGATAATGGTTTTCTTGGCGAGTCAGTTGTAGACGTTGCTCTAAATGTATTAGAATTGACAACTCTAGGTTTATTGTATGGTTTTCTTGAAGTTGTCGTGTATTTGTTTTCAGGTTTTTCTTCTTCAACATTATCATCAGTATCTTCCTCAGAAACAAATTCTTCTTCGTCTTCATTAGGGTTGGCACTAGGTTTTCTAGGGAATAATTGTCCGGATGGTACAAATACTAGCTTGTTTTCTGGTTCTTCTGATTCAATCAAATCATCGTCTTCTTCTTCTGCTTCTTCTTCAGAGTACTCTTCCTCTTCTACTTTAGGCGTAGTTCTTGCTGTTGTGTAAGGTCGCCTTGCTGCTGATCTTGGTGTAAATAATGGTCTTCTAGTTGTTGAAGGTCTAAACGAATCTTTATCTGTTGAAGAAGGACTAGTATATACGCCAGGGTTGTATTTACGACTGAAAGTTCTAATGCTGGATAGTACAGATGGCTCTGTTGAAGATGCGAATAATCTCTTTGCTGGTCTGTAAGGTAATCTAGTTCGTGGGGTAATTGGTGTTGATTGTGTAGTAGTGGTTGTTGTAGTTTCTGCTTGAGGTTCTTCTGCAAGAGTTGTAGCGTCATTAGAAGATATTCCGGCTTCTGATAAGTCTACTGATTTTTGATCATTTCCTACAACTATTTTAGGTTTACTGTTTTCTTCAGATTCCTCAGGTTTTTGCTCATTATTGGCTTCTGTATTAGTTGTCTGAGGGTTATCATTATTTTCAGTTTGTTTGTTAGCTTCCACAGATTCAGCCGGTTTTTCGGATTCGCTGTTATCACTTTCGGAAGCAGCATCTGTAAATACTGAAAGTTTTTCTTCTTGTTTCTCTTCGGATTTATTATCTGTTTCTTTGTCTTTATGCAAATCAAGGCTACTTTCTACTTCAGGAATAGTTTCTTTTACATTGTCTCCTTCATATATTAAAGCTTCCGTTGTAGACGCTAATAGTGATGGTATTAACGTTGGTCTTGTTTTCTCACCATAATTAAATACTGCTTCGGTAGTAGAATCTTTACGCACAGTATTAAGTGATCCTACAGATTTAGCTATGATTTCTGGTTCCGGTTCACTAGGTCTTATTATCTTGCGAATGATTTTACGCTTCCTCGGTGCAGCTGTCGTAGCTTCTTCAGCAATGTCACTTGAATTTACTTCTGTAGTTGATGATGGTAATCGTCTTATTACTTTAATTCTCCTCCTACCAGAGTCATTTATGGGTATACTTTCTGTTGAAATTGTTTCAGAAGTACCAACAGGTGCTCTTAACTTTTTAATAACAATGCGTCTTTTAGGTGGCTCCTCTATAGCTTCATTATTTTCGTCATGTTCTTTCTCTTCTATTGCACTCTCAGATAGTGTAATATCATCATGTTTATTTTCATTATATTCTTCTTCAGTAGGTGACGATAAAGTTTGTGGAGTTGTTGTTTGTCGAGAAAGAGGGAAAGGTAGTTTTCGACCTTGAATATTATTTAAGGTTGGAGTCGTAGGTCTGGTTCTACCAAAAGGTAAGCGAGGTGGATGTGTAACTGTGGTCGTGTCTTCATTGTCTTGTTCAACAGGTACGTCTTCAATAGGTCTTTTAGCGAAAGGACGTGGTGTAAATCTAGAAAACGTGGGTCGTCTTTGAACGGGCGCTGCCTCTGTGGTAATGTCTTCAGGTTCATTAGCAATTGTGGATGAACTAGGCGTGAATCGGCTGCGTCCTCTAGGTGGGAAGCTTGGACGTCTAACATCAACCGTAGCTGCTGAACCTTCACTATCTGCAACTCTAACGGCAACTGTAGAAGTTCTAGGGCGAAAACGTCTATCAGGCCTCTGGTTAAAACTTGTTCTTGGAACGAACTGTGGAGTTACATTTTCAATAGGCGATGTTGATATGAATTCATCAATCGAAATGTCTTCTACTTTGTTCTCAACGGTAGACGTTCTAGGACGAAAACGTCTTTCAGTTCTAATACCTGGTTTAGTTCTTTGAACAAACTGTGGAGGTTCATTATCTATCGGCGTTAAAGAAAATACTTCATCAGGACTGATCTGTGGTCTATATTGTCCTCTTGAAATAGGAGAGGCTGCAGCGGGCAATGAGTCATCATTTTGTGCGGGTCGTACCCTAACTCTTTTCCTTCTAACTATTTGTGCTGCACCCTCATTTACTTTATCATCAATAATCTCCCGACTGTTTGGTGTAGTCGATCTGATTTTTCTTGAAACCTCATTAAAATCGTTTGAGTCCGGTATTTCGTTAGGCTTTGGTAACCGTCGGCGACTTATATAAGTATAATTCCTAGGACTCACCTGGCTCGAAGTGAAAGGTGCTAATGTTGTGGATCCTCGTCGACGAAGAGGTACTTGTCTTGGGGTTCCAGTTGAGGCGGAGAAAACGGAGGGACCCTCCGTAGGTTTCGAAGTCGTGGTAGGTTTCGTAGTGGTCGAAGTAGTTGTGAGAACGGTGGTCTCAATATCTTGTACTGTCGGAGTTTCAGTTTCAGTTGCTAGTGTTTCAGCTTCGGTAGGAGGAGGAGAGTTCAAAAGTGATGATATTTGGACAGCAAGGACAGTAGTGGGTTCAGGACTGGCTAAGCCTTCAGGAGGAGGAAGAGTGGTAGACCGAGCTCTGACGATCGATGTGTATTGAGGTTGTGACGATATTTCTCTTTCTAGCGCTGTACCTTGTAATTCGTCATCAAGTTCTGTGTTTACGTACCTGTAAACAAAAACAAATATTTATTGTACTTATTATGTAGAAGTTTAGAATTTAAGACCGCTTTATGAAAGTTTCTACGTTAATACAGTTTTATACAGTTAGTTATTTAAGCTACTTTTTAATATATCTATTATTTTGTCGAAAGGCTATTTCCCTTTTAATGTAAGTTAACTTAATTAAAATTATTATCGATAAACAAAGTCGCGCGCGACTCCAGTTGCATACAGTAAAGTGGTGGTCGATATAGTATCATGGGACAGTTTAAGAAGAAATGAACGAATTTATTCGGATGTAGAGAGCGTCGTGTGAACACAGGTAAATGAGAGTTAAATAACACTTACGGTGTCGTGGTCTCTTCAGTGGTAGGTCTTTGTCTCCGAATGGTGACGTATTCTGGAGTGTTCTCTCTCCTAGCACTCAGAATATCCAGGGCATTGGGCGTCTCTGCCACCGTAACGTATGTTTCCGAACGTTCAAATAAGGCATTCCTGTAAACGATTAAAATAAAATTACCAACTTTAAATACCTATTTGTGACTAACTTTGTTTTCAATAAAAGGAGGACCGGCAAAAATGGACGCTGGCCCTGGAACGAATAACGATGAGTGATAATGTCATTGTAAAGGCATTTTTATTCTCTACAACTTTTATTATGGCGGCAAAGCTTGAATTGCTGTGGGAAAAAGTTATAGCTTACACCATATACTTAAGTAATACTTTCAAAATGCATCCCCTTGTGACGTTAGGTCAAAATGTCTGAAAATTTGTGCCGTTATTATGTATCGTGAATATGTAGGAGACGGCAATGTAGGCACTTTAGCCAGTTTTAATAAAAGAAATCACATACCTTGACGCAGTGTCGTCAGCAGTATCTGAAGTGTACGTTGGCCTTGCTCGACGTATATTAACATATTGCAAAGTCTTGGAGGTAGTTCCCAAAGCCTCTTCTTCTACTAGTCTAGCTCTTGAGGCTGGCTTGACTTCAGTTTCCTGCTCATCTTTAGCCTCTTCCACAGTCTGAGTGGAAGTTGAAGCAGATGGTCTGAATCTATTGATTGTTGTGTACCTGTTTTTGGAGTAGTACTTATGAATTGAGTGTAATATAAAAGAAAAATAATTTGTACCTATTTCAAATTGAGTAATAATTTTAAATGACACAAATGTTGTCATTTTTATGAACAAATTGTCAACTTATTAATTGGGCTTTTACATGAGAAGTGGCAGGCTTATATGCATTTCCTAATTTCAAAAAAATTTAATAGAACTGTCAAATTTATATCTGAAATTTCACGTCAGCAGACTGTTACAAATAACGCAAAAACGCATCCAAATAACGCAAAATAAACAAGCAGTTGCATTGATAGGTAAAATGCTGGCGAAACTACCTCCCAGTCATGCGACACTTGACAATGAGCAAGACAAATGAAATCTTTATCTTATGTATGACGTACAAAAATTATAAGTAGGGAGAGTAAAGATATTGTCTTCTCTCAGTCTTTTATGTTGACTGTAAGTAATAATAATGTTTTACGCACTGAGGTCGGTCTTTTCGTAGTAAAACATCTTTATCGGCAGCCGGTTGCAGTCCAGCGTTTTGAGGACCTCGTCGGCTGTTAGCAGCAGAACTCGCTTCTGGAGCTGTAGCACCGCCGAACCTGGGTAAAATGAAACTTGTTATAGTTCCCCATATATTTGTGTACCATATTTGTTATAAGTTACATAGTAAGCGATGTGTCGTGATTTAAATATAGCCAGCCAGCACAGCACAACTAAGCCAACTAGCCAGTTTCTGAAGGGAATTTTTAAAGTTAACGAGAAAGTAAAATATAGCTGTCACTGTCAAATTAAAGAAGAAAGAAAGAGACAGTTGGAGACTTTATGTTGTATTAAAATTAAAATGCTTTTCCGATAGTACTGCAGGCTCTTTTTGGACAGATACACTTTTGCTGCATGTATGTACCTACGTAAGTAGTCAAAATATACTCACTTGTTCTTTCCCCTGGTCCTCTCCAGGACCTTGTACAGTTTCTTGTTGATGTTGAGTGAAGATGCAGTTGAGGACGGCGTGCCATCTGTACTGGACGTCTCTGAGAGTCGCAGATGTTTCTCGAGCTGTTCAACGCCACCTAAATAAATATTTTTATGAATATTTTATCGGATAAAAATAATAAGACAATGGTTTAAGGTTTTTAGAACTTAAACTAACACCATTTCAGAAATAAAAGCAAAATGGTCACTGGTACCTAAAAAGACATAGAGAATGTGGCAAATACGTTTCAAACTAATTGATTTTATTACTAACCGACTTTCTTGATGAGATCGATTAATTCCTTGATAACTTTTGGATCTTCAGCTTCGATATCAGCTGCATCTATCTCGTCATCGTATTCTTCTTCCTGTAAAAATATGATTATGTTTCAAAACGAGAATATTCATTTTATTATGTTCATTAACACGTTTTTTTGCTCTTATAGGCTTGTAGGCGTTCAATGAAAGTGTCCATCCGAAAGAACGAAACACGTAGTCCTGCCAAAAAAGACATTACTAGTTAGAATAAGGTTCAAAACGTCAGTCCGTATTTTCGGAAATTCCTTTCATGGTTGGCCCGCTTTTTGGCGGTTTTTCTACTAAGGGAATTGTATCACCTCTTTTGAATAAAATAGGGTCGTGTTTAAAATCCGAGTCGCACTATACGGTCTAAAGTCTATTATGTAAAAAACTAAACATGTTCGCACACAATACGGTAGGCATTAAGTGTGAACGATGAGACCCTTAAGATTAGGTTAGTCGATTACTTAATTACATCTCAATATAACCAACCTCGGGTTCGGGTGTAGTGGTTGTAGTTGTCGTCGTCCTAAACAGCACTGAGTTCTTGGTACTCAGTTTGATAGGCCTCTTGGCGGTGGTGCTGGTGGTGCGGGGGGGGCTGGTGGGCTTGGGGGGGGTCGCCTTCGTGGTGGCGCTGGGCTTCTTGCAGAGCACGTTGCGGGCGAAGTCGCACGAGTCAGCGGCTTTGTTAAAGAAGAGGCCTGTGGAGGACAACCAACATTTTGAGACATGTTATTTGTAAAAACATAAATATGCCCAAACCCCTTAAAAAAAAAAGATAAACCAAGAACTAAGTACAATCTGTTTTATCACTGTCATTCTTGAGGAAAATTTAATGAAGAGCAAAAGTGACAAAAGAAGGCTTAAAAAAGCCTTCGCCGATTTGTAATTAACAAAAGGGTAAAAATTACTTTAGATTCAGTCTAGGATATACGTGAGACTTTAATAATATTTACCAGAAGGACATGTGAACTGGTGAGCCACGATGCCAAGGTTGGACGGGCCGGAGTCGAGACACCAGAAATATTTCTTGCAGTCGCGCGGATGAGGGAAGAAACCTTCATCAGTACACTTGAAGTCTGTAAAATAAAAGAGTAGAAACTAAATTTCAAATGTCAATATTTTACTAGTGACCTACATATTCGGAATATCTAGAAAACTTTCCCAGAAGTGACAGACCGCTCTATGTGTTTCTATAAAAATTCCTTGCACGAACAAATTTCCTTACGATTACCCGCTAATTTTTCTAAGATGTTTCTGATAAACTCGTCGTGTTTTAAAGATGTATTCCATTTTTTTCATCAAAGATTTCTTTACTTTCGAGGTCTCATATTTTGATTATTGTCTCTTGTTCGAGATTAAACCGATGAACTGATAGTATAATATAATTTACCTGAGCCTGGGTCAGGAGTGGTGGGCGGTTCCGGTGTCACGATGTTCCAGGCTGGTGTAGTGGTGAGGGATGATCCGCTCTTGCGCTTGCTACTCAAAGTCCTGTAAAATAATGAATAAGAGTTAAAGTTTACAATTGCTTTTAATTTAAATATGACTACTTAAATTCTTCAAAATTTTGCTCATTTAAAATAATACGTAAAGAAAGATTCTATGTTTTTCTCTCTAAATTGGTGCTACTAGGGCAAAATTGATAGTAGGTAGTTAGTAATCTATTTTTTATTGGACGCTTGTAGTGTGTTCGTCTGAGGAGTACCTACTACTATACTACAATTGGGAGAGCGAAAGGCTCTCACCGCTTATAGCCCTAGGTTACAATAACCTATTTGTCAAGATTCTCCCCATGAGGGTTCTTGAGAAAGTTATGGTTTAGTTTGATGATTCATCTGATTGTAGAGGTAAAAAAATTGGTTGTAAGATTTCTCATAATATTATTTACGTATAATATTAACAATTTGTACTTCTAATTACAAAATCAATTAGTTCATTCTTACTTGGCAGCGGATGGTTTACTGGTCGTAGTGGTTGTGGTACTGGTGGTACGTGGTCTATTCCGTCTCTTTGCGCTGGCACGTGTTACCGACTGAGATCTTTCTGTTACGATTGCATTGTCCGTGGCACTGAAATTAGAATATAACAAATTATTTTATTACCGTCATTACTATCAGTCTTAATAATAGATGCGCAAAAATTATATTAAGTCTAGATCTATCATTTTAATTGTGCTTTGTTGCTTTGTTTGATCATTTATTTTAATTCTGCAGAAATAAAATTAGTTCTAAAGTCGATGTTATTCTTTTACGCGACATTGGGGAGCCTGGTGTACTGAGATACAAGCCGTGCTTAGTTCAGTCATAAGTCTCTCACAATGGTTCACATACAATAATTACAATAAAATTATGTCAATGAATTCTACTGGGATCAGAATCAGAATAAATCATGAATTTACTTACCCAAGTTTAACAATATATGCTTCTTTCGCAGCTTCGATGAGCGGGTATGGTTTGCCATGACAGTTACCTCTGAAGTCATCGTTGTCTATTGACCAGAACATAATACCTGAAAAAAAAACAATTTCAATTATTTACTACTCGACCAACTACTTGACCAATTTGTTTCATTTAAGAAGCTTTACAGCAGATGTCCTATTCTGTGCGCACTCCTATAGTTTGTATCTCAATTAGTCTGGATCCAGAGCAACCTTTCAAAAAAATCATTAAAAACGTCTCCTCAATTTTCCTTACCCCAGCGGCTGTTTCGTACACAAAAGGTTTCCATTATCTTTCTAGCCGCAAGCAACCGAGTTCCATATTAACCTAACAATTTTGTCACTTGAGTCTTCTCTATGTAAACAGTTTAACCAGTCAAAAGATCTAATATTAAAAATATTTTCGAACTATTAATTATACTTTGACACATACCTCCCAAGCCGTTTTCAGCAACGTATTCCGCTTTCCTCTTCACCATCTCGATATCATCATAACCGACCCACTGGTTGCCACGATACGCCACTGGTCCCATCGCCTTAGGGTTGGGGTTCATTACATTCCATGGTAGATCTACTTCAGAAGAATCATCTTCCTCGGAGTCTTCATCATCGTCTTCCGACCTGCGTTTCCTTTCTTTCGGTTTTAAAGCTTCGCAGATCTGGAAGAATAGATTTGGGGTTATTTATGGACAACCTACAATAAATTACAATTAATCTTTTTAAATTACTATTGCTGTTTTTAGAACGTTAGGTATTTCTATCTACAACAGCTAATTAAAATTGAGATGTTCTTATTTCTAATTAAATTAGTGGATAGCACTAATAGATAACAGAATATAAATAAATTCTTGACTCTTTTATAAATAACAAGAACAATCAACATGATCCATGTTTCAGAAATTTAATTTAAAAAGAAAAGAGTATCTGTTAATTTATTTATTTATTTTTATTATTTTTCTATCCTAAGATTTCCTCGCCTGTTGTACTTTTCTTTCCACTGCGTACTATTATTGTTGTTATTTGAGTGCAACAAAGAATATTATTAAATTGATGTTCTATTGTTAAGAGAAGTACGTTAGAACTAAATAATTATACCTCATAATAAGCCAAGTATCCCTTCTCCCTGGTGGCATCGCCCTGTTCACCAGGACCGTCAGCAGGTGAGCCAATCTCCACAGCGTCAGGGTTGAACAGCGTGTAGGATCGACCATAAGTGGGAATGCCCAACACCAACTTGTCCGGATCGGCACCATTCTCAATGTAAAATTTGATTGTGTAATCCTGAAAATAAATTATAGACGATGAAGTTAACATTTTTTATATAGATATGTTGGTATGCTTAATTACTGTAATAAACCAACATCAGCTCAGACGAAAGGTTTATATTAAGAATTGACAAGAAACTGACAAGTGGTTTCGCTAAAACTTGGAGGTGGTCGCATGATTTTGTTAGGGAATTTTCTTCTATGTATACGTATGGAAGAGAATTAATAACAAAAATATGATGAAATTTTAACTTTTATTAAAATTGACCTCGAGTTTTTTCGATAACTTATAAGTAGATCAGCAATTGGTTATCCACACGCACTTGAAAAAACCCAGCACAAAATCGCCGACAAGTAACTTCCTAGTGAATGCACTAAATTCATAAAAACTTACAATATTCAGTTCGTTATCAACGCTGTACTCGTTGGCTTCTTCCAGAGGATAGAGAGGCGCGTGGTGGTTCACTGATGGCTCGAAGGCAGAATGATAGTCATAGGTAAGTAGGTTCATCCAATCCAGGTACCTGAGAAGTAAGATTATTTATATGTTTAGTATGTATCTCCATATTGAGAACCAAGTAATTGGCTTGCACTTCTTAGCTTTAAATGTAAAAAGAACGTGTTTCTTATTTCGTAACTGGGTTTCTTTTGCCATTTCTTTTTATAGTGGTCATTTTATTTTGTTTGACGATAGTAGTTTATAGAGTAGCTTATTTAATAATAAAATCAATCCTAACTATCCTAATCCTAACTACTATTATAAATGAGAAAGTGAGTTTGTTTGTTTGTTATTCCTTGACACGGCTTGACTAATCAGCCGATCGTTATGAAAATTTGTATACATATTGTCAGGGGTGCAGAGCCCAACATGGCTACTTTTTATCCGTGAAAGTATGTCATTCCAATGGAAAAATATTTTTTCTACTATAGATGGCGCTGCAATTTCATTTGCCGGCCGACAGATGGCGCCACAAGTCGCGCCGCTATGTATTGCTTTGTTGTCAAACGAGATTTATCATTCGCAGTTACCGGTCAACAGATGGCGCCACAAGTCACGCTATGGGTTGTTTTGTTGACAAACGATATCTTTTTCATAAAATTAACCGCGAGCGAAGCCGCGGAGTAAAGCTAGTTATGTATAATAAGTAAAACATGACAAGAGAACGTGCCTGTGAAGGCCTAGTCTCTGAATAAAAGATTTTAATTTCATTTCATTTTTTCCGGTTCCCTGTTTTTTGTTCCTGTGATTTAAATCAAAACTTAATTATTAAGACATTTTATTTTAACTTATTAATTACAGTAACTATTGCTTAATTAATTCGCAAGGTTTAATTATCCAAATGTAAAGAATTTACGTTGTAATTTAAGTAATTAACGTTTAAAAAGTACGAAAACATAACTTTCATTGTTTTGTTTTTATAGTTCGTTTCATAAATGCAGTCTCTAAAAAATGAAATCTATACAAACAAAGACTAGTTTAGGCCGCGTTTTCGCTCGTATAATAGTTAAGTCAGTCAGTCAGTCAGGACTTGGAATTTTATATATATGTATAGATTAAACAGATTAGACACACTTTAACGCAAATAATCTCGCCGACGTGGTTTTTGTTCGTAGCTGGAGGAGGCAGACAATCTGCCATTTGTAGGTATATATCTTTTTTTATGACAGAGAAGGTGAAACGAGCTGGGTCACCTGATGGTAAGCAATCACCGCTGCCCATGGACACCCACGACTACAAGATCTTGGACGCTTTGCCTACATATGAAGAAATGAAAAAGGAAGTACGGGCGAAGGAAAGTGAAAAAGAATATAAATACAAAATATAAAAAATAAAAGTGAATGTATTACATAGGTATCAATGAGCACACCGTGTCTAATCAATCAGGACCCTAAATATTTCTGTGGTCCATTTGTCACCACAGAAGGTCAATCGTGATGTCATTAAAAAATGACCACTAACCACGACCAATACAGGATCCCGCTCCTTGAGTCATCGTGAAGGTAGGAAACCGGATCCAGTTGCTTCTAAGACGGCTCCGTAGACCTTGGCCTTTACGTTCACATAACGGGTTGTGAATTTGAAGATATAGATGTAAGATTATTTTTATATGTAGATACGATGACGTCATTGGTTCATAGGGCCTAAACACTGATACACTTGTGGCGTGGCGCGTATAATTTGTCATTCAGACGATCGGCACTTGTTCAAAGTCAACACAAGATAGACGACACGGTTGCGGTTGTGCACTCGTCTGAGTAAGCCCTTAGTTCTTGGTGTGCACGGTAGATATTTTTAATTTATCTTAGCCTGTGTTACTAAGAAACAGGGTTTCGGTACAGACAAACCTGTGGGGGTACTAATTGGTGCAGTAATAATATTTCTATGTATCTTATAGAATTGATATACTCTTATTATAGAAACACGTAGAATGTACAACTGTTTAAAAGTGATCGCAACTTATAAACCGTTCTACATTGTACCTGTTTCGTTATGCGTTAAAATCCTGCACTGATCCGTACCGAAGGTTGTCTTTACCAGAAACCTGTTTCAAGCATCCTAATTCTTCACATCCGACAGGCAGTTGAAGAAATTAACACATACAAATAACTATCAATTTTAATAAATAAAGCCGTATGGCATAATAATAAGACTTTGCCATTGTGAAACGTACCTTCTTAACGAGTAATCATCTTAAAAAGATCAACAGTCAATTATTCTCTAATGTAACCCCATTAAATGCTTTACCACCACAAAACCCACAAAGCACGCTCCATATCTTGCGCACAATGATGGCTACCTCAATGCTCTGCTTGTGGTCTAATGAGCGTTGCGCCATGCATTTGCATACTGCAATAATGCTGCAATATATAAAACATTTTTTCCGTCTTCCGGTACCGCATTGTTTAGAATTTTTATTTATTTATCTTTTTAGGGTACCTGAAGGGTGCCATCGGAAACCTATTACTAAGACTTCGTTTTACGTCTGTCTGTCTGTCACTAGTATCTCATGAACCGTGATATCTAGACAATTTTCACAGATGATGCATTTCTGTTGTCGCTATATGTGTATAGACAATTAATGATCAAACGAACTTACCTGTACGTGAAGTTCGATCATAATTATATGAGCAACTTAATTCGACGCGATTAATTTGTTTACGATTTGTAGTCGAGTTTCCAGGATTCACCTTCACACGTTTGTTTAAAGTAGGGAATTTTTGTAAACCCACTGGCAACACCATTCCCCACCCCACACTGCCGGCGCAAGCGGTGCGGCGCGGCGTCTTCATTTTGTTCAAAGAAATCCTCACCCTATTCTAAATACTGACCAATGCTTTTCACAAGTTTTGGGTGGGATCTGGGTGGGATATTATTAATCGCGTCAAATTAAGTTGCTCATATAATTATGATCGAACTTCACGTACAGGTAAGTTCGTTTGATCATTAATTATATATTCACAACTTAATTCTTAGCGATTAATTTGTTTACGATTTGTAGGATGTTTAGAGAATGAAAACAAAGTTGTGAAAATCATGTTTTATTAAACTGACAATTTAAATAACAACAACAATTTAACGGATTTAACTAATTGTTATTAACCACATGTTGATTAGAAAGAATGGCCTGACAAAAGTTGTCATTACTGATAGTAGGCCGATTATAGAAATTTGCGAAAACTGAAGAGGATTGACTCCACCCAGCAGTTTTTCGGATTACATCTAAGCTAACTCCTAATGAGTTAGCTTTGGAGGTGGCTGCATGCCGAGTACTATGCGCTGTAAATATCGATGTATCTAAGCCACTGCTTTTTAACGTCTCCTTAATCCATTGGCTTAATCTTTGTGATGAAATATTACGATAGGGTTTTCGGAAGCTAATTAACAAATGTTCCTGATCTGAAGTGCGAAGAGTACTTGTTTTTTGAATGTATGTCAATAAACAGCTAGCAGGACAAATACGCGCGTTTTCATTAAAAAATGATAATTTTAAAACTGGCTGTTCAGAATTTGTACTGGATGTTTTTATTCTATCTGGGATTTTTATTATGACTTCGTTATTCTGTGTTACATTAATATTACATAGTTTAATCATAGACAGTGTCTGTACTCGGTGTGCAGTCACGAGTGCTAATAAAGTTGTCAACTTTTTCGATAATGTTTCTAAATCTAGCGACTCATTGGGCCATTGATTACTTAAATAGTTCAAAACGATAATCGGATCCCACGTGATATTGTATTTAGGGGCAGTAGGCCTAAGATGAAAAACTCCCTTCATGAATCGCTTTACGCTGTCTTCATTAAGATATGCTGGTCCCAATAACAGGGATATTGCAGCTTTATGAGAATTAATTGTGCCGTATTGCGCTCCGTTATCGAAAATAGAAGACAAAAAATTTATTACGTTAGCTACTGATGGTTCTAGATAATTTATGTCATTAGACTTACAGTAATTGATCCAATTCCTGATACAACCGTTATACTGCTTATACGTATTATCTGTAAGGGACGCCATTATAATCTCAATTGATTTATTAGTTAAGGATCTTTGTGATAAAGATGTCCTGATAATTTCACGGCAACCATGGTAAGCGTCTGGCTCAAGTTGTGGGACGATCTGAAAGGAGATTTCAATAAATGACTACTGGGACTAAACAGTAAATAATCAGACACGGCGATTTTTTGAAAAACAGGAAACCAAGGCTGGGTTGGCCAATGTGGTACTATCATAATTCCTTTGGCCTTCTCAGCAATTATCTTTTGTAATGCTCTTTGTATAAGAGTAAATGGCGGAAATGCGTAAAAATATAATTTTGACCAAGGGATCGTAAAGGCATCGACAGTCCAAGCATCAGGATCACTTTTCCATGACACATATTTGGAACACTTTGCGTTACATCTACTGGCGAATAAATCTATATCTGGCTTGCCAAATTTCTGAACAATTTTTTGATAAGCATCATCGCACAGTTCCCATTCTGTGTCAGAAAATTTTTTGCGAGACAGTTGATCGGCCTCACAGTTGTCTCGCGTGTTTATATATGAAGCAAATACTATAATTTTACGCATTTCACACCACTGCCATATTTCTTGTGCTATTTCATTCAAATGCGGGTACTGAATGCTACCCATTCGATTAATACATGAAATAGCAGTAACATTATCAATTCGCAGCAATATCTCACACTCCGACATAACTTTTGCAAAGGTTTTTAACCCGAAAAAAGCAGCTTTTAATTCCAGAACATTAATATGATTCTTTGTTTCGTCTTTTTTCCAAAAACCATGAACTTCATTGTTATCACAATAAGCGCCCCATCCACTAGCAGAAGCGTCAGAAAAGATTTCTAATTCGAACCGATTGAATCTAAATGGATTATAATTTGTTTCTATGTTTTTCAACCACCATTTAATATCACTGTTTAATTGTTTCGGTAAACTAATTACTTGATCATAACTACTATTTTGGAGAAGACGAAGGTACTTGTATCGTTCGAACTGTTTGGTATAAAGCCATCCATAACGAATGGCTGGACATATTGATGTCAAAAGACCTATGAACTGTGCAAAATCACGCAATTTACATTGTTTAATTGATCTAAATTTACACAACAGATTTTTTACTTTTATTATTTTATTTTCTGGTAATTTTAATGCCATATCATTGGAATCAAACACAAAGCCAAGATATTTGCATTGCTGGCTTGGTGTTAAACTGCTTTTTTCGTAGTTAATTATGAACCCAAGCTCGTGAAGTAGATTAAGTGTGTAAGTAACATTATTCTGACATTCAGTGTAACTTCTTCCAATGCAAAATATATCATCCAGATAAATTACAGAGACGAAACCATTTAATCTTAATAGCTCCATAACAGGTTTCAGTATTTTCGTAAACACATAAGGAGCAGTAGACAAACCAAATGGTAGACAGTTAAATTCGTATAACGTCTTTTTATATTTAAATCTGAGAAATTTTTTATGATCTTTGTGTATCGGTACTAAAAAGTAAGCGTCCTTCATGTCTATAGATGCCATGAAACAATTTTTGGTTATAAGTTTGGACGCTGTCCTATAGTCCTCCATTTTAAAATGACTGGTTCTTATAAATTTATTTAAACATTTTAAATTTAAAATAAATCTTTTGTCTCCATTTGGTTTTGGTATCAAAAATACGCTGGAAATAAACTCTCCTTTTGTGTGTGTACATTTTGATATGGCTCCTATTTTCAATAAAGAGTTTATGGAGTCTATAAAGTTATTATCCTCAACATGTGATCTTGGGTGTACACTAGGTATGTCCGGACGGAAAGGAGTCGATTGAAAGGGAATTTTATAACCCATAATCCAAGACAATATAGTGGAGTCACATGTTATTTCTTCCCACTTAGAAATATATCGTTTAAGCCGACCTGAATATGATACCTCAAAATCTATCGTCTCCTGCCGCTGCTGGTGCCCGCCGACCGCTCCGATGTCTCCCGCTGTCCCCGCTGTTGAGAGTTGAAGTGCGTCGTTGGCGGTGCACGCTGCGCTTGTCTTGGCCTGTTGTTCGGGTAGTCTGTCTTGGGGGTTATTTTGCGAGGCATAGTCCTCCAGTTTAAACGAGCCTTTGAGTTCTTGTTTGCTTTAATGAAATTGTTTTTATTAAAAACATTCGGTTTATCGTTTCGTGTCTGCTTGAGATCATCCGCAGATCTTTTAATAGTCTTGGCAGATTTTAGCTTATCAGAGATATTTTCTCCGAATAACAGCTTGTCGCGTTTTGCTTCGGTGAGAGTATCCTTCATATCTGGATTAATGGATGATATAATGAAACCACGACGGGTTCTAGTATCATTAAAGTGGCTATCGCAGAGAAGTCTGCATGCATCACTTATTGGTTTTAAGATAGAGGTATGACTATCCTTAGAAATTAGACGTTCAATACCCTGGTTAATGGCCGCAATAGCGATCGATAACTGGTTCTGCTTTGTTAAAAGAGCAGTGTCTCTTTTTACCATATTGTCAGCCAATGCAACCTTAACTTCCGCATTAAGTGACGGCGTTATAAGCATGTCGCAATTTGAAGGAATTAAGTATTCGGTCATAATCTTTTCTTTAATATCTTTAGGTAATCCTTTCGAAAGGATTTCTTGCCATCGAGATGCTAAATCCTTGTGTATTGGCTTTCCAAAAGCGATATCTGACTTTGGTGCATCTCCTAGTAAGGCGAGTATTTCGCTGTCTAAATCTGGCTCTGTTGCACCCTGAGAATTGGACGGTTCTAGGGCCTGAGATGTCGAAGGTATATCCCACGATACCGGTTGTATATTTTCGACCTGGTCTGTAGATCCATTTGATTCATCGCGAATATTGTCGACTCCTAAAATAAGCCATTGATATCGTTAGATAATCGGTATAAAATACACGTATGTAAGTATACGCGTAAAGCATGGCAAAAGAAAAGTGACAGAGATAGCCCAGTTGGCGTCTCGCATCACATAAGTACATTAAAATGTTAATTTAATTTAGGTACATTTAATGTACTATTAGTCATATTAGGTGACAGAGATAGCCCAGGTGGCGTCTCGCATCAAAAATTAAAATACAAAAAAATTGTAGGGTAGATTCGTTTAACAAAAACGATTTGTTTAAATTACTAACCTCTGTTCTCTGAATCTGATTCAGAATCGCTGTCTGAATATATAACAAAACGTTTGTGTCGTTTTGATTTTTTCAGTAATTGTGTTTCTAATTCCTTAATTTTAATTCTTATTTCGTCACTGCTATCGTTACGTTTTCTTTTTGGCATAATTTCGACCTTGAATAACCTCGTTGAGTATTAAATATGTAGTGTACGTGCGAAGGCTTGAGCACGGAAACACGGAATGAAGACGCCGCGCCGCACCGCTTGCGCCGGCAGTGTGGGGTGGGGAATGGTGTTGCCAGTGGGTTTACAAAAATTCCCTACTTTAAACAAACGTGTGAAGGTGAATCCTGGAAACTCGACTACAAATCGTAAACAAATTAATCGCTAAGAATTAAGTTGTGAATATATAATACATACTAAACTATGTACCTAAAATAAATACTAAAAAGAGAATAATATTAATATGAATGTTTAAGAGGGGTTCGAATACAACAGATGTGATTTTTATTAGGTAATACAACAAAAGAGAAAAGGAGTAGGAAAGGAGTTGAGTTTCCAGAATCTCTCATTCGTTTTTCTGAAATTGATTTTTTTTTTGAAAGAAAAATCTCTCATTCGTTGTACGAAAAATAATGCTGCTTTACGCCGATACTCTGTGACATGGCTGTCGGTCCATTGTCACAGAATATTAGCGTGTTACATTATGTAGATGTTGGTAAACATTAATTAAATGTTTAGATGAGTCAACAAAGGTACAACTCACAGCTGTTACCTTGATTTCGTAAGTCGATTTGAATGTAAGACAATAGTGAGAATACACAATGGGAAACGTATTGCCACTGTGGGACCACCTACCGAGTATCATTAGGAATTCCTTCAAATACCAATTGCTAAAATTTTTGCTTAAAGTTTAGATAAGTACGTTATGTGATTCTGAGCGCTGCGCCGCCATGATGCAGAGCTGTATTATTTCAGTACCACCGAGTCTCTTCTCGTAATAAAAAACGGTCAAAAATCTAGTATCAATCTCACAAAAGCTATCTCTATCTTGCTCATACAAAATTAAACGAGCGAGCAGGTCATCAACTTATCATCAGCAATGACGAGCGGTAATAATAAATGTACTAAAATGTTGAATGATGGTACGATACGAGTCCACTCGATGGTGGTTTTGAAGATAAGAACAAAATAAATAACTCCCATAATATAAATACGACAGCATTTTGCAAATGACTTGTGGATTTCAGGGCAACGTATTAGAGAAATTTATTATAAACAAGTTTTAATATAGATATCTAATGCATTTATTATGTATCTATACCAATACTTTCATCAATTTCGAATGGAAATTAAATCAATGAGATATGAAATTACAAAAACAGTGATAATCTTAGTTATAATAGGAAAAAGGCGTCGATAGGGCAGCGGAAGTCTTATAGAGAGACTAGTGTAACACTCGCAACTTCGTTTGCGTATATCTCGCTTTCGAATTTCGAAAAATTCTTTCTTAGTACACCCCTAGACGTCGTAAGGAACCTACATTCCAAATCTGGAATCTCTAGACCCAGCGGTTTGGGCTGTGCGTTAATATATAGTTAAATCAGTCAGGACTTTGAATTTTATATATAGAAGATCTTGAAAGAAAATTGTTCTCGCAGCCCTGCCACACGCGATGGAAAGGCTAAGACGTCGATTGAAAAAAGACCTACAGATTTTCTTTCGGCATTTCTTCTCGTCGATGGTTATTTCAAAATGCTGGTAGGCTAAAATATATAAATGAATACAAATAATATTACTACGAATAATACTATGTATATTAATTTATGGTAAAAGACGTGTCTGAGTGCCCACAGAATATTTTTTTTATTCGGAGATAGGCGGAGAGCCTGACAGACTACACGAAACCCAAAGCGGCGGGCAAATGCATTTGCCTGACTTAATAAAAATAAATTTATGGCTGAAGCATGAACATAGGAGCGGCCAGAAGTGTTAGCCCATCAAACTGAAGTTTTATAGATTTTATTCAGAGAAACTTTGAAGAATTATGTCATTTCAATGGTTTTTTAGGAACTGTCAATACAAAAATGCATTTTCTGGAGAACCCGACAGTGATTTGTGACTGTATGTGTTATTTTATATTTAGATATTTTCGTAACATTTACACCCAACGATATACAATCGTGCGAAATATAATCTCAAGACAGTTAATATCAAAAGACTTTTTTACACTAATGTTGCGTGTCTGGACGCTGTTATTGCATAGACAGACAGACATACGATATTTTTTCGTATTTCACAATCCAGTGTGAAATCGAAATCCACACTATTACAGTAATGTCATTTGTTAAACTCGATAACACATTTAATAAAAGTATTAACTACCGTATTTAAATATAACTTTGCCCGCATTTATGCTTATTTTTTAAATCTAAAATAATTGTATTTATTACTAAATGTCTTAAATGACAAAAAATGGCTTCCCGATACTGAACAGAGAATGGAAGAACCGAGAGTTAAGTTACACGTACAGTCAGGTGAACGTCGAGCTTTAAACTTGCAGTACAATTTTGGCTCTTATGTCATAGAACTTAAGAATGGTACAAAGTCCATTATGTAAAGGTCAACCTGCTCTTGACTGTACAACCTTCAAGCATTACCCATACGATATATCTCCTGAACTATCAGTCCTACCTACGACATTGGGAACAGGATAATATATATTGTACTAAATATATTTTCCATAAGAAATCATGGGATTATGCAAGTAACACTACGAACGTCCACTAGTATGTACATAAGTGTGCATATTATACATTTTATTTACTGTAATTTGTTTCTAATTTTATGTATGTCATTTTTTGCTAATGTCGCCACGAGATACATTAAAACACGTGCTTCTACGCACGCCACCGACTTTCCTTGAAACACCGCTGCTCTATATTACATGGTCCATTGCATCTACTGTCTGTTATTAAATATTCTCGAGATTATTGTTAACATATAACAAACTAGCTGTTTGTTGCCCGCGGCTACGCATGTCTTTCCGGGATAAAAAGTCATTTTAAACTATGTCCAAAAACCAACCAACAAAAGGACCTCCACCCTTACAGAATCGGCCATGTTGTGTTCCCACGGTGAGTAAGGTCTCCAGAGCCTCCACTTTTGGCAACGCGTGAGTGATACCCACGGTATTGCAAGCGTCTATAGGCTACGGTGATGCTTACCATCAGGCGGGCCGTATGCTTGTTTGCGGTATAAAAAAAGGAGCAATTTGTTGTCCATTTGTATATATTTTTATTACTTTTGTTTGTCTTTGAATACGCTCAGATACCCTTCAATTTGTATCTAATTTAATAGACCATTTCATATAGATCAAGGTGCCAATGTTAACCACTTGGTCACTAATCACATGCACGAATCGTTAACATTCCGAAACTTGTCGCGACATTCCACAAGCGAGATGACATTGGTACTTGTGAGTTGTACTAAAATGTAGAACACAAGTTATAAGCGTGTAGCGTTAATGCCAAAGACAATAGCTGAGCGGAGACCTTTTTCAAATTCAAAACTTTTATTCAGAGAATAGGTTTTCACAAACACGTTCTCTTGTCAGAGTATACAGTAATAAATGATTTGTATAAATTAATCTACTTTATAAACTACTACCATTTCGGAAACAAAAGCAAAATGACCACTGGTAAATAGAAATGGCGAAAGAAAACCTTTTTGGTAGAATTTTATAAAAATTTTGTTTATTTCTGTTACTTGTTTGTCAATGATCCACCCTTGTTTACTCAAAATCAGGAATTTTTATATTCGAAAATTTCAAAAACAAAATCTTGAATATTGGGTTATCCAAAATAGGGGTAAAATATTTCGGGGTGTGTTGTATCCCTTTCCAAATATCTCTTTTTATCTTTCATGCAAAGCTTGTACTAGATATAGGCTAAGTTACTTTTAATATATGTTTGCCTTGCGCAGGATTCGAACCGGCAGCGTCACATGGGATAGACTAGCCATTATTAGCCACTCTTTTTTTTTTTATACCACACAGGTGGCAAACAAGCATAAGGTCGGCCTGATGGTAAGCCGTCACCGTAGCCTATAGACGTAAGCAATACCGGGGGTATCACTCACGCGTTGCCAACCCTCCCAACCCCCCCAAGTGGAGCTCTGGAGACCTTACTCACCGTAGGAACACAACATGGCCGAGACCAATGCTATTTGGCTACGATCTTCTGTAAGGTGGAGGTCCTTCCCCAGACGGGCTGCTCCGATTTGAGTGGATTATCCGCTGTGCCCTACCTCTCGTCACTCTAGCATCGGGTCTGTCACTCACACAATACTAATTGAAACTGAACATCATTAGTTTATTTCTATACTAAAAACCGCTCTCTCTTCCTCTTTAGACCACACAGAAGAAATTAGGCAATGTGACATTGAATTGGATCATTGAGTAACTATGATGATGTAGGTACAAGTTGTTGTGCAAGCGCATTAGCATGATGTACGATTGTTTTACCAGTGTGACGATATATGTCGTGGCTTTGTGATCAATGGCTTTGCGAAATTGGAGCTAGGTTGTAGAGGCTATTATAAGCCCTTATTTGAAAAGAGAAAATTGACAATTATCATTACGCTAATGATGGGGTATTTGCGTTTTGTTTTTGTTCATGATGTTTAGTTTGTTTTTACTAGAGTGAGTGAGAGATACGGAAGTCTTATTCACCTTTTCTCTATATTTTATTCATTTTTCTGTTAAAGATCGGTAACGCACGGCTCAGGTGATCCGCATGGTCGTTTGGCCACCTCTTCAATAAATAAATTGTTTTTATTTTTTAAGTATTTTGAATTTGTATTGGTTTATTTTAAAAAGCCCGATCGAAGTATTTTATTTTCACTGTTACTTGGAAGGCAAAGCCTAAGATCTAGATTTCAGTACTTAAGTATTTATTTTTACTTTCACTAAGATGAAACTGTAAGATAAATATGAAATGAGTAAATAAAATAGATTTGTTCCGGTTGTCGTCGTTGAGGACTGTCGTTAAACAAGTTCCGAAAATGTTTTATTTATTTATTTGAATACTAAATAACTACATGAGTAAGTGAAAAGAGAACTTTGACGAAACAATGGTAGGACATCTTTTATGACAAGACGACTTTATCAGAAATATCTTAGAAGGAAAGATAGAAGAGAAGAGTTTTGTATCGAGTAAATGAAAATGCATGCATCGTGTCTTAAAGACAGGTGAAAGAGCTAGCAGAAGAGAGAGTAAAATGGAGACTGCTACACAGACAATAACGCTCATTTTAGAAAAGAAGAAGATAAGACTTACTGGTTAAGTGTTTTAACTTCAAATCCCTTCTTAATGTGGTCAATACCAGCCGGCACAGCCATGGTAAGCAGCAGACGGGTCTTCCCGGTCTTTTCTGATTCCCTCTCAAATTCTTCCCTCAGTTCTTTGACGAGTTTGGCGTAGTTCTCTCTGTCCTTTGCCTTGCTTCCATCTCTCGCTGCAGGGTACTCCCAATCAAGGTCTAGACCGTCGAAGCGGTTTTGTCTAAGGAACTGTAAAAAAAAATGATTTGTTTAAATAATTGCTTCCGTAGCTATCTGCGGGTTTTTTCTCGTAACAATAGTCAAAATCTTGTATCAATCTCAAGGACCTTACAGAAAATCGTAACCAAATAGCATTAGTCTCGGCCATGTTGAGTTCCTATTTTGCCAATGTACTCCAAAATAGAAAAAATCTGAAACAGCGCGCCGTATTTCGGCAAGTAGCGCGATCAAGTCATTTTGGACTGTCATATTAACTTAAATCCATATGCTAATCATAAATTGACGTCTCTAGAAAAAATCGTGAACGTGAATTTCTGAGTGACTTACGATGGCATGAGATAATATCGATTAATTATATAATAACATAGATATTTGCAAGAATCCATTACGGAATCGCAACGAAATTATTTAAATTATAATAAATTCATTACATAAGAACCTTAAAATGATGGCACATTTAACTAGGCGTTTATCTCTTAACTAATTACTAAATAAATATGCAATGTAATTCTAGTTATTTGTGTATTATGCACAGTAAGACGGCCCGGAGCTGTTTACGGCAGAGAAAGTTTGTTACGACGACGCAGCATACTTTCCTGAGTCACACATCCAATAAGTGTCCAATGGCCAACGTGCCGAAGACTAGATATTTACATTTAGTTTTGAGATACATCTGACGGAACGGAGTCGCATTTTTCATGAAAGGGGCGAATTAGTAGGAATTATCGCTATTTATGTACCTGCAATGGAGTTAAGCATGCATTCTAGCAAGATTCTCATGTTTGTCTTCTCAATCGCTAAGAGAGCGAACCCGAATGTACCATTAAAATTCTGCATGCGATCACAATCGCTCTGCTACATTGCTGTTACAAATGACATTCCTGACAGGAGAAACTGATATTGTGGAGCACGAAAAATACAATTCCGTACGGACAGATGTGACTCAACATTTATATTTTGCCGCAATGGATTTTATGTAGAATTA
Source organism: Endotricha flammealis (assembly GCA_905163395.2). Lineage (NCBI taxonomy): Eukaryota > Metazoa > Arthropoda > Insecta > Lepidoptera > Pyralidae > Endotricha > Endotricha flammealis. The sequence goes on along the minus strand of LR990864.1, from coordinate 14,536,304 downwards.
CAATAATATTTTAGCAAATGAATCGATTACGTTACGCCTGATCATAAGATAAAATATTATAATAAATTATTCTTACTCGTATAATTAGACGTAACGCAATAAGCACCTCATTATGCTAAGCCGCCATTGTTTATTATTTCGATTATTTCATACATTTTTATATCAATCTTCATGTAAAATTTTCGTGCAACAAATTTTTGATAAATTTACAGATAGCTTATCTGTCAGATAGATTGTTGGTTTAATATGCAACAATATTATCTAGAACTTATGAAGACATTGTAGAATTGATAATGTACTAACCTTAATAGCATTCCTAACGAACTCTTTCCTCCGCTCTCGTGACGCTACCATGGGGGAGAACCTGCTGGAACCTTCATTCCAGCCTCCAATAGCCAGTAAAGTCTTCAGATTTTTATTGTATGTCTTCAAGCCCGTGAACTTCGCATATCCACCTGCATGATAAAATAGAAAACTTATTATAAAACGAATAAAATTTAGCTAGCATTAGGCTTATATTTTACTAGCTTTTTTGCCCGCGACTTCGTCCGCGTGAAGTTCCGGACCCGTTCCCGTGGGAACCACATTTAATTTCGGGAAAAGCTATAGCCTATGTCACTCCCTGATAATGTAGCTTTCTACTGGTAAAAGTATTTTTGAAATCGGTCCAGTAGTTTCGGAGCCTATTCAATGCAAACAAACAAACAAACAAAAAAAAAACAAATCTTTATAATATTAGTATAGATTTATAATTAAATGTGATTATTGCCAGTAAATATCTCATAACATTCCAGCTAAAACAAAAAGCCAAACAAATTGTCCGATATATTTATTTATTTCTTATTGTTTTTAAGTATTTTGATATAAACAGATGCGTTGGCAGCGCCCTTGATGTTGCTCATAGTTGGCGGTAACCACGTGATTGCTGAAAACCATCAGGTGGTTCCCGTTTGCTTGTCTGCCGTATGTTATAAAACAAAAATGTTACGGAAGCGGGTCGGTGGCGCTGGCGGCGCGGCTGTCATGACAATCACAACAGCCGCTGCCGCGGGCAAAGTGTGTGTTTCTCCCAAAACTTGATTTTGTATGTATTGTCAAATATAAAATGATTCTCTCACCTTTTTCAATATCCTGATACTTGTCGAAGGGTTTCAGAGTGTTTTCCTTAGTGAATCCTCCGAAGGCATATATAAGATGCGTGCACAGGTAAGGGTTGATATTCTGAGGGTTGAATTTGGCTGTTCCCGGCCTATACACTGACCAGTTTGTGTAGTAACAGACCACGCGGGGTTCGCTTGATTGTGCTGGAAAAAAAAAACAATACAGTAGGTTTACAAACTTGAAGAGTTAAGTGACACATTTTATAGCAGTGGACTAGTTCATTATTATTTAGAGTATTTTCGTTAACTTTTTAAATTAATTTTCATGACGTAAATTATCAGCTATGTTCATGTCATGCCCACACGCATCTAGCACTGTTACCAATAATGTTGAATTTTATTTAGGTACTACCTGTAAATTCTACCTAGATCTACCATTCTACCAATCAACAAATCTCTTATAATACTTAAGATACTATATCTTTAGTACTATAATACTAAATATACTATTATATTAATATTATAAGAGATTTGTTGATTTGTAGAGCATGAAAAATAAGAGAACGGTACTACCCGGTCTAGCATGCCCATTTTATAAATGAATCCAACTGAACAAAAATCTCTTTTAGGTATATTCAAATCAAACAGTTTTCTAATATCAAAAGTGAACGGTAACCCGCGGAAGAGCAGACGGATATGGGGAAACTCTAAGTTTTCCTTACTACGCACTAGTGCACGGAAACTTGATAATTAAAAGTTGTCTATTCACTTTATTGGCGGTGTTTTCAAGTCGTTCACCCAAGGACAGCTTCGAATCGAAAGAGAATCATGAGCAAAAACTAAGTTTGTTTTTAAAATTACTTGGTGTTCCTACGGGGAGGTGGGCTAAATTGACAGTATGTTTCTTGCGCACAAGCAGCGGCCAGGGCCCTTATTCTTGAAAATAATTGTTACTTTTAGATACTCTTGACAGACTAAGCTCTAATTAAATACATAAAATATTAACTAAATTAAATGGGATTATATCTACGATAAAAAGTTATTTAAGTTAGTTAGTACGAAAGAGGATTTGCCGTTTATAAATTGAAATTAATCAGAATTGAAGTTAAAATCGCGATTTAATTGAAGAGTATTCTAGCAGCATAGGATAAACTGTAGCAATTTGGCTATAAATATCCGTTCAAAAAAAGTTTTTCGTATTATTAACCATCAATTTAAAACATAATAAAGTTTCAGTGATTCACGCGCTCGAAAACAACAAAATCTTAGGTTTTATTATATTACTATAAATAGATGATTTATGGTTTCGACGTTTAACCACGAAATAAAACACGGAATTACGGATTTGTGAAACGAACCGACAAATTGTATCAAAATAATTCGATCGGCTTATTATTCATGTTGTAATAGATGGGCGGGAGACTAAATCGGTGTTAACAATAAGTTAGGGTTGACAAAAACAATTAAAGAATATTGTCTATTTCCGTGAAAGGGTGAAGGTAACCCATAGCGATTAAAAACTGAAAGAACTAGTAATTGTTCTGTGAGTAGACAAGTACGTATGGCGTAACGACTCAGTAATGACAACATATTTCTAAGACACGCCATATAAGTAAACAGAAGGCTGACAATAACGAAATTGCGGTAAAAAATTAGTGTGCTCCAAAATGATACAAAGAGGCAGCAGCTCTGTACATTATTTGCTCGTAATTATAGAATATTATTTATTTTTATTAATGATAGAATAGCAATTCGTCGGAAGGGCCTAGTGACCTGTATTAGTTCTTCTGAACTTTTGTCAGCTACCAGTCTCTCACAAGATGGAGCAACTACATAGATAGACTAAATCAACTTTGACTACCCTGTTTATTTTAATTATTTAATTGTTAAGTAATTTTATTTCTCTATATGGATATTACAGGGTGTGTTACAATATGAAGCGTTATCACATTCTCGCACGTTACCGGTAGACAAGATCTAATTATGTACTAAAATTTTATTTTTACTGTCTGCAGCAACCGGATGACATAAGGAAAATCACAGGAAGCTGGAGGCAGATCGCTTCCAACCGGTCGTGCTGGAATCGTTTGGTCCAGGTCTACGTTCAGCAGTGGATTTGGAACTATCCTAATATAATGATGATCAGTTAGATAGAAATAATTAGTTTCTAATCAGCTGAAATACTATAATAATTAATGATGTACTCGTTTGCGTTAGTGCACTGTACTACTAAGGCTGGTTTTTTAACGCTGATAGCACGCTTACCGTCGGCGCTGACATCCGAAAATATGTCAAAGTGCTTAGTCTCGCTCCTCTCGAAAGAAAGAAAGGAGAACACCTTTAAATAAGTTTTATATAATTTAATTATAAATAAAAGTAATTTTAGTGTGTCAACCCTAATCTGATGATTTTGTTTGGTTACATAGATACTCGTTTTATTTCGTGGACTCAATTGCAAAAACTTAACCCGTTAATAAACAATTATTAGGAATGAAGCATTTATTTTTTAGTTATTGAACATGATCACGTTGCAAAGCCACACGCGTAACACCAGTGTTTGGAGTGGTAGAGCATTTATGAGATGGGCTAACTCGACTGTGGAAGTACCTACAATGCCAATGGAACAGGTACGAGAACGAAGAATAAAAATGATAATAATGTAAGCATAGTTATGAATCTTTCTATAACAATGAGAATCTGGAATCTCAATCTGGAAGTCGCTTAAAAGACTTCGGACCCAGGTTGGCCGTTGTAGGGACAGTCTGGCCAAGTGGGGCTTCATTGATCCATCCCACATCAACCGCGACTGTGGAGCCCCAGTCCATTATATGGCACGTTTATTAGCTTGCCCAATGTGCCCAGATGAGTGTATTCGGAAGGATCTTCTCATGGCAACCGATAAGGGTAAGCCGTTGCCAGGTATTGGGAAAATCTGATTTGAGCTGTGTGTAGTCATTGACTCGAAAAGAAGAAGAAGACAATGAGAATACTATTGATAAATAAATGAAGGAGGTAGATAAATAAAAGGAGGTAGGGCACAGCGGATAATCCGCTCAAATCGGAGCAGCCCGTCTGGGGAAGGACCTCCACCTTACAGAAGATTGTAGCCAAATAGCATTGGTCTCGGCCATGTTGTGTTCCTACGGTGAGTAAGGTCTCCAAAACTCCACTTGGGGGGGTTGGGAGGGTTGACAACGCGTGAGTGATACCCCCGGTATTGCTTACGTCTATAGGCTACGGTGACGGCTTATCATCAGGCCGATCGTATGCTTGTTTGCCACCTGTGTGGTATAAAAAAAATAAAAAATAAATGCCCTGATGTAAAATTTTGAAAATTTGAATCACATTTACGGCTCTGCTCAGCTCTTTTATTGGCTGACTGTCGCATAATATCAACGGGTAGCAGCAGTGAGTTTCGTTCTGTGAGTGATAGACCCGAAAACCGGACACTCTTCCTATACCATAACTCCCTATTCCCACATTCCTTGTAGCGGTCAACACATTAGTAACTCTGTATTGATGATGATCATTGGCAGCTGTAACCACCATTTCCTGTTGGACCAACGTAACCACATTCCATCAGGTGGTCCTCTGGCTTGTTTGCCTTTTATTGTAGGTTATAGTTATGATATACTATTGTAGGTTTTAGAAATATACAAGTTTCAGTGACGTAAGCGCATTAATATTTTTGAAATTTCACATAGAAATGACAAGATAGGGACGCTTTCTTGACTAGTTCGCTTTCTCTGTTTAATCCTTCGAGGATTGTAGGCGTGATAATGTTGCCGAGCATGTACCACAGTACATAAGCTAAGGCCATCGCACCTGTGGGTCGGGCGTGGGACCTTACAATGGTGCATTGTCTAGATATGTTTCAATGCAATAGCAAAAACTTCGTATTCGTCGAAACGTTTAATTTGAGGTAAAATACTGAGGAAAATTAAACAAAGTCAGATTTTAAAGTCGTCATCCGTAAATGGGCATCTTGATTAATAATAATACTTTTTTTTGTTCTCTCACTTAGAACACACAGGTTTACGTTATTATATGTAGTTTGTATGAATTTTATTTTGAGTTACTACAAACACATGTTTATAGGTATTCGTAACTAGGATATGGATAAGTGCAGATAATTAATTAATTATACAAGAGAAATCTGCGATCTTCACACTAAGCCTGTATCGTGAAAACCAGTCTTTCCGAGTATCAAAAGATTTTAAGGAAGAAGTTTATTTTAAGAATAAAAATGTGGTCACAGGAGTTAGCTCCATGGCTTTCTATGTACCACAATGTACTATCCGTTTGATGCGATGTGTCCGATACATACGATGCGAATATGTGGACGTCTACCTTAAGTGGTGAGAGTAACTTAAAATTTATATTTTAAAAAGCAACAACTCACCTGGTGTTCCTAATGTGATAACAGCTAAAACTAATGACATCCATATCGGGAGGTCCTGTGAACAAAGAGAAAACACACTGTTAGATTTATTGAGAATTTTTAGATTATTTTTGTAAATCCGAGTACCTAAATTAAAGAAAACATCTAGAATTTTAGTACAATAGCAGCTGCATGGACCCAGAAAGGCATGGCTTCTTGTAATATTACCTTCAATATTACAAAAAAAAATTACTCTGCCATAAGATCTTATCTTTGATTTGTCTTTTTAGTTCCTAACGTTGTTTTAGTAAAATTTTGAGTATTATTGAGTTTTTAGTTTTTAAATAAATGTAAAATATTTGTTTTCTTCTACTTATTAAATGTATTTATTACATTTTACAACATAGGCTATTCTTTATTTTCTATATTTTATCGTATCCCTTGATTTTTTTCAGGATAGGTCCGCCCGCCACACATTCCCATAGTTGTGTCTCCTTGTTCTACAAAAACTCAGCCCTTATTTTCGAAATTCCAATGAGAACGGATACTGCAATAGTAGAAGTTCTCTAGTATGTAATAAAAATGTAAACAATATCATAATACTATGCAATATATTGCAATAAAAACTTTTAATGAGTCTAAACATACTGTCATCTTCAGGTTACAACCACCTGTAATTATTGCGTATGAAAGCGACCATTCTCCATTGTTACTCACAATGCCCATTTTAAGATAAAAAGCTTAATTTTACCCACGACCAATCGAAGGAAGGCAGTTGGATGGGTGGTTGGGTGTATATTTTATCATAATTAACGATTATATTATTGATAAATGATCTCTTGTTTAGAACAAAGAGCACTGAAATGGCAGATTAAAGATCATAATTGAGATGTGGTTACTTGTTTAATTCATACTAGCAATTACCTGAGATTTCGTAGCAGTAAGAACAGTCGTTTAAAAGAAGCCTTTTGGATTTGAAAAATTGTTATTTAAGTGTCAATCAATGAAAGAGGTTACCAAAGTCGTAAATATAATTCAAGTTCCCTAAATATTGCATGAATGGATTTGCGATTTTAAATTCTTCATTTACAAAGTTTAAGGTGGTACTTTTCGGTCCGCGCGGAAAATTCAAATTTTTTGGGGGTTTTTACGAATTGCATCTCAATCATTGATAGAATTTTCGTGAAAATTGGTTTGGCGACAACAAATACAATATATCTACTGAATAATCATCATATAAATTATAAATATTGGCTCTTCTCATTATGAATGTGCATAATGCACGTATAGGGAAAAAGATGCATCGTGAACATTCATAATAATATGTCCAATCTTTTCAAGGAATGGAATATAGTTAACCGTTACGTTAAAACTTAACCGCTGTAATTACGATTCCATACGAGTCTTCACTCCTTACTAAGACAAATAGGACTCGGAAACCGTTACTTTGAATAACTGTCTCACAGTCATGAATATTCAAAAATATGGTTGGGCACGAAATCCTTTTGTATTGGCCACTTATTGAATATATAAAAGTGTGAAAATTCATTGTTTTTGGTGGTGCTATTGGTTTTGGATGCCTGGAATGTGATGAGTTTACATAAATTACGTGTATTTCAGTTAATATTAACTGTAATTTTGTGGAATCTATCTTTTTCTTATCATACAGACGTAACAAAACCTGGTGGAAAGTTAGGTTGAAAATGTAGTACATACTTATACACAAGATTTTGACAAAACGCATTATTTACAATAAACATATTTTAAACGAAACAAAATAGTATAAAAGTGAAAAATAGTATATAGTGGTAAGTGAAATTTATATTCTTAGTTTCAGGAAATAAAATTACGTAGACGTTTAAATTGTTGCTATAAATTTTCGTATACTTGGTTTATGTTAGACTTAGTTCTTTTTAAGCAAATAAGGTGTAGCTACTCGCTATGTTTTAAAGAAAATGTATATTCTGCGTATTTAAATTAAATTTGACTTTTCGTACTTACATTTTAGAATCAAAGCTGTGGCGTTAATTTTCTCAGAAAAACTATTGTTTTACCAAAAAGGACAAGTCTAAAATGGACGTAGTAGTAGACGAAGTATACATTGTGTAGGGAAATCCATCACTGACCCATAGACAATGAAGTAACGCCATAAACAAAACGTTATGTAACAAAATTGATGTTCATAGTTTTCTGGGTGTATGCAAGCCTGGAAAATTATGTAAATATGGATGGATTGGTACACTCAATTCTTGTTATGTGCTTCGAGTTATGTGTGAAGTTGTTAAGATGTCTGACCTAAATCTTTGACCATGTGTAACGATTTACCACATAGTTTTAACATTATTTTCTACTTAGATTTTCCAAGAATCTTTTTGTTCCGGTATGAGGTAAGATGTGTGTGATACAGGCTATAAGCGAAATAGCGTCCGTTTGTAATTAATATATTTCTGAGACTGCTGTAACACGGGCACAGGGATTTTATAATACTTACTACTACAGATTTCAATAGGAAATACAGGAAGACCTTTCAATACTTCCTACTCCGTCTAATATCTTTCTTATTCTTTTTTATATACCACTAAGGTGGCAAACAAGCTTACGGCCCGCCTGATGGTAAGCGGTCACCGTAGCCTATGGACGCTTGCAACACCGGGAGTATCACTCACTCGTTGCCGACCCTGTAAAAGATTCCCCGCCGGTGACGAGCAGATCGATGGTAGAAAGTGACCGTAGGCATCAGGTCAAACAATTCCTCGGAACAAACCGCATTATACAAGCGGTAGAACACGCATAGGGAGGCGAAATCTCTCCGCAGACTGAGGGGCTCGATACCGCTTGTTACTTGTTAAACTTCATTGCTCATTTACAGTCTGAGGTCGTCTCTGTTGATCCTGGTTTTAAAGGAGACACCGCGGTAGGAATGTGTGGTGGACTTATACTTTACATATTACTATGGAGTATTTTTTATGATAGAAAGGGATGATCGAGCTACCTGATGACCTGCCTGGCTTACTGTTGAATAAAAGTTAAAATGAACTACAGTCAGTGGCATAGAAACGTTATAATTTTAGTATTTAACACTGTTTATATCATTATCATTACTGAAGACTTTTGTGTGAACAAGATAATAATATTTTAAGTGGTAAGTTTTAAAAGTTATAACATGTTTATACCGCTGAGCGTATATGTGCAATTTTAAAAATATATTTCGGACTAGACTGACATTTTAAAATAATTGCCGCGTAATTATAACGTGCGAAAAAACTAAATCACTATGTTCATGGCATTATGATATAACGTACAATATATTACATTAGTTCAATCCAGTGCATCGCGTGCAAACGTTGCTCCACGGTCCGTTGCAACATCGGCGACGTTGCTACAACCACGAGACAATTGATAAAGGCTTATAAAGTTTTCCAAATCCATCATCAATTTTTTGGGTGATTTCTAATTAGTGACAAGTTATAACTCCATTAAGTTCTCCATAGATTACAGACTATATGGATATAGATTTATTTCTCAAAAAGACAATGTATAGTCACTTACATGCTTGAATGCCCGTTTAGTCGTTTACATAGTATAAGTACTGTTAAGTATTATAATATCTGTGGTATAAGATATCAAAATGAAAACACGGTAGAACTACATATTTCTATCAACGTAGATACCTCTATGATATTGTTCAAATGAAATAACAATTTGAAATAAAAAACCATTGATATCCGGACCGTTATAAGTATCTTCATGCGTGTTCCCATCCCTATTTTCATTCTGTATGAAGTAGGTACTCCTCAGATAATGTGGGCTAATATAGATTTGTGTATCTCATACACTTGTACGTGATAGAGAACTTCACGTACAGGTAAGTTCATTTTATCATCAATTATGCATTATACATCGCTGTCAGGACTAATAATTCCCCTGCTCAAAGCTTAGAACTTTAGACTTAGCGAGCTGAAATTATGCACATAAGTTCTCTTTACGATTTCTTGAAATTCCCACGGGATACGTAATGGTGTACACGGAAAGTATGAATTTCGCTAGTTTACAATAAAGTGCCAATTATTATAAATTCCCACAATTCCATACGGAACTACTGTTTGTTATTTTTATTTATGTAACACGAGCATTACCGTCAAACCATTTCTCATAAAAGTGACCATTGCAGTGTGAAAGTAAAAAAATAATGTCATTCTGTCAGCCTATTGTGCAGCATGATGTGAGAATGGAAACCGTTCGGTTATGTCATGAAATAATAATAAAAAACATTTTGTTACTGGACTTTGACTACAGAATACAATCCGATATCTAATAATATTACTTTAAATAAGGACTAGCGCGCGCTAGGACGCGCTAGGACGCCCTAGGACGCGCTACTTCGTTTGCATGTATTGTAGTTCTTTTCTGTGGGAATTGGAACCGGATGCCTAACGTCATACAAAAAAAACACCCTGCAAGTTTCAGGGTGTTTCAGGTCTCTACGATCAGTGGTTTAGGTTGTGTGTCGTCAGTCAGTCAGTCATTCCGGACAAGGCATTTATCTTTCAGTGGATTTTCTCCATCGTGTCATCATCTTACCATAGAGCGAGTTCAATTGCTTTTGGGACAGCAGAGCATAGAGAACTGAAACTTGGAGAGGCTGTTCTTTATATACGTCACACTAATTACATACAAGTTTCAGGCATCCGATACAAAAGGATTTTTCGAAATTCCTACGGGAAAGCGTGATATAATAAGACGTCACCGGACTGCTGTTTTAGAATATGCGACCTTAGCGCTAAAATATTTACTGTGTTATTGTAATCTATATATGTAATTATATAAAATTCATAGTCCTGACTGATTTAACTATATATCAACGCACAGCCCAAACCGCTGGGTCTAGAGATTCCAAATTTGGAATGTAGGTTCCTTACGACGTTTAGTGGTGTACTAAAAAAGGATTTTTCAAAATTCCCACTGGAAAGCGAGATATACGCAAACGAAGTTGCGAGTACTTTACTAGTAGTGTATGTGTGTTAAGTCCGAATTCTACTCTTTTCCAGCGTTCATAAATTATTACATCAAATATCATAACACAAAAACACAATTAAGCAATTGGCGAAACCAAATAGTTTTTAATGCGGAACATTATATTAATATTCAAGCCGTATCATTAAATTGTCATGATGCAATATCGATGATCTGCTATTTAATTTATGAGTACTAGTTTTTGTGGTGAGGGCGCTAAACTATGTTAATTTCATGGTCTGTCAAGGTGACTATACAAAGACCCCGACGGCATGGCGGCATGATCAGAAACCGCTTATTATACTCAACATACACAAGTAAATATGCACAGCATTGCTCACAAGCTCACATAATTCAGTCTCGACAAAGTTTAAAAAAACTTTTTATTTTTCGAAATACAAGTATTCTCAAAAATTACAGCAGGATAAGTACGGAAATGTAATCACAATTTAATTGTAAAGAATTCTTTCATAACTTTCAAAATAAATAAATAGCAGGCAATGCTAATCTGTTACTCTGAATAAATCACTACTGGTGTAAAATATTGAGTTTTTTTCTTCTTTTCCACGTTGCCTTTTGATCTGACTGTGAATCTGACGTCAACGTGTTAGCTAGACGGTTTTGTCTTCTATGTGCAAACATCTTAATAATTAATCGGAGACTAATTTGACTCAATTTCCTGTAATAAAAAATGTGTAGCATGTTTTAATACGAGAAGATTATGTTTTTGTGTAATTAGCGTAGGAAAGACGAAAGATTTGTATTTTGGTTTGTAACTTGTAAACTAAAAAACTAGTGGGCCAAAACATGAGTCAAAACTCTATCATCAAGGTTCGAGGACCACGGGTTCGAATCCTGCGCAAGGCAAACATTTGTGTGCTTGCCTTGGTGTGATTCATTTACAAAAAAAGTATTTACTCAAGTATATTTATTTATCAGCAATCTAGTAGGTACCCATAGTACAAGCTTAGTTGCTTAGTTTGGGACTAGATGGCGTTGTGTGATTCGTCCAAGAATATTTATTTATTTATCTAAACTTGACTAGCGAAACCCACGCAACTTCGTTTGTATCCCGCTTTGCCGCGGGAATTTCGGAATGTAGATAGATAGATAGAATATACTTTATTTGCAATTCACAACAGTAGGACACAGTATACATAAACACAATATACACACACTAGTGAAATCGCAACAAGGCGGCCTTATTGCTAAAAAGCAATCTTTTCAAGGCAACCTTAGGGTAACGAAATATTTTATGGATTGGGCAGGGCTAGTAAAATAGTACTCATGTAAGAAATAACATATGACACAATAACGAATATCATAATAACAATAAATATACATATAAAATAGTATAATATATAGGTATATATATTACATATTATACATAAATATAATATATACATAAATATACATAATCATATACGAACATGAGAAACATGTACTATTTATAGTCAAAGGGCCAGGAAATGACATTTCACTTGCTTTTTGAATATGTCAATGTATTATACCTAATACCTTCCTCTTGAATCACTCTTTTATTAAACATCAAAATCTATTAAAAACCGCATCAAAATCGGTTGCATAGTTTTAAAGATTTATGCATACATAGGGACAAACATGGCACAGACAGACTGGGAAGCGAGTCCATTTTATACTATGCAAAGAAGATACTTATTTTATAGAGGAAACATTTGTACTTTTATTGAAATGAAATGAAATCGTTTATTTCAGAAATTAGACGTCCACAGGCACTTTTTCTTGTCATTTACAACTTGTAAATGTGTAATAAAGAAAATAAACTACGTTATATACTACCACCATTTCGGACACAAGCAAAATGGCAACCGGTAAAAAGAAATGGCGAAAGAAAACCGGTTACGGCCTTTTTTGTCATTTTGTACTTTTTTTTCTCTCCTTTTTTTTCCACTCATTAGTTACAATGTAGGTATAAGTACATTAAAACTTAAATTATTTGTAACGAATAAACTCAATGTACCGATTTCAAAATTTCTTTCATCGTTGAGAAGGTAAATTACCTCCGGGTAGCTTTAGCGGGTAGGCTTTATTATATTTTTATTAAAATCTTTAGTAAAACCCCTGCGAAGTCGGGTCTGTGAGTAAATAAATAAAGATATAAAAGAAAGGTGTACGAATTTCATTAAATACATTACCCACCTATGGGTAGTCAAGAAAAAAGTGTGTTAGTTACATCAGAATGTGTTTTAATCAACGTTTGCTCAAGATGTTAGTAAGTTAACATCAAATGTAGATTATGGTTAGGCCGAGATTCCTATTAATGTAGGGTTGCCAATTTCTTAAAAATAAGTAATTTATTACATCTTTCGGTGATTTTAATTTATTCGGGAGTGTCAAAAAATTTTTGTTACTGACAGACAGTTTCTGAAACGGATTTTAATTTTATTTATAAGCCACATGCAATCTTTTATTCTTGTTTAACTTGACAGTGACAGATATAATTGTACGTATCATTAACTTTAAAAATGCGTTTCAGAAACTGGCTTCTAATCACGTAAACAAACACATAGAAATTTTGCCACGGTCAGTTCAATTCCTAGACATTTATAATCGAATAGGCTGACATTTACATTCATTTATTTATTTTTATAGCACATATAGAGAAAAGGAACTTATGAGAAATAAATTAAGTTGACTATGTCATTCTTTATTGCTATTAAGTTACACATTAAGTTGACATAGTCAACTTAATTTATTTCTCATAAGTTCCTTTTCTCCCTAATCCTTTTCTTAGAACGGGCAACGCATTTACCAGTATTTTTACGGATGTTCATAGACGGTGGAATCAATTTCTATCTGGTGAGCCGCTTGCTTGTTTGCCTGCTGTAATGAAGTTGTTTCTGCCAACCCTATATGATTGGTGACAGTTGTGTAATGGCACGCAACTGGGGATTCGATTCCTGCGCCAAGCAAGGCATTCTTGAGACGAAAGTCAGTTTTCACTTTCCGTCCATTCCTTTTCCGTATCACGGGTTATACTTAACTGTTAGATAATGTGAAAAAATACGGAACTTAATATGTATTATTTATAATATGTATGTATAAGTCCTAATTAATAGTACACATTTGATAGTTTCCTGTTTTTTCATTGGAAAAACGAGGAAAAAGTTTTGTTTTAATTACAATTTAATTACTTATACATTTTATTAATACAATGTTAAATAATTTATAATCTAAAATAATTATTGCCGTTCTGAAAGATTTCAAAGGATGAGCAAAATTTTTATACAATCCTTTCTCACTAATAACTTTCAGTAAAATTCTCCTAATTTCCACATCACGTATAAACGGAGCTAGTTAGATGGCCCACTGTTCAAGCGAGGTAGATTTTTACATCCAATTCCCTCCTTCATATCCGTGAATCATCATGACATTTCTCATATCATCATATCAACCCATAATCATCCCACTGCAGGGATACGGGTCTGCCTTCAATCGAAAGGGACTAGAGCGTACTCTGCCACGCTGCTCAAATGCGGATTGGCAGAGGCCGGTGTTTTCAAGCCGCCCGAAGGCCACCTACTTTCCTTAACGAACTTGTCATCTATCGATAACAGCCGGGACCGACGGCTTAACGTGCGCTCCGAAGCACGGAGAGATCCGTGAATATTTATAATATTCTTATGGACAATTGTATGTACAGTCAGGTGCACGTCGAGCTTTACTTTTGCAGTAGAATTTTGGTTCTTATGGCATAGAACATAAGAATGGAACAAAGTCCAATATGTAAAGGTCGACCTGCTCTCGACTGTACTACTATAATCTACGATTAACGTTAATAATTACACATTACTATTTCCTGTATTCATTTCATTGTGTAAAATTCACTTTATTATGTAATTTTATCATGATTAATTGTTATTTGAGAATGGAAAACAAAAATATTCTCATCTTAACAAATTAACAAGCAATTTCATATGTCCTTTACTTTATCTATGTTTGATAACTATTACAATCATTTAACCTTGATCATGCATTTATTAAGTGTTTATTTTTAATTGCAAATTAAATGATAAGATTGCCATTTGAGTTTTATTTACGTTGACGACCCAGGAGGTCCCGGGTTCGATCCCCGGTCGGGTCATGATGAAAAACGAACTTTTTCTGATTGGCCTCGAGTCTTGGATGTTTATCTATATAATGTACTAGAGAAACCCGCGCTACTTCGTTTGCGTTTGTCCCGCTTTCCCGTGGGAATTAAAAAAAATCCCTTCTTATCGGTTGTCTATTTATATAGGTACTTCTCATTACAATCTTTGGAGTTTATGAAAAATAGGCTAGCCCGACCGGTGAAGTACCACCCTTTTACAAAATATTGACGTGTAGCAGCAATGCGTTTCGTTCGGAGAGTGAAATATCCGAAATTCTTGTTTGCCACCTTTGTGGTATAAAAAAATCTAACTCCGTCCTTATACTATTTCTCGCTATATCCTGTTTCCTGTTATAGGTCGGCAACGGGTCAGGGGCCCTAGAATCTATGTGCTCCATAGTCGACGGTAATCACCTAATATCAAATGATCCATATTCCTGAGCTTGTTTTCCAACCACTTCCGTAAAAAAAAATTAAAAAGTATATCGGTATTTTATAACCTACAACCTCAGCCTACAACCATCCCTCAACAACACTACGAAATATTAGAGCGAGAAAGAGACAATATCAATATGCCATTTAACTTGAACCCTGTCAAATATCATACAATTAAATATTTAATTACTTACTGTTATTATCGATGAATATGATTCCGTCCGCTCTATAGCTAGAATTTTAGCTGTTTTCCGAGATCACGAACAGAATAAATAACGACGACATTATGAAATCATTTTGTTTGAATATTCGGAATATTCACAATTTATAAAAATATAACATGACAGATGACACACTTCACTTCACGGATGTGTCAAAATGAAATGTAATTGAAATCAAAAGCACTAAGGAGTATGAGTATTGATATCAACTCGAAGAAAATTACCCACAAAATACATTTTTTTCAAGAATTTCAATAAAATAAGAATCACATCTTCCATCAATTCTCTTAAACAATTTTTATGCAAAATTTGAAGTAGATTGGACCAAGGAATCAAGTTGTCCCATAGTAACTTTACCCCCCTTTTTTACCCCCTTAGAGTTCGAATTTCGAAAAATCCTTTCTTATCGGACGCCTACGTCTTATAATAGTTCCACCTGCCAAGTTTCAGATTTTTACGATGAGCGGTTTAGGCTGTGCGTTGATTCTCAGTCAGTCAGTCAGTCAGTCAGTCAGTCAGTCAGTCAGTCAGGACAAAGCATTTTATATATATAGATTTGTTATAAAATATAATATCGTTGAGTTAGTATCCCATAAGACAAGTTTCGAACTTACTTTGTGGCTAGCTCAATATGTATGAATTGTCCCTATATATTTATTATTTATTTAGTTTTAAAAAAATAATTAACATTTCTGTTAGCAATTGACTGGCTGGCTCCAACTTTTTATGAACCTCACTTTTATGTTGCTATGCCCAAAACGGTGGTACAGTTAGGTGCAACGTGCAAGTCGAGTATTACACGTGCAGTACAATTTTGGCTCTTAAGACATAGAACTTAAGAGTGGTACAAAGTCCGATGTGTAAAGGTTGACATGCTCTCGACTGTACAAAATGTTCTGTATTATTATGTCAACACCTTTATGTACTTTGTGGAAAAGCAATGAAAGATTGAATATTGAGTAAATTTAGGTATATTTATTAGTCAATTTTGAAAACGTCTCTTTTGGCTTTGTGACTTAATTGTATGTTTTTGTCGGTTGCTGTGTAATTTATTAACATTATAAATGTATACCTTCGGCTCTCATAATTTATCATTTATTTTACAGTCCATACGAGAATGCGGCACACATTTCCACTAATATCTTGACAATATTAACTGTTAAGCCTTTATTTCTGTCATTTTGTGTGCTTTGCAGATACAAAAAAAATAGTAATATATCTATCTATCAACTTCAATCTGGATAACTCTTTCATTTGTAGATAGTACCTCCAAGTTTTTTTTATTTAATTAAAACATTAGTCGAGTATAACCCACTCAGACAGTAACCATCCTTACTGAAGATACCGGTCTGCCCGGTGGAACTGGTCCACGAGTTGACCCACCGATTATAGCCGTTTCACTGATTACATTAGCTTCCTAGTTGAAAAAACTAGATTATCTATTTTTTTTTATTAATTTAAATAAAGATGATATTTAAATTGCTTAATGTTAGATTTCGCTGATACATTTGATTATATTTGGGTCACAGGTTTCCGTATTCGAGAAAAAAAAAAATATTTTTTGTTTTTTTTTATTATTTTTGCTCCTAATAAATAAAAGTACCTAAGTTAAATGGAGAAGTAAAAATTGTCGCACTTTCAACGAGTTATGCGGGAAACTTCCGTATCCTGTATTTCATGATTCTGAAAAATAAAATAAAATAAAATTGTAAATTTTTGTAGAAGCCCGTGGTGAGGTCTATGCATTGTGTATTATGAACATCGCCAAATGCCTGCGTGAAGGAAACGAACGACCCCTTTGTTCCCACCGGTCCTTTTAGTAGTTCATAAAAGAACTAGTAGAACGCAGGGTTCAGAGAAATTTAATCAAAGAATTACCTTCTTTTAACACTTTCATTGAACTCTATACTTGAAATATGTTTTACATTATCAAAATGGACACGGAATCTGATCAACAACCAAATATACCATCGTAGTGAATCAGCGAAGCCGGATTCCATTAAAATTTCTCAATATCATTAATATACAAGTTCTTGTAAGTATCTATAATTGGTATATTGCAACATAACTATATTCCATTCCATTATACTTGGCACAAAAGTGAGATATCGTCTGATTTAAATAAAAATTTGAAATAAACATGAATCGATAGCAAATCTCTTTAAGTTGACAACCTCCGTGGCGTAATGGTTACCATACCAGACCGCTACCCAGGAGGTCCCGGGTTCGAATACCGGTCGGGTCATGATGAAAAACTAACTTTTTCTGTTTGGCTTCTAGTCTTGGATGTTTATCTATAATATGTATTTGTTATAAAATATAGTATCGCTGAGTTAGTATCCCATAATACAAGTTTCGAATTTCCTTTGGGGCTAGCTCAATCTGTGTGATTTGTCCCTATATATTTATTGCTAGAAATTGTGACGAATTAGTTCTAACACCATCAATCATCATTGAATTTCAATGGAAATTAATATGTGCCATGCATGTATAGTGGTGCGAATTATACGTTCAGTCTTTATTAAAATAGTAGCATTACGTATACGCCCGTAGCTTTGCTCGGGGATGTTGTTTTTACAAATCGATGATGTAAGAGTTTTCGATGATAGATAAAAAATAATAAAAATAAAATATTTTTTATTTTGCTTTCTTTCCGAAATGGTGGTAGTTTATAGAGTAGTTTATATAGGTACGTATAATAAGAAATATAGATGTTTATAACTAGAGAATATAGTCTCTGAATATAAACGATTTGATTCTTAATATTTCTTAAAACAAAGTAACAGTTTTTTCTTTTGTTTTTTAAACTTTTAACGATTTGATTCTTATTTGTTAGTTAATTAGTAATCACTTAAGACATGCCTATACCGTCAAGGATTACAGGCGAGACATAAAGTATGTCATGATTGGTCAAATATGCGACCACACCTATAAAACTGGTCGCCAAATTTTTAATTCGCGTAAATTTTTTTTTTGCGCGAATTAAAAATTGAATTGACACTTGAGTTGACCATAAGGACTACTGGCTTGCGAAATGTAAATACATATTAATAAGTATCTACCAAAGAATTATTGAGCGAGATCGTGGAAATATGTAGATAAAAAATACATAATTAAATAAATTCTACACAATTCACATCTGCTCCCAAAGTAACCTAAAAACACGTTTTTGTGTTATCATACTAATATTATAAATGAGAAAGTGAGTTTGTTTGTTTGTTTGCTATTCCTTCACGGCTTGACTAAGCAGCCGATCATTATGAATTTTTTTATGTATATTGTCAAAGGTACAGAGCCAAACATAGGCTACTTTTTATCCCGTGAAAGTTTGTCATTCCAATGAGAAAATATTTTTTCTACTATAGAGGGCGCTGTATTGGCCAACATATGGTGCCACAAGTCGCGCTATGGGTTGTTTTGTTGTCAAACGAGATATATGTCATAAAATTAACCGCGAGCGAAGCCGCGTGCAAAAGCTAGTAATATGTAAAACAAACTTAACACAACTTAAAATTTATATAAGTACTATAAACATCGAAAACGCACAGGTTCGGGATAAACAAATTCCATCATATAATAATGTTTGCCCCGTACAGGATTCGACCCGCGCATTCATGTGCGGAAGGTAGAGCCACACTACCAACGCGCCACTGGGCTGTCAAAAAGTACTTACATAAAAAAAAAACTTTCAAACATAAAAAAAGTCATAGAATGTCAAACTTTCTAAACATATTTCTTATACATTACATATAAAAAGATACCATAAAAATATAATTCAATTTCTTACGTTAAAAATTTTCTTTTACACATCCAAAGAAAAGTACATTAACAATTTAATTTGTACAATAAAGTTTGAAAGTTAGTAGTTAATGAAAAACAGCCTTACAGTGAAACTAAGTTCAAAAACTTTTGTGGTTATAGCGTAGTAAAAGAGTTAAATTTAGATAGTTAACACATGTAGCCGTAATGACTGGGCGGGGATTGGAATTCCTAGCTTTATTCATTACATGTCACTTTTCCCATACGTAACATTAATTAATATCCCACGGGAACTGAATACTTTTTTATGTTGGTAGACAAGCAAGCAAGCGGGCGGTGGAAAGAGGTTACCGCTGTTTATATGTCAACACTAGGTGCTCGATGGCGTCGCTCTGTGTCTCACTCTAACACGCATAAGCAATGTCGACCCGAGCCAGTTCTTCGATGGGTTTCGTTATCTCGAGCTTCTCCGTAGTTCGGAGAGCACGTTAAGGTGGGTTCAGATATGATATTTTGTCCGTACCGTATCAAGAATCGCGATCCAAAAACCCTGGACGCAAAGTAAAAATAGCCCGTAGCTCCGTAACGCCTTTGAACGGGGCGAGAAAACCGACTCCCGATGGATCGGAGCGTACCTGTCTCCGTATCGCGATGCCGTACCACCCCACCGTTCCGAACGGGCGTCCAAACTAGCGTTCTTGGATCGCGACGCTCTGATACGAAACGGAGGTACGGTACGGGCAAAAGATCATATCTGGATACCTTTAAGTTGTCGGTCTCGGCTGTTGTCGATGGATGACATTCGTTAAGTTAAGTCGGTGACCTTCAGGCGATTTGAAAACACTGACCTCTGTCCAGCAGCATTGTATAGGCGACGGTGATTGTTTACCATAAGGTCGTCGTCGGCTCGTTGGTCTACTATGCAATAATTAAAAAAAAAAAGGATTTGTGCAACCGACATTATAACCAGAAAATATTATGACTTGTGTAGTGAAAGGAAATGAATAGTATTTATGTGTTTCCTGCACAACCATGGTGTATTTATCGTCAGGAACTAATGTAAAACATAATGTATATTCATTACGTAATTACAGGAAAATGGTGTTGCTTGAGATTAAAAAATTAATTAAGTATGGAATATTGACGGTGCAAGTTTTCCTCCGTAATTTGTTCGAGTACAAAATTACTTTTTCAAAGTCGAATCTAATCTCACACAAATATAGAGGACGCCCGTGTAGACCAAATAAGTATAAAAATAATACGTTCAGTACTTACATATGGTCCATATCAACCCATCAAACGCTGGTTACGGTGGATGTTGCTTAACTTGAGTGTTCCTTTCAGAATGCGACACACAAATCCACAGGGCGAAAGTTAGTGTAGAGTAAATAAATAAATACACCGAAAAAATTGCATTTTAGTGTATCACTTGTGTTGTGTGTTATTTATTTATTTATTTATTTAACAAACACATGAATTTACAGCTAAAACCAAAACATCCATGCGTTAATACAAAAATAGAAAAAAAATATATATATATGCTCTCTTAAATATTAATGCGGTTACAAAGAAAAACAAAAAAAAACAATAAACAAACAAAGCAATGTCCCATACTGAATTACGAGTATGCTATATGCGGCATTGCTGAGCTTAAATACAAACTAAGGCTATCTACAAATACGTCGGCGTTCGGACATTTCTGGTGAATAATATTTAATATATTAATCACGCGTTCTGTAGGGGCATGCTGCGCCCGACACGTGCGTGCCGGCGTGATGCTTCTGAACATGAACTGTTATGGCCATACGCAATCGTGGTGCGTCTTTGGTCCGCCGCCGAGTGCGGTCCAGCCCCAATGTTGTCCTAAGAACGATTGCCGAAATATTGGACTGCCCTTACATCAGATGCTGTGACAGGCGTGTCACAGTTGCTATGCCTGAGAGAAAATATTAATAAAGTAAATATTTTTCACCTCACAAGCTCGGAAAGAATCTGTTTGTCATTCGAAATCTGAGCGCAAAAGTGAATTTTGTGCCCTAGCGTGGAAAGAATTTTTAAAATTCGAACCTTTCTATTCTATAGACGCGAATGTAAACGCGCACTCGCGGCTCGCCTCGCGCCTCGCCTCGCGCCTCGCCTCGCGCCTCGCGCCTCGCCTCGCGCCTCGCAGCGCTCGCGTCCGGAGCGGTTTTTTGGGCACGAGTCAAAGGGGTTCGCGTGGGATGCGAGCGCGGTGTTCACACTCGCCCTCTCGCTTCGTTCGTTAAAAAATACTATGTTGTCGCTAACACTTTGACGTCCTCCATTCTGGCTAACTCGAACACAACACGAGAGTGTGAACAGACAACTCAAAAACCATCGATCACGCGAGGCGCGAGACGAAGCACGAGACGAGGTACGAGGCGAGAGTGTAAATGTAGTATATAATTTTTTATACCGCCAATCCTCTAAAAATGTGTAGCGGGAGCGATGGCGACGTGCTCGACCGCCACAAAGGGAAGATCTTCCGGCCAGGCTGGGTGTCATGCCTGGGGAACCGCGGCTCCGACAATGTATGTGTCGGAGGTTGTATATATATCTCCATATCGTAGAAACTTCGATAGCGTGATTCAGGATTTCTAAGTGTCGTCGTATATGACGTCATGTGTTCGCATTGTGAACTTTTTCTTCACTCTGTAGTTCTTCTGTATGGCGATAGGTGTCGCCACAAATGCATTAATACTTATTTCATGCCAGTGTGCCAACCTTATCTTTAAAATAATCGAACTAGCCAGCACGACACCGCATAAAAAAAATAAACACTTATTTAATATATTTTTTCCTTTTTTCTTGCACCAAGCATTTTCCTCGCTGTAGTGAGATGAAAAGTTGTGTGTTTCGCTCGGCAGCAAAGTCATTCTGCGTCTCGTACCTTTGAAACCCTCGCTACGCTCAGGATTCTATATTTGAACCACTCGCTTCGCTCGTGGTTCAATCCTAGAATTCTTCGCTAGCTCGGGTTTCAATATAAGTACTCGCGCCAAAAAACAACTTTGCAGCCTTGCATAACAAATAACTATTATTTATTTGTTTTCATTGTAATTTGAACCGACTGATTTTATTTTTATTTAATTTCTATTTGAATTGCATTTATGTTATTTTATTACAATGATTAAATGATGTTTAAAAATATATGATATGGATCAAAGTTATTCGAAATAAATGAATTTTATTTTATTTATTTTTTATGTCGGTAATCAATAATGAAGACAAATAAGTAACGAACTATCACAGAGCTATCTTGTAGAATGTAAATGAAATTAAGGCGCACACTGCCTTTCAAAAATAACTAAGATTTAGTACATATAGCGGTGGCTAATTGAAGTACTATGCCTAAAACAGGATGTCGGGCATCAGCCTCTCAAGCGACAATATTAACCAATCGCCGTGAGAAATCTAGATTATTCCAACCGGCTTAATTAACAAATAGGTACCATAGGTACAGATATGCACCTGTGCATTACTAGTAACATATCGAAAATACTATTGACAAAATATTTGACGACCTCCGTGGCGTAATGGTTACCACGCCAGATCGCCACAGAGGAGGTCCCGGGTTCGAATCCCGGTCGGGTCATGATGAAAAACAAACTTTTTCTGATTGGCCTCGGGTCTTGGATGTTTACCTTTTATTATTTTTCTATTATTATTTCTAATTAAATTATATTGTAATGTATCTTTGATGTATAGACATACATCAAAGATACATTACAATATAGAAATAACACAGACGTGTTTAAGGATCGTGTAATTTTCATAGGTATGGTTACCTGAAATAAATGTATTTTTTTTTTAAATTATATTTATTGATTAGATTATTTCGGTGTTCTACCCACATTATTTTCATAACTACATAGATAGTAAACTCGAGCAACTCGAGTGTTAATTGCAATAATTAAATCGGTATTCGTATGTTCGTCGATTTGCAGCAATTGGAGCGGCGCTGTGCAACCATAAACGATCACGCATTCCTTTATGTTCTTCCGCCTATGTTTATGTTACTTCAAACTATTATTTAATGTGTATTTATGAAATGGGTTAGCACGACCAGGGTGAAACGTGAATGCGTTTTGTTCGGTGAATGAGAAAGTAAGAGATGGCTTTCGGATCTCTCCAGAGAGGAGAAAAGATATATTTTTCACCTTTCTTCTTGTTAAAATTTAACACAAAATAAACAAAAAGAAAAGTTTAGTATAAAAGAAATAATCTCCAATTCCATTCTGAAATCCATAGCGGGGTATGACTCGCCGGTCATAAAAAACTGCGTGCAGGTGCTGGTCAGACGGAACTCCGTGTGGTGGGTAATTCAGCGACTGACACCACGAAGGATTGGAACCATGGTGTCAATCGCGGAAGGACTCTTTTTCGAGGGCCTGCACTACTAACTTTGATGTAAGATGAATAGTTACTAACACAGAAAGGACTTGGACTGAATAAAAAACTTATTTATTTATTTATAATAGTAAGTAACCTTATTTTACTTCTTTGTTTTGAGTTCTCTACCCTGGTTACCACTTTCATTTGTTGACCGTACTTCTTAAATACCATTGACGACCTGCCGCCACCCAGGAGGTCCCAAAAACGAACTTTTTCTAATTGGCCTCGGGTCTTGGATGTTTATAATACGTATTTGTTATAAAATATAGTATCGTTGAGTTAGTATCCCATAACACAAGTTTCGAACTTACTTTGGGGCTAGCTCAATCTGTGTGATTTGTGCCTACCCTATTATTTTATATTTTAATAGCTGTTACCCGCGGCTCCGCCCGCGTGGTCAAGCGAAAATGCCAATAATTTCGTTCCTGTGGGTATTAAAAAAATACACGACTTCATCCTTGTCAACATTATAAAGGGAATTTCTATAAAAAATTTCAGCTCTTTAGGTTAAGCGCTTCCAATAATACACGCGTAGTCTAATTATTCCGAATCCTGTGGGAATTTTAAAAAATCTCATCTTTATCCTTGTCTAATTTATAAAGGGAAGCTTAATACAAAATCTAGGAGTTCTAGTTTCAGCGCCCATGATAATATACGTGCAGTCGCATTTTTCTCGTTCCCGTAGGGGGAAAAAAACGACTTTATCCTTGTCTACATCATAAAAGAACCTCTATACAAAATCTAAGTGTTCTACGTTGAGCGCCCACAATAACACACGTGTAATCTTATTATTCCTGTTCCCGTGGGAATTAAAAAATCCCGTCATCAACCTTGTCTACATCATAAAAGGAACCTCTATACAAAATCTCAGCGTTCTAGGTTGAGCGCACCCTATAAAACACGTCGTGTAGTCTTATTATTCCTGTTCTCGTGGAAATTTAAAAAAAGTCACGTCTCTATCCTTGTATACATCATAAAGGGAATCTCTATACAAAATTTCAGCTTTCTAGGTCAAGCGCCCTCGATAATACACGTATAGACTCTTAGGTAGTAGGTCACCCCATTTCATCCCTCTAGGAGTTGAATTTTGAAGTCCTGAAACACGTACTCATTTACCGCCAGGAGTAGTCCTGCCATGTTTCAAATAAAATGGTCTAACTAATCTAATTTCTTCATACAAACTTTGGATTCCCGTTTCACCCCCTTAGGATGTGAGTTTTGAAAAATCCTTTCTTAGTGCACCCCTAGATTTCATCTAAAGGAACCTATGTGCCAAATTTGGAGTCTCTAGACCCAGCGGTTTGGGTTGTGCGTTGATATGTCAGTCACAAATCAGTCAGTTTCTTCTTTTAGACTCGGAAAGTTTCATACTAACTTTGCATCCCCGTTTTACCGCCCTTAATGGACGATTTTTGGGAAAAATATTTTACTCGTGTTTCATGCCTTTCAATAAAGAACCTTCATGCTGAATTTCATTCGAATAACTTCAAAACAGGCAAAGCTTCATACTAACTTTGCGCCCTGTTTATCCCCCTAAGGGATGAATTTTGAAAAAAATATTTTACTCATGTTTCATGCCTTTCAGTAAAGAACCTTCATGCTGAATTTCATTCGAATAACTTCAAAAACGGCAAAGTTTCATAAATACTAACTTTGCACCCCCGTTTAACCCCCTAAGGGATGATTTTTGAGAAAAATATTTTACTCTTGTTTCATGCCTTTCAATAAAGAACCTTCATGCTGAATTTCATTGGAATAACTTCAAAAACGGCAAAGTTTCATACTAACTTTGCGCCCCCATTTAACCCTATAAGGGATGATTTTTGAGAAAATTTTTTTACTCGTGTTTCATGCCT
Source organism: Endotricha flammealis (assembly GCA_905163395.2). Lineage (NCBI taxonomy): Eukaryota > Metazoa > Arthropoda > Insecta > Lepidoptera > Pyralidae > Endotricha > Endotricha flammealis. The sequence goes on along the minus strand of LR990864.1, from coordinate 14,510,994 downwards.
TTCAACAAAGAACCTTCATTCGAATAACTTCAAAAACGGCAAAGTTTCATACTAACTTTGCGCCCCCGTTTCACCCCCTTAGGAGTTAAATTTCGCAAAATCCAGTCTTAGTGAGCACCTACGCCCCAAAAGGAACCCCCATGCAAAATTTGGGACTCCAGGCACTTGTAGTTTCGGAGATTTCGTGATGAATCAGTCAGTGATTTTCTCTTTTATATATTAGATTATGGAATTTCTAAAGATAGGTATGCTCATTGTCGACTATCTACTTCACAATGTCTATTAATATCCCACTCCCACCCTATATTAACAGATTTCAAAAATCTACTTCGGTGGTCTAAACATCCTTGACTAAAGATTCCTAATCATTAAAGTTGCATAGGCCTAATTCGTACGTAGTACGAGTAAAGTTGCAGGGTTCATTTCACCATCCCATGAAATCGTGTTCAACATACAAAGTACTAAATTATGATACATCGAAGTGAAGTAAGTACACGTACGTCGCGTGTCAAGGTTCAAAGAAGTAATAGATAATCATTCTTTGATACTAGACTGATAACCACACTGATAAACATCTTATAGGAACCATAGACGATAAAAATGTAGGAACCATAGATTATAAAAAATATATCGCAATTTTTTTTTATTCAGTCGTAACTGTCATTTACCCGCTGCTTCGCCCGCGTAAAAATTAGCCTATAATGATCAGCTGCTTAGTCAAGCCGTGAAGAAATAACAAACAAACATACAAACTCATTTTCTCATTTATAATATTAGTATGATTGCTCTTTGGCTAATATCAGTACTGTTATTTACTTGACTAACATCGGTTTTGATCAACTTCGCCAGACTGTAGAGCCAGCATAACAATAGGATTTAGATTAGTCTATGCCCTAAATACTCTTACTAAAGGTTATCGAAAGGTCGAATTACGAAAATGATGTTAAATCGAGTTTGTCTATGAATTCGTGATAGTCACTTGTCTAGGTCAAATGGATGAAACTTAAAGAATGCAAATTGTTTGTAGATTTTTACGCGTTGTGAATATTAAAATGCTTGCCTACAAGTTATTTGCAACTAGTTTAGCAGGACATATGAATGATATAAGCAAAATTACCACCAGCTATTAGACTAAATGTTACCAGGAATAGATTACTGGTGGTTCCTCTCAATAATTGATAAATAAATTCTACACACTACTTCTCTTTTATTAAAAAAAAAAAATTAAACCATAGAACACCTAGACCAAGATAAACACATAAGTAATCCTACTATCCTACTAATATTGTAAAGGCGAAAGTTATGTGTATTTTTGTTACTTCTTCACGCTCAAATGGCTGAGCAAATATTTATGATATTTGGTATGTAGATAGCTGATACCTGGGATTAACACATAGGGTAATTTTTATCCCGAAGGACGCGATTCCCGTAGGATTTGATCAAAAGTTTGATGTAGGTGGCGCTGCTGTGCATTAATAAATATACGCAAACGAAGTTGCGCGGGTTTCACTAGTCATATAAATGCAACATCGGGTATCGAACCCGCACTTTCTGGTCGATGGTAGGGGCACTACCAAGACGCCACTAGGCTGTCAAATTAATAACAGAGATAAATAGAGAAGATTCACTTTCAAATATACAAATAAAGTTTCCTAAAATAAACATAATTTCATACGAAATAGAGCTGTTATGTAATTTTGGAGACTCGTTATGGTGCGAGTCAAGTTGACCGAGTTATAAGTCCACTTATAGTTAACACTTATACGTTTATACATACTTAATTATGCATAAAGCTTAAACATATATCATATTACTATATGCCAAATAGATCGTGTCCGCCCGACCTTGCACGAAGCCTCCTGTTACTAGTTATGTGTTATGTGGTATTATGTCATACGCTTTGGTAACTAGAGCAGTACATACCGTGTTTCTTCGAGCATCTATATAATTTAACTTTATGTATGTTACATAAATATATCACTAATCCTACTAATATTATAAAGGCGAAAATGATGTGTATGTTTGTTACTTCTTCACGCTCAAATAGCTGGGCCAATATTTACGATATTTGGTATTTAGGTAGCAGATACCTTAAATTAACACATAGGGTACTATATATCCCGAAAACTACGCGATTCCCTTAGCATTTCATCAAACGTCTGATATAGATCGCGATGCTGTGCATAAGTAAATTACATTACAGGGTTACATTAGTAGAATATAAATACGTGTCGTGGAAGTTAAGGCTCCGCTGTACCCATGACACTTCCACTATGGCAATGAAGGAGGGCCGCTGCGGGGTTTAGTGGGTGCGAGTCCCACACAGGGCCCCCGTCCCCCGGCGGAGGGTATCGTGCATAAGGCATTCCCCGCGTAAAAAAAAAGTAGAATATAAAAATAATATTTTTATTTATTTGTAGTATCTCCATTAAGATAGGTACTGCTCTTTGTTATCATCATCATAGCAACGCATAATCATCCCATTGTAGGAATACGAGTCTCCCTTCAATCGAAGCGGATTAGACGGTACTCTCCCACGCTGCTCCAATAGCGGAGATTTTTCACGAATTTTCTGTTATATTTTGATTTATATAAAACCTAATTCCACTGTTTTATATAGTCGTGACCAATTTATGATGGGGTATGGCACCTATATGTCGTGTCGTGGTCGTGGCGCACCACGTCCTTATCAAGTCAAATATACCTCACAAAAACAACCTGTATTATGATAACTATAGATATAAATAATGTGTCTCTGCAACACAACACGTTCTTGGTTAATATGTTTCTAGACATTATTCCATGTAAGTAAATAAAAATAAAATTGCGGTGAGTAAGGTCTTCAGAGCTCCACTAGGGTCGACAACGCGTGACAGCGCGTGAGTGATACCCCCCGTAATGCAAGCGTCCATAGGTTACGGTGACCGCTTACCATCAGGCAGGCCGTATGCTTGTTTGCCACCTTAGTGGTATAAAAAACTCGCGGTAGGAAATTTGTTTAAATCGGTGATAAATCATTTCCGTATAACAAAACATTGTATTGTACAACTAATTATTGTGTTAACAAGTTTATGCTTCTATATTTTTGTTTGTAATCGAACGATATTTTTTTTTTGTTAAATAAAGAAATAAGTAAATACGTAGGTGTAACGTATGTTAATATGTATACAATTAATTGTTTCTAAACTTAAGTTTATGAGTATATGAAATCACTCATGACATATAACTCATTGGAAACCAGTAACAAAGAAATTAATCATATCAACGCATAATCATCCCACTGCAATACAGGTCTCCCTTCAATGGAAGGGGATTAAAACGTACTCTGCCACGCTACTCCAATGCGGAAAGGTGGAGGCCAGTGCCAGCACTATTTTGGCTCTACACTCTCGCGTAGTTGAGCGAAAAGGGTGTGAACGGGCTCTTCGTCTTACTTCGTCATCACTTTTCCTTTGTCTCCTAACTCTCTGCCTAACTTCATTTCACTTCGCTCAACTTCCGAAAAGTGTAGAGCCAGCATAATGCGGAATAAAAGGTTCCCACTGGAAAAAAAATACATAAGCACTTCCTATAGACCAAGCAGAAAAAACCGTAAAAGTTATTATAAAATAAAAATTCTGCGTATCATATAAAATCAGGGTTCCTTTTTCATACTGCCGATAATATCACTACACCTGCTGCTCTGCGGGTGGTCAGACTGGTTTCAAGTAGCTCTCACTTTCAATAGTATCTTCAAAGTCACAATAATTTGATTGTCTTTCATTAGAATGTTTTTTCTAGTTATGTGATATCTGTAGGGAGTCACGAAATCACGTAAAAGTAGTTTCTATTACAATAAAAAATAAATATGAGAGAGAATTAATGAAATATTTAGGCTAATCCGATCGGAGAAGTATCACCCTCTTACAAAATATCGGCGTGAAGTAGCAATGCGTTTCGTACAGCAAATGAGAAATCCAGAAGATCAATTCCGTTCCTATCTTTTTTGTCTCTGTTCCTACCCTGGTAGCTGGCAACGAATTTTCCTTCAGGTAGCCCGCTTGCTTCTTGTTTGCTTACCGTATGACTTAAAAAAATACCCGTAATTTTTTCTGTTTATAAAATCTATAAGAATCAAACCTGCTACCGACTGGTTTCTTCATTTCTAAAGCCAGACATGAGGTCAAACATTTGGTACCGCGATCAGGTGGCATAACAGGTCCATACTCTCACTTTTAGTAGCACCGGTTTAGGCTATTCAAATACACATACCAACATAATTCATTCATCATTATTACGTTATTATTTTGTAATAATACCTTACAAGTATGTTTGGTTACTGTGAGTCATCATTCGGAGTTTTATTAGTAAAGAAAATATTTCATTTTACAGGTTTTTACGCATAGGCTCTGGCGCTCTACTGTTAGAAATTATTATTTAAGATATTTAAGGATTTGCTCTTTGAGAAAACACGAATACTTGGAGTTTCCTCGATAGAAAATTTTATACTTCACGGAAGGTCGTCAGTTTTTCGATAATAACAGATAAACATGATTTTTGATGCATAAACTAAGCTAAGAAATTATTTTTTCACTTCTCATGCTCAGAAAATGCTTATTTGCGCAGGATATAGGCTGCACAAAATCGAATTTTGTGCACAAGGGCAAAAACGTATCTACTCATAAAGTATCTATATTAAGGCAAAGGAAATAAGCCATACAGCCAAACACAACAAAAAGTTCAGAGATAGAATTTGTTATTTTATAATATTTACTTAAATTTACTTTTACATTTACTTAACTTTAAATAAATTAATTATTTGCCTTATGTGTTTTTTAAGACATTAAAGATATTCAAATTTAAATTAAAGTACGGTAGGTTATTTAATTAATTTAAGAAAATTATGTTATTACAAAATTAATTTAATAGTAGGCTGTATAGGTCTGCAGCCCAAGCCTAATTTCAATGTCGTAAGATTAAAAAAAGGGAAAAGGGGAAACAGGTCTTGTTTTTCGTTCGTTTATTTATTTATTTCCTCGCAATCGAAGTGAAAAATTTAATCTAGATTATTAATGTATTTTCAATATTTTTTATTTTATTCTTATGCTGCACCCCTTATTACCGATTCAGATGTCCCAAAGGTAAACTGGGAGACAATGCTTTTAGCATTAAGTTCGCCTTTTGTATACACATTATGTATTGTGTGCAATAAAGTTTAAATAAATAAATAAAAAAGCAGAGTTTATAACTCGTCCACAAAACCATTTCTATCCTCGACATTACTATCAGCCTTCGCCTTCGGCTCGGGCTGCTAAAAGTCTCGGATAGAAATGATTCGTTTTGTGCACTTGTTGTAAAATCTACTATAAAAATGTTCTTATAATAATTGTATGTAATGTTAACTTATTAAGAAAGTTGCATTAAGCCCGCAAAAGTAACGTTTTTAAATTCACGCTTAAAGAGCAGCGGAAAAAGGTAGTATTCCATATAACCAAAATAAATACTTAGTACATGTAGTGTAATTTACAACCACACACAGTACAGAAATAAATTGTCTAGACTAGACAGCGTACGATTGCTTCCGAATAATCAAGCGTTCAATAAAAAACCTTGAAAAAAAAATTGAGGTTAGGTTGTGCACGTAGTAATACAATTACTCAGCAGTATATTAAATAGAACTGGTATTTACTTATTAATTATACTTTATATTTTATAATTAAGTATATTTAATGTTCCGTACTATATTTTATTAATACAGTTACCCGCGATGCGGCTTCGCTTGATTGCGCTAGTGATTTACAGAATCTTCCTAAAATTATTATAAATGTATAGAATGAAAAAGATATTTTTAAATCAAACAAATCATTTTTACAAATAAGTAAATCAAGAATATATATTATATTTTGTATCTAATTACCATTAATAAGAAGTTAACAAATACAACGAAACATTCAATAAATTACAGAAATTATCAGCTAAAGAGTCGTTGCCACAAGAAAATAAGATGAATATTTAAAAAACTAGCTGTACCCGCGGCTTCACCAACGTGGTCCAGAGGATCTCATAACTTTTTTTTTTCCGTATGAATAAGATGTTTTTCCGGGATTAAAAGCCATGTCCATACAAACACATTTTCGCATTTATAATATTAGTATGGATAATAATGCCTAACAATTATATTTTTTAAATTTCAAAATTGGAGCACCATTTACACGCCATAGACACGGAATACAATACAAACAGTTACAACACTACTGTTGCCTAATAGATTCTTCTCACGGAGATAACAAGCGTGTTCGTTAAATCACAACCAATTGTAAACTTTAATTCATCGTTTTAGAATAAGTTTTTCATAAAAAAAAACGTGTTTGTAATACTGAAGAGCCCAGTAGCTTTGTAATAATAAAGTAATCGAAAATGTTACGGCCATAACCGATTTGTAATCGATAGAATGTCGATGATTAATTATTAATAAGAGTTAACAAACGAATTTAATATTTAAATGAAAAATTTTATATTTAGATAAAATTTATTCTGAACAGCCATAATTTAATGTGTACACTTTAAAACGTTTTTGTGCAACTCATCGAGAATTATGTTATCGTAATTTTATTCTTACGTAGATTGTAAATCATATAAATGTTAAGTAGAGATATCTACTTATTTTATAGAACTCAGTCGATTAAAGCGACAGATAAGTTGAGTTTTCTGATAGATAACTATGGCGGCAACCAATCGTTCTTTGACTTTGAAATAGAATAGAAAGTTGGTTTTCCAATACAACTCATGAGTAAGTTATAATACATCTATATAATAATTGCGCGTTTATATAAAAACGTAATTTAAACTTACCTATTAAAATGTTTTAAAAATATTTCTTGTACAAAACCACGGAAAGAAAAGTAAATTGATTGAATTAATGAAAATTAAGCTCTTTGATAAATCGTTAAATATATATAGAAAAACATTTTCTTTCGACTTTGTCCCGCCAACAATATTTTCTGCAGCACCCGATGGTTAGAGAATGCCTATTTGCAGTCCGTGTATTATTGCAATAAAGTATAAATAAATAAGGCTTACTTTGAAAATAACTCCTGCCATCAAAACTTCCCAATACCGTCAAAAGATTTAATGAATACGTTCCAAAACTTCAATAAAGATTTCCACGTACCTGTAACAAGAACGAAAGAATTATAAGTTTAACATTTCTTTATATTAGAATGTTCAAACTAAATAAACAAATAAATAAATAGAAAAGAATTTGAACTATTTATAGTTTAATAATCGTTTTTTTACGGCGCTATTAATAATGGTTTAATAGCCCAGCAAAAAAAAACGTAAAGTTAAAAAATATTTTAATTGATACATACACATTTTAAACATAACTCTACGTTAAGTCTCAAGCTGTCTCTTTTTCGCATCCTTAGTTTGACTGGTGACAGCCATATTTTAATTTGTTCTTAACTTTAAAATGTATTTATTTAAACTTACTAACTACTAACAAAAAATAAAATAAAACATCCTTTTTTTTATTTTGATGGTTGGTTCCAATGGTTTCCAAAAGGTTGCCAATAAAAAAGATAAGAAGAAGTCCCTTGCTTGTGATCTGCAATTTTGAAAATGGAAAGTGATTTGGGCGCGGTCGGTATTGGCGCAGGTCCATACCTGACCCACCGCTGCTCATCTTGGCTCGCCCACTTGCGTCACAGTACGTAATAAGGCAGTATCGCTTTCTATAAACGTAATATGTAGGTATAAGGTATTTTGGTACCTGATTCAAGCGAGAATTCACGGCTCCATTACCAAACAAATAACTTCATTTTCTAAACTAAAAAAGTTGAAACGCATTATAATTTTAATTTCACATTTTGACAGTGACAACCTTAATTTAACAGGATCTCATAAAAAAACCGGTACGTGTCGGGCCACGCACAAATAGGGTTCCGTATTTGCTGTGCTTTGCTTGCCTTCAGCTGAGTCCAATTTCAAATTCCATCACATTTGTAAGTTTTCATCAAAGAAATTTTATTTTATAAGTTCGTCGGCTATTTATTACTCGGTGACTAGTAGAACCTACTTAACCGTTATAGTTTTCATAGCGGATCATTGTATCGAAAAACCCTTAATGTTTTGAAAAGACCTATCTAACGATACCCCACAACATAGAGTGGGCGTGAAAAAAAAAAATCATTTCCACTTTACATGTAGGGGAGGCACCCCACAATTTTTTTTTTCCAAATTTTCTTCTAGCATTTTGTTAATATGTGTATACATACCAGATTACAGCTTTCTAACGTCAAGCGTCTAGGCGCTAGACCGCGGACAAACAGTCAGACAGACAGACGGACATGGCGAAACTATAAGTAAAAAAACTATACACTTAAACCAACTACTCTGTCACATGTTAACTTGAATTCTACGAATTCTATGATCTATTTAAATTAATATACGACCTATGTTTTCCAATAAGACGATTTAAAATTAATACTCAAAAACGGCCTAAATGGGTTAGTAACGGTATAAGGACATGTAGCAAACGAAAAAGAGTTCTATTGTGGAAGTATAGAAGTAACCCCTCGAAAGAGAACGAATTGGTTTTGCGAACTTATTCCAAACGCCTTAAACGCATAATAGCCCTAACACAAAAATCTCAAAATGACTATTATATTAAAAATGCTCAAAACAAAAGTAAAGCTACTTGGAACATAATCAAAGATAATAAAACCAACTTCCCCAAAGAAAATATCGATAGATTAAAAGTAAACAACAAATTTATAACAGACCCTAACTTAATTGCAAATACATTTAATAATTTTTTTATCAATGAAATCAAACATGACAGTAATATTAATATTAACAATAATAATTTTAATAATATGAAGAATATAAATTATAATAATCCAAATACAATTTTTTTGGCTCCAATTATCCCAATAGACATCTATGAGGTAACTCAATCCTTAAGGAATACTAAAAGTACTGGATATGATGATGTAGCCACTATCATAATTAAAGATGCTGCTCATATCATCTGTCACGTTCTGAGTTACATTATTAATATAATTATGGAAAAGGGTGTCTTTCCAGAGAAATTAAAAAAATATCTGTTATAAGGCCGCTATATAAAAAGGATGATAAGACCCTATTAAATAATTTTAGACCTGTAGCGCTCTTATCTATCTTTTCAAAAATAATTGAAAAAATTATTTATAAAAAACTTTATGAATTTTTTGAATCAAACGATGTATTTACCTCATGCCAATATGGCTTCAGGAAAAATAAATCAATAAACTTAGCAATTTACGATTTTCTCTACAAAGCCATAACCCAAGTCGATAAAAGATTACCAAGTGTAGCTCTGTTTATGGATATGTCGAAGGCATTCGACCGCGTGGATCATGAAATTTTGTTAACTAAACTTTATAAATACGGAATCCGAGGAAATACGCATACACTTATAGAATCATATTTAACTGGTAGAAAGCAAGTGACTCAGATCGATAGAATTTGTACGAAGTCAAAAATGGAAGTCAAATATTATTCAAAATATAAAAACGTTATTTATGGTGTTCCGCAGGGAAGTGTTCTGGGTCCATTATTGTTTTTGATATACATAAACGATCTACCTTCAATAACAGAACATCACGTTACACTTTTTGCCGACGACAGTACTATACTGTTTACCGGAAATAATTTGTTAAATACCAGAAATTCGATTGAGCACACATTCACATTGGTAAATGAATGGGTCAATAATAATAAACTAAAAATAAATATAGATAAAACAAAATTAATAAATTTCAAACAAAGACAAAATGACAATACAAAAATTGAAATAAAATTTAAAAATCAAAATATTTTGGAAACAGACGACACAAAATTTTTAGGGCTGCATATCGACAATAAATTGAGCTGGAAGATACACATAGACCATTTATGCAAGAGATTGAGTCAATTTTCGTATGCCCTATTTAGATTACAAAAAATTGTTAGCTTGGATAGTGTTCGTACGGCATACCACGCATATGTAAATTCAACATTGAGGTATGGAGTCATTTTCTGGGGTAATGCCACTGAAAAGGAACGTGTTTTTAAAGCCCAAAAACGTTGCATCAGGTCTATGTTTGGACTAAAACAGACAGATTCGTGTGTGCCATATTTTAAAAAGTTAGATCTGCTTCCGTTACCCTGCATATATATTTTTGAATGTGCTGTTTTTGTTCATAGTAATAGGGATTTGTTTTTATCACGTACACTAGCACGAAATTGCATGAAAGTGTCGTTGTTCAATCATAAGACCACATTGATGAATGCCAGTGTATTCGGAAGGGCACCGGTCATATATAATAAATTGCCTAAGTCGTTATTACTGACATCAGATTTAATTACTTTTAAAAAGAACCTCCATAACATATTAATACAAAAATGCTACTACAAGCTAAGTGATTACCTAAGTGACAAACTTTAAGTGAGGATTTGTTGACTGATGCATTTCAATTTTAATTTTATTTTATCTATTGTACATTATTGTAATAATTCACAGATTTAAATTCAATACTTGTAAAATTTGTACGCCATGGTGTTGGCAGGATACAGAGTGCCATTTATACTATTGTTTTAACTTTGATTTTCCTGTACTCACAAATAAAGATATTTGATTTGATTTGATTTGATTTAAACGTTCATAATGTCGAAATGTGTCGCAGCGCAGCGTTTTCAAGAAAGTACCTACTAACAAAAATCAATCAATTTGACAGAGTACAACGTCTACCTCTGTAATTAGGCTAATTATAGACTAATTTAAGTTTAAAGTTTTATTTCTTTCATCATGTGCGTCTAAGAACTTAAAATAACATGACGAAATAAAACCTAGAACTAAACTATTATCAATGGTGATGAAGCAACTCAACGAATAAGGATTTAGGTGACTTAAGGTGACACGTTATATTTTGCAACAGATCCTTTCTATGAAATTTTAATGGATTTCATCATCTACTGTCATTAGAATAAGGTCGTATTTGTAACGCCTATCAGCGCATCATTATGCACGGCAAGCTTCAATGTGAAACCGTTTAATTCTATGGGAATCTTGCAAGTATCAAGACTTTAAATCTAATGATTTATCTGTATCTTCCGTTAGTTATACTACTTTCATTAATAATCCCTAAGTACTAGCCTCTAAGAATGGGTAAGGATTAGCCTCTAATAATATTTTATCAACTTAATGCCCATTTTACCGAATAAAAATTTACAAAAGACTGTCTATATGCTAGAACTGTCAGTTTATTTAATGTGATCATCGAGTACATACATAGTCCTTGATGTAATAATATTATTTATTCTGCAGAGTGAGTACATCTACTAATATTAAAATTTACAATCTGTCCCAATACCGCGCCTTTTTATTTTATGTTTAAATTGTCAATGGCTCAATGCTCTATCTATGATGTTGATAGTCGTACTTCTTATGATTTTACACAGAAAATTAGTAGTTTAATAGTTTAACATTCAAAACATTTAACATAACGAATAGGCATCAGTTTAACATGACGAATAGGCTATCCATGAAATAGGCCCTAAATATTTCATTTATTTAATAAATTATTATTACGAATGCAATAGGTTAAATTGTACAAGCACCTTTACTATTACGGAGTTAAACATGTTCTAATGATTCTTTGTAAGTCTTGCAACCTAGTTGAGGTAACCAGTTCACATCAATTATCCGTGGAATTAAGGTTTACCTAACCTAAAAACTACAAATGGCATTGACTATAGAAATCGGACAATATCTTTTTTTAGACGAATTGAAGTTTTTTTAAAGGTAAAGACTTTTTAAGGACGAAAATTGAATTAGGTAAAATCCTAGCTATTTCTTTTTATAAAGGTGCTTGTTCTTAAAAAATATACTTAAGTAAGTATAAAATAATCATTTAAGACATAAGGCAAGACTACCAGTTTAGCATTTTTTAAATAACTGTTTTGAATAAGGTTTATGGAAAAAGTCAGTCAGTTCTGTAAAATTAGACAAACAATATATAACACAAGAATAGTATTTTTTTTTGCAAAAATCCCGTATCATTGCCGAGTTAGTTTCACTCCCATCTACCATACATAATTATATCACTGTAACATGTCTTTTTCCATCTTCATGTTATCATTTAGTTAATAATTCTCTCACGAGTATGGCAACACTGACCAGTGTTGCACTGTGTCAATCACTTTAACACAGAATTTCACCAATAGTTAGCGTATCAATGTTAATAACTCCACGTAACTGTTTGCCAATTTTGAAATTATTCACTAGCCCTTGTATACGCAATCTGCAAATAAACTTTTTAAGGTTAAGTACACTTTGAATATTTTATCAAAGGTTACGTTGTTCATTCAGTAGTAAATGCCGCATAGCGTACTGCCATATGTATATTCCATTCCAATATACATGGCACAAGATTTCCAGTGACACTCGACGAGTGTGTAGGTATGTTTATAATAATGTTCAAATGTATAAATACGTAATGTTTCAAATAAATATAATCATCAACTATATTTTTTTTGCATTTTTCATATTATAGAACTGGTAAGATTACAGTCTTATTTGTATAAGAATGACATACAGATCGAGTGGCTAGCTATGGCTATTTTTTATACCAACGGCTGCAGTTTCTGATCCCGCATATATTTGTGTGCCAAGGCCAACAGCTAATACTTGAATGAGTTTAAAAAATCTCTTCTCCGTGCTTCGCAGGGCATATTCGAGGCGGTCCCGACTTTCGATAAATAACAGTAGTTAAGCCAGGTCCCCGGTGGCTTGGAAACAATGACATCGGTTACCCTTAGTTCACAAAACAAGAAAGAGAGAATCAATAAAGTAATTAACACGTAATTAACAACAAAAAATCGTCATTGATGAATTTAATTTACACAATAAAAATAATTATGCAAACGTAATAACTTAGCGTAGTAACGCGAGCGCATTTCAACGATTGCTCTTCACGAATGGTTGCGCATCGATCAACTAAGTAATTTAAATATTTCAAACTTTAGTTAAGTTAATGAAAAACAATTTCATTGAAACCATTTGTAATTTAGCCGGGCGGCAAACCGCTCAAGCGCAGAAACACTTTTTGTAAAAGCCTTTCGACAAATGCCAGTTGTTTTGAACTCATTCTTATATTTTTTTTGTCAGTTACAAAAGTTGAACTATAATTAAATAATTGATTTATTTTTAGATATATTTTTCTCTTTTTATATTCATCATATTATCAAGGCATAAATCCCACTGCAGGAATACACTGCTCCAAAGCGGATTGGCAGAGGTCGATGTTTTCAAGTCGCCTAAAGACCACGGACTAGGCTTAACGACTGTCAACCATCGACAACACGGAGAAGCTCGAGATATAGAACCTAAAACACTCGCTAGGGTCGATTTTAATTTGCGTGTTCCTAAAGTTAGACACCATCGAGCTCTATTTATAGACTCTGTTATAATCAAAAATAAACCGCCAAAAATTTCATTAAAGTTGCATGTTTTTATTTTTTTGCATTTTCTAAAAAGTGAACCTTTAAAAATGCTGCAAAATGTTTCTGTAATCTCTTTGAACGTTTTTTGAAAAACAAAATGTACGTGCGAAAACCGTGAAAGTATTAGGGCTACGTTAAAACAAAATGTTTTCTTAGGTATTGTGCCGTTATTTAAACACGTTTCTGTTGAAAATTACAGAAAATGATAAAAAAAATCAGGAGGTATTGTTCCGCTTAAAATCACCTGAGTAACAGACAGTTTTTGAAACGCCTTTTATAGTTTGTGACACATCATTAAGATATAGCTGTCACTGTCAAACTAAAGAAGAAAAACAGAGATAGCCTGGAACTTAATTTTAAAATTTTTAAGAGAGGTAGTGCACAGCGGATAATCAACTCTGCATCCTTTGCAGCCCGTCACGGGAAGGAAGGAAGACAGAAGATCGTAGCCAAATAGCATTGGTCTCGGTATCGGCCATGTTGTGTTCCTACGGTGAGTAAGGTCTCCAGAGCTACACTTTTTACAGGGTCGGCAACGCGCGAGTGATACCCCCGGTATTGCAAGCGTTCTATAGGCTACGGTGATTGCTTACCATCAGGCGGGCCGTATGCTTGTTTGCCAACCTTAGCGGTATAAAAAAATGCATTTCAGAAACTGGCAGTAGATCACCTAGATTTTTCAAGTACACTCTAGTAGTAGACTTAAATCACCTAGCTATTAAAATCGAAGGTGTTTTAGATGATTAGTGGAACAATTTGATACGAATAGTAAATCAATCTTTGCATATTGTTCAAAATCCTAACAAAATTCTAACTTTCTTTCAACTATGTAATTTTTGTTTACAACTCGATTATTTAACCCGATTGCGAAATAAAAGATTATTAGGTACATAACCTAACTTAATTAGACGGGCATTGAAGCGTGGACTACCACAGAGCCTGCCTAATAACCGTGTCATCTGTATCACGGGTAATGGCTGTGAGCCGCAAAGATTTTAAAAACAATTTCCTTTCTACGCACTGAGCCATAGACCACCGAATTTTAGTATTGCTTTGTAGTAGAACATTTTATGATAAATTCTAATGATCGTTAGAGATTAAACTGTTTTAAAAAAACAAAGCTAATAAATAATATTATTTTTTTCAAGCAACTCAGTACTTGGTGAATACATTAGGTCAGCATGGAGCAATCCGCATTGGAGTAGCGTGGCAGAGTACGCTCTAATCCTCTTTGATCGAAGAGAGATCCGTATCCTGCAGTGGGATGATTTTTTATGGGTTGATATGTTTTTTATACTACTAAGGTGGCAAACAACGGCCGCCTGATGGTAAGTATTGTTGATATGTATATTCGTGTTAGATAATTTTTTTCAGATATAAATTTCGCGTACAGGAAAACTGTTATGTAACAGTCTGTAATATTTCAATTGGTCGGGTGAAAGTGTTTGCGTATAGCTATTGCAAACATTGGTATTCGCTTTGTGTAATCTCGATTTTTGTGTGCGAAAAGGTGTCGAGTTCGTTTCGCATTGTGAATATATTACAACGTCTATAAATAAGTAAATAACATCCAAAAACGTAATTTTTAAAACTACCATCACACTAACATTATACGTGAGTTTGTTTCTTTGTTATTCCTGGCTTGACTAAGCAGCCGATCATTATGAAAATTTGTATACATATTGTCAGGGGTACAGAGCCCAACATAGGCTAATTTTTACGTGGGCGAAGCCACGGGTAATTCACAAAATTATATATCTTGCTTGAACACATGTACATTCCACGCACACTAGTGTATTTTGTTTTTGGTCTCGCCTTAATCAAACCAAAGCCGATCTATAGGTACGCTAGTGTATACTAAATCTATGGGCAAGATACAAAAGTACAACAAGCGGTTTAACCCTAAAATATTGTTTCAGTTCTAATCAGTTTCTAAGATTAGTGCGTTCAACTAAACAAACTTTTCAGGTTTATTAAACTGCTAGATAATAAATATTCACTGTATTTACATGAAGTGAAAAATTACAATATATTTACATTTATTAATAAAAATATGGAGCATCGTTATAAATGTTTATTAATTTTTGCAAAAAACAAACTGGCTGTCAAAAGATGCGTAAAGTTTTGACCTCGACAGCCGTCGTCGTTGGCTATAATTTGAGGTCGTCTGGTTCGATCCCGGAAGGGTTTAAATGTCATATGCATTATCGATCTTCTGAATTATGTACACACGCATGTAGGACGTGGTATCATTACATATATTAGGCTTTTTCGATTTTTGTTGAGTCAAAAAGAAGACTTCATTTTAAATACGCAACTACAACTGGATAGATTCGGTAACTGATTAATTATGTTGAAGATTTACGTGAAACGATTAAGCGCTTGATTTATATCTATTAAAATGCCTATACGGTGAGTTTCGCGAAAATATTTTAAAGTTAATGATTAAGTTATGGTTGTCACTGACAAAAACGAATACAACTGAAACAAAAAAGTATTATCACTCCCGAATAGCTTAGTCGTGTAAATTTACAGTTTTTGACAGTTCTGGTATGAGTTTGACGTATCGTTTAATTGGCAAATAGCCATAATCTGGACTTTGTATTGGCAAGTGATGAAACCGGCACATAATGTGGAATTAAGATTAAAATACATTTCTGCAAACAGCTGTATATGTCACAATGTTATTATCACTTCCCCTGGTAATTCCGTAAAATCAAAATGTGACACAATTTTTGGTTGGATTTGGTCGCCTTTGGTTGACCTTTTAGTTCATATACTAAGTCAAAACAAAAGGATTTAAAATAAAAATTAGCACATGACAACAACACAAATCCAATTACGGAATTTTTAAAAAAAACTCGTTTTTGGCCATCTCCTTAAGTTGAAACCGACGACGACGGTAATGTCAAAGTGGACACATCCCGTCCCATCGTGGCCTTGACGAAGGCCACAGATTAAATTGGTATTTTAAATGAGCCTAAAAATAGCTGATCATCTGAATAATTTATACCTTTAAGAATAATCGTGACCATATTAAAATAATATCATCGACAAGACATCGACGCAAAAAAAAATAAAGCTTTAAAATCAGTTTCCGGACCTTTTTTCGTAGTTACCCATATTTTTTTAAATCTGTTAATAATGGCCAGTGCTTAAAATAATGATAAAAAACCTTCTTTGTATGCTTCCCGTAATTAATGTTAACTTTAGGGTAGCTAGGTGCCAGTGTTTTAAAGCTACTCATCGGTCACTAAATTGACTATCATTTATCGACTACAGTTGGGACCGACAGATTTTTAAACCCATCCAAGTATACGCTGAGGTTGTTGTTATTTAACTTGGATGATCGTCCCCTTTGACAACGAAGCTAACTCCGCATTCTATTGAATACGTTAATGATTAAATTAAATTTGGTTGCAAGGAGTTCGATTAGAAACCAATTGATTATCATGAGTACTTTGTTGATGACTCGTTAAAATATTTCGCGAGAAAGGAAAACTGTATGATTAAAGACAAGTTTATGACACCACGTGACCACAACCTGTTCGTAATGTCAAAGGTGAGCGAAGAAACTCGAACTTGCTTATTACAAATGGAAAATAAGTATTGAAATGTCATTTGAACAAAAACCTCTTTACTGAGTGATAAGGTACAGTCAGCGGCATATATTTTGTCACTTTTATACCTTGTATACCTTGTAAATTGTCATTTTAGTTTTAGTACCTTGATTAATGTGCTTATGCCTGTAAAGGCACCCTCTAAAGAAACATTTTGAATTATTAGAAAACTATTAGAATAAAAATAGACCCTGGAATGGATTTCTCACTTTTGCTAAGGGATAAAGTTAGAACCCGTAACTCTAAACACCAGGGTCACGGTTCTCCTAAACTCTACAGTGAAAATACAGAAAATACTATCATAGAAGCAATTGCCAAGTTCGTAAATACATATATATTAAATGCCATAGTTGAGAGTGAACACGATTTTGACTTTTGACTTACTTCAAATAGCATTGTTAACTTCACGGTATTTGTACGGAATGCCTGCACCTCCGGCGCAGCGGGGTGCTCGCAAAAAATGCAAGGTCATTGTATGCATCGTCACTTGAACATCACAATTTCTTTAGATGATATTAAAATTAAATTGCTATTGTGAAGGATGTCTGTTCGACGGGTGTAGCTATACTGCATAGCGCCAGTTTCATTTTTCTAAAACCATCATAAAGACACAATTTTGCTGTGCAGGCTTTAGTCCGGTTTATGATTAAAGTCTTTATAAATAAAACCTTACCAAACCATACCTTTGCATACAGTAATAAATAGTAGGTTATTTTGTATACACAGACTTTAAAAAACAAGATTCGGTCTACGGTTTTATACGGTTACAGTTTTCGGATTAGGGTTGTTTATTTCATGTGGACATAACACAAGCCCTTTGCAACCGAAGGTCTGGTCAGTATCTATAAAAACATGCTGTCTTAAATACAAGAAAGATATCCCCAATGTTAATCGCGATATTTGATATCCGATAAGAAATTAATCGGGGACAGAAATTATTTGGAAATCATAAGACAATGCATGGACAATGGTTACGTTTGTCGCAAAAATTCCTAGTGAAAAGTGAAAGAAGACATCTGCTTGTATACTAGGCACGTTGCGCTTTCTCTGATGTCCACTATCGTTCCGGCAGCTCATTCCGAGTATTACTGATACGAGTACGTAATACGTAACTGTTTTTGATGTGCGATATCGTTTCAATACATGAGATGGTATCTAATTGATAATGATGTTCACGTAACGAAATAAATAACATATGTCGAGTTACGACCTTTTGCACTGCTGTACTGTTGTTATTGACAATGGAGAAACTACAGCGTGTCAAGATTACTGTTGAAATATTGAGATGCTTATATCTTCTGGCTTATGCCACAGTTTACTACATAGTTTGTTTATACGACGTTTCATTTTTTAGCAACCACTGCTGTCCGCGTAGTACTATGACTTCAAAAATCTTAGATGCGTTGCCCATGTATGGATGTATGAAAAAGTAAAGGAAGGAAACAAGAAGGAAGCAGGACTCATCGTACGAAACACAGTGGCTTATCACCGCTATTTCACATTGATATTTTGAGAAAGGTCCATCCACGACCAATCTTGAAATTTTATAATACGAACATCACTGGGGTTGCTGATGTCCATAGGCGGCGGTGACCACTATCCATCAGTTGGCCACCTTGCTTTGTCTGCCATATAACATTTAAAAAAACACTATACTTAAAATCGGTAAAAACGATACGGAATATCAAGAATAACGATTTTAAAATAAAGTGTCATAATTATATACATCGACTAGCTTCCGCCCGCGGCTTCGCCCGCGTGGCCTAGTAACAATTAGCATATCTTTCTTTAGAAACAAATTCCGGTCCGGGATGGCCTGGTACGGTACGGTTCCATCCGGTCCGATCAGGTCCCGTCAATCCGGTCCGGTCCGGTTCGGTCCGGTCCGGTCGGTCCGGACCTTATAAGGACCCTGCATGCCAAATTTGGAATCTCTAGACTCAGCGGTTTGGGCTGTGCGTCCCCTCGCAACTTCGTATGCGTATATCTCGCTTTCCCGTGGGAATTTTGAAAAATCCTTTCTTAGTACGCGTCTAGACGTCGTAAGAAACCTACAGTCCAAATTTGGAATCTCTAGACCCATTAGTTTGGGCTGTGCGTTGATATATAGTTAAGTCAGTCAGTCAGTCAGGACTTTGAATTTTATCTATGAAAAAAAATCCGGTCCGGTCCGGTTCGATCCGGTCCGGTCCGGTTCGATCCGGTCCGGCACGGCCCGGTACGGTGCGGTTCCTTTCAGACCGATCAGGTCTGATCCGTTCCGGTCCGGTCCGGTCCGGTCGGTCTGGACCTTATAAGGACCCTACATGTCAAATTTGGCATCTCTAGACCCAGCGGTTTGGGCTGTGCGTCCCCTCGCAACTTCGTATGCATATATCTTTTCCCGTGGGAATTTTGAAAAATCCTTTCTTAGTACATCCCTAGACGTCGTAAGGAACCTACTTGTCAAATTTGGAATCTCTAGACCCAGCGGTTTGGGCTGTGCGTTGATATACCCTCGCAACTTCGTTTGCGTATATCTCGGTTTCCCGTAGGAATTTTGAAAAATCATTTCTTAGTACACCCCTAGACGTCGTAAGGAACCTACAGTCCAAATTTGAAATCTCTAGGCCCGTTGGTTTGGGCTGTGCGTTGATGTATAGTTAAGTCAGTCAGTCAGGACTTTGAATTTTATCTATGAAAAAAAATCCGGTCCGGTCCGGTTCGATCCGGTCCGGCACGGCCCGGTACGGTGCGGTTCCTTCCAGACCGATCAGGTCTGATCCGTTCCGGTCCGGTCCTGTCCGTTCCGGTCCGGTCCGGTCCGGTCGGTCTGGACCTTATAAGGATCCTACATGCCAAATTCTCTAGACCCAGCGGTTTGGGCTGTGCGTTGATATACCCTCGCAACTTCGTTTGCGTATATCTCGGTTTCCCGTAGGAATTTTGAAAAATCCTTTCTTAGTACACCCCTAGACGTCGTAAGGAACCTACAGTCCAAATTTGGAATCTCTAGACCCACCGGTTTGGGCTGTGCGTTGATATATAGTTAAGTCAGTCAGGACTTTGAATTTTATATATATAGATGAAGAAAAAAAAAAAACGGTCCGGTCCGGTTCGATCCGGTCCGGTACGGCCCGGTACGGTGCGGTTCCTTACAGACCGATCAGGTCTGATCCGTTCCGGTCCGGTCCGGTCCGTTCCGGTCCGGTCCGGTCCGGTCCGGTCGGTCTGGACCTTATAAGGATCCTACATGTCAAATTTGGCATCTCTAGACCCAGCGGTTTGGGCTGTGCGTCCCCTCGCAACTTCGTATGCGTATATCTTGCTTTCCCGTGGGATTTTTGAAAAATCCTTTTTTAGTACATCCCTAGACGTCGTAAGGAACCTACATGCCAAATTTGGAATCTCTAGACCCAGCGGTTTGGGCTGTGCGTTGATATACCCTCGCAACTTCGTTTGCGTATATCTCGGTTTCCCGTAGGAATTTTGAAAAATCCTTTCTTAGTACACCCCTAGACGTCGTAAGGAACCTACAGTCCAAATTTGGAATCTCTAGACCCACCGGTTTGGGCTGTGCGTTGATATATAGTTAAGTCAGTCAGGACTTTGAATTTTATATATATAGATGCATTAACATCTGACTCGTGACCCATCACGATCTACCTTCAGCTCATAGGTAGAAAAGCGGAAATATAAGTGAGTGATCATAAACAATCATTATGCCACTAATGTGAATTACTTTCGCCTCTCTGAGTGAAACTTAGTACCCAACAACTTCAATTATAGTGTTTGTGATATTTTTATTGGGTGTTACATTATACATTCCACGTTGATCTACCTACTCGTGAAGCGGTGCATGACTTTTAATATTTCAAACGTTTTCATAGGTAAATATTTTTTTTTAACTGTAGAGAATAAGGTTTAAGTTTTACGTCTAAATTCTGGACAGGATAAAATAAAAACTTTATCCATGTATTATCTATATATGTATATAAAATGCTTTGTCCTGACTGACTGACTGAGAATCAACGCACAGCCTAAACCGCTCATCGTAAAAATTTGAAATTTGGCAGGTAGAACTATTTTATGACGTAGGCGTCCGATAAGAAAGGATTTTTCGAAATTCGAACTCTAAGGGGGTAAAAAAGGAGGGTAAAGTTACTATGGGACAACTTGATTCCTTGGTCCAATCTACTTCAAATTTTGCGTAAAAATTGTTTAAGAGAATTGATGGAAGATATGTTTCTTATTTTATTGAAATTCTTGAAAAAAATGTTTTTTGTGGGTAGTTTTCTTTGAGTTGATATCAATACTCATACTCCTTAGTGCTTTTGATTTCAATTACATTTCATTTTGACACATCCGTGAAGTGAAGTGTATCATCATCTGCATCGAAATAATATAGTAATATTATTTCGATGATCATCTGTCATGTAATTATAAATTGTGAATATTCAATCATAATGTCGTCTATTTATTCTGTTTGTGATATCGGAAAAACAGCTAAAATTCTAACTATGTATAAAGCGGACTGAATCATATTCATCAATAATAAATAGTAAGTAAATTTTATAATATTTAACAGGGTTCAAGTAAATTGGTCAATGGTTAAATGGCATACATTTTGATATTGTCTCTTTCTCACTTATAGGAAATCTCATTACGTCGACTCACTCTATTATTTCGTAGTGTTGTTGTAGGCTGAGGTTGTAGGTATTGAATTACCGATATACTTATACATTTTTTTACGGAAGTGGTTGGAAAACAAGCTCCGGAATATGGATCATTTGATATTAGGTGATTACCGTCGACTATGGAGCACATAGATTCTAGGGTGCCTAACCCGTTGCCGACCTATAACAGGAAAAAACAGGATATAGCGAGAAATAGTATAAGGAATGAGTTAGATTTTTTTTATACCACAAAGGTGACAAACAAGAATTTCGGATAATTTACTCCCCGAACGAAACGCATTGCTGCTTCACGTCAATATTCTGTAAAAGGGTGGCACTTCACCGGTCGGGCTAGCCTATTTCATAAACGCCCACTCCAAAGAATGTAATGAGAAGTATAAAAATAGAAAAAAATATCTATCCATATGAAAATTTTTTGGGTGTGTTCTGAAAAGTGTGGTGTATGATGTAGGCAACCGATATGAAAGGATTTTTTGAAATTCCCACGGGAAAGGATAAACGCACACGAAGTTGCGCGGGTTTCTCTAGTCTATATATATAAAAATGAAACCCGTTTTCCGTTGTCACGACATAACATGAAAACGGCTTGACCGATTTGGCTGTTTTTTTTTGTAGTTTTCTAATACTCTGTACAAGGTTCTTACGGAAAAAAATATTAAGAAAATCTCTCAGAAAGATTGAAAAAAAAAACGAAACAGTACCCGGGCGAAGCCGGGCCGGGCAGCTAGTACAAAATAAATATCCTGATTTACCTTTAAGCACAATATTTATCTAAAGACCGTCCTGTTTTTCACCGCAATTAAACAGTCAAAGATAATATCCTTTTTTTTTTGTTTTAAGTCAGAAAAATGCATTGCTGCATGTCCTGCCGCTGGGAAAGCGACGGGGGTCTGTCGGGCTCCCCCTTTATACGCCACTTGGGTATGCCGACTAAAAACATGACTGAATGCCACCTCATCTGCTTATATTGGCGGCGCTGCGGGAACTACGTTACATCCGCTACCAAAGACAATACTCCTACTATTTTATTCATATTATCACAATTTTTTGACAGTTCTTAGCTTAACTGACAAATAGAATAACCAGACTTTATCAATTAATGAAACATACTTTAATATATTCTAACACTAGTGAAACCCGTGCAACTTCGTTTGCGTGTATTTATTTATGCACAGTAGCGCCATCTATTTCAGACTTTTGATGAAATCCTACGGAAATCGCGTACTTTTCGAGATAAAAAGTACCCTATGTGTTAATCGAAGGTATCAGCTACCTACATACCAAATATCATAAATAGTGGCCCAGCCATTTGAGCGTGAAGTAAGCAAACATACACATAACTTTCGCCTTTATAATATTTGGTAGGATAACCTTCATTCCTGTCAGTTATTTGTAATGTTTAGTATGACATAGTACTAAAATGTTACTACTTTTACGCAACTAAGCCATCTCAAGTTTCATAGCAGTAATCTCAGTTATAAAACTAGGTTTTGTGGTATAGCCTGTGATCAGCCCAGGTAACCTACGTCTTGCGGTCTACGCTGGTTATTTGCTGGCATAATTTTGACGAAAGAATACGTGTTTATTATCGAATATACTGATTATATATTTATGTAACAAGTCCACTATGGGTTACTCGCATATTGCACAACGAAAATCCTGTCAAAATCGAAGTTGCCATCTTTTTTATACACGCTGGTCACAATCATATCATACTTCATACTAATATTATAAATGAGAAAGTAAGTTTGTTAAAATCAAATCAAATTCATTTATTCGCAGTAAATGTGGTAAAACAGGTAGGTACTATACATATAACTAAATTTTGCGCTCACATTTAGCTTTACGAAAGCATGCTTTACAATGTAATTATTGGCTTAATATTATTATTATTTGTTTGTTTGTTATTCTTTCACGGCTTGACTAAGCAGCCGATCGTTATGAAAATTTGTATACAAATTGTTAGGGGTACAGAGTCCAACATAGGCTACTTTTTATCCCATGAAAGTATGTCATTCCAATGGGAAAATAATTTTTCTACTATAGAGAGCGCTGTATGGGATGGGCTATCGGCCAACAGATGGCGCCACAAGTCGCACTATGGGTTGTTTTGTTGTCAAACGAGATCTATGTCATAAAATTAACGCTAGCGAAGCCGCGAGGAAAAGCTAGTGACTAATAAGGACACTATTGTTAGAGATTGATGATTGATGGCAAAAAAAAAATACTATTAATAAATACGTAAACATTCTGCGTACATTTCAATTTATTTATTTAGTTCTTGAGTCTTACTTTGACTGATAGCTGTAAATTAATGGGTCATTAGCTTAATGTTAGCTTTAAAAGAAATGCTGTGCAATTTACCTACTAAGTGTTTCGAGATGGATAACGGAAAGAATACATGATTGTGGAACGCTAAAATATTTTTTTTTAGAAGTTGCCTCCCTGAACACGTAAAGCATGAATGAAGTTTCCCAAAATAGTTAAATATAGGCTTTACTAGTTCCGGATTATCAAATTAATAACTATATTCGGAAACGAAGATTTGTGTTAATTACTTTACATAACGTGTTACACAAACGAAGATGAAATATTACATGATCGAAAACTACACGGTTTTCTATTTTAAGATCATATATTTAGAGTTCATTTTAGTATAACTTCAGTGACCTAGATACTTAATGTCGTATAAGTCCGCATTTTGAGCTAACCGCAGTTGTAAAATAGTCTAAAATGTTATATTTACTTGAGACATTTTAAACCAGTTTTATTTGTAATTTATTACACGTTATTGCGTATAATTTTGAAGAATACACTTTAAATAAATACTCAGACATTTGGTATACATATTTATAAAGGTGGCAAACAAGAGTTAAGCAGTTAAAAAACTTTGCTATTTATTTTTAGAATAAAACTTGCAATAATATCAACGTGGACGCCTACAAAGAGCTTACGTTTAGGGTCCGTATTCTTACACTTCTGACACTCGAAAGGCCGGCACTACACCAAGGAAAGTTAGGATACGAAGGAAAGGTAAAGACGAAAAAGAACCAAGAACTTGCCTATACTTTCGTTTTCGCTCAACTTCGCGAGAGTGTAGAGCCCGCATAAAAATAAACTTTTACATAAGTAATTCAAACTAAAACCAAAATTCCAAATAAATAAAAAATAATATGTTTCGCCTCTATGGTCTATGGTGTTATAATACCGTGGAATTATAACACACTTCAACTTCAACTGTTTAGCCCCGTCAACCACAAACCGCAGACAATCATTTGTTACTGTCAATGACCTGTGATTTATGGAGACAAAAATGAATAGTTTGTGTTACGTGAAAAGGAAATTCGTAATGTTCTCAAATGCGGTGCAATTTTCTAAGAAAGAAATGTAAAAATAAATATAGGGACAAATTTGAAATATAATATATATTACCCGGGGGTAACGTGCCTTCCTAACGGTGAAAGAAGTTTTGAAATCGGTCCAATAGTTTATGGGTTTATTTATTACAAACATACACACAAAAATATAAATCTTTCCTCTCTATAGTATTAGTGTAGATTATTATTATTATTTAATTATTTAAATATGTAACTTAACAACCTAATGTTATCCCATTGTCTTAAACATTAGAATGAACGGGGTCCCAATAAGCCTAAGAATTTGCCAAAAGTGAAATCGTTCATCGATGATTCCGACAGTAGGCCTTCATAGGCATTCAACTTTCTCAAGTCAAAGTTGTGTTTGTCTCCGTCCACTGTCTGAAATTGGGAAATTTACGAACATTTTGTTTAAGAAAATCAAGATTTTCCCATACAAAATGTTCAGCTGAAGGGAAAGGGCTTATTTTGCCCATGCCGAAAATCCACGCTGACGATATCGCGGGCACAGCTAGTTAAATCTAAAATATAGGATCAGTGTTGCTAAAAAAAGATAGCAGATTCGGAAGAAAATGGTATTAGGAGATCAAAAAACAATTATATAAGACTTAAAGCTTCTCTGTATATATTAGAAGGGTCACTCCGGACGTCCGTTCCCACGAAAATGGTTCATATCTATATCTACCATAAACAATAGACAATTATGTGATTCGTAGCACCACCTTGAAACCATGGGATAAACCCTGAAACCACATCATGCAAGACTAATACTAAGTTATTATTTAAACAATAGAAAACATATTGTTTGTTACATAAGCTGGCAACAAATTTGAGGTCTGTGGTTAAGGTTTTTTTTTATCGTAATGTGAAATCATTCGTCAAAAATCGAGGAGTTATGTTTACTTATTAATATAAAATCTGTTGTGCTTATTTGTATGTTATATTTCTCAAGACTGTAAGCTTTTCATTGGTGAGCAAAGATCGCATCCTTGTGTATCTCAAAATATAGATAACTAGTTGTTGCCCGCGGTTTCGCTCGCTTATATTCCCCCATCACACTCAGAAATAACGTAGCTTCCTAGAGGTAAAATAATTTTTGGAACCGTATTAGTAGATCCCGAGATTACCACCTACTACCTCACTAACTTTATCTCTTTATAATGTTAGTATAGGTTAGTTAACCCGCGTAATAAGACAATGTCTCTCTATTATAACAAATAATGTTTGTAATTTTAAGTAATAACTTATCATAAAAATTAAAAAGCAATTATTTTGACACAAATGTACAAATAACCTGACATTATTAATTTCATAATAATAAAAGGTTAAGTTTATTTTAAATCATCGTGTCGCCATCGACAACTACATAATTATGTAATTAGTGGTTGCTATATGTTTGAAGGACTATCGCAAAGTAAATGAGTATAATTATGACACTCGGTTCTGTTTGATGTTTGTTTAAACATTGTCTTGCGGTTAGTAGTACGTGGAATATTTTTTTACACAATTCAAATATTGCTTATATGAGTTCAAGTTAAGGAAAGCGTAAATGTTATGAGTTACGAGATACATGTATTTACATACATGTTTTCAGGCCCGACCTTAGGGTGTTACTATACCAATCGATCGATTGTTAATCAATTAGTGTAGTGGTAGTCAATGGTGAAACGGAACAGTTGACGCAGTCGATCGTCAATGATTATGATGGTAACAATTGACGATCGACGTCGACTTCTTCATTTTATTATCGTTCGTTGCCGATAATATAATCGATCGATTGGTGTAGCCTTTAGATTGTCAGGGACGCGTATGTCAGGACCACACATAAATGCCTAAAAGCACTTTAATTATTTATTTATTTAACTTTATTGACCACAATACACAAGTACTGATACAATAGGCGGACTTAATGTTAAATTGCATTCTCTACCAGTCAACTATTGGGTCAACATTCGTTGCCTTAAGGTTGCCTTGAAAAGATTGCTGTTAGCAATAAGGCCGCCTTGTTGCAATTTCACTAGTCTGTAAGTTATCTATAAAGAAAGATATAGGGACAATTCATACAGATTGAGCTAGCCCCAAAGTAAGTTAGAAACTTGTGTTATGGGATACTAACTCAACGATATTATATTTTATAACAAATACATATTTAGATAAACATCCAAGACCCGAGGCCAATCAGAAAAAGTTCGTTTTTCATCATGACCCGACCGGGGATCGAACCCGGGACCTCCTGGGTGGCGGTCTGGCGTGGTAACCATTACGCCACCGAGGTCGTCAAATCTATGTATACTGTGTTCTGTTTTTGTGATTTGCAAATAAAGCATATTCTATCTATCTATTGGAAAGTGCAGAAAATCACGAATGCGCTTTACTAACTAGACTATTACGTATGTACAGGGTTACTTGTAACTCGATGCATATCCGGAACATGTGTATTGGGGGGCTAAAAAGCAACGAAGTGAACCACCCGAATGTATGGGTGAAGTCCAGTGGTTCTCAAGAACTTAGGTTTCTCGGGTCTCTCAATATTTACACAGAATCACACATTCAATTCAAAATCACGAAAAATCCACTCGTCTTACAGTCTGAACTACTTTTAACTTTGCCTAAATTACATAACAGCTTCAAAATAACTCTAGAAACAATCGATTGAACTACATTACTTCCTATAGCGAAAGGATGGCTAATCGTGTTATTGCACGATGAACAAGGAAAAGGTGTGGTTTCTAAAAGCAGTTCTGTGTTTGTCATATCTGTCCTGTCATCTAGTGAATCGTGATGACGGTAGAACAGCTGCGAAATAGATTTCTTCTCTCACTTAGCTCTCATCTAGGCATGACTTATCTACAGCCAGTTTCTAAAACGCATTTTAACTTTAATTCCATATTAAGTCTCGAGCTATCTTCATTTTCTTCCTAAGTTTGACGGTGACAGACGTAATATAATATGTTATTAAGTTTAAAATTTGTTTTTAGTTTACAGTTAATTTTTCTGTTACAAATACCATGCAGTGAATAGCGATTTGGGACCCCAGTACCAGAAGCCCTAAGAAAATCCAAGGATAGAGATGGTTGATGGTGATGTCTGTAAGGTTCATTCATTCTAAAGGCTCGTACATTTTCTTTCATGAATGTATTATTCTGAACCTGGTGAATATAAAGGTATTGCCCTTAAAATGTTCTTATGGATAAAGCCATAAAAATATAGGTCTTTGAAGTGCATTTAAGTGAAATTAGATAAAGTTCATGCTTGTACAATGAGACACTTCACCTCTCTAACGAAGTCTGGTCTAGCATTCTCTCTTAACGGCTTACTCATGTGAAATTGGGACCTTTAGCGAGAACGCGTGTATCATATCTGAGCGAGGTTCTAGCTATTTTAGCTGGGATAACCAGCCTGTGCGGCAATTAATAATATTCCCCTGGCCATCGAAATGTCATATGCAATAGATTTAACTTTACTGTAGTAATATTAAACGTATTAAACCTTACGATACTCAAACCAACGACCCAAACTCACCTAATGTTATTATGTAGTAATGTAGATTATAACTTAATTAAATATTCATACAGTTCAGTTTACTAATCGGTTTATTATAATGAAATATTTTCACCTGTCCTCGAGGGGTCACTTACATAACATAATTCCCTAAACTCATAATGTATTTATGCAACCGGATGGATAAGCATTCATAATGGCTTCCAAAACGGTGCAAATAATTGCGCAAATCCGTAAGGAAATTATGTAGAAAGCTGCCACTCCCCTTCATTATAGTTATAATACACCCAATCAGGTAATGAGCTATTTACGAAAATTGTTTAAATACCAAAAATACCATATGTTTCCTCAGGCAAATGATAAGGAATACGCATCCGGGATTTGCAGTTAAAGGATATCCTAGTGCATTTCGATTTGTGTCAGGGTTCAAGCTTTCTAAGGCACAGACTTAAAAGTAGATAAAAATAACAAAAATGTTATTTTTTCAGTTAAGTATTTAAATAATTGTATAATCTAAAGGTGCTCCTTCACCGCGAGCATTCGCGTGTAACGTAACATTTTAGATTCGACTTTAAGCATTACATTACAATCTACCTCCCTGAATGACGAACGTTCGCCTCCCTTACTGCTCTAATGCTCGAATCTGAGGCGTTACATTACAAGCGAATGCTCCCGGTGAAGGAAATGCAACAGTAACTTTGTGTTTCACAATTTAGTACGGATTTTGTTAGTGACTATTTACTGTGTGTGGCTTTTTGATAGTTTTTTTAGCCCAAATAACAAAACCAATTAATGTTATCAAATTATAAAACAACTAGCTTTTCCCCGCTGCTTCGCTGGCGTTAATTTTATGACACAGATAGATCTCGTTTGACAACAAAACAACCCATAGCGCGACTTGTGGCGCCATCTGTTAGCCGATACAGCGCCCTCTATAGTAGAAAAATTATTTTCCCATTGGATAGACATTCTTTCACGGGATAAAAATGTAGCCTATTTTGGGCTCTGTACCCATAAAAATATGTATACAAATTTTCATAATGATCGGATGACTAGTTAAGCCGTGAAGGAATAACAAACAAACAAACAAACAAACTCATTTTCTCATTTAAAATATTAGTTAGGATAATTTCGCTAAAGACACAGTGGTTTCTTATAACTGCTCCAATTTCTGTCAGTACCTAACCAAACCTCAATTTTTTTTAATTTTACATGCAATTTTCAATCATGACCTCAAGTTCACTCTTGTTGTTGGCGCCGAAATCGTCCTGTAGATTTTTATACGGATCTATTTTTCCTCACTACGTCATAGCAACCCAGGGGGAAAGTTGCCAACATGACCTTTATCAGGTGAGGTGCACAGTCTTTCGAAACGTAATTAATTCTTGGATAATAATGTGGATTTCCTCACAATACTTTAAGTGTTACTAACCTTAATCGAATAAAAAGTCCATATTGTATTTTACGTTTTTAACTACTATTCGAAATTAGATTTTTATGTGAGAGATAAATCTAATTCTCATCTTATTATAATCTAAAGGACCACGTTTTCACCAACAATTTCTAAAATTTAAAAGTTTCCTAACAGCTTTCTTTAAGTCCAAATATAATTGGTACGTGCATGACATATATTGATTTTAATCGATAAAATTATTATGAAAATTATCGATTTTAATCGATAATTTTATGTCGCTGTTTTTGGTATGTGTATGTTTTAAATTTTAGGAATTGTTGGTGAAAACTGGCATATGCTTAAAATTGAAATCGGAAATCATTTCTAGACGTTTTATTGTTTCAATTGATTCATTTTGTTGCCCATTTTCACTTATTCCAAGTCTTTTTCCTCAGCAGAGTTGTACAATTTGTACATAAGTAGTGGGGGTTAATATTTATAAATCTTAAATTAACCTGTCCTCTTGGACGTAAACAGAAAATGAAAAAAATTACAACCTGTTTTATCGAATATGTTGTTTTTCAACCTTCATTTCTCAATATGTAGTGTTCAAGGAAGACCACGATATTTTAAAGGTAGAATAATTAAAGCCTTTTTATAAATTAATTACGAAATGAAGACGGCATTTCGATTTGTGGTTTAAAGCCAAAAAATATAGACCTGCCATAAAAAATAATGTTAAAATAATTTTCGAGCGAAATTAATTTTGGTTATAATTGATATGAATACTATTAACGTACTATATGTACCTACATCGTGATGGCGGGTGCACTTAGTGATCCGAATGAAACGTATTTAAAACTAGCGACTCGCCCCACTTCACACGGTTGATCCGTGTGCTAATTAAGTAAGCTTATTTTGGAGGAGGAGCTCGGTGGCGTCGCTGTGTGTCGCACTCTGATATGAACACTCAAGTAAAGCGACGTCGACCCTAGCCAGCGTTTGGATGGGTTTCGTTATCTCGAGCTTCTCCGTGCTTCTGAGGGCACGTTAAACCGTCGGTCCCGGCTGTTGTCGATGGATGACAGTCGTTAAGCCAAATCGGTGGCCTTAGGGCGGTTTGAAAACACCCGCCTCTGCCAATCCGCATTCGAGCAGCGTGGCAGAGTACGCTCTAGTCCCCTTCGATTGAAGGGAGACCCGTATCCCCAGCAGTGGGATGATTATGGATTGATATGATGAAGCTTATTTTGAAATTATAATATTGCTTATTTCACCCTGGGATAGGATAGCTTCCTAATGGTGTAAGAAATATTCTAATAAATCCAGTAGTTAAATAATATTGACTTGTATTAATAAATCATCGGAAACAGAAGCAAAATGGCCAAAAGAAATGGTGAAAGAAACCCAGTTACGGCCTTTTTTGTCATTTGACAGTTAGTCCTCCTCCTTGCATCGTATTCCTCATTGCTGAGGGTCGTGACCTCCCTTTTGCATCACTTTCTCCCGTATGATATTTCTCCATCTGATTCTGTCTCCGGCGGTGTGGAGGGCGTTGTGAACTGTAGAGTCGAGAGCAGTGCGGATCTGATCGGACCAACGTATTGGGCTGCGTCCACGAGGCCTTTTCCCGTCTACTTTGCCGGTCACGATAAGCTTCTCGAGGTTGTCACCTTCTTTCCTTGCAATATGACCAAAGTATTCTAGGGTTCTACGTAGACAGTCGGATGACAGCCGCGAGGAGATTTTGAGTTCTCGCAGTATGGAGACGTTTGTCCGAAATGTTGTCCAAGGAATACGGAGCATCCATTTAGTACCATATGTTTTTAAAATAAATATTAGGTAGGTACATTCCTACAACATTTATACAAATACGCTATTATTCAAATATGATTTAATTTAGTATTATTAAGACATAATTTATTCATGATACGACATTCCTCTGATATCAGAGTGTCGACGTCGGCGACATTGGCGCACCCTTGAGGCCGACTGCATACCCTTTTACTCGGACGAATGATACAACCGCGACAATCCACTGCATCTTGTGCGACACATGCATATTAAAACCACAGTGCAAATATTGTATTATTAAACCCGTTTTACTTCGTTTGCATGTATCCCGCTTTCTCGTGGGAATTTTAGAACGTATCCATACTAATATTATAAACTAACTGACCCGTGCCCACTTTGTTGGGCATAATGTTAATAATCCTTTTTTAGTACAGTCGTTCGTAAGAAACGCTTTCATTCGACCGTTTTTTCTCCGATTTACTTTGCAAAACCGACTACCACATAAAATCCTTTTTATTTTTTGGTTTTTTATATAACCTATGACACTCAGCAATAATGTGGCTTTCTATTGGTGAAAGAATTTTTAAAATCGGTTCAGTAGATCCCGAGATTACCCCTTACAATATAACAAACACACAAACTTTACCTCTTTATAATATTAGTATAGTATAAATGTGAAAGTGTGTTTGTTTGTTTGTCCTCCCTTCACGTCGAAAGTAATGAATGATTTGATGAATTTATTGGGGATAGTACAAGGTCTGGAGAGTGACATAGGCTACTTTTTTCTCACGGGATAAAGAGATGTCCAAGGGAAAAATTATTGACATTTTCCCTTGACCACGCGGGCGGAGCCGCGGGTAACAGCTAGTTATCCTTCCTCTTGAATCACTCGTATCTATTAATAAACGCCGTCAAAATCCGTTGGGTAGTTTTAAAGATCTAAGTATACTGGACAGGCAGATAACACGACTTCATTTTACACTATGCAAAGACTAGCGAAACCCGCGCAACTTCATTGCAAGCATACGAATAGTAATACGAAATAATAATAATAATAAAAAATAAAAAGAGTGCAAAATACATAGCAAAAATAAGGTTGACTCCCTCTTGTAAGTGTTAAATACACCTGTGTCCGAGGAAGTCGCTCCTCCATGTCATAAAGTACAATATTCATGGTACAGTGCAGTATTCATAGTAAGCGTAATATTAAGTTTTACGTTTTACATTTTTATTAAAATTATTGATAAATTTGTTTTAAATATTTGTAATTTATTTCATACTAGCTTTTTTGCCCGCAACTTCGTCCGCGTGAAATTCCGGACCCGTTCCCGTGGGAACCACATTGAATTTCTGGAAAAGCTATAGCCTAATGTCACTCCCTGATAATGTAGCATTCTACTGGTGAAAGAATTTTTGAAATCGGTCCAGTAGTTTCGGAGCCTATTCAATGCAATGCAAACAAACAAACCAACAAACATACAAACAATCAAATCTTTCCTCTTTATAATATTAGTTTTATTTTATTTTATTATGGTACACCAACAGTATTTACATTCGTCATTTAGGAGAGACATTCAGATACGGTTCTAATGTAAACACCTATGATATCATTGTAATTAGTCACAATAATTTTGTTGTTATGAAATAAATAAATAGCAAATAACACAAATGGGCTACAGCTCAGCATAATGTAGCTCGAGAGGATCGCTAATACTGCAACTTAATAAAAAGCTTCTAAAAAAGCCTTCGTTTCGTCACGATTTTGACACGCTTGTCAAAAATGGCTAGGCTTATTAATACTTAGTCTAGCGTTAAAGCCTGTCTAACAGGTTACGCCGAACGACATTCAGGCTTCAACTCTCTAGGTCAAAGGCTTTAGGGATCATGAGAGAAGAAAATATAGACAACATTCATAAAAAAAATAAAAAAAGTTTTTTTTAATGTCATACAGTAGACAAACAAGCAAGCGGGCCACTTGATGGAAAGCGGTCACCGCCGCCTATGGACATCAGTAACACCAGGGGCGCTACCAATGCGTTGTCCACCAAGGAAGTTGGAGGAAAGGAAGGAGGAAGGGAAGGGAAAGAAGGAGGGTGAAAGAGGGGATAGGGAAGGAGTTGAGCTTCCGGATCTCTCACTCACCGAACGAAACGCATTGCTGCTTCACGTCGATATTCTGTGAGAGGGTGGTACTTCCCCGGTCGAGTCAGTCCATTTCGTAATAATTGCTCTGCCACTCCAGAAAATGTATGGTATGCTATGTTTATAAAAATTAGTTAATCCAAGTATTATACAGGGTGTCCCGTAAATAATGGTCCAAGCTTAAGGGGCAGATAGCCTACATAAGTACCTAAAACTAATTTGAATAAAAATAAATGAAATCGTAGGGTAGCCAACAATTTTTTTTTATTTCGATTTTACCATTTTCACTGCCCTGGTTCAGATTTTTTGAAGCTGCCGCTACAAATGTTAACATTTTTTAAGTCTGATTTTTGGTAATGTTAACATTTGTAGCGACAGCTCGACAGTCAAAATCGAAAAAAAAATCTTGGCAATTTTTTTTTAATTCAAATTAGTTTTAGGTACTTATTTAGGCTACCTGCCCCTTAAGCTTGGACCATTATTTACGGGACATCCTGTATATTACATAGTATAAAATGAAGTCGCTTTCCGCCTGTCTGTCTGTCTGTCCCTACGTATGCTTAGATCTTTAAAACTACGCAACAGATTTTGATGCGTTTTTTTAAATAGATATATTGATTCAAGAGAAAGGTTTGTATGTATAATATTTACCGAAATTCCCACGGGAAAGCGGGATACTCGCAGACGAAGTTGCGCGGGTTTCGCTAAGACTCCTATGTCCTTCTAAAGCTAGTTCATTATATTTAAAAAATACCTCAACAAAATTATTCAATTTAAAAAAGTAAATTCAAACTTAGAAATATAAAAAAATATAATCCATTTATAAATTATTACATAAACTATCAGTTAATAGTCAAATAACAACAAATAAATATGATTTATCATTATGAATTAAAATTAAAAAAATATTTTTGCCAACAAAATATGTACTTATAAAGGCAATGTACTCATTTATCTGAATCAATTCATTAGAACAACACAATCGATAACATGGCACAATTATTCTCATTTTAGCACAATAGTTAGTTACAAGTTGCAACATAATGAATCAACGTAACATCGTCATTGTTCGTCATACAAAAAATGATTCTAACAGTCGACGTAACGCGTTGAAGTCTTTTGTATGGCGCACGCGAGCTGTCTGTTGTATGAACATGAAGCGTCTACTGGGTTTATTAATGGCTAAAATGATTAATTTAACAAAAAAACTGGACAAGTGCGTGTTGGACACAGTGTAGGGTTCAGTATTTGTGGTTTATGATTATACTAGCTTATCCCCGCGGCTTCGCTCGCGGTTAATTTTAAGACATAGATCTCGTGTTGGCCGATACAGCGCCCTCTATAGTAGAAAAAAATATTTTCCCATTGGAACGACATACTATCACGGGATAGCCTATGTTGGGCTCTGTACCCCGTGCAATATGCATACAAATTTTCATAATGATCGGCTGATTAGTCAAGCCGTGAAGGAATAACAAACAAACAAACTCACTTTCTCATCTATACTAATATTATGAAGAGGAAAGATTTGATTGTTTGTTTGTTTGTTTGAATTGAATAGGCTCCGAAACTACTGGACCGATTTCCAAAAATCCTTTCACCAGTAGAAAGCTACGTTATCAGGGAGTGACATAGGCTATAGCTTTTCCCGAAATTCAATGTGGCTCCCACGGGAACGGGTCCGGAACTTCACGCGGACGAAGTCGCGGGCAAAAAAGCTAGTTTATTATAATTATATTATAGTGTATGCCAAAGATTTTCATTCGGCATTATTTCGTATAATTATTGGACAGATATTTTCTAACCTGATATTTTAACGATTCCCAACAATCTACTGTGGTGTGACTAATAGTGGCAACCCTAGTATTTACTATTTACATTTTTGATTTCAAATTCCGTTTGAAGGTTATGTATATTAGTAGGTACAGTCAGGTGCACATCGAGCTTTACACTTGCGGCACAATTTTGCCTCTTACGACATAGAACTTAAGAATGGTACAAAGTCCAATATGTCAAGGTCGACCTGCTCTTGACTGTACATCAGGTGACCAGTTTGTTTATTTGCCTACCGTAATAAAAAATTGTTTAATATCTAATCCATACCACAAAACTTCACTTATGTCGCTACTAGATGGCGTGGTATTCTTCCTATATTGATTATTATTTAACAAAATCCCTTAACATATAAATAATAAATGATTTATATAATATGTTACGACAAAAACTTCTTTTTACTATATTTGCATGGTACAGGTTACGTAATATGTACTTTTAAGCCTAACCTATGACGTTTTGATATAAATATTCATCGGTATAACCACTTTCACGTATAACCGAGTATCTGCATTTAGAATTAACATTTGCGTAAATTATACAACGTTTAATCTACAATTTAAATAACAAAATAATAGTAACAATTACTTGAATCTAAGAAGTTATTCTAATATTGCTTTCATTATTATAATAAATATATACGACCTCCGTGGCGTAATGGTTACCACGCCAGACCGCCACCCAAGAGGTCCCGGGTTCGAGTCCCGGTCGGGTCATGATGAAAAACGAACTTTTTCTGATTGGCCTCGGGTCTTGGATGTTTATCTATATATGTATTTGTTATAAAATATAATATCGTTGAGTTAGTATACCATAACACAAGTTTCGAACTTACTTTGGGGCTAGCTCAATCTGTATGAATATATTTATTTATTTATAATTAGCTTGTCATATAAATTCTACACATTCCGCACAGCGCCACCTCGTCCCAAAGTAAGCCAGGCTTAACCTACTTACTAGCTGTTACCAGTGGCTTCGCCCGCGTAAAAATTAGCCTATGTTGGGCTCTATACCCCTGACAACATGTATACAAATTCTCAAAATGATCGGCTGCTTAGTCAAGCCGTGAAGGAATAACAAACAAACAAACAAGCGTCTATAGGCTACGGTGACGGCTTACCATCTGGTGGTGGCTCTGGTGCTCTGGGTTACTCGCCCTGTTCAGCAAAATCTGATATAAAATTGTCGCTGTGTGAATTAGGTAGAATTTATTATATTAATATATCTACACGTACACAAATGTATGACTTCTGCAGAATCTGAACCCACGACCACTGCGGATGTCAAAAATCGTTCTATGCAACAAAATTGCTCTTTAAAATACAACTTTGTCAAACTGCA
This sequence comes from Endotricha flammealis, assembly GCA_905163395.2. NCBI lineage: Eukaryota > Metazoa > Arthropoda > Insecta > Lepidoptera > Pyralidae > Endotricha > Endotricha flammealis. The sequence goes on along the minus strand of LR990864.1, from coordinate 14,473,814 downwards.
GAATTTGCATTCAGAAATCATACAATTCAGTTTATATAACAATATCTTGTATGTATCAAAACACAAACATCAGATTATTAAATTTTAACACAAAATTCGACCATATTTCTACTGAAATAAGAGCTATATATAAATAGCGCATATTACTTCAATTTACAACTATACGTGTAAGACGTTAAGAGTGGTTATCGAGTAGTATTAGATTTTGTGAAGAGTCGGAATTCTTGCGACGGGGAATGTGCGCAGGCGCAAACTAGCCAAGGACGCCTCACAAGTATGGACATAGAGATAGCGTAAAAACAGACTTGTAATAATGTATATTCCATTTCAATATACTTGGCTCCTTTCAATACTTCCTACTCTTTTACAGAGAGGTAGGGCAAAGCGGATAATCCGCTCAAATCGGAGCAGCCCGTCAGGAGAAGGACCTTACAGAAGATCGTAGAAAAATAGTACTGATCTCGGCCATGCTGTGTTCCTACGGTGAGTAAGGTCTCTAGAGCTCCACTTTTTACAGGGTCGGCAACGAGCGAGTGATACCCCCGGTATTGCAAGCGTCTATAGGCTGCGGTGACTGCTTAACATGAGACGGAGCGTATGCTTGTTCTACTGCTTGCTCCATCTATCTTCTTCCTGATTAAATTCGTTGTGAGTTCCAAGACAGCTGTAGTTTTATCCCCCGGGACGTCAATAAGTTTCATCGCTTATTGTCAATCTGAGGTCGCCGTTGTTGATCCTGGCTATATATGAGACACAGTGGTGGGAATTGGTGGTCCCGACACTTGGCATAAGAATTCGGCATTCCAGAGAAGTTCAAAGATAATGTCTGAACTAGTTGGTCAAATGATCTAAGGAAAGTCCCAGAAAGCCGTGGCAGTAGCAGTGGACTTCTTGTGGCTGAGATGATGATGATGAGTTGGTCATATCTTATTGCGGTAACATAATATTATGTATTGTGCTGCTTTATTCCAGTAAATAGATTTGTGCTTAATACATATTTATTTCATATTGTTTTTATTTTAAATCAGTCGATTGTTTATAGCTTGTGCCAAGTATATTGTAACTTATTATAGTCTTGCAATCAAGTAGTAATGAGCTCCCAATTACACATACGTTCAACAATTCCAGGAAGTCAACGTTATTTTCAAAGTTCAAAAGGAATCTTGTACGAAATATTTGGATTTTTACTTTGGATCACATTTTTGTTTCCGTATATGGTGTTGTTCTCTCATTACCTTTTTTCTATCGATATCGTTAAATAGGTACTCTATGCGAAGTCCAATGATCTACACGATTAGTGGCTGTTGGTTTCCTTACATGTAACTTCGGGCGTAGTTTATTCTTTTGATCTCGTAGCGAGCAGAGAGAATGATCAGGCATTTTGACGGTTTTGCAATCTATATTATTGGAATCAAAATAGTCTAAGATTCTATGATGTAGACGGGGTTTTTCGAAATTCCTACACGATAGTTGGGATACACGAAGAATTCGATAGTATTCTATAACAAGACTGTACCCTAAACATAGACTATATTATCGTCTAGATATTCGTTCTACTGTGTAACCTTTAATGTAATCTGTGGTAACAATCGGCGATTCTCAAATGTCACATGGCCGGTTCGCAGTCGGTTTCAGATCAATGATAAGATGAAGAGGCTAAACATTCCTTTGCGGCTTTTTATTTTAGGATCCAACCTTTTTAGATCGTCTTATCATTTTCTCCGTACTTTGCATTTGAGAATACTTAAATCCTTTGAAATCCGCAGTTGCGAAATCTTTTTCTTAAATATAAAAGTACGTTTTATTCAGTACCCTTTGTTACTTGCTGGGTTTGATGTTAGCTCGATGATTGTAAAATCATCATAGATTTTTTTGACTCGTATTATGCACTTTGGAATCGAAAACTCTCGTTATGAAGACGACAACGCGACATGAAAAAGTATTTCTTGAAGTGACCGCTAGAGGTACCAGTTGGTCAAAATAAAATAATAAATAAATATATAGGGACAATTCATACAGATTGAGCTAGCCCCAAAGTAAGTTCGAGACTTGTGTTATGGGATTACTAACTCAACGATATTATATTTTATAACAAATACATAAATAGATAAACATCCAAGACCCGAGGCCAATCAGATAAAGTTCGTTTTTCATCATGACCCGACCGGGGATCGAACCCGGGACCTCCTGGGTGGCGGTCTGGCGTGGTAACCATTACGCCACGGAGGTCGTCAAAATATTATTAATGTACATTATTATAGGTATATAAAGTATCCATAATACCTTAAATTCATAAATATTATCGATATGTCCTGCTGAGTATTGTGCCTTGCACTGCCCACTCCATACAGAAATTCGTTACCCTAAGGTTGCCTTGAAAAGATTGCTCTGAGCAATAAGGCCGCCTTGTTGCATATACACTGTCTGTAACTTTTACTGTTTACTGTATGTATCACTTGTTTGTGTTTTGCAAATAATGCGTATTTTATCTATCTATTTCCTAAACTTATATTTTTTATAGCATTGGAGAAGCGTGGCAGATTACGCTCTAATTGCCTTCGATTGAAAGAAGACCTATGGGTCTTGCTTCAAAAATCGACAGGGACACGTCCCTGCAGTCAGTGGAATGATGATGGGTTGAATTGATATGGAATTTAAAAAAACTTAATATAAAATAACTTCTATCTATTTCAAATTCATAATGTTCTTATGTGACAATCACTAATGCGAACATAATTTTATAGTTGCAATTTACTCATTACGCAATTAGAAATCAAATTACTAAAATAGGAGTCAATTAAAGGTATTCGCAAATTGATATAGTGTGTCGCATCGTTAGGATTTTATGTGACGTAACTTAATTACTTCTCAATAAAATATTTTAAGTATTGTAATTATGTAGGTGTGATGATTAAGTGATTGCGTAAATCTTGATTAGTTTATTAAGCAATTTTCTATGGAATGAGAAAAAAAAACATCTGAAAAGCATCCTAAAATCTTTTTAAAACCTTATTGAATAGTGGTGTGGCATATAAAATCACATTAATAACTCTTTGATCCATTCTGTGGTGAATTCAATTGGAAAAAATATCACCTCGAATCTACTGGAGGATGGATCCAAGTGGAATGAGGAGAATTAGTCACTATCGTCGTTCAAAACTCAAATTCTATTCTTACGTGTTCTGAAAAAGGTTTTCCTTCTGGCTTACATTGTCTAATCTTAAAAAATGTCTGCATTCCCTAATAATCCAGTTCCTAAAACGTCTAGTCTCATAATGTGTGTCGCAATCTAAAACGAACACGCAAGTAAAGCAATGTCAACCCTAGCCAGTCTTTGGTTGGGTTTCGTTAAATTGAACTGTCGGCCCTGGCTGTTGTTTATGTATGACTATATTTAAGCCAAGTAGGTGGCGTTCAGGTGGCTTGAAAACACTGGCCTCCGTCTCCGGAGCAGCGTGGCAGAGTACGCTTTCATTCCCTTCGATTGATGTGAGACCCGTATCCTTGCAGTGGGATGATTATGGGTCGATTATCTATATGTATAAAAGGAGAAGCTGGCTGACTGACTGACTGACTGACTGACTGACTGACATTTAAACGCAGGGCCTAAACTATAAGGGTAAGAAACTTGAAATTTTGCACAGGGGTTCCTACTATAACGTAGGGGGATAAAGGATTTTTCAAAATTCCCACGGGAAAGCGAGATATACGCAAACGAAGTTGCGAGGGATTTACTAGTGCTAAATAATTACGCAAAATGGATGTCGAGATCGCTCTAAAATCGATAAGTCAAATATATTGTGTAATGTTTCGGATTTCTTCGTTTTTAAAACATTTGAATCGGTGTCATCTTCACTGTTGTAAACATAAGAAATATTTAAATTTCATCGCATAATCAAACAGAGAAATCTGCAAAACTAATCGCCGTGAAAACTTACTAACAAAACACAATTTACTAACTGATTATATTACCGACCAGTTAGTTACTTAATCTCTATGGACTTGGGCCTAACTTTCATAAAAGTATCGCTCTGTGATATTAATATAAAACCTGCCACAGGATTCTTACTTTTTATTTTTTTTAAGTTTTAGATTTTTTTTTATGTTAGTTGTTTTTTTTCTGTAAATTAATAGTACCCATATCTTATAATCAAATTTTCAGTGATATAGGTAATATTTCCATTCCTAAAACAGTCGCACGAAAACTTTAGAAACTTTATGCTTTTCTCGCAGTACTTACATATACTTTAATTTTCTTATCATAACTAATTTAAAAAACGTTAATAAATTAATTCATGAATTTTAGTAGGGCAACATTTTTCAAAAAGTCACAAACTTACCATTTTGAAAAATGTGTCGAAAAATCTCCACCTAGAACTCCCCATCACATGAAAATGTCAATTATTCATGAACTATATTACAAAGAATCCTTGGATATCTTCTATCTGTTCAACACAAATTGTTTTATCACATTATTCACAGCACAACGGCAAAATGTATTCAATAACACTTCCAGAAAAAAAATAGACACTGGCCGTCAACACGCGCGGGAAAAAATTAAAATAACAGTCGCGTTCGAAGTTTAAAATTTAGTTTTCAGGCGGAAAACGTCGATTCGCGCTAGCTGCGCGCCACAGACTGCCAAGATGGCGGACTTTTTTTGACGGTTCACACGAGTCGATTCACTTTCTACGACCTTACGTTGTATGCGACTTGTAATTAAGCATAAAGATTTACGTAACCTGCCGATGTAACCCGCGTCCACTTCGATTTCCGCGATCTTTTGTCTTATTGATTTGAGATGGGATAAGGTCGATCAAGCGACCTACACTTTTTGACCTTGTCAAGTCAATAAAAAAGATTATAAAAAACCAAATTACGCTATAATATATAATATCCTAATTACAATTGGCTCAATGTTCAATATTCAAATAGCTGTCAAAATTTTCCAGATGTAGGGTATAATGAAAACGACAATTTCTTGTGCGCTGATTGAGCCGCTCAGTTTAAACAAACATAGTTTTTTTTATAAATAAAACGCACAACATAAACCGCTAATCGTAGAGACCTAAAACTTGGTGGGTGTGTTCTTTTTATGCCGGAGACGTCCGTTATGGAAGGATTTATAAAAATTCCCATGGAAAAGCGGCATACAAGCAAACGAAGTTGAGCGGACTCCACTATTTTAATTATGAAATGATTTGCCTTCGTCATGACAAATAATTTAAATATCAGAATGCATGCACCATGCACCTATTTAACCAACACAAATATTTGATAAAACCTCAGAAATACTAAATATTTATCTCAGTCATAAATCATGTTCGGACAAAGACATTTTGCTCAGGAAATAAAGCATTGTGCATCCAGGAAAGTCAATGACCTCCCGAGGAAGACGGCCAGTGCCATCAGTAACGCCACAGAATAAATATTAGGCATAATAAGGCTGTATAGTAGTCGACACCTAAAAAGTAAACCATAGATTCACATATCCGGCTCTTTCTCGCAGAAATCGAAGTGAAAATGAACGCATTCCGATTAACTGCCCATATGTCTAGCGATTTTATTCATATTAGTGTTTCTTTCATAGGCACAAAGTAGGCAAACATATTATAATACTTGGTGTTTTAGGTAGATGGCTGAATATTGTTCTTACAAAAACAGTTGTAACAAAAACAGTTACATTCTTATCTCAATTTTAAAAGAGGTAGGGCACAGCGGAAAATCCGCTCAAATCGGAGCAGCCCGCTTGAGGAAGGACCTCCACCTTACAGAAGATCGTAGCCAAATAACATTGGTCTAGCTAGGCCATGTTGTGTTCCTACGGTGAGTAAGGTCTCCAGAGCTCCACTTCCCCCAAGTTTGGGTTGGGAGCGTTGGCAACGCGTGAGTGATACCTCCGGTATTGCAAGCGTCTATAGTATAGACGCTACTACTTGGGGGTAGACTCTATAGGCTACCGTGACGGCTTACCATCAGGCCGGCCGAATGCTTGTTTGTCACCTTTGTGATATAAAAAAAGACAATCTCAAGCTCGCTATCTTAGTCATACATAATAAGAATTGAGCGAGATAGTGCGTGAGTTTGAGATGAAATTGAAACTGTTTTTGTTACGGCAGTGGGGTAATATTAAAAACTCAGTTGTAAGAGCATAGCACTAGGCCGAATTTCGAGCGGCCGTGGGTTCGAATTATTGAAATTTTTATTTCAAAAATATATTCAAAAACACTGTCAATTTAATATATTACATACGGCTTCACATAAAATTGTTTGAGTTGCATTTACGTAAAGCCTTTACCATCAAACCACCAAAATCCCGAAGAGAATGGAAGGAACAAGTCGTCATAAAAAATATATATCTGATGATCTGAAAGATTTTGGAGGAGTAAAAGGAAAAATAGAACAGAAACTGATTGGCACTTTCCCTTGACTACGCGGGCGAATCCGCGGGTAAAAGCTATTTTTCTAATTAAGTAGATACTAATATGTTAAAATAACATTTATCCAGTGGATGACTGACACTGGATTTTGAGTTCACTTTGAATAAAAATATTTTGAATGGGCCCGGCCCCGGCTTTACTAAGATATCAATTTTTTTTGAAAATATAATATAATTTATGTTACCCGGGGATAATCGCCACTGTGAAAGAATTTAAAAAAAAAATCCTTTAGTTATTAGAGTTTATTCGTTTCAAAAAAAATACAAATCTTTAGATAGATTTGTATCTTAAGATTGTATCTATCACCGATCTTTCTGCAATGACATATTTTATTTTAACATAATAATTTCGCCAATAGACAAACAGGCGCAGCATGCGAACAGCTGCGTCGCATTCTGCAGACCTAGTTTTTATATACCTCTCACATGATCTAGAATACGTTGAAGGATAAAACAGACATGTAGAGAAGGGCGAACGTGCCGTGTTCTTGTTAGAATAAAATGTTGACGTCCACACAATTGTTTTCGTTTCTAGAATTTCAAAAACATTTGTAGGTAGGTAGTAAGTTAGGTACTCTTTACATCCAGTGAAAGTCTGTTTTAACGCATGCAAAGATTAGCGGGAAGCATAGAGGTAAAATATAGATCTAATAATATAGAAAAATTGTCACCGGTATCAATCGACCATCCCAAAAGTATTCAGGGGTTACCTGTGATTCGACTTTTACCCGGAACGTGCTTATGGACTGAGCTCGCGGATCCCACCTGTGGTGCTTACTCATCAATGTTATTTTTATGTCTATTTTTAACTAGCGAAACCCGCGCAACTTCGTTCGCTTGTATCCCGCTTTCCCGCGGGAGTTTCGGAAAATCGTTTCTTATACATAAAGTTAATATACAGGTATATTAACTTTATGTTCTTATCGGACGCTTAAGTAAATTAAAGAATACACCCTCCAGATTCAGGTCTCTACGATCAGCGGTTTGGGCTGTACGTTGATTCTCACTAAGTCATTCAGTACAAACCATTTTATAAATATATATTTAAAAAAGCCAGGTTTCATTTTTTTGTCGTATTAATAATAAGATTAAAAATCCATAACAATTTAAAGTGTCCTTTTTAGACAAATGTAGAGCCTAGCTGTTCTTTTCGTCTGCCGACCTGGCAACCAAATCATGCATTTTTTACATGCGTGCATGCGTTACCGTGGGAGTACCCTATTATTTTATGGTGCAACAGAGCCTTTGTTCTATTCATACGTGTCATGATAATCATAATTATAAAAGCCGTATATAATTATGCCTGCCATCTATGATCGAACAATTTCTCCATAATATTGTAATTCAAAGAAGAGCGCACTTTCATTGCATTTTAGTATGCAACATGAGGCGTGGGCCGTGGGCAATGTTAACGTGTTGAGTATTAGACAGGTTATATTCCGTCCCATTATTTTTATTCAAATAGGCATATTAGGCCCTAAAAAGCAAGTGCTAGGAATGCTAAGTTTCTTGCCAGTTCTTCTTAGTACAGTCAACAAAGGAATTAACTGACACCCCCCTCCCCCCCCCCGTATGTATATTTATAGAGTTTTATAAATATTGCGTGAAGGGATTTACTTGAAAATTTGTAATTACATAGTACAATATGAATACTATTGATCATCGGGACAAGCCCACCACACATTCCCACCACTGTGTCTCCTGTGTAGCCAGGATCAACAACGGCTACTATATATGTATACTATTGATCAATAAATTTTCAAGTTAATCCCTTCACGCAATATTTAGAAATCTTTAATCATATATACAAAGGGGGGTCAGTCAACTCCTTCGTTGACGGTACTAAGAAGAACTGGCAAGATACTTAGCAGTCCTAACACTTGCTTTTTTGAAATGGTACCGATATACAATGGTATCGTATATGTATAGATAGGCACTGATAAAAGTTACAATTTTATTGTCTGATTTAAAATGTAAATTGATATGAAATAGACATGAATCGATCACAAATTACTTTTTCTTAAAACTAGGTCAAACACCATCACATCAATGATTTTCACTGGAAATCTTATGCCAAGTATTAGTGACTACTACGAACATAGTACCAACCTACCTACTTTCTGTTTCCCTCCTGTATCAATTCTTCATAGGTGGGCAACGAATTCAAGAGTCTTCTAGTTAGATGTCAATGGGCTGCATTGATTACTTACCATCAGCTGAAGCGCTAGCTCGTTTGTCTTCCTCTGGCATAAATCAAACACTTATTTCTTGTTCGCCAATAATTTTCTCGCATTTCACGTCATTTGTACGGGTGCAATTTTATTAAAATCGAAAATATATATATAACCAATCTAGTTATTTAACATCATTGGACCAGGGCATGACAAAGATTTTCCTCTGATTCATATATACGCGTGTGGGGTAGCAATGCTGCGAAATTCTGATGATGTCGATGACCCTGCTCTTTGATAATGTTATTATGGTTATGTATACTCACGAGACGTCACGACTGGTAGTTCGACCAAGCCATGATCGGATAACCATTTTCCGTGCCCGCTTTTATACAAGAGCATAGGTAGGTACGCTATTCATTAGCCTTGCTATAACAGTGAGATCATCAGTAGAGCTCGTACCTAAATTTCTTAATTCACAAAAAAATTTACCTGCATAAAGAAAAACAAGTATTATTATCCAATACGAAATATAAGAAACGTTCGAACTTTGTAGTAGAAAGGACATCTTCGTATTAAAATTACCACACTGAAAAAGTTCGATTGCGTGAGAATCGGGCCCCAGACCCTTACTACTTGCCTTTCTATATTCTAGACTCTTATAAAACAAGCACTTTATTTTATCATCTCGTAGAAAAAAATATAAAACATTATTGTAGTATGTAACAACGATATTTTTAGCAATAAATTACTCACTTATTAAAAAACCAACTTTCTCCACGCTCGTCAATTTGCGTACAGTTTTAAAAAAAAATTGGTGGTTTGCAAAAATGCTAAAATTAGGAACTTTTACCAAACATTGCTAATTAAAATTCTAGTGTGTGAACTGAATATGCGATGTGAAGACGCAGGCGTTGAAAATTATATTTGAGAAAACCAGAAATAATTTTATTTATCTTTTTCACAATTTGCATTTGATTGGCAAACAATTTATCGTTAGGTATTTAGATCTAGAGGATTAAGACAAAACGAAAATAATTTAAAAGATCCATGCATCGATTTTGCATACAAAGGCAACATTTAAAAAAATACGATCCCAACAAGAGGATCCCAACAAATAATCCCAATGATGCATGTAACATGTGTGGAGGAGCTCGATGGCGCATGGCGTCACTGTGTGTTGCACTCCAATATGAACACACAAGTTAAGCGACGTCGACTCTAGCCAGCGTTTGGATAGGTTTCGTAATTTCGAGCTTCTCTGTGCTTCGAAGGGCACGTGAAGCCGTCGTCGGTCCCGGTTGTTGTCGATAGATGACAGTCGTTAAGCCAAGTCGGTGCTCTTCGGGCGGCGAAAACACCGGCCTCTGCCAATCCGAATTGGAGCAGCGTGGCAGAGTACGCTCTAATCACCTTCGATTGAAGGTAGACACGTATCCACACGTATCCCCGCAGTGGGATGACGGGATGACGATAGGTTGATTAAGAGCTGTGATTATGAGTGATACATGTAACGCCATCTACTGCATCCAAGGAACATTGAGTACGACTGTTATTTATGGCAACAGTATTGATTTTATTATTTTATTACGTCAGGCAGTGCAAACTGCAAATATACATTATATTTTTTATTTTCTGAAAACAAAGTCTATAAATATGTAAATATCTTGTGCCATTTCTCAGTTTGGTTATTAAACAAACAAAAAAACAATATTATGGGCAACACTGGACTTGATAGTGGCTGTCAAAATTAACGATTCACGATTTGCGAGAAGAGCGTACAAAAAGACGGACGGCTGGCTGAATCGTATTGGAATAAAAACATGAAGACACAACGGAACGTGTAAAATTATTTACTAGAAATACAATAAGAAACAAACATTACTGAAATGAGTTGAAGTGTTTGTGATTACTACAGAAAACTGGACGCAAGCTCTCAAAATGGCCAAGTAAGTGAACTATTTTTATTATTTCTTTTCTGTTCGTAACTGGATTATAGATGGAAACCTACACCGTATCGCCTACACATTTTGCGGTTAATTAAACTCAGTCTACTTAACACATCGTCTTACTTGCTTTGTAATACCGATTACATGGTTTATGTATATTTTCATACATAAAATTTGTTTTTTTTACAAAAATGAAAGGTACACAATCACAAAAATTATTTGATTGGAACTCATAATATAAAAACAGAATTCGTAAATAGGATGTGTTTTCTTCATTTTTTATCCCAGAAAACCAGTGTTTCTATGGTACCTACATATAATGTATATAATGTACTGTATGTATACTGTATAAAACGTGGACTTATCCGAGTCAAAGCATCTGGAAGATCTTGATGCAAAGCGCCAAGTACGGAAGACTTGACCTAAGCCCTCTAATTACACTTCCGATTCCACTGGCCAACTTTTTTGAGTGCCATGTGGCCGAACCTTCAAGGCAAAGTTCGGTTTTGCAAGCCAAATTAGAGCCCACCACAGCAACCCCGGAATGGACACGTAGGAGTCGCCGTCTTCGGATAAGACTTGGACGACATGATACTGTATAATGTGATTGTTTATATTTGTTACTTAATTTTATGCAACTCGCATACCCTCTATGATTCCTACAAAACTCCTACCAAATTTCTCGCCTCAGGGAAAAATATGCTTTCCGACTATGGTTTCCACCATTTACAATACAAAGAAACGGAGGATTGTACATTTTGTTTCTTTTTTTCAAACCACTTCTGGCTGGTTTTTTTTTAGGTCTACTGTCCATCTGCATATAATATATTTTTAAAATTTTATGTTACAGGGAGATGATGATAGTGTTTGTGTATGACACACAATGCTGTACGTCAGAAGAGGATGATCCTATTGATGCTGTTCTCTACTTCCATCCCGGTTGGGTTTCGGACACCCAGCGACATGCTTTGGCTGGACAGGTAATTTTTTAAAAATTAAATTCTGTCTAAAACGCAAATAAAGTACAGTTATCAAAGAAAACTGATGCAAACACAGCCAAAGCTGCTTCAACCGTTTTGATATATTTGATATATCATAAACTTCAGAAACATTAGTTCATTTATAACAATGTGAAATAAAATTTCTAATGTCTAATAGGTAGTGGGTACAGCTCACTGTGTCAAGTCACTGTTCTCCCAGCCAGTCGCCATCACTCTGCAGAGTGGCAAGTTCATAATCAGAGAATATGGAAGATATATCTTGGTGAGTTCTGATTGTCAATTAAATCCCCATACAAAGTATATAATAGTTGTCTCATAGTCCTGTTATACTACTTCCCCTGTTTCCAGTAGTCTTACCAGTAGTACTGCCCCTAATAATAAAAAAATTGTATGGACCTAGTTTGAGAGATTATTTTTTTCCACCTTGGAAATCACTCGGAATAGGAAAAATGGTATTGCTCGGGTAGAACCACGGGCAAACTTAATAATTCTTTTTTACTTTATAATTTTTAATTATCTATGTTGTATGTTATAATTTTACTTCTTCCTCTCTCGCCTTCTTTCGCCCCCCTTTTCTCTCGCCGTCTCTCATCTTCTCATAAAATAAACGAAATTCTCTGTTAATATTATTTTATTCAACAATTTCCACCACCATCCGTAACACCTATTATAATGTATAAGAATACCTGGAATTTATTATTATTAAATAAAATATGTATTTATCTTTTCCAAGGCCATTGGCAGCGACCGCAACATTCCAGATTGGGTGCTCAAGAACAGAGCTAATCTTTTAACCTCCATGATCAAAGTCTACCATGGTGATCTACAGTCCCTGGCTGCTCAGATGGAGGATCAACGTCGGCTATCTGAGAAGCTTTACCAGATCTTCGAAACATACCTCCCGGTGTTGCAATACGGCTGTCACATCTTCCAGAGAGTGCCCATGCTCAGCCTTCCCAAGGTTAGATGTTTATGATCATGAGTCATGGAATGGGCTGTTTTTTGTTATCATGTGCAGGCTGCGGGTTATTATGTGATGACATTTGTTTACTATATTATTTCATAACAATATTATTATTGTGTTGAAAATTACATATTGAAAAATAATTACATTCAGGCAACAAGTAAGTAAAGGAATACAAAAATAAAGAACATAAATAAGATTAAATGAACTAACAATTATTTTGATCTACCGCACATCAGGTACTCCTCGTTTGTTCTCAAGCCTGGGTGTTTGTATTATAAGTTTACAATATATCCATTGTCTGGTACCTATAACAAGCAGGTTAAGCCTAGCCTTTAATTAGGATGGCTGGAGTAATCCAGCTCTCACTCTTCGCACGCACAAAGGGCACATTGGCTGCCTAATTGCGGAGAAGGCCCGCAAGACAACATACATGCATACATACAAGCCTAGGATACTTTCGGACCAGACAGCGCAGTGTAAATTGTGTAGAATTTATTATTAAGTCACTTGAACAAGTATTATTATTTTACTCTATCTAAATCTAGTTAATTTAACGGTTGGGTACCTAGTACACCTGACAAACTGATAACTCATGTTTACATTCTCCTTATCAATTACTATGTCATTATAGCACTCAACATTATCATTTACTGATTTCAAATAACTATGTATCTGAATCTTTATTTCCATGTAATAAATTTTAAAGTTATTTAACTGTAACTTAGATGTCTGAAGGTGATTAGAATGACATCAAATCGACCTCAAAATAAGGGCAAATATGATCGGAAAACAAAGTTTCAAGAGGTTTATTTGTTGTATTGCAATTGCGTGCGTTGCTATTGGTCGAAAAAGTGACCCATCTCACTCTGTCAATGTTGGAAATGTGGGAAGGGACATACTCAGTACTAGTTTGTTAAAACTGTTAATCCTATTTGTAAATGTTTTCATTCATTTCAGAGTGCCACATCAATATACATGGAATCGATGCAAATACTGGAACACTGTCGCAGAAGTAGAGGCGTGCTCGGCGGTATCATCCTGTATAATAATAAGTAATGGAACAATTTAAATCGGCAACCAATCTTTCTTTGAGAATGTGTTATCAATTTTCCAGAACAACTTACATTGAAATAAATTGAAGAAAAATTTAGTGTTACATTGTATAGACTTTAAACCAATCAATTTATAAGATCCCGAAATCAAATGGATATTCTTGTCACAGACCTACAACAGTCATCAAAAAGTCATATTATGAAAACATCATAAACTACTATTTAAGTAAACATAAAGCGCTTCGTTCATTCGACGACTTGTATCGGGCTCGTTTCTTACTAAAATTCGAACTCGAGGAAAACATGCTCAATGTTGGGAACGCGTTACCGAAAATAAAGACTTAAACTACCGATCGTCACGTTATTTTATCCGCTTACTCGAATCATGAGCAAGTCGACGCGTTGTCCAAGAACCTAACACACTATTATTTTAATTTTCAGAATAATCGCTACACAATTACCACCGAGTCTAACATCATACCTAACAGTGGTAGATCCATATAGAATAAAATCCCCAGCAGAAACACTGGACACAGAAACGCCTCTGCCATTGGGAGCTCAACTTTTAGTCGTCTACATTGGAAAAAAGATGTATAACAACTTGACCAAACAGGTAGATAAGATTCAGGAGTTTCATCAAAATGGAGAAGAAATGATTGCTAAGTTCAAAAAGGTATGTCCATTTACGCAGTATTTAGAAAACTTGAATCATATTTACGGCTGAATTATTGAAAATTTTCTCTTTCTCAGGCTCAAGAGGCAGAACGAGAAAAAACACGCGAATTCCCACAAACAGGCATGAAGAGAGATAAGTCTTTACTATTCACAGCAGTACCAGAAGAAGACCACACTATGATATCACCACCAAACAGAGAAGAACAACCGTTAGAACAGGACAGGAAACCGCCAGCCATGCCTGATGTAGTTCCATTTACAAACAAACCAAGACAGAGACCTACAAAATTATCCCTCAGTTTCAAAACACAGAAATCTTTAGATGAAGTAGAAGATGTGAAAGAAAATGAAAAAGTGTTCACAGGTCAAACGAGTGTCTGTTCGACGCCTATGGTGGAATACAAACGCTTGCACGGCAACATACTATCTATATGCCAAAACCCTGACACACAGACAGACAAAACTGAAGAGCCAGACGTCTTAAAAAATATAGAGGACTGTGCCAAACTCAACTATGAAACAGAAAAACGTGACAATAAAATTGTTCTTGACATGAATTGTATAGCTGACCATTACATCAACAAGCCTGAACCCATGCGAAAACTTGCCAGCATCACTGACATACAGGATACATTTAAGAGATTATCTAATAGGGCGACATCGAAATTTAAACTAAAACATAACAAGGGCTCTTTAAACGATGATACACCATCCCCGGAAAACGGTTTATCCAAATCGTTCAGTTCTATGACAATAAATGATCCCTCGTTCCCAGTCTTCAGAAACGATGGAGTAGCAATATCTGAATCGCTCTTCAATCAGTATTTAGAACAGCATTATTCAACAATGAAGCAGGAATCTAAGGATGACAATATGTTTATGTTTAACATGAAATTAGGTGAACAGGAGAAGTTTGATGATTTTGACTCTGAAATGACAAAATCTCCGCAAAGAACGCCGAAGAAGATACCTAAAGATTCAACTAAGACGTTATCTACCGATCAGTCCAGACGAAAGTCATTATCGTTACCTTTAAAATCATTGTCCGAGAGTTCAGATTCCCAGACAGGGTCAGACTCGGAGGCGACTAGCTTTAAAAAGAAGCTTACTGGGGTACAACTGACGCCTTTGATGGAGAAGTTGAGTCACTTGGCGTTTTCTGACAAGTCCAGTGGATACAGTAGTAGGGTCATGACGCCGCTTGAACTGAGGGAGTTTTCGACGCCGGCTGCTGAAAGACAAGTCACGTTTTCAGATAGGTAAAATAATTTTGCTTAATTTTTTTTGGCTAATTAGGTTTCTTTCGGATATAAAAAAGTAATTTTACATGTAATGTACCATTTTAAACTGTCTGAAATTAACAATATTTAGGATCGGTTTATTTATAGTATTTTATCAGTCGTCATATTCACGTTACATATAATATAAATGTTCTTTTTAATTAATATCACAGACCAAAAACGCAACGCCAAGACTCTGAAAGCAGTGATAGTGAAGACTCCGACCTGGAGACCCTACCCACGTACAGTCAGCACGCGGAGAAATGCGCATTGTTCGTCAGCGGGCTGCACAACATGGCGTTGCTGGTCCTTCTCGACGTCAGCGGCGCGAGTGATGCGAACACTATACATTCCCTAGTACGTGTGATAATAATTAAAATGTTTTTTTTCACTTCTCATGCTCAGAAAATGCCTATTTGCGCAGGATATAGGCTGCACAAAATCGAATTTTGTGCACAAGGGCAAAAACGTATCTACTCATAAATGTATCTATAATAGAGGCAAAGGAAATGAGCCATACAGCCAAACACAATAAAAAGTTCAGAGATAAAATTTGTTATTTTATAATATTTACTTTAATTTATTTGCCTTATGTGTTTTTTAACTCATAAAAGATATTAAAATTTAAATTAAAGTACGGTAGGTTATTTAATTAATTTAAGAAAATTATTTTATTACAAAATTAATTTAATAGTAGGCTGTATGGGTCTGCAGCCCAAGCCTAATTTCAATGTCGTAAGATTTTAAAAAAAAGCAGCGGGAAACGGGTCTTGATTTTCGTGCGTTTATTAATTCATTTTCCTCGCAATCGAAGTGAAAAGCAGAGTTTATAACTCTGCCACAAAACCATTTTTATCCTCGACATTACTATCAGCCCGAGCCGCTGGGATAGAAATGATTCGTTTTGTGCACTTGTAAGATCTACTATTTTTTTTACTTTCACCATGGAGTAAAATGCTATTTTATGTGTACTAAAAGCAAAACATTCGGTCTCACACTTATTTTATAAATTTTCAGTGGGAGACATCGCTGAACGCGCTTGGTCCCATCGAGCAGAAATGCATGGAGCCCCTCAACGCGGGGGGAGAGGTCACCGACTACAGTTACCTCACATTAGACCCCGACTGGGGCACCGTGAAGAAGGGCGGGCCCTGGGCGGCGCTGGACATCGCCACAATGGGATTCATTCACAACGAGTTCGCAGACGATCCAGAACTGTCCGAGTTTATACTGAGGAGTGATGAGAGCGTAGTGCTGGGCGCGTTATGCGGCGGCGCGCAGCTGTACTACAGCGAGGCGGGCGCCAGGTGCGCTGGCCCGCCGCCGCCCTCCGACGCGCTCGCCGCCGCGCCGCTGCGCGCGCGCAGACGCCTCGCCCGGGACCACGCCGCGCTGCTGCTCTAACTTATAATTCAGATACGGAATCGAGGCGACTGTATCGCACATTTATTTGTGCAATTTTACAGTGCGTACAATTTGAATTTAAAATGTGTGTATGGATAGACCCACATCTGACTTACATCGGATGACTGTATAAGTTGACTAGTCTACGACAATATTTTCAAACACGAGGAAATACTTTAAATAGGTTGGCGGTAAAGAAAGGTCTTGAAATGAAATGCAAGGATCCAGAAGGAAAGAAAAAACAATTTTTGACTTACCCATACTAAATAATTTCAATCTTCAAATGGCAGTTTTATAATCTTCTTAGAGCATCTAGTGAATACGCAGTATAGTGAAAAGTTTATATTGATGCTATTTTAGTAGTACATACAAATAAAATCCATTTTGATTTTTTTATATTAGACTTCACTTTGAATCAATTGAATAAAATTTCGTTGGTAATTAGTTACACCAATGCACTGGTGGTCTACAAAGTGCTTCTTCTCTTTGTGGACCCAATGTTATATGCAGGGATAAATAACATGTGCCGGCAACTAATTCCACATTTTTAACTATACCTTATAACTTCGTCTTTTCGTCTCTTTGTCTTATATCCATGCCAGGCAATTTGTTCATAGTACAGTGGACATCAAGATACAGAAATAGTGTTCTAAACAAAATTGCTATTTACATAAAAATGCGCGAAAAATAATTTTGTTTTGCGCCGTAGAAAAGTGGGAATACTCTGCAGTAGATCATAAATATCCGAAAACTTTTAACCAAATTTTATGCATTTTTTAGAGAAAAATATATTTTACAACAATGTAAATTTTATCTTGATTTGAATGTGAAGAATCCAAAGGAAATACAAACAAGCATTTGTTTCAACGTCGTTTCTTCGACATGCAACTATACCATACTCAATTTATAACTTAGATTAAGGGTAAGCTGTAAACCAAAATAGTGATTGTCTGTAGTATATTGGTATTTTATCATTTTAATATGTTGGTAGGAAATTTTTATATTTATATAGAAGTTACGCCAAACATTATTTTGAATAATATTGTAGTGTAGTAGGTTTTGTAATGGGATGAGAAGGATGGGTTTATGATAAATTGCATATTTTCTGACTTGGTTATACTTTGTTTGGATAGCAGTAATAGTAGAAATTGATAGAAAATTATCGAATTCGAATGAGGGGGAAAGAAAGTGTATGAAAGATTAGCTCCTGTGGGGCGACGGATTCATCAAAATTACAGGTTCTTTTTGTGGTGTTAAGATAATCTAGGACTATTACTGACCGAACAAAGTAACCATAATGCTCATAATTATTCTTGCCATTAGTTGTAAAAACAATCGTAGTTTGAAATTTCGTTTTCCCTCCAAAATGTGAAATCTATCTCGTTCTATTTTCTATGCGATGCGGATGTAATTTGATATCAAATCAGTCCAATATTTATGCAGAAAAATGCTCAATTTTATTTGTACTTCGCTTCGCATTATATGCGTTTCTCAGAACGGGATATTGTTAGTAGTACGCTCAATGTTGCCTGCCATAAAATGATTCATATTCGGCAATGTTGCCAGTATTTTGGTAAAAATCTTGAAATAACTTTTAAAATTAAGAATTTTTATAAATCCGATATCCAAAATGCCAATGACTATGAAACTATTGGTAGTGCTAATCGAGAGGCATAATAATAGTTAATTTTTTAGCAATATTTTGGAACTTAGTTCCCAGTACAATTCATATTTTTATTATTAGCTTTAATTTTTAAATGGTTTATGGTTGATTTCGAAAATATGTTCACATTTCTATGCAATAAAATAAAAGATTTTAAAGTTAATGACGTATGAAATCATGGTTGTGTCACTGTCGAATTAAATAAGAAAAAAGAGATGGCAGAGTGTGAGAGTGGAATTAAGTTTAAAATGCGTCTGCGCAATGAACCGAGTATACAAGTTACTTTCCACGACTGGTCCAAAAATTAATAGCGAAATATAGCCATATTTTCGAAATCAAACAATATTTTACTTTATCACAGTATTAACGAAATTCCACAGTGCAATTTTTCTTGTATTATTTGTTAACATTCCACAAGCTTCCAAAGCTTCTGTTGTACAGATGTTACTTACGTTATTCTTAGGATAAGTAAATGGTTATTTATTGTTCGCAATTTCGCTTGCTGACGTTAAGGTAGTCGGTTTAGGTTGGTTGCACATTAGGCTACACTCAGTAGTTGTTTAGCATCTCGAGTCTTTCGAAAAAACTGATTAGAACTGAACTGCATACGCGAAAGAACTTGGTCAGTTTTCAACTCTTAATGTAGTAGCTAATGTTCAATGAACGTGGAGAAACGTGTGGATAGTCGTCTAATTAGGAGATTGGCAATAGAATTAAATTAGGAACTTGGTAGCTCCAGATTTCGCTTGACCGGTCTTTTTATCCGCTATCCTAAGGCCACGTTTACAGCTGCAAGAAATACGCTCCCGCGAACTGTCACGCAAGCGATTATTGATGTCTAAACGTATTTGCTATATTTCACGATTTGAGCGAGAACTTGCAAAATGTAAACGCGGATTAATAAAACATGAAGGCTCCTATTACAAGGCCGTCTGCTAACTGTCATGTACGCACAGTAAGCTGCAATGCAAACATGTGCATTAAAAGTGATACCTTTACATAAGATTATGTATTGTACATAAAACTTATGAATACAATTTCATAGACATTATTTCATTGCAGCAAAATTGTCTACATGTGTACACGCGTATGAACACACGCATGACTGACGGTCTATTTTATATTACTGCACCTCTTACAAACTTAGCCGGAAGGCACATTCCGTAGTTTTAAGCTTGTACAAATCAGATGACAGCGCGTCCAATGCAAATGCCAAATTATTTATATTCTGCTATTGTAGAATAATGTTATTTTTTATAAAGGTTATAATTTCTTTTTTTTATGGTGGGTTCGATACTCTATGGAGTGCCAATAAGTGTGTATGGTATCAGTGTAATTATAAATAGGCATGTTAAGAATTTTAATAAAAATTTTAGAAAGAAAATGTGTTAATTAATATTTACCCCGAAATCTACTGATATTGTTAACTACATATTTATATAGGTATATAATCTACTTTATTGCTAATAATAAATTATTGAAATTTACTTTCTGCATAATCTCATTCAATGCTACTGGATTTGTAATCTTTGAAGAAACAATTACCTTTTGATCCATACATAAAATGATAATAAAATAATTCAATAATGATATCAAACAACAGTGAAAGGACTATGGATAGAGCATTGCGCAGTCGGTCAAGACGGACGGTCTTTTGGCCCACAAAGCTGATTACAGACTGCGTTTGACGCGCCGGACGGTACATCCTACTATCTCCATTTCTCCTTTTGCAGAATTATAACAGTTATAAATAATAAGTAATAACCAACAAGAATAAAAACAATACGGCAGCCCACTGCTTTGTAGACCCAATTGCAGAGACATTCACCAGCGCCGCGCCGCTGCTATTATTGTTTATTCTTATAGTAATAATAACTCGTCTTTCGTCGTTATGCAAAACTACTAATGGAGATAGTGAGACCATAATCTATTGAAACAGTATTCCAACAATGAGGACAGTGGGATGTACCGGTACAGGCGCCGCCGGGATTATTTTAGTTATTTCGTTCACGGCTATACGTCGTCCGTCTCGCCCTCTGCACAGCGCCTAAGAGTAGGTAGGACAGCGATGAATGAAGAAGAACCATAATGATATTACAAAACTATTTTATTAACAGCTCGCTGACAACACTACATCTAAGATAGAATGAGAAGTCCGACCTCGGTCGATACATCTGATACATAAAATACATACTATGAATTCGAAGAAAATGCACTAATGATCACGTTGTAAAGGGGCCATCCAGGAATTACTTCACACTTTGCGGTGACGCCACATTTGCAACATAATATTGAAATAAGTCCAAACTAAAGCAATCCAAAATAGTTTTTAGATATCTAAATATTTTCTTTAATTTTATAAAATTATTTTATAAAAATTCTCATTTCAGTCTTTAATTTAAGTAAATTTCAAATTTATATTCGTGAATGTGACATCACATGTCCCACCGCTGGCCCCACCCTTCCGCAGTGTGTCGCAATTGATGCATGTCCCCGCATGTTTTAAAATACTGTTGTGTTAACGCGCGCACAGTCGCAAGACAAAGAATATGATCATGCGCTTCTCTCTTGAGTCTTGAGCGAGCTTGGCTTGCGATCATATTCTTTTCGCTTCGACTCCGACATTTTCTTTCGGCACCCACCGGCCGGTCGGGTTTCGGCAACCGCCATTTCGAAACAATTTGCAAATATTTTCAAAACTTCAACACAGTTAGTTTCAAGGAACTTCATCCTTTACTTCTTGTTTCAATACCTTTTTTGAACAAAACAAACAAAATTAGTATTAGACTTAGTATAGCTGTATCTTTATTACATCTAGTGTTACATCCTAGAGGCAAACGCCCGCAGGGCTGTTACATGCTAACTTACGGCTAGACCCTTTTCATATCACTTCTAATTAACGCAATCACTCGCGGCTCACTCGTGGGCCGTCGCCTTTTATTTTACAACGTATGGATAACAATTTTAGCGATCTATCGCGCCCTACGCAGGTACAGTATAAATGCATAGAACAGGCCATTGGTGACATTTGGGTAGGTGTGCTCAAAATCTATGCTATCTGAAGATGACGTCAGCGTCACGAACTTACTAATAACGACCTGCAAATTCAAACAGGGGGGTAAACCAATTGAGTCGCAATCAATGAACACTATGTTACAATGTGCCGCCTCCACCGATTCGCAAAAGCTCCGCGTCCTCTATCAGTTTGTCTTACATGGCTATTTTTTATATACATATACAAACTAGGAGCAATAAATGAATCGTTAGACACGTGAATAGATGAAAATGAAGACATTCTTGTTTTAAACACATTAAAAATCTTATTCTAATTTATAACAAATCAGTTTACTATGATCTAGTACAGCGACAGACATGCATCGCAATAGACGGGCACCAAATATTATTACATTCTTTGGTCTGTGCTATTATCATTTTGGCTGAAGGACAGCAAACCAAATACCCAATTGTGCAAAATTTTAACTTATTGAATGCATGCATACATTAAATTAAGGCATCAAGAGATTGTTGCATTGTAAGAAAATGTATTGCGACGGCGGCGCCTACTTTGGATAAAAACAAAAGTGTAACATTTTTCAGACTTTTTTTATTTTATTCATACGCAATGGTACCCCATTACTATGTCTGCTGTTAGTCCCGTCTGTTTGTCTAGTCCCGTCCGTTTGTGAAAGGTGGTGGTAGTTTTCAAACCGGTGTACGAGTGAAAATCAGAACTGATCGTTATTAAAAATAACAATGACCATTGACCATATACTAATTCTTAACTTTTGCAGCACAAATGTAGCTCACGTTGCGTCGTGATATCAAAAAACCTACTGTTTTATAAAGTCAGCAATACATTTACTTACTGAAAGAGAATTAGGAATGATCACACAAGCGCTCTGGATTAAACATATTGGTTTTAATCAAATAATGGGCATTAGATACTATTAAAGTTGAGCGTCATCTGTCAGAATAAAATCTTTTATTCCGTTCTTTCACTCAAAAACCACTTCTGCTAGAAAGAGATGGTAGAAGAATTACTACTAACTATGCGGTATTCGCTATCATCTGCGGCAGAGAAAACCCAGTACACTGTATACCCCATACGGTAATATTAATGTTCACACCAAACGGAACTTGATATTAAATATCTGAGCGAAACCCTCGCGGTATGTACCACCCACAGCGGCAGCGAATACCGCTCAGCTTTGAATATACCTTTATCGTATTAGTCAGTGACTAAAGCTGTCATTCTCTCTAACAAAAGACCTTTTTGAGTGACAGAAAATTGGTGGTATTTGATTCCGTGCTAACATATGCGGCTCAACACTTACACATTTTTATTGACATCAATATACAAATGAGAATTTAATTATCATAATTATTTTGTATTCAATTGTGTTAAAAGTAAATTTAAGGTTTTTAGTGTATGCCTGACTATAAGGTACAAACTGTTCTGTATTTATCATTGTGAATCCAGTTTGACAATAAATATATTCAGACTCTTAAAGTGGTGCCACTAAATAATGTAGAATCTTCTCATACCAACACAGTATAATTTGTCAAGTTTACCCATAAAAACTACAGGAGGGTCTACAAAACAAAACGTTGTCGGAAAAGTATATTTCATAGGAGCAAACATTACTCAAAAAATATTGTGTTTTTTAATTATTAGACATCTAGCCAGAATCTAACAGCAAAATTTAAAACCTAAATCAAGAGAAGATTGATACTAGATTGTAAAAAAGTAAAATTAAAAAGTTAATTATAATTTGATAACAAATTTTCTACGAAAAAGGAAACAAACAATGAAAATTATTTTCATTATGGATACCGAAATAATCCACTTATTTTTGATTAGTTTTATGATGAATTTCTGTTATCCATTTTTAATCATTTAATATTTTTTATGGATCATTCTTAGGTACCTAAAATGATCATTTTTGAAACGACAGGTTCATTTAATACAATTAAATTTGATAGAATGCGTTTTAAACTAAACTCTATTGATAATAACGGGAGGTAAAAAGTAAACTTTCAAATACAGACAGTTCACTAGATTTATTTGTTTACATTTTGTGTCGTGCTATTTTAAATGAAGTATAATAATTAAGTTACGTATTAACTTTTTACGTATAGTATATTTGAGGTCAATAAAATAATGTAAGTTATAATGACGTTGAAGACAAAATTCTAAAGTACGATAGACTTGGTTTGTAGGGCTCTTAAAAAACTACTACAATTAAAAACAAAGGAAAGCAACAGTACTGAAACATTATTAACTACCTACAATAATTCCATTTTTTTAGGATCCGTTTCACAATCTCCTGACAACTTCCAGATTGCGTAACAGTCTGATAAATTGTCGTAGTATAAAAAAATACTTTATCCTGACAAACAGCCTGAAACTATGAGGATATTGTGAAAACGGGGCCTTTAAAATTTACAATTTAACGCGCTTTTAGGCTTTCAAAGACAACACTTGTTAATTTCTATCAAGATTTTTTTACAAGACTAGGATTCACATACAAATTCGCGGTTGATTGACGGAGAATTACTATTGATGCTATAAAATCAGCATCAATTTGAGATACTGTACCACACCTTCGTGGATACACACACAAAAAGATCTTTTTGGTCAAAGATGCGCAAGCGCATATGATCGAGGGAAACAAACGTACGTGTATCACGTCAATCTGTCCCTCTCTCACCTCTTACGTTCCTCGCACATCTTTGGTCGAAAAGCTCAACCATACACTACTCACGGAGTTGACAGAGGCGAAGTTAGATGACGAAGCACTCTGCCGGTAACAAAAACAGTCAAAACCTAATATCAATGTCAAGCGCTGTCACGCTCATTTTGTACTTTGTATGAGCAAGATAGCCATTGCGATTGACACTAGATTTTTACTGTTTTTATTACGAGAAACGACCCGTTGGTATTTGTCTAACCTCGGACAACTTCACGAATAAGTCAGGATAATACTTTAATATCATTTCAAACCCAGCTTTCGTTGAGTTGCTGTAAATTAGGATATTTGAAACGATGCTTCTTTTACTGATGTGTACATGACGGTGCATCATCACACCGCATAATGCGACCTCAATATATGAATATATACGGTTAGGTATAGTGAGAACCTATCGTATATACTTAAGGCGCGGTACAGCGGATATAGCTATATCTATAAATCTGTATCGTAATCTACGATTGAAGGTTAGTTGATTTTACGCTAGATGTCGTTAAAAACAACTCGGGTCATAAGCATACGAGTAAAATAAGTAATGGGCAAATTACTTGCAAAAGAGAAAGTTGGATGACCAACGGGGCAAGTAGCTTTGTTTAGCTTTGTTATCTAGTACTAAATACAATCCGTTGGCAATCATAGAATGGAATTAGGTAAAATCGTTCATATATATGTAAACATAACCGACTTCACCCGTCAGTCCTCATAGTAACGGACTGTCGGAGGTTGTTACATGTAAATCCGTCAATAACTTTGAAAACCTATTATCCTATGTAATGCGGCCTACCGTTCGTAGTAAGACTTACGCGGCGAGTAGGAGCGTTCGCGCTCGTAGCGGCGCGAGCGGCGGTAGTGCGGCGACGGCGAGCGGTGGCGGTAGCCGCGGTGGTAGTAGTCGCGCTCGCCGCGGTAGCCCCCGCCGCCCCCGCGGTAGTAGTAGTCGCTGCTGCACAACGCAAACAACACAATTAATGCACATTTCATTTTAAACACTACCAGGTCCATCATGAAACAAATTCCGTTTAATAATAACCATGAAATACCAATTCAACGAAACTAGTCTCGAATTTTCGGATTTGTTTCATGGTAGACCAACTGATGGCGTTGATCATTAGTTCAAACAGATTTTTTAAACTTTCATATCGCCGTTATACTTTGAAAACCAATTATCTGATGAAAATGTGAAAATGAGATAAGTGGTATACAATGTTTCAGACGTTGAAAATGAACCGTACAAAATAGCTACATGATTATTTATATATTTCATCCATACATTGATTAATATACTATAATGGGCGTCGTTTTACAAATAAAAAAATTGAGCGCTTTGTGGTATATTTGATGGTAACCGTCACAAGGTCTGCTATTTAATTGGTTTTCCCTGAAGACTGTTAATTCGTTATTTCTTCTAAACTAATAAGAATACAATAAAATCCACGAAATTAGTTTTTCATTTTATTAATTCAAAATTAACAGTTACATAAAAATACCTAAAAGATGTCTTTTTGTGGAGATACAAGTGAAAACGTGTAAAGATAATTGGTTTTCCTAGAAGAAAATTTGTATCATTCTCACAGAACTCCTAAATAAATAAACTCGAGCGTTGCTCAATCCGTTACTTTGCCCGCGTCGTGAGCTTGCCCACTGCTGCAAGCATGCCCCGCTGTCCTGGGGCCCGATTCTACTAAACAAATGCACCAATGGACTCTCAATGGTGTCTCAATCGTGTCTCAATAGAATGCCGATAGTGTCACTATCGGCATTCTATTGAGACTGAAAGAACAAATGCACCAATGGACTCTCAATGGTGTGTCAATCGTGTCTCAATAGAATGCCGATAGTGTCACTATCGGCATTCTATCCTCGAGACTGAGAGAACAAATGCACCAATGGACTCTCAATGGTGTCTCAATCGTGCTACTCTTTTCCTCATTAATTATAAATCCTAATGATTCGAATAAACACCTGAGTTATGTTAAACAAACATTCTTCGTAGGTAGGTGCAATGCAACAAACATCGTCTAAATAAATGGTTGATAAGTAACCCATTGACCTTAACAAAGAC
The DNA here is from genome assembly GCA_905163395.2 of Endotricha flammealis. Lineage (NCBI taxonomy): Eukaryota > Metazoa > Arthropoda > Insecta > Lepidoptera > Pyralidae > Endotricha > Endotricha flammealis. Next base: position 14,447,401 of record LR990864.1, on the reverse strand, counting down.
ATGACTGGCTTAAATAATTTTGTAAAAACAAAAGGAGGCAGCAGTGCTTAGACCAAAATTAAATGGTAAGACATTAAATTTAAACAACTTGGTTTGCCATTTAAATCGTAAATATTTTCTGTATTTACTACCTATCGATTGGTATTAAAAAATACGCATTATGCAGGTCTAAGGAAGCCATAAAATAGTTTTTGGAAACTAACTTTAAAGTTGTTCTAAGATCCTCTAGCTTAAAGTGTTCTGTTTTAATAAATTTATATAAAGAATGTGAAATGTGATTTACCATTTTTCATTTTTATTAAGAAATAACTGGACAAAAACTGACACACGTCACAGGGTACACACTCAGATATTGCGCCAGATGATAAAAGTTCGTCAATGGATTCCTTATAAACGACAACCTCGGAGGCTGATAATTTTGGTGATTGTGCATTTTTTGCTGACTGCCTGCTGTATGTCTGCTGGAACTTAGTTTAAATTACGGGTTTGATGTTGCGTAGCTGTATTTTTGTGTCTAGATGCTTTGATGATCTCTGCTCCAGATTTATTTATGGCTTTGGCAGCTTTTAAAGTGTCACTTTCGCACAAAATAGGTAAGTATCGACCTCGGTTTCGTAAAGTTGACTTTTAATATCTTTTTTAATAGAAGCACATATATAAGGCTTCTACGCTTCTACTACTTACTAAACTGTAAGTCACAGAGTAATTGAGCACCATCAAGTAATGGTTTTATAACTGATAATAATATGTCTTTTTGTTCCATATTAAACATATAAGTGATGGCGGCAGTTACTTGGTTTTGTTTTCCTTCGAGGGCCTTAATTCATAATTCATTTATTCATTGCAAAAACACGGTGTAACTATAGGTTGTTAACATTAAAATAAGAACAAGCATGCTTCGTCAAAACATGAGATGCAATGTAGGTTTGAACTCTAAACATAAAATAATCATAACTTATTTGAATATTGTACAATCAATTACATACTCAGAGAAGCTGCGTGTCAACTATGATTTAGGTATTCAGCAACACTATAGAATGTTTTATTACTCAACCATTGAAATAATTTAAATTTAAACTCTATAACATAAATGTTAAAGAAAGTAACCACTCCTTATAGGTCCTTTCCTATTCGCAAGCGCAAGTGAAAGACAGTTAGGTGCAAGCGCCACCAAGCAGAATGGCTTTCGCTGGAGCGATTTGAATGTTACAATTTTACAGACTGTCCGAGAAAACCAGGAGAAAACCAATTATCTGTTTATAAGTTATTTTCATAGATGATTTGATTGTACTGAATGTTGTAAGGAATCCATCAAGGAAAACCAATTAAACAGCGATAATAGCTTGTATTAGACAGTTGTAATGTGATATTAGAACTTTAATCTGAAAAAAATGATTATTCTTGAGAAAGAAATAAAAAAATCCAAGAGCTCCCTACGGGTATAACAAATAATATCACTTTAAATGGTAATCATTGGAGAGTAGTAAGGTGTTATTCAAGTTAAATAAGATTACTGGTTTGTATTAGCCAGTAAATCTAAATAGTGGCTGAAATAATCGTTTATATCATTAGCTAAAAGCAAAAGTATACGTCACAGCGTTTAATGGGCTTTCGCAGACGAAAGACCGCAAAATTTTAAGTACTTCTGCATTGTCAGGTCATTTTCGGAAAAAACTCGATTTAATTGGTTTTCGCAGTATAGCGGCGATATGACCAAGCGATAACGATTATTATTTTGTTCACCATCGTGCGATTCTCTATACGTGCGTTGCATAGCGACAAAATAATAAAAAGGAAATCTAATTTTGACTTTCTGACACTAACGCAAGTTATCACGAACTGATATAGAATTAATTATTTAATGTTAACGATGCATATGACGAGACAAAGTGTCTATGAAGGACTAGTCTCTAAATAAAATATTTATTCCTTCTTCTTCTCTGGTCGCAGTTCACAGGCACTTTTTCTTGTCATTTACAACTTGTTTATATAAAGAAAATAGACTACGTTATAAACTACCACCATTTCGAACACAAGCAAAATGGCCACCGGTAAAAGAAATGGGGAAAGACAACCGGTTACGGCCTCTTTGTCTTACCGTAGATATTCTCTAATTTCCAATTTTGTATGAGTTAGGTGAAAACGACATTATCCAGTTATATCACAATATGAATAAATACATTGTTAAAATATTAAGTCTATGTGATTTACATACAAGTAACTTGCATATATTGACCTATTGACCCAGTGAATGGCATTGTAATAAAAATAACATTGTAGAAACAATAAGCTAATGGAACAAGCAAATAAAATTGACGAACGACTACGACCTACCATTTGCCGGCATTTAATTAAATATAGGTATCACTTATATACTATTTAACATATAGAGAATATTTAATTTAATTAACACAAATACTTCGTGGAGTACAATTTTGTTAGTCCTCACGATGAAATGTAACTCCGCAAAGGATACGCGCGTCATCTGCGCGTTTAAAATATGCTGTGTGCTGTGGGTCTAAGGTTACATTTATGCAGGCAACTATTTGGCCGTCACCTCACCAACTGAAGGTTTAAATGAGAATAAATAACAAACACCAAAGGAGAACTTACTCTCTTTCTCTGCCGCGCCTGTCGTAACCGTTGTCGCCTCTGCTACTTACACTGCAAGAAACAGAAAAAAGGAAATGTTGACTACATAATTGTTTTTTTTTTTCGTTGGCAACGCGAAATAATCGTGACATCAAGTCATAAAGTTCGATTAGTTGTCACGATTACCTCATAACAATGAATGTCTCGAATATGTAATTAATCGCGAAACACTCCTAGACTTTCATCACAGTGATGCCGAATAGTATATAAAGCCTATATCCATCCTAGTGTGCCAATCATATATATAATTTTTTTTTCATTGTTATTATTATCGATCACTCGATCGAGCTATGGTTTGGTTTTCTCAATATACTCATATTGAGAAAACCAAACCATAGGTCGATTATGACCTATTGGCCACATGTCATTGTTAGGATTTCGATTTCATCGCCATCAACAGTTGAAAAATGCTTTTTGGATTTCCCGATACAATGAGATGATTTTATGAGATAAAATCATTATTATATATTGCTTTTGCGATAAGACCGCCTTTTGTACATTAATATTGTTATTTCTTTGTATGTTTATATTTTTAATGGCAATAAAGTTTTGTATTGTATTATAAATAAAAACATTCACTTTCACATGTGAAATATTAGTTAGGATCTAAGATAAAGATGTCCAAGCAGCCCTTTAGCAAATCAGCTTGACTTACCACCGATCAGCCCTAAACAGCTTGTTTTATCTACCAACATCTGTAATTTCATCATTTTAACAATGATGATGAACATTTACAATATTGGAAACTAATAATTTACAATTGGAAATTAATAATGAAAATAAGACTGAATAGATTATATTACCTTTTAAAAGATTTCTTATGACATCAAGTCCGCTTTGGTGCAAATACGTAAGTTATCCATGTACAACATATTTTTATGCTAATAAATTTAATTATCGTTAAGAAACTTTGTAAGCACATAGAATTATATCAAAACGATTCATAGGTAATTTACGCAAATTCTTTTAAGTAGTAGGTATGCATTTGGAATTTTAAATCATACATACGGAATTTTCTTTGTTAGCTGTACATTATTTTTGACAATCCATTGTAAATAAAGGCTATATAATGATGAGTTGCAGAAAGATATTTTAATGTTGATCACAGATAAAAAAAATTACGCTATCATAAAGAAAACAGATAGTTTGACCTTAAATATGTCCTAACTTTAAAAATCCTTAGTGCAACTCGAATAAATACCATAGATATGCTCATACAGACTTTGAGAGTCCGCCTGTACGTCCGCTAATTGACGACAGAGCTATAATTTACATAACACTTTACATAAACTTACTTGTTTATGTGCGTGTTCAATCCACGTTAGTAAATGCGTTGAAAACGCGATAGCTTAAAATATACGGGGCCCCTAGCATGACTGCTTAAAACAAAACAAGAACGGCTGAGTAAATTATAATCGGGACAAGCCCACCACACATTCCCACCACTGTGTGTAGCCAGGATCAACAACGGCGACCTCAGATAGACAATAAGCAATGAAGCTTATTGAAGGGGAAGAAAACTACAGCTGTCTTGGAACTCACAACGAATTCAATCAGAAAGAAGATAGTTGGGTAGGAAGTATTAAGGAAGTACTGAGTAAGAGAGACAGCGCAATACATGACGTAAGGCGACGTCTCGTTTACACAATCATCGTTTAAAGTTATAAAAGGTCGTGGTACGGCCCCAGGAGCTTATACTGTCTATGCGTCTCTCATCAATACTCAAACATTAGAACGATACGTTACGTGGGCTTGCCCATATAGATTCCTGGTGTCGGCGTGTGCGCCCGCTGGGTGATGGAGAAGTCGACGCGTATGCGACGCCCGTCAATCTCCATGCCAGTGCACTCGTTCTTCGCCACTTTAGCGTCCTCTTGATTCTCGAAGTACACGAAGCAAAATCCTCTTGAGCGACCGGTCTGGAAAACAAGTAATATTATTAAAAATTGTTTTTGTTTGGAATTGTAGGGCATTATTATGATGGGCTAGGTCGACCGGGGATGTATCACTTTCTCACTAAATATTGGCGTGATGCGGCGGCAGTGCGTTTCTTTAGATCAGTGAGCAATCCGGAAACCCAACTCCTTTTCTATCCTTTTTCTCAGTATTCCTTGTTAGAGGCAAGGCATTAGCTATTGGTGTTGCTGATATTCCTAGGCGACGTGAAGTTAGGCACAGTGTTAGAAGACAAAGAAAATAAGACGAAGTAGGACGGAGAGCCACGTTCGTCTTCACGAGAGTGTAGTGTCGACTTTATATGCGTATGAATACGCGACGCGCGCTGTCGAGCTACCAATTGCGTCCACAAGCATCGCGCCTTTTGTATTAAGGTGTAAGCTGTCGGTCTCGACTGCTGTTAATAGACACTCTTAAGTCAAATCAGTGTTCGTTAGGTAGGTCATACGGAAACACTGACTTTGTGTAAATTTTTCTTTTATGATATACTACGTGGTAAGTAAAACCATGAGCTATGCCTAGTATTCGAGAACAAGTCATTCGCCTTTGACATTCATTTAATATTAATACTATTACGATAAATAAATAAATTAAATTAATATCATATTTTATCAGTAATCCAATTATAAAGCAATTTATTAATTTTATCGATCATGCGATTAAAATTAGGCTACGTATGAGAGTTAACGTAAATTGAGCACGCGCATTATACTTGCATCGAAATTTCACGCGTTCATTTCATATTGACGTAGAATGTATGATGAATAATAAAATAAAAAAAAATAAAAAATTCATAGTTTTCTTGTGCTCGATATGGCTTGATGCAATTGGTCAGCGGGTTAGGTCGTGTTAGTGTGGACCTGAAGGTCACTGACTTGCCTTTACAATGGTCATCTATTTACAACAGTGACTGACTGACAGCTTAACGTCCTCTGAGATTTTTACACCCATCCAAAAAACTGGTGATGAGGTTGCTTAACTCGCGTTTAGATTCAATTTTGTCACGCTCGGACCTTGACTCGATTAGATTGGAAGGAAACTCATCATCATCATCATCATCAACCCATTATCATCTCACTGCAGGGATACGGGCTCTCCTTCCATCGAATGCGATTAGAACGTACTCTGACGCACCGCTCCAACGCGGTATGGCAGAGAACTTAGGCTAGGTTTTTTTATTTACAAAGAAACCTGTGACCTATCTTATTTATGTCTAGAGGTATTAATAATTATCTAGAGGTTGAAAAATAATATAAAAAACAAATATCACTCACCTTAGCATCAATAACAACTTGCACTTTGTCGACTGGGCCGTATTTGGAAAATATGTGGTTGATCTGCTGCTCAGTTGTGTAAAGACTCAAACCAAATACGCCCAGGCACCTGGACGGGGTGGGATTCTCCTGTCGGGCATACTAGTACATGTTATATGGAGTACTCAGTTCAACGCGCCCCTTCCAAATACACCATCAGATACTAGTGAAGGAAGGGGCGGTTTGGGGGTTTTCGACAGCGTTTGCATCTACAATACACACGCAAGTACAATCAGCCAATGAAAGAGTACGAACAGGTGCGTATATAATAATATGATCATGGGAATTTACTCGAATATTTATTTATCAATAGTATTCATATTATAATATGCAATTACAAAGCTTTATAATGATTCTTGCTTACATTAATAGCATAAAAATCTTTCTCCTTAGTTCGACCCTGGTCAATTCTTACAACTTCCGCGAGAAATTGCACATGCAAACGCAGTCTTATTCCAATGGCTCCCCTACACGATGGGCCATTGGGTGCGGTACCACTATCGCCATAGTCATGATAGTTGGAATATTTACTATTTAAATAGATTATGGTATCATTATCTCCGTTAGTCATTTTGCGAAGTGATGTAGGTATATTAACTTAATGGCTCAAAATGTCTAATGCAGATAGTGGGTACTCATTGGGCGGTAGCTCATGACGCGAGCGATGGTCCATCGTGTATTGAAGTCAACTAGCCCAATGACTCAGTAGTTCAATGCCTGTGATATCAAAGGGCTAGGGTTCCATATCTTAATAAATAAAACTATAAGTATATCTCACATAATATACAAAGTATTTAAAATTCTAATGGGGACGTAATTAACTTGATATACCTAGTAAAACAGACTTTTGCAAGTAGATGTGGTAGTTTATAGAGTAGCTCATTTATTTAATATTTAATACACAATAATAATATAATACTACATGCATGACGAGAAAACGTGCCTGTGAAGACCCACTCTCTAAAATAAAGAATTTAAAAAAATGTGACATACAACAGCATTATTGCCGTGCGATATTTTCCCATTCAAATTACGTTATAATGACGACCTCGACAAACTGGTCATGGTCACGGGTTTAATTTTCACATGAGTGCATTATATTATTTTTAGCGTGGTATTTTTATAGTTAAAATAAATACCTAGAATCCTACTTGTAATCTATACAGGGTGACATTTCAAGGGGTTGTCATTTTTTTAAATAAGCTCTATAGAACAATATAAAAATATGACTATCGTAATTATATTTATTCGTAGTATTTTTTGAAAAACATTAATTTTAAAACAGTGGCTGTCCTTCCAATACAGCCGAAAAGCCGGGCTTGCCCTACTAAAATACGCAACATAATATTTAAAAAAAAAAGCTTTTTACGCCAATCGCTTAAGCTCCTGATTCTTAGTCGCCCTTCAAAAAATGGCAACTCCTTGAAAAGTCATCCTAAATACATATAAAATTCTTTGTCCTGCCTGACTAGGGAATCCAATAAAAAGGTGTGGGATCCCGCACCTTTTTTGCGGGATTCAAAACGAGAGATTGGGCATGCGGGATTGAAAAAAAACAAATGATATTTTTATAATTCGGTTCTGTGAATTTTTGAAACGTAATGTAATCAATGTCAGTAAATAATCTTTGACCATAGAGCCCGATTTTAGTTGTGAAATAGGTAATTTTCTTATTTATGTGACTGGGATTCCCCCACAGCACGGGGAATTGCCTTCAAGCCCGATTTTAGTTGTGAAATAATGTATTTTCGCATTTATATGACTGGGATTCCCCCACGGTACGGGGAATTACCTTAGACTAGACACATTGATTTTTCTTCAAAAATATTATCGTATTTTTTTATGCATCGTCGCATATCACTCCTTGCAATAATAATATAATAAGTGTGATAATAATGTACCTACCATTTTTTTTATTAACTAAAAGAAAAAAATATCCATATTTGTCAATCCCGCGGATCCGCGAGATTGATGACCCTAATGCCGCGGACTTGCGGGATTACGATTTTGATGCGGGATTGGATTCCCTAGTCCTGACTGACTGACGGACGGAAACGCACAGCCTAAACCGGTGGTCGTAGAGACGCGAGGGCGAGGTTGTTCTTTGTATGACGTAGGCCGTTAAGAAAGTTTTTTCGAAATTTCCACAGAAAAGCAGGATACACGCAAAAGAAGTGGCGTCGGTTCGCTAGTAAATTATTATGTCTTGAACCTGTTTTATCATTTACATCTGGAAGATAAGGATCTATCCTTTCTATGTTTTAATTTGTCGTCAACGATGTTATCTTTACTGTGACGTAAATTTTAAATAGGTATATTTTTTACAATTCGTAACAAACCAAATAAACCACAAGTGGCGTCTATCTCAATAATAATGTGAATTATTTGAACAGCAAGTGAACGACCTTGGTATCATTAATATCATTTCTTTTGTATGGGAATATTATGCATGGTAATAAAAACCATATTTCTTCATGATAATAAAAACCTTTTCAAGAAAAAATAATCAACTGTCTTTTATTGAATGTTGAAATCACAGATAAAAGAAACTAATAGATAGGCACTGTGGGTGTGGTATCTCTGATCATATCATTGACGAATCTGTACATATATGTGCTAAATAAAACGCCTCATTTGAAAACTGCCACTTTGATTTCCGAGTCTCTCTGTACTTATATTTAAAAATGCACTGCCAATCAAAGGATTCTATAAGGGTGTAGTTCTTTGACGTTTCACTGATGTTAACTTACAGACATGGTTCGCATACAATTTGTAACGAACGACATTTCTACTGTGGAGTAAAACTATCAGTTTCTTTGTTCTGTGGTTGAAACCACTAGTGCCTAAACTAGCACGTTTTTGTATTTGTCCACAATACCTACGCATAACAAACGAACAATAAATTCTAGCAACTCACTATCGTCTGGGTATCTATTCAATTATTTACGCAAAACACGCCCTTGAAATGAATTTAATTAGGTAAATAAATTAATAAAATTTTATATCAAAAATTGAGGTTTACTATATAAACCGTAAACCCCCGCTGATATAATAAACAATGAAATTGTAATCTACATTATTAATTAATTCTATCTATAGAGTACATTCACATACTTATAGGTAAAAAAAAATTGATATACAGCCTGACTTTTTTTGACTATACCTATACGTGCAATGTTGTGAATTTCGTTAATTTATTAAATGTTTTTTTTTTGTTTCGTCATTTTTATGAGTGACGGTAGGTATTGTTGTCGGTTTCACTGCGCAAATTTCCTTCCATGCTACAAGCAAACAACTTATTTTCAGCTACTCACCCAGTAATAAAAAATCGGTGGTTTGCCTGTAGCAAATAATCTCAATGACCTACTGTCATTTTACGACTCTGTGGCGCGCATAATATATTTTTTTTAATTCTTATAAATGAGCTTTCTTAGTTGGTGGCCCGGTTTATTCGCGGTCCAGTGTATATTATTTTAAAGAATAACAATTTTTTTTTTAAGTTTTACTCGGTACTTTAACCATCTGATATATCACCGGTACACGCGTTATCGTGGAACAAATTCAATGACATGGATAAGATGTCTTGGGAAAATAATTAATTGAGATAAAACAAAGCTTACATAAACCATTTCTACTTTGAAAGTGAATGAGAATAGCAGATAACTTCAGTGACAATTTTATTGTCAAATTCAATAATAAACAAAATAACATTTTAATTTGAAGATAGATAGATAATAGCTTTATTTAGATCTCCAAACACACACATACTATTACAAGAAAAATACACAAACGTTACAAAATTTAGTTTACATTTCACATTTAATAACAGCATGTGTAGTGCTGCAGAAACGAGCAAACAGATCATGGCTCAAATATAACATTGCTTACAGACAGAACAGGACACAGTTCACTCTGAAGTTGCCTGCTTCTCTCATTCCCATTCACCGATGAAATGGATAGTACAATTAAAAATGGGGGGAAACTGTACCTAGACCCTACAGAAAAGTGACAAAAAACAGTAAGGCCGTCGACAAGTGATCAAATTCAAATTGATCGTGACTCTACCAATCTACAACAAAAAATGTATACAAATGAAAAAAATCTACCAAACTTGCCTTACGATTCTCTGTCGGGAGTCCTAAATACTCAGTACTCACCCTGTCTCCCATGTGACGACGGCGTGAGGACATGGGGCTGTGGGAGTGGGACCTCCGGTATGACCCTCGTGGGGAGTAAGAGCGGCTACGGCTGCGCGAGTACCGCGAGCTGCGGTACCCGCGACGCGCTGATCCAGAGCGGGAACGGGACCTGTGTGAAGAGTTACCGTGAGAACTGGTTATCTTGTGCATAATTCATATCAATTTAATATGATTATTTATTATTTCACATTATAAAACTTTTGTAAATCTGATGTTTATTGGTTGCGGTTAATTCTTGAAATGGATGAACGAATTTCATTTTGGTAAGATTTCACCTGCATTTAGCTAAAGAATTGAAATCATACTAATATTATAAATGAGAAAGTGAGTTTGTTTGTTTGTTATTCCTTCACGGCTTGACTAAGCAGCTGTAGCCGTATTCTCTAAGCATGCCAAAATTTTATGCAATTTTGGCATCTCACCGCGGATTCCGCTTTTGAGTTAACAAATGATGCTAAGAGAATATGGCTGCTGATCATTATCGAAATTTGTATACATATTGTGAGGAGTACAGAGCCCAACATAGGCTACTTTATATCCAGTGAAAGTATGTCATTCCAACAGGAAAATATTTTTTTACTATAGATGGCGCTGCAATTCGCAATTGCCGGCTAACAGATGACGCCACAAGTCGCGCTATACGACATCTTTACCATAAAATTAACCGCGAGCAAAACTGCGTGGAAAAGCTAGTTACTTATACATTTGAGACTAGCTCAGGTGAAAAGCCGACAAAATGGAAACTTTGAATTAGGTATTGATTATTAGTATGGAATATAGACTATAGATATACATAAAGATAATTAATTAATCAATAATACATGAATAGGATGTTTCAAAAATTTATTAAAATGGAATTTGTTACTAAGCAATCTATAGGTACAAATGTGTCCTTAATATGCAACAATGAAAATTTACATTTTTTATCATTATTATGATATGAAAATATGTAGATACTATTGTATTTTATCGAAAAATCAACCAGTGTTGATATTATATCAAATAATCTATATACATATATAAATAAAATGCTTTGTCCTGAACAACTGACTTGAGAAATGATTGAGAATCAACACAACCCAAACAGCTGATTGCAGAGACCTGAAACTTGGGAGGGTGGGTTCTTTGTACAACCTAGGCATCCAATAAGATATGATTTTCCGAAATTCGCACGGGAAAGCGGGATACACTAACGGAATTGCGATTTCTCGTTTTTCACGAGCCAGCTATAGAGTGAGGATCAACAAATTAATTATTTTTGTCACAGAAAAGGCCTTCAAACACATTCCCACTGTTGTGTCTCCTGTAAAGCTATAAAATTACATCGAAAACAAACAAGTGTCGTTGACTCTAGTCAAATTTAAGTAATTTAAGAACAGCCTTTATATACAATATCTAATAATAAAAATCATAGCTTGAGTAAATTTACAAAGAAATATTACTAACATTTTATATTACTTCACCTACACTAATACTGATAAGTAATACAACTAGGCGCCATTTTTATCAGTGGCTTGTCTGGGTATGTGAGTATTAATACAATCAATACTTGTTGTGTATTGAACAAATACAGGATTAGTAACCGTTGTCATGGCATCACCATTATTTTGCTTGGCTTCAAAGGGCCACAGTTATTGAATATCATAAAACCACTTTTCTCATACAAATTGTTTTTTTTTTCATATTTACCTTAGTCAACAACAAATGCTTCATCACAATTTTAACATAGTATAAATAGAATGAAGTCTCTTCCCGCTGACTGTCTCTATGTATGCAAAGATCTTTAAAACTACCCAACGGATATTGATGCGGTCTTTTTTAATAGTAGTGATTCAAGAGGAAGGTTTTATAATCTGCATTATATAACCTGATACATGCAAACGAAGTTGCGCGGGCATCGTTAGTACAGATTTATAGTACCTGTTTGTGTTTAGGAAAACCCTAAAGGAATAAATATTACTATAGGGAAATGTGGGAACCAGACATTACAAAAAATACAGAATTTAAATATTTAAAGTTAACACATGGTTACATACATGTGAAGGACATCCAATTGAAATTTTTACGTTTATTTTATGAGCAAAAAGCTAACCTAAATTTTATGCGAAAAATAAATGACGCTAGTTACCATGACAACTAAAATAACAGTCTTTGTAAAATAGGTAATAATAATTTAACATTTTTTAAACATAATCAATGTATTCAAAGTACCATCCTTGAAAGCAAGGTTATGAAACCTCGATAATAGTTTCGATTAATGGCAAAATATAACCAAGCACCCTAATGACATACGCAAGGTCATTTCAGTACTTACGTGCTTCTATATTTCCTGTTGGCAGTCTTTGGCGGGGGCGGCGTCCTAGACCGGCTACGGCTCATTCCACGAGACATTACCGGGGCTTTAGGCACCGGCTCGCGCTCCCGTGACCCGTTGCGAGTTCTCGAACGACTCCTCTGAAATTATTCAGAAGAACCAGTGTAAATATAGCCATCAGATGAGCTCGATAGCTATGGCAAATAAACCACGCGCGCCGCACGACGCAAGTGACGAATATAGTGTAATTATAGTACCTCTCGATCAGACATGTTAATCACTGCAGCAAATAACAATGGAACAAAACAATCAACACGTATTCAATCTATAAATACCCGCACAAGATTAAAATAAATTTTTAACGAACGCACAACGCGGTGAACGCGGTAAGAAAAACGCGATTGCAAAATGGCGGGCGGCGGTGGCGTGCGGCGCGCTGTAAACTTGTGGTCTTTCATTAGGGTTGCCAGTAATTTTTCTCATAACCTGATAAAATATAATGCAGCTATACACTCTAGCGAAGTTGACCGAAGTTAAGTGAAGTAATGGAAGTTAAAAAAATAAGTTGTATTATGTTCACATCACTTCACTTCGCTCAACTTCCCGCTTCATGATATCGTAGTTGGGCGAAAATTAAAGTAACGAGCGACTAACTTCGTGCTTAACTGCACTTTGCTCGAATTTGCAAAAGTGTAGGTTTGCATTTTAAATGGCAGAAATTGTCTATGAAATTGAAAAAGAAAAAAAAGAAATGTCAATGTCACTTTTCTGTCATCTGCCACTGTCACTCCAATTTCTCCATCCAGCCAGGCAGGCATCCACCTTTGCAAATGTGGTTCCAAGTTTTAGCAAGTGTACATTCTTGAAAATGACTGACACGGACATGCAAAACACTCCTGATGGAGAGCAGCCACAAGAAAAGACTGCTAAGCAGTTGGAGAAGGAGGCTAAAAAAGCTGCAAAGTTGGAAAAACTTAAAGCAAAGTTAGACAAGAAGACCACTGCGCCAGCTGTGCAGAAAGATAAGCCTGAGGTTTGAATTTATATGAGTTTTTAATACGAAAATCAAGGAATAAACCCACTCTTTACATTTGGAAACATAGTCTTATTATTAAAATGGTATAAGTAATTTTTAAAAAAATTTTAGTAAATCAACTTAGGTTAGAATATGGTACATTAAGTTGAGTGAAAGTACATATTGTAACTGATTTTCGCATTGCGTCATGGCTGTATACAATTGGCTATTATGTTGACTCAGCTAGCAAATCAGAATGGCTTATGAAATAAAATACAATACTTATTTGATTATGAATGTTTTTTTATTATTGTAATCATTATAATCATCTGATCTACTATAGTAAAAGTATAGTATACTTTTGTTTCATAAATGTTGATATGTGTAATGCATAAATATCTCCCTTTTAATAACACCATGTTTTCAACTTTTGTAAGTCCTGTCAGAATAGTAAAAAAATAATCGAAAGCTTGAAATTTTCAAGTGCGACAGATTAAGGGTTCATACATACATACACGATGCGACGTCGCATCGTGCTACGACGAGGCACCGGCTAAAGATTCGCCTTTATGTGTATGAGGTGTTGATACTTAACAGGATACCAGATATCCCCTATATCTTAATCGGATGCGTTTGAGTAACTGCAATAATCCCTTCTTGGGCTCCTGCTCCTTTTGACTTCCTCTACTATATCTTTTATTTTTTTATCACAGAAAAAGGCAAAGGAAACAAAAGAGAGTGCTGTATATACAGCCAGTACAACACCCGGTGATAAAAAGGACATCACAGGATCTATGCCTGATGCTTACAGCCCACAGTATGTGGAAGCAGCATGGTATCCTTGGTGGGAGAAACAGGGTTTCTTTAAACCAGAGTATGGGGTAAATATTGTGTTTCCATTTACCTATTATTTATTCATTTCTTTCATTATCCATATGTTTTTACACAATTCACACTGCACTACCTGGTCCCAAAGTAAGTTAGGCCTCCTTGTATTATGGGTACTAAACACTGGTATTGTAAATATATACTTAAAATACATAAAAGAAAAATTTCTGTTAATATATTTTATATTTTTTAGGAATAAACTGATTTGTTTTAACCAGTCATAAATATTTTTTTACTAATTTACATAAATATTATTATAGAGGAAGTCCGTCCTGGATCCTAACTCCAAAGGAAAGTTTGTGATGGTCATCCCTCCGCCTAATGTAACGGGAACATTACATTTGGGACATGCACTTACCAATGCAGTGGAAGATGCGATTACTAGATGGCACAGGTAAAATAATATTTTATAACCTGATTCATATCAACCATACTACAACAACATGATCATCCCACTGCTGGGATACGGGTCTCCCTTCAATTGAAGGTGATTAGAGCGTACTCTGCCACACTGCTCCAATGTGGTTTGGCAGAAGTCGGTGTTTTCAAACCGCCCTAAGGCCACTGACTTGTCTTAAGAACTGTTATCCATTGACGATTCCGGGACCGACGGCTTAACGTGCCCTCCGAAGCACGGAGAAGCTCGAGATAACGAAACCCATCCAAACGCTGGCTAGGGTCGTCGTGTTCGTATTAGAGTGCGACACACAGCGACGCCATCGAGATCGATAACCTGATTAGTAAAATTTTATTTTAAACTTTAAATAAAATTTATAGTAAGTACAAAATCACGAAAAACGCTACTCAAAACAAAAAAGGGTCCCCTTATTTTGTTTTATGATCAGTCTTTTATAAATCTTTGTGTACCTGTACATTATTTAAACATTATCTTAAACCTAACAAAATTTAGAGTTCTCATAAAAGTTAAAAATTCAATTATGATAAAAATTCTTTTACAGTAAAAGATAGTAGTCAACATGGAAGGAGCGAATTAGAATGTCATTTTTGGATTGCTTATAAATTAAGAACACATTTTGATAAACTGTAATTTTATAACAGAATGAATGGACGAACAACTCTATGGAATCCTGGATGCGACCACGCAGGCATTGCTACTCAGGTGGTGGTTGAAAAAAAACTGTGGCGAGAGGAGAAGAAGACCAGGCACCAGCTCGGTAGAGAGGAATTCATCAAACAAGTGTGGAATTGGAAGAATGAGTGAGTTCATGTCTTTTAGAACCATACTACTAAAAAATAATGACCCTTTCTGTCTAATCCAAATAGGGAATACTTAAAATTCAAATTAGGATCACCATTTCATATTTTATTTATGAAGTTTGTTGTCTTTATAATTAAAATAAATAATTATAAGGCAAAATAATACCTAAAAACTTCCCAAAAAAACTGTCAATAGCCCAACGAAACGTATTATGCTATGGAAAATATAAAATAAAATTGTAGTTATTAAAATTATTATTATTATTAAGTATAATTTATTCAGGCAGGCAACTGTTTTTTCACCTCTCTACTAATGTAGTAAATTTCTTTCAATTTCAACAATCTTACAGCAAAGGCGACAAAATCTACGAGCAGCTTCGTTCACTTGGCTCATCGTACGACTGGTCCCGCGTACGTTTCACTATGGACCCGTCAATGTGTCGTGCGGTCAATGAAGCGTTCATACGTCTTCACGACGCGGGCGATATTTATCGCGCGAACAGATTGGTCAATTGGTCGTGCACACTCAAGAGCGCAATCTCTGATATCGAAGTGGATAAAGTGGAATTAACTGGCAGGACAATGATGTCTATACCTGGATATGAACAGAAGGTATTTTTTTAACTAGTTATTTATCTCCTAGGGCAAAGACCTCTCCAAAGTCTCTGCTGTTTCTGCTTCCCAGTTGCTATCGAATTCAGACTTTTTTATTGAAGGCACAAACAAAATAAAGAAATCGCTGCTTCATTATTTACAGACGCGTGCTGCGTGTATTCAAATTTGGACCTTACTCCAGCGACTTAACCTCATTTACTCGAATAATAATAAAATAAATATATAAAATGTTCTTTTCTCTCCATAAACAAGGGTACCTATGAACTATTGTTACAAAATATTTTTAAGTTAAGTTTTGGAGAATTTTAACATCGATTTTCCTTGACATTATTTTACCATATGATTGATTACGCTTCAACATATATCTGACGTCCTTTGAAATTATTTTAACATGACGTGGCGTGTTTCGATTCCGGTAGTTTCACAGATTAACACTTTCAAATAAATTATTTCCATGTTATATTTGTAACATTATCAACCAGGTGGAGTTCGGTGTCCTTGTCCACTTCGCGTACAAGGCCGACGGCGCCGACGACGAGATCGTGGTGGCCACCACGCGCGTGGAGACCATGTTGGGAGACGTGGCCGTCGCCGTCAACCCCAACGACGAGAGGTAGGCTTTTTTATGACAGAGGAGGACAAATCACCTGATTGTAAGCAATCACCACTACCCTGGACATCCACGACATTACTACAAGATCTTGGATGCGTTGCCCACCTATGGAAAAATGAATAAGGAAAGTGTAAGAGGAGGAAGCAGGGGTAAGGCTTCAGGAAAAAGGTTACTAATATTATAAATGAGAAAGTGAGTTTGTTTGATTGTTATTCCTTCACGGCTTGACTAAGCAGCCGATCATTATGAAAATTTGTATACATATTGTCAGGGGTACAGAGCCCAACATAGGCTAATTTTTACCCGGGCGAAGCCGCGGGTAACTGCTAGTATTATAAATTTTATCGGTCAGTGGTACAGTCAACAACAGAAGCATTTAGTTTTACTGTAGGTTAATGAGTATCAACTTTATGAAATAAAGAAAATCAAAAATATTAAAACTTATAGGTAGGCGTTTTTGAGATAACATGTTCATTCAGCCACTATATTATTTAATTTCTTAGGTATAAGCATTTGGTGGGGAAGCACCTGATTCATCCGATCTGCAAGAGGAAGATGCCGGTCATCGCTGATGAGTACGTCGACATGAACTTTGGCACAGGTAAACTTTGGCAAGCACGCACGTACGCAGTTTAAAATAAAAATACTTTGACTAAAGTACGCAAAATTTAAGGAAAAAGTAGTGACATGTTTTCGTCCACTATTTATTCTTTGGCCTTTTGCTGGAAAAACTGCAAACACAAATTAAAAAAAAATGCTTGACTTTAAACACTAATATATTTAATTATTCATTGTTGA
This sequence comes from Endotricha flammealis, assembly GCA_905163395.2. Classification (NCBI taxonomy): domain Eukaryota; kingdom Metazoa; phylum Arthropoda; class Insecta; order Lepidoptera; family Pyralidae; genus Endotricha; species Endotricha flammealis. The sequence goes on along the minus strand of LR990864.1, from coordinate 14,429,820 downwards.
ATGACAGGTGCAGTGAAAATAACTCCCGCGCACGACCCCAACGATTACGAGATCGGCAAGCGGCACAACTTGCCGTCCATCACGATACTGGACGACGAGGGCAAGATGCTGGACAACTGTGGGCCGTTTGCGGTAAACACTTATGTTAATAGACTTGAAAGACAGGTGGCGCGTTGATCGTGGTTCGTCACTAGAGGGCGCTGGTTGGATCCTCGCACGGGGCAAAAATAAATGTGATGGCATTTGTGGTTGACTCGAGTATGAATGTTTTTGTGTATTATTTTAGCGACAGGCCCGGTGGTCGAGTGGCTAGCAATGGTCACTTTAACCCAAGGGCCGCGGGTTCGAATCCTGCGCAAGGCAAACATTTGTGTGCATGAACATGTCTGTTTGCCTTGGTCTGGGTGTTTTCTATGTATAATAAGTATTTATTTACAAAAAAAAGTATTTAAGTATCAGCAATCTAGTACCCATAGTACAAGCTTAGTTGCTTAGTTTGGGACTAGATGGCGTTGTGTGATTCGTCCAAGAACATTTATCTATTATTTACATTTATTATAAGTGTATATTTTCTATATCCGTTGTCTGGTATAGCGCTGTGTCAATTGTATATAATAAAAAAAGAATTGGCTGCTCTATGACCAGCCCAAATTCTTGCACCTACGGAGACATTACTGGGACATTCTTTGGGTGGGGGACATTAGTACATTTTTGGGAGAGAGGTATAAATAATTCTTCGGTGCGTTGGGGTAAAAGAACAACACGTGAATATGGCTATTAAAAATATTTATGTATTACTCATACAGGGAATGAGACGCTTCGACGTCAGGAAAAATATAATCAAGACCCTGGAGCAGTTGGGCTTGTACCGCGAGACCAAGGAACACGCCATGGTTGTGCCGCTGTGCAGCCGCTCCAAGGACGTCGTCGAACCTATGCCCAAACCTCAGTGGTCAGTTTATTTTATCTAAATATTTAATAGATGTAATAGTATACTTATATTGTCAGCGCATCCTAAGGCCTCGCAGCAGTAATATTGAACCTAGAATTTTTATTAATGGTTAGAACTGTGCGCTGTACAGTGCAGTTATAAATAAACGTTTACATGTTTGGTCCATTGCTAAAAAATATATGAAAAATTCAATAGTTTTTGGCAGTAGTGGTTTAGGTATGTATGGTCAACTGGGAGTGTCCGATAAATAAAATAGTTCGACTTACGGTTGATATTGTATATTGTCCACATTCACTCCCAACACATACATATACACACACTAGATGTTTAGAAGGAGAAGGAATTCACAAGCACAGAAGAAAGTACAGCACAGAGAAGAAAGTCTTAGCAACATAAACAGAACTAATGCTAGGTATAAATGCGCAAGCGGCGTGAGTAAATCGCGTAAGCAAGCGAGGCAATGCATTCGGTGCCGTGGCGAGAGATCGACTGAGGCAGTGCGCTTGCACCGGTGTATGCAGCGCGGACAAAGGAATGTCTCGACCACAAAGGAATTGCAGCGTAAGATGTATGTGCCCATTGCGGCCGGCAACGATTTTGTTAACCGGACAAGTTGGTACTTTTTAATAATGTTTGTATATAAATTATTAATTGTAAATAAATATTGTTTTAGTGTAAATATATATTATTATTATAGTCTAAGAGATATACATAAATAATATAAATTATAAATGTGTAGTTTTAAATAATTGTAAATATATAAATAGTGTGTATGTGTGTAATTGGTGTGGAAATGTGGAAATGTAGGAAAGTAGCCTACAAGTTATTCTTAATGTCTGTCTGTCTGAACTGGTGGGTAGGAAAAAATTATGAAGATTCGAAAGAGCTTGTAATGGGCTTATTTGAATAAATAAATAAATATTCTTGGACGAATTACACAACGCCATCTAGTCCCAAACTAAGCAACTAAGCTTGTACTATAGGTATTAAGATTGCTGATAAATATACGTAAATACTTTTTTTTTTGTAAATAAATACTTATTATACATAGAAAACATCCAGACCAAGGCAAACAGACATATTCATGAACACAAATATTTGCCTTGCGCAGGATTCGAACCCGCTGCCCTTGAGATAAAGTGACCATTGCTAGCCACTCGACCATTGGGGCCTATCATAAAGACATTTTCATTTAATTTATCACCTCCAAACATACAATCTAGCTACTACATACCAACAATACAATCGCCATAGCTGCGCAGGAGTTGCGGCGCGAAACAGTTAAAAGAAAAGTTGGGAATTTATTCTGTAATTTTTAAACAGGTACATAAAATGCGACAAAATGGCTGCAGAAGCCATAAAAGCGGTTAAAACTGGTGAACTCAAGATCATCCCGGACGTGCACGAGAAGATTTGGTATCACTGGATGGAGAACATTCGTGATTGGTGCATTTCCCGCCAGCTCTGGTGGGGGCATCGGATACCTGCTTATAGGGTCACATTGCCTGATAGACAGGTAAGCTTGTATTTTAGTCCTAAGTTTCAAAATTAATAATAAAGGTCATGGGATGAAAGAGATGGAGTGACTTCTGAATTGACTAAAATTGAGCTGTATGAAAAGTGTAAACTTACAAACATTTTTTTTGTAAATTAAATATGCTATTTACTATTATAGGAACACTACAATACAAACAAATAAGGGAAACGGAAGAAAGACGAAAAGATTACATGATACCTAATAAAATTTTGAAAAAAAAAAATACCTTTTTGAATTTTTGACAAATAAATTGACAGTTTTTGACAATTTTAATATGGGTTTAACGTTTCTTAAATTGTGAAATAGGCTATTCGGGACTTTATTAGCAAATGCCTAGTGAAACCGGCACTAGTGTTTCTAAGTATCCAGTCTATGTTATTAGTCGTTGAACAAAATGAAGATATATTTAATAAGTTTTATAGAATAATATGAAGGTATTTTTGATTATTTTTGTGCGGCAAGGAACCTTTGCACATGGACACGAAGACCGCGCCGCGTCGCCGCCGCTCGCGTTCTGGACGCAAGAAGAACGCGCGGATCCGCGCGCGCGGAAACACGCTCGCGGCCGGTACTATTGTATGTCCGCATACCGAGACACACGCTTCATTATAGCGCGCTACACGTTCTTTTCATTGCATGACGTATTATTACTAATAACGACCGTTAAAATAATGTCCAGTTATATAATTCACATACTTGAAGTGTCTGGTGTTTGCCAAAGTAGCAGATCTAAGTACCATTCTGACATTAAGGGTCATAGCACAAGCATATCAACTTGGAAAGGGCTCGTCCCGCTCGTCACCGTATCAACTTGAGCTATTAAGTATCATTTATATGAAAGGACTTCAGCAGCGCACACTAAAAGGAATCGTAATGTAATCGCCTCGCCTCGGGAAAGCCCATGAACGAAGGCGATACGGTTACAATCCGTTTCCGCGATGATATGTGTGCTTTGACCTTAAACCACCGTCCTTGTACTTTCCGGGCACGATTTTTGTGTGGATTAAGGTTAATTTGATAAAATAAAAAACGGAACAGGTAATCACGATTAAAATTTATAATCATAATAAATAAATGATTATGTTTATCTGTTCAGTGTGGACCGAAGTATATAGACATCCGATCGCCCTTGGTGTAACCTGCTTCTACATTCACAACGGAGCCACCCTCTTCCAAATACTCATTCTTTCTCAAATTTAAATTCTGTTACATGATGTAAAATTAATTGTGTCCAAAGATCAAAAATAAATAAATATTCTTGGACGAATCACACAACGCCATCTAGTCCCAACTAACGCAACTAAGCTTGTACTCTATTAGGTACTAGATTGCTGATAAATATACTTAAATACTTTTTTTCTAAATAAATAATAATAGATATTTTCGTAAACGTGTAGAGCGCTATTTGCATGTATGTTTTCACAAGCCATGTGTGACGTTAGTTTGTTGATTTCTGTAGCATGGAATGACATGAGAGTTTCTATTAAAATTGTACTTATATTTGTTCGCACCGTACACGCAGTTAGCGTACACACCGCATCTGCTCATTCAATTATAAAGCCAAACATTTTTGTTTTTATAACTTTTGAAAACCTTTTGTAAATATTGTGTGTACCTGGTTTATTATAATAATAATAATGTATTGTTAGGTTTTCTTTCGCCGTTTATTTTCAGTTTTTAGATTAAAAATAACTATTTCTCCATAATAAATTCGTAGTTTAAATCGCAAAACATATGTAATAACTATCGTTTTGTTTCATTGGTGTCCATACAAATATTTAATAACGCATTATGATGACCGACACTCATTGCAAATAACTAAATCTGTTTTGCCAAGCAGCCATTTTATTTAATAAATCATCTATACTAATATTATAAAAAGGAAAGATTTGATTGTTTGCTAATAGCAAATACTATAGAAGACTAATACCCACAGCTCTTGACGTTTATCATACAATGACTTGGCAACCTCCGTTCACCTCATGCCGCTAGGGGCGCTATAACATTTTGCATACAAAACGCACTAAAGTTTTGAAATCGTTCACCTCATGCCGCCCTCATGCCGTAGGGGCGCTAGTGTCGCGTCTTGCCCGAATTCTTCCGAAGCTGTGGGTATTAGTCTTCTATAGTATTTGCTAATAGGTTCCGAAACTATTGGATCACCGTTGGGAAGCTGCACTATCCCTGGGTGATTTAGTTATGAATGTTATGACGTCATCGCCATAGCTGCGCAGGAGTTGCGGCGCGTAACTGCTACTCATAAAATAAGCCTATTATTCTAAAATTGAGCTTTCTAAAGTCAGTAGTTTTGGTCATGACGTGGTTTTCTATATAAGCTTTATAATTTTTTGTAGTGTTTCAAAATTAATAAGTGTAACCTAGATTGTAGTTTCAATGTGATATGATAATACAATGTGCATGTCTATAATATATATAAACTATAGAATTATGCCTGTTTCCAACAATTCCTAAAATTTAAGTCTCATAGCTTTTTCCATGTCCAAATACTTGTTTTTGGTATGTGTATGACATATAAAATTGACGATTAAAATACGGTTTTTAATAATCAATAATTTTATGTCATACACACACGTACCAAAAACAAGGATTTGGACATAGAGAAAGACGTTAGGAGAGTAGAGTGGTGAAATCTGGTATTAGTCCTTAAAAATAAAATATACTTAAATAAGACATATTTCACCAGCAGAAAGACGAAGAACTATGGGTGTCTGCTCACACTGATGAAGAAGCACTGAAGAAGGCATCAGTTAAGTTCAACGTGCCATCTGAAGAAATCAAGTTGGCTAGAGATGATGATGTACTGGACACGTGGTTCTCAGCAGGCCTGTTCCCGTTCTCTATATTTGGATGGCCCGATGAAACTGAAGATCTTAAGGTAAAGTTTTTTATACCACTAAGTCGGCAAGCAAGCATATGATGGTAAGCGGTTACCGTAATTTATGGACGCTTGCAACACCGGGAGTATCACTCGCGCTTTGCCGACCCAGTAAAAATATTTTAAATAAATAATAATAAATATATAGGGACAATTCATACAGATTGAGCTAGCCCCAAAGTAAGTTCGAACCTTGTGTTATGGGATACTAACTCAACGATATTATATTTAAACTATATTATATTATAACAAATACATATATAGGGTGTTCTGAAATTATATGTTGCATAATGAAGTGGGACATAGTATCCGTTTCATAGATTTTATTTATCCAGCAATTATCAATTTTTAAGCTCATACAATTTTCCATACACACAAAAATAATATTCGTGTTCTGCCTCTAAAGAACATAACTTTTAAGCGGCATTCACATTATGACCGGAGCACGCCGCGTCTTAGCCGTAATTCAAAAACCGCGCGAGAACCGTTGTACTGTTTAGCATTATTAGGCTCGCGTGGCTTTTGAATACAGACAAAAGTTCGCTTCGCTTGTGAATTTAAGTTTAAGTGGTAGAAAACATGGCTGCAGGTACTAAATCTGGCATTAAAACAGGCTAAAAACGGGCGGATTTCCGCCGACAAACAGCGTCATATGTAGATGCATCTTTACGGCATAGCCACATCTATCTTTCTCTGTCACTCATTCGATCTCTGTCTTTCATTCAATAAAATGTAAAGTTATGAATGAAGCGGGGAAGCGACTTACCTATCATATGCATTTACTTACCTTTACCTACTAATTACTATCAATCAAGCTAAATTTAACAAAAAATAAATCGAAATGTTCACAGCTGATAGTATTAGTAGATAGATAAGTACCTACTAGATTTCAAATAACTATCGTACAGTAATTTGGCGTTTAAAAGTTCATTAGATACATTTACAAAATGGTACATAGGCATAAAATGTCAAGGTTACTTACAAAAAAAGTATCTTCCTCCGTTGTTCTTCACCGAACACGCCGACTTAACGTGCCAACAAGCACTCACTGCACTCACTATGACCACTGCTGTCAAGTCAAGAGCGCCCATCAGTCCATCGACTACACTCGTCACGCAAAGCCTTTATCACTCCATCCTCAGTGCTCGCATTCTCTCAAAGAAATCCAGCAAATCCTAAATCCAACTGTAGGTATTCGAAAGCGGGAGTTCTCCGCGTCTCCAGTGACCCAATGCCGCTCCAAGAATACTCTCTGTACACAACATTGACACTATGTTCAAACCAATGAGATTTTATATATTTTACTAGCTGTGCCCGCGGCTTCGCCCGCGTGGAATTGGACTTGTGACTAATTAAGTAGTTAGACGGATTTAACAGTCTCCTATTACTGTAGTTTTCCCCGTGACGTCAGTGTTCTTCATTGTTTGGCTACCTATTGTGTACAAAATCCTGTTGTTTTATTATTTTAATAGCTGTTACCCGCGGCTCCGCCCGCGTGGTCAAGCGAAAATGCCAATAATTTCGTTCCCGTGGGAATTTAAAAAAAACCCGACTTTATCCTTGTCAACATCACATAGGGAATCTCTATAAAAAATATCAGCTTTTCAGGTTAAGCACTCCCGATAATACACGTGTAGTTTTATTATTTCGAATCCTGTGAGAATTTTAAAAATCCCGTCTTTATCCTTGTCTAAGTACTTAAAGGGAAGCTTAATACAAAATCTAGGCGTTCTAGGTTGAGCGCCCACAATAACACACGTGCAGTCCTATTTGTCCCGTTCCCGTGGGAATTAAAAAAATCCCGTTATTATCCTTGTCAACATCATAAAAGGAACCTCTATACGAAATTTAAGCTTTCTAGGTTGAGCGCCTGCGATAATACACTTGCAGTCCTATTACTCCCTTTCCCGTGGGAAAGTCGTAAAACCCCATCTTTATCCTTGTCAACATCATAAAGGGAACTTCTATACAAAATTTCAGCTTTCTAGGTCGAGCGCCGTCTATAATACACGTGTAGAGTTTACCACATTTCATCCCTCTCGTCTAGGGGTTGAATTTTGAAAAATCCTGAAACACGTATTACTCATTTACCGCCAGGAGAATTCCTGCGAAGTTTCAAATAAAATGGTCTAACTAATCTAGTTTCTTCATACAAACTTTGGACCCCCGTTTCACCCCCTTAGGATGTGAGTTTTGAAAAATCCTTTCTTAGTGCACCCCTAGACTTCATGGGGAACCTATGTGCCAAATTTGGAGTCTCTAGACCCAGCGGTTTGGGCTGTGCGTTGATATGTCAGTCATCAATCAGTCAGTTTCTGGGATGATTTCAGTAAAGAACCTTCATGCTGAATTTCATTCGAATAACTACAAAAACGGCAAAGTTTCATACTAAATTTTGCACCCCCCGTTTAACCCCCTAAGGGATGATTTTTGAGAAAAATATTTTAGTCGTGTTTCATGCCTTTCAATAAAGAACCTTCATGCTGGAATTTCATTCAAATAACTTCGAAAACGGCAAAGTTTCATACTAAATTTGCACCCCCGTTTAACCCCCTAAGGGATGATTATTGAGAAAAATATTTTACTCGTGTTTCATGCCTTTCAATAAAGAACCTTCGTGCTGAATTTCATTCGAATAACTTCAAAAACGTCAAAGTTTTATACCATCTTTGCACCCCCGTTTAACCCCCTAAGGGATGAATTTTGAAATAAATATTTTACTCATGTTTCATGCTTTTCAGTAAAGAACCTTAATGCTGAATTTCATTTGAATAACTTTAAAAATGGCAAAGTTTCATACTAACTTTGCGCCCCCGTTTAACCCCATAGGGGATGTTTTTTGAGAAAAATATTTTACTCGTGTTTCATGCCTTTCAATAAAGAGCCTTCAAGCTGAATTTCATTCGAATAACTTCAAAAACGGCAAAGTTTCATACTATCTTTGCACCCCCGTTTAACCCCCTAAGGGATGAATTTTGAAAAAATTATTTTACTCATGTTTCATGCTTTTCAGTAAAGAACCTTAATGCTGAATTTCATTCGAATAACTTCAAAAACGGCAAAGTTTCATACTATCTTTGCACCCCCGTTTAACCCCCTAAGGGATGAATTTTGAAAAAAATATTTTACTCATGTTTCATGCTTTTCAGTAAAGAACCTTCATGCTGAATTACATTCGAATAACTTCAAAAACGGCAAAGTTTCATACTAACTTTGCACCCCCGTTTTACCCCCTTAGGGGATGAATTTCCAAAAATCCTTTCTTAGTGAGCACTTACGCCCCAAAAGAAACCCCCTTGCAAAATTTGAGACTCCTGGCACTTGTAGTTTCGGAGATTTCGTGATGAATCAGTCAGTGATTTTCTCTTTTATATATATAGATGACAAGAGAAGTAACGTCATACAAAGCATTCGTAAAAAGCCGCAACCACTTTAGAGTGTTAAAGACGTAGCTTTGAAACCGATACATATTCCGAGCATATGCCAAAGTAAAATATGTTTGTCTCTTTTTTCTAGAGTCAAACTAATTATGTCAAAATGAGACAAAAGCATTACTCCCAGAAAAATGGTCAGAGTTGCCAGCTCATGAATAATTTTCCCATTGAATGAATGTTATGAGTCTTTTTTTTTTAAAAAAAGTTTTTATACCATATTATTGTTTCTTAGGTGACAGAAGAATTAAAGATAGGAAGAAATAAATATATAGATGCGTAAATATTGGTACATACATATTATATTTCAAGAATGAATCATGGCGGAATGGAGAAGTTTCCATTTTTTTGTCATTGATGAATCTAACCGATGCAGACCTACTACTATTATCTATTCTGTGCTACTACTAACTTTTAGCAGAGATTTTTTTTTGTTTTCTTCACCCATTCTGGGTAGGCAAAGGGAACTATGCCCATACAGCCAAGTCTTCAGTAGATTTTTTTTATTGTTAAGAAATGAAAATGAAATTTAAATAAAATAAAATAATAAATTTAAATAATTTGAATAAAATACAACATAAAACAAAAAAAACTATTGTACTCAATCGAACATTTGATAATTGCAGAAACAATTTAAATTAAACACCATTACCACAATGAAAAAGATGAAATTGTTACTTCACTGTCATAGTAATAATATCATTATGTCAAATGTCAGTTAAAAGCCATATCAAAAAGAGGAAAATGATTTGTTTTTTCTTGTCTTGACGTGCGTAGCACTAGCGATTGATTTTAGTATCAATCAATTCTAAGTAAATAATTAATTCTAGTTTGAGCCTGGTTGTAGGTTTACTTCTACTGTGTTACTAATAATGATACATAAAGGCGTATGAGTTCGTCATTGACTAAACTCCTAACATTTGGGAAACTTAAAATCGTTTTTACTGGCAACACTGTTGGCAAAAACAATGCGTAATATATTAATTTCGATTTTAATACTATTTTGGTATAATTTTAACATAATTAAGCATTCTTATTTGTGAAAAGTGATACCACTTGCTTTGTTATTAGTTTGGGATCACGACATACATGTTTTAACAGTGCATTTAACCATTTTTGTGATATTATTGTGAGATACGCATTCACTGAACGTCAAACTACGACTAAGTCGGAAGAAATTCAACTAAGGCTGTGGCCTCAGTCGACGTGGCAGCGGGTATGTGTCAAACATTACGAATCTATAGTAAATAACAGATCACTGGTTCAAACACTCATCATTCATTTGTTTACGTACGGCAAGATGATAAATGACCACAACACAACACAACACAACCGTTTACTCTGTCTGACGTAAGTAAGAACGAGAGAAAAAAGCAAAAAGAATGAAATAATATTTTTTGCGAAAAATCGTTGTCGCCGCGGTCAAAGGTGCCGCTCGTTTGAGTTGAGTTTGACCACGCCGCCACCGCCCTCGTCCCGCCCGCGACCCCGCGTGTTGCCCGCGACGCCCGCGCAGCGCCGCCGTAATACCTGTAATTGGTGTACACGTGAGAATAATACTGTATCATTAATTTAATGTACGTAATTGTAATGTGTACGTACACTGTTTATTGGTATGTCTGAATGAATAAAATAAAAATCTATGCATTTCTTTGTCGAGTCTGATCAAAGAGTAACGCGACCCGACCGTGGTGACGGCATCAAATACAGGCTACGTACGTACGCAGTTGTAAAATCATCTATCAAATCAACCATCATCCCACTGCATGGATATGGGTCTTCCTTCAATAGAATAAGAGCGTACTCTGCCACGCCCTTTCACTACGGATTGGCAGAGGTCAGTGACCGTGTTTGATATACGCCATCGCGGGTGCGCGGGCGCGGGCGGCGGTGCGGGGTATCAGGCGCGGGAACGCCGCCGCCGCCGCCCGCCGGCCGCCCTCGACGCCGACACAGACAAGGACAGACAAGGAACAGCTGTTATAATGAATGAACGCGGTGCCCCCACGCGGCACCCCGGGTTTGTTACAAAGGCAGAACATGAATATTATTTTTGTGTGTATGGAAAATTGTATGAGCTTATAAATTGATAATTGCTGGATAAATAAAATCTATGAAACGGATACTATGTCCCACTTCATTATGCAACATATAATTTCAGAACACCCTATATAGATAAACATCCAAGACCCGAGGCCAATCAGAAAAAGTCAGTTTTTCATCATGACCCGACCGGGGATCGAACCCCGGACCTCCTGGGTGGCGGTCTGGCGTGGTAACCATTACGCCACGGAGGTCGTTAAATTTAATGCTCCTTTAGAAGAACCCTATATTATAGACTAAAAGTAATCTTAATTCTTACTTCCGTCTATAAAATGCTTTGCCCTGAATGACTGACATATTAGTCAACGCACAGCCCAAACCACTGGTCGTAGAGGCCTGAAACTTGGAGGGTTGTTCTTTATATGATTTTTAAACAGAAAGAATTTAATAAATTCCAACCGGGAAAGTGAACACGCAAACGAAGTTGCACGGGTTTTGCGCATTATAACGAGGCAATATTTTTGTTTGTTTGTAACGAGTAGACTCAAAAACTACTAAATCGATTGAGATTAAATTTTAGGTATGTAGTTTTTCTCCGAAATTACCCACTGAAAGCGGTGAAAAGTGTAATGTATATTTTTTTAATTGGATTAAATTGTTGGCAGGCATTTTACCCAGGCACGTTACTGGAGACTGGTCATGATATCCTGTTCTTCTGGGTGGCAAGGATGGTTTTCTTTGGTCAACGTCTACTAGGAAAACTTCCTTTCAAGTGAGTGATATAATAAAATTAAAACACATGCCCGAGCTAGGAGATTCCTGTCTTTCGGGCGAAAGAGACCTATTTTAACAAAAAAACATGTATGTTTGTAGGGAGGTATACCTCCACCCGATGGTGCGCGACGCCCACGGGCGCAAGATGTCCAAGTCCCTCGGCAATGTCATCGACCCCGTCGACGTCATCCGCGGCGTGCCCCTGCAGCGCCTGCACGACCAGCTGGCGGACTCGAACCTCGACCCCAAGGAGATAGAGAGGGCCAAGCAGGGCCAGAAGCAGGACTACCCCAACGGGATACCGGAGTGCGGGACTGATGCTTTGAGGTAAGCTATTATATATAATTAATAATCATGGGCTGGGCGCGTAGCACGAATGTCCTCCGATAGATCACAACCCATTGGACGTTAAACGTCTCGTAAGACCAAAAATTCGATGGCGGGATGAGCTCGACGCTTGTTTTGAGGATTGGTCGGAAAAAGTCCATTTGAGAGAAATTTGGAAAAGTTGGGTGGGCCTTTGGCGTGCAGTGGATGGAACACAAATGAAATGGCTGTTAAAAAAAAATCTTAGTGAATGGGTATTCAGAATTATTTTTATTCAGTAAAATATAAAGATTCCTGTGGATTATGGGTTGATATGATAAACGTCCATTGTGAATCACATGTGTGTTAATTTAATGTTGACTGCAGGTTCGCGTTGTGCGCCATGACGCAGGGCCGCGACCTCAACCTGGACATTTTGCGTGTCCAAGGTTACCGCTTCTTCTGCAACAAGCTCTGGAACGCCACCAAGTTTGCGCTCATGTACTTCCCGCAGGACACTGTGTATCAGGTAAGATAATAATAAATGTAAATAAATAAATGTTCTTGGACGAATCACACAACGCCATCTAGTCCCAAACTAAGCAACTAAGCTTGTACTATGGGTACTAGATTGCTGATACTTAAATACTTTTTTTTGTAAATAAATACTTATTATACATAGAAAACACCCAGACCAAGGCAAACAGACATGTTCATGCACACAAATGTTTGCCTTGCGCAGGATTCGAACCCGCGGCCCTTGGGTTAAAGCGACCATTGCTAGCCACTAGACCACCGGGCCTGTCGGATAGATAGTCGGATATATATAGATAGGAATAAAATATTTGTTTTTTTATATATTTATTTCGTTACCTTACGTCAAAGTTCCTTACAGCAATAAAGCCGCCTGGTTGCGAATATAGATATGTTTTAAGTGTTGTTTGTATATTGTAAATAAATCATAATAATTCATTCATTTTAATTCATTAGCGGTTGGCTATCTATCATGCCGTTTTCGCGTGAAAGAGTAAAAAACACCCATACATCCTCACCAAATTTTCGCATTTATAACATTAGTAAGCATTTCAGTCGGACACCTATTAATAATATTATCTCTGAACCAGGTCCAGGAACCCACCCTCTCATCAGACCTGGCGCCAATGGACCGCTGGATGCTGTCGCGTATCTCCCTCGCCGTGCAGAAGGTGAACGCCGGCTTCGCGACGTATGACTTTCCGTCGGCGACTACGCACTGTTACAACCTATGGTTGTATGATCTGTGTGATGTTTATTTGGTAAGTTTAGTAGTTTTTTTTTTTAATAATAGATACCTTGTAATAGGCTATACCTACGTGTGTTTTAGAGAGTTGAATGTAAAGCCAGCGGCATAAATATGTTGTTACTTTAGCCTTTACCCTTCTCACTAAAACTTTGACAAGAAAAAAATGTATATTTAACAATTTTACGATATATTTTTAAATGACAAAAAAACATAACCCTCTTTCTGGCGCAGTCGGGTTCAAAAGGCCGTAACTGGTTTTCTGTCGCCATTTCTTTTACCAGTGGTCATTTTGCTTTCGTTTCCGAAAAGTTAGTAATTTATATAATAGATTAATTACACAAATCATTTATTACTGTAGGTACCTATGTAGTCTCTCACAAGAGAATGTGTTTGTAAAAACTTATTCTCTAAATGTTGTTTTGTATCTTGACATTTACTTTAGTAATTAAAATGATCTACAAAAGTGACAAGGTACTGAAGTGACAACATATTTATGCAACTAAAATATTTTCTACATTTACCTCCTCCTTTTTTGAAGTCGGTTAAAAACGCGTTCGCTCTTGCAGGAATACTTGAAACCAGTATTCGCTGTCGGCACGGACGCCCAGAAGGAGGCAGCTAGAAGAACACTATACACGACCCTGGAGTATGGTCTCAAGTTACTCAATCCGTTCATGCCATTCGTCACTGAGGAGTTGTTCCAGAGACTACCAAGAAAAGATACCACTTGCCCGTCCATATGTATTTCTATTTATCCAACGGTGAGAATATTTGTTTTATTCATAGTTCGTCTTCGTAGCGTTCGACAAATAAGCTATCCAACACAAGTGTTTAGAATAGAAAAAATATATAGTTTCTGACAGGAGTTTAATATAACATTTTTTTTATAAAACAATCATAATAATAAATATATAGGGACAATTCATACAGATTGAGCTAGCCCCAAAGTAAGTTCGAAACTTGTGTTATGGGATACTAACTCAACGATATTATATTTTATAACAAATACATATATAGATAAACATCCAAGACCCGAGGCCAATCAGAAAAAGATTGTTTTTCATCATGACCCTGAAAACGACAAAATAATATTTTTTAATACAAAATATCAAATATAAAAGAGTACTGGTTATTTAGAAAATATTTCCCTAATTGCGATTCTCTCGCCAACAACGAGAATTATTCAATTCAAACCGGTAGTTCCTGAGATTAGCGATATCAACTAAACAAACTCTTCAGTTACACACTTATCCAATTTGGTTACACGCTCCGAAAAACGAGATATAATATGTATAAAAACATTTATACAGGATACAGACACACCATGGCGCAGTGAAGATCTTGAGTCGTCAGTGGACACCGTCTTAAAAATGGTGCACTTAATTCGGTCGTCCCGATCCGAGTACAATCTCACCAACAAGCAGAAGACTACTGCTCATCTCATCATCACTGACCCTAGGTATTGTATACCCACACCAAAGTTTATTACTGTTCCAAATAGTTTTGTTATGTTTTGTGCATAAATGTTATATAAAGTTTCGCGAAACAGTGTTACATTACCGTGCATCAACACCGCACTTATATTTTGTGGAACAACACAATGCAACACGGTAACATTCTTTAAATTTTGCCAGTATCTTTTTGTTATCAAATGTTGCCCACTAACACTTGGAAACGTTGATCTACAAAAAGTAAAGTGTGGATGCACGGTTATAGAACAATAGATATCAATGTCAGAATTTGTACCTTAAATGTTAGCTAACATTTTAAAACATTTTATTTTCTGCTCCTACACGAAATGATAATGAATGTTAATAATTTGTTAAATAACGTTTATAACACTGATGTGTGTCAACTAGCTTGTTTATCCTATTAACCTTTGTCTACAGGGCTGATGAGCTTCGTGCATTATTCAGGAGTCTTCAGTCATTGGCCAATAGTGAATTATCTGAAGAAAAACCTCCTATTGGATGCTCAATACTCACGGTGTCCGATAAAATAGAAGTACATCTTGTTTTGAAAGTGAGTATAATAATATCGTAAAAAATGTTTATTGTAGCTATGTAGGGTAATAAAGTTCTCTAATAAAACAATAATTTGTCTATGGGCAAATAAATATTTTTATGCGGGAAACTGGCTGACAATAAGTGAGGGAACGCACGAGCAACTTTGTCTTCGCAACTATTTTCTCTCTTTCATCAAGTCTATGGGTTAGTATGAAAGTGCGCGCACGTAGCGACGCAACACCCGGGAGACTTTTTTGTCCGCGGGAGCCCACACGGCGACAAAATAAATTTCCAGGGTTGCCTACTTATGTGGGAACTAGAGGCAGTGGTGCTGGCGGCGGCCTACAAGATGACCGTCGAATTGCGAGAGGGCGGAAACCCGTTCCCGGATGGGGTCCTACGCTGGAGAGAGAGTGCCCAAAGGTCCCTTATCCGGGAATGGGCGGCAAGGCTGGAGGAGACGGACCGGAGAGCTGGAGCGCCACGTCAGCGCACCGTGGACGCCATCCAGCCGGTGTTGAGCAATTGGTTAGGGAGGCGCCACGGTGCGCTGTCGTACCACGTTGTGCAGGTGTTATCCGGCCATGGGTGTTTCGGCTGGTATCTGCACAACGTGGCGAGGAGAGAAAACACGGCGGAGTGTCACGAGTGCGGCTGCGCGGAAGATACGGCGCAGCACACACTAGAAGAGTGTCCCGAGTGGGCTGCGCCTCGCGCCGCACTCGTGGCTGTTGTTGGCGACGACCTCTCGCTCCCGGCTGTTGTCAAACAGATGGCCGAGAGCGAGAGGTCGTGGGACGCGGTAGCCTCCTTCTGCGACGAAGTACTGACGCAGAAGGAGGCAGCGGAGCGGGTGAGGGAAGCGGATCCAGCAGCCCCCCCGCTCCGCCGAAAAAGACCGGGCGGCAGGCGTTTGGCCCATGCCCGGCGACTGCCACCTTAACGGGGGCTTCCGGGCGGCGGTCTGGGGAAACCGTCGCCCATCGGATCGGAAGTCCCCGAGCGGTGCGGCGCGCCAATTCCAACTGTGCGCGTCGCCAATAGTGCCGAGCCCAAGAGGACGGGTCTTCGGACAACCGCCGGCGGGGTCACGGAAGTATCTTAGTTCCCGTGGCCCCGCCCATCTAGGCGGATAAGGTGGCAGTGAGTGAGAGTTTTAGTCGGTATACCCTAAGTAGCTTAGACGGGGAGCCCGACATACCCCTGCCGCTTCCCCAAGCGACGGGGCATGCAGCAATGCATTTACTTATAACGTAAAATTTTATAGGAAAAGCAGTGTTGCCACCTTGCTTTTTGAAAAAGGGCAGTCGGACGAGCTAAAAAGAGCTAGATTTTTCTATTAGAGCAAATTTTGCCAAAATAAGGGTCTAAAAACATAAATACAAATAAAATGAGCAAAAGCAAGGGTTATAAATTGTTTATTTGAAACAAACAAAATGTTGGCAACACTGAGAAAAAGTTGTGTTGCTGTCGCTCTCGTACGCGCACCTTTCAAATTGCGACAAGGAGACGGCGACATAGACAAATAAATTGCTGGGAGACAAAGTTGCTCGTGCGTTCCCTCTCTAACGAAATAAAAAAAATAATCATAGTGTTGTTTTCTTTAGTTATTAATTTCATGTCGATAATATCTTTTTAATTATCTTAATATTCACGCAGTTGACTTTAAATGAATTCCAATTGTTTTAATTATAATTTTTAGGTATTAATAATTATGTATTTTTGTCGCAGGGCCTCATCGACCCTGAAAAAGAGATATCAAAATTAGATAAGAAGAAAGAAACTCTTACTCAAACCATCACGAAGCTGCAGCAAGCTATCGCAGCTGACGATTACACTACCAAAGTACCTGCAGAAGTACAAAAGAGCAACGCCGAGAAACTTACACAGTCTCAGGGAGAGATTGAAAGGTTGCAGGCAGCCATTGATACATTGAAGCTTATGTGAAGAGATAATGAAACCTCGTCAGTTTAAATTAATTTTACCTAATTAAAACACAAGAATAAAATAATAAGTCATGTAAAAAAACTGGTTTACTCTTTTATGATTAGAGTCACATTTCTTGTATTTTGCCACCATATACGTAATTTTTGTGACTGACGTGAGTTGTCTATTTTATAAATGTTGGACATCTAAGAATTTATTATAAGGATAGTCTTATTGGCCGAATACCTCTCCTGAAAGGTCTTATTTATTTGTTTTTTCAATAAAATCGCTTCAAATTTATTAAATGTTTAATTTATTCAACTAAACCAAATTGATAAATGTTACCATGTTTGTCATAGTTGTATCACAGTTCGACATCTTCGAAGTGTCATCGATATCCTATTAAAGGCAAAAGTTTGTATGTTTGTTACTTCTTCACGCTCAAATGGCTGGGCTAATTTGTAGATATTTGGTATGTAGGTAGCTGATACCTTGGATATAGGGTACTATTTATCCCAAAAAGTACGCGATTCCCGTAGGATTTGGTCAAGTCTGATAAAAATGGCGCTGCTGTGCATAAAATTAAACGCGGGTAGCACCGCGGGCAGCAGCTAGTCGATAATATATAGGAACAATACACTGGATTTTGGCACCAACTCGATAGCGTCAACTTGAGCTCATGATTATGAATTTAATTTCTGTGTGTTTCACCGTTTGATTCTTAGTAGTGTGATGTGAAGCAAACGTTGGTTACAGTGCATAGTGATTGAAGTTTGTCGTCAAGAACAACTTTTAAAAGTGCATTATCGTGTTATCTGCAAAATCTGCCTTTTCTGAAGAATGTTATCTTCTTGACTTAACTCAACTGTAAATAAATAAACAGGGACAAATCATTCAGATTGAGCTAGCCCGAAAGTAAGTTCGAAACTTGTGTTGTGGGATACTATCTCAACGATGCTATATTTTATAACAAATATATTTATCAGATAAACATCCAAGACCCGAGGCCAATCAGAAAAAGTTTGTTTTTCATCATGACCCGACCGGGATTCGAACCCGGGACCTCCTGGGTGGCGATCTGGCGTGGTAACCATTACGACACGGAGGTCGTCAAACTGTATACTGAGTCAAGGCAGCATGAATACGGCTGCTTTGACTAATTAATCATATTACATGACATTGGCTAATTGCAATGAACAAGAATGCCACAACTTGAAAAAAAAAGCATTACACTATGGGACTTGTCAATGTCAAACGTAAATTTGATTTGACATTGACGTTTTGTTTTCTGATTTGTCATTTGAATCTTTTCTTTCTTTGGTTGATGGTAATCAGAATTTTAGATATTTTATAGTGTAAACTGTGAAATTACGAAATATTACGAATAAAAGATATAAAGAAAACAAACATCTGTACATCAAACAAGTTATTGTACCTTATTTTTATATTGGTCAAAGAAAATCGAAAAGTTATCTCTAAGAATAAAACTACCTGCCAGTTCTAATAAAAATGGAATTTCCGACTCTTGGAGAGCATTGCCAGTATCCTGACTGCAATCAAGTGGACTTCCTACCTCTACAGTGCAAATGTGCGAAGGTTTTTTGCCGTGTACATTTCAATCATCATTGTAATTCTGGAGATTGTGAATTGGCGCCAAAACCCAAAGAGGTTAACCTCAAAAATGATGACCAAATATTTAGGTGTTCAGAGAATGGTTGCAGGAAGGGTAATTTACATGAAATGCTGTGCCCGAAGTGCTCTAAACATTTTTGTATTGATCATAGGTTTCATCCGTAAGTATAAACTTTTTCCGTTTTATATCTCGAAAGGAATAATTGGATCGTAATGTATGTAGGTATTGACTTTGTTGCCTATCTGTCAAACTTAATAAAAAATCTGTTATGAGTATACTTAGAGCCATGGAGAAAGAGTTGGTGTAGGCTTGGTGACTATAAAACACCAAGAAAAAAAAAGTCATTTTTTTTAAAAACCCTGTCTTTGAGGGACTCACTGATAGAATTAGTAGATGTCTGATTTCTACAATAACCAATAATATAAATACAACAGGAACTTCCACAAAACTTCCCTATATAAAATTTAGGTATTGTAAAGTTTCATTTCTTTAATGCAATATCTCACCTAAAATAAATACCTACTTGTTTTAGATCCTGTCCTGAAATAGATGATGAAACTATGGCTGCTAAAATTGAGCAGTTTGAAGCTCCGAGAAGACAATTTCATGAGGCCAACAAACATTTACAGGAAAAGGTAAGCTGTTTTTGTTATTAGTAGGTACAGTATGATATTATATTTCTTTAAAAAAAATCTATTTTTACATTTACAACAATCCAATCATATTTTAGTAAATAACTCTGTAAATTTAAATTTTGCAAAAATATTCATGATGTTTGACTAAACCATCTTCACATGGTCCGTATTCAGATTCTTATCACATAACCATAATGGAATAAAATTTTTGGACTTGACTTCACTTGGAGAAGGATAAATTTGAAATTTTTACTAATATATCATAGAAATCATAACAAAATTACTCCCTCCTTCCTAGATAATTTAAATTAAATACTAAATCATAGTTTTAATATTGTACACAGATCACAGAAAACATAAGAAAAGCTCTACAATCATCCGCAAAAGTCAAAACGGCCTTAAAAATACATTTAATGAGAATAAAACAGAAAGCAAATGGACCTAAAACCATACCATCTGCAGATAGAGTATACTTTGCTATAACAAAACCAAAAAACATGGATCCAAAACCAGTTAACATAATCAACGATGTTAATAATTTAAAAAATGTTGAAACGGTCACATTAGATCCGGATTTAAAGGACACTGTTCCTGTATTTATAAGTTCTAAATGGAGTTTAGGTCGAGCAATTGATAGTATTTGCGATTCATGTAATATTACAAATGATAATAACAAAATGGGATTGTCAAAGTTAAGGCTGTTTAGGCAACTTGACGGATACTGTATCAGTCCCGTTAAGATGGATATAGAGATACAGGAATTAATGAAAAGGGAAGTATTATTAGAAGGTGATAAGCTAGCTGTTGAGTATATGGATAGTAATATTTTAAGGAATTTAAATGAGAATTCACAATTGTTTTTGAGTTAATATTTAATGTTAATAATACCTTTTAAAATTTCGCGTTGCATTATCATAAACTAATAATAAATCGGGAATCAACGCGATCATACCTTGTTATTGCCTGACGTTCGACCAGCTTGCACCAACCGTTTGTTTATTAGTTTTATTTAATGTTAACTTGCAATAAATAAACTTTTATCTGGATTTATTTTTTACTTTTTTAAAGTATTTTTTATATCATACTGCAGACAAGTAAGCAAGCTCGCTTTATAGAATAGAAAGTGGTTACCTACTGCCGACTAACGCGTTGCATGCTACAATGAAGGGAGTATTATAGGCAGAGAAGGAATAAGGAAAAGGAGCTGGGGTTTCAAATCACACTCACTGAACGAAACACATTGCTGTTTTACGCCGATATTCTGTAACAGGGTCGTACTTCCCCGGTCGATCAGGGTCAGGAGCCCTTGGCAAAAGTCTTAGCAGCATTAGAGTTTCTCAATTCCCGGGGTTTTTGCGATCCCGGGACTCGGGAACGAAAAATATGTATTCCCGGGAATTCCCGGGAATCGGGAATTTATAAAAATATGCATTATTAAGTTTGACAAGGATGTTAATGTGTACGTGCATGTCATGCTCGCAAATTGTCCAAACTGGTGGTGGCGTTGGGGGTCGGGTTACTGTTGTTCCCTACAATATTGTTCATAATATCGTGATGGTGAGCCCAGTAATGGAGGCTGGAAGGCCGACTCTCACGTCAACTCGAAAATACACGAGAACGGTTGCTGCCTTGCGGGCGGTCTGCTCCTATCTTTAACACCGATTTAGCATTTTATATTTTAGATTTAATTTTATGTTGAGACAAATTAATGGCACTATTTATTGACATTCCGCGTACGTAATGTTGTATGTATGTACCTATTTTTAAATTCTATGTTGAAAAAGAAAAGAAAAAAGTAAATTTCGATATATTTTTAAATGACAAAAAAGGCCGTAACTGGTTTTCTTTCGCCATTTCTTTTTTACCAGTGGTCATTTTGCTTTTGTTTCCGAAATGGTAGTAGTTTATAGAGTAGATTAATTTATACAAATCATTTATTACTGTATACTCTGACAAGAGAACGTGTTTGTGAAAACCTATTCTCTGAATAAAAGTTTTGAATTTTGAATTTTTTGAATTTTGAACTCCTTTCTGTAAATTTTATGTTATAAAATACGAGCGGACAGACCACGCGTCGACGCTGCTGACCGACACCGAAGGTGGGAAGTGGAATAAAATAATTAATTTTTTTCATTGAACTTCGTATTTATTTATGATTGAAAGTTACAAATAAATCAACTCAAAAACCTTGTAACAGTATTTTCATTTTTGCACAAAATAAGTTTTCAAACACGTTAAAGCATTTAACGACTTATCGGAAAGCCGACTTCTAATTTTTGTGGCGAAATTACCTGCTACCGAAAACGCTCTTTCACTCTCTGTGGATGTCGGTTTAATAGACAACAGAGCTGTGTACAGTAACTCCAGATTCGGGGTATGTTTCCGGGAGGTCTCAAATAGTTGAAAATCCTTGTAAAGTCTTACACAATGCGATTGCATTGTTGGTGACTTCGACTTCCTTATGAGCTTTACTTATCGCTTAATTTAATTTTCGCGAATTAATAACTGACTGACTGAACGAAACGAACGGTGATCGCGCGGCGAATCGTCGTCGGTCGTCGCCTTAGAGAAAGGATGAATAGAGGCGACACGGTAGGAGTGAGCGAGATGAGTAAATACAATATTCCCAAGGCCAAAAAGAGCTAGAGAAACATTTTTTGTCCTTATCGACGTATACTATTTTTTTGCTGGGCACAGTCGCTAACTGTACCAAGCAAACGAAAGCAGTTTTCTTTATTTCTCAAAATCTGAACTTTCAGGGTGAAAACAAGGCGAAAACTGTGTTCTGTGGTTGAGTTGATGTGTTTTTGCGTTCATAGACTATAGTGCATTGTGTGGTTTAGGCTGCAATAGCCGCAGTGAACGTAAAATCGACAACATAACCTTTCATTCGTAAGTACACTATTTAGACTTTATTTCGGCCATAATTGATAAAAATGAATACAGATTATATTTAGTAAGACTCAAATGACGGCTTCAATGTACAGAAATAAAGAAATAAAACGTAAATGGTCAAGAAAATAATCGTATTTTGTAGTATTATGCACCTAAGTTAAGTAGGTAAGTAATATGAAGCCAGGCGGCCACTTTCCTGTGTCTCCTGAATTTAGTCGGGTACCACGCGTATTGGGGATACCAGCAATTTACTTGAATTTACCCATGCAATATTACCCACAATTGAGGTAAAAAAGTGACAACCTAAATTAAAAATAATATCTATTTAATACAAACTGAGAGAGATCTGTAGTCACACCAACCTTCCCATACTAATAGGAGACAATAGGACTTAGCGGAGATACAGACAAACAGGCGCGGACAGCGACTTCGATTTATTTATACAAGTATAGATCGATCCCAATATATTGATGATTATAATATGAAAAAATACATCGCAAATCATCAATAGTCGTGTTAGTTTATCGTATATAAAAATATAAAAAAAACATGGGGTAAATCATGGGGTAATATTCTCTTTTCTGGTAACACTGCGTAATCAATGTACTTTGTTTCTCTCCCTTACGGGTATACGCCAAATGACAACTCTATTCATCCTTTCTCTAAGGTCGTCGCGTGGTGTGCGCCGCAGCGCGCAGTGCGGCCGCAGCGCGTATACAAAACTTTTGATTTATTTCCCGAAGGTCGGGATCGGGAATTACGACTGAATTTTCCCGGGAACGGGATCGATAGTTTTCCCGGGTATTCCCGGGATCGGGAACCCGGGAAAGAAACCCTAAGCAGCATACACAGCAAAACAAATTAAAACACAGTATTAAAATAAATAATTATAATTTTATGAGTAAACATTAAAACTAAGTACAATATAATTAAAACCCGGCTTCTCCGTTTCCCTTACTAATCCGCGACTGACTTCTTTCATACTCCACTAACGGCAGCAATGCTGGCCCTGACGGGTTAGTGTGACCTGTAGGAGGTGGCGTAGTAGCCAACTTATATCTCTCCACAAGCCAATTACACTTTCCAGTCCTTGCTATAAGCGTAATTAAATCTCTTCTATACTGTTTTGTGAGTATAGCGTATAGGAATGGATTTGCACATGCGTTTAGGGGGTAAAAGAACACTAATAACACCTTTCCATGGCTCACGTCCACTAAAGGAACTCCAGCTAATGCTGTTACACCGAAGAACGCTACTGGCGCCCAACATAACAAATCTGTTCCTATTAGTAACGCCATTTTATTCGCTATCTTCCTTTCCGCTGCCGCAGCAGCCCCTCTCCCACCATATTTCTCTCCTCCCCCACCCAGAGATCTATAAATTCCAACATAACATGTCACTATTGTCACCCACGCTATAGCATTAGTCAAAAACAATGATCCCTGATAAACAGCATCTCCAACATCTTTGCTTTCAACTGGGAGGCATATTGAGGTAGATGAGTAATCCGAAACACCAACTAAAGGCATCCCAGCCATTAATATAGAGAACAGCCATCCGACGACCATAATCTTAGCCGCTACTGCTAAAGATATCCTTCTTTCTAAATATATAGCATAAGTAATAGCAAACCAGCGTTCGAGAGTGACTATAGTAAGCGTAATGACGGATAATTGTCCAGAAAATACCGAGAGGAATCCGGCTATTTTGCATCCCGCGCCATATTGCCAGTTGTAAGCGTAATTAAAGAATTCTCCGTAAGATCTGAGGTCAACAACTGCTAGCATGAAAAGGTAGACTCCTGTGCAAAGGTCGGAGAAAGCGAGATGGCACATGAGGAACCTGGGGACGGTCATTTCAGCGTGGTTGGTGAGAAGCACTAGTAGAACGGCCACGTTTCCTACTATGGCCGCGGTGATGACTATCCACACGCTCGCACGCAGCCATGTCCAACCCATCACGTCTTCGCAAGGATTCAACGCGTCCGGCAACGGCGTACACTCTATTGTTCGCCGACTGAAATGATAACATGATTGGTAAGAACCTAATGAGAAAATTCTTTGTTATATCGGCAATTGTGCGATTAAACATTAGGTCAATTTACTGCTGTTAGAAACTTTGTAGTCTTCTTAAAATATCAAG
The DNA here is from genome assembly GCA_905163395.2 of Endotricha flammealis. Classification (NCBI taxonomy): domain Eukaryota; kingdom Metazoa; phylum Arthropoda; class Insecta; order Lepidoptera; family Pyralidae; genus Endotricha; species Endotricha flammealis. The sequence goes on along the minus strand of LR990864.1, from coordinate 14,405,362 downwards.
GGTAAGTAAATCTACAACTGCATGCTGTGTAATTTTTAGCCATACGACTCTAAACATTAGAATTATACAAAATCGAATGCGTGCTTGATCAGCGTGTTTATCATCGTAACAAATACAGTTAAAATCTAGTCTCAATCTCAAACGCTATCTCATTCGTTTTAAATTGTGTATGAGATAGCGCTCGAAAATGGTTTTTGTTGCGAGAATAGATCCGGTGATCTTCGTCTGTTTAACAAAATGTTGTGTGCTTACTTCGTCGTAATATTGCCACAGTTTGCTTCATAACCATCTGTCACGCTGTCCACCAGGTCGTGAAAATTTTCATCCATATATTCCTCGTTGCTATCGGGGTAAGCCAAATCCTCCTCAATTTCCCCAAGTAATGTAGTACCGAACTGTTCGTCAGAAGACGATGATGAAGTGTCGTCAGCAGGGGATCTGCGAAAGAATTTCAGGCAATGTAACAAATTTTGCTGTGGGTCTGTTTAGAGAGAACTGTTTGTTTAGGGTTCATGTGCATAATATTTAAATCTTGCTTCAATAAAACTAGATTGTTGTGAGATGAGACTCAGATTAGTGGATATTTGTTTAATAGATTATATTTTAGTTATTTAGGTTGTATTGGCAACTAAGATCTTTTTGGTAGAAATTTCTTTTTTATGTTATAAGTACGGCAGACAAACAGAAATTCGTAGTCAATATTGCTTATTTTTGTTACTTATGTTTGCTGTAATGTCTTTTTAACAAAATTTTTTTCTATTTCTTTCTTTAAATTAAGATATGTGACTTACACCATAGTCCCTGGGTCTAGCTCGTCTAATTTTATTGCCCTTATGGGCTCCAATGATCTACGTTTTCTATGCCGCGCCGCTTGGTTGTCGAGCTTACATTTCTACGAACAAAAATATTATCAGAACAGTAGGTACATTTATGATGAAGTGTAATTAACTATTATAATGCTTTTTTCATTTAAGAAACTCATATTTATGTGTGTACATACTTGAGCGTATACACTTAAAATGCCCATTACTTTACGACTAACATAGGAAAGCCAACATTCAAAATAATTTTCAAAATATCTGAAGGACATTAAAACCCGGTAAAATGTCTAAATCTGTACTTATTGTTCAATTTGGATCAAATTTAATTTTAATGGCGCCCAACATGGTGCGATCACAAAACGTTTTTTTCCTGTGTCCTATCAAATTTTCAAATGAATTAGTAGTTTTGCTTTCCACCAAGAAAGATGCGTTTATAGCGGGGATTTGACAACTCCTCGTCGTCTGTTTCGTAGAAGCATGGAGTCTGCTCTGTTCGCAATGAAAAGTGGAAATATCTTCCTATTATGCTGCGGCGAAGATGCGTGTCGCGTTAAAAACAATCGTGTACGTTCTTGTCTTTACCCTCAAATGTTGCAAAATTTCGAGCGAGTAAGCAATAGGTACGTACTACCTACGCCTTGCAACGATCTACCCGGCCACACACACGAATATTCGCCGTAGTCCGCTTATGTAGGCAAGCTAATGACAATGTAAACAAGAACAACGATACAGATGAGCAAATCATCTCACCTGAGTCATAATAGCTAGTTGGTTTTCATAAAGCTTGTGTCTTACGGGATCGTGTATCTCGGGGAACGCGAACGCGCAGCAATGAAAATGATGGGTCAGGTACGCTTTCTCTAAACGCTGTTGACAAAAAAAGATATACCTTTATTAACAAATGAATATTAGAATGGCGGGTGTACTCTTCCAATTCGAATGGAATAAAAATGGTACCTTATGCTGTGTAGGGTACACAGCATAAGTTATCATTTGAATTTTTATTGTATATGTTCTACAAATAAATTTCTGTGTACCCTTCTGTAAACAAAAATATAGCAGAAAAATGTACACCCGTCATTCGACGTGGCGCATGTAGGTACCTTATTTATGCTCTATTTTTGTTAACCAGAAGTTTTTTGTTTCTCGACAAAATAAATTCGACGGTCAAATCAAATGAGGGTAAAATATCTACTAGTTCGACTATCGAACTAGTGAGAATGAAGGAACTCTTCCTTTAGCTAATAAGGTTTGTGATATCTGTGGGTTGTACGTTTTTTCCCTGTTATTGAGAAACTAGTTACGTAAATTATTAACGTATTACGCTCTAAAATTTACTGAGCTAGTTTAAAATGTCTGCCATCATCATATAACTTACACTTACATCAAAATTGTAAATCGATGGTATGTATTTCAATGTAGGTGTCCTCTCTATTCTGAGGGTTTGCAAACTTTCCAGTCCCTTTGTGGGCAGTGATACGATGGCCGTATTGCTCAGATCTCTGAAAAGTGTAACAATCCGTGAAATATTTCGTGATACTGATACCACCAACTTGATAGTATCCAATAAGTTTTCAAAACCTAAAGTTAAGTTTTAAATTGAAGCTTTGAAAGCTTTCAGTAATTATAATAAAGTCTTAAGTAATTCTCTAACACTGAAGAACTGTCTGAAATAACGAATATTTCAGTTATTATCAAGTCGATGCAAACGTAAGTCGCCTATATAGCATCTCGCCTATAATTTTTATTATAAGTAATTCAAAATGTAGATAGTAAATAATCCCACTGACGAATATCTTCTACAAGTCAGACTATGTTATGACTTACAATTGTCGAAGTAGGAGATTTCCAGCAAAAGCGTTGTCATCCAGTCGCTTTAATTTTGTATTTCCCCTGAAACTCCTGAAATAACACAGATTTTCTATTTTATTATCACAGGCTTGGACTGCAACAGACACCAGTCTCCTAATAACTATTGTAACGTTAAGTCCTGTACTTTAATTGGAGAAAACTTTTACTTTACTTTTACTGTTATCATCATAGAGAATGGCAAAAAGCATACTGATCGCCAGCCCTTGTAAGTCAGCCCGACAGACACGTTTTCCTTAATTCCATAGGTACAGTGCAAAAATGAGATGAGTAACATTTTTGCACTTTACATCCTGAAAGCATTGACATTCAGTGCATCATCAGAATGACTGTAAGGATACAGCCATATGGATTTTTAATAGTTCTCTAATTTGTGATCTTTATGTTCGAAGCTAAAAATACAATTTACACTTACAATTTAGATATTTCTGCGTGTTTGAATGCATAAGCCGGAACTTCTTCAATCAGATTATAACTCAAAGATCTGAAAATAAACACTTTAATTATAATATCTGAAAGACATTGAAATCCAATCAATTCTAAATCAATCATGCATACAAGATTTGGAGCCAATTTCACCCGAATAGCTTATTCGACGAATAAACTGACAGATTTTTTACAGTTTCATCTAAGGATGATTCGAGGTTTTTTATTTGGCCTATACGGGATTTTATTAGGAAGTTTTGAAATCGCTAACGTTAACTCTACATACATACATCCACGATAATTGTATTTTTTTAAGAAACCACTATTTAATATGCCCAATTTATGCCCAATCTCAACGGCCTACTATGCTTTCACAGCAACCAAGTAGGTGTTCCGTCAGTTAGTTTGTAAAAAATAACAGCATGATTATATACCTAGCGACTTACACTTGGTCAGCCCGTACCCGTAATGCGTGTGGTGGGATCCTTTTGATGTGGTTGCCTTCTAAGTCACTGAAATAAGAACTTTTATTTATTAGTACCATTTCTCAGCTTTCAGTTATTCACGTTTCCTTACTATCATTTAGGCACAAAATCTTTGTGTATTTAGGCATGGGATGGGCTCCGCTGTGATTACTTACTAATTGCTTTGACATTTCTTGAAGTTTTGTTTTTACCTTTAAAAGTGTTTCATGGAAGTTCTCAGAATTAAGCAGTAATGCTTATCTATAGAATGACTGACTGATCCTGTGAGTAACTTTTATACAAGTTGGTACAAAATCTTAGTTGCCAATTTTAGATAAAATTATAAAAATGCAAAATGTCACATTGCTACTACATTTTCTACTTTGAGCATACTTACACGGCTTGCAGGTACGGCAGTGAGAAATTGTCTCTGAGCTTGTGGTGGACTCTACTTAAATTTGGTACCTCTATTAAACCAGACGTTGTGATCATGCTGAAATATTAAATTATAAAATATTAAAAAGATAATGTACCACGAGTTTTCCATCAGTGTCGAGTCGTCATATGTCCAATGCATTAAATACCATTGTATGTTTACACTACATACATTCTTTTGGTGACTCATTTTACCTGACTGCGGTGAACCTCAGTGATTTGAGCCATGTGTTTGACATGTTTCCACAATATTCTACATATTTTAATAAGATTATAAATAGCTGCAGAGTCAGTAAAGTTTTGTATCGAATCTAGGTCTTTAGAACATTATATTTTACATAATATAAAACACATAATATAAAAATATACATACTTACAATGTGCGCAAATTTGGCAACGTCGGCAACGGGTCCAATTTGTGAAGCAACGGTGCTTGAGTTATGAAACTGCCAACAAAAAAAGTACAGAATTATGCCATTCTTGATGGAATCCTGCCAGGTCTTATAGATAGTTTTCAGATTGGAATGTAATACTTACAATGACTTAAGTCTAGGCATCTTAGCTAAATCTTCTACAGCTACATATTCAAGTTTTGGTGCGTCAATGATTGACCTGGAAAAGGAGAATTTTATATATTTTTTTGTTCTTATGGGTTCAACATAACTACTTACTTAAACTTTATTTAAATATTAGAAGCGACGACACCGGTGTCTTCTCCACATAGAGGTCCATCATTTTAAATTATCTTTGTTCATATCGTATTTACAACTTTTTTATTCTGCAGTCTTCCGAGCCAAACTTTCTAGTTTGGCTTATGAGACAGCATTGGTATTTTCTTAGGGCTTCAAGCACTTATGAAACTGTTCGGCTCCTATTCATTTTTGAGTGAATGGACGTGAACTTGAAGTACGTCTGCTCTTTTAACAATATCTTTGAGCTATAGTGTATCACTTACAAGTGTTCTATGTGATGCAGCCGGTAACCCGCCTGGTGTAATACTTTAGATGTGAGCCGCGTGATGTCTGTCTGTATGAGCTCCACCGAGACGCCATCTTTCGACGGCACCGCCCCATTTATTTTCTGGTCTGATTTTCTTACTGCAAATAAAAATTATTTATCTAATAGTATATAGACTAGGAAAGATTTGTATTTCTAGATTTTTGTTTGTAATGTATAAACTCAAAAACTACTAGTACTACTATTACTAGACCGATTTCAAAAATTCTTTCACGGTTGGGAAAGGTACATTACCCCCATATAAAATTGGAATCTTTAGTAAAACTCGTGCGAAGACGGGGCGGGCCGCTAGGCTAGTTCTTTAGGTATAACATCATCATCTTAGCCACAAAAAGTCTACTTCTGGACATAGGCCTCCTCCAAACACTTCCATACTGGAAGGTTCGGTTGGCAGCGGCCTGCATCCATTGGCTTCCTGCGACTTTCCATAGTTCGTCTGACCACCTTGCCGTTCTTTTTCTTATTGAGTGAAGAAGCCAACATAAAATTGTGATAGATTGAGAGCCATTAGAAAATTGAGATACAAACTATATCCTATATCTATGTTCTTGTATTTCCTAAAGCTGTGTACGATGTTGATGAAGACTAACAGTAAGTATAGCTTCAATTACTTGGCTACTAATTATAAAACATAACTTCATTAACGGTGGATTTTTGAAAGGTCAAAGATAATTAAAACGAAGATTATCGATTTATTATTGCACTTTGATTGATGATACAATGTTTCAAATATTTCTCACGAACTCTTAATAGTCTGCCGGAGGACCAAACGGAAGCTGTAAAATCTGTTTATTTATCTTATGAGCGGATTCCCGTATGCGATCAAATATTTTGTTTATAATATTTGATCATATCTTTGTATTATTATCAACATTAGAACGTGACGTGAATTAAATAACACTATGATTTTAGGCAAAATTTTCTCCCTTTCTGCAACTATCATTTTTCACTAAAAGCTATAATCAAAGTTCATTACGCGGCACGCCCCCACTCGGCACCCGACTGAGTGAGTAGGTACCCAATGTGAGCTGTTATTGTACCTTTATACTCCTTGCCTTTTATAATTTTATTGATCAACTGTCAAACAAAAACATCAGCAATCCAGAACAATGCTCAAATATGTATAAATGTATAAACATCACAGTTTTGTCCTAAAAGTATTAGATTATTTTTAAAAAGTACCTATAAGTAGTACCTATAGTATATACCTATAGTAGTATTTAAAAAGTAAGTAGGTACATATAAGTATTTAACAGCTATTTTTATGGCTCAATTTGGGATAAGATGCCTTTGTTGTGTTTATGCAGAAATATTTTATTAATTTATTGCCAAAAAGTCACAATAAGTTAATATGCTTCAAAACACTTTATCAGTTACTAATTGAATGTTGAAATCAAAATAAACAGCGCCCCAACGAATTAAAATCTCCCTGTTAAAATGTTATGAATGTTTACAAAATCCAATTGTTTGAACAAACCGAGCCAACATTGGATGCGTTTCCCCATCACGGAAGTAACCCCGAATTTTCCGTCACTAATGAAATCTCTCACAGAAAATCTGGGTTAAATTCACTTCACAATTGGTGCAAGCTTAATATTTACAAACCTTTTTGGAGAGAAAAAAAGGGTTAAGTACCTAGTTACTTTAGAAAATTAGAGAATGAATTCGCTTCAAATAAAAATCAGTAGGTACTTACATAATTTTCTCCAATACTTTAGATTCAAACAACGGATACCAATGCTATTGGATTGAAAAATACAATATGAATGAATACTGTTGATAAATGAAAATTCCAGTAAATCCCTTCACGCAATATTTTGAAAACTTGAATCATATTTACGGTCCTGCTCAGGTCTTTCCTTGGTTGACTATACAAAAATTCATATTCAAATTAAGAGAGGTAAGGCACAGCGGATTATCCCCTCAAAACGGAGCAGCCCGTCTGGGGAAGGACCTCCACCTTACAGAAGATCGTAGCCAAATAGCATTGGTCTCGGCCATGTTGTGTCCCTACGGTGAGTAGGGTCTCCAGAGCTCCACTTGGGGGGTTGGGAGGGTTGGCAACGCGTGAGTAATACCGCCTGTATTGCATGCGTCTAAGTACGGTGATGCTTACCATCAGGCGGGCCGTATGATTGTTTGTCACCAATGGTAACTTTATAATCTTGCGGGAATTTTCTGCATTTTACTGCATTGGCGAATCCACGTATCCTTTCTTCACCTGTTTGTTACCGCCATAGCCATAATTTATTTTATTTTTAAGAATTCTATTTTCGGTTGTTTCTACTACATATTATATGAGTGGGCTTCATAAACATAATATATTGTATGAATTATGTAGGCATCGGCCGAGTAAACACTCGATGCGGGAACTCGGTCCAAATAGTTTTCAAGTGTTATCGATATTGAAGGCAACTTATTAATATTAGTAAATATTTGGTATTTCAACTCGGGATTTTAACTTTTTCTTGTTTATTTTATGATCAGTACGGGATACTGTGTCAGTGTCTCCTCCTTAGACTGCCAGCTATATCAACAATCGACAATGAGTGAGACCATTTACAAGCCCAGTTCTTTTTCCTTCTCTCCTTACCCTATCCTATACATGCCTATACCTTGTACTCCTTGTAGCCTTGATTATGCATCTGGAATTACTGATATCTATAGGCGGCTCTTACCCTTTTTAAATGGGGTGGCCCGCTTGCTTGTTTGCAGTATGAGAAAAGACCCCATTTTTGAAGAAGCTAGCCGTTCACTGAAGGTGAACTACTACCTTATATATTTTATATATTATTATTTTTTTTTTCAATTTCTTTTCTCATCCCGTTTTCGTTCTTTCCCGTGCAATAACGAAAAACGAAGTTCGGGCTTTGGCTAGTGCATTATAACTACCTGATGGATACAGTACATTCTAATTTGGATCATAAACAGTAGAGTTCAAAGGAAAAAGATTAAGGTGGGAATTAATGTACTTTTAAAAGTTTGTTTAGTTTGTTCGTTGTTATCTGGTTAGTAACTCTGGTGATAACAGTTGAATAACAAAACAAAGCTATTGTAATGCATTTTGTTATTACACGCTTTATTACATGTAAACGGGCGTTGTAAGTGTCAAATATGCACAGAATGTGAGCAAATGTTCAAGCCATTTAACAGTCATCTCAGAAAATTTTTGTGTGTTTCTGTTCCAATCTTAGAGGGAATGAGATATTTATATATATAACTTTGCCCAGACCAAACTATCACAAAAAATTTTCAATCCGTCCATTACTTTCGACGTAGGTAACTACAATCAAACGCACTTTCATCCCACACATCAATGTTAATAAAGAGTAGGTATGGATATCGCTCATAGTAATTTTTTTCATTTCATTTTTATTTATTTTTTTTTCACAAAAATGAAAATTTTTGGTTCGCGGTGTGTCATAATCAAATAATAGTGTTGATCACGCAAAGATCACGCACGAAAAAGACAAATTTTGTATGCGTTAATGCGTATATTTTATCATGTGACGCGACGCGGTAGTTTCGGCGTTTGTCAAATCTTGACGAAGATCTATCCTGGCTGTTTGCTGCCGAGACGTGTGCCATCAGCAAACACGATCGTCAATTAAAAACATTGTTATCAGTGTCGAATGTAAGCATGATAAGGAGCACAGCTTAGCGTATAAGTATTTCGGGTATTTTTATATTATTTTAATTGTTGTTTATGCGGAATTTTAATCCCGCGGTTATGCATGTCGACTATGACGCAGCAGTTGACGGCGCGTCTGATGAATGTTTTGATTTGAATCTTTGAGGTCATGGCATAAATTTTAAGGTGGGTTGATATTACCTCACAAGAGTAATTTGAACGTGTAGTGACGACATATTAGTGTAAGGGAATATAGTAGTAAAGAATGGGCAGCAGCGTTGTTACACTCGAAACCTTCAACCAACCCAACTGCGCTCGCCAACCCGCTTGCCAAGCGTGGCGAGTATTGGCAAAGTTGTCTCCTTTTCTTATTCTCTTTCAGAGTTGAATGATAGTACAGTCAACGAAAGAAAGTAGTGAGCAGGCAAGATAACTAAGAAAGATGAAACTTTCGAATCGCGTCGGAAACACGCGGCGAATTTGCCCTTTTTGGACAAGGCGTTACAGTAGAGTCAAAAAGTAATCCTATTGAAATTAGTTTCATTGTTTTTTCAGTTAAATTTCCAAATCCGAACGGCTCAAAGGATTGACAAGTGATGAACACCTGATAGAATGGAATTCGTATGAAGAATAATATCGGAAGAACGTCAAATCTAAATCCCATAATCCATTCGGTACGTTTGATTGTGTTTGCATGTGAATAATTCGGCTTAAATATTTCAAGTGCTTTGATAATAAAGATTATAAAAAAACCTTTGTAGTCGAGTACAGAAATATAACTATTAATACTAGTCGAACTCTATTTTTAAGTAGATTCGATGATACTACATATTTTGATTTTTATACTTAGCTGTAAGTACTTGAAAGAAAGAAAATAAAGGGTTTATTTATTGAATTAGATAGCTTACATGCAAAAACCTTAAAAAATATATTAACGTTCAATAAAAAAATTAGATAAGACAAGGAAATTAAACAGGCATAGCATACCTAATCTACTCAGCATAAACCATGGGGTCGTCCGTCTCACTAATGTTAATGTGCTCAAACATGATGTTTTAAAAGTCGCAGTTTAGTAGTCGAAACTATTAAACAATATTTAAAGCTCCTTAAGGCCTGTTACACAAATGTCAAAAGAATGACTCGAAGAAGGCGATCTTTAAAGAAAAAGAAGATACTAAGGAACTGTCAACATTTCACTAGTAGTCCCAAAAATCTCAAATCTTTCCACAATCAGGAGAGGAACAAAATTTTTTCGGGGCATACTTTTTGCAAGGTCGAGAGGCTTTTTAGACGGCTGGTCTCCAAGCGACGTTGCACCGTGCCGAGTGAAGACAGAGGGGAGGCCTTTGCCCAGCAGTGGGACATAACACCTCCAAGGTAGGGAATCAAAAACAAACATAGAAAATACATTTTGCGGAGGCCGGACAAGTAACTCGCTAAAAATGTATTCACTGGTGAATTTTCGGTAACTCATTCTGAGTTTTCCAGGCTGATTAGACTACATAACATCTGAAATTGTGTTCGGCTGTTTCATTTCAATTTTCCATTGTAATATTATATTCTAGCAACATTTTAACGTTAGTTAACAACGAGGAGTGTTCGCTCTGACAGGTAACATACACGTGTTCCAATTTTCTAATTGTTTTGTTACACGTCGACACCACATGTTTACTCTGCTTATTGATGTGTGCATTAAGTCTAAAATTGCAAAGCAAGTGCAAACATTGTCTAGGGTTGAACATTGACCACTTGTGCAGTCCTGGAAACTTTCTACAAGCGGTAAATACTTCTTCTTCTTGGTCGTAACGCTCTTGACAGAACGGTCGTGATCGTCATGTAGAGACTTGGCCTGGGGCCTCACGCACGACATCTCGCCATTTCTCCCTGTTAGATGTCATATGGGTGCACTCATGCACGGGATCGCCCACGGCAGATTTTACTTGGTCTGTCCATCGCATGGGTGACCTTCCGCGTGGTCTAGTGCCTTCCACCTTGCCCTGGACGACGAGGCGACTTCTTAAGTCAAAATTTGGAGTGCCGCCATGGCGTTACAAGTAAACTTAAAGTTTTGAAATCGTCGAAATAAGGAAATAGTAAGTGCATAATACAGTCCTTTTGCAGACCAAATGTCTGTTCAGTTTGTCCGAAACCTTCTCTCAATTTAACTGAAAACTAAACGGTTATTGATAATCTAGTGGTCAGGAGGTAGAGTATACTCTAACTCTCTTAATCTTTACATAATGATATTATGTAGTTTGAAATGAAGTCGCTTTTGCTTCGCTGACTGTTTGCTACATCTTTTAAACTACTCAACGGATTTTGCAATTTTCAGCAATAAATAAGATTGATTTCTTCTAGTTTTAAAAACACACTAGAAAATCCCTCGCAACTTTGTTTGCGTATATCTCGCTTTCCCGTAGGAATCCTGAAAAATCTTTTCTTAGTGCTCCCCTACGCTATAAAAGGAACCTATGTGCAAAATTTCAAGTTTCTAACCCTTATATTTTAGGCCCTGCGTTGATATGTCAGTCAGTCAGTCAGCTTCTCCTTTTATATATATATAGGTACAAGGATTTTCCGAAATTCACACGGGAAAGCGGGAACGAAGTTGCGCGAGGTGTCGAGGTTTGTTCGTCGAGGTGTGTTTTGTAAGTTGTCGTTTTAACTTGTTTTAGTAATAATAAATAGAATTATTAAGGTGGCGGCCCTATAAAGTAGATAGAAACGAGCCATCTTCAGATATTGGCGTGTTGACTGAACCACTTAGTTGGTGTCAAACGTGACAAATCCATTACCGATACCTGCAATGTATTTGGTTGACTTGTATCCCACGAGGGGGCGACAGCCCATATAGAGCAGAGGTACTTAACGAATACTTAAAGTCGTACTTATAAGTCATTTACACGGCAGAATTCCAATAGCCTATAAGCTAATCCAACATTCATTGGCGTAGAGAACTAGTCAGACGTAAATACTTATTTTCTATGTCTAAGCGCTTTCACGATCTGGGTGTCTTCAACGTATGCATTGACTTGTTTGACAAAAGCACTTGCCTCTAGCGAAAGATCGGTACAATTTCACTACACTTTACAAGATACTATCTGTGGTGAATATGTTTTCCCCATTAGAAACTTTTACTCTGTGAGATAAAAAGTAGCTTATGCCACTCTGCAGGCAGACATTAAACTAAGTACTAACTTATCCCTATAAAAAATCATACTTAATAAATACATATAGGTACCTCGATGACTTAATCAATCTACTGGTTTGTTTCGATGTGAGAGTAAAACAAACAATATAATAATATACTTGCGTAGATACCTATAGTATAATAAACCAATTTTCAAATTAGGGATTATTGATCACTTGGCTTACCAGCTAACCACATATTAAACATTATTTATTATCGTGTGCCTACGTAATTACCTATTTTGAGCAAGTTACCGACCGATAATACCAATCTAACGCGACTAATAATAAAGATAAAGTAATTCATTGAGAAGCCGTAAATAATCGGCAAGTCAATTTGTGAGCAAGGTCGCACGTGATCACGCCCATTGCTTTATTTATTTCCCGCTTTTTGATCCCATTTAACAGATGTTTTGTTTCAAATTGCTTTCTCACACGTAGTCACTAAGGTGCAGTCCTTGCAATATTTACTACTCCATCTAATTTTTATTTGATTAAATTAGCTGTGAGTTCCAAGACAGCTGTAGTTTTACGTTCTGGTTAAGCCTTTGGTCTCGACTGGCTGTTGTAGATGGATGACAGACAGGGTTCAGGCCGCTTGAAAATATTGACCCGTATCCCTGCTTTGGGATGATTAGGCACATAATACCTACTGTCACACAGATATTATCAAACAGTGTGAAAATTCTACTATTATAGATAGGTAAGTATTTAAATCCTTAGGTAAGTAAGTACTAATATTATAAATGAGAAAGTGAGTTTGTATGTTTGTTATTCCTTCACGGCTTCACTAATTAGCCGATCATTATGAAAATTTGTATACATATTGTCAGGGGTACAGTCTTGGTACAGTACAGAGCCCGACATAGGCTACTTTTTATCCCGTGAAAGCTGAAAGTATGTCATTCCAATAAGAAAATATTTTTTCTACTATAGGTAGCGCTGCAATTGCAATGTCGGCCAACAGATGGCGATACAAGTCGCGCTATGGGTTGTTTTATTTTGTCAAACTATAGATATCGTTTGACATAAAATTAACCGCGAGCGAAGCCGCGGGGAAAAGCTAGTATACAATATACTTACAAACTATTATTTGTAGTTAGTACCAGTTTGCAGGATAATTTACGAAAAAACTAGGCCTTATCAATGAAAACTGAATCCCGCACTCAAACCGGGGGGAATAGTTATGTATGAACTTGTGAGTTGTGTGTGACAGACAACTATCTATTTATCCTTTTCTGTTTCCATACAAAGAAAAGAATCAAATAGAGATATTCCTGTGTTGCCTACGTGATATTAAAATTTATAATAAAATACTTATATTTTTTTTCATAATATTTATTAGGACTAAAATAATATTTATCATTATTATTGTATTAATAATAATTTATTTAATAGAAGTAGGTAAAAAAACTATGATTCTATTTGTGAAACTATCTGTTTCTCTATGTGAAATACAATTTTATATTTTGATTTTAGATTATGAAAAAAACAAGCAAACAAATAATATTTAATAGAATAAAGAAAAGCAAATTCCAACAAAAACTTAATTTATTATTACCAACTTTAAAAGTTAAAGTAAAACCAAGCTAAAAATAAGACCAAAAAGACAGGGCCTGTGGCTGGGCTGCTGAATGGCTATCAAATTATACATTTTTATTGTAGGTACATACAAAGAAATTTTAATATTCCACTATTCCATTGGATATAACAAAATTACCGAAACGTCTCTTCATAAAATGCTGGCAACACTACATACGTTCAGCTGCCCTGCCCCCGCATCGACTGACGACAGGCAGGATACGGCCATATTGTTGCTGCTCCGTTTTACATTGCAGGTTACAGTTTTGTTTACAAGTTTGGAAATAATTATAATGTTAGTAATTTAGGTGTATTTTAAAGGATTACGACTGCATTGTTCTTTTATTGTACGGTGAGTATATTTAGCCTTTTTATTTTGGGATCTTAAATGTTTTATTGTAAAGAAAAGTGATATAAAACGGAAAGATAATTATAGCGGGATTGCTGTCATTCGTTCCTATTCCGTACTGTTTACGGGGTCTGTCTGCCGTCTTCCCCCGATATCTCTGACGTCTTTCGTACTGGTTTCGTAGTTTCGGTAAAACTTTAGAGCTTGTGAATTGTTTTCCTTCAATAAAAGTGTTTGTAATTATTGTGGACATATAGATAACAGTCAAGACAGCTGTCTATTTCCATAACTTTTAATTATGTCACGTAAGTAATCTCTGCGCTGCAGGCAAGACCTCAAACTCAAAACTTTTTTATTCAAATAGGCCTAAATTAAAAAGATATTTCGAACCATCACTTTTTTACTACTGATCTGATGGAAAGTAGTTACTTACTGAATGAACACATCCTTAGGTAATACCAGAGGCATTTTGAAGTTATGTGACACACTACACTAAAATTATGACCTTCGCTTCAGGGTTCAGCCAGTTTCTGAAACGCAGTTTTAAAGTTAATGACACATTAAATTACTTAATTAAATAATGTCTTCTCAATCCTATTCTTATTTGCCTATGTGGCATACTTAGATATCTAATGTAAGTACATTAAGTACATTTTAGCTCAGGTTTTTTTATATATTTCAGGTACAGTTATGTCGAAGTTTGTTGATAAGAAATTATTAATCAAACTAGTACACGAAAGGCCGGCGTTGTGGAATAAAAAAATTGACATATACAATGAAAAGCAACTGAAAATTGAATCTTGGCGGGAAATATGCGCTACGTTGAAAGAAGACTTCGAAGAAATGACCCAAGAACAAAAGGCAGACTATAGTAAGTAAAATACAGCTAGTGTCTGAGACGCATTTTTTAAGTTATTGACGCATTAAAATATATCTAATTGATTTTCATGTGGAATTAAAATTAAAATGCATATCTGAAAATGGCTGTCATTAACTGTTTAATGCCATGTCTGTGATACCATTAATGTTATTAGGTTTTAAGTGTGGACTTGAAGTTGATAGACTGCATTGTCCGTTTGTTTACGTAGTGTAGTGGTGACGTTTTCGTGATTAACTTCATTCTTTGTTATTTCGTTGACGTCAAATCGGATCACATAATTGATGTTCTTTACATAGTATAAAATGAAGTCGCTTCCCTTTCTGTCTGGATGTCTGTCTGTCTGTCCCTATGTATGCTTAAATCTTAAAAATGCGTATGTTTTTTAGGGTTCCGTAGTAAACTGCAAGGAACCCTTATAGTTTCGCCATGTCCGTTTGTCTGTCTGTCTGCCGGTCCGCGGTCTAGCGCCTAGATGCTTAATGCTAAAAAGCTGTAATTTGATATGTATACAAATATTATCAGTGCTGGAACAAAATTTTGAAAAATATAAATGTTTGTTGTGCCTACATGTAAAATTTAAATGAATGTTTTTTTTTCGCGTTACCCCACTTTGTGGGATATTGTTAGATAGGACTATTCAAAACATTGAGAGTGTGGGAAGATCATTTTTCGATACAATGATCCGTTTCAGAATTATTTACATTTATCGTGTCAATTTTCGTTATGCACGGTGGTACCTCCCCCCCCCCCTCTATCTCCGAAAGTCTTGCGTTTAGAAATTTGAAAAAATCATGGTGTAGTCCATATGCTGAACCTTCAATGAAAACTATTACGGTTAAGTAGGCTTCTCTACTAGTTACCAAGTAATAGTCGACGAAATTACAAAATAAAATTTCTTTCATGAAAACTTACAAATGTCATAGAATGTGGCATTGTACTCATCTGCAAGCAAGCAAAGCGTAGTAAATATGTTACATACAACCCTACATTGTGCGTGGCCCGACACGTACTTGCCCGGTTTTTTTAAATAGATAAAGTGATTCAAGCGAAAGGTTTATCTACAACCCTTGAGATCCCTGCCAATTTATTTTTAATTTATTTTATTATTTACAGCGAAACTTGTAGTAAAAGTATGGCAACAGACCAGAGATAGTTGGGTGCGTAGTTTATTAAAAGACAAGACAACAACAGGCGCTTACACAAGACCGTACTTATATCACAAGCAGTTATTATTCTTAAAAGATGTCATAAGAAGTTATAAGAAGTGTGAATATTCTAAATTAAAGAGAAGTAATAGTTTTAGCGATGACGACAACGATGATAAAATAGAAGAAAGATCTTCTTCATTAGATTCTGACGATGAAATTGATTTTGACAATTTGTGCCAACCGAGTACAAATTCTATTGATAAAGTAAAGAGTGAAATTGATAAAATGCCTACGTTTGTTGATATGCCGGTGTATCAGGGGAATCTTGAAGTGCAAGAAGACCGCAACGTGGCATTCTTCAAAAGCATCAGACCAACATTAACTTTGTTTAATGACGATCAAATATTGCAGTTTCAAGCTGGTGTTATAAGACTTTTACAAGAAATTAAAAGTAATGACTCACTATCGTAAAACCCTAGAGATAAAACGAAATCTCGGCAGATGTCGAATATTCTTGTTTATTACGTTTTCTTACTGAAAATTTTGAGTGATTAGTTACCAAAGTTCATGAAGGGGTAACATATAGTATTACCGAGAGGTTTCAGTTAAATTATCGGTTAGGTAATTTTTGCACGATTCGTCGACAATTTATGTGATAAATAATTATTGACACGTTTCAGAAATTTGTGAATCAGGTCTATCTAAAGCCCAATTTGAAAGTCAGTAATGTGTTCTAGAATATAAAGATATTTAAAAAAGCTATACAAAATTGATTTATATAATCGATAGGTTAACTGGTAGGTACGTATCAGTAGCCTACGAAACTGTGCCTGAATTATTTGAAACGATGTACTAAATTATAGATTAAGTGTAAATAAAAGTTCTATTATGCCAAAAAGACTATTAATGTACGAACCAATTTACTTTTGAAAGGATTCACCATTCAGCAATGTTATTTTCACTGTATCCAAAATGAGACAGATTCCAATAATAAAACGACCTCGTAAATCATCGTAATCATTGTATGGTGTGGTTTGCTTACAAGTAAAACTCCCAGCTCCCAGTTCTATGTTACAACCTGCCCTGCTACTGGCTACTTTACTCTCTGGAGCAAAAAAGGATTTAAAAACTTCGGAGAACTTTTTATTTTAGTACGTTTCAGTACCTTTCTTTCCGTATATACCTTTTGAAGGAACTCATCTATGACTCTCAAGTCTCATCTCATTATTATTCTGATTTTATTTTATTTTTCATTAGCTAAATCACTTATTTTTTGAGGAAGATTGTGTTACGTGTTAGGGGAATTGTAAAGAAAATAATATTAATTGAAGAAAAAATTGGTATATTATGAGAAGTGAAAAAATAATGCGTGAAAACGAAAGATAGTGAATGACAAGTAAACAATGTAAACATCATGACTTATATAACAGATACCTACACAGACACACCACGTTACAATCCTGGGATAATTTGTAAAAAAAAAAATTTTTTTTACTTGCTCTTGACTGGGGTACATACATATTAGGTACGCTTTGACAAGAGAACCTGTGAAAAAGCCTGATCTCCTAACTAAATAGTTACACAGGATTTCATTTTACGGTGTTGATTGTGTGTCAAATAACTTTATGAATTAATATTGCGTAACCGATTCCGAGTAGGTAGTGACGCTAATTAGATACAAATTACTTACATAAATATCTAATTCATAAACACTCCGTGAGCTACTTCTCTGATCAATAACAACTTTTTAAACATAGATGTTGGTCCCTAAGTGACAAAGTTAAAAGGAAAACGCATTAAAGAAAGAAAATGCCCTGAATGAAATATGGGTGTCTGCGTATCTTTACATAAAATGAAATGAAGTCGCTTTTGCTATGTCTGTCTGTGTCCTTATTATGTATGCTTAAATCTTTAAAACATCGCAACAGATTTTGATGCGTTTTTTTATAGATAGAGTGATTCAAGGGAAAGGTTTTTAAGTATAATATATTCCCAAATTCCCACGGGAAAGCGGGCTTACTTAAAAACACGCAAACGAAGTTGCGCGGGTTTCGCTGTAAAGTATAAAGGCTGATGATAATGATGATCCGAAATTCATAGATAATGGATATTTCCGACTTTGTAAGCCCTCTCTATCTGAAAGACTTTTTCGCTGATAGACAATTCATATGAAAGCAAGTTACCTAGAAAAAGACAATTTAGCACCATGACATAAAAGCAGAGTACCTACTCAGAAGAGTCAATTCCGTTGGACGACATAAAAGCCAAATGAGCTAATAGCAAAATGTCTGGAATTGCGAATAGTCTAATTTAAGCTACTTGAATGTTAACTTTAGAAATAAGTGACCATATCATCATCAACTCGTAGACACTGCTGGGTAAGCCTTCGCCATGAAACAACCGGCACCACAGTATATAAAATCTCTGGAATTAATGAACTATAGAAATTAATCTATGGATCGTTTGTAAAATATTCTGTAGATCGGTTGTAAAATTCTTAACCGACTTTCGAAATTAAATCGATTTTTAAAACCGATGTTTACGGAGCCTAGTTTTGTCAGACGGTGTGACAACATCCAATTATGACAACAAATAAAGCGCCAAGTAACAGCGGCAATGGCTTTGATGTGTCTTTTTATGGCAGTCATCGCGATAGTTGAATGATCTCATAAATAGTTAGCTATCATCAACAATACGAGTGATCACGACAAGTACACCTTTAATACGGAGACACTCGGATCTCGAGAGTTCGAGAGTTCGAGAAGGGAGCATCATTACCAGTTATTCATAATTTGATTTATTTAGACGGTAGGTAGGTCTATAAAGGCACCGTCTTTACTTAAGTAGTTTATAATGAAGTCGCTTTCGATGTCTGTTTGATTTTTTAATTTTAAAGTTAATTTAGTAGTAACATAATTATAAGAAATAAAACTCAACTACTATTTACAAATACATAAACCACAGCTATTACACTTATCAATCTTAGTTTGTAAGGATGTTCCGCGAGCGTGTGACCTGGAGGCCTGAAATACAGGTTTCACCTAGTTTAGGCTCCAGTCCACACCAATATGTATAAACATTATTCATCATAATTAAGTAGTTATTACATATACCTACTGTAATTAGCTTTTAAGTAATTAACACTGTGGAAAATAAATAAAATAAATAAACATTATTATTATAGCTAAAAAAAAAAAAAAAAAACTTGATCCAGATCCCTCGAAAACGGGAGCGTTCCCAGAAGGCTGGCAGAGTTACCCCGCTGTATTGCAAGGCTAATCCTTTGCGCGAAATACAGACCAGCCTCCCCGCGCTGCGTAGGGGAGCGTCCCCAAGGTGGCGGATAGGGGAATGGTCGGTAGTACAGCCTAGCTACACTAACCGGCTAAGTCCGATGGACTCGCTGACCAACGACGGGTGTGGTCCTCCAGCATTTCGGGGGTTGTGCGGCGGGTTGACACCTCGCCCACGTAAAACCTATGTTGCTGGTGAAGCGTATCCCGTTAGCGCTTCACTAGCTATAACGCATGAATTTGCGCAACATTGTCAAAAAAAAAAAAAAAAAATACAGACCAGCCTTCCGATCATAGGACGCATTGACCAAGCGCTCAGAAATCTCCTTAAAGAGATAGTGAGCACCTGGTCCCCAAGGCCCGAGAGTTTCAACATTTTAAAATACTCATTATTATGCATTTTTTATCAATCAGGATTTGCGGGTTTCGCTTGCATTATATTTTACAAAGTGACTCTACACTCTCGGGGAGCGAAGTGGAGTGAATTGAAGGTAGGCACAAAGAAACTGTCTACACTCTTGCTTTCGCTCAACTCTGCGTAAGGCGTTAAATAAATATGCTACTATAAGAATCTACCACTTTTTCGGAAACAAAACAAAATGACTACTGGTATAATGACTAGCTTTAATTATGAATGTTTCCGAAATAGTAGTTTACTATAGAGTAATATACAACTATACAATTGATAGATATTTTAGTGTTTATTGATGACTTACATTACAATGTATGATGCCTATCTCTGAATAAGATTCCATGATTACAATAAATCTTATTTTTCGTTGTACTTACACATCCGTAGCCACAAATAGCGCGCACTTAGTTCAGGACGATTTTATTATCTTATAAATATTTATTGTTTGTTTTCGTATGTCGGTAGGTGTTTGAAAAAGTGAATTCGACTGTAAAGCATTCGTTTTATGTGTCCAAATACTCATAAAATTTGTAGTTCGCCTAAGCAAATAGCTGAGCCGGAATAAAATAATTTATTGCCACGTTTAAAAACTATTACAAAGAATAGTTTACTGTGACGTAGCAATATTTTGACCTCGTGGATATTTATGATGTACCTATATAGTTTCAGAAACACATTTTTAAAGTTATTAACACATTAAATTATTTTTGTCAACTGTCAAACTAAAGAAGTTGAAAAAGAGATACGCTAGATTGAGACTTAATGTGCATTTAAAGTTAAAGTGCGTAGTGCGTATTTATTTCCGAAACTGTCAGTTTATTTGACGAATAAGCTATTCGGGTGTGTTGTAACCATGGAAGTAATAAGTACTAGCGTAAGTACTTATTACTTCCATGGTTGTTACCGCAATGTCGTAAATGCGTATGAACTTAATGTAATAGGTAATGCGTAGAAAAATTACATGCCGCCTTCATGCAGCTCTTAAACTAAAAAAAAAAGATTAGTTCCAGCGGTGCGAATGTAGTCTAAATCTAAATCATGAATCATGATTAATTTACTGTTTCGCCGCGCATTCAGATAAAATAATTAGATTTACTACTAACACAAGACTCAAGAGAAGACATTAACTACATACCTATATTTGTAACGTAATAAACAACTCTATTTTACGTTAAAAATATAGTTAACGATTAAATCATCCAGTTATAGGAATGAATGATTGCGATTTGCGGATTAGATTTAATTTAAAAATGTTGATTAATGATAATATTTTGATAAATGACTTGGCAAGGAATGAATGGAAAACACTGGAAAACATTAATTTATATTTTGTTATCAGTCATCAGTGGCTATTTTTAAAAGATCTTTAATTGTAATAGTGCATGAAATAGTGATAGATGTGTGCCAGTATTTTCAGAACGTATCGTGTAGAAACGAAAGGAATGAAAAACTTAAAAGTTGGACTTCCTTTCTCCCGAGAAGACTTGTGAAGATTTTGTATTCCAAGCTGTCATAATAATTAATGAAATTGATTTGTTAAAAATATGTATTTTTATGTTTACTTACGTATGAAATGTGATGTGATCTTGCTTTTTATTCTTTGAGGAATGGTTTTTGCAGCCTTTCGGCACAACACAATTCGGCATTTTTGATTATTAATGAATTAAATTGTTTGGATGTCATACGTCAATGACGAACTAGCTCAAACTAATCGGTGAGGTGTAGTTTGGTTATAAATGTGTGCGTTAGGGGCGTATATGTACAGGGCGAGGTGTAGTTTTGCCTGCTTCACATTATTGTTCGCAGCGCTCCGTCTTGACTTCATAATTGGTCTGAGCTTTCTAGGTAATATTATGAACGCAAAAAAAATTATATAGATGGTTGGATATTTTTATTACTTTTTAACGTAAAAACGGCTTTGCTGGATATAATACACAATGTGATACCTTATTAACTTTACAATTTTATTATTTTTAACCTAATTTGTCCCACTGCTGGGCAAAGGCCTCCCTGTCCAATAATAATGGATATGAAAGAGTGAAAATCCACCACGCTTGCCTAACGCGTGTTGGTGGATGAGCAGTGGCTATCTAACACGAAATGTTCTTTCGCCGTTGCAATAAGTTAAGAAAATATAGATTACAAGACATTCTTGAATTAATTAGAACAGATATCAATTTACAAACCCACTCACACCATGATCATAAACAAAATCTCTTACATCTAGTTTTGTCTAGACTTTACAATGTAGATTGTTTAGTTTGTGACTCTAAGATGTAGTATTTATAGTAGGTACTTTCTTACAAAATCTTAGACACTATTACGATATTACCATCTAATAAAGTTAAGAATGCACCTTATTAGATGATGGTCCACACTTCCACACCAATGTCTGCGGTTATTCTCAATTTAAATTTTTTTGCACACAATATAGTTCAACTTTTTTTGCGTAAGTACTTATTACTTCCATGGTTGTTACCTCAATGTCGTAAATGCGTATGAACTTAATGTAATAGGTAATGCGTAGAAAAATTACATGCCGCCTTCATGCAGCTCTTAAACTAAAAAAAAAAGATTAGTTCCAGCGGTGCGAATGTAGTCTAAATCTAAATCATGAATCATGATTAATTTACTGTTTCGCCGCGCATTCAGATAAAATAATTAGATTTACTACTAACACAAGACTCAAGAGAAGACATTAACTACATACCTATATTTGTAACGTATTAAACAACTCTATTTTACGTTAAAAATATAGTTAACGATTAAATCATCCAGTTATAGGAATGAATTATTGCGATTTGCGGATTAGATTTAATTTAAAAATGTTGATTAATGATAATATTTTGATAAATGACTTGGCTATGCAATTGATTGTAAGGAATGAATAGAAAACACTGGAAAATATTAATTTATATTTTGTTATCAGTCATCAGTGGCTATTTTAAAAGATCTTTAATTGTTTTTTTTTATTAAGGAGAATAGTGCATGAAATAGTGATAATTGTGTGCCGGTATTTTCAGAACGTATCGTGTAGAAACGAAAGGAATGAAAAACTTAAAAGTTGGACTTCCGTTCCTTCTTCCCAAGAAGGAAACAAAAAAACACAGACCATGGACTAAAAGTTCTAACTCATGGTGTCTTATTTATGTATGTGTCTTAACAGGAGTTACACAAATCACAAAGCACGCGCATCTTTCAATGTTATTTTGCCCTTTTGTTACAGCCTGTATACTTTCAACCTTTGTATTATGAAATTATAGGAATTAGGATGGCATTAGGCATAAGTATCATCGATCTATAATAAGTATAGGTAATTCACAGAGATTTTATTTTATTTGCATGATGTACATATCACGTGGTCAGGTCTTCTATTCGACCATGGAAAACGCTAAACGTGAATATCACAAAACACCAACTACCTACATGTTAGCAACTGAAAATTGCCTTGAATAACAAATATAGAAGCACGATAACAGATAAGGGGTTTACGGAGATTAAAATATATAAAAAGATATTATTGTATTTGGCACGTTAGAAAGTCCGCGTCACTAATAACATTATAAATAAATTAAATACTGTTTGACTTTAAAAAAATGACGACAAAATAAGGAAAAATTATTGAAATGATAAACTTCTACTGGAACTCTGGAAGGTCAAAGAAGACCTACTTTTTAATAGGTAGATGCTCTTCACAGAAGAGTTTGACAGACCTCCGTCGCTTTCACAAGTCAAGAGCGGTGCGGGAAATGCGATAGCGCACTTTTCCTGAATGAAACAAAAAAGATCTAAACATGTATGTACTTACTCTGCATTAAGCTGTTATTCATTATTAACACGCTTTTTTTTGTCTAAATATCATATAAATTAGTTACTGTTCAAAAAAAGTTGAACTATATTGGGTGCAAAAAATTAAAATTGATATTAACCGCAGACATTGGTGTGGATTAGAGGATGCACCATAATAGATAGTAATATCGTAATTTTGTAAGAAAGTACCTACTACAAGTACTACATCGTAGAGTCACAAACTAAACAATCTACATTGTAAAGTCTAGACAAAACTAGATATAAGAGATTTTGTTTATGATCATGATGTGAGTGGGTTTGTAAATTGATATCTGTTCTAATTAATTTAAGAATGTCTTGTAATCTATATTTTCTTAACTTATTGCAACGGCGGCGCGGCGGAAGAATATTTCGTGTTAGCTAACCACTGCTCGGATGAGCAATAATGATGAGAATCTACCAACGCGCGTTAGACAAGCGTGGTGGATTTTCACTCCTTCATATCCATCCATTATTATTGGACAGGGAGGCCTTTGCCCAGCAGTGGGACAAATTAGGTTAAAAATAATAAAATTGTAAAGTTAATAAGGTATCACATTGTGTATTATATCCAGCAAAGTTTTTACGTTAAAAAGTAATAAAAATATCCAACCATCTATAGAAATTTTTGCGTTCATAATATTACCTAGTAAGATGTAGGAAATTGATCGCAGCAATATACCGCCCGTTGTTTTAAAAGCTACACGAGGGTCTACGTTATTTTGTATTACCCCCGGCCGCTGCAGTCGACTCTGGATGGATTGCGTGAATAATGATGGCGTAGTATTTGGGAGTAAAGCTGCTGGTTTACTTGGCAATGGCTCCATCGCATGCACACACGGATTTTGAAGAATTCGTCCACTACCTGTGCCGATCTCACCGAGAAGATGCGTTGGGTTCTGTTCAATGTGTTGCATCTTGCAACACGGGATTTTAAACACATTGCTTAAATATTAAAATGGCTTTTTTATTTGGTAAAGAGGAAATATCCTCTTTTCATATTTCATATTTCAACAATATTACAACCGCTACTCATCTTTGAAAAAAGTGTATGTCGATGCAAATTTGATGTTCTTTTTTAGGTAAATATAAATAATATACCAAAAATGACGAGAAGAGCTTACATAAATCAAGTAAAGGTAAAAGCAGGCATCGCGCTTCGTGTCATAAAGAGAGGTGAAGGAGCTGGTACAAAAGAGAGGAAAATGGAAGCAGCTAATCCGACCAAGAGCGCGGCTCTTAAATTTAGAGAGATATGTGTACCTAATAGTTAGTATTGAAATTTAAGAAAAAATCTGTAATTTGGTTCAGTCAACAGGCCTCCTGGGTACTGGCTCTGCTGTGTAGGCATATTTACAGGTATTCAATCACCCGAGAATCATGTTTTATCAGTAGGCAATATGACGGCGTTCTATCACAGGTAATTGTTGGCTCGTTATCACTAGAAGTCCAGTTAATCTGTCAGTCACGACCGACAACGGTTTGCTCTTGAAATTTTCACACCGATAGTGCGATACATTGCGAAAAACACGAATATTATAACTTAATCTTCAAATTTAATAAAAAAAAAAACGACAAAACGGCTTTATATTCAAAATAACGTCAACATAATGCAAACTTTTTGCGGGGCAACATAAATGCAACCCGATAACATTGGGTAACATTCGTCAACTTTTACAACTTTTCAAATGACTTTGTTATCGGATGTTGCCGACACACTTGGGAACGTTGCTCCACAAAAAGTAACTGTGGTGTGGAGTTGCCAACATTTCTCGGCAACATTTTGATGGCGACATAATTTGTTAGCAGCTCATTGCAAGTCGGAAAATTGTAGAGCCAGCTAGAATAACACAGATTTTACAGTTTCAGGGCACAGAATAAAGAAAGTCCAATTTCCTTGCTAGTGATTGTATCTGCTGTCCGCTGCCTATTTGGCTCGACAGACTGCAAATAATTTTAGATACATCAATCAAATGTAAATACTAATGTTGAAGTCTCCCAAGAAATTACGATAACTACATGAATAGACTGGAACGTTCGAGATGGTTAATCTGTTTAAATACTTACTTACAACATTTCAGGACAGGTAGGTGTACTTCAAGTTTTTTTATACTACGACGACGGTGACAAACGACGACAATCTATATAATCTATCCGCACGGATTTATGGTACTGGATATAAAATAAATAAAATTTAATCGTTGAAAACGTTTGGGGAGGCCTATGTCCAGCTATGGAATTCGTGTGACTGAGATGATGATGAATAAGAAGGTACTTCAAGTTGTTTTTTTATACTACGACGGTGGCAAACCAGCCACACGGATTTATGGTACATCCCGCCTGAAGGTAAGTGGTCACAATAGCACAGCAATACCAAAATGTTTGCGGCAACATGACACCCTGGGTGACGACGACATAGGTCAACTCCTACCTATATTATTTGAACAAATGTTATAAAGAGCACCTTATCAATGCAATGTGATTAAAAAAGGAATCGTTGGTTATCAATACGTACCTATTAGGGTATAGAGAACCGGTACTATCTCAAGGAACCGGGATTTTCGGTACCGGACTATGCTGGAACCGGGATTTCCCGGGAATTTCGGTACTTTCGGGATTTTTTTTCAATACATCAACACCGCCTAGGGATGTTTTGATTTTGCTCAATTTACACATTTTTTGTTAGACATACTTATTTTTAGAAAGCTCATTTATTGGACTAGGTATGTGTACATGTAAAAGTAAAATAATATTATATTTATTGCGTAAATTTTTTTTTAAAAGTGAAATAATGATACAAGTAACGACCGTATTTGTTTAATACGGTCGTCACAAAGAAAAAATAAAAAATAATGCAGTTTTTTGCAATTATGCGAAAAATCAGTTATCAATAATAGTTATTTGTTATGCAAGGCTGCAAAGTTGTTTTTTGGCGCGAGTACTTATATTGAAACCTGAGCATAGCGAGGGTTTCAAAGGTACGAGACGCAGAATAACTTTGCTGCCAAGCGAAACACACAACTTTTCACCTCACTACAGCGAGGAAAATGCTAGGTGCAAGAAAAACGCAAATAATATATTAAATAAGTGTTTATTTTTTTCATGCGGTGTCGTGCTGGCCAGTTCGATTATTCTAAAAATAAGGTTGGCGCACTGGCATGAAATAAGTATTAATCCATTTTTAGAGGACTGGCGGTATAAAAAATTATAGAATAGAAAGGTTCGAATTTTAAAAATTCTTTCCACGCTAGGGCACAAAATGTACTTTTGCGCTCAGATTTCGAATGACAAACAGATTTTTTCCGAGCTTGTGAGGTGAAAAAATATTTTAAAAATAATTTTTATACCGCCAGTCCTCTAAAAATGCATTATTAGGTACTTATTTCATGCCAGTGTGCCAACCTTATTTTTAGAATAATCGAACTGGCCAGCACGACACCGCATGAAAGAAAATAAACACTTATTTAATACCTATATTATTTGCGTTTTTCTTGCACCTAGCATTTTCCTAGTAGTGAGGTGAAAAGTTGTGTGTTTCGCTCGGCAGCAAAGTTATTCTGCGTCTCGTACCTTTGAAACCCTCGCTACGCTTAGGATTCTATATTTGAAACCACTCGCTTCGCTCGTGGTTCAATCCTAGAATCCTTCGCTAGCTCAGGTTTCAATAAAGTACTCGCGCCAAAAAACAACTTTGCAGCCTTGCATAACAAATAACTATTTCATGTCATAAATCAAATCTTTTTGGGCGACATTACCCAAGTCCTGGTATGATGCTAAAAAGTTGCTCTTGTCGCAAGGCTTGCAGCAATCAAGGTTAAAGTAACGTTATCATGCTACTGGGGAAGTAAGTGAAAGAATGCCATGGCCAGAAGCGCAAGGACCATACGCACGAAGACCGATTTTTGCTAACTGATGCGAAAAAACAGCCAAATGTTACGGCAATGCTGTTTCTTCAAATGCTCTCGTCGGAGCACCAGTTGTTTGTGTTAAATAAAAATTGACGATTGGACACCACTGATTCTGTCGCTCGCTCGCAACTGACTGAAAGGTTGTGGTGTTAATGTCCGTACGCAGACAGCGCGAGTGGTGACCAGCTGGCTTCAGGAGCATGCATGACATTTCGGTCTTAGACTGGCCTGCGCAATCACCAGACCAAAATCCCAAAAAGAACGCATAGAACATGCTTCCTCCACAAACATTGAGACTGAAGAGCAATTTTTTTGCATCTTAACAGGACTTGAGACAATTCTTGGGAAAATTGGGACTTCGTGATCTTGATTCGAAGCATAAAAACCGTTTCAGAACCATTGTAAACATAGGTGTTTTTAAAGACAACATTTTCTTTGGCAAAATTGCAAAAAAGTCATAGTTTATATATTTTTTTTACTTTTTCTTGAAAACATACTCGATTGTTTGTTGACCATCAAAATATATTCGATCGCACGTAGCGTCACTAGCGTCAGTGTTGCCAATTGCCATGTAATTGAATAAATAAAAAAATCCCGAAAGTACCGGAAAATCCCGGTTCTTGTATTTCAATTCCCGGTTCTTTTACAGCTATAAAAGAACCGGGAATTCCCGGGATTTTCGGTACCGGGATTTCCCGGTTCTATACCCTAGTACCTATAATAAAACTGTCAAAGGGCCAATTCTGTACATTGAAAAAAACTAATTAAAAAATACCTCCTGGGGTCTTTATAGGTAAAATGTCGTAAATCGTTAACATAAATATTGCAGTACTTAGATAAGTAAACAATAATGCTAGTTCTACACTCTGGCGAAGTTGAGCGAAAAGAGAGAGTGCGGACGGGGCGGACGGGCTCTTCGTCCTACTTCGACTTCACTTTTCTTTTGTCATAACTCTGTGCCTAACTTCACTTATCATAATAAGAAAACAACTTAGGTAACGCTATAATTTAATACTAGTTAAATAATTGATATTAAATTCTTAGGAACAATTTGGCGCCAATGCGCCAAAAGATTTAAGCATCAATGCAATACTTGGATGCAATATTATTATTTATTTTTGCAGAATCATCAATTTAAATTACCATAATCCATAATACTTATTTTTTTTTATCGATTAAACTCTGTAATTACCATGTAATTACATTATCTCTATTGCTTGTAATTCAAGGTTAATTTCTCTTAAATGATTAGTTATTTTAAAGTAACGATATTTTCCAAGTTCATTTCCCAAAAAGGCGGGAAAAATCCTTGAAAAGTCATAAGCTGCTCCAGCCAGTAAATTTTTATTTTATTTTAGCTTTTGCACATTGCACTATAAGCCCTGAACAAAGGCAAAGAAAATGATGTCTACTAAAATTTATAGAAATAGTTAAATAAAAATTGAATTATAATATGTATAAGAAATAATTATTGACTTACTTACCGAATAGAATAAAACAAATTGCCGAAACCTGAAGCTTGCGAAGTAACATTTTCTATAAATCCTTTTGTGTAAAACTTGTATTTAAAAATCCCTAAGTGTCATTATCACAAAACCAAAATAAAAATCACATTTTGCACAAAAACAAAAAACAAACACAATCACACATTTAAAAATAATCACCGAATATTTTATTTGTTTTTATTTATGAATCACAAATTGATTGTTTTCAGAGTTTTCCGTGTTTTCATTGAATGATAAGAATATAAGATTGCCCCGGAGGCGTGTGTACGCTGCAATATATCATGAAAGACTAATGAAGAAGCGCTGAAAATCGTTTCAGATTTATGTAGCTCACTCACGCAGACCAGTTTTATTGGAAAACAAAAAAGTCGTACCGAAATATTTTTCACATAAAGGTCATTAGCAGTTGTACTTATTTACCGTAGTATGTATGATTGATCTAACAAAGCCGCCTGTCAAAGGAAAATTCCTTGATTCTTTGATAGCCACTTGTAGAAACTTTTGTCGAAGTTAATCGTAGAAAGTTTTGTTTATTCTCTCGTTATCTCATGAATAAAGTAGTGTAGTATCTGTAATTATAAAATCGTTAATCCTGATTATAGCTCGATGGTGCCGCTGTGTGTCGCACTCTAAACTTCGTTTGGGTTGGGTTCAGGGTTTCGTTATGTATGTCGGCCGAGCTTCTCCGTGCTTCGGAGGGCACGTTATGCCGTCTCGGCCCCGGCTGCTGTCCATGAATGTCATTGTAGTATGAAAATACTGGCCTCTGCAAATCCGTATTGCAGAGCGTGACAGAGTACCCTCTCCTTCAATTGAAAGGAGACCTATCCCTGCAGTGGGATGATTATGGGTTGATATGATAATGTAGATTTGATTTATAGCAATTAAAAGGTTCATAAAGTGAAAATCCATAAAAATATCTCATAAGCACGCCCATATTTATTTTATGTAATGTTTGGAAGGCGTCCAGGCGCACGTTTATAGGATGATGTTATGAACGAAAAGTTATAAATTCTATTATTATAATTATTCGTGACGAAATATATAATATCTACACTTGGTGTATTATAAATAAATAACGATTATTAACGTCCATTGAGATGCCAGATTAAAATTCCTGTGGTTCTTGTTTTCTGGTGACCACAGTGCCATAACATGATGGCGCAAATATTTTCAAGTATTCAAGTGTTTGTCCCGATGCGGGAATCCATGACCCACGCAGTGATATGATTATGATTGATTGTTGAATCGATTTTTATCTTTCTCTAGCGAAACCTTCCCGTGAGATTTCGGAAAATAACAAAGGATTTCCCGTAATTCCCACAGGAAAGCGATACACGCAGACGAAGTTGTGCGGGTTACGTGTAGTTAGTATAAATAATTGATTTATATTGATTTATTGAATTCTAATGTTAACTATTACCTAACGCCCATAAAACTTGTTTGTAGTAAGTAACTTCTAATTAAGCGACATGTGTTGTATTTTTATAATATCATTACTTATAATTGCATAAGTACAACATACAAGACAATAGGTTAATTAAAGATATGAGGGAAAAGATGAAGAGTTTGTTCGAACGCTCTAATCTCGGAAACATCCGTCGGGTTTGATTTCTTTTTACAATTGTTAGTTCTAGAAAAGGTTATTTCAAAATCTGACCCTAGAAACCGGGCGAAATCAAGGGTAGTCAAAGCAGCGGTAAAGAGTTAGTAAGTAAAGTGTTCAAATAAAAGATTAAAGTTATGAACAACACAATAAGCTCTATCTAATAAATTGAACCGATCATATCCTGTTTTTCAGTGAAAGAATATTAAAATCTGTTGTATTTTTTCAGTTTTCTGTAACAGACATCCAAAAAAATCGAATAATTTCTCTTTTTATTATTAATTCAGACGTTGAAACTATCTAAAACATAAATTTTTGATACTATGATGAAATATTGTCATCAAAGATTATACAGGGTGACCGGTAATATGTTGCATTCCTTGCAAGGGGTTTAAGAAGAGCTCATTTGCAACTTATTTAGTCATATGACACTATGTCCGAAACTTGGTCATTTCTGAGTAATTCGAGTTTTAGGGATTTTAATCAAAATATCCCGATTTCCAGTTACAAAGTACCATTGTAGTGACTTATTACCAATTTTTTTAAATTCTTTTATTGTTTTCTGGTAGGTAAAGAACAACAGCATCACTTAGAATCAAAATAAGCTAGAAAAGAATGTTATTTTTTCATTTAAGACTAAAAACCTAAGCTACATTTTACAAAAAAAATATGTTCAAGCTCAAAGAATAATTATTTTGAAGAAAAAATGTATGGGATGTCGCGTACAAATTACGTAACTAAATTCCTCAATTCATTAGCCATTCAAAAAGGTACAGGTGTCAACAAAAAACTTTGAGGGTTATTCACTACCCTGACAAGAAAGATCAAATCCGATTTTCTCAGTTTTCAAGTCACAATCCCAATGTACCGTTGTAGTGACTTATAAGGAATTTTGTTTATTCTGTTGTTGTTTTCTGATAGGTAAATAAGAACAGCATCACTTAAAACCAAAATAAGCTAGAATATAATGTAATTTTTCATTTAAGACTTAAAAACTCTTAGTTAAAACTTAAATAATCAGATTTTCTTAAAGATACAGTTTCAACAAAAAAAAAATCGAAGCTTATTTACTACCCAGTCCAGATATTTTTTTAAACATTTTTTTTTTATAAATCTTGTTCAAATTGTGAGCCCCGTTTCCTAATACAAGCTCGAAGTCTTTTTCTGTTTTCGTCACCCTTGTTGTAAGACTTCGTCGAATGTCTTGTGCTGCTCTCTCAATCCGCTCACTCACGGAGCTCATCTTCGGTGTTGACAGGGGTGACGTAGACGAGATCTTTCATGTAACCTCAAAGAAAAAAATCACACTGCGTTAGATCGGGGCTTCTCGCAGGCCAAGGAATTGGTCCACCGCGCCCAATCCAACGAAGTGGAAATTCTTCATTTAACCATTGGCGTACACCGAGCCGAAAGTGAGCTGGACAACCATCGTGCTGATAAATAAGGTGTCTTCTAGTAGCTAAAGGGACATCGTTCAATAAAAGGTTCAGGTCGTTCCTTAAAAAAAATTCGGATTGAAATCAGATTTGATCTTTCTTGTCAGGGTAGTGAATAACCCTCAAAGGTTTTTGTTGACACCTGTACCTTTTTGAATGGCTAATGAATTGAGGAATTAAGTTACGTAATTTGTACGCGACATCCCATACATTTTTTTCTTCAAAATAATTATTCTTTGAGCTTGAACATATTTTTTTTGTAATATGTAGCTTAGGTTTTTAGTCTTAAATGAAAAAATAACATTCTTTTCTAGCTTATTTTGATTCTAAGTGATGCTGCTGTTCTTTACCTACCAGAAAACAATAAAAGAATTTTAAAAAATTGGTAATAAGTCACTACAATGGTACTTTGTAACTCGAAATCGGGATATTTTGATTAAAATCCCTAAAACTCGAATTACTCAGAAATGACCAAGTTTTGGACATAGTGTCATATGACTAAATAAGTTGCAAATGAGCTCTACTTTAACCCCTTGCAAGGAATGCAACGTATTACCGGTCACCCTGTATAAGTTTAATGTTGATTATTTTTTGGCAACTTGCCTGATGACATGACAAATATGTGGTAAACAATAATATTTATCGTTTGCACGATACTACATTGCCTGGACTGAAAAATTGTGACCTAGTCTCCAGGTTTTCAGTCCAGGCCATCATAAATGTGGTGATGATGATTGGGTGCTTCTGACATCAGTAAAAGTGGTCGTTGACTTGAACTAATTTTACGATACTACAAAAATAAAATGCAAATTAGATACGGTATTCAATGGATTCGCTAGTGATTGTCCTACTGCTATTATTCAAGATTCTCCCAAGTGTGTTCTGAACGGCCTATCACAGAGATTTAATATACTTGGCCTAGTGGTCGAGTGGCTAGCAATAATGGTCACTTTGTCTCGACGGCAGCGGGTTCGAATCATGCTCAAGACAAATATTTTATGTGCATGATCACATGTCTGTTTGCCTTGGTCTTTTTCTGTTTATTATAAATATTTTTTTACAAAAAAAAACACGTTTATATACTACATTTTTTTAAAGATTCTCGGCAGTGTAATATACTGTACTGTACTTAAGTTACTACACTACAAAATAAATGGAAAATGAAAACCAAAAAACACTACCATTACAGAGAGAGCGAGGATTTTGAGAGTATCTTTGTATGGGAGTGACCTCCGTATATTTTAATCTAAAGGCACATTAAATCTGACACTGTCACTGTCAAAATAGATAGAGCAAAAATGGTTCTGGGAAACTCAACATCCGTCCATATTTTTTTATATCGTACAGCATGCAAACGAGCAAGCGGAGAACTTGATGGAAAGTCACCGCCACCTTTGAACATCAGTAACACCAGATGTGCTACAAGTAGGTACCAAATGTGTTGCCTGATACAAGGAAGGAGAAAAGTATAGGATGGGAGTTTTCGGCTCTCACTCAGTTATCAAAACGCATTGCTACTTTACATCGATATTTTTGAGAGCGTGGTACAAGCTAGCTAATCTCATAAACGCTCTACCAAACATGTAAAATCTCACATCTTTCATATTATTCAATATATATTACATATGTGGACAAACTCGAGCCGTGTCACTTGTCTATACTATCTATAGTTCTTACTAATATTATAAAGAGGAAAGATTTGATTGTTTGTTTGTTTGCATTGAATAGGCTACGAAACTACTGGACCGATTTCAAAAATTCTTTCACCGGTAGAAAGCTACATTATCAGGGAGTGACATAGCCTATAGCATTTCCCGAAATTCAATGTGGTTCCCACGGGAACGGGTCCGGAACTTCACGCGGACGAAGTCGCGGGCAAAAAAGCTAGTCTATAATAATTTAAACAAAAAATTGAAAAGTGCCAATAGTCCTATACAGCCATCGAATCTATGTATTATAAAATGTATAAACACAGATAATCGCCAAGTTGTGTACTTAATTGTATTTAATATTGTGTATGCGACTACTCAAACGCAAAGGTTTACGTAAAATGATTTTTAAAATACTTAATATTTATCGTATATAGAAAGAAAATGTCTACACTAGGTACCTAAGAAGCCCGGAAGCACATTTCTGTCAAAACTACAGTGTGTTGTGTGTTTCTAAACGATAATTTTTACTTATGAAGATCAATAATTCCAATTTGCAACAGCCTTGTCCAAATTGTCACTAATATGTTTAGAAAAACACCTCGATTTCATGTTATTAGTCAGAGGTTGTTGTTATCTTGCGGGCCCTCTCCGCAATTAGGCAGCCTATGTGCCCTTTGTGAGTGTGAAGAGTGGGAGCTGGATTACTCCAGCCATCCTAATTCCACCAGGAAGCCGGCCAGGGACTTGACGTCGCTGAGTGCCTCCCGGAGACTGCTTGGGGACTGCTAAAGTCAGAGGTACCGGGGTTTTAATTTTTTTTTTATGTAAGAGGTTAGCAGACGAGC
This sequence comes from Endotricha flammealis, assembly GCA_905163395.2. Lineage (NCBI taxonomy): Eukaryota > Metazoa > Arthropoda > Insecta > Lepidoptera > Pyralidae > Endotricha > Endotricha flammealis. The sequence continues at coordinate 14,371,067 of LR990864.1, read as the reverse complement.
CATAAATTTTCTTCTTGCAAGAATTTATTAAAATAGTAACTTATCGCATAGCGACTACAAAACGTAATCAACCTGTCAATCTGTCAATAAGTTCTTTCAAGAAACTAGTTTTTAAATAGAATACGATACTTATAAAACAGCTACGTGTGTATGTCCGGATCAGTTGAGCTCTGCAAGAATTGGCAACGAGACTTGCACATTATTTCTGTAAGTCGGTTATTAAAACAAACAGTTCCCAAAAACCAACAAATGGTTCCCTTTGGCATTTTCTTATTATTCATTACGTGGTTTACAAAGTTTAAAAAAAAAGCTCTTTGTAATGTGGTAGGTTAGGTACATTACATACGACTTATACTTATAGCTGAAAATCAGTGGTTGCTCCCTCTGAGCAACATTAAGTATTTGTTGTGTTGGCAAATAAATATTCCATATATCTCTCTCTCTTCAAATAATCATCCAGGCAGACAACTTACAGGCAGTTTCTCAAACACATTTATAAAGTTAATGATCCATTAAATTATTACAGTCACTGTCAAACTAAAGAAGAAAATAGAGATAGTTTGAGACTAAATTAAAAAAAAAAAATCATCTCATCTTAACTCGCTTCTGCTCGCACTGTAGTACCGGTGTTAGGTTCAAATCCAGCGTTTTTCGCCAACATAATTAATGTTTACGACATGCATTTATTTTTGTATCGTGAGCCGTTTTAAACTGTCAAAATAATCGTAAAAATTGTGACCTAATCTCCAGGTTTTCAGTCCAGGCCATCATAAATGTGGTGATGATGATTGGGTGCTTCTGACATCAGTAAAAGTGGTCGTTGACTTGAACTAATTTTACGATACTACAAAAATAAAATTCAAATTAGATATGGTATTCAATGGATTCGCTAGTGATTGTCCTACTGCTATTTATTCAAGATTCTCCCAAGTGTGTTCTGAACGGCCTATCACAGAGATTTAATATACTTGGCCTAGTGGTCGAGTGGCTAGTAATAATGGTCACTTTGTCTCGACGGCAGCGGGTTCGAATCATGCGCAAGACAAATATTTTATGTGCATGATCACGTCATGTCTGTTTGCCTTGGTCTTTTCTGTTTATTATAAATATTTTTTTACAAAAAAAAACACGTTTATTTATCAACAACCTATTACCTTTGGGACTAGAGGGAGTTGTGTGATTCGTCCAAGAATATTTATTTTTTTATGATTTATTAAATGAAATTTGGAGTATAATAAGATTTTGCCAGAGAGATACACGAAAAAAAGTTAAAATTAAAATGCATTACGGACGGCTGTACGATACTCCAGTAATTTCTAGATTGAGGTAATATCTAGATTGAGCTTAGTTGCTTCTGGCACCGGCCACTCCGCTGCTAATCATAATATATTCAAATATTTAGTAACCTAACACCAATGTTTGTGGACCAGTAATCGAGAATCAATGTACGTGACGGTGGTGGTAGACAAAGATTAATTGCCACTGACGCCATGTTAAGCAAACATGGCTAAGGTCAAAATATACTGATTTTACTAAACCACTAGCGAAATCCCTGCAACTTATTTTACTTGTATCCCATGGGTATTTTGGAATGCATTAACAGCTTCAAGGAAGGTGGGAGGGAAACAAAATAGTAGAGGAGTTAGACTTCTGGATCTATCATTCACCGAATGAAACGCATTCACGCCGATATTCTGAGGGGGTGATACTTCTTCGGTCGTTCTATTCCGTAGTGTTCTACCACTCCATAAATACAAACTGTTTGAAAAATCTCGAGTTATTTCGTAGGGCAGAGCTAACGATTACTTTGTCAACAATAAATAATAGTGATATCTAGGCTCTACCACTCTTTCCGAGCCACTACCTCCATAGTAGCTACGCTCTACCACTCAAAGAAACCTCGTGGTGCCTTCAAAAATGTTATTTAAAAATACATAAGCGAGTGGGCGTTTAAATCTATAAACCATATTGCTGTTACCCAGTAGTGCAAAATAATATATTGATGTTTGACAAAAATACTGGAATACTTACCTATTTGTAACAAGTCACGCAAGATTTGTTTACACAAAGTATTTAAACGTCCGAGCGTGACAAAACGTTTAGACGCCCACCGTTGTATTGCAAAGTACATTTAGCGAGACTAACAGCCACTTTCTGAAACGCAAGCTAACCATTGTTTTCTTTAGTTTGACAGTGACAGCTATAATTTAATGAGACATTAACTTTGAAATCGCGTTCAGAATCTGGCTGTAAACTGCTGTATTTAAAGGACTGAGCCAGGCTGAGCACACCGCATGCAGCGCAGCATAGCGCGTTGCAACTTATAGCGTTGTTCTCATAATATTGCATAGATTACAACGCCTTATGCTGCAACGCGCTGTGCTGCGCTGCATGCGGTGTTAAAACTTTGTACTTCGCTTACGCCTTTTTTACGGGGCTTAGTTTTTATATGTTATTTGCTTATTTAGACAAAACAAGACTCCACCTTATGTTGAAAAAATTAATACAAAAAACAAAACATAGGAACATATTTATAAGAAATAAAGCGTCATTCCATCAGGTCTTTTTCCGTCATCTCTCGACAGACCATTGGGTTCCAGAACTGCCGGAGAACCAGCAGTAGCAAAGGACCGACGGCCTTGAAAAGCGCCCGGCGCTCCTGCAACACGGTAAACCGTGACGATCAAGATAATTGACGACATGGCCACATCCACATTGGTGTGGTGCAATGCAGGGTGCGCCCAGGCGAAGGGCCGTGGCGATCCTGAAAGTGGAACTATCTAGCAGCGTGCCGATGTTCGCCGATGGAAGAGCTTGCAGCCAAAGGCCCGATTCCCACTCGCCCGCAGCTAAGAGACGAGCTCGCTCTGCTGAGTCAGTTGACGTATTCAGAAGACTGTTCCGTACTAACTTGCAAAGCGGCTCGTCCCACAGCTTTTGCGATAAACGATTTTCTGGGTAATCAGTGTTTGGGCAAGTTTGTCTCCAAGCATTGTCGGCTTCGCCAGCGAAAGAAATTTCAGAACCGTTAGGACATGAAGCCAAAATTTTACTAACTAAATTTTGTGTAGTAAGAGCCGAAGATAGGAAAGCCGGTAGTCATACACTTGAAATTTTGCGGAAATAATACAAAAATGATTATATAAAAAAGTAGATTTTTGTCGGTTGGGAGAACTGTGAATTATGAAAAAGCACAGCCGTGTTTTTGTTTCAAACTTCAACATGTCGCTATAATTTGGATTATTCTGGATAAAAGAAAGTACATACATTACATACTCTTAGTTTACTGAGTAGGTATAGGTAGGTACGATAGCAAACAACTATGTTTACAGAGATGATTAAGCAAAGATCTATAAGTCCATATTATGTTTAATAATATAATAGTACCGCGATCTATTGTTTACTTAAAATACGTTTTTTTTTTAATAAATAAAGGATCCTTTTAAGTAACACTAGCGCCCCGCCCCATCTTCGCACGGGTTTGACTAAGGATCTCTATTAAATTAAATATTTAAATAATATAGCTTATGTTACCCGGGGGTAATGTATGTACGTTCCCAGCGTTGAAAGAATCTTTGAAATCGGTCCAGTAGTTTTGAGTTATTCGTTAGATACACTTCTTTCCTCTACTTAAATACTTAATATTAGTACTTATAGATAATCTGGTATGTAACTTGTTTGAAACAAACAACATCACTTCTAACAACAAGGGTTTATTGTTTACAACACTGGATCGATTATGGGGCAATAAAGACGTTATATTACCGCTTTACCGCCCTTTAACAGCCGAAACTCGTAAACCAGACACAAATGGTAGTTCATGGAGCATTGGACACTTACAGTTTGCTGGTTTTATGGGCTATCTCATACTAAACTTATTCCCTTAGTTTCACGACTTTGATGCTCATTATAATTCTATATCCTATAAAACGTTTGGGTAGGCCTATGTTCAGCAGGGGGATTACTTGTGGCAGAGTTGATGATGATGACCAATAACACACATTTTTTCCAAGTCACATGATTTGATCCCACTAGTTCAAAAGATCTAGTAAGATAATAAAACATTTGGGGAAGGCCTATGTTCAGCAGGGGGATTACTTGTGGCAGAGTTGATGATGATGACCAATAACACACATTTTTTCCAAGTCACATGATTTGATCCCACTAGTTCAAAAGATCTAGTAAGACATCTCAGACCAAATATTTGGTCTGAGTAAGACATAAAGAAAGTTTCACCAGTCCAATTGGATAAAAGTTCATTTGCACTAGTGTGCAACAAGGCGGCAGTAAATATTTTCAATCAGGGTAAGGAGATCTAATATGCAAGTGTAACTTTTTAACAAAACTTTTCTTATTTTCAAAAAATAAAATGCATGTAATAAGTAATTACTGTGCTCCTGCCATCTCTGGTAGGTAGGAAGGTATTGAAACGTATTGTGCGTTTAATTTCCCACGATGCTGTTGGCTTTAGCACCATCTCGTGGGGAATAGTTGAATTAAAACAATAGTCGCAAACATTTTTTATTGCGGCAACTAAAACTTCACGTCTACCATAAACAAAACAAAAATTACAATGAACTACTGTCATTTATAAAATTTGCTGTCTCTTTCTGATTTCCAACGTTAAAAAGGAACAAAAGTTTATTTCAGAAGATGCGATTTCATATTCACTACCTACCTACGTAAAAATTCATAATAATGATTTATAATATTTTTTATGGCATATGACTATTTATACAGTAATTCATTAGAAAATAATTTCCTTATTTATATTAATTAGAAATTTATATGAAATAACTTTAAAAAATTAAGCATCCATTGAGTAGTCTATGCTTCGCTCTATTATTTTTTTGCGCCTGCGCACTTGATGGTCTACGCGACATACCTAAAATCATTTTGTGGAAAATTTGAAGTTTGTTGTTATTAGTGACAACCTATAATTGATAATTATTTATGAAAGCAACGTGCTAATTACCATTCCAGGCGTGAGGCTGGAATATTCAGTGGCGGTCAGCCTGGATGCGTTCAGTCACTATTATTCTGTTGGAGCGGTGTACGGTAGCCATCTTGGAATCGAACAAAGCTTCAGATGTGTAGTTTGTCTGTTTATCAATAATTTTTGTGCATTTTATTGTAAATAGTTTGTATGTTTAGGATATGTACGGAACGTTCGTCCATATGTGTAAATAGCTATGGCTGCGACAAGGAAATTACAAGGTAACTTGTCATGTTATCAGGTTAGAGAGAGAATGATTGACCCCAACTGATGTAGATGCGTGTTCTAGAGCACGGTTATTGAGGAGAGGCCGAGCAGATGGCTCCTCGGCTGTTTCCGACGACTTGACAGAGGGCACGTTGCATCAACCGCCGTGACTGACATTGTGAAACGTGTTAGAAACGTTGACATACAACGCGAGTCGAGTGCAGGCTACTTGCAGCGCGGAGTGTACTCTGATTACGTTTTCATCGACAGTTTGATTGCAACCGGTCGCTATGCCTCCGACCCGACGGCGACCTGTCTATATTATCAGTGTTTCCACACACAAAAGTGATAAAGTCAATGTTATTGTAACAGAATGTTGTGTAAACAGGTTTCAATTGATTAATGCAGTAATGTTGGTTGCAGGTGAAATAGACAGGTGTTTAAAAAAGGTAACGGAAGGGGTGGAGACGTTTGAGGACATTTGGCAAAAAGTTCACAATGCGACAAACAGTAACCAGAAAGAGAAATATGAGGCGGACCTTAAGAAGGAGATCAAGAAGCTTCAGAGGCTACGGGATCAGATCAAGTCTTGGATCGCCTCTGGGGAAATTAAGGATAAGAGTACACTTTTAGAATATAGGAAACTAATAGAAACGGTGAGCTATCATTTTTTTTGTTACTTACACGCATTTTAAAGATTATAAAAATGCTTTTATTACTACCTACAAAAGTGAGTGAAATTCAGTTTATAATTCGTTTTCATTAACTTGGATTCTTATTGGATTCCGAAAAAGCAATTATCAATACTTGCTCAGAGAGTCGCTTCAGGCTTCAGTGAAAGGTCTTGAATAAAAATAAAAATAAAACATATTTTTTGTTTTAAAATGATATTATTTTATACTTAAATGATATTATTTTATAGTAGATAAACCTACTTACATTGTAGCAAAATCAGGTCATATGGCAAACAAAAACTTGATGAATATACCTATAACATAATCAATCATTGCTAGAGAAATTCTACCCTTTAGATGTATAAATATCCACATATTTTTATTAAAATGTGTAACTACCCTTTTTTTATTTATACTTGGGAAACTTGAGCAACTTCATTTGCATGTATTTATTTATGCACATAATTGAAATTTGATCAAATCCTACGGGAATCGCATACTTTTCGGGACAAAAAGTACCCTATGTGTTAATCCAAGGTATGAGCTACCTACACACCAAATATCATAAATATTGGCCCATCCATTTGAAATGAAATGTAATTGTTTATTTCGGAAATTAGACCTTCACAGGCACTTTTTCTTGTCATTTACAACTTGTATATTTATGTATAAACTACGTTATAAACTACCACCATTCCGGCACAAGGTTGCTAAATAATAAAAATGGCCACCGGTAAAAGGAACGGCAAAAGAAACCCGGTTAAGGCCTTTTTTGTCATTTAACAATTTTTTCTTCCACTCTTTGAGTGTGAAGAAGTAACAAACTATACAATAGACATAACTTACGCCTTTATTATATTTGTAGGATTTGCTTTAAAGCCTACTCTAAGCGTACCACAACACCATATTTTAATTCTTAAACTCTTATTTGCACAGTAAATAAATGTAAATACCATAAATTATAAATACCTGGCTGACCATCGCTTGCTTGCTTGTATGATTATTTTCCTTTTGTTTTGATTGAATAAAACATCTAACTGTGGGTGAAACTCTCAATAAAATCTGTTGCATGGTTTAGGGAGTTTGTGAATCAGGGCATTTTCTCTTGTTTCGGAAATGGTATTAGCTTAAAGAGTAGATTAATTATACAAATAATTTATTAGTGTATGTACTCTCTGACAAGAGAACGTAAGGTAAAGATCTACTATGTGAATAAATGTTTTGTTGACATAATCTCGTTTGAGAAAAACATCACATAGCGCGACTTGTGGCGCCATCTATTGGCCGACATTAATAGTTTTGCAGCGCCATCTAAATATCCATATAGTAGAAGCGCCACCTATAGTAGAAATAATATTTTCCCATTGGAATGACATACTTTCACGAGATAAAACGTAACCTATGTTGGGCTCTCTACCCCTGGTAATATTTATACAAATTTTCATAATGATTGTCTGCTTAGTCAAGCCGTGAAGGAATAACAAACTAACACAACTCACTTTCTCATTTATAATATTATTATAATTATAATATTAGTATGATGGCATAATTCTCATAATTATATACTCCATTTGGGGGAGGCCTATGTCCAGCAGTGGACTTTTTGTGGCTGAGATGATGACGATATGTTCCATAACCATTATTATATTTTTATATTATATTATACCATTATTATATTATATTTATTAATATTAATTATAATAATTTATCATATTATTATAATAATATTGATACAGCAGTTCATGAGATTAGATAGGGTTATAAAGGGCACCTTGGTGCAATAAAGACATCTAGGATGCATATTCTAATGTTAAATCGAATAAAGAAAATAGATTTACATAGAAAGGATGATTATTAAGTCTAGAATCTTGACTAACCCCCTCCTATAATAAAAAACAAGGTTGTTACATAATAAAACCTTTTATTCATATATATTTTTTAATTACAGCAATGAATTAAATTAAGTTAGATAAGTTGTAAGAAATTAAATGTATTATTTTATAATGAATATATGCAGTGATTTGTCACTTCATTTAATTTTTCTCAACAATTAGTGACAAAACATTGAATATGCTATGTTTATTAGTTCAAAAGTATGTACAGCATCTGAAAAGTACTATTTAGTTTATATAATACTAGCGAAACCCGCGCAACTTCGTTCGCGTGTATCCCGCTTTCCCGTGGGAATTTTGATTATACTTAAAATAAAAACCTTACTCTTGAATCACTCTATCTATTTAAAAAAAAACGCATCAAAATCTGTTGCGTAGTTTTAAAGATCTAAGCATTGATAGAGACAGAGACACACACACAGACAGCGAAAGCGACTTCATTTTATACCTACTTATGTAAAGATAATATTTTAATCTGGTTCTTTGTTCTTTACTGAACATTTGGCTTGGATGTGTGTTTTCTATGTATTTACAATAAAACTAGGCAATGAGAGCCTTCCCGGTGTAGTAGCAAAACTGCCAGACATTTATGTCTGGTAGTGCTGCTCCTGCTTAATCTAAGACCATCCAGTATGAAGTGTATATTTTGTAAAGAGTAAATTGCACTTTTTCATATTTATACATTGTTTATGCTCTCTCATATCATTCGACAGGTTTTTAAATGCTACTTATACTTCATTTTAAAAATAAAGTTTCAATGTTTTCAGCAAATGGAGAGGTTCAAAGTAGTAGAACGAGAGACTAAAACGAAGGCATACTCCAAAGAAGGGCTCGGTGCGGCGCAGAAGCTGGACCCTGCGCAGAAGGAGCGGGAGGAGATGTCCTCGTGGCTAGTCTCTTCAATCGACGCACTTAATTTACAGGTAATATGTTCTAAATATTATTTTCATATGAAAACTTTCATAATAAAATTAAAACAAAATCTTCCATAAGTTATTTCATTTCACGAAAAGCATGTTGTATCGTTCACTTACTCACACACAGAAACGCTCGTAAAATCGGTTACGCACAATAACACGATTGGTATGTGCGTGCACACCATACAACATTCATGGCCATGCTCTTCACGAGAATATCTCTAATATCTGAATTGTCTTTAAACATACTTATTTTATTAATCTTTGTAGGTGGGGTGGATCCAAAAGATCCTGACACTTAAAACCTTGTGGATCTTTTCTGTCTGACCCCTCCTACCTTACTCAATCCCCCAACTCCTGTGTATCTCTGATGCAAGTCCCAGTATGTTTAACATCCTTATTACCTTCAATGATATGAAATTAAATTCTCACTTTTCTGTTTAAAGTGCCTGTGCTTAAAATTCTCATAGAAGTTTTTGATTTGAATTTTTGATTGAATTGATCAGCATTGATTCAATCCTATTCAATCACAATATAAAGTAAATAATCACATTCAACAATCACAACATGTAAGTTTAAATGTTGAATGACATAAAAAGCCGTTTTCTGTCGTCATTTACAATATAAATACTTTCGATACATAAAAAATCCAGTAAATCCCTTCACGCGATACTTGGAAAACTTGAATCATATTTACGATTCTGCTTAACTCTTTCATTAGCTGTCTGACTGGGTGTTGGGGCGGTTCGCACCAACCACAGCGGTGCGAACAGCCCCCTTGAAAAAGAGTACAGGGGCGTTTCACACCGCGGTGCGCGCCACTCGCGGCTTGATATCATTGCGGTTCGAATCGGCCCCTTCAAAAAGAGTACAGCGGCGTTTCACACCGCGGTGCGAACCGTCCCATCACCCGTCTGACTAGTGTAATATGACTTCTGAATAATTCAAAATTGTATATTACAGGTTGATCAATTTGAGTCTGAAGTAGAGTCACTGTTAGTTGGTAAGAAAAAACGGCTAGACAAGGAAAAACAGGATCGGATGGAGGAGCTCAAGGTCAAACTCGAGAAGCATAGGTTTCACATAAAGAAGTTGGAAACGCTATTACGAATGCTAGATAATATGTCCGTTGAAGTAGAACAGGTTTGTACATACATTTTTATCGATAACTAGTATGTATGTACACAAAAATACCAGAATTGTTGATTATTAGTTCGTTTGGAGAGGTCTCTATTTTAGCACATTGACAACCCGATGGCGCGTTTATAGTGACCCCATCTTTCTTGACTTGGGTACGCGGGTTCGATTCCCGTTCTGGGCAAATATTCATGTGATGGCATTTGTGTTTGTCTAGAGTATGTGCGTTTGCTGTGTCTAATAAATATATATTTACAATACTTAAGTTAAGGTTAAGCCTAGCTTACGTAGAATTTATTTATTTGCTAGCGAAACCCGCGCAACTTCGTTTGCGTGTATTTATGCATAGCAGCGCCATTGACTATCAGACCTTTGACCAAATCTTACGGGAATCGTGTACTTTTCCGGATATAAAGAATGTGTTATCCAAGCTACCTACATACGTTTGAGCGTACCATTTGAGCGTGAAGAAGTAACAAACAATACTCACAAACTTTCCAGATAAAAAGGATAAAAGAAGACGTGGAATACTACATAGACTCGTCCCTGGAGCCGGGCTTCGAGGAGAACGAGTACATCTACGACGACATCCGCGGCCTCGACGAGATCGACCTGAGCGGCGTCGGGCTGCCCTCCTCCGCCACCACCGACAGCAACAACAGCAACGACTCGCCGGGGTCGCCCACCAGCATACTCTCAGGTACCCAAACAAACTGAAGCCAAATGTGCTTTTGCCTATCCTAACATCCTTTGCTCTATTCAGTGTTCAAAGTATCCGAATATGTTTCAGGTACCAGTCCGATAACGTCGCCGACGTTAGACGTCCACAACCACTCGACGGACTCGGCGGAAGTCGAGAAGAAGAAGAAGGAGGAAAATAATATCACTATCACCAAAGTGAGTATTTACACTACGTCATCACGCACCATCATCGCGCATCCGATGATCATCTAATCTAGTATCCTTGTGGAGTTTTGTGGATTCTTCCAAATTGTCATTCATTAGTTTTGGGTTCAGTCGACGCTTATAATGTAAGGTTAGTTTCCGATTTTGCCGGTGTGGTGTCGTAGTGATTCAGTAGGTTATTGAACACGTTAGATCAAATATTGCAAATAAACCCACACCGACGTAATCAAGAAACATTATAAAGGTACGCATCCACCAAACCGCGCAGCACGCGTGAGTCGGCAACATATCATAATGTCAAGGTTCGACAAAGTTCGTTGTATAACGTGTGTTGCGGCTAGTGATGGGCGATTTCCGGAAATGTTCTCTTAGTGGAAACATTGAGGAAACGTTCTCGGAAAGGAGAGAATTTACGGAAATTTAAGAGAATCTAAACCAAGTATGTAGACTTTTTAATTTTGACATAAAAATAGATGACTATGCATGGAATTTCAGTAGCTATGAATGCCATAGTGAAGATACATGTCAGTTAGGTAGTTATAATGACGTTACATTTGATTTTCTATATATATAAAATTCAAAGTCCTGTCTGACTGACTGACTTAATTATATATCAACGCACAGCCCAAACCGCTGGGTCTAGAGATTCAAAATTTGGAATGTAGGTTCCTTACAACGTCTAGGGGTGTACTAAGAAAGAATTTTTCAAAATTCCCACGGGAAAGCGAGATATACGCAAACGAAATTGCAAGGGTTTTACTGATCCGCTGGGTCTATTGATTCCAAATTTGGAATGTTGGTTCCTTACAACATCTAGGGGTGTACCAAGAAAGGATTTTTCAAAATTCCCACGGGAAAGCGAGATATACGCAAACGAAGTTGCGAGGGTACACAGCCCAAACCGCTGTGTCCAGAGATTCCAAATTTGGAATGTAGGTTCCTTACGACATCTAGGAGTGTACCAAGAAAAGATTTTTTTAAATTCCTAAGGGAAAGCGAGAACGCAAATGAAGTTGCGACGGTTTTACTGATCCGCTGGGTCTATTGATTAAAAATTTGGAATGTAGGTTCCTTACGACATCTAGGGGTGTACTGAGAAATGATTTTTCAAAATTCCCACGGGAAAGCGAGATATACGCGAACGAAGTTGCGAGGGTGTATCAACGCACAGCCAAAACCGCTGGGTCTAGAGTACTCTAGAGATTCCAAATTTGGAATGTAGGTTCCTTACTATGTCTAGGGGTGTATTGAGAAATGATTTTTCAAAATTCCCACGGGAAAGCGAGATATACGCAAACGAAATTGCAAGGGTTTTACTGAACCGCTGGGTCTATTGATTCCAAATTTGGAATATAGGTTCCTTACGACGTCTAGGGGTGTACCAAGAAAGGATTTTTCAAAATTCCTACGGGAAAGCGTGAAATACGCAAACGAAGTTGCGAGGGTATATCAACGCACAGCCCAAACCACTGGGTCTAGAGACACAAATTTGGAATGTAGGTTCCTTACGACATCTGGGGGTGCACCAAGAAAGGATTTTTCAAAATTCCTACGGGAAAGCGGGATATACGCAAATGAACTTGCTTGAACTTGTATTTCTCGCGGACCCAGCAGATCAGTAAAACCATTGCAACTTCGTTTGCGTATATCTCGCTTTCCCGTGGAAATTTTGAAAAATCCTTTCTCAGTACACCCGTAGACGTCATATGAAACCTACATTCCAAATTTGCAATCTCTAGAGTACTCTAGATCCAGCGGTTTGGGCTGTGCGTTGATATACCCTCGCAACTTCGTTTGCGTATATCTCGCTTTCCCGTAGGAATTTTGAAAAATCCTTTCTTGGTACACCCCTAGGTGTCGTAAGGAATCTATATTCCTAATTTGGAATCAATAGACCCAGCGGTTCAGTAAAACCCTTGCAATTTCGTTTGTGTATATCTCGCTCTCCCGTGGGAATTTTGAAAAATCATTTCTTAGTACACCCCTAGACGTCGTAAGGAACCTACATTCCAAATTTGGAATCTCTAGAGTACTCTAGACCCAGCGGTTTGGGCTGTGCGTTGACATACCCTAGCAACTTCGTTTGCGTATATCTCGCTTTCCCGTAGGAATTTTGAAAAATCCTTTCGTGGTGCATCCCTAGGTGTCGTAAGGAACCTATATTCCTAATTTGGAATCAATAGACCCAGCGGATCAGTAAAACCCTTGCAATTTCGTTTGCGTATATCTCGCTTTCCTGTAGGTATTTTGAAAAATCATTTCTCAGTGCACCCCTAGATGTCGTAAGGAATTTACATTCCAAATTTGGATCAATTGACCCAGCGGATCAGTAAAACCCTTGCAATTTCGTTTGCGTATATCTCGCTTTCCCGTGGGAATTTTGAAAAATTCTTTCTTAGTACACCCCTAGACGTTGTAAGGAACCTACATTCCAAATTTTGAATCTCAAGACCCAGCGGTTTGGGCTGTGCGTTGATATATAGTTAAGTCAGTCAGTCAGACAGGGCTTTGAATTTTATATATATAGAAAATCAAAATGTAACGTCATTATAACTACCTACCTGACATGTATCTTCACTATGGCATTCATAGCTACTGAAATTACATGCATAATCATCTATTTTATGTCAAAATTAAAAAGTCTACATATTTGGTTTAGATTCTCTTAAATTTCCGTAAATTCTCTTAAATTCTCCGTTCAAGAGAATGTTTCAGAATGTTCTCGTTCCAAGAAAGATCTCGGAACGGAAATGTTCTCCTGCCCATCACTAGTTGCGGCCAGTGCGGACTAGTGAACGTGTACCTTTTGTGTAGCGTCTCAGTTGAAAGTGTATTGCTGAAAGTTCGGCTAAATATGATCGTATTGTTTTTAAAATAACGGAAAACACTCCGAGCATATTTATCGGAATTTTTGACACAATATTTTCGGCAGATGTGCCGCTGCACTTAAATATGAACTTGCACAACGTGTACGTATTTATTGTCGTTATTGTTTCATTTCGTTAGTAATATAATATTACCACTAAATTAAAATCATGACACAATTTTTGTAATTGCTTCGGAGTACCATTTTGTGGCAAATAAAAAGATTGTGCTAACATTATAATAATAATTAATTCTATTATTTATTAACTCGAATTTACTTAACTATTTTTAAGATAATATTTTCTTTTCATAGGCATAACACATGCAACCTCATGCAATTGGTGGTTTCCAAGACATTTATTTTAGAAACCATTATCATTACGTAACCAAATGTATTTGATGTTGATTAAATTCACAAGCTTAGGAAGCTGCCTTGATTTTGGCCACAACATTGTCGTGCCGTCCAATGCGTTGCAGCGGCATATATTTTGCCGAAATTACGAGTTTCGGCAGTGCCGTGACCTCGCCTTTTCTATACATAGTGTAAAAGAAAGCCGCTTTCTACGTCCGTCTGTTTATCCGCTAACTCCTAAATCATGATATAAATAGAAGTTTTCGTCGTTTTTCCTGTCAAGCAGTTTTTTTACCCACGTTCTGATCTGGATTCCATGGCTACGTTGTAGAAAAATCATGTATGAAAATGGATGCAAGTGATCATGTCTAGATTTTTATTTTTCTCTGAAAGTTTATAGGTAGGTATATGTTTTTCGAAATCCCCATAGTAAGAAGATATGTGCGCGGTTAATACGTAAAATATATGCAAAGATCCGCCACTATACAATAACTCCTTTATTGATAAAAAAAAAGATAAACCAAGGATTAACTAAAACCTGTTTTGTCACTGTCATTCTTCACTATTTAAAGTGGCGAAACAAGATTTAGGGCCCGTTTTCACCAACAATTTAAAGTTTAGGAATTGTTTGTGAAAACGGGCGTAAAGCTGCTTTTTGACCAGAAAAATGCAAGGGAACTGAGCGAGGACAGAATCCACCAATAGGCAATAGCGACACTGTGTTCATTCGCCGCTCAGCTATCTCGCTTACTGGTCGAAATGCATTATTATTGGTCGACTCCACCCCGCAATCGAACCCAAAACTAATGTTCCGCATATGAAAGTTGTAAATGATGTGTGTTATTTGCAGCCGGTAAAACCGCTGCCGGTGCGAGCGGTGAACGCCAGCCTGGTCGGTAATAGCACCACTAACGTTAGTTCCTTGATCAATAACTCCGCAGCATCCACGAATAGGTCAGTCCCCCTGACACATTTTTGATACAATTATTATTTGTCCCATTTTTTTTTAATGACCAGCCGAGGACAATTATGACAAGCTATGAGATTAAAGAAAAAACACTTGCATGTGTTTATCTACTACCAAATTATGATTTGAAGCTTAATCAATCTTGAAAGTGGGATATGTTGATCAGTAAAGTATGATATTATTATCATATAGTAATTTATCAAAAGCTAAAATTGTCCCCGACTGTGTCCAGTAAGTAGAAAGCTATAAAAAATCACAAAAACAAATGAGAATAAAAAATCATAGTTATTCTCATTATAATGCACGCATATCATTTTATTGCATGTTTTTTTATTTATTTATGAAATAATACTATTTATATTATTACATTTTATTTCATAAATAAATGTAATAATTTATAGCCACTTCACACGCCTGTT
This sequence comes from Endotricha flammealis, assembly GCA_905163395.2. NCBI lineage: Eukaryota > Metazoa > Arthropoda > Insecta > Lepidoptera > Pyralidae > Endotricha > Endotricha flammealis. The sequence goes on along the minus strand of LR990864.1, from coordinate 14,355,735 downwards.
ATATGACGTTTTTGTTCATTGAAACTGTTACCTGTGTAATTAGTATACTATGTCGTGACATTTGTCACGATCTGCGGCTATTCTCGTAACAGAAACAGTTTCAATTCCGTCTCAATCTCAAGCAACACCTCGCTTGTTTTATACGTTGTATGAGCAATATAGCCCTTGAGTTTGATATTAGATTTTAATTGTGTTTGTTACGAGAATAATCAGTGAGTTGCACATACTTGTTGTAATACAGGCTTGTATAGTGAGCAAAAACAGGGCGATCTGGTTTGTTGTCAAGATATTATACTTCAGTTTTTGCTAAGTGTTATAAGTGTTTTTACAGTGTGCTTTACATTATTAAGAAGATTCTCGGTTTACAAGTAAATTCCTTTGTAATACAACAAATCAGAAAACCATTTTAATATAAGGTTTTATTACGAAGTGTACACAGCGTCAGCGGTGCGTCTACGAATTCTTTCGCTCTTTTAGAATGCTGAGAGAGCATAAAATATTTAAACGATGACGCCCCTTGCGGGCTGACGACGTCGTGTGTCATTTACCCTAGGATCTATGCTAAAGCACGGACGGGAGTACGCCAGACTTACGTGTAACGTACGTCTATGTTTCGCGAAAATGGAGTGCTAAATGAAACAGGTCCGACGCAGTCCATCGAGTTCGTCAGTGACAAAAAGCAACGACACACTAGTGAACTCTTGAAAGAAAACTGATATAAGCTAACAATTCTACATAATATAAACTAAATTTAAATTAATTTATACTCAGACAGTTTTTGAAACACATTTTTAAAGTTAATGTCAGATAAAATTATAGCTGTCACTGTAAAGAAGAAAAAGAGATTAATTGAGACTTAAAGTGGAATTAAAATGCGTTTCCAAAACTGTCTGTATGCTAGTATTCCGTCGCTTTCGAGGAACTCGAACTTTATATGATTGGTGACACCCGTCCTAGTTTTAGCAAGCCTATAAAATAGAAGCGGCAAGCAAATAAACTGATGGTCGTATGCGCAGTATAAGCACGAGCATGTCCCTGGGGCCGGCGCCGACGCCGGTGAAGCCCCCCGCGCCCAGTCCGCCGCATCTGCTGCTGCATCACACGCACCATCCGCGGACGCCAAACAATACAGGTTCGTATACTACACTATTGCATACTATATATGTTATTCTACACTATTTTACAAAATATTACCTGTTACGGATTGTGGGAATTGTGATTGGAAAAATTGGTGTAATGTAAGAGAAGATAGGGCGTAAAAAATGAAAGTGAACGACAGGCAAAAAATATGACATATATACATAGTCAATTAAAATATATAGAGATAGAGATATATATATATAGGTACATTTATACTTTTCATAAAAACCAAGCTCTGCTGTAGAGCAAGTTTTACCTGCCAAAAGTACGCAATGTCCCTGAATGCTCGATAACATGGATATTGTCGTGCATAGTATCTTTGATACAAAATTAAATTTAAAACAATGGCTTCCCGGACTACTCTTAGCCTAAATTCAGTTCCAGAATTGTTAATAAAATGATCGTGCCTTAAAATATTTGGTTCAATCAATTGAAAATACAAAATCGCATTGTAAATGTTATGTGAAAAGTTCAAATTACGAAAGTAACATAATAATGGCGCCATAAACGAAAAATACTATGTAACAAAACGACAACGTACACACGTTGTTTACAAAATAAACAAGTGTTATTGGATGAATGGGAGTGCGTTGGCTCGGGGCCAGTGGGCGGCCGGCCAGCGCCAGTCGCCGGGCGCGGGCCGAGCCGACCTGTCCCCACCCTCGCCGACCGAAATTTAAAAAAACAACAATGACCCCCCATTTCAATAACGGATAGATAATGGACAATGGTAAAGTGATATTCAGTGCATGTGGTTTGCCCAGTGTGTTCATATATCTGCGCAGTGGTATGTTACAAACTGCGTAGTTCTTTGTTTGTGAAGTTCAATGTTAGTTATATAATGTTTAGGGAAGTGTTATAATTGTCGTGTCTATTTGTGTTTATGATGTGAGGAGGTGATTTATTTACATATAGTTGTCAATGCTACGCTGTGGTAACAGGTGATCGCTTGCTTTTTTGACCCCTCTTTTAGCAAAAAGAAGATAAAAGTAGACTTGTTAGTAAACTGTGATATACTAGGGCTGGAGTCGCATATGATATTTGTTTGTTTTTCATATTATGTCCAAAAAAATTCAAAATTCGAAACTTTTATTCAGAGAATAGGTTTTCACAAACACGTTCTCTTGTCAGAGTATACAGTTGGAATAAATGATTTGTATAAATTAATCTACTCTATATAATTACTACCATTTCGGAAACAAAAGCAATGATTATTGAGCGCCTTGTAACGAATAGAAAGTTTTCCGATAGTTTGTCTGATATGGAATAAATTCAAGATAGGATTTGTGTATCCCAACAAGCATAAATTCAAGATAGGATTTGCTACACAACAAATTTTAAAATGTATATTTTTCTTTTGGATGACATAAAATGTCTGGCCAGACTTGTTTACATTATGCTTGACTATAACATAATTTTTGGCATCCTTTAATATCGCATGGTATAGATGTTGTATATTTAACATCCATATTACGGATTTGGCGACGGAATCAAGTTGCATTTGAGATCAAGTAATTTTATACTAATTTTAAGAAAAGCTTATTTTTATTTCAATAATATAGGAATTGGTTTATTTATACAAATCGAATGTTATTTTTACACTTCGAATAGAGAAAGTGCATGTGGCCTAGTCTCTGAATAAATGCTGTCATCTTATCATATCTAATTATATTTCTAATAAAATCACGACTTACAGCACAGATTTCAAATTACATGTTTTTTAAAATAATTATTTTCTACCAATTGTTTTATTTTAATAACACGCACAATTTAAACGTTGAAAAACACGATTTCAACTTATTTGATTACCAAAAGGACAGTCATAAACGAAGTATAGATCAAGTCTAAATAAAATCTCGCAGAATGACGCAAAAAATTACCATGTGCTTCCTTTGTCAGATTAGTCTGAACTGGTCGTGGATGCACCGCGGTCAATGACACCGCTGACTCATACCCACGTGTTCACTACGAACGTACGAACACAGCTGATTAATTGATTGTGATTATTACATAATTCAATGTTACGACCTATACTAAACGTTTTTAAGTATTGGATTTATTTTTAATTAAAATTTAACATTTATTTTGTGAGTAAACATTTACAGATTATTTCTGTACCTAATTATTTTAAATTTAGATGAAACCATTAACATTTAAATTTAGATAAAAAATAAATTTTAGCACACTTTAACAGACATAAAAGGATTTATGTAATAGTAAAATGGACAAATTCATAAAAAAATTATTCAATCTTAAATTTACGTTAAGAATATTTTACCATACTCATTAATGCGGGTTGCAGACCAAGAGCTAAGTGAAGTTAGTTTCGAGTTAGTTTAATATACATTACTCGTTGTAGTCTGCACCCAAGCTTGAAAAATCATATCAGCTAGGCAGACTCAGCTGAACTAAGGTAGCAATGACTTAGTTTAGCTCTTGGTCTGCAACCCGCATAAACGTCGGAAATTATGTTTTATTTAGTGTCAAACGGGGGTATGTTAAACCTGCCCATGTACGCATCTATTGTCTTGGTATGTGGCGAGAGCCTAATATTCTGCATCTGTTTAGTTCAAACATCATTCATAATCTTATTTCACAAGTTTGTAGTTAAAGTAATAGGTACAATTTTGGTAACATCTAGTAAATTTTTATCTATAAAAATTAAAATTCTAATGAAAAGTAAAGAATTTATTTTATTCCTTTGCAGAGATAGTGGAGAATGGCCCCGTGTCGATCGCGCCCACGCACACGAATACGCATATACCGGTTTCCACGCAGGCGCCGCCAGTAAGTTCCAAACTCAATGAAGTAAATATTAGCTGTACATTTTGCAGTATGCACACGAGTTCAGCTTGCATTTTGTCCTGTACAAATGAAAAATAATCATGATAAACCATAAACTTATCGTATGTATATAATAATTATAAACCATGAACTTATATGTTTATAACTTTCGTAAAAAAAAACCCATCTCATTGCTTAATCAACTGAAGCAATATGATTTAAAACGTTATGGTGAAATATATATAATACATAATAATCTGATATTAACTATAACATAAGTATATACTTATAGCTTAACTGATCAGGTAGCCAGCATCGTATGAATTGTATAACATTTATTAACCTGAATACGTGATTTGAATCTGTTATTCATTTCAGACGTCGAAAAGTTCGTCGGTGCCGCTGATCGTCCCTTCAAATCCCACGGCAGTTAACGACGCGGCGCCCGAACCCGTGGCCGTGAACGGGCCGACGCAGCCCGCGCCGCACCACACGCCGCAGCACGTCGTCAACAAGTCAGTGTACTCAAATATGTTTATTGCTTTCTTAAACACAATCACCATTACACAATTACAAAACGGCCGAGGATGTTAGATACTGCAATAGAAGGGATCGCATTCTCACATGTATTTTGTGTTTATTTTAAGTTATTTAACATTTTTAATGCTTAATTCCATCAATTTTTAATTATATCAAACTCATATGAGCCTTGTCGGCTGTTAATCCACCAATGCAATGTTGATAAGTTTGTGTGTGTTGCAGCGGTAGAGTGAGTTCGCCGCCTCGCACGCCGTCGCTGCCGCGCACGAATGCGGGCGGAGCGAGCGAGGCGCGCGCGGCAAGCGTCGCGAGCACGGCGAGCACGAACGCCGCGAACGCGCTCAGTAACGCACTCGGCAACGCGCTCGGCAACGCGCTCGGCAACGCGCTTGATAACGCACTTGAAAACGCGCTTGGCAACGCGCTCGGCACCGCCTCGCTCAAGAGCATGGCGCAGGAAGCCGTGCAACGCGCGGGACTCGACGCTATGCAGCAACAACAGGTCCACCTCCTTATGATGATGCTATTTTTTTTTATGTTATGCTACAAGCAAACAATCAAGCAAGCCACTTCATGGAACGTTATTACCGGCACTACCAATGCGTTGCTACAAGGAAGAGAATAGGGAGAGAAGGGGAACTAGTGGATCACACTCGCCGAATGAAACACATTTCTTAAATGCTAAACATGTTTGTTGGTCAAAACAAAAAAAAAAACATAGCAATTGAACCATATTATTTTACAGCCAAACGTACGAAGAGGAACGTCCTTAGCGACAGCGCACATCCCCCCATTATTAGGCGTCGCGCCTCTTGGGCCTCTACCACTCAATTCCGTGAGTATAACCTGTACCTAGGTAGTTAGTACGTATAGTAGCTATTTTGTTCTAAAAGATATCATAATTTGTTCAAAATAGCCGAGATAATTCTTTGACCGAAGTCCAAGTCACCCGCATAAAATCGAAAGCCACTTTACAGTCGACAAACGAAATCAGTATGCAGGGGTAAAGAATTTAAACGAAGTTTTTTTATGGTAATAATGTAACCATAGAAAGTAACTCCTTTCATGCTTTATTTAGAAAATTATCATATCTAAGGCCTTTTTCATTTGTTGACTGTACAATTAAAATGCTTTTAAAATACACCATAGTTAACATCATTTCGTTGTTCTCCAGATACGATTTCTGAATAATTATTTTAGTTGTTACATTTGCAATTCCAGGAGCACCAGTTACAGTTCCAGATGATGGAGGCGTCGTTCTACCACATGCCGCATCCGTCCGACTCGGAGCGGACGCGCGTCTACCTGCCGAGGAACATTTGCCAGACGCCCATATACTATAACCAGGTACGTCTACGACCCTGTACACTTGTACGCGGTACGTTGTGCTCTTTGTGTGTTAGACCTCACTTGCTCAGACTGCAACTCCGCGATGGATAAATCAAACGCGGCGAAAATATGACAATACAGAAGACACAGCAGTGGGAATTTGTGGTGGATTCGTTTTGGGATGAATGTGAAAATAGGATTATTTTCTGGTATATACCCCACCAGGATTGGATCTAAAGTTGACTTACTGCTACATCATTTTCTCCAAAGAGCCAACATCATACCATTTTTTTTCCCGCACGCCAACAGTCTAATGTACCCTTCCTAGCCTTGGTTCTAAACAGTGTTAAAGAAACATAACATATTTTTTAATTACTTCTATTTTTAAGTTACTACTATTTGTGTAATAAAGAATAATGTATTGTATTGTTACATTTTTTTTTATAATGGCAATTTTTATGCTGGTCTCACAACATCTAAATTTTTCTATTACATTACACTCTTCTGTACCTATTGTCTAAATAATTTAAATACAGTCCGCTAATAAAATTACAAAGCATTGTTTTTATTTATACAAACAGTGATAAATAATTATAATACACGTTCCAGGTGCTCCTCCCGCACTCCGACTCAGTGGAGTTCTTCCAGCGGCTGTCGACGGAGACGCTGTTCTTCGTGTTCTACTACATGGAGGGCACGAAGGCGCAGTACCTGGCCGCCAAGGCGCTCAAGAAGCAGAGCTGGCGATTCCACACCAAGTACATGATGTGGTTCCAGAGGCACGAGGAGCCTAAAGTTATCAATGAGGAATATGAACAGGTCAGTTTCGAAGACCCCTCTGGTCGCTGTCTAAGTACTTTTAGGCCGCCTTTACACTGCAAATTCTCTACATTCTTCTATTCTATACCACTCAGGCAGGCAAAAATGATTTATAAAAGTTGGCCCAGCCGTTTGGCAATTCATTGACATACACATGTAATGTATCCGTACTTGACGTTTCCAGGGCACATACATCTATTTCGACTACGAGAAGTGGGGCCAGCGCAAGAAGGAAGGCTTCACGTTCGAGTACAAGTACTTAGAGGACCGCGACCTGAACTGAGCGTTGGCGACCGGACGCTACTTCATTCCGTTGTACGACAGTATTGGTGTGCGTGCAGGACGCGATTCTGGCAGTTTTTATTATTGTATAGATGAGTTTTAACGAATTAGCACGTGAACGATTACGCGAAAGATATCATGTGATGCAGTACGATTAGTGTCGGCCATGTCGGCCGTTGTTATAAAACCAATGTGATATTGATGTAGGGCCGGCGCGGCCCCCGGCCCGAGCTAGTCCTGCAGCGGGTGCGCCGGCCACTTTGTTTTAACTGTATAGTGAGCATTCGGAATAGTGGGAAATTATTTTAAGAGTGGCGCCCGCAGCCCGAGCCGAGCCTCATGCCGAGCATACACTTTTTCACCTCCGGCCGAAGGACATACCGACGTGTTGTATGTACATTTACTTTTATTTAGTGCATTTTTGAACAAAAACAAATTATGTAAACGCATGTATGTAGATCACTGCCACGCTTGTATTATATTCGGGTAACTAGATTTACGATCGGTATAAATTGTACTTATTTATTTGTGATAAATGATTAACGTAACACGAGTTGCTCGCCGCGGGGTGAAAGAGTATATCGTCGCGGCGGACTGCGCAACAGAATACTGCCAGACGGCGATGCCTTCGTTGTACAATGACCCGTGACACCAAATACGTTTTCCATTTGTGCGACCATAGTGTAAAGTGATAATAGTAAACGAATCCGAACTGCACACGTGCTCTCGCGGGCCGCAGATCTCGTTTATTCCGTGCGTCAGGTTGATAGTTTTCACTTTTGTAAAAAGTCTATCGTGAGAGCGGATGAAATATGGTAAATAATAATTTAAAAAATTATCTGTACAGTTCTATTTGTATAGAAATAATAAATAATGATTAAAAAAAATTAAAAGGATGTTGTGATTTCTTCTACGCTTAGTTTTAAGTGCGTCGTGTCGCCGCCAGCATTTCGCCTTTTTTATTTATTTTTTTATTGAATCGAATGACTGTTTACTTTGTAGAATAAACATAAGGAAGCAATTTAACGTTTTGTTTGTTTGTTCCGCTACCGATTTATTTTTAGATTATGTACTTTTATTGCTTATCCTATTAATTTATTAGCGGCATATTTACTTTTATTATTCATATATTTGATATAAAACCTTACTTTGCTTAACACACAATAAGACCGCTGTGTAAGCGGACTAGTACACTATACAATTCCAGTGTCGCTTCCACAAAGATTCAATCGGAAAGAACTCAATATATATATTTTTTATTACTGTTTGCAGAAGACTACTGATTCGGTACAGAAAAAAAACGATACCGACCAACACAGGAAGTAGAAACTGATTGTTTTCCTTGGTATATATACATGTATACCTGTGGTTTTCCCTCTTCAAAGAAAATTTATTTAAAAATAGATTTAGCATAACAGTTAAAATGAAACAAGCATATTACATAAAAGTAATTTATTATTTCTTCTTCTTTTTCCCGGCGTATTTTGGCTTGCCCTTGAGCCGACGCCGCACACCGGCCGCCTCCTCCGTATCATCGTCCGAGTCAGCGCCGCGCTTCTTGCCTTTCGTCGTCTTCTTGTCTGTTAGCTCTTTCATTTCCTGCGAAAAAAAAATAAAGAGTACATCTCAGGGGAAACTATGACTACAATAAACAAATGAAAGAAGTATACAGGTAGATCCAAGTTTTCTATTGTACTGTATGAAAGGATTTGCTACCTACTTGTAATCATACCCCCTGTGAAAGTGACAAAACATTGTACTATACATGCATTACACACCAGTAAAGGGGCTAATGTACAGTCAGCCAATGTAAGAGAGCAGGGCCGGTAAATTTATAATTCAAATTTTCTAAACATTGCGTCAAGGTATTTACGTGTTTTTTTTTTATGTGTAGTATTCATATTGTAAATTTTCATAACGATGCTTACATTATTAGCGTCAAAATCTTTGTTCTTAGTTTTCTACCGGTCACTTCTTTAATTAGTTGGCTGTACTATGTCTTGTAAGCACTGAAGGGTCGGCAATGCGCCCCCTTGTTGCAAGCGTCTATAGGCTACGGTGACTGCTTACCATGTATACTTGTTTGCCACCTTAGTGGTAAAAAAAAACTTACAATGTTAGAGAGCCGCTGCGCTTCGGCGACTCGCTCCTGCAGCACCATGACCTCGCTCTCGTCGGCGGCGTACTGCGGCAGTTGCTTGCCGATCAGCTGCTCAATGCGTTGGTACAGTTCCACGTCGTACTATGAACAGAAAATAGAGATCTGATGAGAAAAAGTCCATAATTCTATTACAGGTAAGTTTGGTATGCTATGCTCTAAAAATCGGGTATTAGTCCTCAGACACTAAAAATAGATAAGTATTCCTTATAACATAGTCAACTAGCTGTTACCTGTGGCTTCGCTCCAGAGGATCTGCCATACTTTTTTTTCTCGGATAAATATCTTAACTCTCTTAACTAAAATCGTAACGTAGCCACTCTCTGAATCTATCCCCAAAAAAAATGTAAATCCGTTCGTTACTTTCGACGTGAAAGAAGTACAAACACTTTCGCATATATTATTTTATAATAATAGTATCGATAGAAGACAAGATCGTAAGTTTTCAACCAACCTGCGAGACAAAGGTAATGGCTTTTCCAGAACGGCCAGCGCGAGCGGTGCGCCCCACGCGATGTATGTAGTCCTTGCTGTGCAGCGGGATATCCAGGTTTATGACAACATCCACATGGGGGATGTCTAGACCTCTGTAAATAAATGTCTGGAGTTTAGATAAAATTCAGATAAAGTTGATTTTTGCCTCCAAAATATAAGAATTTAGTTGGTCAACTTCAAGCTGCAACTGGGCCTGTCTACGAAATTTCACCATGCGTTTTTTTTCGCAAATTTTGTAACACTACGTCTTATGAACGATTATGGATACTTCCATAAGACATACTGATTTGATACTACACACAACATCCGCGCGGAAATATGTCGCTGTGCCCTTATTCTTCAGATTCTGAACTAGATTTTTATTGCAAAACATTCTCCTAGTAGCGCATACTGACCTGGAAGCCACATCAGTACAAATGAGTACAGATCTACTCTTATTCTTGAACTTGTTAAGTGCAGCAAGGCGTTTGTTCTGCGACATTTGCCCGTGAAGAGGCACAGCAGGCAAACCCAGGTTCCGGAGTAATAGTGCACAACGTAGTGCGTTTGCGCATGTTGCCACGAACACGATAAAAGAGTTTCCTGACATCTCATTCAGAATGTGCACCAAGTATACGTCCTGAAAATAAATAAATAACTGATTTTAGGGGCAGACATTTTTTGGGGTAATTCAGCGACTGACACCACGAAGGATTGGAACCATGGTGTCAATCGCGGAAGGACTCTTTTTGAATCGAATGATTGACACCATGGTGTCAATCGAGTAACATATAATTGGGACGTAGTCGATTGACACCATGATGTCAATCACGGCAGGCGTTTTTTGACTTGCTTGATTGGAACCACGATTTTTTGTTTATTTTAATAATGGGTTTTTTGTACAGTCGGATAGAAAATACTTATTGAAATGGAACAAATTATTGGTATAGGTAAAATATTAATATTATTAAATTATGTACAATAAATTTTGAGATTCATATTTACCAAAATGATTAAATATTATTCAAAAAAATTAAGTCATTTATAGTCAATCAGGGGAAATAATCCGTGAAGTTTTGACACAGTTTTTACCTACGTGATCTGAACACCAATTTTCCAACCGTTTCCTTAAAACAAATTTTGTAATATCGGAATTTCCGTACGAAAAAATAGAGTGAGACGAAAGATGTAATGAGGTTGCCCTTAAGTGAATAAGAGACAATATCATTATTGCCATTTCCACCAATTTAACTTGACAAATAACAATATTTTGATTACTTACTGTCATTATCGATGAAATATGATTCAGTCCGCTTTGTAGTTAAAATTTTTGCTGTTTCTCCGAAATCACGAACAGAATAGTATGATATTATGAAATAATTTGTTTGAATGTTCTCAATTTTTAAAAAACTATTTGACACACTTGACGGATGTGCCAAAAAAATAAATAAATCAAAAGCACCAAAGAGTATTGATATCAACTTTGAAGAAAATTACCCACACAATACCTTACTTTCGACAATTTTAATAAAATACGAAGACGTCTTTCATCAATCTTCTTAAAGAATTTTTATGCATTTGAAGTAGATGGTGTCAATCAGTCAATTCAAAAAGAAGCCTTCTCGCTGAATTGCCCATTTTTTGTGATTCTATCTTGTTTTTTTATAGCTAACATAAAAAATGTCCTTGGTTTAGCTATCGAGGTTCTCCAACGACTCTTTTCTATTGCCAGTTTAATGGGCAAAGGGTTCTGAAGCACAGAATAGGAGAAATTTTTACCCATCCAAATACTGGGATTCTTGTTGCTTAACAACAATTAAGAACAATACATTATTGGCACGTACATGCCATCAAGCTCCACAAACATCATAAAGATATAAAAATGTTAATATACCTTATATTTTACAGGTATGAAGATATAGTACTGCTGAAGTTTGTCAACTGTCTGGTACTTTGTAGAGACTTCCACCTTGACGGGATCCTGCAGGGAGGCCCGCTGTAACTTTTGCACCTTCTTAGTCATTGTCGCAGAGAAGAGGTATGTACGACGCTCCCTCGGGATGACGCGTAAGATTTTATCTACTTCCACTTCGAAATCCATGTTCAAAATGCGATCTGCTTCATCCATTACCTTTAATTATTTTTTTTTATAATAATGAAAGATATGGTAATAAAATTGTGTTTATTTTCTTCATTTATGAATTTAAATTATTGAAAATAATACATATGTTGTATGGCAAGCAAAAAGGACCTTAGGTCTTTTATATGGACAGAGTTTCTTTGGGCATTTTTTCATGTCAAAAGTAATTCTGAAATGCTGGTAGATTATTCTAGAGTAGAAAGACATGTCTATGCCCATAGGATAAATAAATTTTTACTTTGGCTTTATTTTTTATAGAACAGTCTTTACCATACAATTTTAGTTATAAAAAATTATGTTACACTGGGTTATGTCATCTCAGTCCTGTGTGTGTGAATTTGCCAATAATAAAAACCTTGATAACTTACCAAGAATTTAAGTGCTTTTAGATTGAATCCTTTAGTGTTCTCCAGATGGTCTACCAGTCTGCCAGGAGTGGCAATGATGATGTGGGGTTTTTTAGACAGTGTAAGAGATTGTGCGACCATATCCATACCTCCAACTATTACTGCACATTTTACACCTATACTTGCACCTAGAAAAGAAAAAATATTTAAAGAATGATTTTAAGTTATGTAACATCTTTATGAAACAGTAATTTGTTTTCTGTCACATAAGGTTTTTAGAGTTAACGTCTTTCGTTCTTCAAGTTAACATCTTTTCTTGTAAAACATTGTAACAGGATTTTCTTTTTTTTTATGTCACACAACAGATAAACAAGCAGTTGAACCACCAATCTCCAGAAATTGCTTGTTTTGTCTAGAAGTTATACATAATACAAATCAAAACTAAGTATTGATACTAACCAAGTGCTTCAAACTGTTCCGATATCTGGAAAGCCAGCTCTCTTGTAGGTGTGAGTACAAGAGCGAAGTATCTTTGAGGATTCTCAAGTAGTGCTTGCAGTATCGGTAAAGCGAATGCTCCTGTTTTCCCTGATCCCGTCTCAGCAAGTCCTATAATATCTTTTCCTTGCAATGCAACCGGAATGGCCTCCTTTTGAATTTTTGAAGGAGTTTTCCATTTTAACTCTTGACATGCTTCACATAAGACGTCAACAACACCCTACAAGAAACCAGAATATAAATCATCTTAGTAATTTATTATAAAAATAAGGTCGGTGGAAAATAGGTTATGTGGTGGAGGTCCAACCAATGTTACAAGACTGCTTAACACCTAAGGGACTCTCTAATTCATTTACCTCTAAGGACATGCATAACAACACTTTAGATACATTCTCCCGGACCAACATTGAACAAAAATCGCACATAACCTAAAAACTTTACATACTCTCAAAACAAATCTCTATCAATAGGTAGGTATTTATTTTTAATATAACTTTAAGCATATGTTTCCTTTGTTATAAATATAGGTAATTGTTTATATAGCTTACCAAATCTTTGAAAGTCACGGTTTCAATTTCTTTCTCGACTGTTTCTTTTTCCACTTCCGAAGCTTTTTCTGAAGTTGGAGTTTCATCTTCACTTTCGCTGCCGCTTTTATCGTCAGCTATCATATTTAAAATGTTAAATTGAAATCCAAATCAGTTAATATTAGCAGGATACATGTGAAATGCAGTAAAGTAAAATTGCACTACATATGACAAGAACAAGAATCCACAAAACAACACGCGAACTACGCCAAAGTCAAGTCACAACTGTCTGTCACTTGTGTGTGTTAAGGTGTTAATTAAATGCAAAATGTCAATGTTACTTCTACTTCTTTATTTTGTTTGACACCATCGTATGTAATTCTTGTAATTTTATTTGACATGAATAACAGAAACAGAACAGATTTTTTTAAGTTACATTTTTCATTTTCATGGGGCCTCCACACGCTCGCTGTTCGCCACAAACACCAAACACCGAACACCATATTATGCCAAACACCGATCACAATCACCAAACACAAACGCGGTAGGTATCCACACGCTTGGCGAACGTGCCAGTCTGTCTATGCCGGTTTAGCAAACATGGCGGACGACGAACTTGTGGTGGCAGCGATCACTTTTGGCATGACTTATTTTAATTTTAAAAAAAGGAAAGTGAAATTAAACGAAAAAGAAGGATAGGCCGGCCGGATATCGAGGGGTCGTGGGCCTCGTGGGTTCGAATCCAACCTAGGGGTGAAATTTTTCTTTCAAAAAATCAATTTCAAAATATGAACGACTAGTTGTCTAAAAACTTCTGTGGAAAAAAGCTCAAAAAAAAAGAAAAAAATTCTGAAACAATAAATAAAATTATTCTTAATTTAATAAAAAACTAGGATTAGATACCCTATTATATAAAATTAAATAAATATAATAATAATCAGAAAAAGATAGAGAGAGAAAGCTTTGTTTCCTACAAAGCTTTCGTTTGGCAATTACTACTGATTGACTGCTTCACAAGCGTGTGGATACATCCCAAACATGTTCGTCGAACACCCTTTGATTTATGCACAAAAACCGACACCGACGCCGAACACTGGCAAACACAAACAAAAACAGACAAATAGCTGTCCACACGTTCGTGTTTGCTGTTTGTGTTCGCTGTTCGCCGTTGTTTGCCGAGCGTGTGGATACGCCATCAAGTGACATTGTAGTTTGTTGTTGTATTGCAGCATCACATTTGCAAAATAATCGACGATGTCCAGTTTACTTGAAAATGGCCAAAGTAATCACATGAGTCTACTGAGGTAGCCAAAAGAAAATAAGTAGAAGTGAAAGCGGTCGTGAAATTTGGGCGTCATGTCATGTCATGGGATTTTGGCGCCAACTACAATAGCGTCCACTTGGGCTCGTGATTAGAAATTTAATTTTTGTGTGTTTCTGCGTTTGATTCATAGTATTGATAGTGTAATGTGAAGCAAACATTGGTTATAGTACATATTGATTGAAGTTTGTGATCAGGAACCTATTAAAAGTGCGTTATCGTGTTGACTTCAAAATCCGTATTTTCTGAAGAAATTTTGCTATCATCTTTCTTCGGGGCGTCTTGACTCAGAGACTGTATACTGAGTCAAGAATGTCAGGATAGCATGAACTCGCTGCTTTGAATTACTTATAAATTTACTTATGACTTGGCTGTATGGGCTCAAAGCCCTTTGCCTGCCCTAGAGCGAAGAAAAAAAAAAAAAAATGTCATGTCATGTCATGTCATGTCATTTTTGGAGAATTTATTTTGTTTTGACTGCGAGTGTCTGAGAGTAGAGGTTATTATATTGTTTTCATTCCACAAAACTATTTATTTCAGTTGAAATATGGCTAAGCATCATCCAGATCTTATTTTCTGTAGGAAACAGCCAGGTGTCGGTAAGTTACTATTGTATTAAACCTTAAAATTCGTAGTGACCATTGATTTGGTATAATTTTTTTGGTTATAGTTTGTCTTTTTTCCTAAACTTAAGTTTTTTTGCAGCTATCGGGCGTTTATGTGAGAAATGTGACGGTAAATGCGTGATATGTGATTCGTACGTGCGACCATGCACATTGGTACGTATTTGCGATGAGTGTAACTATGGTTCTTACCAAGGGAGATGTGTCATCTGTGGTGGACCCGGCGTCTCTGACGCATATTACTGCAAGGAATGCACTATCCAAGAGAAAGACGTAAGTTTTCGTACACTTTGTAGTCAAACTCTATCATTCCCATTTTTTTGTTATTTATGCATCTCGACATTATATTATGTTGCTGCTACCAGTGTGTTTTACACATTAGGAGATTAGTTTAATAAATGCTAAAGCATTGCATGATGTTATGAAAATTTTAAAAGTTAACACTTGGTATTGTTTTTAGTGATATTTGACTGTATCAACCTATTAGATCTTGAAGTGTAGATTACATATTTCTCTAATTTACAAGTTAGGTAATTTAGAAAATTAAAAGTTGTAAAATTTTTATATTTATTAATTTAAGAGAGGTAGGGCACAGTGGATAATCCGCTCAAATCGGAGCAGCCCGTCTGGGGAAGGACCTCCACCTTACAGAAGATCATAGCCAAATAGCATTGGTCTCGGCCATGTTGTGTTCCTACGGTGAGTAAGGTCTCCAGAGCTCCACTTGGGGGGGGGGGGGTTGGAAGGGTTGGCAACGCGTGAGTGATACCCCCTGTATTGCTTACGTCTATAGGCTACGGTGACAGCTTACCATCAGGCCGACTGTATGCTTGTTAGCCACCTGTGTAGTATAAAAAATAAAATTGCAAGACAGCAATAAAATTTACCAAAACAGTTTTACTGCATACGAGCATGTCTCCAAAACATATTTATTTATGGAACAAAATAAATATTAATAAAAATCTTTTGTTCCAGAGAGATGGATGTCCGAAGATTGTGAACTTAGGTAGTTCCAAAACAGATCTATTCTACGAGAGAAAGAAATATGGATTTAGAAGACACTAGCAGTAGGTTCAAATTAGGTTTAAATTTTAATATTAAATGTGTGGACCTTGGGTATGGATGCGGTGGTCATATGACCAGTTTCAACCACTTTATTTCGATGTGTAACTTCTTTCAGAAATTATGTTAAAATCTCAATTAAAGCTAACATAATAATCTTAAATTTTTACTATGTATTAATACATAATAGCACTTGTTCCTCGTTGTGTACTCATATAAAAGTGACACAGCCATGCGCCGAGTTTAGAGTGAAATCATTCATTTATAAACGTTGGACATACAAAATAAAACAGACACTCCCGACATTGTGTACCATCTGTTGTGTTTTAGGCATTAGATGGATTGATTCTTTTTTTTACAAAACTTAAAATGTTAAATCTTTTTTTCTAGTATTAAACTGTCCTGTTAAATGTACTCTGTATGTGTTACCCAAATAAAAAACTATGTTGTATTGCACCCAATTTATTTATATCTAAAGGAATTCCAGTGATACATCTATACAAATAACTATGTAAGCAGAATATTTACAGACATTAAAACTTTCTTAAATAAATAGTTCTCTTTTATTTTACATAATTTATTAATAATTGCACATCTATTTTGCAATTTGCTATTGACAAACACATTATTGTCACAAGTTACGACTACTAAACTAGAACAAATTCTACGTTATTACACATTATTATCGCGTTGTTTCAAAAGTACCAAAAATTGATTCTGTTTTTTTTTACTAGTCATTTATGGTCCACTGCTGGGCAAAAGCCTCTCCTCTTTTTCTCCAACTATCCCACTCCGCTGTTTCTTCCCATTAACTACCAAATTCCGTCAGTTCGTCAGTCATCTCTTTCTTGGTCTCTTAGCCTTTGTCCAGGTGATTCTTGATATTTAATCAAATTAATTTTCGGAGGACTTTTACAATTGGTGCTTCATTTCAATAATTGTAATTTAGGACTGTATCTAGTGCCTAAAAACCTAAATATTGGTTTCAGTGTGATACGTACTCCGCATGCGGATGTCTGTGTGTGACGTACAGTGCAATGTCAAGCTATCCGATCCGGTAAGCAGACCGCGCCTGCAACCCTCGTCAAACTGAACCCGGATTAAGATTAAACTCCATTGACTAGTCCACAAGGTACAACATGCCGCTTGGCCGCCGTACGATAGCCGTACGGCCACCGCGCGGTTGCCGTACGATATCCGCGCGTTTTCCGTACGATCGCCATGTGTACATTGTGGACTAGATAAAGTTTAATTTGACATGAACAAAAGTTTTGGCGCCGTCAACGCGGACGTTTTCGCGTCGTGTAAACGAATCCTTGTTCGGTTAGTTGTTAGGTAGGTATTAGCTAGTAATTAGATTCAACTAGCTCCCCCTCTGCTGCTCGGCGTGGTGGCAGCAGGGTTGGTCCAGATGTTGGCTTCGTGTGAGCCGCTGTCCGTGTACGCCGGCCGAGCTGGTATTATCGGCGATCTGATACAAACACTGCAAATTAAATTAAAATATCTTTATACTTGGAAGTGAAGCTCCTCAATTCTAAACCTTATTACAATGAAAATTATATTCTATACTATCACATGCTATAATTACTTATTTCCCAATGTGTAAATTGATTTCGGAGAACCCTATAAGTAGGTACCTACAATATAGTCAAAATTGTCTCATAAGTATATCTTCCTTTGTGATTTAGCTCTAATTTTCCTAATTTTACATAAGTATTACAGATTATCTAAATATAAATTTATTAAACAAAACGCGTTAAGATTACATTTATGTTAAGAAAATTAATGCATCCATCTAATAGATTAGAAATTGCTTGGCATCTGCAGCTAGTCACTCGTGTTTAAGTGCATTTCATTATTTTTTTAAATTATACCTGTTTGAGCAGTATTTTTATGTCTAGTCTTCGACGTCATTTCTGTACATTTCATACATTGAAAGCAAAGGCTGCCGATATATAAACTCTGTTTCTTTTAACTTGACCAATGTAGTAAACAATCTTAGCACGTCTTTTTAACGAAAATAGGCAATTAAAATTATTATTTACACCCAAACAGTAATAATATAGTTAGAAATGGCATTTAACACAACACTCTTATTATTCTGGCGATTTATGGATTTTACACATGGATATTTGAATAAAAAGACACTATAAGATTGTTTACTACATTGGTCAAGTTAAAAGAAACAGGCTTTACGTGACTTTACACGGATTGGGCGGGAAGTTAAATATCGTTCCATACAAAATGTATATGAATATGCATAAGTTACACCTACGTACGGGAACGGGACGAGAACGTGGCCGTTTAGAACAAGACAGTCGCATCTCCGTCCCGTCCCGAGATATTATCCTGTCACATAAATATGCAGAGGCCTTAAATTCGTCACAATCGTGACCAATGTACATCAACTCCCTCTTTTGTGACGAATTTATTTTCTGAAGAATAAAATGTAATAGGTGTAGGTAATTATTGCAGCCATAAAAATTACCTCCAGTAGGGGTTTATAAAAATATGCTCAAACGGATTGTGCATGCATTTTTATTTATATTGATTTAATTATATTCATCAAAGTGTTGCGTGCATGCACCCAGCGGAGTGTCAACTCGGTCACTGACCTCATAATTTTAGTACGTCAGTCCATTCCGAACATTGTCCTAGGAACATCATCAAAAACATTAATGTAACGATTCTTTTTTTGACATAATTTAGTTTCATCCGACAATCCGCAGTAGCAGCGTGGCTGAGTATGCTCTAGGATCCCTTCATTTGAAGGTAGAGTCATATCTTAGCTGTAGAATGACAGCGGTAGTTGATTGATTTCATTGATATAGTTTTAACTATCATTTTTGGAGTTTTGGAGTTACTTTGTTCGTCGGTGAAGATAATATCACCAGAAAACCCTAAAGCTCTACACTTTCGCAGAGTTGACCGAAGTGAAGTGAAGTTAGGCACGTAATTAGGAGAGAAAGGAAGAGTGAAGAAGAAGTACGAAGAATCCACCAACACTCGCGTCTTCGTTCAACTTCGCGAGAGTGTAGAGCTAGGCATAATATAAATAATACTTATTTGGAAAGATAAGGTGACCTCAAAGGTTTAGTTTCTCGGTTAATTTGTGGAGATCTATCAATTCCAATTTCCTTAGGAAAATATGTAAGACTACGAGAAACGGTTCTACCTCGTGGTCCTATTAATAGGACAAAGTAGGACCACAAAAAACGGGGTAAAAACCTAGTATGATACCAGGATAAGTGACTGCTACTTACGAATTCACATCTTCTAACTTCTTGAGCAATCTCTCGTTTTCTCTGCTTAACAACTCTTGGTCTCTGAGGAGCTGGTCTCTCACTCCAAACAGCTCGGTATTCTCAGTCCTCAAAGCTGAATTTTCATCCATGTGCAGTTGGACTAATTCCACAAGTTCTGTTTGGGGCAACTGATAGAGTTTGTTGGGTTCAATTCGGGTTGGAGTCCTGTTCCGTTGATCTGAAATTATTATATGATTTAAAGATAATTTGCATACGCCAAACCTCCTAGGTAAAATGATTCCAAGATTAATACAAAGACACCAAAAATTCCACTTTCTTCACCCAGGTGAACATGGTGGAATAAACATGTTTCTGTGTAGGTACCAAATAAACAATTTTTCTTTCTTTTTGTTAGTTCATATTGGCGTAGCAGGCAACGCATTAGCATTGGTTCTGCACCTTGTGTTCCTGTCCCATTTACCATCAGGCTCGCTTGCTTGTTTGTCAGCCGTATGATATAAAAAAAAGTTATCATATTTACTGTATGAATCCATATTGTAATCCGTCTGCACGTGTAGCGCCGTCCTCAAGTGCTGGTTCTCCGCCTGAAGAGCCTCCACTTCTCTCTTCAGACTCAATATTAGGGCGTCTCTTGCATCCTAAAATATTATCACGATTATTAATACCTTACTTATTTCACAAACATTTTGTGTACATGAATATGACTGTTTGTCTTGGTCTGGATGTTTTCTAATAGTTGTATGTTTATTAACAGCATAACTAGTACAATCCGCGCCACGAGAGATTAGACCTGATTGATTGCTGACTGCGCAGTAGACGATTTCTAGTAAAATGGTATAGAAGTCGTCTACTGCGCAGGTCACATACGCAACCAATGAAAGGACGGTAACCAGGGAAGACAAGTAAAAACTAAGATTTATGTTAATAATGTAAACATCGTTATGAAACTTCAAAAGTTCTTTTGCTGATAGCCAGCTATTTAACCAATCTAAAACTCACCATCTTGACAATAGGTTTGGACTTGATCTTCTTGGCTCTGGCAGCGTACCTCAGCGTGTTGATTGTTTCACTGAGATTTGATCTCGAAGGTGCTATGCATGCTATCTGTGAACGAGAGTTGACCAAAATTACAAGAAGATACACTGTTTCAAAGGTCGAACTACTTTGGCAAAATAAGTAGGTCCCATTATGGTCTATCAGGTTTAGTTTTTCAGTTCATTTGTTGCCTGATGGCGTTTTAGTGCCGACCAGTAGCTATAAGTTCTTTTTTACTAGTTGTTACCCGCGGCTCCGCCCGCGTGGTCAAGGGAAAATGTTAATAATTTTTCCCATCGGAATCTCTTTATCCTGTGGGATAAAAGTTGCCTTATGTCACTCTCCAGACCTTAAATTATCCTAGTAATCAATAAAAAATTGCCCGAGTGATACCGAAAATTCTGACTAGTATTGAAAGAAGATTATGTAAAATTCTTTACCATCAGCGTAACTCCGTTCCCGGCAAGGCTGTCTGCTAATAATTTGGTCAATTTGCTGTCCCGATACGGTATGTGACCCCTTTTCTTGCCGTCGCTCAACTGTGCTATGCAGTATCCTGTGAATTTTGCCAAGTAATGATATTTTTTTCAAAAATTCACAGAAGGAATTTGTATATCAAGCCTGATACACTCCGCATTTTTTTGATATAGCGTCACCAATCACCGGAATAAAAAATGTTCTTTTTCATAACAGACACTTTTACAGTAATGTATTATTTATGTAATTAATCTACTTTATAAACTACTATAGATCTAAAGCTGTCTTTGTCGGATTGACTAATACTATAATTTTCGCTATCGAATGTAGAACTACCAACTTGTCCTATAAGAAAACTTAGTTTAAGGTAAACCTTACCTAAGACCATGAGACTCCTATTTATATTGTTAGCCTCTTCAAGAGTTTTTCCAGAGCTGTTCGTCTTCTTGGTCATTTCACTTCCAGCCAGATCGACAAAATTGATCTTGCCATGAGTGGAACAGGTGACGTCTCCAGAGGAACGTATGTCCCGACGCACTCTCACACATAATAGTGTGTGTGAGCGGGATGAGTGCGCATTCATGGCATGTGCGCCTACTGCTCGATTTCGCATACCTGGAGAATAGAGAATTCGTGGTTAGACTTATATCATAGCACATATATGCCACCACTACTGATTACCACCACACTATTACCACTTGCAGACTCCTATCGAAATTCCTGACTTCTAAGGATAATAGTGTGAAGTTTGCTCAATAATTCTGATTTCCAACGCTAAATCATTTTTATCAGTTCAAGTTCATGAGATTAAACAAAAAGAAACCCTTGGACTTATTTATATTACCTAGTACCTATGCGTCTTTATCCTCTGCTAACCCATGGTACATACAGTAGAGTTGCGTCCATCACGGTACTTGAACTCCATTCCTCACATAAGGATCAGCAATGCGCGCATGACGTAACTTTTACATAAACGTTATATATAAACGTACGTAACTATGAACAATTGCAACACTAGTGGTAGTGTTGCAATTGTTCATAGTTACGTACGTTTCGCACCATATATTTAAAAAAATATTCGAAAGGAGACACAAATCCCATAACCACTTATGAGATATGTCTCCTGAGAATAGTGGTTGATGATTAATATTGTCGATTAAGAATGGTACCTTCTTCCAACACAGCAAACAGGTCGTCCAACTCCTCGCAGTCGACCATAAACTGATTCTCCACGTAGAAACTCCTGCTTTCCTTAGACCACCTCACCTGAAGGGGTTTTCGCGCTGTGCCGGGGTTCAGAAGATCAATCACCTAAAATCATACACAGTTTAGTAGACCCATATTTAGTACCCTTAGTTACCCTTCTGATTACGACAAATACTAGTATTCCAAAGTCCAAATTATTGACTACCGTCGTTTCTAATGGTAAATCAAAAATGGCAGTTTCTGGTGTCGGGTAAAATTTTAGATTTTGTTAAAATATGTAACATGGAGGTGTTTCCTCTGTAATTTACAAGTAGGTTATAAGGAATTCAAAAAAATAAGAAAAGAAAAAGTAGTAAGGAAACCAAGCGTGAAACCAGCTCTAGATATACTAAAAGTCTAGAATATATCCAAATACCAGCCCTACTATTCTCGTAACAAAAGCAGTTACAATCTCCTGTCAATGTCAAGCGCTGTCTTACAAGAGTTTGAGATGAGAATGAAACTGTTTTTGTTACGATAGTTTCAGAGTCTAGTATGTATCTTTTACACACATGGATGGACTTGGAAGAAAGGTGTTTTTATGATGACCAATTCATGGGGCTATGTAGAGCTGCGTACCTTCTCATTGTATATTTCTAAAAAGGATGCCTTCAATATAAAATGGCAATCCGGTCTGTCCTTGATCAGCTTGAACAGGTACACGAAGGAACGGACCACTAGCCCGTGTTCAGGGGCGTAAGGACTGGCGCCTCGTTCCACCTGTGGAGAAATAATCTAATCATCATCATAATTAGATAAGTTATTACTGTATGTTGTGCCACGCAACACGTCTAAGATTTCTTGCTGATTTCTTTTAGGTTATCTGGAAGAAACACCTTGTATTACCTAAGTTTATTGTATTATTGTTTTGTTTTACTGCAATAAAGTGTTTTGTATTGTATTAAATAACAACCTCCGTGGCGTGATGGAGGAGGAGCACCGTGGCACCCAGGAGGTCCTGGGTTCGAATTCCGGTCGGGTCATGATTAAAAACAAACTTTTTCTGAGTAGCCTGGATGTTTATCTAGTAGATAATATCTACATATGTAATTGTTATAAAATATGGTATCGTTGAATTAGTATCCCATAACACAAGTCTCGAACTTACTTTGGGGCTAGCTTAATCTGTGTGATTTGTCCCTATATATTTATAATTAAAATATCAGCCACAGAAAGTTCACTGCTGGATATAGGCTTATAATTGAATGTGAAAAAATAAATCATAAAGGAGTTCGATAATAACTCTAGTGAATATTTGGGTTTAAAAGATCTAGAGTTCCTCCGTGCTTCGGAGGACACGTTAAGCTGTTGATCCCGACAGTTGTCCATAGGTAACAGTCGTCAAGTCAGTGACTGTTAGGTGACTTGGAAACACTGGCAGCAGCTACCCACAGTTGACACAAATTGCGGGGCGGGAAGCACACGAAAAGACGAAGATCGTTGTGAGCTAAAGGCGACGTAAATAATTCATGTACCCTATTTGAAGTCTAACTGCTTCTGCGTTGAAGATTGAACGTTGAAGACCTTGAAGTTTGGTCCTATTGTCATCAGAAACCACTTTGATTTTATTTATTAATTTACTTTCCAATTACAATGTCGCAAACAACAAAATAATAGTTATTTGACACGAGTTGAAGTCACGCCACAGGGACGTGGTCGATAATACTCATCAGAGCGTTATATAAAACAATAAACAGACCAGACACATTGAATAACGTCAGTGCCGCCATAACTGACCCTGAATTATTCATTAAGTTAATGAAATACATGAATTGTACAAAAATATTTTAAAGTTAATGACAGCCCGGTAGCGCGTGCGACATTTCGGCACAAGAGCACTTGCAGCGAAAATTTGTTTTACTTATAAAAGGTTTTGTCAGTTCTTTACTTCTTTTGATGGTAGACAGGTAGTAGCAGATTTAGAATAATTATTTCAAAACATTTTTAAGTATCGGCGAGATCCCAGAGAAGGGGCCTAGTGTACCTGTCCCTGTGAAGGGGTGGTCTAGTCCTAGTCTTTGAATGAACTATTTATTCAAAGCTATAGACAAATATTTTTTTAGAATTACAATCACATCGCACAATGTATCCTAGCGATATGTGGGTCAAACTATGGGAATCCTGTAAACCACTGTTCAGAAAATTGGGATTACTCATTTTGCCAGGTCCATACATCTTTGAATCAGCATATTTTGTAAAAAGTAATCCGATGCTATTTAAACGAGCACGTGACATTTATATTTATCCCAGAGGACAAAATATTCTTATCAACTTCTTAAAAAAAATTGTTATGCAATGTGTGGTAAAGATTACAACGGTATTCTGACGGATATTCAATCGTTACCGCTAAGACAGTTCGCTTGTTTAATAGAATAAAAAAGTGGCTGCTTGAAAAAAAAATGATATGGCTGAATTTCATAGTCACAATCACCAATCGATTGATATTTGCTGACATAATATTAATTTTTAATTTGGAAATTTATATTCTTCTTTTTTTATTGAATAATTAATGATTATAAATATATTTGCATGTCTTTGTAAGGCAAATGTATTGGAACGTTTTGTGATATGTAACATTTACTGTAACCTACATTTAGCAAAGAAATGAATTCAATTGAATCAGATTTTCTATAACAATAATTATGTTTTGAAAAATCAATACATACATTATAAAGTTATCATCATTAATAAATAACTAAAAGTTATAAAACATTCGTTGTTGTCCAAATCATTAAAGCAACCGTATAGGATACAAATATCACGTGTGCTTGAAAATCAATAGAAATGACCATCAATTTGGGTGGGAATGGTGTTTGCTTTAGCTGTAAGTATTATCTGTGCTATAATACGTTTCCATCCGCTCAAATCAGCAGATAAACGTAATGTCGACAGTACGACAAAATTATGTAATGGTGATAGATTGAAGTTTATCATTGAAAAGGATGGAAAATGTATGGTAACTTGATTTATGATGATCATCTATGGTGAATGAGGAATAGTCACCAAAAATTATGGACCGATTTGAAAAATTCTTTTTTTGGGACAAATCACACAGATTGAGCTAGCCTCAAAGTAAGTTCGAAACTTGTGTTATGGGATACTAACTCAACGATACTATATTTTATAACAAACTAGCTGTACCCGCGGCTTCGCCCGCGCGGATACTGCCTTTCCCGTGGGAATTCTATAAATTGCCGTCTTTTTCCTTGTCAACATCATAAAGAGAACCTCTATACAAAATTTCAGCTTTCTAGGTTGTGCTCCTGCGATAATACACTAAGTTCTATTACTCCCTTTCCCGTGGGAATTCTATAAATTGCCGTCTTTCTATTTGTCAACATCATAAAGGGAACCTCTATTCAAAATTCTAGCTTTTTAGGTTGTGCGCCTGCGATAATACACTTATAGTCCTATTACTCTCTTTTCCGTGGGAATTCTATAAAACCCCATCTTTATCTTTGTCAAAAGAACCTCTATACAAAATTCCAGCTTTCTAGATTGATACATATTTTTTGGGTAACTTGAACCGTTTATGCAGCGCACGCAACGGAAGCCCTAATAATTTTCCCCGTTTTTGCAACATCTTTCACTGATGCCTCGCTCCTATTGGTCACGGTACTGATTGATACACGAATTAGTTAATAAAAGAGATGACAGATACTTTAAAAAAGTAGAAAATAACAAACAAAAGAGGATTTACCCCCAGTCTGACGACTAAATGTCGCTACATAGGTACATTACAGAACGGCGGCGACGCGTGTCGGCAATGTGCCGGTACTGTTGTGTGTGTAGCGGCCTTAACTCGTAAGTTTTTTAACATAACCCTTTTTATTGGTCAATGTCGTACCGATGCCACGGAATTCCACCTTAACGTTCATCAATCATGGCCGAACCATAATTTACAGTTTGTGCAATAAATTCAGTTCGATGTATCGACACTATCTATCATGTTTTCCGTGGTAATTACTGGCTAATGGAGACACTGTTTGTTTTTGAATTTTTACCCACACTGAACATGAAAGCAAATGTCAAATAATAATAAAACGCTATTATGAATTACTAGTGGCTTATAAATGAGATTGGACCGATGCAGTTCTCACAGAATTTCGTTGTGAAATAGAGCGGTGATATGCCGCTGCTGTGTTACGTACGATGAGAGAATATAATATCTATAAGCCCAATACCCGTCCTGCTTAATTCTTCCTGTTTCCTTCCCTTGACTGTCTTTTTACCTACCTCTACAGGTAGGAAACGCATCCAAAATTTGCAGTTTTAAATGGTAATGGACAGCGGTGATTGCTTACCATCAGGTGACCCGCAAGCTCGTTTGTCCTCCTCTGTCATAAAAAAAATACAAACCCGGGCACTTGTGGACACAATTGTCACACCGGACAACCCTATGACACTTGTCTTGTTAATTCTCTACCAAGGCGTAGACAATTAACAAGACAAGTTTCATATAAATTCACTTTGTTTACGTTATTATTATTGAACGCGAATAAAAAAACTAGTAAGCACTCTGGTTACTCACCAACCCTGGTGGTCCTGTCAGGGTATGAGTCTTTCCACTTCCAGTCTGCCCGTAACAGAAGGCGGTACACGAGAATCCCTCTATAGCCATTTCTAGAAGCCTCTTCACTCCAGAATATTCTAGAACGTCCTCCTAAAGATTATCAACATATTTTAAAATCTGTGAAAAACCGTGCTTTTTGTGATAGTCCCGTTTTAATATTGATGCTACGAAAATTCGTAGCACTTCGTAGCAATAATGTGACTGTGTTGATATTAATCGAAAAATCTTTCAAATCATTATGCACTTCTACAATTATTGCATTAGTAAGTCCCAATATCGTCTGTCAATCTATACCGGACGACATTAAATTCCATCTTATTGAAAATAAGCGTAAAAGGTAGATAAATTTTACCGTTTTTCATGCACATGAAAAACCGTCCTTAGGGACGATCGACGGTACAGTTTTCTCAGAAATAAGTATTACCATACTGTTTACTATTACTGTTATACTATTACTACACTAATAGTATAACAGTAATTATGACAGTTTTTTAAATTCCTATGGGAACCGTAAATAGCGTAATTATATGTGACAAGTGCCGACTGAAAGAGAGGTATGTAAACGCATTTGCGATGAAGACACGTATAATCCGCGCCATGAGTCCTGATTGATTGCGCAGTAGATAATTTCTAGCAAAATGGTATAGAAATCGTCTACTGCGCAGGTCGATCACGTGATACGCCAGGCCTTATTTCTCGTGGCGCAGATCGTAAGAAGAAGTAAACATTTGCCCAGCATTGGCACCATACCAACCTGTGTAGCTGCAGGCTCAAAGACCACATTATAGGAGAATATCTTTGGTTTCTGTGTGGGGGTGCCTGTGTTGCAGATCACCTGACCTTTCCCGGGAAATTCCAGCATCTCTCGCTCGCCACATGACCGCTCCTTCTCGTTGAGAGGTCGTATTCTGGTGAATGAAATAAAACGTTACGGTTTGCATTATTATTGTTGCTATGAATGGGGGAATGAAAAATACTGATTCGGCAATTGCTGATCTTTTGCACTGCCCTTTGTCCAGACCAGTTACTTCTAAGAACTTCCAGATGTGCTGGACAGAGAGTTGCTGTCCGGTCTTCCTCATGAGTGGTCCGCAGAAGCAGAGTACGTGCATGGCGTATTTTTCTGTATCCTGGCAGAATCTGCACATCGGTTTGAATACAAAACTCTGATGCAAATAGAAGAAGACACTCACTCACCGAACGAAACGCTGCATTACAAAAATTCACGCGCCGGGCATATTCCGCGAGAGGATGTCACCATGCCGTACATGGTCATCATGTCAGGTAAAGCGCTGACATATTGCGCCAGATTCATTAAAAACTGATAAATGACATCGCCGATCTTTTAAACACGTTTTTTAGCTAGCTTATGGAACGATGATGGAACGGTCTCAATTGCTCTAACTCTACATCAGAATTAACCGCCAAGCATGCATCATAGGAAAAATTGGGTAACAGTTAGAACAGTTTTTTCGAAACAGCTTAAAAGTGTTACATTTTCTTGCTGTTTTACGTTTAAAATAGAAAACGAAAAACTATCTGTCCACGTCACAGATAAAAGAAAGTTGACTGTCGACTGAATGACGCCTAAAATCCTCGATGTGATGACGTTCATAACGTTAAACTACCAAAATGCTGTGACATTAAAAAAAACTATTTTTAGATAGTAAATTAGCCTGTATTAAACTACTTAAATAAGTAATAGCGTTCGTACACAAGTGGCAATTTAATATCTTATTAAAACGTAATTTAACTACTATCCTCATATGTAATTAACTTAATTATAAAATCAATTAATTAATAGCACATTGTAAAACCATATGAATACTTGATTAACCAACAAAATGATTTTTTATTCAGACTTTAAATAACGATTTTTTTTAAATTAAAAAGTATGTATTGTTTTTTTTAAGCTGGACATAATTCTGAAGCAATAAATAAAATGAAAACTGATTTGTAAGGTTGTGAATGGTGACACAATTCGAAACAAACTATTGTTTATACGCAAAACTGTAACGCGGTACAAAAGGTAGGCTTCTAGCCGGGTTAAATGGTAAGCAGTGTTTTGTTTGCCCAGCAATCATAGACGTTTGACGATCTCGTGCATTACATTTTGTTTTTGCTGTTTTTTTCTTTAACTATGTAATTATTAAGTATCTAATGGGAATATGTTCTACTATTTTTTGTGTATTAACTTGTTATTTAAAAAAATTGCTTAAGAGGGATTACTACTGCAGAAGCCGTACAGCAACATTTGTCTTTTAAATCGTTTACGACTCTACGTTATCCTATAAATATAATTAAAAATGATGTTAATTAATGACATTCTTTACATTATAATCCTTTAATTAATATTAAGCTTGTAACTTATACCACCATCAGCTTCCATAAAAAAGAATACGGCTTTATTCGAATGAAAATCGATTTGTTTTCAAAAGAGGTATATATAGTGTCAACAACCCTACGTACGTCCTATCATTATAATTACAGAGTTAATGCCAACCATATTGATTTTGAGATTATAAATTTTCATAAAAAAAAATAAGCCCATAAAATTAGGGAAAGCCCTAAGTCCTTATATCTAAATATATTAAGATTCCGTCAAACAAAGAATAATGGAATGAATATCCTATGCGCTGAAATAGTATGATGGAGATTTTCATATAATTATTGATTGAAAATGATTAAACAGTATGAGAAACTTGATAAATTCTAGAGCCATTAATTTGTCAATCTGATTTTATCCTTTTTATTCTCTCGCGGTCAATAAAGTTTAAAATAATTATCATCATGATGAGCGTATCTACTCAGTCTCTAAGTGGGGATGCATCCACCCTTAGAGACTGAGTAGATACGCTACTTTTAGCCGCGTTCATCTGCATTATAGCGATTCTATCTTAATCCGCTCCTAGAGATCTCTCTGAAACAGTTTTAGTGTGTTCTCCGCGAACGGAAGCTAATCAAGGGCAAGTGAAGTCGGGACAAGTCCGCCACCATTCCTACCGCTTGCTGTCTATATATATAGCCAAGTACAACAACTGCGACCTCAGATTGACAATAGGAAAGAAATTATTGACGTCCCGAAGGAGAGACTACAGCAGTCTTCAAAAGGCGAAGTCACTGGCGTGGCGATAGTTAATTAAAATGCTCACCTAATAACGACATTGATGTTGTCCTCGTCCGAGTTGAGGGTGGTGCTGGAGCCCCGGGTGCTGCGGTCCACGCTACCAGCCCGGCTGCTGCCACTAGAACAATATAAAATACTATGTAGTCGATTTGGGATATCTAAATGAAAGGAATCCCTGGCCCTGGCGAAGGTGAAACTTGTCGTGAAAAGCCAGTCAATGTTCAATAAACTACACTACATGAATAAAATTTGTGTTTAATATAGTAACATGTATGTCGTAGTGTCATCTAAGTGGTGCTGTTATTCATATTATGTACACTTTAATATAATTTAGTTTAAATATATGACAAGGATGTTAATGTGTACGAGCATGTCATGCTCGCAAATTGTCCAAACTGGCGGTGGCGTTGGGGGTCGGGTTACTGTTGTTCCTTATAATATTGTTCATAATATCGTGATGGTGAGCCCAGTAATGGAGGCTGGAAGGCCGACTCTCACGTCAACTCGAAAATACACGAGAACGGTTGCTGCCTTGCGGGCGGTCTGCTCAATCTATAACACCGATTTAGCATTTTAGATTTAATTTTATGTTGAGACAAATTAATGGCACTATTTATTGACATTCAGCGTTATTTTGCTGTTGTTTCCGAAATGGTAGTCGTTTATAGAGTAGATTTATTTATACAAATAATTTATTACTGTATACTCTGACAAGAGAACGTGTTTGTGAAAACCTATTCTCTGAATAAAAGTTTTGAATTTTTAATTTTTTTGGAAATCAATTACTTAGTCGACAAGTTTCAGAGAAAACGAAACTTACTCGCCAACAACAAATTGATTCTAAGAGTGAAAAGTTGATCGAAACATCAATTAAAATATAAATACAATAAATCAGTTAACTAAAACTTTAAAACAACACAAAGTTGTTTTCATATTAAACACTGAAAGGTAAGTAATGTTAGAGGTAGAGAGTCAGTTGTATCACTAGCAGTGGAGCATATTGTCAGTTTATGGAATACAAAAAAAAAATGCTCCGAATAATTTTCTACCCAAATCAGTCAACCAATGAAAGAGGTAACCAGGGCAGGGCAAGGGAGTAATATGATTCAGATTTTTTTATACCACAAAGGTGGCAAACAAGCATTCGGCCGGCCTGATGGTAAGCCGTCACAGTAGCCTATAGACGCTTGCAATACCGCGGGTATTACTCACGCGTTGCCAACCCTCCCAACCCACCCAAATGGAGCTCTTACTCACCGTAGGAACGCAACATGGCCGAGACCAATGCTATTTGGCTGCGATCTTCTGTAAGGTGGAGGTTCTTGATTTGAGCGGATTATCCGATGTGCCCTACCTTCAGATTTTAAATATAAAAATTGTATCTGGCAATAGTATTCGTATTGTATCAATTTTCAACGATGTTTTGTATAAAAATCTTTGTTCTTAGTTTTCTATCCTGGTAACCTCTTTTGGATGGATTTCCCAACAGCAAAATTCACGTGGCCCGGTGAGTCCCGGTGATAAGATAAAAGACTTACAGTCAGTTGCATTGAAATGAAAAAAAAAACAAGTGTTTATGGATTATACTTATTGTGAATTGTCTACAATTTATTATTTAATCTAGTTTAGTATGACCTTGGTCGACCTCATTCAAGATTTAATGGTCATAAAGCTTTGTCATCATTGGTCACATAACACTGTTTGCTCAAATGATTGACGCATATAAAATGCAGAACTGCACTGCAGCCAATCGATTTAAGTGCATCGTTTATATTGTCAATTTTCTATATATTTTACCATTTTCGCAAAAGTAATCATGTAATTTTGTTATGAAGACTTCAAATGTACAATGTTATCAAAGGTTATATACGTATTTCGAAAGCTCGATAATGTACATATTTACAAAGAAAGTATAACATTCACTTGTTTCTGTACTTTCAGACGGATCACTCAAAATAATAAAAAAACATAACTGCATTTTTTCTTCCCTCAATATTTTCATAACATTTTTTCCTCTCGCATATTCTAGCTAAGGAGGGAGTCCCTTACTTTCTCGTTACTCTTGAAGGAAAAAAGACAGTACTTTCCGAACAGAACAGGTTTATGTAGTAAAAAAATCTTTCAGTTTAATGACCTATATTCTAAATTATATTGACATTTCCAGGCATCATAAATAGTAGATTTTACAACAAGTGCACAAAACGAATCATTTCTATCCGAGACTTTTAGCAGCCCGAGCCGAAGGCGAGAGCTGATAGTAATGTCGAGGATAGAAATGGTTTTGTGGACGAGTTATAAACTCTGCTTTTCACTTCGATTGCGAGGAAATGCACCAAGACCTGTTTCCCGCCGCTTTTTTTTTTTAATTTTACGACATTGATATTAGGCTTGGGCTGCAGACCTATACAGCCTACTATTAAATTGATTTTGAAATAAAATAATTTTCTTAAATTAATTAAATAACCTACCGTACTTTCATTTAAATTTTAATATCTTTTATGACTTAAAAAACACATAAGGCAAATAAATTAAAGTAAATATTATAAAATAACAAATTTTATCTCTGAACTTTTTATTGTGTTTGGCTGTATGGCTCATTTCCTTTGCCTTAATATAGATACATTTATGAGTAGATACGTTTTTGCCCTTGTGCACAAAATTCGATTTTGTGCAGCCTATATCCTGCGCAAATAAGCATTTTCTGAGCATGAGAAGTGAAAATAATTTTAAACGACACTTTAACTTGTAAATAAATAAGTACGTACTTAACTAAATAATTAACTAAATAATTAAGTACCTTTGGTTAGAACTTAGAATTTACAAGTAGCCCACAATAGGTATCTAATTTCTATCGAATTTGTTAAACCTAAAGTACCTTTTCCAATAGCCAGTAGTTCATGCATATTTAATGGACCGGTTTCATCAGATTGACAGCTGTTCGGAGTGTCCGTTTCCAAGATGGCTGCAAATGTCAAGGATTCCCTTGACCAACGTATATTTTATAAAACGAAATTGACTTTTAATTAGACTAATGTCTAGGTTAAGTGCATAATATTTGAATAAGTACTTAGGTATATAACTTATAATTATATTTTTCATTTAGTATGTTTTCAACTATCTGGTACATATAGGCTACATAGTGATAAATAGTACTAAGTTTAAATTATGTTAACAGAAAAAAAATCAATTTAGGTACTTAGTAAAAAATATTATTAAAAAAATAATTCAAGTAATTAAATAAAAAAATAATTTGTAAATAAAAAATCCAATAAAGTCTTTATTAGTACACACATGATTTATAATATACACAACTAAGTACATAGTTGTGTATATTATAAAGGTGAAAGTTATGTGTATGTTTGTTACTTTTTCACGCTCAAATGGCTGGACCAATATTTGTAACATTTGGTATGTAGGTAGCTGATACCTTTGATTAACACATAGGGTACTTCCTATCCCGACAAGTACGCGATTCCCGTAGGATTTCATCAAAAGTCTTATATAGTACTGTCCATTTTAAAAATTTGTAAAATAATGTTGCCGCTAATTCGGATACTAACTTATCCGACAAAATATAAAATAGGTAATCAAGTTTCCTACACACAATAATCATCAATCTTACTCACACCAAACTTATAGCAATATAAAATTATGTTATAGGCACAGCTATAGGTTTAAAGATTGGTCAGCAAATTTACATAAAACCATCAAAGAAATTACGCATAGCTTTTGCGAATGGTTCACGCGATACTTTGATAACTTCAAGTTAAGTTGACTCATCCAATTAACTTAAAGTACTGTTTGTAATTCTAACGGTGATTCACAATTACAAATGAGAAAGCATTCTTAAGAGAATACGTAAGATATTCCTTGGAAAAGTATTTCACATCTACACTCTCGTGAAGTTAGGCGAAAATCAAAAGAGTGAAAAGGAGAGTGAAAGAAAAAAAAATGTTAATTTGAAACACATAAACAATTATATTATATGTACATGAGTTGACAGGGCTTTTCGTTTCCTTTGTCTTATAATCATATTAACTTCAACCCATATCATCCCACTGCAGGGATACGAGTCTCCCTTCAATTCGAAGAGGATTAGACCATACTCTGCCACGCTGCTCCAATGCGAGGCCTGTGTTTTCAAGTGGCCTGAAGGCCATCGACTTGGCCTAACGACTGTTATTCGTCGACAACAGTCGGGAACGACGGCTTAATTGCCCTCTGAACCACGGAGAGCTCGAGATAACAAAACCCATCCAAATACTGGCAAGGGTCGACGCAGTATAACTTGCGTGTTCGTTTAGAGTGCGACACACAGCGACGCTATGAGTATCTACTCTCCTTTGTCTAACTCCGCTTATACTTTGATTCGGTCAAATTCGCGAGAGTGTGTAGCCCTATACTTATTCGTCATTTCATAATATGTCTTTTCTATGGTTTGCGTGTGGCTAGACCAGGAGCAAACAGTGTGCTAACCGGTTCAGATTCGCACGCGCGTAAAAACCGCTTAAGAAAGTGCTTTAACAAATCAGCATTGGATAATTACGTACACGCGAAGTAGTTTTCGTCCTTTCTTGCTTGTTTAAGTCGAGTGCGTGAGTTTACGGTTTGTTTAAACCCTGAATACAATTTATTTTCAGTAGTGTTGTGTGAAAAGTTAGATGGAAATGGTGAAAAAATACTTTTTGTGGACTTTTTATACATTGCATATTTTGTAACGCGGAAATGTAATGAAACAACATTTTATGTTATTTTTAATGTTTTCTCTACGAAACAATAAATTTTAATCTCATAAATAATACTTATTATAAATTGTTTTATTATATTGCTTCCTTAGAAGGTAGACAACTTTTCTTTTCTTATTGCTCTGTTTTTTTTTTGTTAATACGTACTGTGTGTCTATGAATGTTTAAATAAAGATATTTATCAATCTATCTAACTAAATCTATATTTCGCATCATATGTAAAGAATGTATTATATATAATTTAAATTGAACTCTATGTAAGTAATTAAAATAAGCCAAAAATCGCAAAGTTGACTGACACCATTTCCCTTTTCGCACTATTCTGTCTTGACAGCAATCAGAAATACCTATAGCCGAAGCCGACAGGTCTATTCAGCGCCTTAATTGAGTTTATTTATAAGAACCTTGATCTAAATTAAAGCCCGAATTTGATTATTCGTTTATTTGAATAACAGAATGCTCCAGGGCAAGAAATCCTAAGTAAGACTTGTGGTTAAGCATTGAAAGTTGGAATGAAATTTTACTTACACATATGTTCTCTACTCATCAAGTACCACAGTCACAGAATAATAAATAGTACTACGTACCAACCACAGTACAATATTCTATTTCACGAAGAACGTTCGGCGATGTATAAAGCGATTTGTAATCGATTACTGTTTAATTCATATCCATTAAAAATCAGACGTTTGTTTGGAGCTTTCGTGTCAAGTATAATGGAACGGAATAATAGCAATTCCTAAAGAAGAAATACGTTTTCGAAATTCCCATGGGAACGCGAACGACGGGATTGCGGGGAAATCAATTACCAATAGATATTTTTCAATTTATAGTTTGTTTATACATTTAAGATGTTTTACAGTAAGATTAACGTTAACTAATATAACTTGAAAATGGCACAATGGAGTCTTCGTCTGAAGTCCGATTGCCAAACGAAAGAAAATAATACGTTAACTAATAGATTGAAAATTAACATTTGACATTTTCAAGTATCGATGCCCTACTGCATACTGACTATATTATTGTTTGGCAAATGTCTAGTCATGATACGTAGGTAGATATTCGATTTCTTGAAGCCTTGGGTCGTAATAACGCTGGGGTCAAGAGGCGTTTGATATTTTATGACGTTCTGTGAATAATCCAGGGGTCAAAGTCAATGAAATAAACCAAGTTTATAATAGTTGTAAAATATCAAGGAACTTCTCATAGGGTAAAAGAATACAGACAGAACTGCTGAGTCCTCAAAATAATTAAATAAATTTACAAGTGCTCATACATGATTTTGATAAATCGTTTGTTTTAAAAACTTCTTTATTGGAACACACAGATAAATACAATCGTGTACAACACTGACTTCCAAACTAGCGTGAGCTGTATGTAGGTAGTCAGTTTCCCAGAAAATGGTAATACAATAAGATGAGAACTATTATTGTACTTACTTGTTTATCACGACACGTCAGCGTCTCAGACGATGGGCCATCTCCTATCCTATCCGGGCTGAAGAACTAACTCTACCTTAACAGATTTGTGGAAGGTCACTAACAATGCCATCTTGCTTGCTGAACATCTTGCCAGTAGTGTGTGACCAATTGATTTAGGCCATTGACACGAAAATAGGAAGAAGTGTGTAACTCACCTGCCATTTCTAGATCTGCTGTGTATGCTTTCGTCATCCCTGCCCCAAACCTTGCCGAGTGCAGGGAGCCCTGATGAGCTGGATCCCTTTTTCAGTCCACCACCAGGTTGCTCGGTGCTTCGTGCTTTACGAGCCCTTATTTCTTTACCTGTCAAAAATAGAGACAATTTCTATAAGTACAGAGGAATAAGAGCGAAGCTCAGAGAAAGATGTCAATATTTTTTATTTATAATTTTCATGAGACTATAGACTTCTATAGTATTTGCTATAGATCACATTTCCAATTTTCCATCTCAACAGAAATATATTACGAAAATTAAGAAAATGGAATAGAGTTCCCAAGATCCGGATAGAGTTTTTTTGGATCTTAAAATGAGAGCTGTAACTATCTTCCGTGAAACGGCCGTGTTATATCAACCCAGCTCCCCTAGACACTAGAAAGCCAGTTGTCGATACAAATGAGGAATAGCTAGGCTCTACCTTTTTCGACATTCTCCTATTCGTAGTGTAAGACTATAGGTTATTTTGTGATCATCTGTCAACTATTTATCTTGTTCTGGATGTTTTCTATCAGCTATCTAATCTAATACTCATAGTATAAGCTCTTAGCTTAGTTTGGGACTTAGATGGCATTTGTGCGATTCGTCCAGGAATATTCCTCTGAAGTGTTAATATGCTAGGGTTATTAGACAAATAGAACTTTGTTTTCAGAAGTCTTACCGTTCCTAGTAGTAGCCACCAAGGTTTCAGCTGACTTAGAGATACTTCTGCTAAGTGCTGTTGGCGGTGCCTTCATTGGAGTCGCCTGGCGGTACACCATTTCTGTGCGCGGTTGGAACAGCTGTAAGTTCTTGAGTGCCATGCTGTGCACTCAAACTCATTTTAGAATGTTCGCGTATTTCTCGTATCTTCTCGGCTTTCTCATTTCAGGAATTTATAAAAATATTTTAAGTTTTCTCCTAAATGTAAGTAAAATGTTTTGACTTTAAGTTATAAAGTAATTTTTACAGATAATTATGTAATAATTCGAAATATTTTGTAATTAAAATTAATTTGTTAATAGTTTTATTTAAATAAAAACACCTCTATGACAGTTGTAAACTTAGAAATAATTTATGTTACTAAAAAGGGCCTATATTGATAACAAAATATGCGGGTACAAACAAGTCTGAAATAGTTATTTTTAGACAATAGAAAGTGACCTAATAAAACTTGAAAAACATGTTTTAGAACTTTGTCCTAATGAAAATACCGCAGTACTATAGAAAATTACTTAAATTTTTAATCAATATGTTAAAAATAATTTTAACGACCACAAAATAGTGTTATAATAATCAATGCTGTCTTCATTGTCATGTGAACATACACATGTCAAATATAAAAACAAACTAAAAAAATACACTTTTAATTTTGTTTAAATGTTTTACTTTAATTATAATTTTGTTTAAACAACATCTTTTATAATATAAGAGTATTTTATTTGGTCTCGTACGTTGTTGAAAAGGCGGGAAATGGTTTTTCAATATGGCGGCACGGCTGCCGAGGGCGCGCACTACTCACAGACTGAATCCACGCTTTCAGACAAGCCAAGGTAATTTACATGGGGCTTTTTACTTTTATGTTAGGGTTGTTTAATCATTTATAATTCCGTGTGTGGTAATTTTATTGGCATTATTTCACATTTCAGTTCAAATTGAAGTGTTAAATATTTATATATAAGTGACGTCAAAAGGATTTATTGTGAAACTATTATATAGATTTTCCCAATTAGTTTACCTACCCTTCTGATATCTTTATCTTGTTCTTCGTATGTACGAAAAACATGACAAAATAATCTATCTTTTCAACAATCCACTAATTTCGGAAACAAAAGAAAATTTACCACTTTCGACTTTACGTCTTTTGAGTCGTAGAGCTATTTGCTATGTAGTACTTTTTGTCGTCCTCTGTCACAAAAGAAATATGATTTGTAGAATCAGAAAAACTGCTAGCTATTCATTAGCTATTTTATTGTTTCTGAAAATCATTGCTACCACAATTTTTGTTATTGCCAATTTTAACTGAATAGTTATGTGGGTCTTTGAGTTCATGACGTTGTTTTGCATAAAAATCTTTGTTCTTAGTTTTCTATCCTGGTTACCTCTTTCATTGGTAAACTGTCATTGGTATATTTGTCAAAAAAAGTTATATAAGGAGTAAACGGACGGCGGACGGCTACTGTTGGTGCTAGCTAAGTAGTGCTAAGCGTGTGTGTGTACTTATAATTAAGTATTTGATTGTAAAATGTTACCAAATAAACAATTTTTCTTTCTTGAGTATTGTATTGTAATCTCACTATTTTCGGGTGTTAATGACTTTTTCTTCATTTGAATATTATGAAGACTAAATACCTTTGTTAATGGTTATCCTGCAGTATCGATACAAAATCGATTAATTTTATGAAAGCGTACTGGCATGCTGTTGTTTACAGTTATTTATTATTGACGATTACATTACAGGGGCGGAGGGCGAGGTTAATGCCCGTGGCCTGTCCATCCAATCATAACCACGAAATATAAGGAAGAAAGAATAAATACTATGGTTCGATATTTCGAGTTATGTATTTCTGGAGTGATAGAAGTCAGAACCCCTATGTGTTTTAAGACTCTAATTATAAAGCTGACAAGCCGATAAGCTCACCAAGA
Organism: Endotricha flammealis; assembly: GCA_905163395.2. Classification (NCBI taxonomy): domain Eukaryota; kingdom Metazoa; phylum Arthropoda; class Insecta; order Lepidoptera; family Pyralidae; genus Endotricha; species Endotricha flammealis. The sequence goes on along the minus strand of LR990864.1, from coordinate 14,316,903 downwards.
GGCAATACTTATGTTAAAAAGTGTCAATTCGACAAACTCAATCGATTCGATATAGACTTATTCAGACCAAAAGTTATCAAAATAGAGGTGATAAAACTGACAGGCGACAAAATTGTCATGTTGGGAAATTCACAAATATGTCAGATTATCGCGACAATCATAATATGTAACGTAAATAAAAGTTACGGACGACCAAAGACCGTAGGGTAGGTCCGTAGGTAGGGTACACTAAAAAATAATTTCTTAAATCCATACAAAAGATGATATTTTATTTAACAGATAGACAATCTAAAAATTATTATTGTTAAACTGGCCTTTCGATGGTGTAATATGGTGTTAGAAATTTAGAACAAAAAATATTTGTTGTACTTCTTTCTACCCTTCTACTTAATAATTTTTCGGCTTTCACATTTTTTTAAATGATTATTAATGCATCTGGTCGGGGTGTTAGGTGGAGGTTAAATTATTGGCAACTTTATTTAAGTTTCTAGTTTTTCTACTATCACACAAATAACTTGGTGTTATAAAAATTGAGGAGGTAATATCAATTGGTTTCTAGTGAACAGTTTTTGATTATTATGTGTGTAATTTATGAATATTGTTATGTAAACACAGTTCTGTGGTTGAGGGCTAATATACGTAATTTGTTTTGACAAATAGCCGATGTCCTTTGTACGGGCAGTGATTGACAGAAGATCGATAGCCGACTGGTAGGCAGACAATGCCATGTTGGTGGGTAGTGGGAAGGTTGTGAAGCCATTTCATTCAGCATGTGGAAATAATAATAGTAAAATTGCTAAAAGCTTAGTATAGTTGAGCATTTATGATATGCTAACTTGACTGGGTAAGTACCACCTTCTCACAGAATATCAGCGTGAAGCAACAATGCGTTTGGATCAGTAGTGAAGTGAGAAATATATATACCAAATTCAGGTGTTATAGTCATGTTCCTAGTCGGCCAATAATAGTTAAGTGCAGGGCTGTAACAAGTTTTCTAAATATTGCGTGAAATTACTCGAATTATTATTTATCAATGGTACTCATCAACTATTTTATTACAAAATTTTCATTACGATGCTCGCACTATTATGCATATGATGCATAAAAATCTTTGTACTTGTTCTCTAGCCAGCTCACCTCTTTTTTTGGCTCTGTACATTAGAATATTTTTACATTAAAACGACTATAGGCTGAGGTGACTGCTTACCATGCGTATGCTTGTCTGCCACCATAGTGGCATATAAAAAATGTAATCTAGGCTAATATTTATCTAAAATTACAGTTTAGAGTCTGTACTTATTTTTCTTTCAAACGGTATTTGACAAATAGTGAATCATTTTATGTCAACGTCCTGACTCGCCTGTAAGCCTGGCTGAACGTGTGCTAAAATTATGAACAATTTTCTATTATTACATTTAATAAGTATGTAACCAATTTGTGATGTGTTTCTGATAATACGGGGGAGGTAGAGCACAGGAAATGGAGGTTATTTTATTAAGAATATTTTAGATTTTAGGTGCTATATAAGTTTATAAGTAAGCTTCAAAACTTGAAACCAAATAAAATCTTAGTACTTTAGGAAACGTTTGGGAGAAGGCCTGTGTCCAGTAGTCGACTTCTCGTGGCTAAAATAATATTGATGAGGACTCAAACTGCGGATCATTAATATCTGTTATGATCCTTTCATCAAAGGTTTTTCTGCGTATTCTTAAACACAAAGAACTATTGATTTCTAAGCGGCGGCGGCGGCCTATTCATTTGATTCATTTCGCTAAAATAGAGCTCCAATTATATAAGTTATAATAAAACAGGTACAAAATAAACTTATTACACAACTTTAGCACCTACTACTTATAACCTAATTCTACCTTATTTAGTTTAATATTTTAATAAACAAATACCTAAGTACTGCACAGTACTATGCGTCTTACTAAAATATTAATTGTCAAACGGGGGTGCACGGTTCGTTGGTTATCAAAGCACATAATGACGTGTCGGTCACGGTTCGGCGCCTGGTCATTTTCGGTTCGACGACGCACAGGTTGAATTGTTTGCTCATTACTATACGACACGACAATATGTATTACAATAAATAAGTCATAAATAATAGTGTCATAAATAATGTGAGAGCCTTCCGCTCCCGCAACTGCTCGGCATTAGTAGCACATTATACGTATATCAACCCATAATATAATCATCGCACTTCTGAAGGGATATGGGTCTCTCTTCAATCGAAGGTGATTTGAGCATACTCTACCACGCTGCTCCAGTGCGGATAGGCAGAGGTCAGTGTTTTCAAGCCGCATAAAGGCCACAAACTAGACTTATCGACTGTTATCTATCGACAACAGCCGGGACCGACTGCTTAACGTGCCCTCCGAAGCACGGAGGTGGAAGGTGGTAGTAGCACACTAGCACATAAGGCTATAAATGTCGAAACATTATAAAAGTATGATTTTGACAATTGGTCCTACTTTTGCAAGATATCTTTTTTTATGTAGCCTTTTAGGCGTACAAACACAATGAATTCCGCCAATGTTCAGTGTTTGAAGAAACATGTTGAACAAAGTAAAATTCTGGAGATTGATAATTAAATTGAAAATGACCGGTGCATAAAGTTGGCAGTGAAGGGGACATACCACCGTTTCACATAATTATCTATAATAATTTATAAAATTCAAAATCCTGACTGTCATAACTATATATCAACGCATAGCCCAAACCGCTTGGTCTAGAGATTACAAATTTGAAATGTATGTTCCTTACGACATCTTGGGGTGTGCTAAGAAAGGATTTTTCAAAATTCCCACTGAAAAGCGAAATATACGCCAACGAATTTGCGAGTATTTTACTAGTCAACAATAAAATGAGTGTTGAATGCACAAATTTCTTTCGATGAGTGCCGACCCAAGCCGATCACCTTTTCTATACTAATTACTAATCAAACAAAATAAGGGGAAACCCGTAATTTCATTCCACTATAAAACAACCACTTATATTTTATCTTTTACAATAACATTGTAATGTTATGTTGATGTAAGTATGTAATGTTTCTAGTGTGAAATTTATCCAAAACGATCCTCAAAAAAAAATATTATACGTTTTTTTAAAACACTTAAAATGCCCTTTTTTTGTATTGACGAGTATAACATATTATTTCGTAAGTCTTTTGTGTACAATGGAAACAGTTTATATATCATAGTGGAAAACAATGGTACTTCCTCTTCCTCCATACTCAAAGTTCGTCTGTCAAATTACGCAAATTACGTTTTTTAGACTAAGTACTGTACCATACAATCGCAAGTAAGTAAAAACTGATCACACGCAGTCTAGGGTTTCCGTAGTTGCCAATATGCGTTTGCGCATAGGTACCTACCACCTACACTCCATTACAATATACTTGGCACAAAATCAAAAATAAATTGTCTAATTTAAAATATACATCGATGTGAAATAGACATGAACAAATTAACACACACACACACACAACATTATGTTACCACAATAAGGTAGAACGAATAGTTCGAACACAATCATTGCATTTCACTAGAAATCTTGTACCTATACCAAGTAGGTATATTGAACAGAAATGAAATGAAATGAAATCGTTTATTTCAGGAGTTAGACCTTCACAGGCACTTTTTCTTGTCATTTACAACTTGTATAAATAAAGAAAATAAACTACGTTAAATACTACCACCATTTCGGACACAAGCAAAATGGCAACCGGTAAAAAGAAATGGCGAAAGAAAACCGATTACGGCCTTTTATGTCATTTTGTACTTTTTTATCTCTCCTTTTTTTTCCACTCATTAGTTTCAATGTAGGTATAAGTACATTAAAATTTATAAGAAGAATTTATAATGCAAAACCAGTACCAGAATTCTCTCCTATTCAAAATATTTACGAAACATTTCCTCTCCTCTCATCTACCAATGGGTCGGAGAGCACGTTTCTTTTGTCTTTAAATTGCTGACTCTACCAAGTTTTTAACTAAATACTGAGAACAATATAAAATGATCTACCATTACAAATTGCTATGGCACAAATTTGTTCACCCTTTGACTACAATTATTTAATTAATTAGATCATACACACTAACAAAGACAGAAAAATGATGGTAGAGTTTCAAGTTCACTTCATACAATTCATGGAATAACGCATGCGCGTCACTTGTGGTAGCAGCCTTCAAATTGTTCACTGTAGTCCTCGACTGATGGACAAACAAAAAAACAAACAATTACCATAATTATTATAAGCGCAGGGCGCATGCGCGGTTGGCCAGTCCACTATCCGCATCCGCGCAACGCGCAACCTGCGCGTCATTGATATTTTTGAATTTCGACACAAATATTTTTAACATTTTTTTTATTTCGAGATAGTTTTTGTTAGTGGCCAGTTCATAATCATAGACAATATAGAATGTAAAGGCTGTTTAACGATAAGTATTTCAGTTTTCTTTTTTTATTTCAAAAACTGGTTTTGCATGCGGTCAGTGCCGTAAACTTTATAGCAAACGATGAACTTTACAGTATAACTGCGCCGTGAGTTAAAATTAACCGGACATGGGTCGAATTACGGTTTTGGTAAGACATTTTATAATTAATTGTTAATAAGTAAAATGATAAGAGAAACAATAAGTAATTATTAGATACTTACTTAATATTTTAGTTGGTAATCAAATAATAAAAATATATGTTTAATAATTGTAGATAGCCAGTCAACCTCTTGGTTTCAAGTAGTTTTAACCATGGTTATATTATATAACCTGCTAATTGTCTACAATAATATCACTTGCTTATAAATACAAAACAGAACAAATCATAATATTATACTTATTCGCAAGGAGGGTAAGCACTTTATATAAAATTAATTTCATAGTTTTCGCTCAACTTCGCGAGAGTTAGCTAGTCAAAACATATGCAGCCAATTTCCGAAACGCATTTTAAATTTTATCGGATTACGTCTCAAATTGTCTTTTTAGGGTTCCGTAGTAAACTACGAGGAACCCTTATAGTTTCGCCATGTCCGTCTGTCTGTCTGCCCGCGGTCTAGCGCCTAGACGCTTAATGCTAGAAAGCTGTAATTTGGTATGTATACACATATTAACAATGCTAAAAAAGAGCTGGAACAAAATTTAAAAAAAAAAAATTTTTTGGTGTATGTACCTCCCCTACATGTAAAGTTGAAACGAAATTTTATTTTCCCGCCCACCCCATGTTGTGGGGTATCGTTAGATAGGTCTCTTCGAAACATCATTTTTCGATACAATGATCCGTTTCGAAATTATTTACATTTATCGTGTCAATTTTTGTTTTGCACGGTGGTCCCCCCCCCCCTCTATCTACGAAAGTCTTATGTTTAGAAATTTGAAAAAAATCACGGTAGTAGTCCATATAGTGAACCTACAAGGAAAACTATAACGGTTAAGTAGGCTCTACTAGTTACCGAGTAATAGCCAACGAATTGATAAAATAAAATTTCTTTGATGAAAACTTACAAATGTCGTAGAATATGATATTGGACTCATTTGCAAGAAAGCAAAGCACAGCAAATATGGAACCCTACATTGTGCGTGGCCCGACACGTACTTGCCCGGTTTTTCTTCTTCAGTTTGACATTGACAGCCAGAATATGAATCAGTAATTAAAAAAGTTTTGATCATCGTAAGTTACCTGTTAGTAGAATTACTACACAAATCTATTTATATAATTAACGTTATAATAACATGAAATAAGATGTAATTCCCATAACCTTTCCTCCATTGTTTATATGTCAATTATAAAGCGATTATGGACGGATGTAATACTGCACTACAGCAGTACTTAAACAATATGGTCCGCCATTGGAATATTTACATAATTGTTGTTGTATTTATGTGATTTAAGCGCGAGTTAGCCAACTTTGCCATATAATTTAATTGCTCATACAATGTTTTAGTATTTGACGTCATAAAACCTATATAAATTAATACTTATATATATAGGGTTATATACATAGGGTTCTCAAAATGACAGAGCCATTATCAAATGTATTAGTAATCTAGGGAACTGACATTGCAGAATCCAGGTGTTTCATTCAGTCGTTCACGTTTCATTCGCCGAGCGATCTGAAAGTTTAGGGCATTATGTCCTAATAGGACGCGAATCCGCGATCATCGCGCGAGTAAGCGATGCGACCATCGCGTGTTCATAACCGTGCGCCCAAGCGTCGCACGATTGTCAGTTAGGACGCCTATTCTAGTTCAATATAGTAGAAGACGGTTGTGCCATATTTGAGCCTTATTGTGCACTTTGGTATAGAAGCATGAAATTTCTACCATGGATAGAGTGTCTCACAATGATCGTTTTAAGATGTGGAGGGAAGTCAGATTCTTCCTCTGTGAGTGGGGGGAGGGGGGCAAAGGGGGTGAATTCCACGTCTTGATGATTATTTTTTTACTGATCCGTTAATGTTACTAGGGCTTGTATGGTGTCGTTTTCATATAAACCGAATACAAGGAATTCATTTTTAACAATAAAAATGTATGGTCCCATACAAAAAAAATAAAAATACTGCCAAAAAGTGAAAAGTGCCGCTACTTTTTTTTTGTTAGCACGTTATTTTTACTTTCAAATCTTAATTATTATGATATTAAAAAATACTGTGATAAAGCTTATTTAATGTAGTTTACAAATATATATAATTGTAGTATACTTGTCATACAAAAACTATTAAAAAAAAAAGAAGAACGTGCAAATTCCAGAAGATGCGCGCGGTGATTCGGTGAGATGTATGTACGCGTAGCGACAAATTTTTATAATGTACTATAGTCATTTGTTATTAATATTTTATAGCAATGCTACTAGCCATTTTGCGACATAGTTTTAATGTAAACAAATGAAAGAAATGCGTTTTTATTGCTTCCACGGAGAAAAACATTTAATAATTTTGACTTAGAGAAGGTTACTAATAAAACATCAGAAATAAAAGTAAAATGACGTTTAACCAGCAGTCACCAGTACAAAAGCAAAGTGCTGTACATTTGAGTGCAGCTTTGTTACATTTGCATGTAACAAAGTCCAGTACACCCTTTTTTAACGCTGCACTGCACGTAATTAACATAGTGATAGTGGGGATAGTGTTGTCCAGGCTGGCTGCCATTCGTTCGAATTTTTAATCCAACCCCAGTTAGATGGTTCAGGAATATCTGGAACTTTTGTTAAAGATTGCATCCAATTGTAAGCCTGATAGGAAGCGCGTTTTATATATTGCTAGAGTGCCTTTTTTGTGGGGGGGTATGTTCTCTATGGCTCGGGATTTTTGGGTAAAGAGTTTTTTTTCTGGCTTCATTTATAGTCAGCATTTCACTAATGCGGTCATACATTAAAACCACAAATCTGCAATGAGTCGTCGCTTATTTGTTGTGGCATTGTTGTCATTTCTTCAAAGGCGCTGTTTACTTCTGGAAAAGATCGCCATGTTTCCCATGCTGTTTTTTCCCTATAACAACAAAAGTGAACTCCGTATCACACCCTGTGAACGCATGAAAGACGGGAACGTACTCACATTGTGACAAACTCATTGACACTACCAGGTCTTGCGGAAACTGGAGGCAACGCCAAATGCAACCCATAGTACAGATAAAGATAACTTTCTGAAGAATGCCACAGCCAGTACTAATACATCTGTGTCTACAGACGGTGCGTATTGTCACTCTGCTAAATCCTTTCTTGACTGCATCAGCTAAATGTAAAAACATTCAGTCAGCTTCATCGTGAAAACATCTATCTATCTAGCTATCGGCGCAAGTTGTTTGAGTTGAGCTTTAAAGCTGCTTTACGAGAAAAAGGCACAAGGAAAAGAGTGGCTTCCCACGCATGCGATGCCTAAGAACTGGAAGAGTTTCCTTTCAGTGAATGAGAACAAGACCGAATTGTTTTTATTTTTCTCACAACAACTTGTTCTTTACAGGCAGGAGAAAAAGAAATATACGCGACACATTGAATCGAAGTTCTCTGTTCTATCAATATCTCAGATATACGTGACATAGCCCCGTGTTTTCACGATGAAGCTGACACCCGAATGTTTTTGCATTTAGCTGGTGCAGTAAAGAAAGGATTTAGCAGAGTGACAATATGCACCGTAGACACAGATGTATTAGTACTGGCTGTGGCATTCTTCAGAAAGATATATTTATCTGAACTACAGGTTGCATTTGGTGTTGGCTCAAGTTTCCGCTACACGACCTGGTAGCGTCAATGAGTTTGTCACAATGTGAGTACGTTCCCGCCTTTCATGCGTTCACAGGGTGTGATACGGAGTTCACTTTTGTTGTTATAGGGAAAAAACAGCATGGGAAACATGGCGATCTTTTCCAGAAGTAAACAGCGCCTTTGAAGAAATGACAACAATGCCACAACAAATAAGCGACGACTCATTGCAGATTTGTGGTTTTAATGTATGACCGCATTAGTGAAATGCTGACTACACTTCCGGACACATGAATCGAGCCACCCTACATTTTTATGTGTAATGACATAGAACATAAAAATATTCTTAAGTTAATCAAAAAGTTTTTATGCAGTTTTGATGCTGGTATATTCATAATGATTTTGAAGTGCTGTTGTTCCAATTTTGAATTTATCAAATGGAAAAACGAAACAAAATCCAAATTAGTGCATTCTTTTGAAAAGAAAAGTTGATCTAAATTAACATATTTTTTTTATTTAACTCCATAATTTTGAATTCACCGTAATTGTTTTGAAATTAAGACATCGTAAACATGTTTTTTTTTTTATTTGAGCCATTTAAATGTTAAAATTATGGATAAACCGCCTCTTCTATCCGCGCAAGCTGTGGCGCTTCTACAGTCGGGCCAAAGTCAGCGCAATGTAGCATCACAGCTTGCTTTAAGCCGTTCTGCTGTGCAAAGGGTATACCATCGATACCTCGACACTGGTGGATACGTGCGCCGTCCAGGAAGACCGCGATTTCGGGTAACTTCAGAAAGACAGGATCGATTTATCGCGACAACCAGTTTACGAAATCGTCACCTCACCTCTGTACAGATCCAAGAACAGCTTCGAGACTTTCATGGAGTGACTGTTTCCGCGCGAACAATTAGACGAAGACTTAAAGAACGTGGTCTGAGCCCACATAAGCCAGCCAACGGGCCGAAACTGATAAGAGCTCACCGAATGGCGCGCTTACAGTTTGCACGCGAACATTTGCATTGGACTCAACGCCAATGGAGCAAGGTACTCTTTACTGATGAGACTAAGATTATGCTTTATGGTAATGATGGAAGGAGGAAGGTCTACCGAAGGCGGGGAGAGCGCTTTGTTCAGTGTTGTATTGAAGAGAGAGTGAGTTATGGCGGGAGCTCGTGGATAGTCTGGGGAGGAATATCTGCCGATGGTAAAACTGGGCTAGAGGTTGTGACAGGACCACGTCTACCAACACTAAATGCCCGTCGATACATTAACCATTGCCTAGAGACTCATGTGATGCCATATACTGGATTTGTAGGCCAAGGCTTCATCTTTATGCATGATAATGCAAGAGTGCACACTGCAGGAATCGTCAGGGCATACCTTCATGATGTTGGAATCACGACAATCGAATGGCCAGCAAGGAGCCCTGATATGAATCCCATCGAACGTCTATGGGACGAATTAAAGAGGCGTGTTCGAGCTCACCAACCAGCACCACAAACTTTGGAAGAGCTGAGAGTTGCCATCGAGGAGGAATGGGAGAACATTCCACAACACTTCATAATGACGTTGATTAACTCCATGCCAAATCGCATGACTGCAATCATAGACTCTCTCGGAGGCAATACAAGTTACTGAATTGTTTTTTTTCCAATAATTCCTTTTTTTTTTCAAAAATTCAACCCGAGTCTTGTCTTTGAGAAAGGTTATACAGGACAAGTTTCACTTAAAATTGTAATTTTTATCAAGTTATTGAAATTTAAATTTGGAATTAAGTATACCTTATTATTGTAAAGTGTACCAGCTTCAAAATTGCATAAAAACTTTTTCGTTGATCATATACTTTTGTTAAGTTACCAGCAATCAAAGTTGAAAATGCTGGGTGGCTCGATTCAAGTGTCCGGAAGTGTATAAATGAAGCCAGAAATAAAACTCTTTACCCAAAAATCCCGAGCCATAGAGAACATACCCCCCCACAAAAAAGGCACTCTAGCAATATATAAAACGCGCTTCTTATCAGGCTTACATTTGGATGCAATCTTTAACAAAAGTTCCAGATATTCCTGAACCATCTAACTGGGGTTGGATTAAAGATTCGAACGAATGGCAGTCAGTCTGGACAACGCTACTTGAAGTAGCAACTTTATGTACTGAGTTAATTAGGTGCAGCGTTAAAAAAGGGTGTACTGGAAGATGTAAATGTAACAAAGCTGCACTCAAATGTACAGCACTTTGCTTTTGTACTGGTGACTGCTGGTTAAACATCATTTTATGATTTTTTATTTATAGTTGTTAGGCAACTAGCCATTCATATTTCTGAAATTGATTTTTTGAAAGAAAAACTTCACCTCCTTCCCCCAGGTGGGATTCGAACCCACGGCCGGATATCGAGGGGTCGTGGGTTCGAATCCCACCTGGGGGAGGAGGTGAAATTTTTCTTTCAAAAAATCAATTTCAGAAACATCATTTTACTTTTATTTCTGACGTTTTATTAGTAACCTTCTCTATGTCAAAATTATTAAATGTTTTTTTCCGTGGAAGCAATAAAAACGCATTTCTTACATTTGATTACATTAAAACTACGTCGCATAATGGCTAGTATCTTTGCTATAAATATTTATAACAAATGACCATAGTACATTATGAAAATTTGTCGCTACGCGTACCTACATCTCACCGAATCACCGCGCGCATATTCTGGAATTTGCACGTTCTTCTTTTTTTAAAAATAGTTTTTGTATGACAAGTATACTACAATTATATATATTTGTAAACTACATTAAATAAGCTATAACACAGTATTTTTTTAATATCATAATAATTAAGATTTGAAAGTAAAATAAACGTGCTTACAAAAAAAACCTAGCGGGACTTTTTACTTTTTGGCAGTATTTTTAATTTTTTTTGTATGGGACCATACATTTTTATTGTTAAAAATGAATTCCTTGTATTCGGTTTATATGAAAACGACACCATACAAGCCCTAGTAACATTAACGGATCAGTAAAAAAATAATCATCAAGACGTGGAATTCACCCCCTTTGCCCCCCTCCCCCCACTCACAGAGGAAGAATCTGACTTCCCTCCACATCTTAAAACGATCACCGTGGGACACTCTATCCATGGTAGAAATTTCATGCTTCTATACCAAAGTGCACAATCATCGCGCTACCGTCTTCTACTAATATGTTTGATCGCGAGTTCGTACGAGTAAAATTCGCGCGAACCAACGATGGTCGCGCATTTGCTAACTGCTTCCCAATTTCCTTCGTTCTCGCTATTCCATTGAGTGCCAGTTTCACCATTCGCTAATAAGTCCCGATTAGACTATTTGTCTATTAAAGACGTAAAATTCATGAAATTCTTCTAAAACTGTAATTAACATATGTCAGTTTATTTGACAAATAAGCTATTGCATATAATGAATGAACAAACTCGCTGATTGATATGAGTTTATGATGTTGTGGCTGATGCCTGATATGATGACAACCCAAAAACGAGAGAGAGAAACATAAACCATATTGTCTTGTGAGAATCTCGTTTACTTAACAAACATCCACGTTGTATGCATTTGAAACAATGAAACATTGAATTTATTAAACATATCACACCACATATGAGATGTTCGAAATCTATAATGCCATAATCCGACCTCCAGCCCCTGAACAATGGTATGATGTCACAGTTGAAACAAAAGTTAAAATTCGGCCAGAACGGCCTAATTATTCCGGCCGGTATCAAGGCCGAAGCGGCCTAATTACCATTGTTTTTAGAGGAAGATAACAATTTTGTAGAGATCTTCAAAGTACCTTTAGGAGTTACGTTGGATGACACAACCAATTGTTAAGTATCATTAATTTTAAAGTAATTATTATTTTTATCAAGTCCAAGGCTGTTAGTAATGGGAGACTTCTAACATCTTGTGATCTTGCTTATTTGTGATTTCAAAGAGCTATCTAACCAACCACAACCAAATAACTAAATAATACTTTTAAAAGAGGAATGCCACAGCGGATAATCCGCTCAAATCTCAGCCCAGCCCGTCTGGGGAAGGATCTCCGCCTTACAGAAGATCGTAGCCAAATAGCATTGGTATCGGCCATGTTGTGTGACTAAGGTCTCCAGAGCTCCACTTGGGGGGTCGGGAGGGTTGGCAACGCGTGAGTGATACCCCCGGTATTGGAAGCGTCTATAGACTACGGTGATGCTTACCATCAGCCGGGCCGTATGCTTGTTTGCTACTTTTGTGGCATAAAAAAACATATTGTGGAGTGGTTGAGCCTAGCTACTACTATGAGCTGGCTTGACCGGGGCCGTACCACCCTCTCACAGAATGACGACGTAATATGAGTAAGAAAGTCGGATGTCTAATAATCCTAAATGCTTCCCCCATGCGTTACCCACCTATGAAGAAACGAAAAAGGATGTACCTTTTACGTTTCTTCATAGGTGGGTAACGCATCCAAGATCGTTCGATCCAATCGTGAATTTCCATGAGCAGAAGTGATTGATACCATCAGGGTGACCCGCTAACTTGTTTGTCCTTCTTTGTCATAAATAAAATGACGGCTCAATAGTTATAAATAGCTGTACGAGCTTTTTTCTAACACGGTTACTAATTTATGAACAATCGTTTTCTGCCTTCAATTTTTTTCTATCGATCTTTGTAATTAAGATTATTAATTTAAAGGCGATTAGAGTAAAAGATGAAGGTTAACAATTTATCGTAGTTATCAACAATTTATCGTAATTAAGTAGTACTTGACAATATTGTCTTGATATTTAAAGTATCGATTATGTCGGTATAACAATGCAGTCTTGAATATCCTCACTTTATTACGCAATACTTCAGCATTGTTTATTTTCCCGTGGGATTTATAACTCTGAAGCTCATTACATAATGTTAATTTGAGGATTCCACTATGACTTATGGATCATCTTCACGAGCGAGAGAATCGCGACGAGTCCGAATGTAAATCACCGCGATGAAATCGCCGTGTGAAGACACGTTCTAAGGCAATGTATAGAATAAGGTAGCACGACATTATTATCATCGTGCTGGAGATGGTCCCTTACTTGACTTATCATCCTAGGTCCCCCGAAAGGACCAGAAGGCATCTACTGTGACTTTCCATCCCTGTCGGTCACTATCTTCCGCTACATTAAAGGAGCTGCGCTCTTGTTCGCTTGTCGGTGTATCGACTTCCATTTTCCTTTGTTTGTGCCGGCTCTTTCACCTCTATATAAGACACGACACCTGCCTTTTCTTTCGCTTGATCCATATAAGTTCTTCTCGGCCTTCCCCTTCTTCTACTTCTATATTTTCTTCTAAGATATTTCTGATAAAGTTGTCGTGTCTTTTATGATTTGCTACCTACCAGTGCATGCACATTGCACAAGTTAAAATGCTAAAAACGTTATTCTTTAAAATACATGTTTTAACAACAATATTTACAATTAAAGTTTAAAAAGTTTAAATAAACATCAAAACAAATCATAACTCATGTTACAATAATAGAATGAATATTTATAACTATGAATTAATTATACGATAGATGAATAGACAATCCCCAGATCAAAGGCCCGGAAACAATAAAAATGAGGGAAAAAAATGTAATAACATGTGAGTTTCGCACGCACGTTGTACTGATGTGTCGGGAGATATGATACTACACTTAAGCAAAGTTAACAATGATTATGCAGGCTTGATAGTTAATTTTTAAACTGCATTATGACAAGGAAATAGTTTGATGTGGTCATATTAATATGTACTCATATGCAACCCTAATAATTGTAATGTTAGAACCCTTGTGTTATGAAAGAGCGGAGTCTCTTGTTACAAGCATCAAGCAACTACCATTGTTTTTGTATCCCAAGTTACTGAAATTAAGTTATTATTATTATTCTAATCTACAGACTTTCATGAATTTCAGTAAACTTTCCGCTTGCTCTGTTTATGCCCGATTTACTTAAAAACCTATGTGATTAATGTCATTAATTTCTGTTTTCTGTAAATAAAACATACTAACTTTGTTTTATTTGTACAGGTTTTGACGTTCGTCAGTTCTCTACTTTATTCACAAGTTACCGCCGGAGAGACAGTTTTATCCAATGTTTTAACACCAGAGGCACCTATCAGCCGCACTGTACTCACAGCAGACACAAAGCTCCTTAGCCGTCAGAGCAGAAGCTATTACGACTACGACCCTCGGTACGGCGTTGGACGACCCTACGACATCGCAAGAACTTACGACTATGTGCGACCCTATGAATACGCAAGACCGTATGATAGGTACGAATATGCTAGGTTAGAATACGATAGACCAAGATGTACTAGATGCGACGATAGGTACGACAGAGACAGAGATAGGGGAGATGACAGGGATGATAGAGACGATGATCGTAATTCAAGAGGAGACAGGTATGACGACCGTAGAGTAAACCATAAGCCAACATATGGAAATAGGTACGACAGAAATAAAAACGACAGAAACGATGACGACAGTGGACGATACAATAGCGACAGAGGCAACAACTCTAATAATGGAACTGATGACGACAATGACTCAGATAAAAAGAGGCCTTATGATGACAAAGATAGACAAGGCAGCGGGAAAGGCAAAGACAGAAATAAACATGATGATAGGGACCGATATCGACCTGATTACTATGATAGATTCTTAAGAGGTCCGTCGAGGGACAGGGACAGAAATGAGAGGCCGTATTATGATGACCCCTACAGGGAGAGAAGGCCGCTTTACGATAGGTATCCGGACAGGTATGATGAGGGATACGCGAGCAGATATGAGCCATATGCAGGCAGGTATGACGGATACGGATATCCTGGCAGAAGGCCGGTGTATGATGATAGATATGACAGAGGCTATGATGATGGGTACGGCGGATATGGACCTGGAGTTGGCCGCGGACCTCATGACAGGTGAGTAAAGAAAGATCTAATATAAATCACCATGAAGGTGTCCTATTCCGTGTATAAACTAACAATCTTAGGTAGAGTGTATTTTTCGACATCCTTGGCTATCCACATCCTGCTTAAGTCTTCTGACTAATACGCTACTACAAAATTACCTTATCACGCTAAAACCGCTAAACTGATTGAGATTTTGAGTATGGTAGTTTTACAATATAAGTATTAAAAAAAACTATATTTTGTACGCGCCAAAAATTGGGCTCACATTAAAAAAACAATTGAAAATCGATTATTGTTATGCACTGAGTAATAAGTATGAGTTACGAACTTTGTTTTACGTCTACGCGAGTCAGCCGTGTTGGCGACTAGTATAGTTTAAAACTCCGGATAGATCATAAGAAAGCTTTTAACTCGAAATAATGAAATTGCACTGGCTATTGTGGGTTTCCATCCACTAGAAACGAATATCCATGTCTATAATAATATATAAATGGAATTTGTTGAATCATCTTTTTTAAGGTTAATGATAGATGGGACCATCCAATTTGGTCAATTGCTAATACACTATAGACATATGCATGTAGGTAATAATTTTGCAAAGTTCAACATCCGTGAACGAACAATACTAACATGGTATCGTTGCCACGGGATTGTGGTTGTCAATAGACACGCTTTCACCTAAAAATGTGATCACACATGCTCTAATAATATCACAAATTGTGAATTAACGTAACGGACATCGATGTGATTTACATTGTCCAAATAGTAGTACGATTTCCATTAGCTGGTAAAAATACTCTTGTGAAAAACCTATCGCTATGAACCAGTACGATGAAAAAATCTAACATACTTTAATATTTTATGCCACAAAGTTGGTAAACAAACATACGGCCCGCTTGATGGTAGGCATCACCGTAGCCAATAGACGCTTGCAATATCGGGGGTATCACTCACGCGTTGCCAACCCTCCCAACCCTCCCAACCCCCCCAAGTGGAGCTCTGGAGACTTTACTCACCGTAGGAACACAGCATGGCTGAGACCAATGCTATTTAGGCTACGATCTTCTGTAAGGTGGAGGTCCTTCCCCAGACGGGCTGCTCCGATTTGAGCGGATTACCCGCTGTGCCCTACCTCTCTAAGAAAATTAAACTAAAAACTAAAATAACGTAAATCAAAACTAAAGTAAAAAGACAGGATCTCTGTGGCAGGGGTACCCAAGCTTGCAGCGTTACCTCGCTGTTTAAAACTAGTGGCCCGCTCCGGTTTTGTACGGGTTTTATTAATGTTAACGGGTTTGTTTAATTGTTTTGAAAATAAAATATAGCCAATGTCCATTTGTATAATTTTTCAAATCGGTCCACATAAATACAGTACAGTTCAATACTTCCTACTCCGACTATCTTCTTTCTGATTAAATTCGTTGTGAGTTCCAAGACAGCTGTAGTTTTCTTCCCCGGGACGTCAATAAGCTTCATTGCTTATTGTCTATCTGAGGTCGCCGTTGTTGATCCTGGCTACACAGGAGACACAGTGGTGGGAATGTGTGGTGGGCTTGTCCCGAAATCGGTCCAGTAGTTTCGGAGCCTATTCGATGCAACCAAACAAACAAAATCTTTCCTCTTTATAATATAGTATATCAGAACTATTATTAATTTATTTGACGGTTAATTATGTAATTTTAAAGGACATTAGTTGTCGAAATTTTAATGAAGTAATTGTCATTGTTTATAATGTTAATTAATCTATTGTTGTTAATTTTTTTGAAAATATTTATGTTAATTACAAGTAATTTTATTTAAACGACGACGTAGCAGAATGTCATAGGTTTCAAGTATAAATTGTCAAATCAAATACTTAATTGTTACCTGACGTAAAATGCATCTTAGGTCCTTCGAGCCGGATATCTAAAGCTGTAAGAAAAATACGGAATTGAACCAAAATCGTTTTGTAAAACTTTGTAAAGACGACACAACTTATGTATTTTTATTAGAAAAATATTATTTTTTGTGACTTTATAGTATACTAGTGAAACCCGCGCGACTTCGTTTGCGTGTATTATTAAACCAGCGCCATCTATATCAGATTTTTGACCAAATCCTACAGGAATCGCGTAATTTTCGGGATAAAAAGTACCCTATGTGTGATTATCACATAGGGTATTTTTTAAAGGAAATTAAAGATATCAGCTACCTACATACCAAATATCATAAAAATTGGCCCAGCCATTTGAGCGTGAAGAAGTAACAAACATACACACAATATAATATTAGTAGGATTTTAAATGGAAAATTTCTTGTGTCGAACCATTTATTTATTTATCTGAGCTCTCGAATCGACCAGCCCCCTTACTCTTGAAGATAATTATTCCTCACGATAGCCATTGGATTGTAAATTTTGGGTACTCTTTACAGCTAAACTAGCCCTAACTAAATGAAATCGGATTGTATGCTAACCAAATAGTTAGTAAAGTATAAAATTTCAATGGTACGAATTAGGATTTGCTGTTAATTTTGCATTTGAAATCATACAGAATTGAAATTAAAATCGCGATTGCTATACAGAGTAACAGCAGGTCTTTAAACCTAGTCTTTATACAACGTCACGATAATCATAATGCCATAATATTTTCTTAAGGAAATCTAACAATAGATCCCCAAGGCGCGAAATAACGAGTACCATTGAATAAATACGCAATTATCCAACAAAATAACAACACTGATTCCATCCAATTATCCAATTTGCAATACAATCTTGACACGTTTAGATATCGTACATTAGCGTACAAGTTGCCGTTATTTAAAATGACTTTTGAATTGTTCGAAATTTGAATTAATTCGCGAAACGGTATTGTTTTTTTTTCTACCATGTTACCCGCTAGTCGATTGAGTACAGGGAGGGTCAGTGCCCCCCAACTTCCTGGGTTCGAACGGTCATAGACAATTTGAACTTCAGTTTTTTTGTTGCTCCAATTTTTAGGCAGCGGATTAACGGCATAAAGTTACACAGATACAAAAACTTGATTGACAGATAAAAAATTAATTAACTTTTTAAATCTATTGCTACTTGTCATAAATGAATGGGAATTTGATTATGACTATATCAGATGTAAGATTCCATTCATTTGTTGTTCGGAAATATCAACACAATGCTCCAGCATGTTTGTTCAAACAATTAATCGTTACGATACGCTTGCATAATTCCTTCCTTGCAAATCCAACTTGCTATGGAAGTACGGTCAGCCGCGTCATGTGCCTTACTTAGACGTTGCTTAATAGAAGCTGACTGTACAATGTACTTTTGTATCACATTTTGTTTATCTTCGAATAGCTACTTGTAATCTTACCATCTTACGTTCGTTCGCAATTTTATCTGATCTTCCATTTCTGGGGTGATTTCCCGGATAAAGCCATCCAACCTTGTCCTTTTTTTGATCTCAATCTCAAACCACTATCAATATAATCCCACTAATATTATAATGGCGATTTTTTGTGAGTATGTCTGATACTTCACGCTCAAATGGCTGGGCCAATTTTGGTACTTTACGTAGCTGATACCTTGGATTAACATATAGGAAACTTTTTATCCCGAAAAGTACGCGATTCCTATAGGATTTTATCAAAAGTCTGATAGTCAATGGCGCTTTATGAAGTAGATGGCGCTGGTGTGCATAAATATACGCGAACGAAGTTGGACGGGTTTCACTTGTAATTTAATAAGTAATCAATCATAAATCGGATCAGAGACTATCGTAATAAGGTAGCGAAGAAAGTGGTAGATTTTTTAAAAAATGTATTTGATATTTGATCGAGTACATAATTATGCCAAGTGAAAATAGGTATGATTTACTTTTTATTTTGACTTTGTTTATCTCACAGAAATAAGATTTTTATTTTTTATTTTGGAACGTTTAGTAAATAAATTAACTAAAACTTATGGAGGCTTCACTTAAGTTTCAGGCCCTGGGACGAGACGTATCGCGGCCAGTCGGGCTGGGACGCCGGCGGCAGGGGGTACTACTTCGCATCAGGACGGCCTGATGCTGCACCAGCTTCCACTTGGAGTCAGGCTGGATATGCTAGGTAAAAACTCACCATCATCATTTTCATGGGACCAGTCGTCGAGTGGCTAGCAATTACTAAAGGGTTAAGGTTCGAATTTCGCATAAAGCGGGCGCGAACTCTTCTTTGAAGACAGTTCCACGGTATTAAATAATAATAATAAATTGTACATAATTCAAATTACGATTAAAAGTGTCTGAATACTACATAAAATTATTATTTATTATATTGTGCTATGTAATTACAACTTTCATAATGATGCATATTATTAGCATCAAAAATCTTCGTTTTAAGTTCTATAACCTACAATCCTACATACATTTTTTTTATTTGTTTACTGTGTGGGTTTGTGACTAGATAACGTTGTGTATTTCGTCCAAGAATATGTATTAATAGCCGAAGCCAGCGGTTTTACCCGCGAAATCCTGTTATTCCCGTTCCCGGGCTGATATCCGCCATACAAACTATCCTATGTCTTAATGCGGCTTATAAACGACCTGTATACGAAATTTCAAACAAATCTAAGCCATTTTTGCGTGAAAGAGTAACAAACTTCCATCCATTTTCACAACCTTTCGCTTTTGTAATGTTAGTAAGGATTAAGTCCGCCTATCGTATCAGTATTTAATACTTACTACTTATGTATTGTTGACGACCTCCGTGGCGTAATGGTTACCACGCCGGACCGCTATCCAGGAGGTCCCGGGTTCGAGTCCCGGTCATCATGATGAAAGACGAGCTTTTTCTGATTGGCGTCCGGTCTTGGATGTTTATCTATATATGTATTTGTTATAAAATATAGTATCGTTGTGTTAGTATCCCATAACACAAGTTTCGAACTTACTTTGGGGCTAGCTCAATCTGTGTTATTTGTAAAAAAAATATCTAAATTAATATTTTCAGACCACAAGAGAGCGGCTGGCAGAATGTCGGCTATACTGCCTACCGGGACCCCGCAGACTACCGAGGGCATGGATACCAGGACGGTTACCGACAGGACCTGAATGCTGGATTCGGACAGGCAAGCGGCTGGCATAATGTTGGTGAAAGGCGGCCTTATAGAGACCAGAGGTAAATTATAGAGTCTGTTAAGTTTAGAGGGTAGGCAGAGTCAGAGTATCATAATAAATAACTAAAATAAATATATAGGGTCAAATCACACAGATTGAGCTACCCCAAAATAAGTTCGAAACTTGTGTTATGGGATACTAATTCAACGATACTATATTTTATAACAAATACATATTATAGATAAACATCCAAGACGCGTGGTCAATCAGAAAAAGTTCGCTTTTCATCATGACCCGACCGGGATTCGAATTTGGGAGTCCCGGGACCTCCTGGTCTGGCGTGGTGACCATAACGCCACGGAGGTCGTGATACTAACTCATTTAATTGAGTTTTAATAGAGATAATACAATGTGTCATAGCTGAGATGCATTACAAGTAATTATTAAATGCATAATCTATATAAATATGAAAGTTTTCATACCAAAGAGAAATTAATACTGCATTCTCTAATATACTAACGCCATCTCTTGGCAAATCTGCCAAATACGATAGGTATGAAAATCGAGAACTGCATTCGAGAAACATGGAAAATATTAATCGAAAAAGTCACTTTTCAAAGTACCGCTTCATTCTCATGAAGAAAAAATTCACCAAAGGAAAAAATTGTGACGATTCGAAAGAGCTTAGATAGGTATAGTAGGCCTATTTGAATAAAAAAAAATTTACTTTGACTTTTAACATTTTTACCGTTTATTT
The DNA here is from genome assembly GCA_905163395.2 of Endotricha flammealis. Taxonomy (NCBI): domain Eukaryota; kingdom Metazoa; phylum Arthropoda; class Insecta; order Lepidoptera; family Pyralidae; genus Endotricha; species Endotricha flammealis. The sequence goes on along the minus strand of LR990864.1, from coordinate 14,295,951 downwards.
CAATGGAATATCCTCTGGGGTTATTCAGGTTTCTTCTGGTTGTTAAAAATGTTCACTTTATTTTTAAACAAAAATATATTCTATTCCAGTGGCGTTGCTCACCTCGATGACAAACAACCATCAAGAGACCAAAATACAGCTTACGGACAAGCTTCCAGAGACCAAAATACAGCTTACGGACAACCTTCCAGAGACCAAAATACAGCTTACGGACAACCTTCCAGAGACCAAAATACAGGTTACGGACAACCTTCCAGAGACCAAAATACAGGTTACGGACAACCTTCCAGAGACAATGCAGGCTACGGACAAGCCAACCGCCAACAAGACGCTTACAACCAACAAAATTATGGCCAAAATAATTACGGACAACAAACTTATGGGCAACAATATAAATCTAGTAATACTGGTCAATCAGGCAGTAGTACCACTCCAAGCACTAGCTATTTGTTTCAAAGGGAAGATGAACAGGTTACGAAAACAGCTGATGAAACTACCAAGACGCCATCTAGTTAGGAAGTCCTTAGGCTAAGTGGCTAAGTGAAGCTTCATATACTTATTGGCCTCGCAATTTCTAATCTGTTTTCATAATATCCATGATTCAATGCAGTTCAAAATTAATAAAAATATCACACTGACCAGGACATGCAGACAGCGGTGACTTAGTAATAGGGTCCCGTTGTAGGTACCCTTTGGGTACGGAACCATAAAAATAAAAACAATTCCTAGGTAGATTTCTATATTAATTTTCGGAATAAAAAAATAAATAATTATGAATTCAGAAAGATATTAGATGTTGTATGAAGCCAAGGAATTTAAAGTAGATTATCTTAGATGATTAATAGTCGCATAAGTTTAAAATAAATAACAATATTCAGGTACAATATTTCTTTTTGTATCAAGATAATTGTAAAAATAGAAATAAATAATAAAAATTAAGTACAAAAGGCGGTCTTAATTTAGAACAGTTTCTTCAGGATACCTCTCGATGGGCGAAATAAATATCCAAAATCTGAAAAAAAATCACTAACAATTTGGCAACGCCATCTAGCGTCTAATAGTTATACCAGAAATATTTCAATACTTCTGTACACCGCCATCTATCATCGAATAGCTGAACTAATTATTACCTAAATTTCTATTAGTTTCATTAAATTTGTATAGATGGCACTGTACAAATTTAATCGTTGGTAAAAAATAATAATATGTAAATAATTTTATGTTTATTATACGGTATGGCATACTACCTACACAATATGCCGCTGTATGAACGAATTTGTTCTTCTTAAAATAACAATTTACTTATCTATGCAAGTATATAGGTTACTCATCATACACGTACTAACTTGCATTCCATTATTTTATTCCTCACGTACGATATCGTAATCGGATCGATTGATTAGCACCTATAGGCTTATTTATTAGTGTACAAATTGTGTTTTGAAAGTTTTAAAACTGTCACCTGCCTAACTACTTATTTATTGTTCTCTATTTCGATCATACTGTTGTATAATAATGTGATCGGATCGAACTCTTAAAAATTCATTACAAATATCCTGCCTAATTCAGTTCATGTATCTATGTTTAGATGGCGTTGTGTAGTTTGATCAAGAATATTTTGTCTGTTATTAAAATATCGATTTTTCGAAACTCATCTCATAGAATAATATTTAGTCAGACAGACTGCTGACTGAGTAATGTGAGTAGTAAGTAAACTTGTGTCTGTGTAGCACTATTCAAAACATTGCCTTATAAGGAAATGTTTATAGGACTAAAGTATTGATTAGATTAAAATACCGTCTTCAATAAAGGCAGAGGAATAAATATTAAATATTATATCGAGCAATTAACGATATGATAACGAGATTATTATGTTAAGATATGTGATTATTAGAGATATACTCGTTCACTTGGCTACGGATCCTTGTACGAATTACCGCCACGTCACAACTAATTAAAAAAGTAAAATAAAGTTCTTGTTTCAAAAACCGCGGGTGTTGTAAAAATAAATCAATTTTTTTTTGTAAACGGCCAGTGTGCTTGGGTGACTGTTGAAATTAATTTGATTATTGATTCTGAGATGAAATCGATAAGATTTTTTCAAACACAGTCCATAGTAATTTATTTGATGCTATCTAGTAGTACTTACTTATCTGTTCTATTTCGATTTAATGTTGTCAAAAGTCACCCTGCTGTGTAAAGAATAGATTTATTTTTATTTTTTTATAGAGTGATTACATACGAGTGTTTGAAGCACTCATTTTAATATGACGGACCAAGGATCAGTGAATGTAGTGGACAATTCAAGTGTGGCAGCAGCGGGGCCGGCTCTGCTGCAGATCGATGGCGGAGGATCGAGCATAGAGTAAGTATCTTACTTTATTTTATTATTACTATTAATTCATAAAAAAAGAAAAACAGCCTATGTGCTATAAAAATACATTACAACTTGTTGTAATGTACGGTCAGAAACAGAAGTAGATTAACACTTGAGTACCATGTCATTACGAAGATCCAAAAAACTGAAAACAGCTGTTGACTTTCTGACTAGCTAGCAAAAGCTTGGTTTGAAATGATATTAAAGTGTTAATCTACTTCTGATGACAGTACAATACTTCGAAATGGCCTGAACTGAAATGTTTTGAGATAAGGAGGATGATATGTCTTGCGCTCGACTTTGGGCAGTGCCTCTAGATTGTATTAAATTTTGATTTTTTGATTTTTTATTAAATTATCACTGGCAAGTAAGAGGCGTAGAGAAAAAAACTTTTTGTGTGTGTATGGATTCACGATACTATTCTTCAAATTCAACTGTCTTTCCTAAATCTAATTTAGCCATTTATGAAATACAAGGTTAGGAGAATCAACCTAATTTCTGTTCTGACACTTATTTCTTAGCTTCATTAGTGAGCTACGGCGAATAAGTGTGGCCGGGTAGATCGTTATTGTTTACTCGCTCGAACTTTTATAATACTTGAGACTTGAGGTAATCTCTTTACACAAGAACGTCACGTATGCACGCACGACCCACGTCCACGAGCCAACGCGACACGAATCTTCGCCCGCTAACCTTAAAGTCTTGAGAAGATCGTAGAGGTAACGAATGTTAGTTCGATCCTCTGTTTAGGTAGTTCTAGTTGAGCGAAAACCTACATAGTCTTTACTTTTCTAACTTCACTGCACTTCGATCAACTTCGCGAAACCTACATACATAATACATATTGAATTTTTAATTATTGTTTATCTACCGACCTTTTGTACGCTTCCATTAAATTTTATATTTTAAGTTCTCATTATTGTAACTGAATTTTGTAGATTCTTTTATGAGAAAATGCACTGCAGACTGTTTGGCGTGAAAAATGTTCGACCAGTTAAGGATTTAGAAAAAAACTTAGTAAAATAATATTTTAACAGCCTTGAATGAGCATAAATTCCAATATAAGTAATTATGTTGATTATTTTGATAGCGGATTGTGGTATCAGGCGACGGAAAGATAGGATCGTTTACGTAAACTGTTACCTAGAATTATACACGATAAATAATGTTTAATATCTTTTATCTGCTTAATAAATACCTCAATAAAGATATTTTACAGCTTTCTCTTTAGTTTTAAAGTTAAATAAATTATAAATAAATTCTACACAATTCATGCAGCGCCATCTAGTCCCAAAGTAGGCAAGGCTTAACAAGACCACAGATATATTGTAAAATATATAATAGAAACTTATAAGAGAGGTAGGGTACAGCGGATAATCCGCTCAAATCAGAGCAGCCCGTCTGGGGAAGGACCTCCACCTTACAGAAGATCGTAGCCAAATAGCATTGGTCTCGGCCATGTTGTGTTCCTACGGTGAGTAAGGTCTCCTGAGCTCCATTTGGGGGGTTGAGAGGGTTGGCAACACGTGAGTGATATCCCCAGTATTGCAAGCGTTTATAGGCTACGGTGACAGCTTATCATCAGGCCGCGAAGCCGCGTCGGTCGTATGCTTGTTTGTCACCTTTGTGGTATAAAAAAAACACCGGACTTGCCTCCGAACCGGACTTGGAATCGAACTCGCGTCCTACGAAGGCAGAATCACTACCAACACAACACACCACCACCGGGCTATTTAGTTTTAGGTTTTAACAAAATTACTAATTAATTAATTACAAATTAATCAGAATTTTGTATGACAGACATAGGTACTAGGTAGCAGCTGATATTATCATAATTATATTTATCGCATTCTATTATGTCATTGTACCTACTTCTAATAAGACTTTATTTAAAAACGATTTGATTAAACAACTCAAAGCAAAAATATTTACACATAACAACAATAATTACCGGACTGAAGTTCACCTATAATGCGACGTGGTTAATCCCTTACCCCATCCACACCGCAGTTACTTTTTGTGGAGCAACGAACAACTAAAAGTTATTTGAAAAGTCGAAAAAGTTGAAAATGTTGCCCAATGTTATCGTGTTGCATTATGTTGCCCCACAAGTAACTGCGCTGTGGATGCATGATTACGGTAACTTTCTTCAATTTTTGTCAGTTTCTTTTTGTTTTTTGTTATCAAGTGTTGCCCACTAACACTTGGAAATAAATAATCTACAAAAATTAACTGCGGTGTGGATGGACGGTTAGACTTCTTAAATTACAGCAGTTCCTAGACATTCTGAATTACTCTTAAATTATACTGGTGCTCAGAAATTCAATATTAATTTAAACTTATTTTAAACACAAAACATATATCATAAAAATGGTCAATTTATTTTTACGTCCATACATTTTAAACCTTTGAAGACGCAACTTTTAATATTTAACTGCAAGAAATATTGAAGAAGAGAAAAAAATATTCTTTTTAAGTTACTTATAATTGAATGCTTATTGTCTTGAGCTTTGTGTATAGTCGGCGATGCATACAGTGTCATGAAATGAATTGTTGGAATATTCTAGAAAACTTTGTTGTTCAAAAGCTTTTCAAGCTCTTTCGAATCGTCACTTTTTCCTGCCAGCATTTCCGACGATAGATTATGAGAAAATTTCTTGCAGTTTTAAAATACTACTAAGTTAATTATGTTACATCACAATAGTGAAAGGAAAAAGAAAAGAAAAATTAAATAGCATCTTCTACTAATATTTAAATAGTAATCTAATCAATCTACATAAGTAGGTTTATAAATTTAAAATATTATGTACGGTATTAACTAATATGCACATAAAAACGAATTCTTGTATTGTATGTAAACCGACGAAAAGCAAGATTCTGAAACGTATTTTTTGTTGATGACACATTAAGTTACAGCTGTCAAATTAAAGAAGTAAAAAGAGATATGTTGAAACTTAATGTGGATTTAAAATTAAAATGAGTTTCAGAAACTGGCTACAAGTTTAGTAAAATGTTCACCAAAAGTGATGCTGGCTTCTCAAGTTTTACACATTGGAATTTTGTGCCATTTCAATGCTTCGTACTTACAGCATGATTAAATATAATTATGGTTCGTAAAATGTTTACTAAGTATCTTGTTTTCTTATTGTGGAACCCCCGTGGCTTCACACAATAGAATTTTAGTTTATGGCAAGGTTTTTGAGACTTCTATAAATGTACGAAGAATTGACAGTTCGTAGTTTAAAATGGTTTCAAAATAGTTATGTTTGCAGTTTATGGATACATAAATGGTTATACTTTTTTGTACGTCTACTGCAAATAAAGTATATTCTATGTAACTATCATTAACTTTAAAATGATTTTGTGCAACTCGCCAAAGTACAACTGATTGGTTTTAATTGGAGATCAATTTGAAAGATCATAAACTTTTTATTGATGCAATTGAAATGTTATGAACAATGTTTCAGCGAACGACATTAAGTGTTACTGCTATTGTTTTAAGGTTTAAAATAAATATAATTTGTGATATAGATCAATAGTATCTATTTCTAATAACATACATCTATTAATCGTAGCTGTTATAAAACAAGGCTTTGCCAATTAATCTATATATATCTTTTGGCTTACTGAAAATCAACGCACTGACCATATCGCTGATCGTAGAGACCTGAAGCTTGAAATGTGTTTATGTATCGTCATACATGCCTCGTCAGGCATCTGATAAAGAATTTTACGAAATTCCAACTGAAGAGCGGGATAGACGCGAACGATGGTGCGCCGGTTTCGCAAGTAACCTATAAAAATGTTTTAAAAACTTTACAAAATGGCTCTCATAAAAATTATTTAGAGTACGAGTAAATTGAATTATCAAAACAATCCTTACTAATATTAATAAACGTGAAAGTTTGTATGTATTGTATGTTTGTTACTTCACTCAAAAATCGGCTTGAAATTTTGATACATTAATAATTAACCTGGATACACATAGGATAGTTTTTATCGCGGAAATCTGTCCGGGAATTGGTTTTCTTTGGCCATTTCTTTTACCAGTGGTCATTTTGCTCTTTCCTTTCCGAAATGGTAGTAGGTTATAGAGTAGATAAATTAAATAAATTATTACTGTAATGTAATGTAATCTTACTCACCGGAGGAACACAGCATGGCCGAGACTAATGCTATTTGGCTACGATCTGCTATTCTATAAGGAGGTCCTTCCCCAGACGGGCTGCTCCGATTTGAGCGGATTATCCACTGTGCCCTACCTCTCTTAAACGAATTTGGAACGGGATTTCGGTAAAACCGCAGGCATCGGCTATTTACAAAATAATTATGATTGTAAACTTAATGCTAAAAGCAAAATGGAAAATCATCTAACACTGCATAATTTTAACATTATGCGAAGTAAAGCAATAACAATTAAATGAAGCGGCAATTAACATAATAATTAACAAGTCTTTTGTAATAGACGTGTAGTTTACAAAATTAAACCTTAGTTTCTTTGCTTAGTTTGTTTCTTAACATAAACGGTCATTATTAAAGGAATTCCTCGGTGTCATCCTTTCACATGTAAAAAGAGAATACTTACGACACTTTTACAGTAGGTTTTACGTTACAGTTAGCACTGATTATCAAATAAAGTCACCTAGTGACCTAGTATTTCTCGATCGAGAATTTATCTTTTTTTTTACATACTTACCACAAAGTTGGGGTATAAAAAAACGGAGCCTACAGACGCTTGCAATACCGGGGGTATCAGTTACGCGTTGCCAACCCTCCCAACCTCCAAGGGGAGGTCTGGAGACCTTACTCACCGTAGGAACACAACATGGCCGAGACCAATGCTATTTGGCTACGATCTCCTGTAAGGTGGAGGTCCTTCCCCAGACGGGCTGCGAAAGATGCAGAGCGGATTATCCGCTGTGCCCTACCTCTTTAGATGCTCTAACTCTAGTTTGAGTGACAGCTTTAATGTTATGTGTCATTAAATTTAAAAATGGTTTTCTACAATGTCACCGATAGTGTTTATTAAAGTTTTTACAGTTGTGCAACGATTGCAACTTTAATGCATGAGGAAGGTTAAGAAATACACACATTGCATTGCGTTATTCATATGTTATTTTATTACGCTATAAAAAATTGCCTTTTTGATAAAAAAAATATGGATAAAATCCATATTTTATAAACGAATGTTTTTATTTCGTGTGAATTTCTTCCTTATTTCTCTTCCTATAATAGGAAACTTACGCCCTAGTATGTACAACATGTATGGAAGAAACCTCTTAATAAGGAGATAAGCTCACCTACACTGTGTTTATTACTGTAAATTGTATTTAAAATGTATGTGCAATAAAGAATATATATTATGTTATAGTCAATCCTCGAAGCTCCGGCATTCCAGATTTGTATAGTCAATCCTCAGTCAGGTCTAACTAGAAACCTAACCTTTTTTTTATTTTTATTATCGTCAGAAAAATGCTTTGCAGCAGCACCACTGCCCAGGGAATATGCGGTGGGGACTGTGGGACTTACCACAAAAAAAAACTGACGGGATGCCACTCGCCCCCTAAGTGACGGGGGCCACGGGTACTGTGATACATCCGCGACCCCTACTATCAATACTTCCTACTCCGACTATCTTCTTTCTGATTAAATTCGTTGTGAGTTCCAAGACAGCTGTAGTTTATTCCCCGGGACGTCAATAAGCTTCATTGCTTATTGTCTATCTGAGGTCGCCGTTGTTGATCCTGGCTACACAGGAGACACAGTGGTGGGAATGTGAGGTGGGCTTGTCCCGAATCCGCGACCCCGCCAGGGCCGTCCGGCCAATGTTAAATGGCCGGACCCGCTCTCCCCGGAACGCCCCGTCAGCAGCACACCGCATCCAGGTGCACTGCCGACACCAAGGACCATTGCCCCCTCAAGACGACGGGCCTTCCCCGGCTCGCCGTCTCGGCTGGGCAAGGGTCCCCTCCATCTCTGCGGTCGCAACAACGTGCGACCGCTGGCCGGGCTCTGCGAGCCGCCGGCCCCTCTTCTTCAATTTTTTAACGAGGTTTTCTTCCTCCACCGCGCCTCCAGCGCCACTCCAGGTGCCACAGCGTCCACTACGTACTTAGTGGACTCTGTGACACTTTGCGCCACCGCGCACTCCCTCTTCCAGGGTGGTCTCATTCGCCCATGTGACCCAACCCTTAACGCCCCCCGCAGTGTCTGGGTTGGCGAGACCCAGTGTCTGCAGGGCCTCCGCGTTCCACCATACGGAGGTCTCCCCCGGTATCAACGGGTGGAGTAGGCCCGGACACCAGTCGGGGCGAAGACGCTTTTGGGGAGGATCAGCGAGCGAACGAGTCCACCACCGCTCATCATACAGCCGGCCGAGCCAAACGCGGCCGGCTCCACCTCTTGTTTTTTAACGAGGTTGTCTCCTCAATCGCTCCACCCCCAGCACCAGTACGGATGCAAGGGGGAGCGGATTTGTCCGCATCCCACGTACTCCATCCAAGGTAGGAGCACGGGGAGCAGACCCACCGCGTCGGGAATTTGGCCGTCGGCAAGTAATTCCAGAAAATAAGGAATTACTCGCCGACGTTACCAGGGTGGTGGCGTGGAGGTATCCCAACTCCCCACCCCAACTAGAAACCTAACCTTTTTTTTTTTTTATATTATCGTCAGAAAAATGCTTTGCAGCAGCCCCACCGCCCGGGGAATATGCGGTGGGGACTGTGGGACTTACCACTAAAAAACTGACGGGATGCCACTCGCCCCCTAAGTGACGGGGCCACGGGTACTGTGATACATCCGCGACCCCGCCAGGGCCGTCCGGCCAAAGTTAAACTGGCCGGACCCGCTCTCCCCGGAACGCCCCGTCAGCAGCACACCGCATCCAGGTGCACTGCCGACACCGAGGACCATTGCCCCCTCAAGACGACGGGCCTTCCCCGGCTCGCCGTCTCGGCTGGGCAAGGGTCCCCTCCATCTCTGCGGTCGCAACAACGTGCGACCGCTGGCCGGGCTCAGCGAGCCGCCGGCCCCTCTTCTTCAATTTTTTAACGAGGTTTTCTTCCTCCACCGCGCCTCCTGCGCCACTCCAAGTGCCACAGCGTCCACTACGTACTTAGTGGACTCTGTGACACTTTGCGCCACCGCGCACTCCCTCTTCCAGGGTGGTCTCATTCGCCCATGTGACCCAACCCTTAACGCCCCCCGCAGTGTCTGGGTTGGCGAGACCCAGTGTCTGCAGGGCCTCCGCGTTCCACCATACGGAGGTCGCCCCCGGTATCAACGGGTGGAGTAGGCCCGGACACCAGTCGGGGCGAAGACGCTTTTGGGGAGGATCAGCGAGCGAACGAGTCCACCACCGCTCATCATACAGCCGGCCGAGCCAAGCGCGGCCGGCTGTATGCGCGGGGAGCAGACCCACCGCGTCGGGAATTTGGCCGTCGGCAAGTAATTCCAGAGTTGGGTCCAGAAACTAAGGAATTACTCGCCGACGTTACCAGGGTGGACCGCGTGGAGGTATCCCAACTCCCCACCCCAACTAGAAACCTAACCTAACCTAACATAACCTAACCTAATTATATCGGGGTTAGCCCGAAGGCTTTGGTCAAACCTGGGATAAACCAGTCATTCCGCAAAGAAACTGCATATCGACCTTTGACCATGACATATATAATATAAATTTATTCAATTTATTTTAAGAAGGTACTAATATTATAAGGTTTTGTGAGTTTGCGTTGTTGTAGTAATAATCTCTGGATCTACAGAAGCGATTATGAAAATACTTTTACCAATAAACAGCTACATACATTATTTGTGAATATCTTCTATAAGCTACATTATAGAAATACTTACTTCTCTCAATCAATGTGACATGATGGTAATGTGAAGTTCGCTATTATAATGTTCTACTGTTCGAGGATCGAACCCGCGCCCTTTTCTTTCACACCATGCCATGACACTACCAGGTGTAGGTATAACGTAATTAAACAAGTAAAAGCAAATCTTTCGTATGATTTCTACAGAAAACTCAGGTTACCAGTGTGTGAGGTCACATTACAATGGCAATGTTATCATTCTTATTAACTACGATATAAGCATCAAATCAATTTAAAAATAAACAAAATATTAATTAGAAATTGCATTCGAATATTAACACTGTGTCATAAATTTCTTAAATTGCTTATAGACAATGTGACTCTGTGTGTCTAAATGGAAAACATATGACTCAAAGATGGCACAATGCGACCTCTCACTTGACCGGTCTTTGCCTCGCCAGTTCAACGGCAACGCTTGTACAGAGTTCATGTATCGCGCGTCTGGCAACATAACAAAAAGTACGAATTCCAAATTTGAATTGAATAAAAAAGAAAACATTGTTTTTTTTTTAAATATAGGACGTGGGAATATAATACAATCGATAGATACCAGTGATAAGAAAATCGATATTAACTCGATTCAAAAAAGTTCAGTGCAAGTTTAATTTAAGTGCAATCTCGTGCAGTGATGCATTTTGTTGCCGAATGTTGAGAATTAATCAAGTTTTTCGTTGAGGTGAGTGCACTTTTTGCGAATTACGGCCTCTGACTCATTTTTGGGAAGATTATGAAATATCGATTTGAGATAACACGAGGGACCATTGATCGGTTGGTTCGTTACGAATATTCCTGATTTATGTGGGTAGAAAAATATGTTATATTTATTTTATAAGCGAAGCCTGTTTTTAGAGAATCCATAACATATGCCAGACTTTATAATATTCCTTAAAATTACTATCTATCGTTTTAGATGTTTTCTTAGTGCTCCTAGCCCTAAGCCTATACTCCAACTCTTTTTCCCTGCCTCTAAGCGAAGATTGGCTATGGTCACTGTCCATTAGCCCAAACAAACAAATCCGTCTTAGAGTGCGACACACAGCGACGCAACCGAGCTCCTCGGCAAGCGTTTGTTTGTAGAATATATTAAGTTTATTGTAAAACGCTGCTACTGCTACAAGATCTCATTCTAATGCAAGTGTTCACACATAGTCTTTTGTTATTCAAATACCTATGTTGAATTAAGTTACAATAGTGTTTTGAAATAGTAAGAGGCAATTAGCCAACTGATTCTTGACCTTATTATTATATAGCCTGAGATAGATCTGATAAGATTATAAGTTAATACGAATTTTAATTGTAAACACTGAAAAAAAAATTCATATATTTTTGTATCGTGCTATCACGAAAAATAAGAGTTTAATTTCTTCCGTTACTTATTATCTTACACTGGTTACAAACATCAGTATTTTTTTAAATCATAAAAAAAATAGTTTCGTAAGAAAACAATAAAGAATGTTTGTGACAAAATGTCAAAATCTAAGGTCAAATTAAACAGAACCTAAAAACTTTAAATAGGCACACAGAAAAAGTTTCGTTTTATTATTTGAAAATCGTGTCGAATTGACCACAAACAATTTTTTTTAAATATTTTTTTAATTTTGAGATACACTGAAAAAGTTTATTCTATTTCAAAATGATTTGAAAATCGTGCGATGCGAACTAACGATGGCGATGCAAACAAGGATTTTTTTTTCATATTTCAAATAGGATTCACTGATTTTTGTTCGTGGCCAGTAGTCAGGAAAATGAAGACATAATCTATCCAACTCCAACTTTAAAAAGCAAAAGGAAATGGCATGGTGGGAATAACAGACCTTTGCAACATAGAAAATGAGGGACGTTGAGAAATTATAGGAACCGTTCAAAGGTTTTCGCCATAGATGAATAATTAATAGGCTTTAATCACACATGATTAACATTGTACAGGCAATTACATGACTTGATAGATCTAACTTGCATCGCAGGACAACTCAAAATCGTGAAAGGGTAAAATAGTAAAAATGTGTTATCTTCCTGAAAAAACATTACATTTTGAGTTAAGATAAAGGTAAGGTCTCAGACAACTCAAAAAAGGTTTTTATTTGATTTGTCTGATTTGAGTTGATTGAATTTTTACTTGCGGGCTAATCCCGCTTGCTTGATCAAATCGCGTGATACTAAAAAGGTTCTAAAACAAAATGAAAATACAAATATAAAGTGTAAGTGTTGATATGCACTTGACTGTACAACAAAACCATAATAAAACGAACGATTACAAATCGATTAGCGCAAATCAATTCGTAATGTGATACCAACTTTGCCTAAATAACGTATTAGCTCATAAATTATCCTTGTTTATCCAGTACGGATGGAATTGCTCCATTTTATATGAATCTATAAATAATTTTTGTTGCATAAAGTAAAATGTTTTGCCATTAACTTGAAGTAATTTGACTGGAGCGGTATTATCCTCTTATAATAGCGACTTTAAAAGCACTAAGTGAATATATAAAATTATGCCTTCGAAGTCTTGGTGAGTGTGCATTTTAAGAATATTTTAAGTATGAAGTAACGTTAGCAGTGGAAGAAGATATTTCTATTTTATTCTCTTCACTTGTCTTTTTCCACTATTTTCTGAAAGAGCTCCCTATACATATTGCAATAATGAGATAGGCTAGGCTATATTGAAGATGGCAGTAAACTCAGAGTTGTCAGTAGAACTTTGTACAATAGAATCACGGACGAAACAATATTATCTTTATTATAAAACAAATATATTTATTACTGGTTTTCCTTCAGCCTAACCGGTTTTCTTTCGCCATTTCTTTTACCGTTGCGCGTTGGCCATTTTGCATGTTTCCGAAATGGTGGTAGTTTTAGAAACCCGCGCAACTTCGTTTGAGTGTATTTATTTATGCACAGCAGCGCCATCTATATCAGATTTTTAACCAAATCCTACAGAAATCGCGTACTTTTCAGGATAAAAAGTACCCTATGAGTTAATCCAAGGTATCAGCTACCTACATACCAAATATCATAGAAATTGGCCCAGCCATTTAAGCGTGAAGAGGTAACAAACATACACACAACTTTCGCCTTTATAATATTAGTATGATAGATCTAATTAAGTATACTTACAAGTTGTAAATGACCAGAAAATGTGAAGGCCTCGTTTCTGAAATAAATAATTTCATTTCATAATAATAAAAAAATGTATTTGTGTGAAACATACGTTTTTTTTTCCAAATTACTATGGAAACTCTGGAACATTAGAATTTATAGAGGACAATGCCGTGAGCGCACTGTAATAAATAAAATAATTAATTGCATCTAAAGTAAATAATGTGTAATGCATTCATTAGATATACAATCTTATTTATATGTTAAATAAATACATTTCGATACATAAAAACAATGAGTCAGACCCAATAAACTGTGATACGGTGAGTCAAACTAGGATTAGATATAAAATACACATTATAACACCTGTAATCTGAGATAGGGGTAAGCAGAGAATGGCAATACATTTGGCTAGTTTTCATTATGCTGAAAATAATTTTCTTTCAATGCTTTTAATAAATTGGTATGTATGTTTGTTTGGGTATAAATTGCAATAGAATTTTAAAATTATTTTCAACTGATTGAGTTGTCCGTACATTTTTTATTTTAATGTCAATACGTGGTCAGCTTAAAAACTTGCCGCCTTTTCCCTCCGCTCAAAGCCGCTCTTGTATTTTAAGTTGAAATTTTGTACTTACAGCTCAGCTTAAAAACGCTGTTTTTTTACTGATCAGTTATTGTTTCCCTGTATCTACACTATTCTCGAAGTTGTCCAACATGAAGTTAGGCATAAGGAATAGTTAGACAAAGTGAGACGAAGTGCTCCCAAACTCTCGTATAAAACCTCGTATAACATTGCGTATAATGTAGAGCCGGCATTATACTTATTGTTTATTTCTTCTTTATAAGTCCCACCCACACGTTCCACTTATGGAGTGTCACGCCATTTTACGCATAATATACCTATCTATCTGCTTCTCAAAACCATATGACCTAAGAATGATAGGTAAAACTTAACACAAAAGTTTTTTTAAATCAGTTTTATGTGTACAACCAAACAAACTCTTCAACCTTATATTAGTTCAGTAATAATATGAAGTAGTTACAGATCTTGCGTAAAAATGATTTATTCATTTCTCATATAATAAACCGTTTGTAGTAATACTCATGTGTTGTTAATGTATAAATATTATAATTTATTAAGTAGGTAAATGAACAGAGCTTAGTTAGAGTCATAGTACACGGAAATATTTACTAATAAATAAGTATAGGCATATGAATTACGTGATTTAATTAAACATAGAAATAAAATGTGTTATTCATTGTGCGTTCTAACTTCCTTTACATTGAAAATGGCTTGAACGAAGATGATCACTTAGCATAACGTTCCTTACGACGTCTAGGGGTGTACTAAGAAAGGATTTTCAAAATTCCCACGGGAAAGCGCGCAAACGAATTTGCGAGTGTTTTACTAATCTTTCTTTAAAATTAAGACAAAGTTAAAGCGTTTATTACACTTAAAATGTACAAAAAAGGTCTAAAGGTTATGACCCTGACGGGCGCCGCAATTTACAGAGTAATTTTATTTGATTTCTTTTATGTAAAAATAATAATATTATAAGTGATATAAGAATAATTACAACGCACTTTATAATTTCCATGATTCACACCTTTTGTCAGCTGGGCAAACAATAAATTAATTGTGGTTTTGTTCCAATAATCACGTCATATGGATGAACAAAACTTACGATTGTCCTTCAACTAAGTATGAATATCATCATGGCTTATGTTTGCCCCTTCGCCCCTTCATTATAACAAAAGGCCGGTCAAGTGCGTGCCGAAACGCATAGAGTAGGGTTCCGTATATGCTATCCTATCCTTGCTTGCAGAAGTTGCAATGAGTACAATGGCATATTCCAAACACAAAACTTTCGGAGAAATAAACGTGTTATACTAAAATTGGCACGAGAAAATGTAAATAATTTCCAAACGAATCATTTTACCAAGAAATTACCTCCTCACACCCTCAATATCTAACAACACCACAAACGCGAAAAAAAAATTCATTCACACTGTAAGTACACGTAGGGAAGGTACCTCAAAAAATATATTTTTAAAGATTTTGTTCTATCACTTTGTTAGCATAGTTACTATTGTACTATTATTTATTCTGTGGCATAGTAAATATGTGTATCCATGCAAACAGCTTTCAAGCATTAAGCGTCTATTCCTCGTTTAATACGGAACTCTAAAAAGACATGTAGGTACGTGACACAGTAATAGTGCGTAAGTCTAAGCACTAGGCTATAAAAATGCATCCCATTACTAATGCTAGATTCCATCCGTTATTTCATTGAATGCCACATTATTTCCGCCAACAATCTTTATGTTTGATTGTCTTCCGCAATACCATAAACAGTTCGGTATATTCACTTCAGTGTTGCATGGGAAAGTGAGATTTTTTCTATCAATTTCCCATTGTTGTGGCATGGCGTGAGAGTTGTTCCCAATTAGAAAAAAATGCTCATTTGTAGGTACTGTTTTATGTGATAAATTGTTAAGATACCCAACTAATATGTATGTAGATATAGTAAGGATAATTAACTGCGAAAGTAACACTGGTGCTAATTCTGTTGTACATTTAGATCAAAGGTGTTGTTGTCCTTCCTTGGTTTACAATTGGTGACAAGGATAGCAACACTTCTAGCCCTGACAAAATTAGTTTTTTCTAGATAATGTACAACAGAATTAGCACCAATGTCTGTCTGTGCTCTTCACGTTAAAACGACTGAACCGATTAGGATACGACGAAATTCGGCAAGGGGATAGTTGGAGACCCAAGAATATAGTAGTTTTTATGGATATCACCCCATAAAGAGGTGAAAAGTGGGGCCAATATTAGGAAAATTCATGCGGGCTAGTAAAGAAGAAAAAAAGACATAACTTGAGACTTAATTTGAAATTAAAATGCTTTCCAGAAACTGGCTGGCTGTGTATTATCATTTATATGGATGTATAAAAACGAGAATAGCCTAGCCTAGGTATCCTAACGCCCTAGACAAATAAACCAAGAAATAGGCAGTAAAACGCCACAGTAGAGCTGTAAACTAACGACCTACACCCTTGAGTCCTATGCAGTGCGGTAGAACCAAGCCCTTTGCCGCGCCCTGACCTAAATTTACACTTACTGCCAATATGTCGGTAAACATTGACTTCTGTAAAAATTTAAAAGCCTAGTTATTAAATACATAGGGTTGTTGGGAAGACAGAGTGAGAGTTGGAAGTCAATCCATCCTTTTTTCATTCCTTAGGTAACGAATCCATGATTTTTGAAAATGGATGTCCAATTGTCCATGGGCAACGCTGTTTAGTCTTACATTGAAAGAAAGAAAGAAAGAAAGAAAATACATTTATTCTGTACAGCACATGAGACACAAGACAACAACAGCATTTTACACATACAAACAGACAGAAACATTCACACAAAACAGTTACACATTAAAACAAAATACAAGTACATTGGTGAAACAGGTTCATAATCGTACACTATAACCCCAAATATGACGAAAACCATTAGATTTGGCTTATACATTAGGGTGGTTCATTTTGTTGCTTTTGAGCCCCCAATACTTTTATGTTCCTGATATGTCAAATTAAAAGTAACCATGTACATTGTCGCATAAATAACTGACGGATGTCGACTTGAAAAGTCTACCTGGCAAACAGAATTTTCGTGTATTTTTAACGGTGACAGCAATGCGTAGGACATGCAAATGACATCATTCGTGTTGACGAACTTGTGAGTCAAAATGTCATCGTGACTTAACTGCATACTTCTTGTTACTTATGTGTCAAGAACATGAAACTTATAAGCTGATGACAGTGCTTGAAAAGCTGAAGTTGACAAAATTCATGCATTCAAATCGGAGCAGCCCGTCTGGGGAAGGACCTCCACCTTCCAGAAAATCGTTGCCAAATAGCATTGGTCTCGGCCATTTTGTGTTCCTAAGGTGAGTAAGGTCTTCAGAGCTCCACGTGGGGGGGTTGGAAGGGTTGGCATCGCGTGAGTGATACCCCCGGTATTGCAAGCGTCTATAGGCTACGGTGATGCTTACCATCAGGCGGGTCGTATGCTTGTTTGCCAACTTTGTGGTATTAAAAAAACTATTCAATTCTAAAAAATGATTATTTATTCACGCTTAATTTTATCTTTATTAGTCCCATCCTAAAGAATTTTCGAAGATAAAAGTGTTTAAATGTTTGTATGTTTTACATTGAAATGTGATGGATGGTAATTTGTTGAACGTATTAAAAATCAACCTGTCTGGGAGCGTATCGATTATTATTCTAATCCATAAAGGTATTTTTTATGTGACCTCTTAGACTGACAGATATCAAATGTGATCTATTGTATTGGCCTTACTTTACGGATAGATAAAACCAGTGGCGGATTATCCTTAAGGCAAACTAGGCACATGCCTAGGGGCGCGAGGTAACAAAGGGGCGCGAAAAAATTTTAAACGAATAAAAAATTACATATTTGATGGATTTCCACTTGTTGGGAAACTCGATTGAGGCCTTCGAGGTGCTAAAGTCGTCGGCAAATCGAAGGTGAGTGATATACTTGACGTTGATGCCGAATCCTTTCCAGTCCAAAAGCTTGAAGGCATCTTCCAGAGCGGTCGTGAACAGTTTTAGAGATATGACATTTCCCTGTCTCACGCCTCAGTGTAATGAGATTGCCTTCGTGTTCTGTTCCTGTACTCGGACTGACATGGTGGCATTTTTGTATAAGCACGTCAACGCTTCGATATACCTGTAGTATATGCGGCACCGCTGGAGAGACTGTAGCACGGCACTGCCCATGTCTCGATCGAATCGAAGGCTTTCTCATAGTCCACAAACGCTAAGCATAATAGCAGATTGTACTCTTCGATCTTCTGCACAATCTGCCCCAGCGTATGGATGTGCGTAGCCTTTTCGGAATCCGGCTTGCTCGGGCGGCTGGAAGTCATCGAACTTGCGAGCGAGACGATTCGTGTTGACCCTTGAGAACAGCTTGTAGACGTGGCTCAGAAGCGAGATAGGTCTATAGTTCTTTAAGAGGGTTTTATCGCCCTTTTTAAAGAACAGAACCATCACGCTTCTGTTCCACGTCTCAGACGTTTTGCCATCGAACAACACGGAATTAAAGAGCTTCTGCAGGAATTTAAGTACCGGTGTGTACCACTCGCCGTCAAGCTCTGCTGTGATTCCGTCCTCGCCCGGCGCCTTGTTGTTCTTAAGCTATTTAAGAGCCATCCTAATCTCGTACAAGCTGATGTCCGGGATGTCTTCGGTGTAGTGTCGGGTTAGCGTGGCTATTGGGTCCCTCGCAGTTCTGCTGCTGACGGGTTTGGCGACTGAGGCATCATAAAGCTTCCCGTAGAACCTTTCGACTTCCCTCAACACCTCTGCCGTCGATGACGCCACGCTACCATCCTTCATCTTAAGCTTAGTCAGCCGGCTCTACCCAATAGACATGTCTCTTGCGAACACTTTCGAACCTTTATTTTGCTCAATCGACTCCTTGATGCATTTATCATTGAAGGAGCGAATATCGTGTCGCAAGGACTTTGATATGTGGGTCTAAAAATGAACATGGACAAGACAAAAATGAATCTCCATGTTGCACCCGCCCCAGACTCAGTTGGAAGCTTGATCCTCGACGTTGTTGACGAGTACCTTGGACAAACCATCCAATTAGGTAGGTCCAACTTCGAGAAAGAGGTCATTCGACGAGTCCGACTCGGCTGGGCAGAAGTGGCAATGGGCAGGGCTTGTAGCGCGCAGAAGCGATGGCCGCGCGATGGGGCAAAAGGGTTCTGGAATGGCGACCACGTACCGGAAAGAGCAGCGTAGGACGGCCGCCTACAAGGTATTCAGATGACCTAAGGCAAGTCGCAGGAAGCCGCTGCCAGCAGGTCGCACTGGAGACGTTTGGGGGAGGCCTATGTCCGGCAGTGGACTTCTTGTGGCTGAGATGATGATGATGAGATGGATTTCCATGTTCGTTAATATTATCTTGGAGTGATAGAAACAGCCTCCTCTTTAATATAAAGTGACAAGTTTGACAGGCCCGGTGGTCGAGTGGCTAACAATAGTCACTTTATCTCGAAGGCCGCGGGTTCGAATCCTGCGCAAGGCAAAGATTTGTGTGCATGAACATGTCTGTTTGTCTTGGTATGGGTGATTCCAAGTATAATAAGTATTCATTTACAAAAAAAAGTATTTATAAAAAAAAGTATTTATATGTATTTATCAGCAATCTAGTACCCCATAGTACAAGCTTAGTTGCTTTGTTTGGGACTAGATGGCGCTGTGTGATTCGTCCAAGAATTTTTGTTTTATTTATGTAGTGTTGGCGACCTCCGTGGCGTAATGGTTACCACGCCAGACCGCCACCCAGGAGGTCCCGGGTTCGATCCCCGGTCGAGTCATGATGAAAAACGAACTTTTTCTGATTGGCCTCGGGTCTTGGATGTTTATCTATATATGTATTTGTTATTAAAAAATATATATATAATATCGTTGAGTTAGTATCCCATAACACAAGTTTCGAACTTACTTTGGGGCTAGCTCAATCTGTATGAATTGTCCCTATATATTTATTTATTTATTTATTATTTATTATATAAAACGTCCAGCTTTGAAATGAGACAGATAACCACGGGTAAAATATTTCCCGTGGTACCTTCCAGGGACTATCACAGGGACCACGGGCAATAAAGGATAAAAACTTAACTACAGTCATCTATGTTTACTATTAGATACCAGTGGTATTTAGTTAAAATTTGTAACATGGCCGCTAGGGGCGCCGATACGGTGCTTGCCTAGGGCGCTCTCGACATTTAATCCGCCTCTGGATAAAACCATGGTACAATAATACATAGATAAAACATAGATATCTACCCAATGTTTTAAACCGTGTAGTCTAGGCTTTAACCATGAATTTAGGCAATACTTCCAGCACGACTAAACATCGTTCATAATCGTGAATTTCGTGGTGCGCGTGACCTTAAAAAACATGTTTTATTGCACGATCACATAAAAAATGCAATAACTATTGTTTCTAGGAAGCCATAAACGAATAATACTGTAACAGAAAAAATGAAAATATTAATGTAATACAGCAATGTATTTTGTTTATGAGAAAGATTGCATACAAAAAATTTTGGTGCAATTTGGCACACAGTCACGAAATCAAAATCTAAAAAGACAATTATATGTAACGTCGTCGTTTGACACCATGCAAGGGTTATATTTTAAAAATCATTTCTTTAAATTGATGAATACCTAAATTCAAAAATCCAGAAATGTGGTATTTTCTACCGTAGAAAACTAAATTACGAATAATATTTTTGATATGAGATTGAGAAAAACCGAAAGGTGCATACGGTACAACGAGAATAAAATACGTTTTAACATTTTCAACTCTGTTCAAAAGTTTAAATTTTGCGAAAGTACCAAGCTGTCATACTTTCCTTTTCAGAGTGTGAAACTATTATTGTACTTACTTATTTTTTTTTAAATAAAGTTCCTAAAATAAAACCAAAGTCGTAAGAGCTATAATTTCGTATTAGAAAAGTGGGTATACTTTTTATATTACTGAAGTTATTCAAAACAATACACCACCTCAGGTACATACATATTATGTTAAAGACATACATTTTAGATAGTTTCAAGGATTCCCTTTTAGGAGCAGTCCACTGTCCATTATCCTGCGAATTAGTAGGCGGTTCACGATCGCTTAGTCATCTGACCTCGCTTCTTTTGGCCAAAGACGTTAACCTCCAGCGTCATTGTTGCAAAAAAGTTAAATAAACTCTTTTTATTTTGACGGACGGTTAAATCCGTTAAAACTCGTTTAAACCCTGGGTCTATATGTATTATTATGTATACTGCTCGCGAATTAGACCGAAGTTAGGCAAATATGAGTATGTGGAGATCCCGCCGCCGCCGCCGCGGCTGGCTTTATGTACGGCAGTTGCAGCAAATTTTACTCTCTGGTGCATCATTATCATCATTTCAACCAATAATTATCGAACTCCTTCAATCGAAGGGGATTGCTTGTAGTTTTTGTTTTTCTATTTCATAAATTAATTAATAGCTAGCCCTATTCTTAACAACCATATCTATACGGTCCCCTGCTTGGACTATTCTAACCAATAATTAAATGTAATTTTCGGAATTAAGTCGGTATGAGTGTGTCTGGCTGGGATGATCTATCTCCTCTGTTTCGTAGTGGTTTCGTAGGTGTGCCGGGTGATACTCCACAATCAAAATCAGTATCATTTCCAAATCCCTAGACTTAGATATCGAAATAAAATAAAATCGTTTATTTTGCAGTAGATTAACAAGTATACATCATCATACAATGTTTTAATTAAATCCGCACAATCCTAGGATGACAGTATGTTTAATAGTAACGCCAAAACAGAGCAACAAAACGCTTTATTTATGTTACAGCTATCTTTATAGATTCATAAATGAGTGTTAAAAACGTTTACAACGAAATTGATAGCCTTGAAAAATTGATAATGGTTTCTAGACTATGTCAATTGCCTTTTCGAAATGTAAAATAAAAATTGCAAAGGATTCATCTTGCAATTAAACTTACCACAATTAGTATCATTACAATTTCTTCTGATTAATAAAATTGTTTTTGAATTTTCATCCTTTTTTTTGAAGTGAAGAGCATAATGATACGCTACTTTACACGAAAGCGTGTGTAAACCATTTGAATTGCTAGTTTCTGTGATTTGTATTATTTAAATTATATACCTCAGTTTTTTGCATTGCATTTTTGCGTCAGGTCACAGTCTATTCTTGTAACGTATACAGTTGTCTCAATTTCTTTTTATATTTTGTATGTGCAAGATTGCGTTTGAGATTGATTTGATATTACGAAATAATAGGTCCTCTTATCTTTACATAGTATAAAGTGAAGTCTCGCTGTCTGACTGTCCCTATGCACCTATGTAGATCTATACGCAACGGATTTTAATGCGGGTTTTTTCATAGATAGAGTGGTTCATGAAGGTTTATATTGGAATTATAAAAAAAGGACAAGGAAATAAATTTTCTTGCTAGATAGTTTTTTATTTTATTTGACAACATAAAAGAACTGTCATAGACTTTGACATCAAGTTGGAAGAAGGTTCCATTGAATATTTGTCTAATCCAACAGTTTATATGTATATTGCAATTCCAAATTCTTACAGGATATATGGTTTCGCTGGTAACGATATAAACTATGGTCGAAAATATAAAAAAAATCATGTATATTCCTATGCACTGCTATGCTACTCAAATACACAATGTACATTGTATACGTAATAATGTACAGTTAACTCCACCCAAATTATGTAAATACAACAATGGGTGACCTCATAGCTGATATTCGAAAGGTGGCAAGTTAACGAACTTAGAACACACCTTGCAATTAGCGGGCAGCTGAAGATGTTGGATTGGAAGCTGTATTAGAAATGGACTTGGATTTCTATACTAGTCAAATCACAGCTAAAATTTTATTTAATACTAGCGAAATCCCCGCAACTTCGTTTGCGTGTATTCCGCTTTCCCGTGGGATTTTTTTACTCTCCGTAAGAACCATCCTCGTACTTCAAGGAATATCTAAAAAAAGAATTAGGAAAATCGGTTCAGTTGTTCTCGAGATTTGCGCTTAGCAACACATTTAGCGATTCATTTTTATATTATGGATAAAATTAGGTGCTGCCCGCGGTGTTACCCGCGTTTAATTTTATGCACAGTACCATCTATATAAGAGTTTTGGCCAAGTCCTACGGAAATCGCGTACTTTCGGGATAAAAAGTCCCCTTTGTGTTAATCCAAGGTATCGGCTACCTACGTACCAAATGTCATAAAAATTGGCCAAGCCATTTGAGCGTGAAGAGGTAACAAACTACACACGAACTTTCGCCTTTATAATATTAGGAGGGTAAAAACGATAATAAAAATATGTGGTGTATCCTTTTCAATCAGTTTCACGCTAGAAAGTTAGTTGACTACAATGGTATTTATGAACGTGGCCGAAATTGGAACTACAACTCCCGTTCATTTTGTACTAACTTTGCACCCCCGTTCTACCCCTTTAGGGGATGAATTTCCAAAAATCCTTTCTTAGTGAGCACTTACGCCCCAAAAGGAACCCCCATGCAAAATTTGAGACTGGCACTTATAGTTTCGGAGATTTCGTGATGAATCCTTAGAGAAAGGATAAATAGAGTTGTCATCAGGCGTATGTATACCCGTAAGGGAGAGAAACAAAGTACATTGATTATGTAGTGTTACCAGAAAAGAGAATATTACCCCATGATTTACCCCATGTTTTTTTTATATTTTTATATACGATAAACTAATAGGACTATTGATGATTTGCGATGTATTTTTTCTTATAATCATCAATATATTGAGACTTCGATTTATACTTGTTTGTTGTTAACATTGATACGAATTCAGGCGTAAATACATGAACAGCTTACGAAAACATAAGTAAAGTAACACATTGTACGTGCCTATCAAATTTTAGAGTTGCCCTCGATCATCTGGGATCCCATCATCAGATTCTGACTTTGTGACAAGTGATGATGGAAAAAAAAACAAATGGTCTAATCCATACCTACAATACTTAAAGAATTATGCTCTAACTCCTATCCGTTTAGGAGTTGTACCTTCCATCATCACCTCACCAACATGGGATGATGACTTCCAGACGTAAATAAATAAATAGCTTACGAAAACATAAGTAACGCGTTGTACATGCTTATAGAATCTGAGGGTTGCCCTCGATTTACCTGGGATCCCATCATCAGATCCTGATTTGGTGACAATGGGACCAAGTTGGGATATGCACTTTCGAAAAAAAAAAGATTAAGAAAATCGGTAAAAAATCGACGGAGTAATCGGCGGACATACAAAAAAAATACACAGTGAAACTTAGAACCTCTTTTTTTGAAGTCTGTTAAAAACTATATGTGTGGGGGGGGGGGGTTTCTCGTCTGTACAAGCTTGTTTTAAATAGATATTATTTTTAATTTAAGTTGTCACTATTTTACCTCAATTGTGGGTAATATTGCATGGGTAAATTCAAGTAAATTGCTGGTATCCCCAATACGCGTGGTACCCGACTAAATTTAGGAGACACAGGAAAGTGGCCGCCTGGCTTCATTTAACTTACCTACTTAATTTGGGTGTATAATACTACAAAATACGATTATTTTCTTGAACATTTACGTTTTATTTCGTTATTTCTGTACATTGAAGCCGTCATTTGAGCCTTAATAAATATTATCTGTATTCATTTTTATCAATTAGGGCCGAAATAAAGTCTAAATAGTGTACTTACGAATGAAAGGTTATGTTGTCGATTTTACGTTCACTGCGGCTGGTCTGTAGGACGTGTAAATAGTCTTACAGGGCGTGGAGCTCAATCGTGGGCGGTATGTGCACTCTTAATAAAAGCGTCAAAGGGAATTCACTGACCTTAACTCCCTCTGTGCGGCGGTTCTGTTGGTGCTGGTCAGCGGAGCGGCGGCAGAGCGACACGGCGGCGATGCTAGAAGGATCTAGAAGCGGGGGATTCTACCGCGGAAGGAAGATAGCGTGCCACGTGGATGGCGGAGTGCGGATGTTCAATCTGGCCGACCAGATTGCGCACGTGTATTACAGGGGGCGTTTAGCAGTAGAAAGCGGCTGTAGCGGCGTTTGCGCGCCACGAAGGGCGACTCCTCGCGGATATTCGCCGAAACTTGTCCGGCCGCCCTGATTGGTCCTCCGGCACAATAGAGTGTTGCCAGGAAAACCCCCAACACCTTCACCAGAATGCACACACGAAATAATTACCGAACATGCACCCGGCCTTGGGAAGTTTTGAAAAAGCTTTCCAAAACCATCTTAGTAAAGAGTGTTTCGGAGGGCGGGGAATTGATAGTATATGTTTGCGTTGCGAAACAAGCCAATAATATAGCAATACAGTATAGCGATAGTCTTTAAAGGAAAAACCAGCCATGTTATGTGAAATCACGAATCAAATAACTAAGCAAAGGTAACGTTGATTAACGCGGGCTTAATGTGAACAAATGTTCAATCATATCTCAAGGGATTTGCGGTATATAATAAGTTTAGCGACATGAATGACGTTTCCACATGCACTCTGACCAAACAATCGCCTTGAGTGTTTATCAACCTAATCTAAATAAATAAACTGTAATAGCGGATTCTTTTAATGTAAATAAAGAGAAGTAGCGGGTTTAATTAATGTAAATAAAGAAAAGTAGCGGGTAGCGGGTTTAATTAATGTAAATAAAGAAAAGTAGCGGGTAGCGGGTTTACTTAATGTAAAATAAAGAAAAGTAGCGGGTAGCGGGTTTACTTAATGTAAAATAAAGAAAAGTAGCGGGTAGCGGGTTTAATTAATGTAAAATAAAGAAAAGTAGCGGGTGGCGGGTTTACATAATGTAAATAAAGAAAAGTAGCGGGTGGCGGGTTTACTTAATGTAAATAAAGAAAAGTAGCGGGTAGCGAATTCTAATTAATAAAGAATTAGCGAGCGGCGTTTGATGAAATCAAAAATGTTTACTATTATACGTAAGACTTTATTATAAGCGGAGATTCTCTGAGCCCACTCGTAGAGTATGGGTTTCTCAGGAATCGCAGTTACAGCGGTTAAAACGTCAAATCGACCATCTATGTGGAGAGGAATGCACCCAGGAGAGCGCAATCGTAGAATCCGAAAATACATAATGTCAACGATTTCGATGCGGTTTTTATATGTGTCCTCGACAGTCTTAATTAATTTAGAGGCGAGTACACAAGCATTCAATTCTAAGCGAGCGAGCGTTATAACTTTAGCGGGCGAGACTTTCGATTTCGAGCATAATAATCTCACACTAATCGAACCATGTGGATCGGTAACATGTAAGTATATGACGGCGCCATACGCGCTCATACTTGCGTCACAGCACGCTACAATATTTACTTTGGAATCGTCATACACTCCAATGTGTCGCGGTATCCTTAATTTCTCTAACAGCGGAAGTTCTTGTCTCAATAAGCAAAAACGATTTATTATTGAATTTGGCGGGGTGGAATCCCAGTCAATATTACTGAGCCACAATTCTTTAATTAGCAATTTAGCGTAGAGAATCACCGGTGCAACTACGCCGAGAACGTCAAACAAGCGGGCGACTAAAGATAATATAGTCCTCTTGGTACATTTGTCTTCTACTTGTGACGTAGTTAAGTAGAAATTGTCGTTCTCTGGTTCCCAGGACATACCTAGAACTTTACACGCGTCATTACTATCACCGGAAAAACTCATTGGCGAGCGGTGCGAGTCAGGTAAGTTCGCGAGCAGTCGAGACGAGTTACTTGACCATTTAATCAAGTCGAAACAACCATGCTTGAATAGTGCGATTAAATCCTGTGAAAGTTGTATAGCGAGGGAATCATTCGGCACTGAGTGTACCAGATCATCCATATATAAGCGGGATTCAGCGACTTCTGTCGCCGCGGGGTAGCGGTGTCTATAATCAGACGCTAGCTGTCGCACAGTGCGCATAGCTAGGAAAGGACTCGACTTCAGTCCAAACGGGACCCGATTAAACTGAAACACACGAATCAATTCATTTGTATTGAAACGAAATAAAATTCGTAAATACTTGCGGTCAGCGGGTGTGACTTCAACCTGCATGTACATGGCTTTTATATCCGCGGTGATAGCCACAGGGAACAAACGAAAGTTTAACAATAGCAGAAATAAATCAGCCTGTAAATTCGCGCCAGCGTGTGATATGCAATTTAACGACACACCCGTTGATGTCTTGGCACTTGCGTCCAGAACTATTCGCGGGGTTGGCTTGTCTGGGCGAACTACAGCGTGATGACTTATAAAGTAGCCATCTTCAGCGACGTCACTCACGGGAACCTCAGATAAAAAACCGTTCCGAATATAATTTTCAATGACCTCGTTATAACTATCCCGAAGCTCAGGCGACGCTTTAAATCTTCTCTCCAAACTCAGGAGACGGCGGTGTGCGACTGCGCGAGAGTTGCCTAGTCCAGATGGACTACTACAGAAAGGCAAAGAAACACAATACCTACCATCTTGTTTACGTGATAACGTGGAAGTGTAAAAATTTTCGCATTCCGTTTCTTTCGGGCTTAAATAATTTTTCGCGGGTATTTCTTCACATTCCCAAAATTTGCGCAATGTAATATCAAGCTCGTTTAAAGCAAGTGCGGTGAATGACGGCGGGTTATTACTACAGTGATTGTCCGGCGGCGCGCAAGGAAAATCTCCCATCAGCACATACCCGAATGTCGTGAGGACGGCAGGCGGCGCGCGACAGCCTGTCTCGATTTTATTACCTAAATAAACATACGGAAACAGCTGAGCGCCCAACACTACATCAATAGGTCCAGGCACATTCCAGGTCGTGTCAGCCAGCGGTATGCGTTGAGTACAAATTACATTACAGTCAGCAATATATTGCGTGGGCAACTGGTCCGTGACGCAACCAATAACAAGTGCATGGATGCGGTATTTGTAATAAGGATTAATGCGAGATTCAATATCTAAATAGACATATCCATGTATCGGACGAGATAACAAACCAACGCCTCGTATACGTGAATTACTAAGCGGGACAATGGGCAAGTTCAATATCTTACAACATTCCATTGTTATTAAATTATTTTGCGAGCCGTTATCTATTAAACACCTGATCATGCGTTTATCATTCGAGCGGTGCATCTTAGCATAAGCTTGCGCGGTTGCGAGCAAAATAGTGCTATTACTGCTGTTGTTTACATTATTAAATGCAAGCGAGTGCGCTTCCGAGGCGCATTCTGCAGTGGGCTCACCGCGCCCAAGACGCGGCATTACTGACGAGGCGGCGGCGACAGCGACCGGCGCACGCGCCGCGCTGTTGCCACCCTGCGTTGACTGCGGCGCCCTGTCTGGCGGCGGCGCGCAGAGCATTGTTGCGGCTACGTGCGACAGCTGATCGCGCGAATGCGAGTTAATGTTTTTATCAAAATGTAAAAATGTGTGATGTCGTTTTGAACAAACACTACAATTGCGACTAGATTTACATTTCGAAACTGTATGCGCCATACTTAAGCAATTCAAACATCCTTTATTATTTTTTATATATTCATAACGTTGCGATGCATCTAATTCTTTAAACTGTTTGCAATTATATAAATTTTGCGGGTGGCTGCTTGCGCACAAATTGCAACTTTGTGTTGAACAATGATTGACGGTACCTACAAATGATTTTGTCTGCGTATGCGTTCGCGACGGAGGAGACGGGGCCACAATTGGTTTGTTGTTCCCTCTTCCGATCGCTTTAATGTGACTTTGAATAAACGAAATTAATTTTGTGTATGAAGGAATCTCATCATCCTTACACTGCATTTCAAAGAACTGTCTGGTTTGGCTATCTATTTTCTTCAATGCACAATGCAATAAAATAAAATCAGATAAGTCGGCAATATTTAACTGTTTTAACGCGGCTATGGAGGAAGAATATTGCTCAATAAATGAATCGAGTGACTTCGCATTATTTGAACATGGTTTTAAATCAAAAATATTATCTAAATAGTGTGTACCTAATGTTCTAACATCTTGGTATTTCTTAAGTAAACCCTTCCATACAACATTATAGGTTTCTCCGCTAGGGATAATACCTGCCGTCGCCTTTAAAGCGTTGTGAGTTAATTTACTCATTAAATACTGCACTCTTTGCGAGTCAGACAATTGCGTGTTCTCATGAATGTTAGCTTTGAATGATTCATAGAAAATCGGCCAATTATTAGGATTTCCGTCAAACGTTGGTAATGTTATTGGCGGGAGTTTAATTATTGATTTACCATTATTATCATTATTTTGCGCATTGGATTTTGAATTTCCCTCTAATTTATTACGTGTCCTTTTAACCTTTAAATATAAGTCTTCAAAGGCAGACAATTGTTGAAAGTCAACCTTATAGCCAGAGACGATGGACAAACGTAACTCATTCATTTCAACGGTTAAATTTTCAAATTTTGTCCGCATATCTTCGATCGCCTCTGAGTCGATTAAAAATTGTTCATTCTGACGCGAATCAAAGGAAGACATCTTTGACGCGGCATTATACAAGCGGTTCATTTTTTCAAATAACATGGCGGACTGGCCTATGACTAATTCTAGCCTGGACTCTTTAGCGGATAATACTTTACTTGATGCGCTAGTCGCCATTTTAAATACAATATGGATGAATATGTATAACAAATAATATACTAAAAACGATATTAACACTAATTTATGTATGCGGGGAATTATGCTAACAGCAAGATGGCGGATGCGACGCCGTGGCAATTTTACCAAAAATTACGTAAATCAAGCCACAACTGGTATAAATATAGCAAATAATATGCTAAAAGCAATATTAATACAAATTATGTATGCGGGGGTTATTTTAACAGCGGGAAAAGCCTAATATAGACAAATATGGCGGGGTGCGGTGACGTGACAATTTTACCAAAAAATTACGTAAAATACCACTGCTGGTAAAGGGATCGCGGATCTGAAGGACCAAAAATGGTCTGTAGGACGTGTAAATAGTCTTACAGGGCGTGGAGCTCAATCGTGGGCGGTATGTGCACTCTTAATAAAAGCGTCAAAGGGAATTCACTGACCTTAACTCCCTCTGTGCGGCGGTTCTGTTGGTGCTGGTCAGCGGAGCGGCGGCAGAGCGACACGGCGGCGATGCTAGAAGGATCTAGAAGCGGGGGATTCTACCGCGGAAGGAAGATAGCGTGCCACGTGGATGGCGGAGTGCGGATGTTCAATCTGGCCGACCAGATTGCGCACGTGTATTACAGGGGGCGTTTAGCAGTAGAAAGCGGCTGTAGCGGCGTTTGCGCGCCACGAAGGGCGACTCCTCGCGGATATTCGCCGAAACTTGTCCGGCCGCCCTGATTGGTCCTCCGGCACAATAGAGTGTTGCCAGGAAAACCCCCAACACCTTCACCAGAATGCACACACGAAATAATTACCGAACAGCGGCTATTGCAGCCTAAAACACTACAATGCACCATAGTCTATGAACGCAAAAACACATAAAGTCAATCACAGATTACAGTTTTCACCTTGTTTTCACCCTGAAAATTCAGATTTTGAGAATTATAGAAAACCGCTCTCGTTAGCTGGGCACAGTTAGCGACTGTGCCCAGCAAAAAAATAGTATACGTCGATAAGGACAAAAAATGTTTCTCTAGCTCTTTTTGGCCTTGGGAATATTGTATTTACTCATCTCGCTCACTCCTACCGTGTCGCCTCTATTCATCCTTTCTCTAAGGATGAATCAGTCAGTGATTTTCTCTTTTATAAATATAGATGTCACTTTTTGACAGTTCGCCTTTGACAAAATGTATGAAAATATACCTACCAAATGTCACTCACGCACTGTAGTTTTATTAGATTGCTTTGTTTATGCTTTTATTTTTTGGTTTTGGTACAATAAAGAGTTTTATCTTATCTTTATCTTACGACATGAAGAACTCATAAATAAAATTCGAGTAAATACCTTCACGCAATATTTGGAAATCTTTGAATCTCTTCTCTGATCTCCTCTTTCATTGACTGTACTTAGATTAGTTTAATTTAATTAACAATTATGGAAGCTGTCTACTTAATATTTATTCTGTCTTTTGAATAGTAGAGTCTAGTTTCTAGACCATGAACCTGATAGCCTTCGAAGATTAGCCGTTGACATTTTTAACACGATACGACATTTTATTTTACGAATAACAATGATGCATTAATGATTTAATCATAATTTTATACAAGCAGACTGCTTATGAAATACTGCCACTTAAACTGTTCCTATTCTCGTAATGATGTCCTGGATATCTATATTCTAGGTACTAGGAATGTGACCTAATCTAGGCTATAAACCAAACTACCCGCAAATGATTCACCAAGCAAATCCTTCGAGCCGTGCGTAAAAGAGCTCTATACATCCTAACAAAGTCCCATCCAAATACTGGCTATAGTTGAAGTTGCTTAACTTGCGTATTCGTTTTACTCGTCCGATGTTAATAGGTAACAATTTTCTATCAGGAAACAAAACAGAAATGCTATTTTTACCTGTTTTGAAATTAGAATCAGATTTTTATAATTTATAAAGGAATTATTGTAGGTTTACGAAAAAAGATTGTAAATTAAAAGTAAACTTCTGCGCACGAAGAGGTTACGCACGTGTGTTAAGCTTTGCTTTGCAAGAGGATGTACGTGATTGTTTCCACTGCAACCCACGGACACGGATAACCATCAAGTGACGTCATTGATACACGCGTGGCTTGCTCAACATAGCTCAACGCTGTCAACGCCATGCACGCAGTGAATGCGGTACACAGCTTGTTCCACAAAGCGTGCACATCGCTGCGCACGCTGTGAACGAACACGTGGGCCACGTGGCTCATTACAAACCAAAAACTATGACAATCAATGCGTAGCCTCTCCGTGCGCCGTGGTGGGCCACACTACAGCTGTACGTACGTAGTCGTGGTTTTATATTCGTGTATAGCTTGTACTGCAGTGGAAACGTAGACCCACGTAGTCATCCACGCAGCTGTAATGTGCCACGTGGCCCACGTGTTCGTGCGCAGCGTGCGCAGCAGTGGGACCGCGCCTTAAGGGCTGTATACGAAAAAAGTTTGAAAACTCAACGGAGTACCGCACCGTTGAATGACGTCACCCAACCGACACACGATCCCTTGACGTAAACGCTATTTAGTTACACGTACGCACACTTTAACCTTAGTAGCCACAAAACAACAGGTCCCTGAATTTAAAGTGTCAAGTAACAAGATATACAGCCTGTTTCTGAAACGTATTTTGAATGACACATTAAAAGATAACTGTCACTGTACTCACTGTCCTGTCAAGATGGAGAAATAAAAAGAGATAGCCTGAAACTTAATGTGCAATTAAAATTGAAATGCGTTTAAGAAACTGACAGATAGGTACCTACTGCCTGTTTCTATCAAACAAAATAAGTTGTTTTTGTTGCGGTGCAGCAAAAATAAATAAATAAAAATGATTTGGTGATAAAGCATCAATAATGCAATGTTTTTATTTAAACCTACAAAGCGTCGATGTATATGCTACAATGAGATCAATGTGGCATCAAAAGCTCGCGTACGTTCAAGCCCGAATCCGGACCATGATTATAAAATTTATAGAATTCATTTTTTTATTGTTCTAATTTCAAATGAAATGTCAGAAAAGAAAAAACATCATGGTAGTAATGGTATTGGGGCTCTTTCCTCTATTTCATCATTTTTCCTTCAGCCTGACATTGTTGATTGTGCAAAAATTCTACATTCCTTTTATTAGTCTCTTTTCTTTAAAAAGAATCGCTCTCTTGTCGGTGTAGCATCCTCCATATTCCTTTCTTGTAAAGGGACATTTTGCGAAAGGGACATTTTGCGAAAGGGACATTATGCGAAAGGGACATTATGCGAAAGGGACCTTTTGCGAAAGGGACCTTTTGCGAAAGGGACATTCTGCGACGAAAGGCATGCTTCTTCACTAATAATCTGGTTCCTATATTTTTTTTCTAATTTTTCAATGTAGTCTAGTACCTATGACTTTATATGTCTGACTCTTTTCAATGTAGGTTACATTGTAGTATTAAACCGTTGGAGATTCTGCTGACCTCTTTAAGCATTCGTCCAAACTAAACGCAAAAAAAGTTACACTCGATCAACGATATAATCCCCCATGCGTAATAAAAATTGAAGCTCACCAATAGTATTATGGCTACTTAGAACGTTACAAAAAATTCTCCGCTTGTTGGACACTAATTAATTAAGAAAACAGTTCATTCATTCAATCGCTCATTTATACATTCAATGTCGTTGAAAATATGTTTTAAAACTATTGTCGCAAGTCGAGAGTGCTTTGGAGTTTTTTCACCATACGTTCGAATACGAGCGCCCGCTTAGTGGTCGCTAATTTAAAAAATAAAATTCTTAAATAAATAATTAATAATTCGTTGCTTCGCGCTCGTATTCGAACGTGAAGAGAAAAAACTTGTACAATCTGTACTCTACTCAAACTACGGTAAAGTCCGTCTCTTACGGATAAAAAAGGAGACAGACAAGAGAGGAAAGTATGTTATCTAAACAATCTCTTTTTTATATTTATTTATTTTACAAATACTTATTACAAAATACATTTACATTTAACAAACCAAAAACCTTGTCTTGGGTTTGTCCAGTTTGCACACATTCAT
This sequence comes from Endotricha flammealis, assembly GCA_905163395.2. Classification (NCBI taxonomy): domain Eukaryota; kingdom Metazoa; phylum Arthropoda; class Insecta; order Lepidoptera; family Pyralidae; genus Endotricha; species Endotricha flammealis. The sequence continues at coordinate 14,262,313 of LR990864.1, read as the reverse complement.
GGATAATAAAGCATCTAAACAAGCATAAAAATATTATTATTAGACACGCTTTTCATCTAGACGAGCCATTATAGTTAGACATTTGTAAACAATAGGCAACGTAATGCAAACAACACCATCGAACACAAACCCCCCTGTGCAAACATGGCTGGCCAAAACAAACAATCAATTTCCTAGAAAAGTAACTTTCACCTGTTTGAAAATATAAAATTAATGACTAAAACTGAATATATTCTACTGGTTCAGCGACCATTTTCTTGTAGATCATCCTCTACTTTAACATCGACAATCTGCTCCATTATCGGTTGAAAGAAATCAATGTCTTTTGTAACCTGATGGTCAATGAGGATCACAAAAAAAACTTAATTCATGCGAAAAGAAAAATCTAAATTAATAACAACTTATGCATCTTTAGTCTGTGAATCTGAAAATAAATAAGTGTGAAAATAAAAAATAAAAATCTTTGAAGTTTGGTTTATAATCCATTTGGCCAGATCCAACAGTCAAATAAAATCTCTGTGACTCAAGTATAAATAGATGTCATGTACCTAGATTCCAATTAGTTTTCTAACAATGTATGTAGGGTACTAAATCGACAGGATAATAAAATTTTACTGTAGCCAGCCAAGAGTGGATGCGCCAACAGTCCGTTATACCCACCAAATTGGGACAAGTCATTTGAATTTGTGATTGTGGCAATGCTTATTGAATTTAAATTAATTTGTGTGTGTAGGTACCTATGCACTCCAAATGAAAACTATCTATTTGTTGACCTCTGCGGTGTTGCGCTACTAAATCCGCTTTCGTGATTTTTTGCATTCCCAATCACCATTTCCTGTTGGACCAACTAGCACAACTAGTTGGTCCAACAGGAACAATTCGGAAAAAAAACCTGTTCGCACATCTAAGTTAGTTGACTGGTAAAGAATGCATTTAGCATTGTATTGTGGTTAATAAAAATTGTGACTTTAAACAATTTATGTTTTCTTACAAGGATATTATTAGTTATTACTAAGCTGATGTCACTAACTTTCGTATGCAACAAGTAAAGTTGGTATAATATTACCAGCTTTCGAAATCTCTACTTATAAACGACTAGTCTTTGTAAAGTTTTCTTATTGATAAATATTAGATTATTCATATAACCTATGTTAGTATCCAATAAATCAAACTAGAGGCTCATTAGAAATCTATGTAGTATGCTGTTAACCTTGTTGTAATGAGTGAGAGCTTTTAGCTTTTAAGGCTTTAATTTACAACCGAGAATTATGGTTTAGTTGGTACTACTTGGTAGTAACAGCAAATACTATAGAAACTTTACCGAGTTAATAGCTTCGGAAGAATTCGGGCAAGACGCGCGACACTAGCGCCACTATAGAAATAGGGCGGCATGAGGTGAACGATTTCAAAACTTTTGTGCGTTTTGTATGCAAAATGTTAACGCGACACTAGCGCCCCTAGCGGCATGAGGTGAACAGGAGGTTGCCAAGTCATTGTATGAGAAACGTCAAGAGCTGTGCGTATTATATTTAATTTTCTATAGTATTTGGTAACAGTGACTACCAGGGCAGAAGGGTGTTCGATTCCCGTACGGAAGAATTTATGTGATTAAAATTATTTTTTGTGTGATTGTTTATGTGATTTTTCTATGTATCTTTTCTTTTTAATATGCCCAAATATATTTATTTGGTATCCTTTACAGGCTAATTCCAGATTTACTTATTTTAGAATGAGTGGCACTATTCTTGTAACAAAAAACTTTCAAATCTTGTGTCAATCTCAGTCGCTGCCTCACTCACACAAAATAGGAATTGAGCTGAGCGGGATAGCAATTGACAATAAAACGAGATTTGACTGATTTACGTTACGAGAATTCGCACGAGTTGTGTAAATTTTGAACAATTTATTATTTTTAATTTATCATCATATATTTTTACTTTAATACAAATGTGTGACCTGTGAGCACGTTTGTTTGATAATGGCAATAAAATATATAATAAGTCACGTATCAATCAACCTATATTCTATAAAGATAACAATGCTTAATAAAAATATGATTCGGTGTTGCAATGTGATACCAATGGGCACCCCCATTGGTATCACATTGCATCAGGATTAAGAAAGAAGAACCAAGATTTTGACGCTAATAATGTAAACATCGTTACATAAAACTTTTTTTGACAAATCACACAACGCCATCTAGTTCCAAAGTAAGCAAAACTTGTACTGTGGATGAATTTTACTTTGTAAATACAAAGTACAATATGAATACTATTAATAAATGAAAATCGAGTAAATCCATTCATATTTAGAATAGAATACTTTAAACATGTCAATTTACACCAACTTTCGTTGTTTTGTTGTTTGTTTTTAGATGGTATAACCGAGTCGGTGACTTGCAAATTGCAATGCAAGGTGGCCTCGAAAACCCATACGACTAGGCCGACTTAAAATGATATATCTCAGTAAAGTACGTTTCAGAGGCTCTGAACTTTCGGGTAAACAATCTTAGAGTGTCTTTTTATTCAAATATCCATGTGTAAAATCGATAAATCGCCAGAATAATAAGAGTGTTGTGTTAAATGCCATTACTAACTATATTATTACTGTTTGGGTGTGAATGATAATTTTAATTGCCTATTTTCGTTAAAAAGACATGCTAAGATTGTTTACTACATTGGTCAAGTTAAAAGAAACAGGGTTTAGTTTATTTATTTATAGAAACACAAAACAAATTGTCACTAAGATTTAACAATTATTTATAACCAAACTAGCGAAACCCGCGCAACTTCGTTTGCGTGTATCCCGCTTTCCCGTGGGAATTTTGGAATGTATGATACTTTAAAACCTTCCCCTTGAATCACTCTATCAATTAAAAAAACCGCATCAAAATCCGTTGCGTAGTTTTAAAGATTTAAGCATACAAAGGGACATAGGGACATAGGGACAGAGAAAGCGACTTTATTTTATACTATGTAGTGATAGTACAGCCAGGCAATAACTCAAAACATGCTCACACACACACAGCTAGAAACATAATTTAAGAGAAATTATACATATAACAAAGATCCATTATATGCTGAATTTTGTTTTTGAAGGAGTACAAAGTGACTCCAAGAGAGTCGATAGATATAGAAATAGTTTAAATACGAGTTGATGATGACATTTTCTTGCAACTGACTGCACAACGTGTATATTTGTAAACTAACGAAAGGTGATTGACTCGTGAGTTCGGTTTTGGTAACGTACACGTTACAAAAATAGATCAATGAAATGCAATACACTCACCGTTAGATGACATTTCCTCTCACATACTATCTGCCTAAATACGTTTCGATCGGTGAGTGAGTGAACCCAGAAGAACTTTCAAACCAAAAACAGACGGTGAGTGAGGTCTCCAGAGCTCCCCTTTTTATAGGGTAACGCGCGAGTCCCCTTTTAGGGTCCCCTTTTTATAGGGTGACCTCCGGTGTTGCATGCGTCCATAGTCTACGGTGACTGCTTACCGCTGTTTGCTTGTTTAGTGCACTTTAGTGGTATAAAAAAAGACTTCCTTAATTCACTGTCCTTTCTCCGTCCTTCCTTTTTCATTCTTTCATAGGTGGGCAAAGCATCCAAGATCTTGTAGTCGTGTCCATGGGCAGCGGTGATTGCTTACCATCAGATGACCCGCTAGCTCGTTTGTCCTCCTCTCCTCTGTAATTTTTTAAAGAAAACATACCGATGCAGTATTCTGTGCCGATGCACAAGGCAAACTTATCACACCACCTGTTTTTGCGACGGAGCTTTTTAGAAATATTCTTATAATGAATCACATTTAAAAAAATTAAAACATCTGTTTACTGGAGATTACCCAATCTGACAGATAAAGATAAGAGATTACTGACGAATTGACATGAAATCTGTTGAATCTCCGTTCTGTGCTCCGGTTGAAAATCTCTATAAGTGCGTGTGATTTTCTCGGTTATCAAATAGATTGATAACCATTTCCGTAACACATATAGAAAAAATGTTGATATCATAAATAAAACCAATTTTATCTTTCACGTAAAATTGGATCGAAGTACCTATTTGCTTGAATTTTGTTATATAACCTCGATATTTAACTGGACTCATTGTCAGTTCTTCTCCACCACGAAAATCCAAGTAAAGCATGTCTTACAAGTCTATGAGCATGTAATAATACTCGATTTTAACAAGAAACAGATTTAGATTCTTCCGAGTATAGTATATGTAGTATTGTAGATTAATCTTTATGTGAACGAAACAAAACATTATTCAATTCGTCAACCACGATATTACAACCATACAATTAGCTACCACGATATTATGTTAACATACAATTAGCTGCTAAAATGTTACTCACTAAGGAAAGAAGCGAGGTAAGGATACAGGGATATTTTTAAATGCATACAAATGTCTTTCGTCCATGGCCAACTATTCGAAACACAGTAGACGATTTATAGTGACAATATAAATATAACTTTTTTGGTGACAATACAAATAGATATACATTATGCATAATATTTTGTTACAAATAGAAATCCTCAATGTATTAAATATTCATTACTGTGACATATTTTAGATACTAGAATTAAACACCCGTATAGCGAGTAAGTTATTGACAAAGTCGTTGAAGTACTGAAGGATACACAAACATACATTACAATAGATTTAAATGAAGAAACATAATATCGTTTAAATGCCTTTAAAAGGTAGAGCATAAAAAAACACCTACCCGTAGACGATTATTGATAGATAGACTAGTATTGAGGATGAGAACCGAGGAAAAACTAAATTAAATTTATTTTCCGTGATATTACTGTATAAAGTAATTATTTGTATGTAATAAATGTAATTACTTTATTATTAACTTTATTACTGAAAACTGCTACAGAACTGTGCTAATACACTGACTCATGCGAAACTAATTCATGTTAGTTAAGTAGGTATGTGGGAATAAATAATAATATGTGTTTTGAAGATTTATAAATGTAAAATATAATACAATTTGGACTGAATTTGAAAAATTCACATCATTCGGTTGGTTCCTTTCGACATGAAAGGACAAATAAAACAGGTAGGTGTTACTCACTAAACTATACTTAATCATAATTTATTATTTTTTGTATGGATCTCGCAAAACAATCGTCAGGCGTGATATTTGCATGGTCGGACGCAGGTGACATTCCTAGTAAATACCAACAAGTCATTAGACACAAGGGTCGTTATTTGGTCCCTCGATATTTTTCAGAAATTTTATTTTTCATTCTTTTCCATGCTATGCAGCAGTACACTTTTATGCAAACTATTAAATTCAAGTATAATATATTGTTTTGTTTATGCAATTGTTAGCACTAATCAAATCTTTCAGAGACCTGACCCTTTTTAATGTTACAGAAAGAAAGATGGACATCCAAAAAAATTGATTAGCAAAGCCAAACAAAAGCATCGCGTGCCGGAATCACTTTGGTGTCGGAGCCATTTCATTATTGCTTTATTGTTCGTCTTAATGTAAAGACGGCTGCCGAACTGTGTCAAGTTGAACACAAGTGCTGGCTCAAGGTCTTAGAGGATAGTATGTCCGACTTTTCACACCTTACTTATTTACACAAGTTTGATGTTGAAAAAGTGAAACGATGATTTTCTTTCGCCATTTCTTTTACCGGTGGTCATTTTACTTTGTTTCCGAAATGGTTGTAGTTTGTTGTATAGTAGTTTATATTTAATCAATTACATAATGTTAAAGATCTAAAGCCTGTAAAGACCTAGTTTCTAAATAAACAAACGGCAATTTGATTTGATTGATGATGATGTTGGTATGCTAATAAGCTGTTTCCAATTGTTAGCATCTTTGGAGTGACAAAGTCTACTACTTTTACTAACTGTACATAAACCACCCAGGTTAATGACAAACACAGAATATTAATCTCAAAAAATTTTACTCAAAACAAAAGCCCTGTTTAGCTTTACTAATAACTAAGCTGTCTTACAGAGAGGGGAAGGAGCTGTTACAGGAAGGAAGGAAGGTGGAGGTTGCTTGACAAGAGCGCAACTCTTAAATGAAGAAGTTCTTTCTCTTATTCTTAAATTTACAATATAAGTTATCTGGCTAATAATTAACAATTTATTCACGACAAGAATTTAAATCGTATTTATCAATATGTCAACTAAATTACGTATTTATTAATATCAAAGGAAGTTATTCCGGTTACGATGATGTCATTACGAGCGGACTAATGTTGAAGAAACGCCGACGGATTTCCGCTAAGAGATATCGCACACAAATGTTAACAAATTATTATAATTACCTCTATTTTATATAAATGAACCGCGAACTGCATCGGCAGTAGTATCTACTTCTTCTTTGAAAGAAAGGTAACCAACACGTTCATCTGATAGTTTAATGATAATATTTATTAAACTATCAGATATAGGTAATATTGGCTATAATGCCAGGTTTTCTGTCCTCCTATTCTCGTAACAGAACTCACTCGCTGTCCCGTTCAATTCCTATTTTGTATGAGTGAGACAGCGATTGAATTTGAATCGAAATAGAAACGGATTTTGTTACGAGAGTAAGGGGGCTTTTTTGGCTATTTTTTTTTATACCACAAAGGTGGCAAACAAGCATAAGGCCGACATTTGTTATGGACTTAAACAATAACATAATGTTTAACTTATGTTTAAGTCCATAACAAATGTCAAAAACTATTCCACTGATACACTATCGGCATTATTTTGAGACACGATTGAGACAGCATTGAGAGTTAATGAAATCGGGCCCCTGATGGTAACCATCATCGTAGCATATAGACGCTTGCAATACCGGGGGTATCACTGGGTATCACTCACGCGTTGCCAACCCTCCCAACCCATCCAAGTGGAGCTGTGGAGACCTTACTCACCGTAGGAACACAACATGGCCTAAACCAATGCTATTAAGCTACGATCTTCTGTAAGGTGGAGGTCCTTCCCCAGACGGGCGGCTCCGATTTGAGCGTATTATCCGCTGTGCCCTACCTAACTAACTAACGGGCTAACGCTTTATCTATAAAACCTTCAGAGAGAGTAAGCCGTGAAATCTTCATATCCGTAAAATCTTCATATTTTCGCATTATTCCCGGAAGAACTAGCAGAAGCATCGTACAAACAACACAACTTTGCGAGTTCCATCGAGAAGGTATCCTTCCGGATGGCGAGTCCAGAATTCACAGGTGTGCCAAGTCGCAAGTATACTTGTGTACAATTTATTGCCTGGTGAAAATCCATCCTTTATACAATGTGTTGATTTGTACATTTGCAATATTTTTGGTGGACTGCTGATATTAAACACGAATATGTAAAAAAAACATTATAATAAACTTACATTTAAAAATATTTTTGACTGCGCTAATCTTGATGCCTTGATTTGAATACTGGATGTATTGTCACTATCCAAATAGTAGGTCTAAGGCTTAAAAGCGTAACAAAGTTACTTATTTTCTCATTTATAATTATTAATATGTCGTAATTATACCCATTTAAATTGTTCATAATTATAATTTGTTTACTAATAGTCTAATTACTAATTTGTTTACGTTTCTCACAACAATCGTAACCAAAATAACTTCTCTACATTCAGTCATAGTCAGTAAACAGTTGTAATAGTAGCTTCAAATAGATTTACTGTGTAGTGATCTAGTGATCAAATAAATTGTACATTATGTGTGTTGAAGAAATAAATAGTTTTTTGTTCAGAATTGAAACAATCCGTCGGTTAAATAGGTACCTATGAAATAATAGATGTTTTTAATAGTCATCCAATTGCTTGTTTGCCAACTTTGTGGTATAAAAAAATAATTTAAAAAAAAACATATAATCTTTTGACTTACTACCTATCAGGTGAACGGCATGGCATGGCCTTTGAATGGCTTTGATAACGACCGCCAGTTTTTGGAACCCCTTTTTGAAAGTTAATGACCCATTAAAATGTAGTCACTGTACTAAAGAAGAAAGAAGGAAATAAAAAGCTCGAGACCAAACGTAGAATTGAAATTAAATGCGTTTCAAAAACTGGTGAGAGGAAAAAGAAGTTTAAAGGAAAAAGAGGTTTAAAGGCATCTTAAAGGGACTAGTCTAGTGGGAATAAATGGGCTGCGAGACTTGTAGGATAAAATATAAACACTTTACTTAAATTACCCCTGTCTACCCCCCAGGCTCCTGCGCCCGATATCAGTGCAGGGCGAGATGGAGCAGGCGCTGCGGTTCCGCGATCGGGCGGGCGTGCAAGATTTCGTGCTCCTCGAGGACTACCGCTCTGAGGCTGCCTTCATCGACAACCTCAAGAAGAGGTTCCAGGAGAACCTTATCTATGTAAGTTACATGAAAAACAATCATTCACATAAGAGAGAAGTCTTCAATACTTCCTACTCCGTCTAAATTCTTTCTGATTACGTTGTGAGTTCCAAGACAGCTGTCGTTTTTCCCCCCGGGACGTCAATAAGCTTTCTTGCTTATTGTCAATCTAAGGTCGCCATTGTTGTTCCTGGCTTTACAGGAGACACAGCGGTGGGAATGTGTGGCGAGTTGGACACAGTGGTGGGAATTGTCTCGAAAAAATTAAATCGGCCACATGAGTGCGAGTTTTTCGCATTAAAATTTTGTATACGACAGATAAAGCGACGCTTGGTCGAGTTTTTCTAAAGTGCTCGTATTCGAACGTGAGGTGAAAAACTCGTACTACGCACTCTGATGTTTGTTTAGATAAAATATATTGATTAGATTTGTAATACCAACCTCCTCAAAGATTATAGACTTAACGATATGTGACGGTATGCCTGACCTTCGTGTCCTGAAATAAGTGAAATATATTTAGTTACACTAAATCCGTACTAATCTTCTTAAAAGAATTAATTGGATGAAGTGCCAAAACAACGTCGTAGCAGAATGACAGAAGTCATTCTGCTATTCGATTAGTTACAATTTATGATCCTTACATAGGTATTAATAAGAGCTCGCTACCCTTGTATTTAGAAATTTGAATCTTTGCTGGGGGGGGTTCATTCAGGACTTGGGATAATATGGTATAGGAACGGGACTAATAGGACCATATTGCACTCAAAATTTGCTATCCAGGGGGCTGAGGTTCTTGACAGAGATGCCCTGTAACATTGGATAGGACGTGGTCTTATAAAAAATCCCACTTACAAAATTCCAACTCATTAGTCTTTGCTCACGTAGGCGAAGCCGCGGGCAACAGCTAGTAATTCAATACATAAGAGTTTTTTTTGTAGACATTTATCAACCTATTTACTTTTATTCCCAGACGTACATAGGCAATGTGTTGATCTCGGTGAATCCCTACAAGAACCTGCCGATCTATACTGAGGAGAGGATCAAGCAATACTACAAGAAGGCTTTCTTCGAGGCACCGCCGCATGTGTGAGTATTCTCTTCGCCTCTCTCCCCATGCGCTTTTTCCATTAATGCCTTCAAAATGCTTACTAAGAGTTTTTTCAATTCGTTCGTTCGAATACGAGCACGTTCGTACCACTACACTACACGCGCCGCCTAGTGACCACTAGCCAGCGCTACTAACGAGCGCCAGAAAAATCTCATACAAAATTCTAACACGCTCGTATTCGAATGTGAGGTGAAAAACTCGTACTATCTGATGCATAGAGCGTACAGACAGAATACATCATAGAGATGGTAAATCAAGTCAAGATCAAAGTAACGGTCCTTTTTCTTATTAGAAAAACTATGTAGAAATGGCCTGCTTAATTTTAAAAAATTCTTCATAACCATCGCTAATAATATCCTACTTACGAAACACTCGAATAAATAATATCATTTTGATAGGCATAGAGAGCAATTGAAATCAAGTTCAAATATGTAGCAAACAGGCTAAAACTGTTAATTCAGGTACGTACAGTCAATGAAAAAGGTGACCTGCTAGGTTACTATGCATAGCAATCGCGATTTTAATTTCAATTCTGTATAATTTCAAATGCAAAATTAACAGCAAATCCTAATTTGTACCCTTGAAATTTTATACTTTACTAACTATTTGGTTAGCATACAATCCGATTTCATTTAGTTTAGTATTAAGTTAGCGCTAGTTTAGCTGTAAAGAGTACCTAAAAGTAACAATCCAATGGGGATCGTGCGGAATTATCTTCAAGAGAGGGGGCAGGTCCGTAAATATGATTCAAGTTTTCTAAATATTCCGAGAAAGGATTTTACTCGAATTTTTATTTGTCAATAGTATACAAAGTTACATAACGATGCTTAAGTATTTAGCCATTAATCAACATACAATACACAGACCGCTCTTACAGTCATAGTCAATAGCTTGAAGCTTTGACCGCACGACCCGAAGCAGTTGTAATGCAACTGCACGAGCGGTTCGTATATTGTGTATGTAGTTCAAGCAGTCCGTGAATGTCGGCCCTTAGTTCTCTAATGTCTTTTGTTGGTTGACTGTACAATCAGCCTTGTATACTCACGTCATTATCTCGTAATATCGGTATTATCAAATGATAACAATGCTTATTGACAACGCAACTTGATGATATTGATAAACACCGGCATATATACTAGAAAGTAGACACTTTGATTATGTACTATATATGCACGGTAGGTATTACCTATTTTTCTTTCCACTATACTTTGAAAAAAGCTCAAAACAATCAATGCGGATCAAATTCATTTATTCGCGGTAATTATAGTAATACAGTTATACAACAGGTAGGTATATATCTACCATGAAACAAAATTCTGAAAATTCGTAATAATTTCCGTAGCTTCGGATGGACACTTTCATGATAGACATGCTGATTTACTATATAAATCGATATGAAATAAACATGGATCGATGACAAATCACTTTATTACGATAAGCACATAACATTATTACAAAATAGTATGACAAGCTAATTCTTCTTTTTCAAACACTTTCAAGAAATAAATTCTGTATAATACGCTTTCTTTTTCAGATTCGCAATTGCTGATAACGCTTATCGTTCGTTGATCTATGAACACAGAGAACAGTGCATATTGATCTCAGGTATGTGCACTAGGTTTTGCTAATTCAATACTTAAAACATTAGGGATTACACGTACTTACTTTAGTAACAACTCACGAAGTATATATAAAAAAACTAGTTTTTTTTTAAAACTCTATTTAACTCTATATAAAGTCAAAGCCTTTATTGAGAGACGGCCCTTACCGACACTGTGTCACTCCATAAACTACCACTACCACTACAGAAATTGAATCAAAATGGCCACATAAAAAAAAACACGATATAATCTATAAAAAATTATAAAATTATATTAAGGAGTTTAAACTAGAAAGGCTAGGAAGTAATATCTGTTATCCACATCATATGACACGAATCTTCCCTCAATCAGGTGAATCAGGCTCCGGAAAAACTGAGGCATCAAAGAAAGTGTTAGAGTACATAGCAGCCAGAACCAACCACCTGCACAATGTTGAAACGGTTAAGGACAAACTCCTACAGTCAAACCCACTGCTTGAGGCATTTGGAAATGCGAAAACACATCGCAACGACAATTCCAGTCGCTTCGGAAAATACATGGACATCCAATTCAACTACGAGGGTGCACCAGAGGGCGGGCATATCTTGAACTATCTCCTGGAGAAGTCCAGGGTGGTTAGCCAGATGTCTGGTGAAAGGAACTTCCATATTTTCTACCAGTTGCTCGCTGGTGGTGATTCTACTCTGCTCGGACAACTGAAGCTGCAGAACAGGCCTGAAAATTACAGATACACAACCGATTCGGTATGTCGTCTTATGCACAGTTTTTGTAACATTAAGAGACGAACAGGGTAGGGAAATAAGAACAAGATTTTTTTGCTAATAATGTAAGCGTCGTTATATAACTTTGTTTTTACATAGTTCTAATACTTTTGTTTAATAAAATTTTGAGTATATCCCTTTACTCACTATTTAGATAACTTGAATCATATAAATTTACGGCCCTGGTCACATCTTTCATTGCGATGACACTAATCTATAAGCTGTCCGTGTATATTGTGTCATAATGTTGTGTAATGCTAACAAAGCATCAAACATATTATGGACAGTATTAATAAATTATATTTTCTAGGAGACTCAAACAAGCCAAGCCAAGTACGACGCTGACCAATTCAAAGTGGTACAAGATGCTATGAAAGTGATTGAGATTGGCGTTGAGGAACAGCAGGCGATCTTCGAGATCGTGGCCAGTGTGCTGCATTTGGGCAACATCAAGTTCACCAAAACCGAGCAAGGATATGCCGATATACCTGGCCACGACACTAGCAGCCTTAACGTTGGTGAGGTAAAGACATTCAACAATTATACGTTATAAAATATTCTAGAATGTAGTGAAAAATTTTTTTTATAACCAAATACGTTATCAATTCTTTTAGAATAGAGTGAACAACTTTACTCTTTCAGTATATATAGTATTTAGTTTAAAATACAAAAGGAGACTCCTATGGTCAGCAGAAATGAACTGATGATGACTTAATTTTGATTGTTATGACGATGTGTGATTCGATAAGTGAAAAAATTACAGCTCTAGCTCAAAATGACCGATAATCCCCAGTAGGCTCACTGTTAAAAGAAGATTTTAAAGTTACTATGGTAGGATATAGCCAAGTCACGGATATCTTTCTCTAGCTTTCCGAAAAATTATCTTCACGTTTTATTTTCACCTAAATCTGCGCTCAGCTGCTAATACTGAAGTATTTTCTCGAAGCAAAATTAACAATCTGACTAATCTATAAACAATATTTTTTAAACAACAACAGTTTAGCCATTAAATAAAGTAACAAAATGACATAATGAGTTACATTTCTCTATCACTTTCACAGCTTTTGAAAGTCAACGCAATAAAGCTTCGCGAAGCCCTGACAACACGAACGATCGAGGCCAGAGGTGATGTCGTCAACACACCCCTGGACCATGAGCAGTCCCAGTACGCCAGGGATGCATTGGCAAAGGCCATGTACGACAAACATTTCAGCTGGCTGGTCTCTAGGCTTAATACTTCCCTGTCGCCTAAAAACCCTGAGTCCCGGTCCTCTGTCATGGGTATTTTGGACATCTACGGATTTGAAATCTTCCCGAAAAACAGGTCAGTGTTTATGTCTATAAAAAAGCTCTACGAGAAAATAAATCTTTATGTTTACGAACAACAAGTCTGCTTTTCTGGCACTACTATTCCTCTGGACACTTTTCTGCTCATTCACTTTTCTGACAATTTCATTTTTCTATTTAACGATGATTTTAAATTTTCTTTCTCCAAAATGATTTTATCAAAAACTTTAACGTTTGTATTAACTTTTCTCATTTCAAACGATGAGTCATATAAATCTTTTTCCATAGCTTCGAGCAGTTCTGCATCAACTTCTGCAACGAGAAGCTCCAACAGTTGTTCATTCAGCTGACCCTCCGTCAAGAACAGGAGGAGTACTTGCGCGAGGGCATCGCCTGGGAGCCCATCGAGTACTTCAACAACATTATCATCTGCGACCTCATCGAACAGAGGCACAAAGGTTTGCAAATCTTTCTATACTAGACTCAAGACAAAAATAGCGGCCACAAATTTTGAGTGTCTTATGAAACTTTTTGGTGGATCCTTTTGAATCAATGTCATACTAGAAACATTACAGAGAACCTGTAACATAACATTACACATTGTATATTTGCAATAACACTGTTATGTTATGTTACAGGTTAAATAAAAATCTTAAGTAGGTTATATCTCTTACGAGTTGCCCTTATTTTGCTCTGAGGTATTTTAATTTGGGTTATTAAAAAAAAAAAAACTCTTTATGAAAAGAGATACACAGCTGAAAATAATATTTTACTACTAAACTGACCTGGCTCGGGTTAAACAAGTAAACTTAATAATAGCTTTTCTCTTAACTCCGCCATAACTCAGTGTAGGCTATAAAGATTGGTATTCAGTTACAACCAATGTTGAGTATACATAATTACTATGCCTCCAGTAACAATTTTGTGCAAGTAATCGTTTATTTAAGCTCATACCCAGCAGTGGGTTGATGAAAGCTGATGATGACGAATCATTTATTTTTATTACGCTTTGGCTATGTACTTTTAAACCAGTTCGATATGATTTTTTCTAGGTTTTATTGCAATCCTGGACGATGAGTGCCTGAGGCCGGGAGATGCGACCGATGCCAGCTTCCTGGAAAAGCTGACGGATCAGCTGGATGGACACCCACATTACAAATCCCACCGCAAGGCTGATACTAAAATGCAGAAAATTATGGGAAGAGATGTAAGTACTAGCTACAGGGCCCGTACCATGACCGCTTAAAACAAAACAAGATCGGTCGAGTAAGGGAGACAGCGCAATACATGATGTAAGGCGACGTCTTGTTTACACAATCATTTAAGGATAGTTATAAAAGGTCGTGGTACGGCCCTTGGTGTTTAAGTAAAGTTTTAGCCATATAAAAATAGGTCTAGTCTTCAATTTAATACTATTTGGACATAAGTTTTGAACGGTTTTTCTGAAAATAAAGATTTATTATTAGCATACACATAAATTTCTGACTTCCAGGAGTTCTGTCTGGTCCACTACGCTGGGGAGGTGACCTACTGCGTATCCACCTTCTTGGAGAAGAACAACGACCTGCTGTTCAGGGACATCCAGAGCCTGATGGCCAGCAGCGGAAATCCCATCGTGGCTGAGTGCTTCAAGGTTTGTCAACTTGCTACTTGTAATCGTCTAAATAAGGCACAAATCTAGTATTGATCAATAAGATTTGTGTGAGTACTAAACATTACAGATCTATTTAGTTACAGATTTCGACGACCTCCGTGGCGTAATGGTTACCACGCTAGACCGCCACCCAGGAGGTCCCGGGTTCGATCCCTGGTCGGGTCATGATGAAAAACGAACTTTTTCTGATCGGCCTCGGGTCTTGGATGTTTATCTATATATGTATTTGTTATAAAATATAATATCATTGAGTTAGTATCCCATAACACAAGTTTCGAACTTACTTTGGGGCTAACTCAATCTGTATGAATTGTCCGTTTAAAAAATTAAAAAATAAAATTTAAATTGTTTTGGTGGAGAGCAAAATCGTACCCAAACAAAAACCCTTGTTATCTAATACTTATGTTTTTACCCCTTAGGCCGTCAAACTGTCCAGCAAGAAGCGGCCAGAGACCGCCATTACCCAATTCAAGAACTCCCTCAATGACTTGATCAAGATCTTGAGCAGCAAGGAGCCTTCCTACATCAGGTGCATCAAGCCCAACGACTTCAAGGCACCCAGTAAGATCCAAATATTAATTTCCACCTAAACAGATACAAATCTAAAGAGATACTGTCTGTAATTCCCTTCGTTACATTCTATAAGACTATCAAAACTGGCGTAATGCTTGACCAAGAGTTCCATGTCATACATGATCCAATCCAAAAAAATTACATTATTTTTACATTACCCTTGTACTGACTAGTCCCTTGGGAAATTCTAAAGGATATACGGTCTGCTTGATGGTAAGCAGGCTATAAATATATGAATTTTACCTAATCTACATTATTTCTCTCCAGTGCAATTTGAAGACAAGCTAATATCCCATCAAGTGAAGTACCTCGGTCTGATGGAGAACCTGCGCGTGCGACGTGCCGGCTTTGCCTACAGGCGTACCTATGAAGCCTTCTTGGAGAGGTGAGAACAAGACAATCCTATGTCCTTCTTACTCTAAAGTCAAATCAACTGTATATTATATCTTTATACTTCCTACTCCATCTAAAAACTTTATGATTATATTCGTTGTAAGTTCCAAGCCAGCAGTAGTTCCGTTGTTCATTCTGAGGTCCATGTTGTAGTTTCCAATACGTATTAGTAGAATTTATTTTAGATTCCTGATATAACATCTTATTCTCCAGATACAAGTGCCTCAGCCCCCAAACATGGCCTAACTTCCGCGGACCCGCACGCGACGGCGTCCAAGCTCTAGTCAACAGTCTCAACTACGGCGTAGATGACTTCAGGATGGGCAAGTAAGTAAATACAATTTATGTATTTGAAATTAGCTTCTTGATGATCAGAAAGACCAAAGAGAATATTTTTAAGAAACAATTCAATCAGCTGAACACATTGATTTGTATCTTTCAATCTGGTTGCCTGGAAGAAATTGCCTAGCGATAAGACCACCTATTGTACTTTAATTTGTTTGTTCTTTTTTGTATTTTTTGTTGCAGTAAAAAGTAATGATTAGAGTCTATTTTTTTTTATAAATGAGGACTGAGTATGCCTCTCGAACATTTCCAATATTGACTGAGTGAGATGAGTCATTGTATCGACCAAAGTCCGTGTTTTTTCAAAATTTCCTTTATCCTCTATTTCAGCACAAAAATTTTCATTCGTTTCCCAAAAACGCTGTTCGAAACAGAAGATTTGTACCAAATAAAGAAGAACGACATAGCAACCATAATTCAGAGCCGCTGGAGAGGATACTGGCAGAGGAAACAGTACATAAAGATGAAGGCAGCCGCCATCGTCATACAGAAGTGGGTGCGAAGGTTCATTGCGCAAAAACTCAAGGAGAGAAGGAAATGGGCTGCTGGTATTATCCGTGCCTTTATCAAAGGTAATTTACTCTATTTTTCCATTACTTCAAAGGGTTATAAATTTCGAGCAGTCGGCCAACGACTATATACTACAGCGGTAACAAGTAACCTAAATGAAATTCATGCGACTAAAATATTTTATGCATAGCTTAATAGACTAATACAAGGGAATATAATAAGTAAGATTACAATATTATAAAAATAAGTAGTTCTTGACATATTACACAACGCCAATTAGCTTCAAACTACTATCAAGTTCTAGAGAACTGATAAATCTATTTATTTTAAAAAAGGTTTGGGGGAGGCCTATGTCCAGTTGTGGACTAGTGGAAGTTCACAACCATAAGGATAATATAGTTCGACCACTGAGTCTAACGCCATATCACCAATCATCAGGTTTCATCACCCGCAACGGTCCCGAGACCGCTGAGAACCGTCGGTTCCTCGGCATCGCGAAGGTGCACTGGCTGAAGAGGCTGTCCACGAAGCTGCCCGCCAAGATCCTCGACTTGTCCTGGCCCATATGCCCTGCTACTTGTCAGCAAGCATCCAGGTATTTCAATTTAACTTTTCAGTGGGAGTACCTACATGTAGCAATTTTTTTCAACGAGCTTTTCTAGGTTTTGCATGTCGGGTTTCGAAATCTATGTTATTAGCTTCCATTATGTTGCCTATAAATGATAGGGATATTAACAGATTTTAGACATTCTGAATCAGAAGTAGGGAGAAAGAATAAATAATAAAAAACAATAAAGAAAATATTCTAACCTATCTATACTATAAAATAATCCTTACATATTATAAAACAAAGTCCTCCCGCGCGTCTGTCTGTCTGTCTGTCTGTTTGCGATAAACTCAAAAACTACCCAACGGATTTTCTTGCGGTTTTCACCAACGGATAGTCTGGTTCATGAGGAAGGTTTATGTATAAAATTTGTCAGGATTTTGTGTAAATTGACTGAAATATAAAGATTATTGTTGGGAGTGTCGGAAAAAATCGACCCGCTTGGGAGCTGTCGACGAAAACGCTGTCTAAACCCTTTGAGATATAACAAAACAAAAATTATAGGATATTCCTCTTATTTAGGTCTCCAAAAAAGTCCGCGGTAGCATAATAATATATTTATCGTTTACGGATAACTTACAATAAAATAAAAAGCGATTGCCAAGTAATAATGAGGAAATTGGAAACCGATTTTGACGTATACAGTATTAATCCTTATCCAGTTAACTACGTTAGTTACCTTAAGCATTTCATGTACATTATTATAATCTTTACACCATATAATTTAAATAGATACTTTAGAAGTTATAGCAAAAAATGTACGCGCTTGCCGAAAATGATTCAAGTTCTATCTATTCTACGCTAGATGGCGCTATTCAAAAGTTACATCGCGCCGCTATGGTTACGTTTTCATCAAATTATAAATATCGCGCGAAAATTAAAGCACTTTAAATCTATTACGCTAGGTGGCGCTGTTTAAATATCTATACTAATATATAAAGCTGAAGAATTTGTTTGTTTGTTTATTTGAACACGTTAATCTCAGGAACTACTGGATCGAATTGAAAAATTATTTTTGTGTTGGAGAGTCCATTTATCGAGGAAGGCTTTAGGCTATATTACGCTACGACCAATAGAAGCGAAGCATCAGTGAAAAATGTTGCAAAAACGGGGAAAATTATTAGGGCTTCCGTTGCGTGCGCTGCATAAACGGTTCAAGTTACCCAAAAAATATGTATGGCTCTCAACCTAGAAAGCTGGAATTTTGTATAGGTTCTTTTGACAAGAATAAAGATAGGGTTTTATAGAATTCCCACGGGAAAGGGTAGGAATAGGACTATAAGTGTATTATTGCAGGCGCACAACCTAAAAAGCTGGAATTTTGTATAGACGTTCCCTTTATGATGTTGATAAAGAGAAAGACGGCAATTTATAGAATTCCCACGGGAAGGAATTAATAGGACTGTAAGTGTATTATCGCAGGCGCACAATCTAGAAAGCTGAAATTTTGTATAGAGGTTCCCTTTATGATGTTGACTAGGAAAAAGACGGCAATTTATAGGATTCCCACGGGAAGGAATTAATAGGACTGTAAGTGTATTATCGCAGGCGCACAATCTAGAAAGCTGAAATTTTGTATAGAGGTTCCCTTTATGATGTTGACTAGGAAAAAGACGGCAATTTATAGAATTCCCACGGGAAAATGAGTAATAGGACTGTAAGTGTATTATCGCAGGCGCTCAACCTAGAAAGCTGGAAATTTTGTATAGAGGTTCCCTTTATGATGTTGACAAGGATAAAGATGGGGTTTTATAGAATTCCCACGGGAAAGGGAGTAATTGGACTATAAGTGTATTATCGCAGGCGCTCAACCTAGAAAGTTGGAATTTTGTATAGAGGTTCCCTCTAAGATGTTGACAAGGATAAAGACGGAAATTTATAGAATTCCCACGGGAAAGGGAGTAATAGGACTGTAAGTGTATTAACGCAGGCGCTCAACCTAGAAAGTTGGAATTTTGTATAGAGGTTCCCTTTATGATGTTGACAAAGACAAAGACGGCAATTTATAGAATTCCCACGGGAAAGGGAGTAAATAGGACTGAAAGAGTATTATCGCAGGCGCTCAACCTAGAAAGCTGGAATTTTGTTTATGGGTTCCCTTTATGAGGTTGACAAGGATAAAGACAGTATCCACGCGCAAAGGCAGTATCCACGCGGGCGAAGCCGCGGGTACAGCTAGTGCTAATATAAAGAAATAAAGTTTGTAAGGTTATATAGGGTAGGGGTAATCTCTGGATCTACTGAACCGATTATGACAATTCTTTTAACAATAGAAAGCCACGTTTTTTGTGAGTGTCATAGGCATTTATTCGCACGATAAAGCCCACGCAGGCGAAGCCACGGGTCACAGCTAGTACATTATGAGTTACTTGCTATTAACTTAAAATAGTCAGCCGCTCTCCGAATCACGGCGCCCGTCAGGGTACAAAATTAAGACTCAATGTTATAATAAGACAATTTATGTACTTTGAACTTTTAAAAAATCAGGGAGCTGCAACGCCTGCACCGCGCGCACCTGTCCCGCAAGTACCGGCTGGCGCTGACGCCCGACAACAAGAAGCAGTTGGATCTGAAGGTGCTGGCGGAGTCCATCTTCAAAGGTAACTATGTTAGAGGTAGACAAATAAGAACCTAATCCTTATACTAAATGATGGAATGTACTTAAACATTACTTTTTGAATAAGCTTTAAGTAAAGTCAAAAATATTTCGGAAGTAGCTTGTATGGATCTATTTCCGAAATGTTGCACTTCTAATTTTTGCCAATTGTTAAGTTTATGTTATGATTGTGAACAAATGAACTGATTTAAAAAAATAGCGTCAAATCCGTGCCCTCTGGCACATGAGGTACCTACATAAAGTCACAACTTACAATGAACTGAAGAGACCATAACATTCCTACCAAATGTAAATTATCTAAATTACTTTGTTATCCAGGCAAGAAGAACAGTTATCCCAGCAGCGTACGCGATCGGTTCCTGAACGACCGACTGACGGCCGAACACAAGACCCTGAGGAACTCCTTCATGGCCTCTCCTTCCTGGCCAACGGGAGAACAGCTCATTGTGAGTAAAAATAAAATATCACACATAGATAAACTTTGATTAACTTCACGTATATCAAATTATTTCATCGTCATCATCATCTTAGTAGGTACAAGAAGTTGGTGAGAAGATAGACATAATCACCCAAATGTGTTAAGTACCTGCTTTTGTGAAAACTATTTCGTTTCCCTAATCAACTTTTAATCAAAAAAATTTTTGTCTTTTTAAGCTATCCCTAGGTTTGAAATAGTTTGAATGAGAAATTTTTGTAAAAATATCAGATTTTTTTCTAACTTTTTACATTTTTTACCTTTTGCGTATTTGACATTCTGCGTTCCTGGCATTTTCCTTATTTTCATTATAGAGTTTCAGTCTTTTTGCGTAAATACCTGCCAATCCTGCCATACTGAGCTTTCTGACAATATGCGTATTAGACATTTTACGCATTTCACATCCTAATTGGGAGTATATATCGATGGGAATGATTGATTGTTGATTGATCTTCCAGTATTCATGCGAAGCAGTGAAATACGACCGGCGAGGCTACAAGCCGCGCGAGCGAGCGCTCATCGCGTCGGACAAGGCGCTGTATGTGCTGGACGCGTCTAACCGGAAGACCTACAAACTGAAGCACCGCTTGCCGCTCGACAAGCTGCGGGTTGTCGTCACCACCGAGTCTGACAGCTTGGTGCTGGTCAAGATACCGCAGGAGCTCAAGAAGGATAAGGTGCTGACTTTTTTAATGTAATAAAAGACAAACAAGCAATCGGGTCTGATCGAGTGTGACCGCCACCTATGTATGCGTTACCGGCTATAAGGCGGGCAGGAATAAAAAACACCCACATAACAGACACAAATGCCATCACATTATAAATGTTTGTCCCGAGAGGGAATCGAGCCTTACGAAGGTAGGAGCACTACTACTACACCACCGGACTGTCCATTGTATATTAAGAGAGGTAGGGCACAGCGGATAATCCGCTCCGCATCGGAGCAGCCCGTCTGGGGAAGGACCTCCACCTTACAGAAGATCGTAGCCAAATAGCATTGGTCTCGGGCATGTTGTGTTTCTACGGTGAGTATGGTCTCCAGAGCTCCACTTGGGGGGGTTGGGAGGGTTGGCAACGCGTGAGTGATACTCCCGGTATAACAAGGCCGGCGGCAAGTGACGGCTTAGCATCAGGCCGGCGGCGCCGTATGCTTTTTTGCCACCTTTGTGGTATCATAAAAATAAAAACAAAACGTCAACACGGAATGAGCATGAGTCGGCTAGCGTGCACAAATCGCGCCAGAGCCCCGTTCTTTGTGCTTTTTTGTGATTTAATGACAAAACTGAAATAACATTAACTACAAATAATCATTTCATGTAAAGGGCGACCTCATCATCACGGTGACGCACCTCATCGAGGCCCTGACCATCGTCACGGACTACACGAAGCGCGCGGAGATCATCGACATCGTCGACACGGGAACGTAAGTAACTCCTGTTACGTTCGTTTTAAAACTAGACAATACTTTATAAAAATTACCTACATATAAATTGGTAAGGTTACAGATATTAGCAATAAGTGTTTTCAGGATTATTGAAGTATAACCTTTCCAATACTTTAAACTTTATTAATAAACAAAAATCTGCGAATAAACAAAAACCTTTTTTGTCCCTTTTACGCACTTCATGTACTTTGCCTCAAGAATTACAGTAACTAACATGTTTTTGCTAATTATAAGTATTTTTGTCGGTAATTGTTTTAATTAATTTGTTATTTCTGTATGAGCAGGATCGCCCACAACATGGTGAACGGCAAACAAGCGGGCAGCATCGAGGTGACCCACGGCCCGCAGGCCACCATCCACCGCGCCAAGAGCGGGAACCTACTGGTGGTAAGTATCACAGGTCTATTAGTAAAACGTACAAAAAGCTAAAAACAAAAAAATTAAGTAAAGAAAAATGGCTTCATCACTGCTATATTGTTCATTTTGTTAATTTTTCGTTAATTCAGCACTTAGGTAATTCGGCATACATATTAATATATTTTTGGAAATAAAACCTAAAATCTTGTCGTGGGACAGTGGTAGTGGTAGTTACCGGAAACTTTGCCACATAACAGTGAAACATTATGATAAAACCAAATCGCATCCAGGTTCTTTTAAAAGAAGTGTCCCACCACTAAACATGACCCATGGCTGGGCTTTACCATACCTATAATTAATTAATTTACTTCGGATGTTTTAATAACAACTTTTACTTTTTCAGGTCGCGTCGCGCTGAATTAACTGTTGAATGACATCTTTCAGTGCAGAAAGATGCACTTACAACTTACACTGACATTAATTAAATACTAGTTCAACTGTTCCATTTTCGTAATTTATTATTAATTGTTAAGCTCTTATTAGAAATTTTGTAAACAATTTTATAATGCCATCCTATTTTTTCTTATTTTAAATCGGTTTAAATATTTTTTCACCTCACAAGCTCGGAAAGAATCTGTTTGTCATTCGAAATCTGAGCGCAAAAGTGCATTTTGTGCCCTAGCGTGGAAAGTATTTTTAAAATTCGAACCTTTCTATTCTTTAATTTTTTATACCGCCAGTCCTCTGAAAATGCATTAATACTTATTTCATGCCAGTGCGCCAACCTTATTTTTAGAATAATCGAACTGGCCAGCACGACACCGCATGAAAAAAATAAACACTTATTTAATATATTATTTGCGTTTTTCTTGCACCTAGGATTTTCCTCGCTGTAGTGAGGTGAAAAATTTTGTGTTTCGCTCGGCAGCAAAGTTATTCTGCGTCTCGTACCTTTGAAACCCTCGCTACGCTCAGGATTCTATATTTGAACCACTCGCTTCGCTCGTGGTTCAATCCTAGAATCCTTCGCTAGCTCAGGTTTCAATTTAAGTACTCGCGCCAAAAAACAACTTTGCAGCCTTGCATAACAAATAACTATTTTCAGTCTGTTATAATGAGTATTTTGTTTTATAATGATTTTAATTTTAAATGTAACAAATACACATATCAAAAGTTTTCTTTTTTAATGTTCTAAAGTAGCTAAATAGTTTCCAATGTAATTTTATTTAAAAAATATTTTTGTTTTTTGTTTTATTTTTAAATTCATAAATTTGTCACCAAATCAGACTGTGTCATTGAGAGGACTGTTTTTTTAAAAACTAAAATTAAAAAAAAAAATGAATAAAAAAAGACTATATTTTGTATTTTTGGTCTAAGTTCATCCTTTGATGTGTGTATTTGTAATAAATAGTAGGTATGAATTATGTTATATTTTTATATTAATGTTTTTGCGATGTATTTAAAATGTGATAAACTTTATTGAGATTTCGTACAAAGTACTTAGTTTTTTATAGATACGTATGCCATAAATTGTATTACATAAAATGAATTGCGTCAAACAATGTCTAATGGACCATTAAATTTATATAACAGCCAGTTTCTGAAACGAATTTTTGAAAGATAATGATACATTAAATTATGGCTGCCCTGTCAAACTATGTAAAGAAATACGGAACCCTAAAAAAAAAGATAGCTTGATACTTAATGTGGAATTAAAATTAAAATACATTTTGGAAACTGACTGTAAAACTACTTATTCTCTAGTTACACTAATAATGTGTGAATGATTGGAAATCTAGTCTGTAGTACCAAGAGAATTTATAAAGGAATCCAGAATTTAACCAATATCCAACCTTTCCAATATTTATTATCTTACGCGTCATATTTTTAGTAGGTACCTACATAAACCGCATGAGACCGAAATTGATGAGGACGTGAACGACACGTCGCGACAGACGCAACGCAACACAGCACAATTATTATTGGTGCTGTGACGTAACATGCAATATAACACGCAATGAAAGAATTTCCCGTAGGTACGGTGGCCTCGACGATAGGAGGACCATTTTAGAAAAAAATCGCTTGCACATCTTGTAAGCGGATCTTTTGTCAGCTCCGTCCTTTTCTTTGTTACCAAACAGGGTTTTTGTTTATTAGAGCCACATGTGTCCACTAGGATGTTGGATGTTGCAACCAAAAATCATCCTAAAGATGGTCCTGCTATCCTCGAGGCAACTGTACCTACACACAATGCTGTTCGTGCGCGCCGCGCCGTGTGCACGGTTTGTGCGCACAAGGCGTCCACACTGGGAATTTTGTTACATTGCATTTTACGTCACAGCAGTCTGTCCTGTAATAAATCAAATCAAATGAAATATTTTTATTCAAATAGGCATATTACAAGCACTTTCGAATCTAATGTGCCCAGAGTCAAAATTGCTGTAAGTATCTACCAATGTTGTGTAACTAATATATAGCTTTGGAATATAAAACTCTTGATTTCGGTCAAAATTCAATTAGGTACGAATTAATTTACATTGTTGACACATTTCAATATTTTTGTAACAATGATAGGATACCGAGTTAGCTGAATCGAAGGTGCATATATATAGATTGTTGTAATATATCTACAAATCAGTGGGATTCGCCGAAAGAAGTGTTATTTATAAGTTTCAATGATCAATGTTAGTTTGTTTGTTTATAAAAGTATGGGTTAAAAGTTTGCAACATTTGGGCAATACAATAAAGTAATAATTAATACCATGTCAATTAAAAAATTAAAAAATGTATTATAGCAGGAAATTAAATATTTTTAAAGCAAAGAAAAGTAAATTTTTTTGAGGGCGCCATTTACTCATAATCTTTCATACCGTATGTCATGTTGGCAACACTTGTCATAATGTAAAAATTTAAAACAAAAGTTACTATTAACCAACTATATAAAAACAGTAATTTGTGAGTTCCCCCTGTTTATACTCGTATTTCACATTTGGTTTGATTTGACATGGTATTATAGTCTACTTTAGTTGCTGACCGTATGTACACGTAAGGATTGGCATCAATATTACACCGTTAATTGTGGGCGTATTACTTAATATGAAGTAACAAATCAACCGATGTGCCTTATTTTAAGCCAGTTCCTGAGTAGTCATTTTATTAAAATAAATGTATTATTATTATACTAGTTTTTTTACATTGATTAAGTTGGGAACACATTCCTCCCCAATTTTGGTTACAGTAGTGCTATATTTCAAACAGGCATCTGCGAAAGACCCCACGGTTTAAATTGATATGCCTAATAATAGGACAAACAGAAACAGTGCTCCCTCGTGGTCCTACTATCCATGTAAAAACGGGGTATGGTATTTGTTTCCATAACAGCCTTGTCAAACACTATCGCTGTCTCACTCACACAAAATAGGAATTAAGCGGGATAGTGATTGAAATTGACACGAGATTTGAAAGATTTTTGTTAGGAGAATTCCGCTGATACGCGAAGGGCTACAAATGGAAATGGATCTTAACAAAACACAACATTGTAATTCATTGTAGTTTAATTATTTAAAAAATTAGGTACATTTTTACAATTGTATTTTGTGATAACAATCCAGAGTTACAGCGACAATCGTAACTGTTACTTTTCAGTCTTAATATAAAACAAAATAATTTATATTGTATGCCTCGCAGTCCCAAAGTCAACGCTGCTTCGGTGCAACAAAGTTACATTCTGTGATTTTACAGAGGATTGGATTTGGAGCTTCATCAAATACATTCGGATGAGTTTGATGAAGTCCCAAAAGTGATTTTCTGTAGAATTGATGTGACTTTGTTGCACCGAAGCAGCGTATTGTTTAATAAGGCGGATTAAAGAGTCGCGCTGACCGCCCTCTGACCGTCGGCGCTGAAAGTAAATTATATGAACCGTCCGCGCTGATAACTACGCGTTATTCAAAAAACGCTTCCTAGAAATTCATACATTTTCGGCTGCCAGCGCCGACGGTCAGCGTGCTGTCAGCGAAACTCTAAAACCAGCCTAACATTTGATTTTAAAAATATTTACTCAAAAATATATAAATAACCTTACATTCTTTTTAGAGATACATGTTATGGCCAGCCTTTCATTGTATTTATCTAAGCGCGACGCGAAATCAATTTTATTTAATCTCACTATACAAAACAATTAGTTTGTCCCTTAACTCCGGATTATTGCAACGGGACGATGCGCCTTAAAACTATACATATAATACAAGAGACATGCAATGAGTTGCACAAACATATTTTAACACTTAACTCCACATTTAAAGCTCACGTCATCTGTTTCTTACAATGACAACAGGATCTCTAAGAGTCATTACTTTTAAAATATTTTTGTGCAACTCACCAAGTCTTTTTGCTACGACCTTACCACGGTGACTTATCAATGAAACTAAAACTGCTATACATTAAAATACTTGGTACTGTCAAGTACGCTCTTACACACGCAATAATAAATATGCGGACAGTACATACAAACTTTATTCTTGTAACATTTAGAAGTTTTGTGCATCAAACGTTAAAATAAACATGTACAAAACAGTAGTTTTTATGCACCGATTAATTAAGTAATATATAGCAGATTTCGCTTCACAGTAACAAAGAAACGTATTAATAAAAAATGCAGGGGCAGTCGTCGCATCAAATTGTTTTAAAATAACATTACATAATTCATGGAAGATTCGAGTTAAGAACAGTAATAGTGAATTAATAATTAGTCAGGCTTAGGGGCTGCTAAGCTGAAAACGCATTTTCGTTTCGTGTTGTGTGCCAGGGTAGAAGCATACCTTACCTTACCCATACCATAGAATAAGTAATAACCCGAGGTAGAATGGCCACTCTCCGCCCCGCACCGAATCGCGTTACCTTACCTCAGGCGGGTATCAAGGCGGGTGCAGCCGCAACGGTGTGCGCGTGTACAAACGACATTGGCCTATTTAGCAGAAATAAGTAATTATTTCTCGCGTGTTGTATGGAGTGTCCGAGGGTCTTTCAAAAAAAACAAAAACAGTTAAAATCTCGTGTCAGTCTCAAGCGCCGTCTCACTCATATAAAATAGGAATTGAGTTAAAGAGTTTGATACGAGATCGAAACTGTTTTTGTTACGTGAATAGACCCGCTTTTGTCGGCAATTTGGGTTACGAAAAAGTACCTTAACGTTAATAAATGTATGAAACTTATATGCTTTTGACGCGGCACGACACAGGTTATTTCTGGCTTTATTTTTATTAGGCACGATAATCTACAAACTCTTCAATCAAAGGTATGTATTTAGTGCAAAAAGAAACAATTTATACAAGATAGCACCAAGATGATGCCAATTAGCTAACACAACGATGGAGGCACATTCTAATCGCAACACAACAGTGCGCCGGACCTCTCAGTAATACAATATTTGTTGCCCACAGAACCTTTTTTAAGTCTGAATAATGGAATACAACAAAATAAATAAACAAAAAACAGAAAAACTGTATTGTAATCACGCTCATCGACTCGCTAATCACATATTTACAACAGATTTAATTATCATTTTTATCCTGGAGTTAGCCGAGGGTAATAGTGTTATGTGGTAAATTTTTCTTTCATTCAAAGCGGGGCAACGCATACAAGATTCTGATCATGGATGTTAATAGACAGCGGTGATCTTGTTTGTCCTCCAACCAATTCATCCCAAATAAATGCGTCAAAAAATAAAAATGTTAAATTTTTTGAGAATGTAAAATAATACGTATTGTTTTTTTGTTTGAATCCCTATTTTGTAACATTCCATAAAACCTACTAAAAATCTACTAGTGTTGCTACACATAATACGAAATTAAGATTCCTGGAATTGCACAAATAATATAATGAGGTATCTAATTATCTGTTAACAGATTATAGAGTAAAGACGACGATATTTAAATATACTTATTGTTAAAAGTTATTTATCAGCTAACAATGTGGAAAACAGATTTTCGTTGTGTGATAATTGGGACGTGTACTGCACATTTTTTTTAAAAATCTATTTAGGGGCTTTTATCTTGCTGATACGCCAGCCTAACTTCACTCCTTACAGTCGACTAGCACGCGCACAACTTCGTTTGCGTAAATCCCTTTTCCCGTGGGAATTGCCGTTATTCATACAACACATGTGAACAATATATGATGGGCTAGAATGCGTTGCAATTAACAATTAGTGGCACTATCACCCAGAGGGCTCCAAGTTTAAAAATGACATCTTGACATGTATTTTTCATTATAAAAAATATTTAATTAAATGTACATTATTGTATGCGTTAATTTTAAACAGTTGTGTTTTAACATCATGATATATTTACTTATATTTAGAACTAGAATCATCACGCTATGCATTGCTGGCGCCAACGATGCATAAATAACTATTATTATATATTTATGTGTGTTTATATAAATGCCAACTAGAGTGGGACCGAAAATTCGTTTATGTAGCGAACACTGCGTAAAAAGTTCTATATGTTACCGCTAGGGGCGCTGTATAATGGTGCGTACAGACTGCTGTAACGTTACATGCAATGTTACAAAATTACCATAGTGTGGACGCCTTGTGCGCACGAACCGTGCACACTACGCACATGAACAGGGCTTAAGGCGTGTACGCACGACCGAACATGGTGAACATCGAACACGAACACGGAACACGTGGTTTCGCTCGTATGGACGTAAATTAGCAAAGCGAACATGAACACCTACAAACATAGTTCTACTTGTGTTCGCGCGCAACCTCTCACGACCGAACAAGAACATGGTATCGAAAAGAGGCTACCAAGCCTTCGGTCGTGCTGAGGACATACTGCTGCATCATTGTTTCGACACGAACACTTTTGACGAACAAATTGTTTGATGTTCGTTAGTGGTACGCACGTGCGAACAAAGTGTTCGTGTTCGGTCGTGCGTACACGCCTTTATGTGTACGGGAAATTCTTTCAATGCTTATTACAGTACATTTTTTGTTACAGCAGTCTGTGCCCACCATAATATTGCATACTTTTTACGCAGATACACAATACTAAGCCCACAGTACCAGATCTAAGCATTAATTATTTCGGAATATACAAATATTTTCAATTTACAGAGTATAAAAAATTTACACATCTACAATTTTTTTTATGTGCTATGATAATATTGATAATGCTCGGATCTGGCATTAACCACAGACTTATTGGGCCCATTACGGAACCAACGGACCTAACAACATAACGAGGTCGATTACCAATTAAATTGAGAAATCATCGATCTTCAGTATTGGTAATAAGCTCACGCACTATCTCGCTGAATACCTTTTTTTGTATGAGTGATATAGCACTTGAGATTGACATGAGATTGTACCTGTTTTTGTAACAAGAATAGGCTGAAGTTCATTTACTCAATATAAATCTTATATCAATTTTAATTTTAAATGGTAATCGATTTCGACAGCCTTCAAGTCCTTATATAAAATAAATATTAAATAAACGGACGAAAGTCCGATAATTCCATATCAATTTCAATCAATTTATAACTCTTGCAGAGTAGCGCTTCCTCCTCTCGTAGAGAAGAACAGAGACACTAAATTCTGTATTTTCTTAAAGAAAATCTCGATGAACCAAAGCAATCACAGAATTATTAAACTCATTTGAAACGGGAATATAATATTGGCCTAATTAAAAATAACTTATCTCACCGACTGATCAAAGTATACCCTAAGCCCAGCCTGTAGTTTCCAAGGTGGGCCATAGCCTCTTTAGTTGATGTAAGTGCTGCCTAACGAAGTTGCGTTGGATCAAATTGAGTCGCCCCTGTGCTTCCCTGTCTGGCGCTGTGTAAGTGTTGCCTAACGAAGTTGCATTGGGTCAACTTGGGTTGCCCCTATGTTTCCCTGTCTGGCGCTGTGTAAGTGTTGCCTAACGAAGTTGCATTGGGTCAACTTGGGTCGACCCTGTGCTTCTCTGTCTGGCGCTGTGTAAGTGTTGCCTAACGAAGTTGCGTTGGGTCAACTTGGGTTGCCCCTATGTTTCCCTGTCTGGCGCTGTGTAAGTGTTGCCTAACGAAGTTGCATTGGGTCAACTTGGGTCGACCCTGTGCTTCTCTGTCTGGCGCTGTGTAAGTGTTGCCTAACGAAGTTGCATTGGGTCAACTTGGGTTGCCCCTGTGTCCCTGTCTGGCGCTGTGTAAGTGTTGCCTAACGAAGTTGCATTGGGTCAACTTGGGTCGACCCTGTGCTTCTCTGTCTGACGCTGTGTATATGTTGCCTAACGAAGTTGCATTGGGTCAACTTGGGTCGACCCTGTGCTTCTCTGTCTGGCGCTGTGTAAGTGTTGCCTAACGAAGTTGCATTGAGTCAACTTGGGTTGCCCCTGTGCTTCCCTGTCTGGCGCTGTGTAAGTGTTGCCTAACGAAGTTGCAATGGGTCAACTTGGGTCGACCCTGTGCTTCTCTGTCTGGCGCTGTGTAAGTGTTGCCTAACGAAGTTGCATTGAGTCAACTTGGGTTGCCCCTGTGCTTCCCTGTCTGGCGCTGTGTAAGTGTTGCCTAACGAAGTTGCAATGGGTCAACTTGGGTCGACCCTTTGCTTCTCTGTCTGGCGCTGTGTAAGTGTTGCCTAACGAAGTTGCATTGAGTCAACTTGGGTTGCCCCTGTGCTTCCCTGTCTGGCACTGTGCAAGTGTTGCCTAACGAAGTTGCGTTGAGTCAACTTGGGTCGACCCTGTGCTTCTCTGTCTGGCGCTGTGTAAGTGTTGCCTAACGAAGTTGCAATGGGTCAACTTGGGTCGACCCTGTGCTTCTCTGTCTGGCGCTGTGTAAGTGTTGCCTAACGAAGTTGCATTGAGTCAACTTGGGTTGCCCCTGTGCTTCCCTGTCTGGCGCTGTGTAAGTGTTGCCTAACGAAGTTGCAATGGGTCAACTTGGGTCGACCCTGTGTTCTCTGTTCGGCGCTGTGTAAGTGATGCCTAACGAAGTTGCGTTGGGTCAACTTGGGTCGCCCCTGTGCCTCTCTGTCTGGCACTGTGCAAGTGTTGCCTAACGAAGTTGCGTTGAGTCAACTTGGGTCGACCCTGTGCTTCTCTGTCTGGCGCTGTGCAAGTGTTGCCTAACGAAGTTGCGTTGAGTCAACTTGGGTCGACCCTGTGCTTCTCTGTCTGGCGCTGTGTAAGTGTTGCCTAACGAAGTTGCGATGGGTCAACTTGGGTCGCCCCCTGTGCTTCTCTGTCTAGCGCTGTGTTGCCTAACGAAGTTGCGATGGGTCAACTTGGGATACCACTGTGCTTCTGTCTGGCGCGGTGCAAGTTACCAAATAAGGCGTTGATGTGGTATTGTGTCATATCATACGAGATCGCCGGTTTCCCGGCTTTTCCGTGGCGATGAAGTCATGTGTAGGGTTCTTCGAGGTCGAAGTTAGAACAAAACTGTTACTGCAAAGTTAACTAACATGAAAACTTGATTGAATCTTCTATTTCTATAGTGTCATCAAAACTGTGTAGTTATAAGAATCTTTTAGATAACTGAATCTACACTTCCATGTCAATCGAATTTTTTCCTTTTCCTAAATTTCCCATTGTACATGTTTAAAATAATCTGCGATTGCCTCGAGTTTCAAGCATACCTGTAACCTAATAGTAAAACTACTGCCCATTCTTGTCCTCTACTCGGAAATTTAATTATTGCCATACCCTCATCATAATATAAGGCATATATACGTACTATTATGCATCCAACATAAATTAAGTCGTTTGCTATAAAAAAATTAATTGTTCTTATTTAGGAAATACATTTATTTACACTTATATACGCGTTGTTTTTTATTTTATACAATTTTATTCTGCAATTAATTTGCAGTAACTAGCTATGTCGACTTTGGTTATTTATATAATAATAATTTTGGTACACGTACTTTAATGAACATTCTAGAACACGGAAGCGTCGTCGTATGGAGGATAGCCCTCTTCAGCGGGCAGTCATAGAAACAGTTTATTGGGGGAAGGCACATTTCCTGTCAGGAGGTATCGACTCACATTGATATAATGTATCATTTGACAAATAACAGCAACATTTGGCCCAGAACACACAAAATAACCCAAAAAAACAAGAGACTCATTTCATCACTCAATATTTTTTTCTCAACACGACATGCATGTTGAACTGCTAGTATGAATAAATTGTTACATGCAAAAATATTTCTTGTAAAGCTACTTAATTAAATATTATTTAATAAAATAACCGTCATTTATTAATTTTTTTGTGTATCAATTATTTCTTTATGGTTATTTCACGTTTTTTGAGCCTTAGCAACCATGTATTAGATACTCACATACCTTTATATTTACTTGACATACCCACTTTCGAACATAATTTATATAAAACAAGTCCTCATTTAACACTTTTCATGACCATGTTCTATGAAATGACAAAATATACACATTTCTTAAGTATGTATTTATATAAGACATGATCACTATTAATATATAATCATTTACATCAACAATTCTTTGACTTTCTCAATGAACTGGACATCCATTTAATACCACTATGTCCAAATTCTACTCCAGTTGAGCAGAGTAGAAAGAAAATGTAACATAACCAGCATTATTATATTACATTTTCATGGTTCATCATCATCTCAGTCCGTTTCTGCCCACTGCTAAGCATAGTCCTCTCTTTTTGTATGCCAACAAACTAGATCCTGTACCATACTCATCCAGGTACGACCTGTGACTTTAGTTATACTTCATGATTATAAAATCTACACTTAATCTCCGCTCTACATTTCACTACTTTGGTTAAGTCCAGGACAACTTGAGCAAAATGCACACTGTTAAATTGCAGAGACCAGCCCTATATTCTCGTTTCTTCTCAACTTGCAGTCATATCCTCATTTGGCACTGTTTCACTCTTAATAATGTACCGTTCACACACAACACTTAGTTTGCTTTGCTCAAAATCACTTCACTATAACCTCCCCCCAGGTTAGGAACTTTTAAAACGTCAATACCATTTTCACCTAGAAATGAGGATGAAATTTTTATCCTTGATTACTTTGATTGCTGCCCTTAAACTAATAATAGTTTGGCAAAATCATACCTACAACTTGTAAAAAAAAAAAAAAATTTAAATATTCATTCGGATACAAGTTAATGACACAAGTGTTCAATCAACCCTCAATTTATTTCTTTGAATTAAACTAAAGATGAAATTGTTAAAACAGAATAATTTTCACCACCGAGAATTTTCAATTTCGCCTCACATGGGTGAAAATGATACAAAATACCACTTCATGCTTCTAACTAGCCCTGGACCATGTAACCCATTTAAATTTATCACAAAGTCAATTGGTCTACGAAGCACCATTAGTCTCATCCATAATATCCATAGAAGTAATACTCCATATACTATTTCACTTGTCCAACTGTCTCTGGGTTTGGCTCTGCGGGCTTAAAGCCAGTCTCGGCCTTGTAAATTTCACTTTTGAAGTCGTCTGGCTTGTAATTGGGGTCCTTCTCGTCCGAGAAGTACGGCTTTTGTTTCCCCTGGCTGGCCTGGTCCTGCTCCCTCTGCTGCCGCCGCCGCTGCTTCGACCAGAGCTCGTGGCAGTCCTGCCACGTCGGCAGCTCTGGAGCTGGCATTCTGAGGAAGTGGAATATTTTAATCTTTGATTGTTCATTAGATTACACATTCAGGGTCTTTGATCACATACTGAAAAGTTCCAATCAGATAATAACTATTAAAATCATTTCAATCAGATAAAAACTGACAAATTATTTGACACATATCTATCCTATTACGTCTTCATAGCGCGAGCGGCCAACTGGTTACCATAAGTAGTAACATAAAATAAACAATATTATAAATATAAAAAACACCTTCACTAGTGCCCTGATTCTAAAATGATATTGGATATAAACACATGGTAAATTGGGTTGATAAAACTATGCAGATCTTTTGATATAAAATACTTACTGGTCAGGCACAACATTCTTCAACCATGGACTCTTGAGCGCTTCCTCCGCCGTGATTCTCTTATCCGGATCTAACTCCAGCATCCTATCGAGCAGGTTGAGCGCCGGTGCCGGCATAAATATGAAGTTATCTCTCACTGATCGCTTGTAGAACTTCTTAGGGCGAAGCGTATGCCATAGAGGCAGGTTTACGACATTGGGCCAGACTCCGGGGACAGGCGTGCCGCACACTCGAGATATCATTTCTAATTGGACCATTTCTACGTTCGCCTGAAATTCACAATTTAAATTAATATTCAGCGTATAGTACTTAACGTTGTATGTACAGACAACAAAGGACCAACCGACGTAAATATGTTTAAAAATTTCTAAATATTACGTACATGGATTTACTAGAAATTTTCTAATTACATAGTACAATATGAATACTATTGAGGTTTCTAGTACCTGTATCTAGTTTTATATTTTATATTATAAAGTATATATTTTTAAATGACAAAACAGGCCGTATCTGGTTTTCTTTCGCCATTTCTTTTACCAGTGTTCATTTTGCTTTTGTTTCGAAAATGGTAGTAGCTTACAGAATAGATTAATTACACAAATTATTTCTTACAGTATGTACTCTCTGACGAGAGAAAGTGTCTCCAAAGACCTATTCTCTGAATAAACGTTTTGAATCTTTGAAAGGTAAGTATCATAAACTAAAAATAAACCGCAAATTTACGCGATCATACCTTGATTTTACCTGACGTTTCGACCAGGTGGCACTGGCCGTGGTCACAGGCGAACTTTAGTTTATAATAATGCAACGCGAAAGTTAAAAGTTATTGAGGTAAGTATCGTTCGTCAAAGTGGTCCTTCGAGCCGGATCCGATATACCTGGAATAGCGGGTGCTTGACGAAGAGCTCCCCCAGGATGCAGCCCATGGACCAGACGTCGACGGCGGGCCCGTAGCGCTCTTCGCCCAGCAGCAGCTCGGGCGGCCGGTACCAGAGCGTGATCACCTTGTTGGTGTAAGGGCGCGCTCGGTCTTCCGCCGACCAGAGCCGCGCCAGACCGAAGTCGCCCAGCTTCACCTCGCCCCTATACCACAAAGTACACATCATACAAACCATAATTTGAGAAACTGGAAAGAGAAATTACAAAAAAAGAATAATAGTATTTTTTGTGGGTCATAAATGTATTTTTGTAGCTAGACGATAAATCGCCATCTCATATCTCCAAGACACACAAATAAACAAATGCAGTTAACAGTAACAAAATAGTCATAGTAGAAATGTGAGGCAGCCAGCAGCTCAGTGCATTATTTGTTCAACGAGAAAATCATTGATCTTCAGTCACATGACATAAATAAGAGTGTTGAGCAAACAAAAGATGAAAAGTACATATTACAGCCAGTTTTATAGTTAACTGAAAAGTGCCAGAAAAAAAAAATACACGCTATCAACATATAGGCTAGCCGAAACATTATAGCAAGCAGTGATATCGGGCATAAATCGTGTGTGTGATGTGATAAATTATTCATATGCTAATAAGGTGGGAGCATGGCTGTACATTAATGTTAATTTTAAGATGAATCAAAATCAAAATCATGAATTACAAACCTAGCACATACAACATAATATGACTCACTTGTTGTTCATAAGTATATTACTACATTTGATATCCCGATGCAGGAAGTTCTTCCTGTGGCAGTAGGCGAGGCCGTCGAGCAGCTGGCGCATGATGGAGGCGTTGTGCGACTCCGTGAAGTCCACCATCTTGGACTCCAGCAGCCCCATCAGGTCGTGGTCCATGTACTCGAACACCAGGTAGAACGAGCCCTTGTCCTGAAGTATACCAATTATGATAAATGACATAGTGAAATCGAACCATAGAATCATTTTTTTCATACAACAAAATAAAATTTGCAATACCCAGGGTTCATGTCTTAGCGTAGTTCTTAGATTAATCTACTTCATTAAATGTGCAATTTAAATAAATCAATAAAAACTAACTGACCTTTCTAAAATCCAATGCATCCTGTTTATCAGTGACAATCTCCCTCAAATTTACTATATTCTTGTGGTTTAGCTGTCTGAGTATCTTTATCTCTCTCACGGCAGTGATTGGGAACCCTTCCTTTTCGTTTTCTAGTCGCACTTTCTTTAGTGCCACTAACTGATTAGTGTTTTTGTCCTTAGCTTTATATACTTGTCCGTAGGTGCCTTCACCTATTTGGGTTATAACCTGGAAACACATATTTCTGATTAGAAATCCAGCTTCTGCTGTAAAATAGCTCTCTTCTTTCAACAATAAATTTCTCAGTTTCGAAAGATGTAATTTTCCATACCTTTTTAATTTACAGATTAAAAAACTCACAAGAACTGAAAGGTGCAAAGACAAATCATGTCAACGTTTTAGGTCGACCTCAACATATTGTCGATAAAATTATGAGAACCATTATGCATATATGTTATTTGAATGAAATTGTCTTTTCCTGTATGAAAGGAATCACTAGGTTTTATATTCAACAAATAAAGAACCTTATGCATAATATCATTTGAATGAAATTGTCTTTTCTTGTATCATTAAGTATAATATAATTATAGTTGATTATTATTATTTTGTTATTTCTAAGTTTAGTTGTAAAGTGTGAGAAGTTTTTTTTTAATGATTATTTATTGATCACTTTATTGTTTATTTATACCTGGAAGCCATCCACACACTTCTCCCCCCAGTCCTTCGCGTGATGGGTCGGAGTCGCCACGGGCACCACTTTTGACCCTCTCCGCTTTAGTATCCTCGGCCTTTTTAACTTTGATCCCGACTGAAACATAAAAGTTTATAGATGAAGTTTCAAAACTTGCTGATAGGTTATTCAGATAAAAATTGTCTCTTTTATTTGACAGTTTTGCAAATAAAAGTTTACATAATATCGTTGATTACACACATTATTTTGGATGGATGTCGACCTGGCGAACATGTGCGAGTATTGTTCCCTCCTAGTAGCGGGCGGCGGCGTCGACGCCTCCATCTCGTCCCCGGAAAGCTCCTCGGACCCTGGGATCACTGTATACAAAAATATATAACATATAAATATACATTCATAGGATTTTTTCCGTCAGTTTAGCCCTTCCAAAACAGACCATGATGAGATTATTTTGACTAGAGAAAGTGCCTTTCTCATATCATTATGTGGTTTTATTTCATCAAATATGCACGAAGAAAATCCTCAGATATAAAATTAAATATACAAGAATATAAATTTAGACACATTTCAATAAATACACTAGTAGCGTCTACCGAGCGACAGTACTCGGGCCCGCGCAGCGTTGATGCGACGCACGCTCGAAACACATTAGTGTAGTCTATTACACAGTCACGTATATGGAATACTTGTTCAAAATTAGACCTAACAGTACTAAAATTTAACGCATTTTTAAAGTTAAAGACACATTAAATTATAGTGCCACTGTAGTTCAGTCCTAATGTGGAATTAAAATTGAAATGCATTTCAGAAACAGTGAGACTTAAAAAATCATGTATACATGAATATAAGCAAAGTTAGTAAACCAGTAGATTAGCGACATTATTACTGAGTAAAGAAAAACTATTATTTCGTGAATATGAAAAAAAGAGTATAACAAATGGGTAATGAAATAACATGTAAGGGTATACACAAAACCACAACTCCTATGTATATTTAGGTGAATTGTAAAGAATAGCACACATTATGGTATAGCATCGTCGCGTCCCTCATATAAAAGCGATCCAGGATTTTTTTTTGTTATACATACATAGTGGCATTTTTTGTGATTAGCATGATGACTCAACATAGAAAAACGGTTAATTCGTGAATAGTGTCAGGATGTAGCATGGATGTAGCCCACCAACAGAACTGTGGGTAATAAGTTAGTGTATAAAAACAATTACCAGGCGGCATTGGCAAGTTCATGATACCAGTCTTTTTCTTCTCGGGCTTCTTAACTGGGCTCGGCGACGGCGTGCTCATCGGGCTGTCGTTCGCGAGAGTTTTCAAGTCTTCCACCTGATCAAACATACATTTTGAGTAATTGACACTATCTTTTTTTTAAATAAACTGTTAGTACACTTTGTACTCTCTGTTTCTTTTAACTTGACCAATGTAGTAAACAATCTTAGCATGTCTTTTTAACGAAAATAGGCAATTAAAATTAACATTCACACCCAAATAATAATAATATTGTTAGAAATGGCATTTAGCACAACACTCTTATTATTCTGGCAATTTATCGATTTTACACATGGATATTTGAATAAAAAGACACGCTAAGATTGTTTACTACATTGGTCAAGTTAAAAGAAACGGGGTTTATGTGCTTATTGTATTCCTGATGTACATTTTCCAATATGAATACTGACAAATTTCCTATTCAAACTTATTTTCAAATGAGAATTCTCACCTCCCCGTCCCAGGTGGCATTCGAACCTACGTCCTCTCTAAACCCGACGAAATTATGGAAAAGGAGGAAGGTTAGTTATGCGTTGAGTCGCAGATTCGCAATAAGAATGGTTGGTCGAGGCGTAACAATAAAAACAATCATAATTACAACTCCTATTCTATCTACCTGCATTCAAAGTTTACGGAAATCGATTCACGAGTTTATGAAATGGTAACAATTTTTTGTATTTACGGATTTTCGTTTCACATACTAAAAAAAAAGCATACCGTATGGTGTTGTTGTACCTGTGTGTTGGGCGGCATGGGCAGCTTGGTGAGGCTCTTGGGCTTGGGCGGCGGCGGCTGCTGGCTGCTCTGGAACACCTTCTCCACCACGCTGCCCGGCTTCTGGGTGCACAATTAACTAATGTTACCACTAATTGTCACACTTCAATCTACTTGGGTTTTATTAACACTTTATAAATCACAAATATACCAGTGCAAGAACGCTAGCATTCTGACAAAATCAACACTAGCTTTATGAAATCGCGAGGTTAACCGAAGTGAAGTGACATTAGATACGAAGTTAGAAAATAAAGGAAAAGCAAAGACGAAGTAGAAAGAAGTTCTCGTCCACTCTCATTTTGGCTCAATTTACGGCCGAACCCAATATGCGATCTAAATCCTTTATCGATAATTGTTCGTGATTCATTCGTTCGTGAAAAATACAATGTTTACTTTTATTTATCGTAATTGTAACTTGTGTCATTACCATTTTAAAAGAGCAAATGCAAGTTTCTTGCCGGTTCTTCTTAGCACAAATCTGCCGTCTGAACTGGTGGTAGGGAAAAAAAGGATTGAGATCACATACATATTGGGTTCGGGCGAGCTTATCAACTATACTACCTCCGCGTCGTGCGGGACGGCGTCCCCGTTGGTGGCGCTGGCGTCCGGCTCGGGCTCGGGCGCCTCCGGCCGCGCCTCCGGCTCCGGCTCGGGCTCCGCTTCGGGCTCCGGCTCGGGCTCCGCCTCGGTCTGCGGCATCGGGATGTCTACCACGTCCTCGCCCTCCTTCGCTTCGCCGTTCTCCTTCGACGCCTGTTATAAATTATAATAGGTAATAAATGTTCTCTCTCAACTATTCAATAACAATCTCAATCAATATTTTTTTTTTAACTTTCGGTGTTGGAATTTATTAAGAGTATAACTATTAACTTCATACTGGGAAATGATTGGCAAACCTGACATCATTCAGTATTTACCTTTTACGCAATTATC
Organism: Endotricha flammealis; assembly: GCA_905163395.2. NCBI lineage: Eukaryota > Metazoa > Arthropoda > Insecta > Lepidoptera > Pyralidae > Endotricha > Endotricha flammealis. The sequence continues at coordinate 14,222,582 of LR990864.1, read as the reverse complement.
AAATTGGGTCCACATTTGCGAACATAACAACGGCGACCGCCCACGTCCGAGAAACGGTGATTTTTAATTTTATCCTTATTTCTCATTGATGATAGAATAAAAAAAATCGATCGGAAAGTTGGACGAAAAATCGGACGTGTGAATTTGAACGAATGAAAAAACTCATATACGGTTAATATTTATAACTTTTCTGTTTCGAAAACGACTAAAAAAAAAGATATTTGCAATATGAAAGTAATATGGAAATAAAAAAGAGTGTCACTGACCTGTGTCGAGCTGTCTGCAGTGTTATTCGACAGCTCATCGATAGTGAGCACTTCCGGATTATTGATGGACGTGCTCGTGGATAAAGCACCTTGCGATTCTTCCTCTTTTTGGTTCAAAATTTCTTGTAATTTCTGAAAAAAAAAATAAGTTAAAAAAGTGGTAAAGTTTGCGAGTTGTCTGAATTCAACATTATGTTCCGGAAGGGTTTGTCTGAGTGAGTGTGGGTAATCTCTGTATATAATGACCGACATCGAAATTTCTTTCACAAATAAAGCCAAGTTATTATTTGCGAGTAACATATTATGACACTAATTAATAATATTTCTTACAATATCATTAATTAACTCGAAAAATTCCCACGCGGGCGAAGCCTCGGGCAACAGCTAGTTATAAACATAGACAATTCTAGAAAGATCTAGAGATTACTTTCCCAGTATCAATAACCAAGTACGAAGTAATAAAATACCATGTCAACAATATAAATAGGTAACTTAGCTTACTTAAATTTTATATCTTATAATAATAATAATGTAATAATACCTTGGCTCTTTTGTGTTTGTCTTTGACGAGTTCCGCAAACAGGCTGGTATCACTAATCTTCTCTTGGAAGTCGATCTTACGCTGCAGCATCGACGACGCCGGCGGACTCGGGGACTCATGTTTCATTCTGATCATACAAAAAAGATGAATACGAACATTTTTAATTGGATGTTTCTAGTGAATTAGAGGCCTAGGTTGGAAGACAAGCAATACAAGATTATCGACCGGTCGTCAATTTAGAAATATATTACGTTTTTATTTTTTTGTTTTAAATAACTTTATTTACACATTAAAAACATACAAAAAAATTACAATAATAAAAAAATTTCATATTCTAGATTACAGGCAAAGGCAATTTTTTTTTAATATGTAGTCCGGCTATGGACTTCTACTACTACAACGGGTAATTACGAGTACGGAAGTCTCGCACCAATTTGGATTGATTGATGCTTTGAGGGGTTGAAATCCTAACTAATATTATAAATGAGAAAGTGAGTTTGTTTGTTTGTTATTCCTTCACGGCTTCACTAATCATCCGATCATTATGAAAATTTGTATACATATCGTCAGTGGTACAGAGCCCAACATAGGCTACTTTTTATCCCGTGAAAGTATGTCATTCCAATGGGAAAATACTTTTTCTACTATAGATGGCGCTGCAATTCGCAATTGCCGGCCAACAGATGGCGCCACAAGTCGCGCTATACGTGATCTTAATCATAAAATTAACCGAGAGCGAAGCTGCGTGCAAAAGCTAGTATTGAATAATTTTCAACACAAGACAAAAAATCAAAAGATGATTTGAGGGGTTGCTTACCTGTGTCGGTCGCGCTCTCGTTCCCGTTCTCGCTCGCCGCGCTCGTCGCGATGACGCGCGCGATGTCGCGGCGGCGACGCCGTCGAGTCGCGCCGTCGCCCGCGCGACCCCGAGCGACGTCGCTTCAGCGAACTGCGACTGTGCGACCTGCAAATGTCCAAATACTTTATTACTTAATAATTTTAAGCGGAAGGCTACATTGAGAGCGAAGCAAAACTCTCTTGGTTCACACATTTCATTTTCATAATTATATTCCGTTCCATTATAATTGGCAAGAAAGCTCCAAAAATCTGATTTTAAAATAAATCGATATGAATACATCAATCGACCACAAATCGCTTTATTTCGATAAAGCAATAAGGTATGAAAGCGTTCCAACACCACCATCGAATTTCACTACATGTGCCTGAAATTCTTACTTAAATACTTCAAATTAAAAATGTCTTTATTTCCACAAAAGTTACATAAAATTTGCAATAAATTGAGGCCAATCTAGTAGGCGATTTAACGAAGACTGTGGCAGGTGACCCCTGTCTCTTCAGTTAATTGTTTTACGTTAAATGAAAACTGACTATAACATACCTGTGTATAATTTTGATGTCCCGATGGCGTTCCTTTTCCCGGCTGCGGTGCCTCCGACTGCGGCTGCGACGGCGGTGCGAGCGACGCGGGCTGTACTCGCGGGACCGAGATTCGTGTATCGGGGAGTCTGACATAATGAATTTAATATTATCAATTAGCATAGTCTCGTCAATGCTGGTGTACAGCAAACTATAGAACAATAAAGTCAGCGACAGAAATTTTATTTCATTGATCTTGGCGCTTGGGTACATATAACATGTTGTCAGTCAGTCACTTTAGTCTTTTATACATATATTTATATCTTATCTTATTTATTTTATTTTAATTATTAGATGGTGCCCGCGACTCAGTCCGCGTGGATTTTAAGTATGGTCAAAATACCCCCCCCCCCCCCCCCCCCCCCTCCCATTCCCTTTACCCTTCACCGCCCCTCTCCGTTTTTTATACAAGACTCAGAAAATTATTCTAAAACGCGATTTATCTCGCAATAGATGTAATAAGTTTAAGAACTTTTGCTGTAAACTTTTATATTCTAGCTAAATATCCAATCTTCGTATACTAATAGAATCACAAAAATCAATTAATTTTTTGCAATCAAATCGCAGTATGATCCGTCGATCACGCAATAAAAAACAATGTAGTTATAATTTACACTTTGCAATTTTATTATAGTTGGGCAACACTAATTTAGTTATACAAAAGACCGCTATTTAATTTAGCGTTGTAATGAGTTTCTTATCTATTCTAATAGTATAAAGAGGAATTTGATTGTTTGCATTAAATAGGCTTCAAAACTACAGGATCAATTTGAAAAATTCTTTCATCCATTTCACGCTATCCCCAGTTTACATTTTTGCTAAAAAAAACGGAATCCTGACTAGAACCCTTTATTTGAAAAAAAGTCAAATTAAATCAGTATGACTATGTACGCTCTGCGAAAAAAAAAACGCAGTGATAGATAAATAATAAATAAATAAATATTTAGGGACAATTCATACAGATTAAGCTAACCCCAAAGTAAGTTCGAAACTTGTGTTATGGGATCCTTACATATTATAAAACAAAGTCCTCCCGCGCGTCTGTCTGTCTGTCTGTCTGTTCGCGATAAACTCAAAAACTACCCAACGGATTTTCTTGCGGTTTTCACCAACGGATAGCCTGGTTCATGAGGAAGGTTTATGTATAAAATTTGTCAGGATTTTATGTAAATTGGCTGAAATATAAAGATTATTGTTGGGAGTGTCGGAAAAAATCAACCGCTTGGGAGCTGTCGACGAAAACGCTGGCTAAACCCTTTGAGATATAACAAAACAAAAATTATAGGATATTCCTCTTATTTAGGTCTCCAAAAAAGTCCGCGATAGCATATATTTATCGTTTACGGACTTACATTTATTTATCGGTTACGGATAACTTACTATAAAATAAAAAGCGATTTCCGAGTAATAATGCGGAAATAGCGCCATCTAGCGTAGAATAGAAAGAACTTGAATTGGAAACCGATTTTGACGTATACAATATTAATCCTTATACAGTTATCTACGTTAGTTACCTTAAGTATTTCATGTACATTATTATAATCTTTACATCATATTATTTAAATAGATACTTTAGAAGTTATAGCAAAAAATTTACGCGCTTGCCGAAATTAGTTCAAGTTCTTTCTATTCTACGCTAGATGGCGCTATTCAAAAGTTACATAGCGCTATGGTTACGTATTCATTAAATTATAAATATCGCGCGAAAATTAAAGCACTTTGAATCTATTACGCTAGGTGGTGCTCACAGAGTACTTTGTAATATTACTGAAAGTGGCGCTGTTTAAAAATTATATTATAGATAAGGTTTATTGGTTTCTTTTTAGGCGCATTTTATTTATTTATTTGTTTCGCGGTATTTGGTATAATATATGGATTGTATAGATAGATAGAGATACCTAGGTACTTTTACAAAAAGTATGTACAAACGGCAACATACTTAATGATACACATTTTCTCCTGTCATATATGCAGGAATGAGACTCGCATTGGACGTTGACAGTTATGAATCCTAGCCAGTGGCTAAGTAATTTAACTTAATTTCGTCGGGTTTTCGAATCGGGAAAATTCGGTTAAACCAATGCGTTTAGCTCATGTCCGCGGTAGCAATACGCCCTCTGATTGGCCGCGGTGCGGCGTCCACTCACGTCCAATCAGAGTATGTATCGCTTTATATTTTACGACCTCCGTGGCGTAATGGTTACCACGCCGGACTACCACCCAGGAGGTCCCGGGTTCGAATCCCGGTCGGGTCATGGTGAAAAACGAACTTTTTCTGATTGGCCTCGGGTCTTGGATGTTTATCTATAAATGTATTTGTTATAAAATATAGTAGGTATCGTTGAGTTAGTATTCCATAACACAAGTTTCGAACTTACTTTGGGGCTAGCTCAATCTGTGTATTTGTCCCTATATATTTATTTATTTATATATCAGATATTTTCTTTGTTACCGTTTTATCGACTATCATAACATATTCTAAATAAAAACAATCATTTATCATTATTATTTTATTTACATTATTTTTATTTTATGTGCAACATTGTGTTCAATTATTTTACAATATTTTAAGTCAATACGGCCCCATTCGGTAAAGCAGCCAATCTGCTAATTTGTCTTCGAATAATTCAACAACGTGGAACTCGCTGCCAGCTCACGTGTTTCCATCCTCTATTATGATCCCGGGTTTTTCAAACGGAGGATGAAAAATCTTTTACATAGCGTTCGTTTCTCCGCCTGTATAATATTTTCCGACCATCCTTATCCGACTTGAAAGTCTTTTCGTCTACAAATATGACTATATTAGATCCAGTCATCTCAGATCCAGCTATTCTGTCGTCCTTGTGCGCTTGGGTGAGTAATATTTTTCGGGCCGGTATGTGTCGGTGCAGGCCCCCTTCATTTAAGCGACGACGCACTGTCTGCATTGAAATCTGTAACAAGCATTATGACTCAGTAGGTATAATCTCAATTGAAAAAAGAAACTACAAGATACACAAAGATGTCATAAGGGCATGGCAGCATCTTCAGCCTCCGTTGTAACACGTCCTCGTGTATCCTCCATGAGGACGGTCGCGTAGGGCTTCATCTCCGCCTTCCTCATGCCGTCGTAGCCACGTGTATACCGACCGTCTCTAAAAACACTATCAGTGCTGTTAAAAACCAGAACCAGGTGTGTAATCATCTAAACATATACTTACTTAGACGAACACGGAAAAACACTAGAAGTAAAATTTGATAAACTTACGTGCACATTTAGTTCCCGGGATATTTCGGAAACTCTCATTCCCATTTCTTTAAGAATAACAATGCGTATTCTTTCAGCAAGCGTGAGACGTGCGGGCATTTTTTTTAGCAATATTTTTTATTAAATTTGTATTAAAATTATGCTCCGGTGTCAGTTAGACAGGAAAAATGACAGAATATAGATTTTTGACTTTTTACGAGAAAATATACTTTTTCTGTTTTTTGTCTGAGATAACCATGAAGAATTTATTTAAATAAGAGTTCGAATAAAAGTCAAGATTGTATCGAACATAGTTATATGGTTCTGTTTGAGTTTTCTTGTTGAGTGCATATAATTTTCTAGTGGAGAGTTTAAAGTCAGACGACAGTTAAAGATACGAACCGTTTGATATAAATTAAGTATAGGTAGTGGAAAACTTTTTATAGTGAAGAATTTTTAGAAACCAATAATCTTGTTATAGCCATTAAATACTTAATTAAACAAGAAAATCGTTAATGGTGTCCGTTGCTAATTTGAATCTAGTAAACATGGTTTTTAAAATTTATTGTTGAACCCTAAAAAGGCTAAATAGAATAAATTGTTGCTTCGGCAATTCATGAATTTTTGAGGGTTTTCTGAAATGACACCCTCTTGTCAAAGTGGCGCCAACTAGAGGCGTTTTCATGAAAACCCTCATCCCTATTATACGACCGAATTAAAAATCATTACTTTGGATAACTTGAAACTACATTGAAATTGACAGAAATATCTCTATCCCTTTCGAACAGTAATATTTACTCTCAGTTGCGTCTTCAATGGATACACAGCTGTGTCCGCGTTTGTACCTATATAAAAGTTTAATGTACTTTTAATTTATAGTACCTAACCTACTTTGTTTGGATTTCTTTTCACATCTTGCATTATAGTAAAATTAACATTAAGGGCGCATTTTGTTTCGTCTCATAATTTTTGGTAGAATTGATTGTAAGTAGATAGACTTATAAACATTTAATTTAAACCTTTGTTTGGGCTTCTTTTCACATCTTGAATAATTTTAAAGTTAATATTTATTGGTTTAGTGTTATTATTTTTGCTAGAATTGATTGTAAATAGATAGTTAATATTCTCAATAGGTACTTTTAATATAAACCTTTGTTTGGGCTTCTTTTCACATCTTGAGTTATTTTGTTTCATGTTATTATTTTTAGTAGAATTGATTGTAAGTAGATAGACTTATAAACTTTTAATTTAGTCATTTGTTTGGGCTTCTTTTCACATTTTGAGTTATTTTGTTTCGTGTTATTATTTTTAGTAGAATTGATTGTAAGTAGATAGACTTATAAACTTTTAATTTAGTCATTTGTTTGGGCTTCTTTTCATATCTACAATCTAAAATATTTCTTTATACGTAAGTATACGACTGTTTAACACAGGCAGATAGTTATAACCCGTGCGAAGCCGGGCCGGGCCGCTAGTACTAACTGAACGATATTATATTTTACAACAAATACATATTATAAATAAACATCCAAGACCCGAGGCCTATCAGAAAAAGTTCGTTTTTGATCATGACCCGACCGGGGATCGAACCCGGGACCTCCTGGGTGGCGGTCTGGCGTGGTAACCATTACGCCACGGAGGTCGTCAATAGATACTTCCACAAGATGTAATGGTGTTACAGATTATTGCGAAAAAAATTCGCGCATAATTTTCGCAGTGCGGACAGACTAATGAGGTGGTAAACAAGCACATGAACCTATATGCTTTATGAATCAAAAATACATAATTGTGTTGTAAGTGTCAGACACATGTGTAGCATATGTGTAATGTCTTGAACTCGCAAATAACTTGGCGTGCGAGTTCATTGGTGACAAATTTGAAATGTAAACGCAGCCTTAGAATGATTAAAAAGATAAGCTATAGCTTACCAGGCACCATAATAGGTGACTGCACTCTCTGCTCGTGCCAGTAGTCCCTCCTACCACGTTCATATTCGTGTTCGTTGTCAGAATCTATCGTTACGGTTTCGTGGTACGGAGGTCCAGACGGTGTGTGCGGTGTTGTAGACTTCTGACGCCGCCTGTAAATATTAATCTATTTTAAAATCTATTCAAAGTCAAAGTAACGACCAAATTCATTGTCAAGTCATACTGTCATGACAAAATGTCAAATAGATGTATGATTTAACTAGTTGAACTGCGGTTTTACACGCAAAATTCCATTGTTCCCATTTCCGGGATAAAAACTATCCTATGTGATAAGACAGGTTATAAACTATTTGTATACCAAATTTCAATCGAATCTGACCAGTCGATTTTTGCGAGAAAGAGTAACAATATCCATTCATCCTCACATGCTTTCGCGTTTATCTTTACATAATATAAAATTAAGTACCGCTGTCTGTCTGTCCCTATGTATACTATATATATATAGACATAGATCTTTAAAACTACGCAACGGATTTTGATGCGGTTTTTTTCAATAGATAGAGTGATTCATGAGCAAGGTTTACATGTATAATACATTCCGAAATTCCCACGGGAAAGCGGGATACACGCAAACGAAGTTGCGGTGGGTTTCGCTAGTAATATTAATAAGGAAGTAAGTATATGATGCCATTGTTGTGCCATCGAAAAAACGGCCATCAACAACAGTCCTTTCTTTTCTTCTTAGTGAATCTGTTTTCAATTAGTATTGGAGATGTGTACATACAGTCAAGCAGGTCGACCTATAGATAATGGACTTTGTACCATTCTTAAGTTCTATGTCATAAGAGCCAAATTGTACTGCAAGTGTAAAGCTCGACGTGCGCCTGACTGTACTCCTAAGCCATATAGAAAACCTAAAACATATAGAAATGGCGTACGGTGTAGGCCCGGGACGGGCGACCGAGCGGCATACGGCATGCCTATAATTTACATGGCGCGTCGCTTTTCGTACATTTTTTATGAAAACGTTTCGAAGCGACTTCGTGCCTGCGGCGCACCTTCACCGTACGCCGCCGCCGTTTCTTTATAATTCAGACCTAACATGATTAGGTACCTATTTATTCTTTGCATGAATCTTTTTTCCAATCTTTTTATTTTTAAGAACAATAACAACCTTGATACCAGGCAGGCAGGAAACAAGAAAAAAAAAACATTTCAGAATTTCATTATTGTACACAAATGAATAATAGATAAGAATTAATTTGAATAATCGAAAGCCAAGTTGTGTAAAGTGAAATAGTGTGACACTTGATAAGATACTGTTTGACCATCATGTTATTATTTGAATTCGAGCTTATCTACACTAAAAACCTTTATTAGTTTAGGAATAACTTATATTTATTTATTTGCCTGATAAAAAACCTAACAATGAGTTGCACAAAAACATTTTAATGCTGCATAAAAAATCTTTCAGAATGTCAACTTTTAAAATGTGTAGGTATGCGTATACTACCATGTTTTTTTTTAATGACAAAGCAGAACAAACAAGCTAGGATGTCCCTGATGGTAAGCAATCACAGATGCCCATCCACATCTACAAGATCTTGGGATGAGTTGCCCACCTGTGTATCAAGTTTCAGGCAAAACTGTCAAGGTATTTTTGTGTGAAAGAGAACCATTCATTCCATCCATACAATTTCTCTTTTACAATAATGTTAGTAAAATGTAACAAATATGGCTACACTTACCTACTAATCACCACTGGTGACCTTTCAATTCTCTCTCGGAGTGGTGAGAATGCAATAGGATTCCTATGAAGCACAGGATCCATGTGTGGCATACGGTGTCGTGGGGACATCTCGCGACGTTCACGGACCGGCTGTGGAGGAGTATTTGGTGACACAGGAGAACATGACCCATTGGGCAATGGAGATGACCCCTTTTCCCATTCACTGATAGGCACCTTCTGATACCTTTGCGGTGATACCGGCCTAACGGGAGTCTCAATAGGCACATTATCATCTGGCGACAAGCTCTCAAGACTTGCCGACCTTGACTGGTGCTTAGACTTCTTCTTTCTCTTCTTTTTATCCTTCTTCCTCTTCTCTTTTTTCTTTTTATATCTATGCTCGTCAAATTCTACATTATCTTCGTATCCTCCATCTCGTACCCTCCTCTTTCTGGATGGTTCTCTTGTCAAATATTCATCACGACGACTAGATGTTGTTGACACAGATATTGTGGTGTTGTCTGTGAATGTGCGTATAGGGTGAGATTTCCTAGTTCGGTCCAAATCATCAGCAATGTGCCGCCCAATCGAGCTGGCTTCACTCTCTATCTCCCCGGCCTCAGGGGCCGATAGAGCTTCGGAACTAACATCTGAATAATCTACTAGATGCTTGACTGTGTTTATGGTTGCAAAGGACTCTGCGGGGTCACTACTTTTGTTTTTGTATTTTTTGTGGTTATATTTCTTGTGCTTCTCCTTATGATGCTTGTTATGGCGTTTGTCATAGCCACGATCCATGGTTAACTGACGCGCTGAACAGCGCCCTACGTCGCAGTTTCACATTACATAGACTGAAATAAAAATACATTTTATAATTTTTAAATGGTAAAAACACAAATGGAATAATTACTTCTTAGGTTATAAGTTCCTGAGAACATGGTTCTGTACCTTTCGTAAAAATAGTACCTACTTTATTTTTTTTGTCAACTTTTTAGCACTTTTTTTGCTGACCGTACTTTTAAGCGAAAATAATATGATTGGTCGATAACCAATGCATTTACAATTATTATAATAAAAAAGTCTATCAAATCAATCATAGATTCTAAAAATAAATCACACGAAAGCATTTTGCAAACTACAAAAAAGTAGGTACCAAAGAACTAGGTACCTTGCAAAATGTCTATAAATCTAAATGAACATGCATTAAATAATAAAAAACAACAAGGAACTTACCTCAGAAAATAACTAACGTGCGTCCAATCCCACAAATACACGCAATAAAGTTCTTTTGGCGAATTAATGAATTGTGTAAGCTAGATTTAGGTTTAATTTTTATTGTTCTGGCTGGCTTTCTGTCGCCAATATACAAATATTTTAGTTCTTTGTATCTCTTAGATTCTTATTTTGCTAATCATTATCATCAAGAGCGCATAATTCATGCTATTACATCGGATTCTTTTTATCAGTATTTCTAGAACGATGAATTAGCAGGCAGCCATTTGCTTTTTCATCATTCTACTAACTAGTGAAGTGAGTGACTCAACATTATCTTTATCGACGTTCAATGTTATCGATAATTTTACGAATGACTAACATTAGCACATCTCTCACTCACTACTCCAACTTTATTTTTGAAATATGGTTAGGTACAAATTATTTTTATTTGTCGTGTAGTTTTCAAATATTTTTGTATTTGTATTTATTACACTCAAGTAAACTAAATTAATTCTTATAAAGTCTGTTGCTGTCCAATTTACTGTAGCAAGCTCAAGCAACAAGTTTTACTAATTACATTTCAGTAGGAAATGCAGCTCACGTCATTTTGTTTTTTAAAATGTTTATTTGTGTTTGCCTGTTTGGTGGAGTTTGTATTTTTTGTTTGAAGATAAAAAAGAAAGTCAAAAGCCCAACCAACAACAAAAACCAGCTATGAGAGGCCGTTCTCTTCTATTGTATAACGGCTAATGCCAGTTATAAACACTCTCTAAGTTGACCGAAGTTTGAAAACGAAAGAAAAGTAATGACGAAATGGGACGAAGAACCCGGCCACATTCTTGTTTTCACTCAACTTCACGAGAGTGTAAAGCCGAGGTATTTAAATTTTATTTTTTATCGATAATGTAATAAAGTTCCAAGTTGTCTTGTTGCCAGCGTGAAACGGAAGCGCGAATTTCAAATTCATTCAGAGCAGTATTTGAAAATCATAATTTAGTAAATTCTAATGATCCTCAGAGAATTATAGATAGAGTAAAAAGTAATACATATAAATCTCATCACATGCAATTACTTTAAATAAATGCGTATTGAAAGGTATCTAAATTATCTTCCAAAATGTTTATTATTTGAATGCCAGTACTGCGTGAAGGAAGTACTGCACATCAAATGTTGCAATGATTCGTAATACAACTGCTGGAAGATATTTTGTGAAACTTGTCTCAGATATATTGTAAAATTTTAACCAAAATTTTGATTATGAAAACAATACTTATTTTAACATAATATTATTATTATTATTTGTAGTACCTATTTCAGTTTTGTTTACTCTATTTAAATTTACGATATATTGAACAAAACTACAAATATGAAATAAATCTTTTATCTGGCAACACTATTAGTTTGCTTGCGATTTGCGTCCCCGTGTCGAAGCATTTATTTTGATAATCTAAGAAAAATATTTTAAGTTAAAATTTTGTGATACCATCACAAATTGAAATGCAGTGCACATTGTTAAAATTTAATCAGTTTATATTCACATAAAAATTGTTAATCATAATCACAATGACCCCTGAGTTCACGGCTGCAGTTGCTTGCGCATCGTGATATTACCCAATTTAGGATAAAAATTGGACACATTCTATTTTTATGTGTTATTCATTTAATGTTAATGCTTTTTCGGGGTGCGAAAAGGTCGATAGTGGTATTGAAGGTAGCTGAGAGTAACATATATGGTTAGAATGAAGTCTAATAATTCTGGCGCGGCGTGGTGACAGTGCTATGAGTTGTGAATTGTAAATATGTAAACATGAACGATATATTTAAAATTGAGGAATCAGAGAAGGTTAGTCCGGTTGAGGAGGCTTCACCGGCGGCGGAGAGGAGTGAGAATGAAGTGGATCCGCTGGCGTTAGATGAGGCTGACGGCGGGGAGAAGAACCCGCTTGAGGCTGAGACGCGCGAGCCGGGACAGGAGGAAGTCTGTGATGATGATGCCAAAGAAGTGAATATAAGTGAGAGTAAAGAACAGACAGAGCTTGTTGTAGCCAAGACTCCAGAACCAATTCAAGGTACATTTTTTTTATATGACAGTGAATTATAACCAAAGGAATAATTCATAGAGAGTATCGTAGTAGTTTAAAATAAGTACTGTCCATGTCAAATAATAATAGGAATGTGAAGAGGAAGACAAATGTCAAAATAACTAGTAGGTAATAAAAAAAGTATGTAATGAAGGTACTATAAATTATACTGTGTTTTGGTTTTGACACTTCTACCCTATTCCTATTTATAATTGACATAGTAATCTTTGTGTAGTATGGTTTCAAAAAAGGTTAAAAACATTAAATTAGAATCTAATTGGTATTTTGTATGCATTTTGTAATTATTATTAATTTTTAACATCTTAAAATTTTTGTAAGTACCTGCTTATTAAAAATATATAATTCTTGGTGGGCCATTGGTACAAAAAATATAGAAATAGATATAATTTAAAATAAGGAAAGCAAGTGAATTAATATCAGCTATACTATATTCATTACAATAAGGTTGCCTCGAAAAGATTGCTTTTTAGCGTTTTTAGCAATTTGGCCACCTTGTTCCATGTATACTGTGTATAACTGTTGGGTATTGCAGTATATATTTATGTATATAACTAATCTATAGTTTGTACATTTCTACATGTTTTTTAAAATTTTATTCAGAAACATTGGAGTTGGAGTCTAAAGATATAGTGCAAGAAGAGATAGAAGAGGTAAAAAAGATAAAAGATACTCCTCCAGTGGAAGAATCAAATACAGAGGAACCAGTCATCGAAAAAAGTCAATCAGAAGTTGAAAAGGTCCAGAATGAAAGTGAATTTGTTGCTGAGAAAATTGAGCCGATCTGCGAACCTGAACCTGTTCCACCTGAAGAAGTAAATGAAATTAAAGAACCACAACCAATAGTTGAGGAAGTGAAGGAAATTGTTGTACCAGAAGTACCGGAACCCCCTAAGGTAAGAGAATTTTGTTCTAATTTCAGGGTGCCTGGTAAAATAAAATAAAACATTTTCAACTAAAATAGTTTCAATATTTTTTATATAACACTTTGACAGAAGGAATATAACACTTTGACAGAAGAATCATGAAAGGACAAAAATTAGAATTCTATTTTAATTTTTTGGTCATAGTGGAAAATCTTTTTTTTTTGTGTTACTGCCATGAGGGATGTACAATAAATCCCTTTATACCTATACCCACTGCTTGCAATCTTAACCAATGCTTTCAAATGCGAATATATAATATTTACAAAAAATATTTCCTTTTAATTTACAAAAACACATTTATATTTTAGCTCCCAACTCCTCCACCAGCACAAGTTGTGAAAGCAATTGAGCAGACCCTGGAGGAACCTAAACCTGAAGTAAAAGAACCAAAGCCCTTAGAACAAATGCCACCACCTGACGTAGAGATGACTGACGTCTCCAACTCTTCACAACATAAGGAACAGCATAAGGAAGTGCCTAGAATTGAGAAAGAAGTTAAAGCTCCACAACCAGTAAATGGAGACATTATTAAGGTAAGATCTTTTTACTGATGATTTTCTTTGGGTTTAATAGCTGATACATGTAGTTTTACACTCGGAATCCAGTTGTCCCCCTACCTGGAACTTTACACTCGGAATTCAGTTGTCCCCCTACCTGGAACTCCAGATATCTGTGGAGTGAAAACATTATTAAGGTTAAGATTTTTTTACTATAGTCCGGCAATTTCGTGCGCGACCGTCCCGCGGGGTGACAGACGGTGGCGGGGCGAGGTAGCGTAGCCGAGACTGCCGTATTTGACGCGCGATGCACGCGTTTCCCTTCCCCGCTACACCACCCGCTACCCGCTGACATCTTAGGTACCTCGTCCCCGCCACCGTCTGTCACCCCGCGGGACGGTCGCGCACGAGATTGCCGGACTATAATGATTTTCTTTGGGTTTAATAGCTGATACATGTAGTTTTACGCACTGAATCCAGTTGTTCCCCTTCCTGGAACTCCATATATCTGTGGAGTAAAAACTATCCCATGTGTTAATCCAGGTTATAAACTACTTGTGTACGAAAAGATGTAATCGAAAGAAAAAAAACAGGCTTCGGCGCAAAATTTTTGTATTCCAGAGCTCCATTTGGGGGGGTTGGGAGGGTTGGCAACGCGTGAGTGATACCCTAGGTATTGCAAGCGCCTATAGGCTACGGTGATGCTTACCATCAGGCGGGCCGTATGCTTGTTTGCCACCTTTGTTGTATAAAATAATAATAATCCAGATTTTAGAGCATATTTATAAAAACTGTTTTAAAATATCACTATCTCTCTATCGGTTGGCTAACACTTTTATTTGCTCATAAAGATTTGTAGACGTATGAATCATCTTTTCTTATTCTTCCACCAGTTCAGACGGCAGATTTGTACTAACAAGAACTGGCATGAACTTTTTTTAAAAAGAGAAACAGATATGTAAACTATCAACCATAAAAATTTTCGCTTTTAAATACATAAATTGTTAATATTTCAGGATGAACAACCAATAAAGCGGCGAGCAAGTGATGAAGTTGAAACAGAATCACCATTAAAGAAACTATGTCAAGAAGTTGAAAAGACTTTCCCGCAACATGACACAATGATTAATGATTACATACAGACAGCTACCAAAAACAATGTAGACGAAATACAAAGGCATACAGAACAATTACTATCTGAGATACAAACGTTAAGAGAACTCGCACAGAAGAAAGAACACGAATGGAACAACATCTTACATTTAAAGAAAGTAAAAGAAGAGATACTCCTAAGGCTACTAAGAAGGAAACAAGTAATATCATTTGAGAAGTCTGCTGAAGTTAACGGATCAGACCGGAATGATCCGTTTGATTACTTGAACCAAGCTAAAAATTTAGCTATAGATAAGAGCGATGAAATCTCAGGGTTGTCGATCAAACAGCCTGGTTCTACAATGGGCCCTATGATGCCACAACCTCCAATAATGCCAGTTACCTCACATTTCAACCCTATGACAGGTTTACCCCCGCCTTATGACAAAGCAGCACATTTGCAGCAAATGCCAAAACCAGTATTCCCGCAGCCCATGATGATGCCTGGACCCATGACAGGATTCCCTCGAGACATGAATATGAATGGTCAATTGGCAACCAGCTTTGGGTTGCCAATGGGTCGCCAAGGGCCAACGAAAGATGTGAAGTCTATAATAGCCGATTATAGGCAACGGAACCCAGATATTACCCCTAGAAGAGGTAGACGGATGAGGTCAATATTGAACCCTATGATGACCCCACCGAGACCTATTGCTCCCAAGATGGATAATATGAATAGTTTGAACAATCTTAATATGCTTTTTAATAATTTGGACATGGTTAGTAAACTTAGCTTCTCATAATAATAATAAACCAAAATCAAATAACATAGTTTATTCAGAGAGTAGGCCATCACTGAAACTTACTCTAGTCAAAGTGTACATACATAAGGAAGTATATAGGGATAACTTGATATTTAATGTATCATTATCTTTCAAAATTATATTGTGTACAACTCGTTGATAGTTATTAGAAACATTGGAGCGTAATGCACACTGCTCGTGCGCGCACAAGTTGAAATGGTCTGTTCGTGCGCACAAGGCGTCCACACTATGGAAATTATTTTACATTGTGTGATACATTACGACAATTATTTTTTTCTAATTCCTCTTCAACTTATGTGGCCTCTCTTCAGACGTTTGCCTACATTAGAGTTGTCCACGAGCACGGCAATGGATTGCGGTGGTGCGATAGTTTCTCCACGTATCGCACCATCGCAATCCATTGGCTGTCGTGCTCGTTGCGACAATGTGGACGGAAAATTCTTTCATTGCGTGATACATTGCCTGTTACATTTTGTAAGTCTGTACCCGGCTACTATTTCTAAAAGTATTTTTTTCTCCTATTAGAACCAGAAAGCTATGTTGGAGCGTCTACAGCAGATCCAAGCTGGTGGTCTACCGAACGGGCTCTCCTTCAAGGATGTGTTAGTGCAGTTCGCGAATATGCAGCAGAGTAGCGCGGGCCTCATACCACCAAGGCCCATGGAAACCATCAACAGGCCTGACCATCATATTCGGCCCGAGGGTCGGAGACGGCAGGAGAGGAACCACGAGGAGGTAGGTTTTAGTTGGAGTTGATTGGTAAGAATAATCAGATATTTTATTATTTAAATTAGTTACACAGCCAGAACAAAACCTCAAGCATATTATTAATAGCCAAACCCGCGTTACTTCGTTTGCATGTATCCCGCTATCCCGCTATTTTAAAAAAAAAAACGGGTTAGGCACCAAACACACGAGCAGCATTTTGCTGTCGACCACTCAACTGCATGCTGTCAACGCAGCAAACTGCGCTGTCGACGAAGCAAAATGCCGCTGTCGACGGCTGCAGTCCAGTGCAGTCAGTGTTTGGTGCCTTAGCCTATGTGCCTTACACTCGCAAATAACGAGTTTTTCTATTTGTAAAAGAATTTTCGAAATCGGTTCCTCACAAACTTTACTTCTTTGTAATTTTAGTATAGATAATAATTTGTAAATGCTAATTTATAGATGACGTTTTGGGAATTGTATAAATTCATTTATGTATTTCAATCAACTACAGCGTGCAAACAGTTACTGTCAATATAAATATTTGGTGTGACATGGTACTAAAAAATAATCATACAACTTTGTCTCAGGCACACCAATCAACGGTAAAGCAATCTGAGCGTCTCGCGTCATCGAGCCCGAGGCTACCCCCGCCGCCGCCCTACCCCGAAATATCCCTCCTGCCAGTCACGACCAGTCAGGAGTCACAGCAAAACTCCTTGCTGCACGGCATCCTAACTAAGGTAACTCTTACAATATTATATTGCTTTTATAATGCTTGAGAATTAAATATGATAGAAATATTATGTTATTTTTGGTCTATAAAAATGTTGTAGGTACATATTTGAGATTTATTTTTGTTTAACTTAGTCAACTATAGCATATTCGAAGTTCATCGAAGCGTCAAACGGAAATTTAACATAGCAAATTTTCCCTTATCTGCAATTCCTTTTTTTTTATTGTAACCAAAAGACGCGAATTCGCGCGCAATCCAGATATTTCGCGCGTCTGAGCGCGACCAACTTGTTTTTTTTTTATTTAAGAAGAAAATATAATTAGCATTTCTTATAAACATAGTTCGTAATTTTTCTATCATATGATATTATTTTATATAAATTAATTATATTTATAAGTTTTAATTTTATTATCATTTTCGAGTTTTTAGCTTTTAGTACCATATTCATTTAACTTTTGTCAATTGATATTATTTATTTATAGATTTACAGCTTTTACGCTGATGTCCTACGCAAGCGGTTCTACGTACATACATGTCGTTGAATCTAAATATATAATAGTTCACCCGCGTGACGATATTATATTGAACTTAATATATGGGTCCCCGAAACGATCAAGTGCTTGACAAGTCTCACATGATCGACAATTTCACTTGATGGGAGACTTGACGCCCATTGAAGGTGCCGTCAGTCGCCACAAACGTCTATCGATCTGTCCCGTCAAGTCTATCAAAATTTCTCTCTACGTCTACGCTTGACGGTAGCGTCAAGTCAAAGCGGTAAATGATCAATATTAGCTCCAATCACGTAGACTTGTCAAATACACTTGATCGTCTCGGGGACCCATTAGATGTCTATAAAGTTTATATTCATACATTCCGCCTACGAAGGACGACAGCGCTGCCAACTGCATTTCAAATTTGAATTAGCTTGAATGGGTGTTGCCAACCTTCCAGCAGGCGTCCCCTGCGTCTCAGAGTTACTCGCCGACGTTGGCAAAACTGCTCACGTCGCCGGAACGGAAACAGAGCGCGCCAACATTGCCAACTTTCGGTCAGGCCAAGGTACCACCTCAATGTGTACGAAAATATCCAAAATTGGTGTGCTGATTGGCCTCGATCATTCCAAATTCAAAATTTAGTTTTTAAGTTTTGTTTTTTTAATAGTTGGAGATATTGTAAGCTGCATTTTATTGTAAGCTGAATGGTTCGTGTTTTTTTTTCATTGTAATTTTTCTTTGTGGCAACAACCAACTATTTACAAAACAAATTGTGTTGACTCTTTAATTTGAGTACATGTTAATTTTACGGAACAGCAGAGAATGGCAATGCTCATTGAATAATCAAATACTGCCACTTCATAATCATATTTACATAATCACATAAATAAGATTTGGAAGCAACGCATAATGTTGTACTATGAGAATTACGGGCGAGATTATAATTTTTTTTAAATTATGTATGACGCAATAAGCATGGCTCGTTTGGGAACAAATACCGCTTATTATTTGAAAAGAAGAAGCTTTTTTTATAGGGTTTTTCAATAAAAAAAACCTTTTTTTACTTTAAAAATTCAAGTCAATTTATTACACTAGATATTTTATGGATCCTATATTATGGTGGACAAACAATGATGGAATATCGTCACAAACAAGATTTAGACATTTATTATTTTTCTCTAACTTTGAATTCATCGTTCCTTTTTTTTCCTTTGACGATTAAAGCAATAAGGGATACATACAAAGATTATACGAACTTTTTAAAACTAAATCATATTTCAAACTCAAACCAACTGCACTTATTTCTAAGCATATTTTGTTGTATTGTCTATGTGTTTGTGACGTCACAGCATCGCGTAACCAATATGTTGATGTTGGCAGAACTGCGGAGAGATCACAATAACTCCAGTGCAGCCAACACCCGCGCCTGCACCTGAGCCGCAGCCTGAGAAGACCGAAGAGGTAGTACAGTTGGTAAGAGAGGCTTAATTTAAAAGTGGTAGTAATAAATCCTAAGAGCGCGCGCTCACTTGTGATTTTTTAATCGGCCGATGGTTGGACTATAGTCGGATTCAGTCTGGAGCTATATGACAGTGTGCCCATTTGACGATTAAAAATCGGCGCTCAAACTATGGAAAATGACTGCGACTAAACTATCCGCCGATTAAAAAATTACAAGTGAGCGCGCGCTCTAAATATCTAGTCGTGGGGCAGTGGTGGTTACAACTTCGTGAATATTATTATGGAATTTGGATATAGGTAATCACAAAATCGCATCCTAGTTCTATAAAATCCGAAAGAAAATTAAGTATCCCACCACTAGGCATACATGACCCACGACTAGGCATTTACACTATTTATGTAAATTTATTAACTATTTAATAATCATAGTATATTCCACTTTACTTGGCACAAAATTTCCAGTGAAATTTAATGATGGTGTTAAGGCCCATTTAGACCATGACAGTTTATTGCCTGTGGCATACAATAATGTCAAAGCAGTCATTGACATGCATCGTCTAAACGACAGTTGCTTACAATTTTTGAAGGACAAATAGTTGCTCCTGCTAGATTGCATGCAATTATTGCTCTTAAATGTGCAAGAAACTGGCGTCGTCTAAATGAGGCCTTAGTTTCATAACATATTGAATTGCTTGTAGGACGACGAGGAGAGCGCTGCGTCGTCCCCGTCAGGCGCGGGCTCCCCCATGGGCTCGGGCGGGCGCCTGGTGATCGACGAGGGCGGGGAGGGCGCGGAGGGCGCCGAGGCCGCAGGGGAGCCCTCGGGCTCCGGCGCGGACGAGGCGGGCGACGCGCCGCTGTGCCAGGGCTGCCGGCGCCGCGACGCGCAGTTCGTGTGCGCGGGATGCGCCAACCAGTGGTACTGCAGTCGCGACTGTCAGGTAATTACATTTCTGATCAGATAAATTAATGTCATCAAAAATATGTGAATCAAATGTAGTCTAGTTGATGCTAATAAGGAATCTTATCTATCTATCTGTTAAGTTTTATTCAAATAGGCAAATTACAAGCTCTTTCGAATCGACATATTTTTTTCCCCTACCACCAGTTCAGACGGTAGATTTGTTCTAAGAAGGCAAAAAACTTAGCACTTGCTCATTTAAAATGGTACTGATAAAAGTTACAATTACAATATATAAAAAAATAAAATAAAGCTCTAAGGTCTGGCCTTAAATTATCCCCGTAAAAAAAAAAAAAATTATGTAATACTTTTTTCCCGTGGGAATGTTTTTTTTTCGGGATAAAAAGTAGTCACTCTCCAGATCTTAAACAATCTAATAAAAAGCTTCATATCAATCCTTTCATTTCACACTTTCACATTTATAATATTAACATAACTAAACAATTTTACGAACATTGTTTTTTACCTACAATAGGCCTGTGTCGTAAATTTCAAAAATGGCTTATTTCGTTAGTTTAGTACCTGTATTACCCCAAAAAAAATAATATTTCATGATAAAAATTATATTTAAAACACATATTTTAAGTTTTAAGAAAATATTTTTAATCTGGCGTAAAAACACAAGAAAGTGTCATGGCGTCGTGAATGACGTCACATAGTGGCAAACGATTGTGTTCACTTACGGCAAAAGTTTGTTTTGTTGAAATAAAAATGGAAATCTCGTATTTTAAAAACTGTATAGTGCCCCAGTGTATAAATACAAGTATAAAAACTCAGAATAAATTATTCATACGTGTTCCGGTCAACCACTATGTGACGTAATACGTTCTGACTGGCGTTCACAGCGGAGGAGCCAGGGGGGGTATTTATTTGATTTTAATTTGTAAAAATAACAATAATCATTAATTTTTATGTGGAATTATTTCGGTTTTCCCTGTTTAAATATTACAATTTACGTCTAGAAACATTCATCCATTGATTTCATTGTTAGTTGACACAAGCCTATTTCAGCCCAATCGCAGTTCTATACCCTCTAAGACACTTTGAAGATGACCAATTTTTTACGAAAATTTTAATTTTCAAGTTTTACTCACTTATTTCGCGAAATATTATCTATGAATAAAGATTACTAAAACTATTTTGTAGTACATTTATTTAGCTTTTATTAGAGCTATATTTATTTATTTCACATGTATTTCAGGTGGCTGCGTGGGACGAACATTCAGAGATGTGTTCCGGGTAGGACCCGGCGCATCCCATGTGATGTGAGCCATCCAGCTCGAGCCCAACAGTAGTGTCATTTGCCTTATAAACTAAATGAAAAGCGAATCTCTATTTTGGTGAAATGTGGATGAAGTGAGAATGATAATTTTGTTTATATTTTATTGTATAAATGAATTCCTAAAATTGCGTGAATCAAAACATCGTATTTGAAGACAAAGTCAAATATTTTTATTCATATAATCCTATTACAAACTCTTTCGAATCGCCTCAATTTTATTTCTATATTCAGTTCAGACGGCTAGTACAAATCAGCCGCGTCTAAATCAGTTTTTCTTAAAAAACTGGCAAGAAAAGTACTTTATTTTATTTTAATTGTACGACTGGTAAAAAAAAAACAACACTAAAAGCATTATATAGTATAGTGCATTTAGTGTTGATTCCGGTGATATTATTATTGGTAAATTCACAGTATGAAACATTTTTCAATGTGGTCGAATTGTAAACATTAACACGTTCGAATGTGACCCAAAAAACTCGCACTAACGTGAAAAAAAAAACCTTTATCACGAACACACCAGTTTTCTTTATCATCACAAATATTCATATGTATTTTTCATTAATTAAAGTAACGATGACTTTGATGAACGCAAAGCAACCAATGTCGCGCTTTTATTCGCCATTTCATTTCATAATTAGGTCCCAAATTGTTTTTCCTAAATTCCTAGGTCGTTGATAAAGCGCTGTGTCATAATGCCTATTTCTTTTGTATTTTAGATTTAAGTAATTCACCATGTAAGATAATGTATGTTATATGTTACAACAAAATAATCAATTGGGTTGACCTTTATGTGAAATTGAGACTTCGTCAACCTTTTGACCGCCAAAGTCATCTATTGCCTAGCGCTTGCGGGCCCTGTGCTCCAGCGACGTCTATACTTGACAAAAAAAGCCCGGCCCGGAAAAATATAAATTAACATATTTAAAAATGATTGTATTTGATAATGGTATTGATGGTATTTTTGATGATTTTGTGCTTTGGCGTACAAGGCACGGCAGTGCATTTATGGCGTGGCGCTCAAAAGGTCAAATTTTGTGTTTATAAGAAAAGTCGACGGCGTTTCCTAAATAAAATCTATTCTATAAGAACCTGACTTTGTTCTAGGATCTCATTAATTGTCTATATTTAAATTTTCTTATACTGAAAATGTCCTAAACAAAGTAATGGCGCATTTTTACAATAAGTTACCGACAGTTTAATTTTACGGTGACCATATACTCACTCACCACAACCGAATCGGTCAAAAGGACGTAATATGAGCCATAATTCATAACAGCCAACACAAAAATGTAGTTTTCGTTATATTATCGTGTTTTTGGACACTTATCACGATAAATGTTAACCGTTAGTACCAATAATTTTATTTATATTGGGTACCCTATTGCTATATTGCACTATATAATTTTTAAACTGTAATGCTATTGCATTCATATATTCGGATCTGGTCGATTTTTAATATAAAAGCATTTTTTTTTAAGTTGTCCAAATTTTACAAAAGGCATCCTTAACTTTTTGTTTCAAATAGTATTCATCAGTTTAAATATTTTTAACGACGTACCAAAATTGACACAAAACTGATCACAATTCTTTCTAAATTATTATTTAAGTTTTTCCCTCTGTCAAAAAATATTTAGACTGAAATAAACCTTTAAATAAGGTTTATAATTTGTAATATACTGTTCCTAAAACCATTGGTACGTTAGGACTTGTCCTTAAAAAAATCGATCATATTTAATGACTGAAAAGTGATTTTAGCATAATGACTATGATTTTACTGGTTGTGTAATTAAAGTTCTCACTTGGATTTATAAAATTAAAATCTCAGTTTTTTATATAAATTGAAAATACAAAATAAAATGAAAGGACACCAACAATATCTCAGAACTTTCTTTATGCCGCTTTATGTAAGCGCCCTTTAGCCGGACGTTGTGTACAACGTTCGTTCAAATTGTGTAATACAACATTTTAAAATTGCAACATGTTATACAAGTCATATAAGATTTTAAATATGTTCTATAACATGTCGTAATGGTATATAGCCAAGTTGAATAGTATGGACGAGTTATATAGCAAAAGTTATACAACAAGTTATATAATCTAAAAGCCCTAACAAATTTTCATTTTAGGAGATTATTTTTATCAATCCAAGTGATATCTTAAACGTCTCAAAATGTTTATCAAAATATTTATAATACAAGTAGAACAACGAGTTTTGATTTATTAAAAAAAAACTTATCCTTTTCGAATTTAGTTTAATGTGTTTTATCATCCTATTATATTAGGTCATTCCTATTCTTGCGCATTAGCCCAAGGCCAATATCTTGTCCGTATATCAATAATAAGTTATATATAACCAACCACCTTGACTTCTTTTATTTTATATAACCTACCTGTTATATGACTTTGTTTATTTTGACAAATATCTTCACTATTAATTCATACATACATATATGGTAAAGCCTATGTCCCATGTGGAAGGCCAATATCCGTATGTCAATAGTAAGTTATATATATAACCTCCCTAACTTTATTTTGACGATTATATCGTCACCTACAGCGCTGCGTAAATGCCTCAACAGTGCTTTAAAGGACG
This sequence comes from Endotricha flammealis, assembly GCA_905163395.2. NCBI lineage: Eukaryota > Metazoa > Arthropoda > Insecta > Lepidoptera > Pyralidae > Endotricha > Endotricha flammealis. The sequence continues at coordinate 14,198,567 of LR990864.1, read as the reverse complement.
CACAAACCATCTTTTGACCTCGGCTTTTGCCTCGTCGCTTCGTTGTTGTGCGATCGCGGGGTACTCGCATCGTTGTCGCGGCATGTGCGCTGCGTTGTCGCGGCATGTGCGCTGCGTTGTCGCGGCATGTGCGCTGCGTTGTCGCGGCATGTGCGCTGCGTTGTCGCGAACATTTACTCCCATACGAAGGAGCCTTATATAACCAGTGTGGTATAGGCCTTGGACCCTGCGCAACAACCCCAATGCTATGTATGATACGCGTGAAGGAAATATTAGGTTAACTATAATGTATTTATGAGTGAGTATATAGATGTATGAGAGTTCTGAATTACGCCCGATATTTATTTGATACTCTCCCTCTCGCACCTATAAGAGTAAGCGAGAGGGATATATGATTAGTGTTTGTTTTTAAATTTCAGTTTTTTTGTAAGAAATCAATTTATGTGAACCAAGGGTTGAGTCAACTTGTAAATAATGAATCTTATTTTATTTCCTATCATTTTCTGTCGCTATAAAATGCTCTATGCTAGAGCGAGAAACACGATGTAAAGCGTATGATCGGAACGTCTCTTTTTGTGCTTGTGTACCAAATATTTTTGTGCCTTTGCTCCTTTCCTTTTTTCTTCACTTGTTGTAATTCAGAACGCAGTGTGCCTGGCCGAGTGTATTATAAATATACAAAAATATTATATAAGTTATTAAATAGTACCTATACATAAATATTATGTAGTTCTTTATGAAAAACGAAAATCAATTGTATTTGGCTAAATGTGTTGAACCGAAATCAAATTATTTTGTAATATATATTAAGTTAGGTAGTCATTATATTCGTGTACCAGTTATTGCATAATGGGATCCATCTGCTTACTCTTGAATAAAAAAAATATTTTCATTGATTTAATCAATGAAAATTTAAATGAAATAAAATTTATTTGCTCAGACAAGGCACACATTGGTCTTAAAATACATTCCCTTCATCTGCTACTTGAATAGCATGTGCAGATATTGAATAGACCCCCCCCCTGTCAGCAATAGTAGTCAAAGCTCTTACCCCCTTCCCCTCAGTTTTTGCACACCCAACACAGTCACACTGACATTTCCTCCCCGGAGTTGAAATAAATAGAAATTCAATGTATTACCAGGTGAACGTATCTTTCAGTTTACAATCCATCGATGCACTGGTACACGAACATAGAGAGTACATAGCTGAATCAGAACGCAATATTCATGCAATTGCGACGAGAAATGTGATATATTACATAATACTTATGTCATATTGCTTGATTATTGTGTATTTGTGACGAATAGTTTTATATACGGATATCGGTATAACAAAAACGTTAGTGTGTCAAGCATGAAAGAAATGCTTGACACACTAACGCATCATCGGTTGAGATGAAAAGGTATTCTGTTCCGCGATTCCGGCCTCGTGGTTTTTCAGTAATTCTTTACGTAACAAAAAGAATACAGCCCCCCCCCCCCCATTTATATTTTCGGGAAAACAACCATCCTATGTCCTTTCTCATTCGAATCGATTCAGAGGTTTTAACATGAAGAGGAGTTACTTTACGACGCATCTTTAGATATAGACTTCTAAAAAAAGGCGAGATGATCTTAATGCGTTTTTGAAGAACTGGTCAGAACCGACGCTAGGACGTAGAGATAATAATATTTTCCAAAACAAAGTTTCAGCTTAACAATATCTTCTGGCTTCCACACTAGGTTTGCACCAGTCTCGTGGAGACTCCAGTCTTTATAATGGACAAAATACATATAGGTTAGGAAAAAACATCACAAAAATCGTCATAATAAAATTATTATACTCTGATATCCGTATTTTACGACTATAAAAATATAATAGGAAGTATTTATTTTTGTCAACGGTAACTATAGTATTAGAAACGAAGCGTTGTAATTTTTCTACATAACCCCCCCCCCCCCCCCCCCGTGCCAAACCCGTCATATACAAATGGACGTTAAATCGCATAATATATCGTAAAGCCAGCGCTACACGTTTAAAACATTAGAAACTACGTTTAAAACAGTGTAGACATGACGTTTTATATCAATTACGCAAATCAAATTGCAAGCGTCCATAGACTATGGTGACTGCTCACCATCAGGCGGGCCGTATGCTTGTTTGACAACTTTGTGGTATAAAAAAAAGAAAGATATAAAAAAACCCTTTAATCGAACCTAGAGATATGACAGACCGCTCTTGCTGTCAATATAGAGATATGACAGACTGCTCTTGCTGTCAATAGCTTGAAGCTTTGACCGCACGACCGCTCGAACAGTTGCAAATGGTTCGGTTCGTATATGTATGCAGAAGACTGTCACTATGCAGTCGCATCTTGAAGCAGTCCATGACTGATTCAAGCAGTCTTTAGTAGTCTCCCCTTAGTAGCAGGGCATGCGTTTGACACGTCTATACATCAAATATGCAGCCGGCAGAGGGCAGCTCGTTGTGACCTTTTTATACTGGGTTTAATTATGTAGCGTAGGCTTATTTAACTTTTTTACTGTCTAGTCATAATGGCAGCTTATCTTACGATATATTGTGCGAATTAATCCATCAAGTGAATCTGCGGGGCAACCACGTAACGAAATTCCATAAATGCGGACTGGCGTTTCATTGAATTCTAACCGGTTTTGAACCTTTTCCTAACTAGTATGTCTTTTGTGACAGAACTACTTGTTTCTTTGTTTCGGATGAACAGTTTCATGGTTGCCCCGCTGGTCAATCACGCATCGCTTCCCGCGTAGATACAGAATTTTATTAAGATTGTTTGATTCTCGGTGACTGGCGTTTTAAAGTTAACGACAAGTTAAATATCATAGTTTAATTATAGTAGAAACACGCTGAAGAACTTGCTTAGCGATAAGACCGCCACAGGCCGTTTGTCTACCGCCACCGTCACCGGGACGTCACCGAGAACGAGATTATTGAAGAATTGAAGTTGACGTGACTCGCCGTCATGTTAACTTCATCTCCGGACGAGCGTGGACAAACGGCCATACTCCTATATTTTAATTAATTTCATTGGGTTCTCTTATTGAAATTATTTAAAATGTGCGAGTATTATCGGCACCCCCAATTTTCGGCACATGTACCAATTATCAGCAGTAATATTTTAGTTGTCAGACACCCTAAACAAAAGCCTATTACAGAAGTCAAGCAATCTTAGTGAAATATCTGTAAAATAAAATATAATAATATTCTTGTAAACCTTGTTTTAACAGTACATGCATATTTGGCCGTCTGTAGAGATGTTTATTTCTTATTTGTCTATGGGCATGACTTGACGTCAAATACCAAAAAAAAAATTATTTTACGGTGACTGTTTAAAATATTATTTTTTATAAAAAATCCGTATCCATCAGATATGATTGTAGTTTCGATTTAAAAAAATTACTTAATTCCATGTAATTTTCGACTTTTTGAGTTCGATAGCGTCGCTGTGTGTACTCTAATAACGAACACGCAAGTTAAGCAACGTTGACCACAACCAGTGTTTGGTTGGGTTTCGTTATCTCTACCTTCTGCGTGCTTCGGCGGGCTCGCTAAGCTGTCGGTCCCGGCTGTAGTCGTTGGATGACATTCGGTGGCGTTCAGGCGATGCTAGCCCCAAAGTACGTTCGAAACTTGTGTTATGGGATACTAACTCAACGATACTATATTTTATAACAAATACATAGATAATAAACATCCAAGACCCCGAGGCCAATCAGAATAAGTTCGTTTTTTATCATGACCCGACCGGGATTCGAACCCGGGACCTCGTGGGTGGCGGTCCGGCGTGGTAACCATTACGCCACGGAGGTCGTCAAATAATCAATCAATCAGTCAATATAAAACACAGGCCTCTGACACTCCGCATAGAAGCATTGTAGCAGAGTACGCTCCAATCCTCTTCGATTGAAGGGAGACCCGTATCCCAGCAGTGGGATGATTATGGGTTGACATAAAATATATTCGTAAGTCATGCCTATAGCACAATTCAAACTGAAGGTTTCCAGCAAAAGTGTTTTCATGGAACCGCATGTCTCTAACGCTAGTCACGTGTTTTGTTACCTATATAACTTTTTATGTATTTTATAACTTATATGATGTTATAAGAATGTATTAAAGCAGTACTGTCATTGACATTTGTATTTTGATTGTCATTTTCCCAGTCCATAAGAAAGGAGTTCGTTTGATCAAACAGGGTGCAGTATCGCAGTGAATACCAAGCTTTCATAGTATTCAGGTAAATAAAAGCGCTGTCCCACTGCTACGCACGAAGAGGCTACGCACGTGTGTTAAGCTTTGCTTTGCAAGAGGATGTACGTGATTGTTTCCACTGCAACCCACGAACCCACGGACACGTTAACCATCAAGTGACGTCATTGATACACGCGTGGCTTGCTCAACATAGCTCAACGCCATGCACGCAGTGAATGCGGTACACAGCTTGTTCCACAAGGCGTGCACATCGCTGCGCACGCTGTGGAAACGTAGACCCACGTAGTCATCCACGCAGCTGTAATGTGCCACGTGGCCCACGTGTTCGTGCACAGCGTGCGCAGCAGTGGGACCGCGCCTTAAAAACATATTTTTAGACTGATAAATATGACGCTACCATTTCAAGGGTACTTTAAGGGGACTTCTGTACATACTGAAAGTTTATTTTTTATTGTTTTTTAATTATGCTTTCTATTCAACATTCGGCTTCTATCTAACATCTAGGCAAATAAAAAACAAATAAATATCAAGTATATAATGAGTCGCTTAGAAACGAAATAACATAATTATAGACTTCACAAATTGTTGACTTTCCATAAAATGATATTAAAATTTATAATTAACAATGACAACATTATAAGGTGATAATCTCATAATTACAATTTAAAATAATTATGAATATACAAACATCGGCTGCAGAAAACATACAAAAGGAAAACGAAGCGAAACGACAAAACGCGAGACGCGTAACAAAACTATTTTTATTTAACCGTGCTTAAAACAGAACTAAGCCACCGACTAACCTACTCGCGGTGTGAACCGAAGTATGTAAAGAGGTGAAACGTTCGCCCGCCTAGATCGCACGTCCGCCCGCTGGCGGTGTGGCTTGCGCCTAAGTTAAACTTCGTTTAACATTGCTTGAAGCAAAGCGACTGCTATCGCTGAGTCGAAGCGTCAACCTGGAACGTGATAGCAAATTCACCCCGTAATGCACATCCTTAGATAAAAAGACGCGCGCATTCGACGGAATTCTCTCGTCTGAGTGCGACCAACGCTGATTAACGCGCGAACTAATGTTCCTTATGTTGCGGAGATAAGTGTGACTTTGCAATGTTACGTTTCTGATTGACGCTTCGACTCGGCGTTAGTAGATATGAGTTTACCCTCATTTAACCGTGCTTATAATGAAACGAAAGAAACCCAACTTATTTTAAACTTGCTTGAAGAACAGCTAACTACTTCGCTTCGCTCCCAATCTGCGTTTGACATGTCTGCCAGCATAATATACAATATTTATCGTAGTAAACATGATAACATAAAAATATAGGTACACGAAATAAGGCACAATAATAATGAGAATATATTCGTTCAATCGAGAATGAGTTTCGCAATGACTAAATAAAACTTAATATGGAGAGAGAAAAAACGACATCGAAAAATATTATGAATGAAAAACCTCTCGATGAGACCAACACTGATTCTCAAAATTGAACGAATGAAATTAATTTATATTACAGATTAGTTGGCTGCACACAATGAATGATTGGAACAGTAATTTACAGACGACTAGCAAATTGCATTACATTTAAAAAAAAATACAACAACAACATAACAACAAATACATGATAAACAACAAGTGATTTTCAACTTAATTGGAATTATAGATTATTAATTATGGATAGCGCACAACATGATTAGAAGCGGCGCGCTACAGGTCAGTTATATATGTCCAGCACCCAATATGTATTGCGTAATGTTTATTGTTTGTGCATTTGGGTAAATCAAGCACAGACTTTATTTAAAACTCAATAGTATTAAAATTCTTTTAGTTTCATCTTTTATCAAAATTCGGTGGGAAGTCTATCGTTGGCTTCCTATAAAATATATTCTTAATCTATATATATACTTACATAGCACCTTCACATATTTACAATTGTACATAATTAACCAAATCTTATACTATGAACATTGAGCAGTTTTAAATACGAGTAATAAAATATGCGAGTTTTCTTTTACAACATTTAAAAACCACTATTATGTAAAACTATGTTAAAAAGTTGATAAAATTATACAAAAACTAATTAGATCTGCAAATAATCTAGCGTTCTAAGGAATATTGTAATACATTGCAATGTCATCCGCCATTTTAATAGGTCATATTTGATATTTTGTAGAAAAAAAGGGCAAGTGCTATTATATCGTTCAAAAGCTGTTGCGTCGTTGGTTTTAAGCTGTCAGCAGCTGCTTCTCAAAGCTCTCTATCTATGGAGGCTCTTGTAATTTCAAGTCACAGCTGTACGACAAATTAAATTTCATTTAATTAAAAAACAATAAACAAAGAGCAGGTTGAAATAAAAAATTCTGTTTAATAAATTCTAAAAATAAATCTGCTTACAACATACTTGTACTTATGCACAATAAATTCTTGTGTAAACATTTACTTCAACTTATTGAAATCATCATCAAAGTCTGATCATTTAAATCACAGATTAAAATGAGATATTCTGCATACAGTATGAGTCAGACGTCAAAATCTGACCCATTACAATGGCTTCACATTTTTTCTTAGGAAAGTACTACTAATATTAGTGTCTCAAATATTACACTGTAACGGTCACGGTCTTCTATATAAGACAAAAAATTCACACATGGTCTTTTTTTAAAAGACAAACGTCTTTCACACATCATTATTAACTTTCAATCAGCTTATCTATCAAATAAATTTATGAAAAAACATAAAATAGGCATGACGACAGTATCAAAAAATCGTCAATTTAATGTTTGTAAGTGAATATTCAAATAAAAAATAAAAAAACCACTGCTTTAGTTTTGTTTAAAAAAATCAGATTATTAAGATTTTCAATAAAATAAAACATTAAAATACCTCAATCGGCCATTTTGATTGAAACACTAGCAGGTGTCATGGCGTCGGCTCTGACGTCACGTCTCGGTAAACATTACTACAACTTCTTCGTTACGCCAAAGACACAATGACATTTTTACCAAGACGTGACGTCAGAGCTGACGCCATGACACCTGCCGCTGTTTTGGCGCACTATTTGAAAAATGGTTTTAAACTTCGTTAAACTAAAGTTTATTACCGAAATAAAGTTTTTTTCATAAATAGTAAGTGTGTACCCACATTACGGAAGAGGTTTTCAAAATCTTTCGTCACGCCTATTGCCAGCCTAAATTTATTTGAAAATTTTGTCTTTTATACAAGACTGTAAAGCTATAAACATTAATAAAATAGTTTTACAATATAGATACTATTCTATATACATAACTTTAAAATCTATATAGTTATATACGTATATTTATATGATTAGATTACAACATATTTTGGTACTTTTTGACTACATTATATTTCTTTATACAGTCATTTCTTATAATTAAAGCGTGAAACACACAGACGACTGGAGGTTGTCGGGAGCGGATGCAACCGTGTCTCGTGACATGTTCAAAACACACGGAATAGAGTCCCGCGAAGCGTCTGACCCGCACCCGTCGTTTGTGTGTAGTTCACTTTATGTAACTTGTTTTTAATGCTAGTTCTACACTCTCTGGAAGTTGAGCGAAGTTGAATGAAGTTAGAAGACAAAGGAAAACTGAAGCGGAAGAAGGACGGAGAGACCGTCTACACTCTCGTTTTCGCTCAACTTCGATAGAGTGTAGAACTAGCATAGCTGCTAAATGATAGAGGGGATAGGTACATATATATCTCTATCTCCTATAAACTCATAATAAAATTATAAAATGTTTATGTAGGTATTATGTAAATGAACAATAAAAAAATGTACTATCGCAATTAGATACTGCATTTATTACATAATATAATAATGTTATAAATATATTCCGTTCAACTATACCTGGCATAAGATTTCCAGTGAAATTCGATGACGACTTGAACAATTTGAATTAATTTTTCGGACAATAATTGCGGATCGATTCAAGTTTGTTTTATAAATCAAAGGATTGTTTCTTTTGTGTCAAATATAACGGAACGGAGTATAGTTATGTATGTCAAAATCCTACACCTATTGAGATCTTAGTTTTGTGTTTATAAACATTAAAAATATAAATTACAGAACTAAAATCTTGTTACGTCAAAAAGCACAGTGATTGTCAAACTTCTTAAATCATTCATTCATTCATTCAATTAAAAAGAAACTTAGAAAAGAATATTGGCATATCTTTGAGTGTCATTAATAAATAAAGACCGAAAAGAATTTTGATTTCAATTGATTCCATTCTAAACATTTTATTGTATTTTATAGAGAAAAGAATAGTGTTTTGTGTGTGGTTTAACAACTTATACTGGCGCGCTTTGAAATTGAAAAAAAAATTGAAGTTTTACAATAACTGTACATCAATTAAAAAATATAATATCAATATTAAACTCGTTTTTCCCGCTATTATTATTAAATTAAAGTAAGTATCAAATGACTAAAATTAATAATAAACAAATAATTTGATTTAAAAAATACTTCTGACATAATTAAAAAAAACTATTTGACACATTTATCGGACTGATTCCCAGATAGCTTATTTGTCAAATAAATAAACTAACTGTTTTTTGATAGTCCATACTTATCCTACAAATATTATAAAGGCGAAAGTTATGTGTATGTTTGTTACTTCTCAAATGGCTGGGCCAATTTTTATGATGTTTGGTATGTAGGTAGCTGATACCTTGGATTAACACATAGGGTACTTTTTATCCTGAAAAGTAAGCGATTCCCGTAGGATTTGTTCAAAAATCTGTTATAAATAGCGCTGTTGTACATAAATAAATACACGTAAACGAAGTTGCGCGGGTTACACTAGTAGTAAAGAGGAAAGATTTGATTGTTTGCATTGAATAGGCTCCAAAACGACTGGATCGATTTTAACAATTCTTTCACCGTTAGGATCCCCCTGTGACGTAGGTTATATTTTATTTCCAAAAAAAATTAAAGATCCCATCTAAAAACCCGTGCGAAGCCGGGGCGGGCCGCTAGTTGTGAAATATAATTGTAAAAAAAATCCTAATGTCAAGTTAACAGTTTTTCTATATAACCTGATTGCCGGAATCGTTAAGGCCCTAAATCTCTTCACTTAAACAGCAAGAATTTTACCAGACAGAGAGAGAGATGTTCCTCATTTGACGATGAACACGACATTGCTATCTCTCTCAAGCTGTTCTTCTAATTGGCTGGTGGATAGTCCTCCTTGACAGCACAGTTCGTCCAGGCAGACCAAACCGTTGTATGTCCTTATTAAGGGTTGGCTATGGTCGCTTTTGATGGAGGCTGTGTCGTCATTGTGTAGAGTTATCGGATACTGAAAAGAATATAAAGCAACTTTTATTATTATGTTGGTAGTACATGGAGTAGCTTATTTAATATTTATGACCAATAATATGTATACAACATGATTAGTGACGTGCCTGTGGAGGTCTGATCTTTGAATGAATATCATTCATTCATTCACTCCCAAATAGCTTATTGGTCAAATAAACTGACAATTTATTTAATGGTTCTAGAATGCATTTTTTGAATTGCATGTTTTTGCATTGCAGGGAAAATAACCTATTCGGGAACAATTTGAAATTCGATTTAATTTTCATTTTATTAGGGAATTATGGTATACATTTAGCCCAGTGGTGACAACCTTCATCACCAGAGGGCGCGTGGTTGATATCTGCTCAGGGCAAAAAATTATATGATGGCATTAGTATTTTTTCTCGAGTCTGTGTCACCTCAACACTCACCTTATACACCCTCCTTATAAGGCCCTCGAGCACTCCAAAAAGCACCAACTTTCGTTCATTGATAGCCAGCTCCTGTGGCTTGAGACGTCTGCAGAGATCTCGAACCGTACTACCGTACGTCATCCCGGCATACATGCGAAACAGGTCGCTGACCTTTGGCTGTTGGCGGGCTGGAAAAATATAAATAATAAATTAATCAGTTCCTATGAATCAAATTTTCGCTGATCCAAAAAAATTTGCTGTTAATTTTTAAGTTATACAGAATTGAAATTAAAATCGCGATTTCCTTGCAGAGTACCTAGCTGATGGCAGGTATATCTGCAAATTTGTGTTTAAATTTCAGAAAACAATTCATAGAAAATGAATTATTCACCCCGTTTGCAATGAAGTAACTTACTGTATTACTAACGTTTATATAGTTAGAGCATTTAAAAGTGGAGTAGTCGAACGGCCATTAAATGAAATTAAACTATTTTGACACACACCTGTGACTACAACATAAATGTAAGAAATGAAAATGTCTCTATTCAAATAGGCCAATACAAGCTCTTTCGAGTCATCTCATTTTTTCCTACCAGTTCAGACGGCAGATTTGTACTAAGAAGAACTGGCAACAAACTTAGAACTTGCTCTTTTAAAATAGTGTTAAAACCTACTTACTAAAGATACGACCAAATAGTGCCGAAAATTACATATTTTTACAAGAAATATAATAATTTGTATGTATGGCGGACTGCGGACCACTCATGTATATACATAGGAAAGCATATTCTGCTTCCAGAGGAGATACAACAGCTCTCTGCCCAGCACATCTGGAAGTTCCTAGAGGCAACCGGTCTGGACAGGGAAATTTAATTAAAGGGCACTACTAAAGATCAGAAATGGTCGAAGCAGTATCTTTGAAGCCCACAGCAACAAATAATAATAATGTATAGCGACGTCGTCAACACCATATATCATTTGGACATGGATTTAAAACTGCGGCCGAGGTCGCAAAGATAACGCAACTGCGACGAGACGTGACGTGATGGCGATATCGTGAAAAAATAAATTACGCTTTTCGGGTTTTCGCTTCTGTACTTTACAATTTGGGACCACTATGTATGGTCCGATCTATTTATTTATTTAAATTGCACATGCTTAGTAGCTCAAGTATGAATTATGTACAAAAATATCGACACAGATTATTCCTGTATTTTTTATAAGAAAAATTTCAAGACTATATTGTATTTTTAACGAAATAAATGAATATGAATATTACAATTCCGATAGGATACCTTACTGCATAAGTGCATTTAAAAATTAAACCTAATTGAATTGAGTTTATGATCAAATTTTAATAGCTAATTAATTTACGGTAGAATAAAAATCAGAATGGCAGTATTTTTATTTTTATCCAACGACCACTGGTGGCTTGGATTTCTATTACGATTATGGTGATGAAATAATATTAAGGAATTACTTTCCTTAATATTAAGGAAATGTAATAAAGAAAAAATATTAATTTCCTTATCATTATGGAAAAGATTTCCTTAATATCAAGGAAAGTAAAGGAAAGGAAATTTCGTTATTATTATTTCATCACAAAGTACTTCTTTTCCTTAATATTGTTTCATCACCATAATCATTAGTCTAGTATAGTTTGTTGGTGATCTTTCCAATAGGTTTAGTACTCAATGTCAGATCGCCTAGACTCGCCACGGTTAAGTCTGAAATCGCATTTCAATCAGGCGTCCAATCGATTTTTTTGTTTTAATTAATGTGCGATTCGTATAAATAATGCATTAGTGATCGGTTATTGTAATGTGATTTCTTTGTTTTTTTGCGGAATTTTCATAGCACTGTAGCGCGGAGAGTAAGTGAAAAGAGAATATTGATGAAAAAGAAATAGAAAGGGGAAACATAGTAGAAATCTTAAAAGACACAACGAGGTAGGGCACAGCGGATAATCCGCTCCGCACCTTTCGCAGCCCGTCTGGGGAAGGACCTCCACCTTACAGAAGATCGTAGCCAAATAGCATTGGTCTTGGCCATGTTGTATTCCTACGGTGAGTAAGGTCCGGTATTGCAAGCGTCTATAGGCTACGGTGATGCTTACCATTAGGCGGGCCGTATGCTTGTTTGCCAACTTTGTGGTATTTGTGGACTTTAGAAGAAGAGACACTTACACGATCTGGCGCAGAATTCCACGCACTGCCTCTGTAGTCCTGCGCAACGCGTCAACTGCCGCAGTTTTGGTGTTGCACTGTATACCTAATAATAATAAATAATCATTAATCATCATATCTACTCATAATCATCCCACTGCAGGGGGGACTCCCACTTCAATCGAAGGGGATTAGAGACTCTGAAATAGATCTTTAAATAGTATAAAATGAAGTCGCTTCTCGCTGTCTGTGTCTCTATGTATGTATGCTTATCTTTAACTACGCAACGGATTCTGATGTGGTGTTTAATAGAAAGAGTTATTCAAAAGGAAGGTTTACATGTACGTATAGTAGCGTTACAAACGAAGTTGCGTATAGTTGAAGTATAAATTTTAATGTACTTATACCTACATTGTAACTAATGAGTGGAAAAAAAGGAGAGAAAAATAAAAGTACAAAATTACAAAAAAGGCGGTAACCGGTTTTCTTTCGCCATTTCTTTTTACCGGTTGCCATTTTGCTTGTGTCCGAAATGGTGGTAGTATATAACGTAGTTTATTTTCTTTATTTAAACAAGTTGTAAATGACAAGAAAAAGTGCCTGTGAAGGTCTAATTTCTGAAATAAACGATTTTTTTTCATTTCGCGGGTTTCGTTAGTTTTAAATAAGTTAGAACTTCCACTACTTCTACTTGTCTGTCCTTCTTTCACATCAAAAGTCAACCAGTGGATTGTAACTGAATTGGAGAGTAGTAGAGAATACAAAAGCAACTTATTTAATTAAATTCTTAGTTATTTAAGTAATTATAATATTAATCTATACTAATATTATAAAGAGGAAAGATTTGATTGTTTGTTTGCATTGAATAGGCTCCGAAACTACTGGACCGATTTCAAAAATTATTTCACCAGTAGAAAGCTACATTATCAGGGAGTGACATAGGCTAAAGCTTTTCCCGAAATTCAATGTGGTTCCCACGGGAACGGGTCCGGAACTTCACGCGGACGAAGTCGCGGGCAAAAAAGCTATAACTAATAAGTTAAAAGCTAATGTGTGATGAGACTATCTATGGAAGAGTTGCGGAACGGATTTCAATCGAAAAACCGTCTCGGAATCTCGCATGTTTGTGACAGGCCTAAGCTCTCATTCATAAAAAACAAATGTTCCCTTTTTTCATGCATTAAGAGTGCGCATCCAATTCTACGCAACTCAAAATCGAAGCGTGTTATTTTACGAAAGAGCGAACATGAGCGTGCGCCGGCGAAGACAAATGATTTTGATACTTTTATGATAAGACTTCACTATTTAATACTAGACTCGAAATTCATGTGATCTTAGCTACAGACCCATTTCTATGTAGAACATAAGTATTGTTATTATGTAATTGATTTTTTTTTTACAAAATTTAATTTTTTTAAGTATCACAAAAGATACTTGAGCTTATTTGCCCTCTAAGAATTTCCGTTGCAACACCACGCGTTACTAATTACATAGCAACAGGCATCACACGAAAACTGCAATAGATAAAGTGTAACAGAGTGAAACCAAGTTCCCACTGATCATAGAGATGTAGATGCATTGCGATAGACAGTGGTATAGTCGAGTGTAGAGTTTTCAGTCTGGATCAGTACAGTCTCAGTTTTATTATGTGATGCTGTATGAATTCAGCAGAATTTGGCCACATTTCTATGCGACCGTGAAACACGAAAATAACAATGATTTTTCTTTAATGCCTTTTAATGTATAATTTTGTGCATGTTATCGTTGTCTTGTGTCTCATCATGTGCTGTACGAAAAATTTTCTCGTGATTTTACGGATTGAAAACATCCGAATCTGGCATAACATCTGGCATAGCGGAACATTGAACAATTTCTAAGAAAATATGCATTACTAATAGTACAGTGCAAAAATGAGATAAGTAACCATTTTTGCACTGTAGGTAAGTGCAAAAATGGTTACTTATCTCATTTTTGCACTGCACATGTGCAATGAAAATAATAAATAAATAAATTATGTAATTTAAACCCAATTTAATTAAAGGACGATGTAGTCTTATAGGTCCAGACTGAAATAACGTCAATTTTCGAATGCTTACATTTTGCATAAAAGTTGCAGTCTTAAATTTTTGTTCAGCTAAATATCCGGCTGGTGTGTATAGCTGGTTTAGTCCAAAGACTCCAAAGTATAAATCTTGCACTGGCCTTATAGATAAAACCACATGTTTTAGTTAGGGCGTATCTATTGGTAATGCTTTTCATAAATTACTATGATCTGTGTATCGTACATAGTTGCATTGTGGGTTCACTGTGCCGTAATGGCGGCTGACATTTCCACGGCAACCGTTCAAACGTATAATTGCGCAGTTTACATACAATAACCAAGGATTTATAAACGCAGTGGGTTTGTATAATGTGATTATCATGATAATTAAATTAAATTTTGTAAGAATTGTGATATTCTTAGAAGTATTTTTGTTTGGCATCTGCACGTACGTTGAAGAGAGGTAGGGCACAGCGGATAATCCGCTCAAATCGGAGCAGCCCGTCTGGGGAACCTTACAGAAGATTATAGCCAAATAGCATTGGTCTCGGCCATGTTGTATTCCTACGGTAAGGTCTCCAGAGCTCCACTTGGGGGGGTTGGGAGGGTTGGCAACGCGTGAGTGATACCCGTTTTTGTTTTGTTTATAGTCAGGAAAATGCATTACTGCATGTCCCGCCGCTGGGGAAGCGACGGGGGTCTGTCGGGCTCCCCCTAAATGCCACTTGGGTATACCGACTAAAAACCTGACTGACTACCACCTTGTCCGCCTAAATGGGCGGGGCCACGGGAACTAAGATACTTCCGTGATCCCGCACGCGTGAGTGATACCCCCGGTATTGCAAACGTCTATAGGCTACGGTGACGGCTTACCATCAGGCTGACAGTGTGCTCGTTTGCCACCTGTGTTGTATAAAACAAAAAAAATAAAAAAAACGTTTTTTTTTTCGCACCCACCCCATGTTGTGGTTATAACTGTTAAGTAGGCTCTACTAGTTACCGAGTAATAGCCGACGAACTTATAAAATAAAATTTATTTGATGAAAACTTACAAATGTCATAGAATATGCAAGCAAGCAAAACGTAGAAAATACGGAACCCTATATTGTGCATATCCCAATACGTATTTTTTTTTTCCACGGGAACTAACTAGAATTAACTTACAGCGCAGTATTGGAAGATTGGCACTAAAGTGACCACGCCGTAGTAGACGAGGTTCTGCACGCACGCGCGCACTAAGCTGATCTCCACGTCCGTCAAAGCTGCTATCTTGGACACGTGGTTGAAGCCGTCGATGTATGGAAGAATCTGGAACAAAAGATCATTTCCATGTTAACAAACTCAGTTTATACTGTACTAGCGAAACCCACCGCAACTTCGTTTGCGTGTATCCCGCTTTCCCGTGGGAATTTCGGAATGTATTATGAGATGACACTAATCACTTACACTGTACATATTAATCTTAATAACTACAAACTACCGACCGACTTACACTCGAGAGAAGCAAGCATGCACTTAATGTTTTGCATTTTGTTTATCTTTTTCTATTTTCTTAGTATAATAATATTAATTGTATTATTAATTAATGTTGAAACCTTAGACCTAATCAACTTGCACAATTTAATTTATGTATACTTAGGAAGAGCGGATACTCCAAACACAAGTACATTACGTACTTAAATGGAGGCTCCAGCCACAATGTTGTTACCCTTCTGTTGATTGAATAAACATTTTTCATTTTTATTTTTTTTTCATTTTCATTATACATGTAAACCTTCCTCTTGAATCACTCTTTCTATTAAAAAAAACGCATCAGAATCCGTTGCGTAGTTTTAAAGATCTAAGCATACATAGGGACAGACAGACAGACAGCGGAAAGCGACTTCATCCTTACAAATATTATAAATGAGTTTGTTTGTTTGTTATTCCTTCACGGTTTGATTAAGCAGCCGATCATTATGAAAATATGTATACATATTGTTAGGGGTACAGAGCCCAACATAGGCTACTTTTTAAAAGCTTTTTTAAAAGCTTTTATTTAACTTGACCTGTATGTATGTATGTATGTATGTATGTATGTATGTATGTATGTATGTAAGTATGTATGTATGTATGTAAGGGCGGAATCTTGGAACGAAAATTTGAACCACTTCCCGAAGACCGATTGAGCTGAAATTTTGCTTAAAACTGTAGATGAGATGACAATACAATATTATGATAACAAAATTACGATACAGCCGTTTGTGTTCCGTTTTTCGTAAAAAACCGTTCCAACCAAAAACCTATAGGGTACTTCCGGTTTGGCAAGAAACAAGATGATGTAGCACAAGTACAGGAATAAATCTGAAAATCGTAAATTTGTAGTTACTTCTTCTTCTTTAAACAACCAATATAATGTGACCCTACTCTTGGTACATTTTACATTGGTACATGGCTCTTTTTATACCGGTTTTGAATTAAAATGTATTTTATCTATTAATAGCTTTTCCTCGCGGCTTCGCTCGCTTTAATTTTATGACATAGATCTCATTTGACGACAAAACAACCCACAGCACGAGTTGTGGCGCCATCTGTTGGCCGATAACATCCCATACAGCGCCCTCTATAGTAGAAAAAATATTTTCCCTTTGGATTGACTTACTTTCACGGGTAAAAAGGTAGCATATGTTGGGCTCTGTACCTCTGACAATATATATACAAATTTTCATAATGATCAACTGATAATTCTAGCCGTGAAGGAATAACAAACAAACAAACTCACTTTCTCTTTTATAATATTAGTATGACTAGTTTGATTATGGGAAGGAACCCTCATGCGCGAGTCCTACTTGCCCTTGGTCGGTATTATATTTTTGATGGGTACATAAACTCGTTTAGTGACTGTAGTAAAATCAGGAAATTATATAGGTATTCAAATTGCTGGTGCTAATTATAACAAATAAATACATTAGACTAGTACCGCCTCCCGACAATAGATGGCACTGCGAAACCTGTCCAGTGATAACTAAAAAGTAAAAAATAAATTAAAAGTAAAAAAAATATATTTAAAACAAGCTTTTATTTAATTGCGCTAAAAAGAATAAAATAAACTTTTCTTTTAAAACTTTAACTATCAACTTATAACGTCATTACACAATTTATATGACATAAAAGCTTGTCGCGAGACTAAATTACTAAGAATTACTCGTACTAAGCTCGATAATTATGTTTTCTAAAACAGGTAAATCTCGCGACAAGCTTTTATGTCATATAAATTGTGTAATGACGTTATAAGTTGATAGTTAAAGTTTTAAAAGAAAAGTTTATTTTATTCTTTTTAGCGCAATTAAATAAAAGCTTGTTTTAAATATATTTTTTTTACTTTTAATTTTTATCCCGTGAAAGTATGTCGTTCCAATGGGCGCTGTATCGGCCAGACAGATGGCGCCACAAGTCGCGCTACGGGTTGTTTTGTTGTCAAACGAGATTTTATCTGTCATAAAATTAACCGCGAGCCAAACCGCGGGGAAAAGCTAGTTTTATATAATGTAAAGATATAAAGAGGAAGGATTTGTATATTTGTTCAAAACTTAAAAAGTACTGGACCGATTCGAGAAAATCTTTCACCGTTGGGAATTTATTTATTTATTTTTATTTATTTATTTATTACAAAAATCCACAGCCCTTAGAATTAAACAATAAAGATCTTAAATATTACACTGATGGCCAATTACGGATTTCCAACTTACGGAAGTCACACTATCCGTGGGTGTCATAGGCAATATTTTTTATTTTTTTTTAATAGGAGCCTTACAAAATTCCGTGCGAAACTGGGACGTGGCGCAAGTATAATAATCCCACCAAAAATATTCTGTAAAAAAACTAGCCAAGTCTCGATGGAGCTGCTTGTTTATCTCTAAAAAGTAATGAAATCTAGACAAAGTCGTGCCAAGTCTAAGGTTCCTTACTGCGATCTCTTTATTATTATAGTTAATGTTGTGTGACTTGGCCGTATAAATAAACTAATACACAATTCGCACAGCGCCATCTGGTCCCAAAGTAAGCTAGGCTTAACGTACTTGTGTTGTACCAGATAACGGATATAATATTGTTAATACTTATAATAAAATACATAGAAAACACCTAGACTCGAGTAAAACACAAATGTTACATAAATGGTTGTCCAGAGCGAAAATATTTTCGTCCTCTAAGCGGTGAATTAACTATTTAAAACTATTTAAGCTCAGAAGGATGTAATGAACTGATTTGTTTCAGAGACTAGGCCTTCATCTAGGCACTTTCTCAAGTCGTTTAAAACTTTGTACTTCACTAGCGAAAGCCGCGCAACTTCGTTTGCGTATATCTCGCTTTTTGAAAAATCCTTTCTTAGTGCTCCCCTACGTTATAAAAGGGGGTTCCTTTTGCTAAATTTCAAGTTTCTAACCCCATATAGGGCCTAAAATCCCTGCGTTAATAGTCAGTCAGTCAGCTTCTCCTTTTATTTATACATATAGATTAGATTTATATTTCATAGTATAAGAAAAACTGCATCAAAATCGGACCGTCCGTTTGGTTGCTACGATGCCACAGACAGATACACAAATACACAGATACACACGTCAAACTTATAACACCCCTCTTTTTGCGTCGGGGGTTAAAAACGAAGTCGTCTGTCTGTTTGTCCATATGTATGCTTAGATCTTTAAAACTTCGCAACGGTTTTTTTTATATTCTTGGACGAATCACACAACGCCATCTAGTCCCAAACTAAGCAACTAGCTTGTATGGGTACTAAATTGCTGATAAATATACTTAAATACTTTTTTTTTTGTAAATAAATACTTATTATACATAGAAAACACCCAGACCAAGGCAAACAGACATGTTCATGCACACAAATGTTTGCCTTGCGCAGGATTCGAACCCCCGGTCATTGGGATAAAGTGACCGTTGCTAGCGACTCGACCACCGGGCCTGTCATGGTAAAAAAAAATTGACGAAAAAGATAGTTTTTTTTTAAAAGATAGTGATTGAAGGAGAGTGATTGAAGGTTTATATTATTATGTACAATACATTCCAAAATTCCCATCGATAAGTGAGATACACGCAAACGTATATAATTGCGCGGGTTTCGTTAGTACAAAATAAATGCATTTATCTACCTGTCTAATATGTATAGCGGCCCTGAGATCTCGTCATATTACTGTTTGTCTAACGCCCCTGTGCCACGCGTGACTTGTCACACTGCACTCAATTAGCGACGGCGCATTAGCGCAGAAAGCACGCGATGCATTGTTGAATAGTCTTCATAATCCCGTTTCTATACCAACTTTTTAACCGACTTCATAGTATTTGTAATACAGTAACAAATACGTGTATTACGGACGCAATGCCGTCCTTTCCGTTCCTATTGAGAATTTATAAAAATATTCTTACGGCCACTGAAACTAATTAAGCCTCACGCTATCTCTTTCTTTCTCATGTAGTTTGACAGTGACAGATATAATTTAAGTTTCAGAAACTGGCTGTTACTAATATTACTTTAGTAGAGTGGTAGATCATTTATGATGAGAGAGATTTAGAGGCATTATGGTAGAGCAATGGGTTAGTTCGACGGGAAATCTGTGCCATCTCACAGAATATCAGCGTAAAGCAGTAATGCGTTCGTTCGGTGAGTAAGAGATCTGTCCAAAATCCCTTCCAATTCCTTTTCTCACTACCTTTCTTGTAGCTGGCAACACATTGGTACTTATTAGCATAGCAAAAATAGAGTCTATTAGCATAGCAAAATATTAGGCACCAATTTGCGATGGCAAGCATCCCGCGAATTCGCGACGAAAAACGAAGAAAATTCGAATTGGTCGCTGTTTGTGCGTCGACAGCGCGTTGTCGACGCACGAACATACGACGAATTCTACCAAAAGTGTTGTTTAAAATTCGCCCTTTGTAAACAAGGACTAACTAATCTAACGTATTTATTACAAAATGTAAGCCGCACCCTGAATATAAGGCTATAATTCCACCCGACCGGACTGCAAACAATCCGAAACAACACAATAGGTAAACTTCGGAAGCCTTTCCCCAAATTGGCGACCCACCCATGTTTTGCTAGGAGGCTCTATTCCTAAACTTGATTGTTTGCTTACACGCACTCATACCTTCAATAACAGATTTATTACAGACTAGCGGACCGCCTCGGCTCCGCACGAGTTTTACTAACGATCCCAATAAAAAAATTAATAAAAAAAAGTAGATTTTACAACAAGTGCACAAAACGAATCATTTCTATCCGAGAAGGCTCGGGCTGATAGTAATGTCGAGGATAGAAATGGTTTTGTGGACGAGTTATAAACTCTGCTTTTCACTTCGATTGCGAGGAAATAAATAAATAAGCGCACGAAAAACAAGACCTGTTTCCCCTTTCCCGCCGCTTTTTTTTTAAAATCTTACGACTTTGAAATTAGGCTTGGGCTGCAGATCTATACAGCCTACTATTAAATAAATTTTGTAATAAAATAATTTTCTTAAATTAATTAAATAACCTACCGTACTTTAATTTAAATTTTAATATCTTTTATGACTTAAAAAACACATTAGGCAAATAAATTAAAGTAAATATTATAAAATAACAAATTCTATCTCTGAACTTTTTGTTGTGTTTGGCTGTATGGCTTATTTCCTTTGCCTTAATATAGATACATTTATGAGTAGATACGTTTTTGCCCTTGTGCACAAAATTCGATTTTGTGCAGCCTATATCCTGCGCAAATAAGCATTTTCTGAGCATGAGAAGTGAAAAAAATATTCCATGTAGTTTTTGAGTTTTTTTACAAACAAAATTATTGAGCTGAGCGAGCCGAAGGCGAGCGAAGCTCTCCATACCAGACTCTCCTCATTTGGTTGTTCGTCTTCTCCTCCCAAACTACTCCACCAATTAGAACCAAACTTGGCACATCTTAAGAGACAGTTTGTGGCAAGGTTTTAAAAAAATAAAAATGAAAATAAAATGTGCCAAAATGTGCCAAAACCAATAAAGCTGATTTTTGGCGCCAAAACTTTCAACATTCGCTCAGCTCAACTTTGCATCGCGTTACGCCATGCACCCCTAGTAAATCTTTCCTCTTTATAGGTTAACTAGCTTTTTTGCCCGCGACTTCGTCCGCGTGAAGTTCCGTACCCGTTCCCGTGGGAACCACATTGAATTTCGGGAAAAACTATAGCCTATGTCACTCCCTGATAATGTAGCTTTCTATTAGTGAAAGAATTTTTAAAATCGGTCCAGTAGTTTCGGAGCCTATTCAATTCAAACAAACAAACAATCTAATCTTTCCTCTTTATAATATTAGTATACGTTACGATTCCCACGGGGACGGGTCCGGAACTTCACGTGGACGAAGTCGCGGGCAAAAAAGGTATTACAAAATATAAAACGAGCGAGATGCTGCTTCAGATGGAGACTAGATTTTAACTATTTATATTACTAGAACAGTGCGTCTGGTCATCAGGCCATCATCAAAACAAATGGACCAACTTAAATGGAAATGACAATTTTTATTATTACACTACGTAGATGATAATATCACGGAAATAAACGACTTGTCATTTTTGTTTCTTGCCAATTAAATTCTAATTTAGCTTCTTGGAGTACATCTCTACTAATATAATGTTTGTAATGTAATTGCAAACATTAGTAATAATTGTAATTTGTTTGGGTCGAATAAACTCAAAAATACTGGAGCGATTGGAAAAATTATTTCACAGTTGGCAAAGCTACACTACCCTCGGGTGACCATAGACTATATTATATATTTTTTTATGAGATCCTTACAAAATCCCTTTCAAAGTCGAGGCGGTCGTATTATGTAAATTAGCTAATAGTTTCTAAAACCCACTCCTCATACAATAGGCGCCACCGATCCACTTGCAGCGTGCTGACGACAGAGTACTATTTTAGTCATAATAGTTGCAAAGCAATTAAATAATATGCGCAACTCCTTACACGCGACACGTGTTTGTATTCTGTGTATAACATAAGCGAGAGCGATTTAAGTCTGCACGACTTTTCATCTGCCGACTTTTGTTCACCAAATACCGCACATATCTGTATGGAATATTGCAGACGACTAGTAGAAAATTTATTTATCAACAGTATTCATATTGTACTATGTAATTGCAAATTTTCTAGTGAATCCATTTACGCAATTATATTTACGGCCCGGGTCAATCTTTTCTTTGTTGACTGTTCCATCATCGGGTTAGGGGGCGTCCTCGTCCGCGTTGGGTTCAATCGATGCATTTGTAATCTATATATATAAAAATGAAACCCGTTTTCCGTTGTCACGACATAACATGAAAACGGCTTGACCGATTTGGCTGATTTTTTTTTTGTAGTTTTCTAATACTCTGTACAAGGTTCTTACGGAAAAAAATATTAAGAAAATCTCTCAGAAAGATTGAAAAAAAAACGAAACAGCACCCGGGCGAAGCCGGGCCGGGCAGCTAGTTCGATATAATTATATTGGGAGACAAAAAAATAGCCCAATTTATGCAGGCGTAAATAATTTACCTCAAAGAATCTTGGGTATTTAACTCGATTTTTTTCCATCGTGTTATTACACTACCATAATTACAGACATACAACACTTGTTTATCAAAAATAAGTTAATACCGATATTTTCCTCTATATATTTACATTTATAATTAAGTAATCAGTTAATAACAAGACCCAGTTTATAAGAAAAACTTGCATCGTTATTTAATTACTTAATCGAGTAATAATTGATGCTGTAATTAATATCGTTGACTTATAGACATCTTTACATAGTATGAGTATGAGTACGCTGAGACCTTTTTGGTACAAAACTTGTATATTTTATTTTAGTGGATGTGATTGTTCTTGAATATTTATGTATCAAAAAAACCATTTTTCTATCGTTCTTTCTTTAACAGGAAGAAATAAATGCGCTTATTATTATTCAGTTGGTCGATAGCCCGAATGCGGACTCCACGCATGCGGGCTAACGACCAATAACCGTGCCCTAAAACCGAAAATAAAGAGAGAACCGAGAGAGTAGTCTAACCTCTAGTCTCTAAGTCCCAGCATGCGGGCGCTAACGAGCAATGAAAGCGGTTCCCCGCATGCGGGTCTTATGACATGCGTTGTTAAAATCTCCCGCACCCCGCATGCGGGCACTAACCAATGAAAATGCGCCTTAAGGAGAGACACAGTTATTTTTTTGGAATCACGAATTCCAGGTGAGCTCGGGCAGACGGAAACGCTAGTCATGAATAAAACATAGCATAATAACATCAATTTTGTGATTGATCCTCCGGAAAATGGGTTTTCGATTAGATTGATTGGACAATATACGTCATTGCACGATTTACCAAATAAACCTTTTCTATCAAATTTATACATATTTATTGTGAGGATTTAGTTGCTACGGATCTTCCCGTCTATATTTGTAATCCTCTAATTACATTCTGATTAAATTCATTGTGAGTTCCATCCAATACAACTATAGTTTTTACATATTTTTTTTTTGTTTATGGTCAGGAAAATGCATTACTGCATGTCCCTTCTCTTGTGGAAGCGACGGTCAGTAGGTTTCTCCTCTCTAGCCAATCGGGGCTTACCGACTAAAAACCTGACTGTCTGCCACCTTCTCCGCTTTAACAGTGGCGGGGCTGCGCGAACTGGGTGATACTTCCGCAACATAGTTTTTCGCCTGGTACTTTAATTTGTTTAGTTTTACAGTTTATTCCCAATTTGACCTACTCTCTTAAGTTAGGTCACATGTCATTTTTATGTCATAAAGCAGGCAAACAAGCCACTTGATGGAAATTGATTACCACTGCCCACGAACATCAGTGATAACAATGTGTCAATTTATCTGATACTAGCTGACCCGTGCCCACTTCGTTGGGCATAATGTTAATAATCCTTTTTTAGTACAGGCGTTCGTAAGAAACGCTTTCATTCGACCGTTTTTTCTCCGATTCACTTTGCAAAACCGACTACCACGTAAAAGCATTTTTAAAATCGGTTCAGTAGATCCCGAGATTACCCCTTACAATTTAACAAATATACAAACACACAAACTTTTTACTTCTTTATAATATTAGTATAGAAGTATAGATATTAACTGGAACATATGGCACTTATTAACAATATTATGAGCCCAACAGGTGGCACCCTGTTATATTTGCCACAGTGAACTCGCTCACGGTCACCGGATTGTACACTCGAGTGCCACGGGTCCTCATTGGCCTTGTGCCGGTGACCTTACTTCCTTGTTGTTATACGCGTTTAATTTTACAAGTCTTTGAACACGTGTATGTTTTAAAAGGTATTTTTGAATTTTTCAATTCGAACCAGTAGTTCCTGAGATTTCAAACAGACAAACAAACAATCTCTTCAGCTTTATTTATTACTAGCTTTTTTGCCCGCGACTTTGTCTGCGTGAAGTTGGACCCGTGGGAACCACATTGAATTTCGGGAAAAGCTATAGCCTATGTCACTACCTGATAATGTAGCTTTCTACTGGTGAAATAATTTTTGAAATCGGTCCAGTAGTTTCGGAGCCTATTCAATGCAAACAAACAATCAAATCTTTCCTCTTTATTATAATATTAGTTTAGAATAGATATAATTTTGCATATTTTATCTGTTAAGTCCTCCAATGAGAATTTTTGAAAAGTATATGTTAGATCATAGATTTAGTATATACTAGCGTACCTATAAATCGGCTTTGTTAGATTGAGGCGAGACCAAAAACAAAATACACTAGTGGGCGTGGAATGTACATGTGTGCAAGCAAGATATATAATTTTATGAATTTTCTTTTTAAGGGTACCGTATATGGGGCCCTTTAGTTTGAGTTACATCCAGGCACTGCACAGGTAACCATATTTAATCACGTCGAATTAACACCAAAACTACACTTAAAAACCAAAAATTTTGTAAAAATAAGTGGGATTTGTTTTAACATAACTGACGTTAGGGCGATACAAGCCCCTAACGTGTATAGGAAAAATGGACTCGTCTATCTATTTCGCTCTAACAAACGTGTATGCTCTATCTCTTTATCTCTCTATCTCTTTTGCATTGCCTATCTTCTTACGCTAGTAAGTTATAATAAAACTATGGTTTACATACTAACTGTTACCCGCGGCCCAGGGGATCTACCATTTATTTTTTTCCGTGGGAATAAGATATTTTTCCGGGATAAAAAGTGGCCTATATGTCATACTCCCAGACCTTAACCTATCCAATCCGTTCGTTCTTTCGAAATGAAAAAAGGACAAACAAACACACTTTCGCATTTTTTTTTATTTTTTATTTTTTTATAATATTAGTATGGACTAGCATAGATTAATTCAATGAATCGTGTCGTGAGTTAGATTTTTTTCACGAAAGAAATATTATGGTTGTAAATAAAACCTGATATTGTAGGTAAATACTTAATTCTCAAACTATTATAATAAAATATGCAATAAAAATACGATTAAAAAAAAGGCGAGGCCTTTGCTCAGCTATTTATAGCATAAATGGCTTTAGAAAGACAGAAATTTACTTTATTTAGTCGGACGTTTTGTCCTTATATCTTACTTATGTCTAATTTATTACATTACTTATTCTAATTCAACATAGTTTAAAAAATATAATATTATATGTTTATAAAATGGTATAATTAGTTTCCGTCATTTCTATGAAATGGCCGGAACATATCCCGGTGGCCACTTTGCAAGAAAAAATTGGCAAAAGTAATTTTAAGTTATTGCAATCTAATCTAGAATTATCATAACTGGAGTGGGCGAAGTTATTATGTTGATCTCGTATTGACTGACCTTCGTTTAATCATTACAATCATTCACATTATACATATTCATTGATATTGGAGTGCAGGGCTGGTCAATATTTACTGTGAAACTGTAATTTTAAACGCCTGCGCCATTACGATGTAATCAAGTAGTTATTTTTTTTTTAAATGCATAATTCATTGATCATAGAGTGCAGGGCTCGTCAACATTTACAGTGAAACTTCAATTTTATTGCCACTACGAAGTAATCAAGTCAAAAGTCAAAGAGAAAACAGCGATCTCAAGGAACAACGATAGCGTTTTTCCACAAAATGAAAAATAGACTCGTTTTTTAGTTATTTCAAGCATTTAAGTTAAAATACTAATACGAAAAGCCAGTAGCACATACATTTAAACTTAATTCTTCTTCACATCCAACTCTTATTCTCGTTCGTAATTTGACAGTGACAGACGTGCTTTAAAGTGTCATTAACTTTAAAATGTGTTTGTTCATCCATTAATCACTGTCTCATTATCTTGTCTTAGGGTGTTAACATAGAGCAGCAGATTTCCGGCGGATCGGTACCGATGGATGCAGCTTGCATAAAGCTTCTGGGCACGGATAACCTGATTCTTTATACCTAAGTGATCGCATAGAAAACGATACCACCGTGCCGCCGCGGCGTCGCGCCGGAAACCTGTCGCTTTATGTAAACACCATTAGATATGTATGCGACATTTTTAGTTAGTGAATGCTCCAAGCATTTTACTTATTTACACGAAGCCGTTTCACACTGTCAAATATTATGTTATTGCCTTAGCTACATAGTAACGTTATCACGACTTATCTTGTATTTAACATTATTTAGTAATTACATAATAAAAAAATGTAATCTTTTTTAAACAATTCTTATGCAATACAATACATGTTGTTAAATGATAACATGTACTGGCGGAATTTTGTTCTTTATACTGTTTACTAACACAAATATTATTTTAGACAGTCTGTTTGTGCGTTGGCAGTGATCCTGCCTTTGGCATCAGAAGGTGCGGGTTCGATTATCGCTTGGGGATAAACATATTATGTAATGGAATTTGTGTTTGTTCTGGAGCCTAGGTGCTAGCCCCAACGTAAGTTCGAAATTAACTCAACGATACTAAATTTTATAACAAATACATATTTAGATATCATACCTAAAAACATCCAAGACCCGAGGCCAATCAGAAAAAGTTCGTTTTTCATCATGACCTGACCGGGATTCGAAACCGGGACCTTCTCGGTGGCGGTCTGGCATGGTAGCCATCATGCCACGGAGGTCGTCAAAAGACCTCTTTTATCTATTCCGTGTCAAAAGGTATTTTTGCTTTGTATTGTAAGTGTATATTTACAATAATATATTTGTTATCTGGTACCCATGACACAAGAAGGTATGCCTAGCTTTCTTTGGGATCAGGTGGGGCTGTGTATTCGTAAACAACTTGTTTATCTAACCCTTTACTGGTCGGAATTCAATGTTCCATTTTTCATCAATAAATTAAACGCACCAGGAAGCTTAGTCATCCGTTAAACGAGTCACGCATTAAACCAAAAGATCAAAAATAAAACCGCTTACGCCACGGTTTGTTGATGTGGGGCATTTGGTATTGCGACACGTTACCGTTTATTATCTACACCGACGAAATATTTTTTTTAACACGCTCTTATTATCATTACAAAAAAAATGTTCACAACTCCTCTAACAGCGGGTCTATTCTCATAGCAAAAAAACAGTTTCAATAATCTCAAACTCACGTACTGTCTCGCTCAAGTCCTATTTTGTATGAGTGAGACAGAGCTGTTTTTGTCACGAGAATAAGATAATATTACGTTTGATTAATATACTAAATAAATATTAAGACGAGTAACTTGTTAAGTAGTTTGCAAGTTGCTTACAGCTGTCGGTGTAACAGAGACTCAAAAACACGTTTATAAAGAATACACATTCATAAGTGTAACACATTATTTCTGTTACATAAATTATTTCCGTAACACAAATTTAGGGAGTTTTAAACCTGCCTTTATATCTGTTACTAGCAAATGCCTAAGTATACCGTACCTACTGTGTATGTGTCTACTAAACATACATATAAATTTCCGTTTAGACGTGGTTGACAGTTTAGACATTGTATTGAAATGGCAACCCCCTGTGAGTTGTTGCATAGTTGCCAATGTAAACCTTATTGTAACAGTTATTAACACTTATAAACCGGTATTTTTGGAAACAGTTTAAAAGTGTCACAATTTTTTTTCAATTTTACTTACAAGATAGAAATGAAAAACGGTGTTCAAAACACTCTATTCGGATAAAATAAGTGTCACCATTTTTTTTCAATTTTACTTATAAGATAGAAATGAAAAACGGTGTTCAAAACACTCTATTCGGATAAAATAAAAAGTTTCTGCATACACCAATGCAATTTACTTCTACTACTATTCTAAAAATGCTACAAAAAACGTACAGATGGGTATTTGGTCTATGAGCGTCACAAATCATGGTCGTGTCGACTGATTGTTGGCTAGGATCAAATAATATTTATTTTTCTGAAGACTCTTTCATCCGCCTATTTTAAGATTAAGAGAGGTAGGGCACAGCGGATAATCCGCTCAAATCGGAGCAGCCCGTCTGGGGAAGGATCTTCACCTTACAGAAGATCGTAGCCATAATTGGCTAACTGGCAATCCTAATGCATTAGTCCCGGTCCCGGCCATGTTGTGTTCCTACGGTGAGTAGGTAAGGTCTCCAGAGCTCCACTTGGGAGGGTTGGCAACGCGTGAGTGATATGTCCGGTATTGCAAGCGTCTATAGGGCGGTGACGGCTCACCATCAGGCCGACCGTATGCTTGTTTGCCACCTTTGTGGTATAAAAAAAAAGATATGGTAAACAAATCATATAAGGCCGCCTTGTTGCAAATACACTAAGTTGACTAAGTTATCCGTTTATATTGTATATATCTTTGTCTGTGTACTGCAAATAAACCATATTGTTTATATTGTAGCATATTCTATCTATTCATTTATCTTATGTTAAACAAATACGACGACGAACGCTGGCAAACAAGCTTACGGCCCGCCTATTCCGTAAGCTTTTGCCACAGTGGTCACAATGGCCTATGTATGTAGTATGACTGTACAGTATATCATGTAAAAAACAATTTTATTTACGAAAAGGTCGCTACGTCCATTGTATAAAAAATGCAAGTCAATAAATCAGTTTTTTATAACCCGGAACAATAAAAAATGAAAAACAACCTCATTCACGGTTTACGTACTCTAAATAAAACGTAAAAAAACAATTTAGATAGAAGATTAAGCTGTGTTTATTTGTGCCGTCTTACATGTTATATACAGCTATGTTTAGTAACTAATTGATCTTTGCTGGGCGAAGTTGTAATTACAGTTTTTAAGAAAAGACATTATGCTTAAAGTTTACATAAATAAGCATTTTAATAGTGCAAAAAGGGTGCATAATTGCATATAAAACATTTATATATATATCCTCTTAAAAGCGTATTTACTTTCTAAAATGTTTACAACTCCTGTTTACTCCTACAAAAACAGTCTGTTAATATAATATTCGTTCCACTCATTCAATAATATTTACGATGCTATTAATATGCAGATGCATGGAAACTATTGCACCAAAACAATACTGGTTTGTTAAATGACAAATTATACTCATTGCTGTGGGAGTGGAAACTAGCGGACGCCTTTTTAAAATGTTCGGGTAACCTTCGCTAATATATAAACACTTTAAATAATGTTGACATTTTGTTGTTTGTCTCACGTTTTCTTACAATATTGAGCAGGTCTATTCTTGTAACAAAAACAGTTTCAATCTCATCTCAAACTCATGCACTATCTCGCTCAATTCCTATTATGTATGAGTGAGACGGTGCTTGAGATTGACATGAGATTGTAACTGTTTTTGTTACGAGGTACCACATAATAATAAATAGTACTACGTAGCTGTACTATGAATATTTTGTTAAATGTAATAGACAAACGGTGCAGCAAACCGAGAGCTTTACCCCTTTTAATTGTACATCTCTACTTTGTTTATGTATATATTTTCATTGCCATTAACTTTTTTTTCCTATCTTCTCATATAAATACAACAAGTTCCATTAAAATTATGAAATATTTTAAGTGTTTTGTTTCTCTCTTCCATTCGCAACAGAGAGGATTTTTATAAATTTTCATGAGAATACGGGACTGAGCGGAAAATTCAGCAGGCATTAGGTACCTATATATATCATGAATATGATATTGTGTAATCCAGCCTGGATTACACAATATTAATAGGTAACTAATGGTAATGCCATCATTCTTAAAATAGTCGGATAACCTTCGTCAAGTTCTTGTTTACGATTGTTTTCGCAGCGTTTGTGAACTCCGGTCGCTCCGTTTTAAAATTATCTTGAAAACAATAGTCGATGAATATTTCAATTCATTCAATTGTGTATTTTGAAGTCGTATTTTTATTTAAAATTATTTTATAACTTTCGATAAAAGTAGGCTTAACCGGGTGTCACGGAAGTATCTTAGTTCCCGTGGCCCCGCCCATCTAGGCGGATAAGGTGGCAGTCAGTCAGGTTTTTAGTCGGTATACCCAAGTGGCATAAGAGGGAGAGCCCGACATACCTCCACCGCTTCCCCAAGCGGCGGGGCATGCAATAATGCATTTTCCTGACTATAAAAAAAAAAAAAAAAAAAGGCTTAACCGGGTGGAATGTGTGCTGAATGTCACGTAACCTTCAAACAGAATATGTAGGTATTGTAAATGAATAATTAGGAGCTCGATGGCGTCAGGGACTCAAAAACACCTATAAAGGATACACAAATTCATAAGTGTAACACATTATTTCTGTAACACTTATTTTTGGTGTTTTAAAGCTGACTTTATATCTGTTACACTTTTATAAGTGTTACTAGAAAATGCCCGTGGGACACGTACTGTTTGTTTATGTTATTAAACATGAATAGAAAATTTCCGTTCAGACCTTGTAACGAAATGGCAACCCACTGTGAGCTGCATAGTTTATATCTAACCTTATTGGCCGTAACAGTTATTAACACTTATGAACCAGTATTTTAGGAAACACATTAAAAGAGTTACATTTTCTTATTGTTTTTTCTTTAAAAACAGATATGAAAAATAGTGTTCAAACACTTATATTCGGGTACCAGTATAGTGCATCGCTGTGTACTCAAAACGAACACGCAAGTTAAACAACGTCGACCCTAAATAAAAGCCACTCTATAAATTAGACTTTGCAGACAGGTTGTCTCTGTTTACAGACTAAATAATCTAGAATTTTATCAATTGACACGCTGTATCAGTGTTAAGTGTACTCATTTCGCTTGTCATGATAACTTATCTTTTTTTACATAAAAAATTCGGCCGCTGAATTACATTTACAGTATAAGAATATTTATTATTATAATTACTGGCTGATGTTTAATAGAAAATCCTGTGGTTCCTGTTTGCGGATCCCGATATCCCGATAGATAGCCTTCCTGGATTAAATTATGGGTTATACATCTAGGGTTACCATCTGACCGGATAATTCCGATCTCGATCGGATTCTAATAGTTTAGACCGGATTCCGCCCGGATTTGATTCAAGACCAGATTTTTGTCACATATTACAATAATAGATACAATCAGTACGCGCTTCTCGCCGCAACATAAATTGACTTGCGCCGAATTTCATAGTGAAATTTCTTTAAACGCAAACTTTAAAAATAAGTATACTGTGTAAAAATATAATTGAAGATAATAAATTTTCGAGTTTTATTTTCAACAAAAGACCGTTTTTTTTACAGATATTCGGATTTTTTATTGCTTACTACCGGCTTTTCGATTTAAAGCCCTGGTAACCCTATAAACACATTTAAAAAAAAATCAAACCAGTAGTTTCTCGAGTTAAGCGCGTTCAATAAACAAACTTTTCACTTTTATACTACTAGGTTAGCATAGTCTAATGATGAATTTATATAAAATTATAAAGAATATTTTATATTTAAATAATTAACAAGCGATGCTTGAAATTTTAATTAGGAGTCTTCAAAAGAGAATTACCAAATTTTCTGCTTCACTCGGCAGAAATCTATACAAACTCATATATTTATTATAAACAGACATTTTAAATTATAAAGTTATGTAACTTCAGTCTAATACCAACCCATACTAATCCCACTGCAGGGATACTGATCTACCTTCAATCTTTTTCAAGGCTTAACGTCCCTTCGGAAGCATAGAGAAGCTCGAGATAACTGAACCCATCCAAACACTGGTTAGGGACGTTGAAATTATATGTTAATATGTAAATATAATAATAAATAAATATATAGGGACAATTCATACAGATTGAGCTAGCCCCAAAGTAAGTTCGAAACTTGTGTTATGGGATACTAACTCAACGATATTATATTTTGTAACAAATACATATATAGATAAACATCCAAGACCCGAGGCCAATCAAAAAAAGTTCGTTTTTCATCATGACCCGACAGGGGATCGAACCCGGGACCTCCTGGGTGGCGGTCTGGCCTATATGTTGTGTATTAAATACATTACGTTTGAAAATAAAAACAAATCAGAGAGCTCCTTCATTTTTCTCATCCCTCATAATTTTGTCGACAAAAAAGAAATGTTAACGATTCCTTTGTAGTACTGTATTGAAGAATATGAAGGTTGGAAATTTACGTTGCTGAATTGCAAAGAGTCCATTATTTCATTATTTTTTATTATCTACTCGTACATTCTACAAGGTTCCTGAATAATACTGGGTATTTTCATTTTCAATTTGTTTCAGAAATGCAGGTAATTTATAGAGTAAAATTTTAAGGACAGTCTGTCTCTGAATATTCTGAATAAACGAAAGTTTGCTATATGTAAAGGGACTCACCTTTACTTTAGGTGTTTTAACTAATTCGATTAAAATATGCTAAAACATATTTGGAAAAGTACATAAGTACGTATTCGTAAAATAAATAAATATATAGGGACAAATCACACAGATTGAGCCCAAAGAGGTATATTTTATAATAACAAATACATATATAGATAAATATCCAAGACCCGAGGCAAATCAGAAAAAGTTCGTTTTTCATCATGACCCGACCGGGATTCGAACCCGGGACGTGTTGGCGTGTCTGGCGTGGTTTGTAACCATTACGACACGGAGGTCGTCGAAAATATAAAGGGACCTCAAAAGATTTTTAAAAAGGGACCTTAAAAGATAGGGTCGGCAACGCGCGAATTATGACCCCGGTGTTGCAAGCGTCCATAGGCTACGGTGACCGCTGACCATCAGGTGGGCCCTATGCTTGTTTGCTACCTTACTGGTATAAAAAAAGAACACCTCTATCATCACATACAATAATTAATAATTTGTGTAATAATCTACTTGGAAATACGGGTCGCTTAGCAAAACATTCCTTTTACCGAGAATTTATTTTATTATTTATAATTTTCATTCCTGGAAGAAGCATCATAACATCGCATTTCAATTGCCTATTGTGGCGGTGAAAAGGTTTCACGAGTCCAGTCAGCCAATGAGAGCCGTGTTAGCCGCCATAAATTATGATTCGAGTTGTCTATACATTGCGTGTAGGGATGTACACGAATTTTTATTTATTAACAGTATTCATATTGTACAGTCAGGAGCACGTCGAGCTTTACACTTGCTACAATTTTGGCTCTTATGTCAGATCTTAAGAATAGTACGAAGTCCGATATGTTAAGGTCGACCTGACCTTGACTGTACTATGTTGGTAATTATAAAATTTTATAACGATCTTTCATTATTAGCATAAAAATCTTTGTACTTAGTTCTTCTACCCTTTGCACCTCTTTCATTGTTGAATGTACATATAACGAAATACGACCAATCATTTCGGTTTTCTCCTTTTCCGTGTGGGCTAAATAGGTCATTCGGCTTGCGCAAAGGTGGTTCGACAAAAATTCC
This sequence comes from Endotricha flammealis, assembly GCA_905163395.2. Classification (NCBI taxonomy): domain Eukaryota; kingdom Metazoa; phylum Arthropoda; class Insecta; order Lepidoptera; family Pyralidae; genus Endotricha; species Endotricha flammealis. Next base: position 14,164,608 of record LR990864.1, on the reverse strand, counting down.
CCTCGACAGCCTTAGAGAGAGACCAAAAAGCGCGACTCCCAGAGGGGTAGCTGATTAGTTTCTCCCCAATTCCGCCGATGAATTAGAATTTTGCTCTGGCCAATGTCTTCTTTGTAGACCTCGACACAGCATTGTACTTTTTCCTCAGGTTGAGGGCATTGGGGCTGTTTTGAGTCCGAGCCACTGACCAGGTTCGAAAAGCGGAAGCCTCGCGCTTGAGACGAGTTGCATCGGCACTAGGCTTATCGTACCAGGGCTGACTCTTGCCGCCGAGACGGACCACAGAGGATGTTATGAAACATTGAATTCTCTGCAGCATGACGTCTGCTACAGCGTCAGCCAGCACAGATGTTGTTTGAGGAAAACAAAGCTGAATCCATGGGTACGAAGCGAAAAATTAGGTTAGGTCCTCTAAATTTTAGAGACACTGAAAATGAGCATTAGCGTCATTATATACCTATAAGAGATATGTCATCTGTAGAGAGAGATAGTCGATTTGACTATAAACATTTAAAAATTCCGTTAATAATAGCTACTTATTCTAATTCGATAATACTTGGAGGTTATTCTAATCTATGCCACTCGAAATTAACCCTTATGCTAATTGCATTAGCGTTGTTAACTTGTCACATTAAACCGATGTAGTTATTTTAATGTGAGTTACATAATACACCCGCTTGAGAGCAAACGTGGTTAAGAATCAACACACGAGTTTGGTGGTTACGTGTGGTCCAAGTTATAAGCGGTAGCGGGCACGTTAACATAATTATTATTTTTCTATAACGTGTCAACAGTACAGTTAATCAATGAAAAAGGTGACCAGGGTAGAAAACCAAGGACAAAGATTTTTATGCTAATAATGTGTGCATCGTTATGAAGCTTACAAAGTGCAAAATGAATGCTATTGATAAATAATTCGTATAAATCTCTTCACGCAATATTTAGAAAATTAGAATGAGCAGACCTCTTTCATTGGCTGACTGTACAAGTAGATTGAATTGTCGAATTAAGTTTTGCTTAGAACAACATAGTTATAGTTAAGATCAAGATAATTTTTAAACATTACTTTGTACGCCATAGATACAAATAGTACTACAAAATGTAGGTATAATTTCCTTGCACTTGTTTTTACTTAAATATGCTTTTAATTTTACTGGACTTACGGGTAATCCATTTCTATTAAAGAGAATATTAAAATAAACGGTTTGGCGTTTAGTATCATAAATAATTATTGTAGATATGGAAATATGTAATAAACTGCTGTTTGATAAGGCGTCTAGACAATGATAAGCAATTTGTCTATCTGTACACACGCGTAGATAAGTGAACATGACAATATAACTACTATTATATTTCAATATTATAACTGCGTCTGTATTTAGGGTCTTTCTAAAACTGCTGTATTTATCGGTGTAAAAAAGTAATATAGGAGTTAATCTAGGTTACAAACTATGATGGGGATTTCAACCAAATTCACGTAGTCTTTTTTGTGTCATTGAGTGACAAACATTTACATAACAAATATCTATACATTCAAAATTTCCATCAGTCTGTAACTCGAAGTCAGGTATGCGGAACATTCATTTAGGAAAAGTTAGTCTGTCATGCGATTCAGTAACTCGAAGCCAAGTAATTTATGGAAATTGCCTTGCTGCTGAGTATAATATTCATAATAGACCATATTTCGGCAGCCGACATAACTATGCAAGTCGTACGTGGGCGCCAAATTAGATACAACAATACTCTTTTATTGATAAGCCGAACACGGACATCTATTCCAAAAAGGGCATGTTGTACGTAACCGTTGTGTGACAACTGGCCAGTGTTCATTTTATGGGTATTATAAGTTTGCCTTCTGCATCTGTGTGTCCGCTGGCACATAGAAACAAATGTTTAGATTTTTCCAGAAGCTGGACCGAAACGGAAAGCATTAATCAAGAAGTGGCTTCCACTTGTAATAATTATACATCAAGCTGAAAACAATTAACAAGTTTCTTGAGTTAAATTGAAACATTAATTATTCTAAGGAAATGTTGGGCAACTTGAAAGAAAAATAGGTCCTGTCTCAAAGTGTTCCTATGCGAAGATATACGAACTTACCAATAAGTTTTAATTGACAAAGAAAAGTTTTTCAGTAAAACACAGTTACCACATCAAATCATATATCGTGTATTTAACCTAACAACCTCTGTGGGGGTTTTCTTCTGACATTATGTTTATTATTATTATTATTTTTTTTTTTGGTATTTTTTGTATAGAGTTGTTATTATTGGAATTTATAATTAAAAAGTCATATGTTCGTAATATTTTTTAGTTTAGATTGGTTCTTGAGGAAGATAGGCTATTCAAAGTCACATTGGCGACACAATATTCATTTTAATGTTAAATAAAATGATATTCCAGCGAACGATTCCCAATGCGCATGGGCATAGCCAGTGAGAAAAATTTTAAACACCAAAAATACTCCTCTTTACCTATAAACTGTAGGTAAATTAATACATTTTTTTAAATCCTTATTAATTTACAAAATCGCTTAAGCTTATATTTTGCACCAATCTATACCATAGGAATTGAGTTGGCAACAGGCGTGAATTATTTTTATTAGGAACGGCGCCTAACTACCTGTCTACAAGGTCCCAGCACAATACTTATACTATATTTATATTGTCGTATCAGTCGTTTGTCATATTTCGGGTTACCGGTGAGAGAATTCTACGAAAAACTTATAGATATGGTTAATGTAACATGAATATAACTTTATGATAATAATATTATTTTTACATCACTAAATGTCTCTTTTATACGATACGTACGACGACCTCCGTGGCGGGGTTCGAATCCCGGTCGGGTCATGATGAAAAACGAACTTTTTCTGATTGGCCTGGGTCTTGGATGTTTATCATGTATGTTAAAAATATAGTATCGTTGAGTTAGTATCCCATAACACAAGTTTCGAACTTACTTTGGGGCTAGCGCAAATTGTGTGATTTATCCCTAAATAATTTTTTATTAAATATAGTCGTGTCGTATCAGTCGTAGCCTCCTTACCGATGTCAGAATTCTACGAAAAACTTATCACATAGATATCATAAGTATGGTTAAAGTAACTTTCTGAAACGCATTTTTAAAGTTAACGACCCATTAAATTATAGCTGTCACCGTAAAACTAAAGAATAGAGAGCTTGATACTTATATTAAAATGCGTTTCAGAAAATTATATTATTACATTTAACTTGTTTGGTTTTTTTTGGCTTAAAAATTGTTCTACCACAAACAAGTGGGCCACCTAATGGATAGTGGTTACCGCCGCCGCCTATGACCATCAGTAATACCAGATGCGCTACCAGGCTAAATAAAATTGCTCCTGAACCTCTAGGAAAGAAAACATCAGTAGTCTCATCATGGGACTACAATAGTACAGTCCACAAAGGAATGGGTTGACCTGTTGGTTGGTGGGATTTACTTGAAAATTTATTTATCAATAGTATTCATATTGTACTATGTAATTACAAATTTTCTAGTAAATCCCTTCACGCAATATTTAGAAATCTTTAATCATATATACAGGGGGGGTCAACCTATTCCTTTGTTGACTGTACTACTGGAAATACACGGGGTATGACGTTAAAAAGCACATCAGATGAGTTTAACACCAGTTGCCAAAATAGTATTGTCCCCAAAACGCTCGACCGGGGGCCCATTACGCCAAATTAGGCGTATCAAGGGTCAGGCCATAAATTCATTGATTACGAGCTGTCAAGCTTGATGCGTTGGCGTTAAAAAAATGTGGGTGACGAGAATAAGAAACGATAATGACAAGGTTACACATCGTCGCTTTACGACAATACCGCGTAAGTAATTTTTGCCAAATTTTAAAGATGAACAAAATAACAGTATATTATCGTCTCTCCTGAATACTTGATAAATTTTACTTGCGCGGTACTGTTGTTAAGCGATTTTAATTTGGGGGAAAATTGACATACTATTTTATATTCGAATGGATCTCGGTAACCTTTTCAAGCTTAAAGCGCTGCCACATACTAGGTGACATGTGGCCACGTTTACAAGTTGTCGAAAAAAATTTATAGAGTTCTTACAAAGTATTGGCGTGAAGCAGAAATGCGTTTCGATCAGTGAGTGAGATGATAAGGAGGTCGAAATCCTTCCCTATATATTTACTCCCTTGTAGCGGCATCTTATGCGCCGGTAACCACTTCCCATCAGGTATTCCGCTCGCTTGTTTGCATGCTGTATGACATAAAAAGAAAGTAAAAGAACCCCCAAGAACTAGTAATCAAATATCAAGAAGAATCGGTAGACAAATAAGATAAAAATAAAGTACATTTTATCTCATAAATCAAATTACCTTCGAACTTCGTATCATAGCAACGGAAGCTCGTAGAAAAAATACATCAATATCTAAATTGGATATAGATATTCAAAAAGGTGGAAACATTCAAAGAAATTGAGTTTAGTGTATGAAGTACTCCCATGGGGGAGACCTGGTGACCCGTAATACAGGTTCTTCGGAAACCTAGCATGGGCACCAGTTCTCCACAATTACTTTTAATGTACATACTTGTAAACCATTTACAAACATATTTGTAATGCCTTGTTTTTGTGGAGAAAATAAACTTTATTATTATTATTTCTTGAAGCTTATGTATTCCTTCCTCTTGGGAAAAACATACTATTGGTAGTGTGTGTTAGGAAGGAAGGAATACATAAGCTTCAAGAAAAACACACTACCAACGGCAGCGGGTCGGTAGCGTGGAGGGCCACGGATAATGCCATCTTACTGGCTGAACATCTTGCCAGCCAGTAGGGTGTCAGAGTTTGAGTCACTGACACGAAAAGAAAAAGAAGCGGGAGACGTTTAAGTCAGGAAATTGCAGTACTGCATGTCCCGCCACTCTCCTCTCTAGCCAATGAAGGGTACCGACTGAAAAACCTGTCTGTCTGCCACATTCTCCGCCTTCACAGTGGCGGGGTCGCGGGGACTGGTGACCCCCACCGGCGGGTGTCAGTAGTGTGATGACGTTCTCACAAATATATGAAATACAGATGTTCCCGCGCCGCAATCGAATCGACCCGCTACCGCTAGCAGTGTGTTTTGTATTAAACACCACAAGATATTAAACAAAATAAATACATAGCCAACTAACCACAAATATGAGACACCAATATTATTTGAGAACGCAACACAAATAAATGTGAGAGGCGTAAATTCCTTATAATCGTTTAAGAATAGGAAAAGGATATTTATTTGAAGTGCTAGAGCCTAGCTTCTACTGTGAACTGATATGGCTCGACCCCACAGGCACACAGAATATCGACGTGAAATAGAGATGATATGCCACTGTTTTTTTATACCATAAAGGTGGCCGTCACCGTAGCCTATAGACGCTTGCAATACCACTCACGCGTTGCCAAAACCCCCCCAAGAGGAGCTCTGGAGACCTTACTCACCGTAGGAACACAACATGGCCGAGACCAATACTATTTGGCTACGACCTTCTGTATGGTGGAGGTCCATCCCCAGACGGACTGCTCCGATATGAGCGGATTATCCGCTGTGATGAGTGAGGAAGCCTGAAGCCTAATACCCGTCCTTCTTCCTACTTCCTGTTTTCTTAGCAACCCTGCCTGCCTCTCCTAAATTGTAATGAAGGAGTCAATGCTTTTGCATTCTATTATCCATTTAGAGGAAGGCATTAGAAATAGGAGAAAAGAAGAAGTTGTAATAAACATGGCGTTAGGATTTTTTTAGTCTGTAAACTATTCAAAAAATGAAGATTGAGACAATCACTCTGAAGACAAGACTGAAAATAGATTTTATTTTTTATTTGTTTAGCGTACAGAAATATCTACATGGCGGGTCGATGCACTGTTTATCGCTTCAGCAGACATAGCTGTTACTATGATAGGCTTTTTATTATGTATAACGAATTGGCACTTGGTGGCGCTATAGTCGCTTTTTTATTTAGCAATAAAAATATGTATCTGTCTCATCTGTTTAAGCAATTTGATAACTTGTGTAAAGCAATAGTGTCTAGAAGTGAGACTCATATCATAGTCATATCCTAATATTGTAATCCTTTTTATATTTAAAAATTAAAAGTAAAAAAAATATATTTAAAAACAAGCTTTTATTTAATTGCGCTAAAAAGAATAAAATAAACTTTTCTTTTAAATTTTTAACTATCAACTTATAACGTCATTACACAATTTATATGACATAAAAGCTTGTACGCGCTCATACTAGTCATACTAATATTATAAATGAGAAAGTGAGTTTGTTTGTTATTCCTTCACGGCTTGACTAATCAGTTGATCATTATGAAAATTTGTATATGTCAGGGGTACAGAGCCCAACATAGGCTACCTTTTTACCCGTGAAAGTATGTCAATCCAAAGGGAAAATATTTTTTCTACTATATGCTGTATGGGATGCTATCGGCCAACAGATCAACCCATAATAATAATAATAATAATAGTCGTTTATTTCAGGTATAACCCATAAAAAAAATACAATAGAATAATACAATAGATCCAATAGAATTAACTAACATTAAAGTTAAAATGATAGAAATAAAATAATAAATAAAATGTAAAAATTAAATTAAATTAAATACCATACAGTGTAGATTACAAATATTATATTACACCACACAGGGTTACTTCCTGTTGCTGTCACGCTGCACGGAAAGCCAGTACCTAATAATGGGACCATCCAGATACTGGGCCAGTGTAGAGAGGATCACGTTTTTGGAGTTGCGGACACGGGTCCAGAACCCTGCAACGCGAGACCTGATAATAGCGAAATAGTCAGGTACTCCGGCCTGCGCAAACATGTCAGATGCGCTGCAGTATCTCGGGTGTCTCATCAGGATACGGTATGCATTATTATACTGGACCCTAATGCTACTCCGAGTACGCCTCAAGCAGTTGACCCAAAGCTGAGCCGTGTAGAAACATTCGCAATATGCTCTAAACAGAGTTTGCTTCACACCGTCCGTGCAACGCGCGAATCTACGTGCTAACATGTTACAGCGCACGGCCAGAGCCCTGCGCTCCCGTTCCATGTCGACATCATCCCGGAGATCCTCAGTCAAAAAGTGGCCCAAGTATTTGAATGATCCCACATACTCCACTAAAGCGCCATTCAAAGACACTGGCAACAGCCTCTCCGGACCCTTTCCTGCGCGGAACACCATCAGTTTGGTCTTTTGGACGTTATACTTAAGCCCGTGCTTACTAGCATATGTTTCGCAGATGGCTAGCAACTTACGCAGACCACTGATCGACGGGCTAAGAAGCACCATATCGTCAGCGTAACTGAAATTGTTTAAACAAACAGAACCAATATGACATCCGATTTTGGTGCTTCTCAACTCCTCGATCAGATCGTTGACATATAAACTGAAAAGGTCCGGAGAGGTGAGCCCTCCTTGACGTACACCGCATTCTAGCCTATAATCGTTAGAGGCGGTGTCGCCCCATTTTACAAAATTCGTTTGGTTCTCGTACCAGTATCTCAACAGACCCACAACCTTCGATGAAACGCTAGATTGAGTCAGTTTCTGCCACAGTAAATTATAATTTACCAGGTCAAAAGCCCTACTCAGGTCTAGGAAACAAGCATAAACTGATGTGTCTCTTTTAACATAATAGTTCAGCGTGGTTTTAAGACTGAATATTGCGGAGTCTGTTGAGAGGCCGGGACGAAACCCAAACTGCGCATCATCCAACTTAATATTTTTCCTTACTTTAGGAGCAATCAACCTTTCCAATATCTTACCTAATATCGTGCCTAATGAAATCGGTCTGTAGTTTTTGAGACTGGAAAGATCTGCCGTTTTATTTTTGGGAACAGGGACAACCACCGTTTTCATTAGCCGATCAGGCAAGTGCCCAGAATTTATACACAAAGTATAAAACTTTGCCAAGAGTTTAAAAGCTTGGTCACCAGCGTAAGCTATGTGCTCCACACTCAAACCATCAAAACCCGGCGCTTTACCAAGTTTCATTTCTCTAACGGCTTTCACAACGTCATCTGATGTTATATCAGTCACAGCATCCTCAATAATGTGTGGCGGCGTCGGAGACACACTACTCCCGCCAAGCGTGGGCACTGGATCGACTTTGAAGTGGTGTGAAAATAAGTTGGCTATCCTCTTAAATTCATGTTCACCTTCAATACCAGCAGGCAAATTACAGGTATAATTCAGCCGCTTAGTATCGTTCCAAAATTTAACAAAGTTTTTGTCCGCTTGATGTGAAGCCAACACATCCATTCGTATTTGCTCTTGATTATTTTGACACCACTTCAATTTATTCTTAAAAAGTTTTCGACTGCTTACCATATTCTCATAGATTAAACCCGACTGCGGTTTACCTACAGATAGCCAATAATTAAAATGATACCTTGCTACTCGGTGGCTGTCGCTGACGTGAAGGTTCCATCCCACTACTTGTTTGCCTCTCCGCACAACGTGACACGCACTATTTCTCGCAGCATTTTGTAATATCACGACTAAACTATTATAAAAATCATCAATTAAATATGTATGGTTTTTACAAAAACGTAACGTATCACAGTACCGACAATGACTAGAAATTTCAATATTTATTAATTTATCACAGCACAATTTTCTATATATATCTATCTGGTCTATATTCCTTTTACCCCAACAGACCCCACGCAATGTCTTATCATCATTTCGCATTTCTTTTTTCTTAACTATCGAGTTCATCTCGCATTTTATTAAAAGGGGGTAATGATCCGACCAGTATACGCCAAGCTCCACCCGTGCAGTTCTAATTGTAGTACGCGCCGCAGCAGAGACGAGGCAGTGATCCAACCAGCGTCTGCTCCCGTGTCCCTCATTAATATGGGTATATGTGTCCTCGCCGAGTATCTCCCTATCAGCCCATATAATAGAATGATCAGTGCAAAACGACAACAATTCATCACCAAATCTCGTTCCAGGGTGGGCATTATAGTCGCCAAGGACATATACCGCCTCGGAATCCGTATCCTCTATAATAGCCTCAATCCCTCCTAGGCAGTCTATAAAGTCAATCATGTCATCTTCTTTGCCCTCATCATAAGGTAAATAAACGCAGATTATTAATAAGGTTCTGCCATCCATATCGATTTTCACGGCAGCCAGTCTATCATTATCACAGTCTATAACCGACACCACAGGAAAGATAGACTTGCGCCACAATATTGCTAAACCACCATACGGTCGTCCTTTCAAAATACCAACAGAAGTATCCACTGATGACTTCGCAAAACATCCAAACTCCTGATTGATGCCATTGACATAGCCTAGGTCATGCGGGAGAAGCCACGTCTCCTGTAAAGTCAGGATATCTACATAGTTGCACAGAGACCTTATTTGATCTATCGATCTTTTTACAGATCTGCAGTTAAAAGTTGCCATTGTAATATCTATCTTAGAACCTTTATCCATAGTGGTTGTTTTTAAAAGCGTTGCGTACAAAGCGTTCTCGATAACGTCTATAAACCAAACCCGCCGGCCAAAAAGCCGCATCCAAAAAGATATGCAGGTTACTGCAGGCTACTTTAATTTTAAACGAATTAAAAGATGTTTCGCGATTTTGTTTGAGCATTTCAATACTAAGACATTTTTGTCCTTTGTCATTAATATGTTCCTGTATGGTTGATTCAGTTATATTTTTCGCTACACGCGATATGTAGATATAACACTGTGATTCAACAACCTGTATTTTACCATTGTTTTCCGAAGTGCCGCGCATATTAGATACCTTCTTCGGTTTGCGCTTTTAGCGCCACAAGTCGCGCTATGGGTTGTTTTGTTGTCAAACGAGATCTATGTCATAAAATTAACGCGAGCGAAGCCGCGAGGAAAAGCTAGTAATAGATAAAATACATTTTAATTCATAACCGGTTTATAAAGAGCCATGTACCAATGTAAAATGTACCAAGGGTAGGGTCACATTATATTGGTTGTTTAAAGAAGAAGAAGTAACTACAAATTTACGATTTTCAGATTTATTCCTGTACTTGTACTACATCATCTTGCTTCTTGCCAAATTTCATGATTCTAGGACAACCGGAAGTATCCTATAGGTTTTTGGTCGGAACTGTTTTGTACGAAAAACGGAACACAAACGGCTGTATCGTAATTTTGTTATCATTATATTGTATTGTCATCTGATCTACAGTTTTAAGCAAAATTTCAGCTCAATCGGTCTTCGGGAAGTGGTTCAAATTTACGTTCCAAGATTCCACCCTTACATACATACATACATTCATACATACATACATACATACATACATACAGGTCAAGTTAAATAAAAGCTTTTAAAATACCTAAGTTTAAGTTTATACAATAAGTTACATGAATAAAGATTTTATTTATTTATAGTCATAGATATCGCAAACAGAAAATGCCATCACCGATGGGTTTCCGGGGCTTGTCTGTCAGTTATGAGATAACCAGCCCAATATAAATGACTCTCCCCAATGAGATTTTATATTACAAGTAAGTAACATATCACTGACTCTACCGCTCAAAGGGCGCATTTAGACGACACGAAGATCCGTTGCACGGCCGCCGCCGTACGAAGATTTTCACGGCATCAAAACGTGCCATAAGCGATTTTCGAGTTACGCCCGGTTTTGAATAATTATTGTGTAAATAATTTTATTCTATTGTGATATGAAGCGAAAAGCAGCGGTATAAACCATAAATAAATACATCTTTGACATTTTGCAACAATAATTTATTCGACAGTTTAACATACTTTCTTACTGTAATATTTATCAATATTGATGGCATAGGTTAAAGTTATACGCGTCGGAACAAATCGGAAGTGACAGCTCATTGGTTGGAACTAATTAATGTGAAACACAAGAGATTACATAATTTTTCTTATCTAACGAAAGTTTATATTTGTTTATACAGGGTGTCCCGTAAATAATGGTCCAAGCTTAAGGGGCAGATAGCCTACATAAGTACCTAAAACTAATTTAAATAAAATAAAAAAATCGTATGATGTATGATTTTGACCATTTTCACTACAAAAAAAAATCGAAATAAAAAAAAATTGTTGGCAACCCTAGATTTTTAATTTTTTTATTCAAATTAGTTTGAGGTACTAATGTAGGCTATCTGCCCCATAAGCTTGGACCATTATTTACGGGACACCCTGACTGACTTTTCACTGACTTTTTTACATATAAACCTTCGTCTTGTCACTGTATCTAATGCTGAAAACTCTATAAAAAATAGTTTAAATTATCTAAGCGAACAGACATCGGAAGCGACTTTATTAACAGTTTTTTTTACTATTCATTTATGTTCTACTGCTGGGCAAAGGCATCTCCTATGTAAAAATAATACAGTTAATTTAAATAAAAAGTAAATATATACAAAATATTACAATAATAAAATGGTATAAAAATCTGTCGGCCAGAACGGGACAGAGATTTCAGATAACATTTTTAGAAGCAGAAAGTAGACGTAAACTGTGGTTGCCTTAAGTAGATGCAAAGGTCGAGTCAATAATAACTGTCTCTATAATACAGGTTTATTGATTTAGCAACGATTTCTTTTTCAAACTATTTTAAATGCGGAGAGTTGGTCTGAACGCACTAATATTTGGAGTTACGAATTTCCGGATACTAGCAGCCAGTTTCTTGAGTTTTAATTACACATAAAGTCTCAAGTTATTTATTTTTTTCTTCTTTTGTTTGACATTGACAGTCATAATAAATATTAAAATCAAAATCAAAATATTTTTATTCAAATAGGCATATTACAAGCATGTATCAAATATGTATGTTTACTTGGTTTGGTTAATAGTCTGGACCAGCGAATTTTTTTTTATTCTCTTCACTTGAAATCTATATGTAGGTGCATTCCAAATAAGAATAAATTAGGATTTTGGCGCCAACTCGATAGCGTCAACTTGAGCTCAAGATTCGAAAATTTATTTCCGTGTGTCAAAAAATCGCTTAGTGACATTTCGCGGTGCAGGCTAGACCGCAAAGGTGTAGTAAGGAAGACCCCCTAGTTAAGCGGCAAACGTCTCTTTATCAAATCTATCGCAAAATTTTTGAATGACGTGGTTTATCTAAATTCTATAGAAATTTTCAATAAAAATGCCGCTTGGTTGGGTGGCTGACGGTAGTATAAACTAATCTGATACTAATAATTAATTTGTGGTCTAATGTGCGAAGCTGCGAAGTACCTATCTCATATGTTGCACAAGAGTATACTGGGCTCAAAGTCACCAAACAAGTTTTGTTACTATCAAAGATTCAACTCGTGTCTACACGCTGGCTGTGAAATACGCAAACTATAGTGTGGTAAACACAGTTACTTCTTTCAGGCAAACTAATGACCGTTGTCACCAAGCAGCGCCTGCGTAGGTATTCCCTAACTTTTACAAATTATAGTCTTAGCATTGTTACTCTTACAAATTCGTAAGAGTAACGGAAACTACCAGGGGCCCGATTCTACTAACACAAATGCACTAATGGATTCTCAATGGTGTCTCAATCGTGTCTCAAAAGAATGCCGATCGATAGTGTATCAGTGGAATAGTTTTTGACATTTGTGATGGACTTAGACAATAACATAGTTTAACTTATTGTTTATGTCCTTGACAAATGTCAAAAACTATTTCACTGATACACTATCAGCTTTCTTTTGAGACACGATTGAGACACCATTGAGAGTCCATTGGTGCATTTGTGTTAGTAGAATCGGGCCCCAGTTATTTTCAGAATTACCCCAAAAAATATCCCTAATTCATGCCAAAACTATACAAAGAGCATTCCTAATGTATCCATAAGTCATCCTAGCACCATGCTTAACAATGGACACAAGAACTAATGATTTGTCTTAATAACTATGGTTTATGGGGACTTAGTATTCAGGACTTAAAAATCCTCGTGGCTCTACCATTGAAAATTTGAAACAAACCTGCCCCTAACGCGACTCTTTGACCCAAAACCGTCGAAACGCGAGACTGGATAGGTTATTTTACACTTAGTATATTTCTGGCTATGTATGATGTAACCTTTACCAGGTCGTCGACCATTCGTATTAGCACAAGTGTGGCTCTTTACCGCGCCATTTTAATATGTACATATTGTAAATTTACCATATTTTCACTGACGACTTATTGTTACTATGAGTATAGAATCTGTCACACAAAATGTAAATGATAACTAAATAAAGAAAAGATAAATTTTTCTAACAATTTTTCCAAGAAAGATCCGCGGATTTTCATATTTACTTATCTTTTTTTTTTTGTGAAGAGATAAAATATCTGATGGATAAAAAAGGCCGTTGCCGGTTTTCTTTCGTCATTTCTTTTACTAATAGTCATTTTGCTTTATTTCCGAAATGGTGGTAGTTTATATTAACTTAATAATATTAAGTATTTTATATAAGTATAACTACTTATTTCATTTTAAAGATGTATATGACAAGAGAAAGTGCCCGTGGAGGCCTAGTCACTAAATAAAATACTTATTTATTTTGATCCTTGGAAAAAGCCCACGCGAGCGATGCGCAAGAGCAAAAGTTAGTGTAAAATAAACTTACTTGATTAGTTGTGAGATCCCATTGGTCTGCCAAGAAGGAGTGTCTGCTGTACATGAATACTGGTACTTGGTGATCCTTCACCGGCGCCGGGTCGGTGTTCACCCTCACCACTGTTAAGTGGGTTGTCGTAGTACCAACTGCAACCAAGAGTATTAATTAAAAAAATGTATCTAAGCTGCTAGCTATTAGGACTTTTAAATTCAAAGCGTGATATAGTTCTGCATTTTTAGTATGTTGTCTTTGTCTATACTAAATACAAAAATGCATACACGAGTCATGATAGGGTAGTGTGAATTCAAATCTGCAACTTCAAAAAACCTGTGGAAACCAGGAAGGAAACTGAGAAAATCGAGAAAAACATCGAAATAGGAGAATGCTCTCGAGAGCCAGAACTATTGCATTTTTTTTATGCCACAAAGGCAAACAAGCATACGGCCCGCCTGATGGTAAGCATCACCGCAGTCTATAGACGCTTATATACCGGGGGTATCACTCACGCGTTACAAACCCTCCCAAACCCCCTCATGTGGAGCTCTGGAGACCTTACTCACCGTAGGAACACAGCATGGCCGAGAACTATTTGGCTACGATCTTTTGTAAGGTGGAGATCCTTCCCCAGACGGGCTGCTGCGATTTGAGCGGATTATCCGCTGTGCCCTACCTTTCTTCCACTCTATTTTCAACGGCCTAATATGCCGTTGGAAATAGACGTGGATTTTGGATATGCTATTTGGGATTTGGGGATTAGCTACTTATTGGTTAGCGGCCACCGGTTCAAATATTGTTGTCGTGGCCAAGTACTAAAGACGAATTTTTGAATTAATATACGTCAATGATGACGACCATGTCAAGTTGACTAAATTCGAATTTTCGAATTTTTTGTATGTCGGAGGAGAAGACGTTGTCAAACCATTTTTAAAGGAAAAAAAGATAGCCTGATTCTTAATGACTAATCAGAGTTGCACAATAATAATAAAGGTTTTTGTGCAACTCTGAGAAAGGCAGACGCGGAATAATACTTAATATTTTATTAAAGCATGTAGGTACAGAAGATAATAGTGTCGATAAATAATTATCTAGAAATTGATAATGTGAACCAGACTAATGAGCTAAAACAGATTACAATTTCCATGTGGCAAACATGTAATTAAGTGTTATCGAAACATGTTGGTTTGAGATTGAGCTGTAGTCGATTTTAGCTGAATTATTATTACTGATAATGGGTTTATAGTATACCATGATGAAATAAATATACCTGACTTAATTATTCAAATATTAAGTAATTTCCTGTGCGGCTTGTAATTATTACTTTAACTACTGAATATAATTTGTAAAATTGTTTTTGCTGATTGACAATTGGCGCACAGAATAAAAATCTTAAATTGGGTGTACCTTCTACTTATAGTCACATCATACATGTGAACCGGCATAACGTGTTGCTCAATCCATCAATCTCACATGTTATACGAATCAATACCACTGATCTCGATCGTGGATCTCGATCTATATTGACCACCTCCGTGGCGTAATAGTTACTACGCCAGATCGCCGCCACCCAGGAGGGTTCAATTCCTGGCCGGGTCATGACGAAAAACGAACTTTTTCTGATTGGCCTCGGGTCTTGGATGTTTATCTATATATGTATTTGTTATAAAATATAGTATTGTTGAGTTAGTATTCCATAACACAAGTTTCGAACTTACTTTGGGGCTACCTCAATCTGTGTGATTTGTCCCTATAATATTTATTTATATTAACCGTGCCATGGCTGCTTATAAACTCTTCTACACTAATATTATGAAGAGGAATGATTTGATTGTTTGTTTGTTTGCATTGAATACGCTCCGAAACTACTGGACCGATTTCAAAAATTCTTTCACCGTTGGGGAGCTAGACTATCCCCGAATGACATTATATTTTAAAAAAAATGAGAACCTAACTAAAACCCGTGTGAAGCCGGGGCGGGCCGTTAGTGTTTCATAATCAACTCAACCACAAGAAGTCCAATGTCCACTGCTGGCAAATAAAGACTTGATCAGATACTACGGGCACCATAAAGCATAAAGTGCTCTCCTAAGTAAGATTAATCAATAAAAATAAATATTTACTAATAAAATTTTAATAGGTTTTATAGTAATTTAAAACTTATGTGTTAATACATGTATTATGCGATAGCGGATACACGAGTTATTTAAGACGCTATTTGTATGTAAATTTGATACAAGGCTACCCATAAAACGTGGACTGAATGATGTGTCAGATAAATGTTTAAAAAAATAACACTTCTATCCTTATGATAACCTTTTGATTAATTCGATTTTTTTACCCACCTACGCAAAAATTAGGGGTGTTACATATTATTATGTATATGTCACAGGGAATCAAAGAATCAAATGAAAACTCGACGACGACAGATTTAGTTTAGTGAAAAGATATATCACCAAACATTTCTAGTACAAATACGTACCTAATAAACAGGAACATTCGACTTCTGTCGGGATTTCGTGGTATCCTAGTGATTTCTCGAATTTCCTGATACATTATGCTTATGTGTAAGATGAGTTTGTGTATTTCTAATTCTGTTTGTGGAATCGTAGCATAGGAGGGCTACTACGAAACGTAAATCCGATATTTCGGCCGAAGTATCGGAAGAATTTTAACCGTGAAATACAAGGTATTTCATGGTTATTTTAGTAATACCTTGAATTCTATCCATGAAATACCTTGTACTTTATGGTTATTTTAGTAGTTCATTGTATTATAATCATGAAATAACTTGTATTTCACGGTTAAAATTCTTCCGATACTTCGGCCGAAGTATCGGATTTACGCTTCGTAGTAGCCCTCCATAGCATCCAAACGGATTGTCCGATTTTAACGAGTTTTTGTTTGTTTGAATGTTGAAGAATGTTTTTGATTAGCTACGATTAAAACAAAATTTCATTAGAGGTTTTAAGACGGGTTTTTTAAATTATTATTTTATTTATGTTAGAAAACAAAATTACAAAATATAATTGGGCGAACAATATTATTCTAAAATAAATAGATATTACCCTGTTGCTATGTTTAATTGTAGTAAATTCCAGTATATTCTGACATTGAATCAAGCTATAATATACTGTATCACATTGAGAAAAGATATGAAACGATTTCAAATATTGGACATGTTGAATTAGCATCACCATTCATTCGTGAAGATAAAAATTGTCTCCCATGGGCCATGACTTACATTATGTTGATTAAGTAAGTCGTTAAATCTAGTAGTTGATGTCTAGTCTAGAAATCTTCTAGCTCGATTTCTACCGCGAAATAAAAATGAGCGGGGTATGTAAAAAGACTGAAAAGTATTTATTTACTAAGATTAGGGAAAAGGATCAATAAAGAGAAAATTAGAAAAGTTGGTGGAAGGCATTTTGCTACAAAAATATTGTTACAAGAAGGTTTGTGAAAGCTCTGGTCAGGGACGTGTGGAGGGAGAAAGCTGAGGCTTTTGTCCAGCGGAGGGACATGCATGTTTCAAAAAATTGTAACAATAATATATGTTGTATTTTAAACCCTGTTTTTCTTAACTTGACCAAGGTAGTAAACAAACTTAGCACGTCTTTTTAACGAAAATAGGCAATTAAAATTATCATTCACACCCAAATAATAATAATATAGTTAGAAATGGCATTTAACACAACACTCTTATTATTCTGGCGATTTATCGATTTTACACGTGGATAATTGAATAAAAAGACACGCTAAGATTGTTTACTACATTAGTCAAGTTAAGAAAAACGGTTATAGTATAGGTTCCCCTGTATATGGGAATCAGGCTCTTCATTGGACTCGTTAGATTAGGTACATCTAACGAGTCCAATGAAGAGCCTGACTCTAACAGCCAATTTCTGAAACGCATTTTAATTTAAATTCCACATTAAGTCTCTCTCTTTTTTTCTTCTTTAGTTTGACAGTGACAGTCTATCTTTATCTATAAACAAACGTCACAAAAGTCTCACTAGTTCCTTTAGAATCTATACTAATATTTTATAGAGAAAAGATTTGATTGATTGTTTGAATTGAATAGGCTCCGAAACTACTGGACCGATTTCAAAAATTCTTCCACCAGTAGAAAGCTACATTATCAGGGAGTGACATAGGCTATAGGTTTTCCCGAAATTCAATGTGGTTCCCACGGGAACGGGTCCGGTATTTCACGCGGACGAAGTCGCGGGCATAAAGCTAGTATTACAAATTTATTTACTAGCGCCACGCCCCCAGCTTCACACAGGTTTTACTAAGGACTCCATTGTTTTCTAAAAATGTAATATAGCCTCTCATTCGTTACAAATAAAAATACGAATCTTTTCTTTATATAAATTACTACCTATTAGATGTTACATCATAAATTTACAGACAATTTTATCGCAATTTAAACGGTACCTGCAGTTAGACTAAGACTATCTGTTGAATATTGAAATCGATCCAGTACTTTCGGAGCCTATTCAATTCAAACAAACGATCAAATCTTTTTTCTTTATAATATTAGTATAGAAGTATAGATAAAACTAAAGACAGTGTAGACAGATACACAGTTCTGGGACAATGCCAGTAATTCCAAGATATTAATATAATGCAAATAATGCAGAACATAATACTCGTACTGTGATCAATATCCCAAGCACCGTGGCTAATCAAAAAAGATATTCATCAAAATATTATTTCGATGTTCATTAACTATAAATGAATATTCAAAAAACCGGGCAAGTACGTGTCGGGCCACGCACAATGTATCCGTACTGGCTACTCATTTCTTACGTGCAGATGAGTACAATGCCACATTCTATGACATTTGTAAGTGTTCGTCAAAGAAATTTGACTTCATAAGATCGTCGGCTATTACTCGGTAACTAGTAGTGCCTACTCAACCGTTATAGTTTTCCTTGTAGGTTCACTATATGGACTACTAGCATGATTTTTTTCAAATTTCTAAACACAAGACTTTCGGAGATAGCGGTGGGGGGACCACAGTGCAAAACGAAAATTGACACATTAAATGTAAATAATTCGCAAACGGACCCTTGTATCGGAAAATGGTCTTCCCACACCCTCAATGTTTTTAAGAAACCTATCTAACGATAATCACAACATGGGCTCGATGCGGAAAAAAAATCATTACATCATCAAAAATAAAAAAATCAGTAGGTGAACTTATAAAGACAATTTGTCCATTCCAGAAAGAAATACCACCATAATCACGATCTTCAGTTATGTTATGAAGGACCGACTAGAAAGAGAGAGAGAGAGAAATATCCTGGATTAACACATAGGATAGATTTTTTTTATCCCGAAAATTACACCGGGATCAGTAACAACGTGATTGGGCGGGTAAAAACGAGGGCGATTGCCATTATAAATATTACAATCAAATACACTTCCAAGATGGCTTTAATTTAAAAAAAACAATGCGTTACGAAATGTTTCTGATAACATTGTGGCATGTTTCTAATGCCTGTCATGTATTTCAAATCACTGTAACGTGTGTAGGAGTATGCGTGTATAAAGCCCCCTACGCACAATCCATCTTGACTATTCTTGACATACCTAACAACAGTGCACGATCGTCTTGTCCGGTGCTGTACGCACGGTGACCTCCGTGGCGTAAAGCCCACCATTCACTACACGAACCCGGACCCGACTCGCAACCAGGACCCGACCGCGGACCAATCCGGCGTTGCCCATACACTGCACGAACCCTCCACGAACCCTCCACTCGAAGTATGGCATGTGGGGTTGGACAGGCGCTCGCGGCTCGCAACGAGCCCGTCGCCAACCCATTTGACAGTCTGGCGTACCGGTTTGTCGCTTCCATACACAGGCGGATTAGACCGATGGCCGACCAATCCGCCGGACAAATCTGCGTGTGAATGGTGGGCTTAATGGTTACCACGCCAGACCGCCACCCAGGAGGTCCCGGGTTCGATCCCCGGTCGGGTCATGATGAAAAACGAACTTTTCTGATTGGCCTCGGGTCTTGGATGTTTATCTATAAGTATATGTATTTGTTATAAAATATAATATCGTTGAGTTAGTATCCCATAACACAAGTTTCGAACTTACTTTGGGGCTAGCTCAATCTGTATGAATTGTCCCTATATATTTATTTATTTTATTTATTTATTTTACATTCGTATGTACAAAAAGTTGGTCGTGCAAGCCCATCCTTTTATATCAAACATACCGCAGGCAAACGAAGCAAGCAGACCTGACGGAAAAGTGATTACCGCCACCTATAAACATCAGTAATAACAAAGGTGCTACCAATAGTATCAATAGTACCTGCTTACAAGGAAGGGAATAGAGAGAAGGCAAAGGAGAACAGACAGCAGTTGGGATCTCTCACTCACTGTACCGAAGGCATTAATGTTTCACACCGATATTATGCCATCCATTAGCCATCCATTAGCCATCCATTACACAAATGCTATTCACTCCACAAAGTAATCACAGTACGGTAATGTTAGTATTAATAATATTTATTTATTAACGTAAAAGCCGTATCGTACTATCGTTTTGCGTCGTATCCTGTATATAGACGTACCCCGCGGTCGAATAGTGCGAAAAGGGCTTTAGTTTGGTTGGCAATAACTGATATCAGGTCAGTCAACTCAGTTTTAATTTGTGTGAACATTATCACGCTTATATAGGTACACATTATACACACTAGTAATTTAAAATAGTTACAATACACATGATAGAGCGGTTATTGCTTTTTTGTGATGAAAATGGTCGACAAACGAGCATGCAGGTCACTGCCGCCCCCATGGGCAGTGACCTGCATGCTCATTTACCTCGGTGTTTACCTCGGTGTCCATACACCAGACCTCGGCAGTTCCTGAGCCATTGTAGGAAGTAAGGAGAAAAGAGACAAGGAATCTCTCGCTCACCGATAAAATAATAACTATCCATCCATCCATACTTCCATATCCATCCGTACTAATATGTACTATTATCTATTCTGTGCTAATATTATAAATGTAAAAGTGTGTTTGCCTGCCCGTCACGACAAAAGTAATGAACGGATTGATATGATTTTTTTATTGGGGATAGTTTAAGGTCTGGAGAATGACATAGACTAGACTTTTTATCCCGGTAAAACATCTTATTCCCACGGGAAAAAATAAAGTATATAATTTTGTTCTTGTTGTATACTTATATTATTATTTTGTATTAAACATTAAATAAATAAGCTACTACCATTTCAGAAACAGAAAAATTACCACTGGGAAAAGACATGGCAAAAAGTAACCCAGTTACGTCATTCAATTCTTGTTTTAATAATATATCCAGTATTCAAAAGACTACAAAATCAATATTTATAAAAATAGAAGGATATAACTTCTCAGAAATATGAAGGACATCTCTGAGATATGGAGGTCTGAAGGCAGTCAACTACCGTTCGATCAAAAATATTATCTATACTAATATTATAAAGAGGAAGATTTGATTGTTTGTTTGCATTGAATAGGCTCGGAACTACTGGACCGATTTCAAAAATTCTTTCACCAGTAGAAAGCTACATTATCAGGAAGTGACATAGGCTACAGCTTTTCACGAAATTCAATGTGGTTCCCACGGGAACGGGTCTGGAACTTCACGCGGACGAAGTCGCGGGCAAAATAGCCAGTACATTAATATACATACCTACTAGCCTTCTCGCTAGTAATGTGTTTGTTTATAATATTACATCTCTAAAATTTGCGTATGTTAGTGCTAATGTAATGTGTTAAGTATTCGCACGTACCTAAATCATAATAGAACATAGTACATATTATTGCAATTTTAGGATTCAAAATTGAATAGCAAAGGAAAACAATGTAAACACGTCTAATTGAAACTTAGCCGTGTGTGGGTGTGTATTAATCTAATTTCATCTCTATCTGTTTATATTCGAAATTATAACTGTTATGTATACACAGTAAGTTCAAGAATGCTGTAAACGGAAGCCCAGGTTCAGGAGATATTGGGACAATCTACCCCATACATTCCCAACGCTGTGTATCCTATAGCCAGGATCAACAACGGCGACCTCAGATTGACAATAAGCAATGAAGCTTATTGACTGGGGGAGAAACTACAGCTGTTTTGGGACTCACAATAAATCTTAACAACTACAACTATGTATACTGTAATACTGGGCAAAGGGCGGCCAGTTAGAACTGGCCGCCATGGCCAGAGCCAACCACCAATAAATTTATGTGTTACTGGAAATTGTAATATTTCTATTTTTATTCTGTATCAAATAAACATTTTTACTCTGTGGTTTTACTTTCTTTTCTTTTAAAAAAGATCTAAGTTTTTAGGGACATCTACCTACAGATTACTTTCATCGATATTTTAATCAAACATCACTATGTGAATTGAAAAGTATCATTAGTTTATTTACAATTTAACACGTGTTATTATGAGTTAACAATGTATCTAGCCTTGAAGTATTGAATATCACACAGATACATATATCCGTGTTTACAAACTGTATCATTTGATGCAGGACAGCATTAATATTATTGTTGACATTGAATTATTGGAATAAAATGTCTACTTCATAAACAATGAAAGTGATATGCATTCTTGGAAAACTTTCCTTTCGGATTATGGCGCTTAGATCTTATAAAAGACTAACGTATTTTAGTGCAGTTTCCAGCAACAGATAGTGATTCAAGAGATATTAATATCCGATTGACGACCTCCGTGGCGTAATAGTTACCATGCCAGACCAAGGAGGTCCCGGGTTCGAATCCCGGTCGGGTCATGATGAAAAACGAACTTTTTCTGATTAGCCTCGGGTCTTGGATGTTATTTATTATATATGTTTTAATTTAATCTAGATTATTAATGTATTTTCAATATTTTTATTTTATTTTCAGATGTCCCAAAGGTAAACTGGGAGACAATGCTTTAGCATTAAGTTCGCCTTTTGTATACACATTATGTATTGTGTGCAATAAAGTTTAAATAAATAAAAATAAAATATAATATCGTTAAGTTAGTATCCTATAACACAAGTTTCGAACTTACTTTGGGGCTAGCTCAATCATCTGTTATATTGTCCCTATAAACTTATTTATTAACTTAATATTATAAATGCGAATGTGTGTTTGTTTGTCCTTCTTTCGGAGAGCTACATAAGCTACTTTTTATCCCGGAAAAACATCTTAATCCCACGGGAAAAAATTCAGTTAATGACAGAAGTGAAGACTCTTCTTTAAGGTTGTAGTTATATTACAGAGTACAGACTGCTGTAACATAACATGTTTTATTTTTATACCACAAAGGTGACAAACAAGCATACGGCCCACCTGATGGTATGCATTACCGTAGCCTATTAGACGCTTGCAATACCGCCCGGGGGTATCACTAACACGTTGCCACCCCCCCCCCCCCCCCCCGCCCCAAGTAAAGCTCTGGAGACCTTACTCACCGTAGGAACACGACATGGCCGAGACTGCTATTTGGCTACGGTCTTCTGTAAGGTGGTGGTGGTTTAATAGCAGTTAAAAGGAGCATTTAATAGTGTGAACGCAGCGTTATATTTTTTCATCTTTCAATCGCGGCGGGCACGAGTTGAATGCTCGGCTCGTGCGCGTAGTGTGCTCGGTTCTCGGTTCGTGCGCGCAAGGCGTCATGTTACGTTACTAATTACAACTTACAGTTCAGCACTGACTACTGCAGTAGTCTGTACCTTGAAATAATGTCCTGTGTCTTACCTGTTAGTGTGCACATTCGCCTGCTATTTATATCCTGCATGACCTGCATCATCAGTCCACTAAGCTGTTTCGCATCGCCAGATATCGACTGCTTGGACAGCCATTCCGTTTCCAGTTCCATTGATAGCTGGACAAAATAAAATAAAAATTTGTAAAGTTTTTGAAGGAGTTCGATGGCGTCGCTTTTTTTACTTATTTATACTACTAAGGTGGCAAACAAGCATACGGTCCGCCTGATAGTAAGCAGTCACCGTAGCCTATGAACGCTTGCAACACCAGGCATCACTCACTCACGCGTTGCCAACCCTCCCAACCCCCCCTCTGCAGCTCTGTATACTCTAAAAGAGTTCGTTTAGTTACAACTCTAACTAAACGAACACGCAAGACCACGTCGACACTAGTCAATGTTTTTATGGGTTTCGTTATCTTCAGCTTCTGCAAACAATGCTGCCAATGTGTCAAGCAAAGCTCGTAATATGGGTACTAGATCGCTTATTTCATTCAGATATACTTTTTTTTTAAATAAATACTTTTTAGAAAACGTCCAGACCGAGACAAACATGCATGTTCATACACATAAATATTCGTCTCGTTCGGGATTCGAACCCGCGGCCCTTGTGTTAAAGTAGTCATTCCTAGCCACTCGATCAACAAGCCGGAATATTAATAAGTATTTGGTTTGGAAAAGTTTCAAGCTAGGTATTCAATAGTCAAACAAAATACAACGATCGTTATGGCGATAAACAAAACTGGTTTCACGACAACATTGTTTATCAAAATGGAGGTTAACTTGGTAACAAGGACTAACGTAGGTACATAACTTAATTAAAATAATCTCAACAATTTATTTTCCAAAAAATAAGTGAAATTTATAACTTTCACGAAGTTGATCAAAGTGAAATGAAGCAAACAAACAAGCGGTCTACCTGATGGTCTAAATACGCTACTAATGCCTTGCCTGCTACAAGGAAGGTATTAGGGTAAAAGGGAATAAGTAGAGAAGGGATTAGGGAGACTAGGGATAAGAAAAAGGAGAAGAGAATAAAGTTGGGCTACGACTCCTATGTTTTTTCCTTTTTTCAATTTTTATTCCTGTTAAATGATGGCAATGGCTCAGTTATATACGTACACCCTTCGTGTCTGTCTACTTCATGGTAAGTACCATTAGGTGACCAGTGGCGCAATTATGATTACAAAAGATGATGTCAATTTGATGTCAAAATAATGATGATCCCAAGTTGATATGATTTTTAAATGGTATTTCGGAGAGCATCATACGTAATAGCCTGTAATGTCAAGTAGACATCAAAAAAACATCATAATTGCAGCACAGTGTGCTTGTTTGCCAACCTCTTCCATAAGGAAACTATACTTACAAGATACTCAGTTAATTTCTTCACTAATGGCTCAAGATGCACCGTTCTTGCCCAAGCGTCACACACAAAACAGAGGTTGAAATAGAAGGCATTGCGAGCATACTTCTTGTTGTCTATTCTCACGGGAAAACCGAGGATTTTAGATCCCAATAATGTTCTGGAAATAATAAAAAAATACCTATTAAATATTTTTTTTACAGGTTAAAAATATTAAAATATATTCTTAATAAAACTGAAATATATTTCTCTAAAGGTAGGTATGTAAAGATATTTTTATAAAATATTATATGTAATATATAAATAAACGAAAAAAATGAAGCATACTAAATCAATGATTTAATTTATAAAAAATACTATAATTTGTTTTTTATTAAGCAATCAGTTGGGAGTTAATGTGATTTTAAACTTAGTTGCAGTTTCACATGTTTCTGATAAGTTTCATATAGACTATATGTCAGATAAACATTTAATTTGTTTATATTTTCAACAATGTTACTGGCAGGTTAACAGGAAGTTATCAGGTACCTGTGCCCCTACCATGACTGCTTAAAACAAAACAAGAACGGCTGAGTAAGGGAGACAGTGCAATACATGATGTAAGGCGACGTCTCGTTTACACGATCGTTTGAGGATAGTTATAAAAGCCGGTACGGCCCCTGTACTAAAATACCTATCGATAAAAATGAGGTTGATAACAACAATTTTCAAACTTATTTTATTTACTTAGCTGCTTTATTTAGTCTATTCAAAGCATAAGTCGTGTTACTAACAGTCATAAACAAAATAATAACGTATAAATTTGTTTTTCAAACTTGCGGGTAAATAGGTCAATGAACTCACACAGTCAGAGTGCATCTCTGCAACTGAACTTTTGGTATTATGTAGTGGCTTACGGTGTCAAATATATCTTTCGAGATATAGTTCTCTGGTACTTGGCAAGTGATCTTTGGCCCAGCAGTGGGATGGAATTCACATAGAAATATGCACCGTATAGGCCCCTCCTGGCCGCAACCCTCGTAATATTTTGCGTTGACATCCATAGTAAACAAGTCAATTTAACTGATAACACATATCACAAACACATTCTGAACACAAAATTTTAACATAGTTATTCACTGCACTGTAAAAACTATTGACACTGTACACACAAACTTTTATGCATTTTTCACGTAAATTTTTAAGATTTTGTTTTTCATCATAAACAAGCCTACCCTCACGGCGTTGGAAAATCGACTGAATTTTTCACGTCGACGACGACGACGGACGACTAAACAATCGCACACAGTGACAGTGACAGATATTTCGGTGTTACCATAAATAAAATATTATATTTTTATTTTTTGTAGATTTTTGGTATGTCAACATTGTTATGTCAATTGTCAAAGTGACTTCGTAAATATTTACTTAAATTTTATTGTATTTACTTTCCGCTAAAATGGATAAAGATGCATTTAAAGTACTAATAGCCGCAACAGGGAGTGTAGCCGCTATGAAAATACCAATTTTGGTCAAATCTATACTTGATTTAAACGGTAACGAGCAAGGATATAATTTTGAGGTTATCTTGGTTTATGTATCTACGACTGTTCAAATTAATTGTAATTATGAAAAATACTATTTCTTTTCTTTCTGCAGGTCAGGCTTATAGTAACTGAGCACGCGAAGCATTTCTTTGATCGTTCTGAATTGCCACCAACAGTGTTGGTTTATGATGATGAATCTGAATGGTCAGCTTGGAAGGGTCGCGGTGATCCTGTTTTGCACATAGATCTCGGCAAATGGGCTGATACGATGATCATAGCGCCATTGGATGCTAATACTTTGGCTAAAATGGTGCAGGTTAGTCCCATATAAAGATACTAGCCAAGCAATCTTATTGTTTCCATATTTCTGTGTTGATATCTAGAATAAAACCTATTCTTTATGTTAATCCAGGTTCTAAATTTCTTCAATACCAAATATTATGCATATCTGGCAAGCCATGAAAGAGTGTAAAATGTAAACCCTGTTTCTTTTAACTTGACCAATGTAGTAAACAATCTTAGCATGTCTTTTTAACGAAAATAGGCAAGTAAAATTATCATTCACACCCAAATAATAATAATATAGTTAGAAATGGCATTTAACACAACACTCTTATTATTCTGGCGATTTATCGATTTTACACATGGATATTTAAATAAAACTATTTTCAAAGTAGTAAAAAAAATTTTTCTTCAAAATTTAAGAGGTGCGCTTTTGTCTGTGTCTGCCAGTTGTTCCACCACTCTTATAAGACATGACACCAGCGTTTTCCTTCACTTGAATAACAATTTCGTTGCTGCTCTTAAAGAAAATCTAAATTTTCTTACAGGGTATTTGTAACAACCTACTTACTTGCACAACTAGAGCATGGGATCTATCAAAACCACTTTTATTCTGCCCAGCTATGAACACGAGAATGTGGGAACACCCTATTACTGCTAAACAGATAGCAACACTGAAGGAATGGGGCCATGAGGAGATACCACCAATAGAGAAGAAGTTGATGTGTGGCGACACTGGTGTTGGGGCTATGGCCGAAGTGCCAACTATTGTACAGAGAATAATAAGTGTTGCCAGGAAATAATGGTTAATAAATTTTATGTTTTAATAATACAAGGTGCCAAATATTGTCCAATTAAAAAGAAAGTATTTTATATTGAGCAACAAAAATCTGTTATAACAATTAATTGCAATTATTTTGTATGAATACTATGTATAGGAATAATTATTTTTGTATCGAACATTCAACTTACGTTACAAACTCCATGTTATGACCAACAGTTCAAAGATTGGTGGATTGGAAGCGGTCCATTTTCGGAACTCATTCCTTAAAATAATGACTATAGGACCAAAATGGAAGTTATTGTTTTTGGCATTTGAAAATGTATAATGAGAACTGTTATATTAATTTAATAAGGTTTTAATTAATTTAATAAATTAAAAATATATTTAAATTTATTATTTCGTTTATTGCATCACTGAATACTGTTTCTAATGCTAGCGTACATGCAATACAAACAGAATAAACCGATTAAAACTCTCGCGTACATCACATACAAATAACTATACAGAAAAACATTACAATAAATTTCTACTAAACTTAAATAACTTCTTAACAAATACAATATTAGTGAGCATCAGGCCTTTTGACCAACGGCCCCATTTTTATACCGGGTCGACGCGCATTTACTAACACTAGGATGACAAAAGGCCTTACAATATGCAAATAGTCATGAACCCTACAATCAACATGGATTTGTCACAATATTCTTTAAATTGGTTTCACAAAAATGTTGTTCCATATAACACAGTTCCTATATCACATTCACATGGGAGTAACATTTTTGTTATAACATTGCGTGTATTTGTAGTGTGACTTTGTTCCGAACAGATGTATGATTTGAGGACATCACTTGACTTTTTAAGTTTTTTTTTATATTACAAAGTTGGCAAACAAGCATACGGTCCGCCTGATGGTAAGCATCACCGTAGTCTATAGACGCTTGCAATACCGGGGGTATCACGCGTTGCCAACCTTGCCAACCGTCCCAACCACCCCAAGTGGAGCTCTGGAGACCTTACCTACCATAGGAACACAACATGGCCGAGACCAATGCTATTTAGCTACGATCTTCTGTACGGTGGTCCTTCCCCCTCTAGTAGGAATAGTATATTATCTTAATTCTCGTTTAACTATAAATCTGAAATTCTCACTCATCTAAATGTTGTATTTGTTAAGAACTCTTTAAACATAACTTTAAAGTTTATCCACCATTGTAACTGTAAACGTTAAAAATTAATAGTATGGAGCAATTACTTTAGCAAACCCGCAGGCTGCTATGAATTTTAAATTATTTTCAGTATTTTCAGTATTTCGCTATCTTGGTCAAAACCAAAGTAACACAGCTCATACACAAATACTTTCTTATTTGACTGCAAATTGTGCTTTATAATACAACTAGACATAAATCAGTTAGCACCAGAAATGTGTTAAGTAATTCTCGAGGTTGACCTTGACTCCATACTATTCTTTAACAATTATTTCAAACCTTTGCGCAATTATTTGAGACAAAAAATAACTTTGTAAAGGTTTATCAACTGATCAATCGGAATAATTTCTTAAATGACCAAGCAAAATTAATATTTTATGATACGAATACATAATAGTTAATGCATAACATAGCAAATAAACCGGCGATCATCTAGAAAATGGACTGTAGGACGCAGTGGCGAAGGGTGAAATTTTACTCAGGGGAAGCCGGAGCAAAAAAAAATATATACAGTGTTATCTTACCACAGGGATGGAGAATTCCGAATACCATATTACCATTACCATACATAAAAGCACTGATAGGTATAATATGGAAAACCAAAACAGTGTTTTAAGTTTACAACTACCTACCTGTGAGCCACGAATACTTTTCGTACAAATTACAATGAAAATGTTTAGTAAAGCCATCTTTCCGTTTATAATCTATTTTCATAGAAGGAAAAGCACGGGCGCGCTGTATAATATGTTTTTTATTTTCAAAACTGTTCTGTTCAAATCTGCCAGACGTCCTACTAGGACGTCTGGCAGATGAATCGATGATATTCAGGTGGAACTGGACAGGATGGCTGAGGATAGGGAAGGATGGCGTAGACGAAAGGCGTAGTAGTGAAACGATATTAGCTGACAATGATGATCTAGTAGTTAACCAGATTATACCAAAATTATCTAGATATTCTGGTTACTTGCTCAGCAGCTCGGATAAAGGAAAACACCTTGCAAAAACATGTATGAATTAAAGAAAGATTTCTGTCTGATGCGAGTCGCTCTTTCGCGTCTGTAATACGTACTATTGGTGATTTTACAAGAATGTATAGTATTCACACATTAACTATTATGTACTCGTAAAAGTTGAAACTGCTAAATTCAATAATATATTAAATTAAATATCATACGGTTATATTAACGATATTATTTTAAAACAAACAAATTTGCATCAGTGCCAATTTCAGACGAATAAATACATACATCCCTAAAAAATTAAATTGTGTTCTCAAGTACCTTGAGTGATATAAAATGCTATATTTACATTACATATATATTATATTATTTTATCTGAAATTGGAACTTTTACGAATATTAAAATTATTTACAAATCATTAAAATCAGAGATTCTTTTTATTTATATTGTATAAATTTAAATGCTTACCTGCTTGCACGATACGAACTTAAAATATAATGGAATTGTATGCTTTAAATACTTAAAAACTAAGTGTCATGGATACTTGTATAGTTAAAAAAAAAGTAAAGCAATAGACAGAACCTTACGTACGACAGAACCTTTTGAACTATCACAATTTATTGGTTATTTAGAAAATGCTAGAAATGTATAAATACAATATATTTACTACGTAACCGATTATTTACTATTTTCATTGTTGTTAAAGGTAATTAAAAAAAACAATTCACGTTGGAAAACTTACACGCATGTTGATTTTTTTCACATTGTGAAAAATAAATCGGTTTTAACTTTGAAAGATCTAACAAAGACATGGTGCGTGTAATGTAAAAAAATATTCTGTATAATTTATTATGTCAATTACATTACCTATTTGTGCATAAAATATTTAGGAATACGCCGTGAATACCTACATTTTACGGCTCGTTCACACGGACACATACGATTCTTTGTAGAAACGGTTTTTTGTAGTATCCGATTTAGTGGCAACAGTATTTCAATTAATGAGTTCATCTCAGATCCGGCCGTACTGCAAAATGTAAGACCCGGTGCAGTGATATAGCGCATTCAATACATGCGTTCATACGGTACACGTGATTCGGATCTTGAAACCGAATACAAAAATTAATGAGATCTCGATACGAGGCCGTCGGATACGGCAATGCAAGATGTGCTGTTTGAATACAACATTCGGTTTTTCCAGATCCGATGAAAACAGATACGGCAAAACGTGGCTTCGTGTGAACGTAGCGTTACCTTGCAACCCCGCCATCGGCACAGATAAGTTTGTGGCCTGTACAAACTTAACTACTTTTTGTATAGATTGTGACAGATGCCGTCGATTGTTATGGATCTGACCAAGAAGCCTAAAAATACTAATTTTTAAGCTTCTTGGATCTGACGTTAGCAGCGCCTCTGGCGGCGAGAATTGTCAGTTTTATTCCCCATTGTAAATACACAATTGAAATTGTCGGTTTTAGTCCCCAAATACACAACTGAAATTAGTAGATCATCGGTCAAGGAGTATCATTGACGATAATATTATATAAAATGCTTATACGCCTTACGCTATTTTTTTAATGCTGATCAAAGGCAGTCAGCTCAGATTCTTTAAATACCAGTATGAACGCTTAATATATTCATAAAGAACTTCTAGCGCCGACAGTCACAAAAAACCTTACTTTCATATTATTAAAACCTACAGAGAGACTGTAAAGAATTGAAAAAGTAATTGTATTATACTTTGAATAAAGTAAGCCTTCGTACAAGGATCATAAGAGTAAAGAGACGGATCATTAAATATCTCATATGATTTGAAAATACACGTTCTAGTATTTTTGTCGTACTACGCGCGTGTTATACATGTACGCGCGTTGGCATCGCATTGCGTGCTACATTGAGCTCCTTGTATATTAGACCTCACGTTGAAATGATTATAACTCCGCAATGGATAATAAAACTCAGCAAAACTCGCGGCGTATTTGCCCCTTCTGGACACAGCGTGTAAAAAGGGGATACATAAAAAAGTAGTATAAATTAAAAATTATTTTGTCAATTTCTTACAATCTTCTGTTATATACAATTAATACATATTGTACTATAGATAATATGTTTAGGCATACATTACATATATTAAGGACACTGTCAATTTATTATCTAATATTGTAAAAAATTACATTCAATTCTTGAAAAATCTTGGTAAAAAACTGTGCGTTAAAGGCCGTTAACTAGCGGTTTCTAGAATGCCCACGGCACTAACACTACCTAGTGTATATAGGGCAAACAAATTTTTAAAAAGCTAAGCTTTTGTATAGAAATAAAAATATTTGTAAAATTTTTCATAGCAAAATAATGCGCTCGCTGTTGCGTGGAATGAATTTATAGGCGTATAAAATTATAGTTTCAACACGTATATTGCATTCAATTTTTATACCACTAAGGTGGCAAACAAGCAACTCTAATGCCTGTAATATAAAGACAATTCTTCTATGGCAAGATTAACCTATTCATAACTGTAAGGTTTGACGCAAAGTAGGCGATTACGAGTGTGATTCAGTAGCACTGTTGTTCAGTAGACAAATGCTTTCGTAAAACGGTAATTATCGTTGTATTTTACATGTATTTTTCATAACTGCAAACACAGTTTAGTATTCATAAAGAATAGTTAAACTAATTTTAGAAGAAAAAAAAATTACATAGAACTAATACTTCGTCGTGGCTAGAAGCACAAACCATGCAAAGGAAAAAGAAATAAAAAAAATCGCCACGCCGTACTTCATCTTTTTCATGCCTAACTTCACTTTACTTAATTCCGGCCTCGCGAGAGTATAGAGCCCGCATTAGAACCTCTTAGCGTTTTGGATACCGAATGCAATATACGTATAAAACTGGAATAGGCACATTATTTAGACGATGGTTTCGTTTTGTTTATCAAACATTGCGCGCGTATACTTTGTTATAACGTCGTACGTAGATTTAATAAGTTCACACCGTTCCTCCACCTCGCAATCGGTGGGTGCGACGCGGTACGTCGAAGTCTTTGACTTCTTTACTATGTTGCCATGAAAATCACCCATTGCGGTGTTGCCAACAAATTCGGCATTATCATCACTATTGTAAATAGATAGTTGTTTTTTGTGCACCATTTCTATGTCTTTCCGACGTTTCTTGTCTGTGTTGCCAGCGCATCTCGCGTTTATCGACTTAACGGCTTTCTGAACGGGGGAATAGTCCAGTTGTTCACTGGAATCAAGTTCGTATCATACGTCCAGTTCCTCTAGACCTTTTGATAGTCTGTGGGAGTTGATCCTGCGTCGATGGGACCTCCTTACGGCGTCAGCGCGTCTGTAGGGCTCTGAGCGGAGTCCGTGCAGGATGTCCTCCAGGGCTCCGTTGTACACCTCGTCTTGGTGAAGCAGTTTCTTTTCTCCGACGGCCTGCGACTTCGTTTTTAATTCGTTGATTACAGCTTCCTGAAATGTTTAATGTTATCGTTAAATTTACGTTTAGCAAAAAGGACAGTTTAACACTATCATCTAATTCAAAATGTAAAAAGTACTATTAGGTATAACTATAAGTCTTTTATATTTCTGAGTAACAGGTTTGTATATCTATATTATATATTCTACTTATTTAGCAGAATCATTTATTTACATTTACACGAAACTGCGAAATCATACGTAAAGCATAAAAACGTTTAATAATCCTATTATAATAAATTTACTTTACTTTTATACGCATTTCTTTTATTTATACTTATAGAAAAAAATATTATAATAATATATTAAAAAGGCATAAGATATTTGCAATATTAAAAGCATTTGTATGATCTACAAATATAGCTGAAGCATTTTTATTGCAGTTGCTACATTATTTTGGGGATAAGTATTGAAATTCAAATGGGCTCATCCACAGAAGTGGGAACTGGGAGTTTTATTCGAGTAGAAGTGCGAATCGCTACAATGTCTGTAAGTTAAACGTCAAAGAACCACACCCTCAAACTCAGAGCATTGCTCCGAGCCCTCAATAGAATCGACCCTATGATTGGCAGTGTATTTTTAAAAATTAACACGGATTCGCAAAGTCAAAGCGACAGTTTTCAAATTAGACGTACAGATTCGTCAATGTTATGGCCAGAGTGATCACGTCCATATTGCTTTATCTATTGTGTCTTTGATCTACGGGCTCATTAATTACATCACACGAAATTCATGAGTTTTTGACATTTGGCTGCAAAGATATTTTTTTTTAATATGTGCGAAATAAGCAAGCTTGAGTGCTGTACGCCATGCTAACAATACTCAATTCCAATATACAATTCCAAATGGCAAACCACAATATTTCATCTACAGACGTACAAGGATATTTAGGAACGTGAGTGACGTGTAGTGCGTTACTGTGGCATATTTTCATTCATTTTGTCAAAGGCGAACTGTCAAAAGTGACATATAACATGAACAGGAGTTGTAGTTCCAATTTCGGCCACGTTCTTATATACCATTGCAGCACTATACATTGGAATTGAGCTGTCATATTCATGCAAGTGGATAAATAAATAGTTAAACACATTCCCTGTTAGGTATCCATGCAGTGCAGCGTAGGAAAAAATAATACATTGAATAATTCAAGGGGCAATATAGAATATTTACATTAACATATAGTTACATACTTATTTTTAATTACATATTATATTTATTTCATATAATTATATATCTTATGTCCTTGGTGATGATTATGTAATAATAATAGGTATAGTCGACAGCTCATCAGTGTAAATACGCTTAACTGGGAAATTTCTTCAATCTGCCTTAAATTATATGTCATTAACGAAAAGTGTAAAATCGATTAAAGAAATTTGATATGAAGTTAGTAGTCAAATACGGTAGCGAAGCAACAAGAATATTGTTCGATAACCTGTTATTATCCGTCTTTGTCGGCCCCGCCCGAAATATATAGTGTCACGCTTGCACAGATGCAATAACCTGGAGGTATGAGCGTGACAATCGTGCGCTTGCGCTTGTGCGAGGGAGACAAAGATAGGTAATAACAGGTCATTGTACGAAATTCTTTCTCATTCGCGACCGCTTCGCTTGATATCTTTACATAAAGACCATTAAGTAAAATAACGAATTACTAGGGTTGGGTTCTAGTCTCCTATAAAAAAAATGGGGCCCATTATACTATTTTAAAATTTACGCACTCAAAAACCATGCTAGGGTCAAAATGTCGAGGAATGTACTTGTCAAAAATAGATCAGTAACAAAAACAGTTACAACCTCATGTCAATTTCACGCACTGTCTCACTCATACTGTTTCTGTTACTAGAATAGGGGCCAGATCTTGTAACATGGTACCTATTAAAGTATAAATCTACTTTTGTTGCTGACTTCATGTTATTTTTTTTCTCTTTCATGCCTTCTTTTTTAAATCTGACGTATGATTGTGATTGTGTACTGCATGCTCACGCGTGTAGTATTATTACAGCACCGTATACTTGTCACCCGTTAGGAATCGAACCGATATCCCTACATGCATCTCCCGCTAATAGGATTAAATCACACTTTGACTCAAAATGTGTTTCGATGGACCAACGACGCAGAGTAATTTTTACCAATTTTTATTTGTTAGTGTTTGTAATATAAAACACAAAGTATTTAAAATAAATATTTGTGTAAGGCTCATTTATATATATAATAAGCTAGTTTTGAATTTACAAATGGCGGGCAGACGGGGATGTCTTTAAATATCTTCTCATCGCAAATAAAATAAATCTGTGTAGCATTTTTTAGATCCAGTCATTACTATTCGAACTGATACGCTCGGATACTATATAAATTTCAAACAACATTTTGAGTCAACCGTCCACACGTTACATGACCGTGTTAGTAAAACACACGCACACAGGTGAAATAGGCCCCGTCTTTAGAACTGTCAACGACTTACTAGACACAGGCCCTACCTAGACCAGTCTAGGTCTAAACTGGGTCTAGGTTGTGCCTCAACTGAGACAAGTGTTGCTGCAATAGGCCAGCGCTGACGGCCGCGTAGTTAAACCTCTGCGAGAATTAATTTTATGGTGTTACCATCACCTCTACTTAATTTTATACCATGAATATGGCAACATCAATAGTTATTTTTTAACTCTACGTACAGTCAATAAATGAAAGAGGTAAAGGCTGAAAATATGATTCAAGTTTTCTAAATATTTTGTGAAGGATTTACTCGATTTTTTAATAATAAGTAATTACAAAGTTTGATAAGGAT
The DNA here is from genome assembly GCA_905163395.2 of Endotricha flammealis. Lineage (NCBI taxonomy): Eukaryota > Metazoa > Arthropoda > Insecta > Lepidoptera > Pyralidae > Endotricha > Endotricha flammealis. Next base: position 14,128,855 of record LR990864.1, on the reverse strand, counting down.
GCTTACATTATTAGCTGGTTAGCTGGTTATCTCTTTCATTTGTGGACTTTACATTAATATTTTTTTATTGAAAGATAAATAATAAAAATATGTCAGTTGGTACAGAGTTTAATTGATTCAAATCTATGTTGCCATATTCATTATATTAAAATCCATCACCATAATATACCAATGAATTTTGACAAACAAAAAATGGCAAAAACTGATAGGTAAATAAGTTTTTTTTTACTATAGGTACAATGTGTATGTATTTTGTGTATTTAAAAAAAAACTAGTAAAGTATGGTGTTTTAAACACTGAAAATCCATCACCTTAAAGTGATAAAAAAAATACAACTTAAAGAAAAATTCTTTGAATAATTTTCTAAAAATAACATAAACACTACAAAACAAACCGCTCATATTTTTAATCTAGTCGAATTTGTAAAGGTGAATGATAAAAAAACACGCGATTAAAATTGTTTATGTGCGTGTAGTTTAAAAATAAAAATTAGTTTGAAGGTGATGAAAATTAATGTTACCATAAAAAAAACTAAAAACACATTAGTAGAAAATTGTAAGTTCATAGAAGTCGAGCTACAGGAAAATGCAGCAAAAACTACAAAAAATAAAAAAACTGCACGACTCCATTCACCATCGAAGCAATATACATGAGCGGATAGCGAAAACAATATTGTTTTAAAAAAATAACTGAATAATGGAAGTTTGTTTAATGATGAAACTACAAAACCTGTTTCACCACTCACTGTTACCCTATTAGTCAGATAAAATAGGGCCTATGCAGTGCGACGCGAATCCGCGACGGATTATCAAATGTATTAAATCCGCAACGCGGGCACTCCGTGTCGCACTGATCGCACTTCGCGGAATTAATACATTTTGACAATCCTTCGCGGAGACGCATCGCACTGCATAGGCCCAAACAGGTCAAATAAACTGACAGTATTTTGACATTTTTGGTGTGGTTTTGTCTGGTCTTTGACAGTTTTTATTTGACAAATAGGTTAATCGGGGTACTTATTCGCTACTTGCGAATCCACGTGAAACAGGCTCTGGTTAAATTGTGTAGGTGGAACGTCAGATAACCCTTTCACGTGTATCTTTTTTTTTTACTATTTTGAATTTTCTATCTGCAGCATAAGGTGTATATCTCTGAACGATGGCAAAAGACACAACAGATGAAGGTCCAATTCCATGATGAACCGCACGCTGCAGACTGCAAGCTACATTACTAGTGTCTATGCATCATATGAGAATTATTCCAAACGCGGCGACACTGCGGCCTGGAATCACTTTCATATTTATTAAAGTAACGTTCGACCCACACAATATACGATATTTCCGTCCCCAACCCATATTTAAACCCCACACACCAAAATGATTATAGCATATCCCATAAATATAATCGTAACATACCTGTTGTTTCTTCTGCATGAGCTTAGCTTTATTTGGATCAATGGTGTCGGCCTGTTGCGCTGCCTGTTCTAGTCTACGACGCTGCTCATTCTCAGCATCAGCTTGCTGTAATACGTGAAATAATACTTTTATCACTAATTGTGTGGTCAAAGTAAGAAATACTTTATTCTGTGGGCGCTCGCGGGCACTTAGACACCTCATTTACAATGAAAAAGTACAGCCTTCACACACAACTCAATTTCCTTTACCAAGCTTCAAATGAATGCGTGTGCAAACTATTACTATTTTCCCGTCGGTTTTCCGTCATTTGGGATCGTGTTCTATTTCGACTTGCAAAGATTCAAAACTTTTATTCAGAGGCGAGGTACAAACACTTTCTTTTGTCAGAGAGTACATAATAAAGAAAACCAGTTACTGCCTTTCTTGTCATTTGAAATTATATCGTACATTAAAAAAAATTGTTACAGTATCAAATATAAAAGTAGGTACATAAAACATTACGTACTATACGCAGAATGACAATTTAAAAAGTCAATTGCAGTCATTACTGAGTTACATACTTACGCGTTATTATGAAATACAACGCGAAGTAAAGTAAACGTGTGTTACCTTAAACGCCCTCGTGAAACGCACGAGCAGCGAGAAGAAAGCGTTCGCGTCGCAGCCGCGCGGCGCTTCGCCGAAGTATTCCACGCAGCTCGAGAACGAGTCCTGCAACACAAATATTACGTTCAACGAATGGCTCCATGGGGCAATAGAATCATTTAAATTTTTGTGCGTTCAAGACTGTGTCATTTTTAAGATATTAGGTGAACAGCTAGCTACTTTATCTTATAAACTCGGATCGTATACTTTTCCTTGTGTACATAAATGACCTCCCAAAAGTAATTAAAACTGATATAACATTAGCTATACTATTTGCGGACGACATTTCAATTCTTATAAAATGTACTAAAGACACAAACCCAAATACATTGCTAAAAAACTCATTAGAAAGCGTCTCGTTTTGGCTACAAGAACATAACTTGGAAATTATTATAAAAAAACCAAAATTATGCAATTTCTACCTTATAATAAAGAACCCGTACAAATAAATATAAAATATCAAAACATTAAAATAGATACAGTAAACACATTCAATCTACTAGGCCTTAATATCGACACAAATATTAACTGGAAAACTCACATAGATCACATAAAAACAAAACTGTCCAAATTTACTTACGCCCTCTACCACATCAAATGTAGTACAAACAGAGACACGGCACTTTCAGCCTATTACGCTTACGCGCACTCATGGCTCAAATATGGCATAATGCTATGGGGCAATAGTGTGGACGCTGACCAAGTATTTATTCTTCAAAAAAGATGCGTTAGAATAATAGCCCAAATAGACATTGAACAAACGTGTAGGCCCCATTTCAAAACATTAAATATATTGACACTAAAATCTTTATACATACATGATATAACATCGTTTGTCTATAAAAATATCGACAAATTCAAAAAAGTTAAAGACACGCATAATGTGAATACTAGGCACAGGGACAGATTGTATCTACCACCCTCTAGAATTAAAATGTTAAACTGCAGTCCCTATTACATGGCTGTAAAACTATACAACAAGTTACCCGCAGATGTTAGAAATCAGCCCACGTATAGATTATTTAATAAAAGATTAAAAGAATTTTTAATCCAAAAATGTTTTTATACTTTGGATGAATATTTTAGCCACTAGCACAAACTTAAATATACCAACTTATGTAAAATAAATTATAAAGGGAAAGTGCAATGTGAAATAATATAATGTGGAAAGAAACCTATATATAATTTGTAATAGCATATACTTAGTTAGTAATAAATAACACAGATAATATAATACTCGCAGCATATAGGTAGTGATAGTAATTAAGTTAACTTTGTTAATAGTATATAAGTTAATTATTAATGTTGCAATGCCCTTGCAGGGCTCATGTCAAGGAGCTACTTTTAGATGTAAGACCAAATTGTATTTACCACATGAAGCAATAAATAAATGAATATGAATATGAATCGTGGAGCACGAAGAAACTTGTGCGCTGACTTATGGTTGCCTGTCTCTATTACTCCTACGTGAATATATTGCCGTCCTGCTCGCATAGATGTAATGACTCTCGTGGACTTGTGCGATGGCGACAGGGATAGGTGATAGCGGGTGATTACGGCTTTCTTCGCGATCCGCGATCCGAATATACCAGAAATAAACTAGTAATTGCAAACAGTCTTCTACAAATATCAAGTTCTTAATTTACACTATAAACTTCGTACCTGCGCGTGCTTGGTTTCCTGTCGCAACCTACGCAGCTTCTCCGCCGCGTTGTTGATGAAGTCGCGCAGCACGTGTCCATTGCTGGCTCGGTGCGAGTCGCGCGCGTCGCACTCCCTCCGCACCGCCTCCATACCGCGCTCCAACTCGCACACGTCCGCCACCACGTTCTCTAGCGACACTACATGGTACGGGGGATATTAGCTATGATATACGTTATGGATGAAAGGTTGATTGATGTAATATTTTATGCTAGTTCTACACTCACACTCGTTCTACTTCGGCTTCACATCACTCAACTTTCCTAAAGTGTAGATTTAGCATTAGCATTGAATGGATCATACTATACATAGCAGTTCTTATGTGTATTTATTCTACAATGGTTTCTGTTACTATCGTGCTGCTATCTAGACTTTAGCCTAAACTTTGTCACAGGAAACACTCTTTTAAAGTAAATAAGTATTTAATGATAATGATTTATATGACTAAACGATATGAATATCAAAATAACGTACCCTGAGCAGCTTTGTCGATGTATAACAACTCCGTATCAAAGTTCATGAGTTCGGGGAAGTTCTGTCTGATCGTAGCAACGATGTAGTGCAGCAAAGACACTCTCTTGTCAGTGGATTTTGTGTCCAACAACGTGTCAAGGGACTGCAGTTTGAATCCGTAAGCGGGGCCACGTTTACTACTGTTTAAGTAGTTACCAAACGCTAGTATTATTTCTAGAACATTCCTTAACTTGTGAGAGGACTTCACTGATGATGAACCTGAAAAAGATTTTATATTAAATTCAAAGTGAAATATTTTTATTTAAATGACAAACTTAAATGAAAAACCTCCCCAGTCCAAGTGGGACTAGAACCAAAGTACTCTCGAAATCCGGTCGAGAGCTCTTCCAACTAAGTTACCGGGAAGTTAGAAATGATGGCATTTCTACATAACCTACGTTAAGTCGCAGTAACGCCATCTACCAATTGTCCCCTTACTTGTTTGAATGTAGAATGTCATAAAAAAAAAAGTATCTATACTGATATTATAAAAAGGTAAAGTTTCTGAGGTTGGAAGGGTATAATATCTGGATATGCTGAACCGATTTTAAAAACTCATTTAAGAAAACCTCGCTATTTTTTAGTGTGCTGCGACTGCGCGGGAAGACGCGGGTAACAGCTAGTACCTATGTTATAAAATTCCGTTGAAATATTTGATCGAAACAAGGGCTTTTTAAAAAATAAAGACCAAATCCTTACCGGAAATAATGGCATGTATTTGCGGCGTAATCAAATGTATATTATCAAAGAAGTTGCCCATGTAACTCATAATGGACAATTTCGCTGATATCCTCTCAACTTTAGCCAATTGCATGAGGAACTTGTCTTCTTCAGTTAATTGGTTAACATTCTTCTTTTCTGCGACATATTCTTTATATGCTTTCTGTTCCGCTTCAGTTGGTACCATCCTTTGGAGAATCTCAACGCTTTCCAGAGGCAACTGCTTGAGATCTAGGTTGTTGACTGCCGCTATCACTTTCTCGACTGGCGTGTCTAGTTTTCTTCTTGATATTGCTGTTAACAATGTTAAAACAATGCACTGAGTAAAGATTATTATTAATTTTTATTGTTTTTATAGTTGTTACCGATTCAACTATGCATTCTACAAATATTTTTGATATGAAAAATCGCCGACCCAGGTGGGATTCCAACCGACTGTGTTCTCTTCCAGGGAAGGTGGCGAAAATTTATTTATTTTATTTATTATCTTTCCCGAAAAAACCAGTTGCGGAAACGCATTGAAAGTTTAATTCCACATTATGTCTCAAGTATTTCTTTTTTTCTTATTTTTTCGACTTCGACATAAATTAATTTGACATTAACTTTCAAATGGTTTTGTGCAACTGGCCAGTTTAAAGATAATCCGACAGAAAGACAGACGACACAACTTTGTTTAAATGTATTGATTACTTACCAATATTGCGAAGTCGCGTATGCTCCAACAGCGACACGGTATCTGGTTTCCGGAACCGCTTGCTCGGGAACGACGCGAGCGTGTCGGCGTCGCACGGGAGCATGTTCGGCGCGCTCGCGCCGCCGATGCGGAACTTCTCCTCGAACTCCGAGAAGTTTATCCTGCGTCGCGGACGCTCCTCGTCTAACTCGTTGAAGATTGTACCGCGGACCTATTAAAAGAGAATTCCATTACATTTTAGCATAGCAGTGGGAAGATAGAGTCATGGCGGAAACACACTACCGTGTCGGGGCCTGTCGTGTCGCGCTCTGTCGTGACGGTGGGTGTGCACACTTACGTGTCGTGTCGGGGCGCGCTTCTGTTCAGAAATGAACGAAATAAACGCCAGACGTTTATTTCTTTCATTTCTGAACAGAAGCTCGCAGTGTTTGCCTTTGTCTGGGTGTTTTCTTTAATGTATAATGGTATTTATTTACAAAAAAAAGTATTTAAGTATATTTATCAGGAATCTATTACCTAGTAACTCATTATAACGCTGCAAAAACAAATTTAAAAAAAAAGCGTCCACTTGTTCGCGCCACGAGCCGCGCGCGGGTATAGAAACACATTAGCAGGGCGTGTCGTGTCGCGTCATAACCCCCACCACCGCCGTGGCGCAATCGGCGGCCAGCAGTCCGCGCCACGACAGAGCGAGTCACGACACGACACGCCCTACAAATGTGCTCCTAACCATATAAAATGTATGAACGCGATATGCTTCTGGCGCGACACGACACGCCCCGACACGGTAGTGTGTTTCCGCCATCACTTGTATTTAAATTTTATTTTTCTTCGTTCATTTCTCTTGCCATTTAAAAAAAAAACATTTTGGCACAAACAATCATACAAATATATGTTTATTAATCTTACACAGAGTAAGCAATAGAATTTATCATAAAATAAAACCTGGATAAATTGTTAAAAATCCATGCTGTCAATTTATCTGATAGTTCTGCTTACTGAAACTTTATGAGCAACCTGTGTAGACCTAGCTCTAGTTACGTATATATGTAGGTTGATATCTGTACCACAATTTTATACTTTTCTATTGTTATTATGTAAATTTTGTTTTACTTTATTTATGAATTAGTAGGTATATTGAAATGAAGACATACCTGATTTGGCTTCAGCGCGATCCAATTGAGCGTAGGCAACTTATACTTCGTGTCGACTTTCCTCTTGATCGTCATCGCATCATGCTGATGTGGGGGCGGCATCATCCCGGGGGCTGGAGGGGCGGGAGGGGGCGGCACGCAGAGGGGCGGCGGGGGCGGGATGAGCTGCGGCGGAGGGGGAGGAGGCGGCGCGGGGGCGGGGGGCGGCGCCGGCGCAGGGGGAGGCGGCGGCGACGGCGGGGCGGCGCGGGGGGAGGCGGGGCCGTTGGGGAGCGTCGCGTGCCCGTTGGTGGCGCCGGCCGCGTTGCCGTTGCACAGCGCGTGCGAGGATATAGCACCCACTGGAAATATAAACACATTTGTACTTTAGTGCAATAAAAAATTGAGTATTGAGGTTTTTATTTTTATACAAAAACACATGAGATGCCTTATGCAGTCGTCGGTCTAAGGTGCAATAACAATTAAATAGTATAATTAAAAGGAGAGTAGCCGCAATCAGAAATATGTCGCTTGAAACCCATTTTTCGTTTACGTAGTAGGCATATATTTTTTACATGCACTCCATCAGGTGACCCGCTGCATGGTTGCCTACGATACTAACATAAATTGGCATTACACATGGGATGAGAACATGTGATCATTGATTTTCAGTAGTCATTGTTAGAAACGTTTGCTTTAGTCACGTTGATAGTAAAACTTACTGGAGGCTCCTCTCGGCAAGGACTTCGTGAGCGACTCTAACTCTTGCACCTTGGACTCTAACATCGACTGCCGGTTGCGAGAGTCCTGCTGCGCCCTTCGTAGGGTCGACACCTAGAATTACATTTTACTATATAACATAATAAATTACCTATATTGAATGATTTACAGATTTCATTAATTGGATAAATATTAAAATGTTTCAAATAAATTACTATGTAAGTACAGTTCGAATATTCCATATTAATTCAGACTTTTTTAAATAAATTAGAATATTAGTGTTATTATTCAAGTATCATTAACAGATAACAAGGAAGTTATTTATAAAATTACTTTTATTTTTGAAATTTCAATGTAATAAAACAGGATTAAAGAAGTTACTGTGTGCTTGCATACCTCCTCAACAACCTGCCGGCGGGCTTCGGCAAGTTGATCTCGTTCTTGTCGCACCGCCGCCAACTCTGCTTCCAACGTCGCCAGCTTTGCAATGGCTTCTCTTTCCAATGCTGCCATCCGCTCGTGAGCCTGTGTAAACAAATCGATGATATGTTAAGACAATAATACGACATTTATTTCGCTATTTATTGATCTCGATTAAATAAATTTTGAACTTTGCATTTATGAAATGCTAGATCGATATGGGAAGGACGGTCTCACAAAATATCAGCTTAAAGTAGCAATGCGTTCGTTCGGTAAAGTGTCTAAGTCTGAGCCGTTTGGGAGGACTAATTCGCTTCTGGAGGGAGGTGGGCTGGATGGAATGACAGCCCCACGGCTCACGTACAATGGTCCAGAACAGTGCGGAAACCACACCCACGAGAGAGGTAATAAGGATGATGATGATGAGTGTCTAAGTAAATCCGGAAGCCTAACACCTATGTCTTTTTCTTCTTATTTCAGAATTATATTTAGTGAATTGATTATTATCTTTCTTTCTCGATATTTATCTATCTCTCTCTAAATTTAAAAGCCGAGCTCTTGTCGGTGTAGCAGCCCATCTGCCATCCTTTTCTTTAGCTGTATATTGTCTTAAAGTATGGAATGTTGAAAAGAGACACAAGATATTTCCATCACGCTCCCAACTGCATAATAGTATCTATAAAGTAATTCTTGTGTAATTGTAATCAATATTCTGTTTATCTTATCATTAGCTTACATGTCCTAACTCGTCCTCGAGTTCGTTGACCTTCTCCAAGGCAGCTGTCTTCGTCTCACTGTCTTCCATTAGTGTTGCCACATCGAAAACATTGTCAAGATACGCTGATATTTGCACCTGGAATAGTTTATAATTTTTTTTAGATTAATTTAATAAAAATATATTTAATTTGAGAAAAAAATAATGTTTGTATTGATTAACAGTCTCAGATTTATTTTTTATTTATTGGATAAAAAATTAGTCAGTAGAAAATTAGTGTTTAAAAAAATCATGTCAATCCGTCCGTTACTTTCGATGTGAAAGAAGGACAAACACATAAACAAACACACGATAAAAGGCAGTAAAGTGACAAAATATTTATGCTACCAACGTTTAAGTTCTCATGTTACAAATACCTGCAGGTCCTCGCTCTCGCACATGCGCAGTCGTTCAAGGTAGTCGTCCAGTTTCAGCGCCGTGAACTCGTACTGCAGATGCACTCTGAAGTTCATGTCTTCTACAGAATGCACTATTATGTTCACGAACTGCATGCAGGCCACCTGAAAGTATTTTTATAAATAAATCTCTATATGTCGCACTGCTGGGCAAGTCTCCCCTTCCTTTTTACATCTGAAAATTCCTTGACGTCAAATGAGTTAATTTTAATAACACATGGTCTCTATCTCAAGCTATTTTTGTGCTTTAGTTTGACAGTGACCTGTGGAATCCAACTCAAACGTGATGGCTGGTATACACTTTGATTAGTCAAGTGCCAAGTGTTTAGTGTTAAGTGTGTAGAGGGATTTGTGTTAAGTGATTAGTGATGCCCTATACTGTTTAGAAGGCGATGTTTAGATCATTTTAAAAAAATTGACGACATTTTGCCTGTATACTTTGATTAGTGTTGATATAAACTAAACACTTAACAGTAACGTCCAGACGTGTTTAGTTCGTGTTTAGAGCAAGTTATGAAGGCGAGACGCGCGGAGGTGCTGCTCGCAGAAAAAATAGAACGCGCTGTAAATACTGTACTTCGCTAAGCATTATACACTTAAAACAAAACAGAAACTGTCCCAAGGTGTTTTTTTGCTAAACACTTGACACTAAACAAGCCACTCGCACTAATCACTAATCAAAGTGTATACCAGCCATAACTAGAAGTTGCAGCTTTGTCACATTTGGGTTTCACCGTCTGTTTTGGGCCGTTTGGAATTTTGGTCATTTTTAACCGACTTCAAAAAAGTTCTATGTTTCATTGTATGTTTTTTTTTTTCATATTGGACATTAAAAATTTATGTCATTAGTATTGTAAGGCTTTACTTACCATAAATTCTATGTGAAACGAATCATAATTCATAAAGTACTCCATCAGCGTATGAAACCTCCTGGGCTCCCCGACGACCTCCTTGAAGTTATCAAAAGCGGAGAGGATGATCTGATGTCCGCCCTTCACTAAGCAGATGGCGGCTAGAAGTTCCAGGACTAGTGCCTTGGTCCTCAGCGAGTGGTGCACCAGGGATAACGCTATACTGTTTATTGCTTCGTGGTGCTGGATTACCATGTTGAAACCGTACTATAATAATAGAAATTAAAACAGATATTAGTCATTTTCGATTCTACTGATATCATAGTAAAGTCAGGTGGGGTAAGACTGTCATACTTTATTTTAATTATAATCGGTCTTTATGCAACAAATCTTAGGCTTAGAATTAGGGTTAATTTACTGTGATTTAAGATATTAATTAAATTTTATGGTATTATGAAGTTTTAGCCATATAAGTCATTAGCTTTTCCCCGCGGCTTCGTTCGCGTTAATTTCATGACTGTATAGATCTCGTTTGACAACAAAACAACCCATAGCGCGCCTTGTGGCGCCATCTGTTGGCCGATACAGCGCCCTCTATAGTAGAAAAAGAAATCCCATTGGAATGACATACTTTCACGGGATAAAAAGCCTATGTTGGGCTCTGTACCCCTGACAATTTGTGTCCAAATTTTCATAATGATCGGATGATTAGTCAAGCCGTGAAGGAATAACAAACAAACTCACTTTCTCATTTATAATATTAGTTAGGCTTAAAAACAATGATAATAAAGAAAATGTAAAACATGTAAACTAGTCTAGAATGTTGTTGTTTCTAATAAAATTGTACATGGGCAGCGGTAATTCCTTACAATCAGGTGACCCGCCAGCTTATTTATCGTCCTCTTTCATAAGAAATGCATACCACAAAATCTATATCTTTAATCCAAGGTTCGAAAGAGCTTGTATTAGGCCTATTTGAATAAAAATATATGACTTTGCATTACCTTGTTATTCATGATCGCCCTCATACACATGATGCAGACGTGTATGTCGTCTGTAGAGGCGCCCATGTTGAGCTTAGCTGCGTGGCGGGAACGGCGCCGCGCGACAGCCGGGCTGGCGGTGCCGTCCTCGGCATCCGAGCTGCGTGCGCGCCGTCGCCACGACGCAGTCAACGTCGCGCCCGCATCTGTGGGCGCACTGCAGTCTGACGCCGTTGTGTTTGCACCTGAAAGTGTTAAATATAGGATAAAAAAAATGTTCCTTTTGAGTTTATTAATATTATAAAAAATATTAAGGGATTTGTATTTATGTATTCTGTATGTAATATATTGTATTCATCGCCGCAGTCGTGAATGTCTACACCCCCAATGGTTGACTGGTAGAGAATGCAATTAGCATTAAATTTGTATTGTATCACTTGGAAGAGGCCTTTGACATCTAGTGACATACAGACAGGGAAATAATCTTGTAAATTACTGTTTGAATAAAGGCTATTGTTATTGTATCAGTACTTTCTGTATTGTGGTCATTAGTATACCTTGGTTAATCGCGTCGCTGGACTGACTTCTGGCAAGAGCGATCCTCTGTTCGTGCCGCATCATACTCAGCCTGAAGCTGAGGTAGTCGATCAGCACGTCCAGACCCTGGTTCTGCTCGTTGAGGAACTCGCGGACCCATCTGGAATGGAGGTTAATACGTATCAACTTAGGGCTTTTACACAAAACAGCCACATCGAAAAATACTACTCGCACGACACATCGTAAGAAATTGGGAATAGGCTATTTAACAACATTCATACTTAATATTATAAATGTGAAAGTGTGTTTGTTTGTTTGTCCTCTCTTCACGTCGAAAGTAATGAACGGATTGATATGATTTTATTGGGGATAGTTTAAGATCTGGAGAGTGACATAGGCTACTTTTTATACCGGAAAAACATCTCATTCCCACGAGAGAAAAAAGTATACTTAAATGTATTTTTTCACAACTTTTTAACGGGGATAATTTAAGGTCTGGAGAGTGACATAAGGCTACTTTTTCGAACGGGATAAAGAGATTCCCACGGGAAAAATTATTGACATTTCCCTTGACCACGCGGGCGGAGTCGCGGGTAACAGCTAGTATATTATAAATTGTGTTAACTGGGTGACCAGCTACAGCGTTTTTAGGCCAGGTTTTTAAATTTTAACTTTGATTTATATATATCGTTAATATATATAATAGATTGCCCGGAAATATCAATGCAATACTTACATAAAATGTAACAAAGAATAATTATTCAAACCATTTCCCCAAATTCGTCAAATAGTCTACTGATTTATTATGCTTTGGTCACCTAAATTGTTAAAAGACGTCTATTGCCGTACGAAATAGTATCGAAGCATTTTTTGTCGCAGTTTGCTGCGTTGGCATTTAAACATTGTTGATTCACACACCAACATTGTGGGAAGAGGTTATATTTACTTACTCGATGTGATTTGTTCGTAAAGATATCTCCAAGTCCCTGAGAACTTGGGTCGATGTCGAGTCGCCCACCATCTTTCGTTTCTGAAAAGACAAATTATTACACTAAGTAGATATATTTTAATATTTTAAAATAATGAACAGAAGTCCTATAAAACTTTAGAAGATCAGAGAATAGTCTGCAGAATATGTTTAAGGATACCTCCCTTAATACTCCATAACACACTTGGTTTATTCGATTAGAGCATGTTTTATACGATGCATACATTCCTTTCAAGTCTAGCGGACTGTATGTCTGTACGCCCACCACGTCGAGGGGGTGGTATAAAGTAGGAAAAATAGCGGAATGTTTTAGATACAAAATCACAGAACTTTTAGATAAATAAAACAAAATATAAATAACGATATATGCTAGTGAAATCCGCGCAACTTCGTATGCAAGTATCCCACTTTCCCGTGGGAATTTCGGTAAATCCTTGTATGTATTATACATATAAACCTTCCTCCTGTCCTGAATCACTCTATTTTTTTTTTATACCACACAGGTGGCATACAAGCATACGGTCGGCCTGATGGTAAGCCGTCACCGTAGCCTAGAGACGTAAAGCAATGCCGGGGGTATCACTCACGCGTTGCCAACCCTCCGAACCCCCCCAAGTGGAGCTCTAGAGACCTTACTCACCGTAGGAACACAACATGGCCGAGACCAATGCTATTTGGCTACGATCTTCTGTAAGGTGGAGGTCCTTCCCCAGACGGGCTGCTCCGATTTGAGCGGATTATCCGCTGTGCCCTACCTCTCATAGAACTGCATTTTTATTGCTGAAAACTGCATTTAAATCCGTTGAGTAGTAAGATCTAAGTGAACAGACAGCCGAAGTTCATTTTATACTATGTAAAGAAGTCCAAGCATTACAGGGAATTCACCGTTGAATGTTCCTGAAAGATGGTAATACTGTGGTATTAGTAAACTACTATGATGTGTCTCGCTCAGTTTATGTCTTGGACTAAAACAAACAGATACACGACATCGGCAAATGAGTCAGGGATATGACAGTCCCACACCGCGACCTGACCTCTGCGGGCCCGCTGTCTCTAATAATTAAACGAGCTCATTCCTCTCCAGAAGATTAGACAAACGTGACCCACTTTAATTAATAGAACATAATATCTTATTGTATGAAATGCTTTGTCCTTTTTTTTAAATAGTGTCTGAATGACTGACTGACGGACGGATCAACACAGCCTAAACTGTGATCGTAAATACCCGAAATTTGAATGCTGTGTTCTTTATTTATGTAATACTAGCTGTTGCGCGCGGCTCCGCCCGCGTGGTCAAGCGAAATTACCAATAATTTCGTTCCCGTGGGAATTAAAAAAAAACGACTTTAACCTCTATACAAAATTTCAGATTTCCTGCGATAATACACTTACAGTCCTATTACTCCCTTTCCCGTGGGAATTTCAATGACAGAAATCAAAAATATAAATAATAATAATTTATCAAAAAGTATTTGCTTCCACACTAAAGGCAAGTTCGTAACACTAACAGAAAACTGAAATCAACACCACAACAATGTTACATACACACATGGACCATATTCGTAATTGACAGGATCGAATAAAGAAGTGTAATAATATCTTCAAAACTTTTATAAATTTCGTGCCACAGGTTTTCGAGTTCTGTATATTGCCAGCAGCATAAAATAATTTTCTATATTTTTTTACGATTTAAAAAAAAAACGTGGAAGGTGTATTTAATAATATTTACCATAAAATGTTCATACGGCATTATTTTACACTTTTCTAACAGGTGAGAATAATTCGCTGAGTTTCATTTGAATAACTTCAAAAACGGCAAAGTTTCATACTAACTTTGCACCCCCGTTTAACCCCCTAAGGGATGTTTTTTGAGAAAAATATTTTACTCGTGTTTCATGCCTTTCAATGAAGAACCTTCATGCTGAATTTCATTCGAATAACTTCAAAAACGGCAAAGTTTCATACTATCTTTGCACCCCCGTTTAACCCCCTAAGGGATGAATTTTGAAAAAAATATTTAACTCATGTTTCATGCTTTTCAGTAAAGAACCTTCATGCTGAATTTCATTCGAATAACTTCAAAAACGGCAAAGTTTCATACTAACTTTGCACCCCCGTTTTACCCCCTTAGGGGATGAATTTCCAAAAATCCTTTCTTCGTGAGCACCTACGCCCCAAAAGGAACCCCCATGCAAAATTTGAGACTCCTGGCACTTGTAGTTTCGGAGATTTCGTGATGAATCAGTCAGTGATTTTCTCTTTTATAAATATAGATAAGTATTTTCCGAAAATCCTACGGAAAAGCGGGATAATTTAGTATAAGGATAATTTGAGACCCGAAAAAGGACATAGGAGCTTTTACCCCGGAAAGCACCCCATAAAGGGGCGAAAAGTGGGGCGAAAGTTTTGTAAGTGGATATTTTTTATTCGAATGAGATGAAAGGTTTGGGGATAGTTTGAGAGCCGAAAAATGACATAGAATAGATTTTTCCGGGAAATCACCTCCTGAATTTAATAAACAACATTTATTTTATCTTATTAATTTGAAAACAAAAATTATTAATACTAAAGAAAATGAGCACCGGCCATTGACTATATTTGTTAAAGACATAAATATTCCGTATATGATTATGCTCAGCAAATAACAGAACAGTTAAAACGCCCACCAAATAACTGTTATTATGCTAACGAGTCTCCCTCCCTCAAATTTGGAGTTTTGAGCCCACAGAACACTAGTTTTGATCAACTTTAATTTCTAAACGTTTTTTTGCATATTATAATGGAAAGTATTTTTTTTTGTAAAGTATACCTACTTGATTCACAGTAAAATATCGAGGAATAATTTGGCTCAAGGCGTTTGCAATACTGCACAATATCCGATTAAGTAGTTAAAAAAAAAACTAAACGAATTATCCATCGCCATCTAGTTTCAAGCTAAGTAAAGTTTGTAGTAGGTTGTATAAAAACATAAAAACTGATTATACTTACACAAAATGTATTATTTGATACGATTAAGATCTAAGAGAGGTAGGGCACAGCGGATAATCCACTCAATTCGGAGCAGCGCATCTGGGGAAGGACCTCCACCTTACAGAAGATCGTAGCCAAATAGCATTAGTCTCGGCCATGTTGTGTTCCTACGGTGAGTAAGGTCTCCAAACCCTCCCAACCCCCGTTGGGAGGGTTGGCAACGCGTGAGTGATACCCCCGGTATTGCAAGCGTCTATAAGCTACGGTGACGGCTTACCATCAGGCGGGCTTGTTTGCCAACTTTGTGGTATTTTCCTAAATTCCCACAGGATTAACGGGATTGCGGGGGCGTAAACTGAATAATAGTTTTGGATTTCTATCAGAGGTACTAGGATACCATAAGTGACAGATGCACGTACACGATAACTATGCAACAGTATGTGTAAACGTGCAAATCTGATAAAAGCTTTCCCTTCACAATCTGCGTACTAGATCCAGTTCGTTCACGATAACCATTATGTGAACTCAATTAGTTTTTTCCGAGTAAACACTTTTATACAACTAGATTTTTTTTCTCCGGGGCTTTATATTCCTCCCGAAGAAGCCTTGTGCTCCAATTATTAAAAAAATACTTGTATCTTTAAAAGTCTTTTTTTATCGAGTGACAAACGAGCTAAACGAATCACCTGAGCGTTGGCACCAGAAGTACCGATTTCGATTCGCGCTCGGGCCAAACATTTATGTGTTTGATAACGAGTCTGGGTATTCTCTATGAATATTTACAATAAAATATAGCCTGGTAGCCATAACACAAGCAGGTTATCATAGCTTACTTTGGAACCAGGTGGCGCTGTGGAAATTATGTAGATTTTTTTATATATTAGAAATCGTTGTCTGATAGCTATAAAACAATCATGCTCAAGCCTAGATTAAGAGAGGTAGGGCACAGCGGACAATCCGCTCAAATCGGAGCAGCCCGTCTGGGGAAGGACCTCCACCTTACAGAAGATCGTAGCCAAATAGCATTGGTCTCGGCCATGCTGTGTTCCTACTGTGAGTAAGATCTCCAGAACTCCACTTGGGGGTGTTGGCAACGCGTGATACCCCCGGTATTGCAAGCGTCTATATGTTACGGTGACGGCTTACCATCAGGCCGACCGCATGCTTGTTTGCCACCTTTGTGGTTGTTTGTGGTATAAAAAAAAGGTGTTGTTTGGATTGAGTACAATTTATTGCAATAGCCACAGTAGTGGCACTAACATACTAACGGAACCGAAACATTTAAAATTACCTCTACGTTCCGTTATACGCATTTAGATTTTATTTAACAGCCTTGTCAATTAGATTAGAAGAAAATATTTTGGATCACTGCAAAAACATTCGCTCATTCAGGTTGTTTGGACAAAAACTCGTGCGTAGCGGTGTTTCTCAACAAAAACATACTGATTGGTGATGACTTGACTATTATACGTTACGATCCGATAATAGCTATTTTATATTTTCAGTAGATCGTACATATTTTTCTTTTTATTTAAAACATAGTAAAAAGAAATGATCCTAACGAGTTAGTACAAAATCGTCGCAAACGTAAGTCGTCAAACGCAACTCGTAACTCTAAAAAGTAGATCGTCTAATTAGCAACTCGTCTAACGTAACACAAAGCTAAATAATTATTGAAGATTGAGATGTTAGTGTTTTAAATGTTTTTTTATTTTTATTAGACACTCGATAGCACAAAAACGGCTCAATGGACATTGTCTTTCGAGAAAAAGCTAGAGACATAAAATAGAGGACGTTTGTGGCAAACGGAACGCAAATGCCGATTACCTCAAAAGTCCTCCATTTTCTGTAAGAAAAAAAAAGAAAATTATCTTACAAAATTATGCAACTTTTAACACTTAAAAG
The DNA here is from genome assembly GCA_905163395.2 of Endotricha flammealis. NCBI lineage: Eukaryota > Metazoa > Arthropoda > Insecta > Lepidoptera > Pyralidae > Endotricha > Endotricha flammealis. The sequence goes on along the minus strand of LR990864.1, from coordinate 14,111,490 downwards.
TCGAATCGTAATTGATATATCGGATACTATGAACGGACCTCGAATGAGTCACACAAGTTACAAGTTCGTGTGATTGAACTGATCGAGAATGTTACATCACACGATTGTGTACATATTGAGTGTAATCTCTTAGCCACTTGTCTATAGTTTATCGTGGATTTGCACGTGTAATTCTGTTAATTACAAGCGAAACTCGCGCAACTTCGTTTGCGTGTTTCCCGCTTTCCCGTGGGAATTTCCGAAGATCCTTTATTATCGGATACCTACGTCATACAAAGAACACAACCTCCAAGTTTCTACGATAAGAGGTTTAGGCTGTAAATTGATCCGTTTGCGACCACTGGATCTGTCAACTTTCAAGATTGATACTTTCGCTAAAACTTGACAACACAATTAACAGATAGATCGATAGACCGATCCTGCATAAACTGAGACGAAGAAAAGCTATCACACGAAAATATTTGGGTCAAACAAGACGTGGAAGACATTACAATACTGTCAAAGGTCTAGTTGGGAGGTCAATAGCGTGATGCAGCGTTTACACGAGTTTAGTAATTGATATTAGTACTAACCGTTTAGTACACGCTTGCTTAGTGACAAGCAAGAAGTAGTTTTTTACAAGTATCTAAATAAAGCATTAGAGAGATACATACTTGATGAGTATTATAGTATGAGGACAGCGGCTCGAAATGAAACAACGATAGAAATTAGAGCTAATGACGTTCACGACCAATGATGGCCAGGAACGGCTCAATGACTCTTAGTATGTCAAAAAAGCAATGGAGATTACTTGCTATTAGGGAACCTGTAAGCATTAACTCTCAAATATAGTTTAATTAAAAAATATATACACAATTAGTAAGCCTTGAAAAGATTGCTTTCAGCAATTGTTTTCCGTCTATTGTATTACTTGAAGTTGTGTATTGCAAATAAAGCATATTCTCATATCTATCATTCATATCTATCTATCTAAGTATATTAGTGGCTTAGAATTAGTAACTAAGCTCGTGTAAACTGTACATAATCCGCTAAGCTGCCACCGGCAGACACGCGGCGCCATCCATTTTATAGGCTGTTAAATTTAAGTGTGTAATTTTGCGATAGTTGAATACGGTGAGGATATAATCAATGAGATTATATTAATTCCTTCGTGCTATTATACAAGTGGGCTTGACAATGTAAAAGTAAACTATTGGCAGAGAATTCATAATAGTACTAACGTACTATTGGTTTTTAGTTATTTGTTTAATTTGACAGCCTAATAACTTCGGCAATAGAGGATGCGGATTCGACCCCCGCACTTGGTAATCTTTAACATTTATGTGGTGAATGGAATTCGTAGGGAAAAATAGGTTTAACTATTTATATAGTAAGTAACAGTGACTCAACATGAAAGTCGGTTAACGAGTAGGCGTAATTACAAATGAATCTTAATACTATATTGCAACATGAGTGACTTTGTTGCAGCATCTAACTAAATTAATATTATAGTAGAGTTTTATTCTAATGACTTTGAGACAAAACAAACAAATATTATCATCAAAGATTCAATGATTCAAACCTAAAACACCCAGACTCGAGACAAAAACAAATGATGACATTACATTTCCATATACGGGGATCAAAAACGCGCCCTCTGTTGCCGAAGTTAGGGTCACTAACTCTGCATCTGCTACCTCAGTGCTATAAAAAAACTTACTAAAATGTATGTCAAAATTTTGGTACAAAATAATTTTGTTTAGCAGTGGGTGTTCTTAACCGTTTACCTACTAGTACCGTGGGAATTGAAACGCAAAATTTACATGGTATCGGTGCATCGGTTAGCCTCAGGGTAAGGCCATTAAGTCTCATTATCCTGAGTCCGTTTATTACCGATTGTCTCCTAGAACTGCGCCCTATCGATAGAACTTCGTGATATATTGTGCATAACGGTAACTTGGTCTGCCCTACGGGTTCAAAATGTGGGACAAAGTCGAGACATTTTGTATATTGAACGACTAGACTAGGATTTTAGTAAGGATTCCTATTTTTTATTAAAATTAATATAACATAAGTCATCCACCGAGGATAGTAGCTTATTGGTGAAATAATTTTTCAAATCGGTTCAGAAGTTTTGGAGCCTATTAAAATCATAAATCTTTCCTCTTTCTATATAGGTATAGATGAATAACAGAATTTGTTACTTTATATATTACTAGCCGTTACGTCCACGTCGGGTTATGGGTCAAGTTTGACACTCACAAATAACGCGGCTTTCTATTGGCAAAAGAATATTCAAAAAAAAATTTTTTTTTTCATCTTTAAATCGGTTCATTACATCCAGAGATTACCTGCAACATCACAAACTTTACCTGTTTATAATATTAGTTAGATGGAATCATTGACTTAAATTTATAAATGATCTTCCTTCTTCTAGAGTTATCCAGATTTAATTTAAAACAAACAGGTAAGTACAAGAATTTTGATGACAAAGAGCTCTTTCTTTCAAGTAAGTATATCCTTGTCAAGTTTTCCAAAACTTCTCAAATTAATACCCTTATATAAGATATTCTTAGATGTTAGATTGAAATTAAAACAATCGTGATTAAACTTTAATGGATCAAGTGCGTGATGAAGTAATCTTGAACGTTGAAGATAGAATTATAAGATGCCGACCGCCCACCGCATCAGTTTGAGCTGTAATTATGTAGGCGTCAACAACACTCGTCAGATCGACAAGATTTGACACCTCTGGCTATATCTTTCACATTCCTGTCGTAAAAACATAATTTCTTGAATAAGGCCGCCTTGTTGCGATCATACTAGTCTGTAAGCTGTTTATGTATAGTGTCCTAATAATGTGTATCGCAAATAAACCATATTCTGTCTAGATTGTATACTTTGCCATCCCTATAGTCTTAAGATGCATGATTCAAAATTGCTATCTCTCATGTAAGTATCTCTTTGGTTATGAGTTACAGCTGTAGTTTCTCCCCCGGGACGTCAATAAACTTCATTGCTTATTGTCAATCTGAGATCGCCGTTGTTGATTCTGGTTTTACAGGAGACACAGCGATGGGAATGTGAGCTTATATCTAAGAATCAGTACTTTTGATACTTCTTACTCTGTCTAATATCCAGCTGTAGTTATATCTTGTCCTATTTACTATCTTGCATTGTACTACAACGAAATTTTTTAAAGTTTCTTGTTCGTTCTTCTTAATATAAATCTTCTGTCTGAACTGGTAGAGGTAGGAAGAGTAGCAGATCTATTAAAATAAAATACTTTTGACTTCAGCCTGTGCTAAGAATAAAGTTCTCTTACCCTATGACTCCTAGAAGCTTTCGGATCTAGGTATGTCCTGAGCTTGTTGAGGTAGTGTGCCGGGGAGTCCTTCGCTTGCACCATATCCTGGTCGCAGATGATCTCCCATTTCTTCTCCAGGTCGTAGTTTCGCAGCAGCTTCGCTTTATCCGGGGGCAGATCCATCGAGGCCTGTGAAAGAACATTTTCAATTAGTTTCTATAGATATATAGGATAGATAGATATAGCAGATAGCTAGGCTTTCATTCCACCACAGGGATATGTCTCCCTTCAATCGAAGGGGATTAGAGTAATCTGCCACGCAACTCTAATGCAGATTGGCAGTGGTCAGTGTTCAAGCCGCCTGAAGGTCACCTCATCCATCGATATATAGTCATTCTTATCGATTTCGATGACGGCGACCCATGGGCCATGGACTATAAATTAAACATCATCCATCTACAGCAGTCGGGACCGACAGCTTAACGTGCCTTCCGAAAGCACGGAGCGTTACTTAAACCAGAAAAATTTCAAAAAGCTAAATTGGATTGGCAGATTACGTTGAGAGTTACAATAACTTATTACACATAATTCCGAGAGTTTGTTCATCTATTTGTTCCCAAAAGGAATAGTAGCTACTGGTGTCATAAAATATAATATTTAGGTAAATTCATTTGTCCATTGAAAACGCGCTAGTCACGAGTATCTGGGCGTAGAGCGCGGCCCACGTCAGACCAGTTTCCACTATATTGGTATATGCGCTAACGGTACACGAACCTACCGCGGCGTCTGCGCATTTGTTGATATAACATTTAAATTTGAATCAATAATCACGTATTGGAGTATTTGGAGTAGAGCTTTTATGGTATAGTATCGAGAAGTACCACCCCCTCCCAGTTCACAGGATATCGGCATAAAGCAGTATTGCGTTTCGTTCAGTGATAAATCCGGAAGCATTACAGCCCTTTCCCTTTTCGTTTGCCTTATCCCTTCTTTCCCTATTCCCTTGCTTGTAGTACTTCCCCTAAAATAAAATAATTTATTTTACATGTAGATTTACAGGAAATACTTTCGCACGTCAATTTTTTTTTATCCTACCAGTGGGGCAATTCACGTAACAAGAACCGATTCTAGTTCGATTCAACGACACTCGCTGTCTCACTCATACAAAATAGAAATGAACGGGACAGCGAGTGTCGTTGAATCGAAATAGAATCGGTTATTGTTACGTGAATTGCCCCACAGCACTTCGACGTAAATGGCCTGTTGAGAAGAAGTGCCGCAAGAAACTCAACAAATAGCCTTTTTTGAAAGCCAATATACATACTTCAAAGTATTTTAAAGTTCATTACCGTTACATTGCAAAATATGTTTGGTGCAGAGGAGCAAATTACTATGACCACAAATTTTTCAAGTCCTTTTCGAGTACCTGTCAAGCTAGTCTATTTCTTACATGATCTAGTTGAAGTAAATTCCTTCACGCGAACTTACAAAACTTGAACCGTTTTTACGGCCCTGCTCAACCTCTTTCAATGGCTGACGAATCATGAAATAAGGTACCTATCTATACCTCATTTCATGATTCATTTTCTAGATAACTATTGTTTCTAAGAAGGATAATCACCTATTTAGAAGTAAGTAGGTTGAATGAACAATGATATTGAAACAAGTAGATACAGAATGCTCAGTGTCATCTCATTGAGGACGAAACTCAGGTACATACAGAGTGTGCTTGAAGATACTTGGTCCAACTAAGGTAAGTGGCCATTTTGCCCGTTTCCGAAATAGTGGTAGTTTATTAAGGAGTTTATTCTTTTATATTCATTTAATTAGTAAATGAGTAGTGAAAGTGTATAGTTCCATATTCAGTACCTATGTGTCACGACTTGCAAATCTTCAAATTTTTTGTCTAGTTTTGGGAATGTGACAGAAATTTAGCAGCAGGGGGGGTCCACACCGGGACTAGCAAAATTTTGAAAAAGTCCATGTGAAAAAAATTCTGGGGACCTTTGCTGTAAAACTAGCATTAGAATAATAATCTATGGTTAAAAATGTCGTGTTGAATGCCATCGCGTTACTGAGGACAAAACTATTATATGCCTAGACAGACATTACATTTATAAAACGATAACGGTTGTAGATCTATACAATAAGGGGCTATGGTAATTGTCCCCATGATTATGTACAGATGGATCTAATAAATAACCGATTATAAACCGTAGAATAAAGTATTATATTTTAAAATATAAATGTGGATTTATATTTTCGACAATGTCGAGTAATTTATTATGCTTTGCCCTGAACATCGAGTGCGTACGTACTCGATGGTCCTGAATTACTGACGCCAAAACACAGCCTAAACGCTGATCGTAGCGACCTGAAACTTTGAGGGTCTGTTCTTTATACTACGTAAGCACCTGTTATGAAAGGATTTTTCTAAATTACTATGAGAAAGGGACCGAAAATCCACGTGGACAAAACCGCGGGCTAGTTAACAATAAAAACATCTATCTTAACTAACAACTTCCTGTATTCAATATTAATTAAAGCCATACAAAGTTAATCGCAAAAAGTCGCGGGGTCTTCTAAAGAGACTATTTCGATTCCGATACCATCTTGAGCTACCGGCCACATTAACTGGCCACGCCCCCTTGGACCGCGGACAACTTGAATTACTCGCTAGATTCTAGATCATTTGTTATCAGAGCTATGAAAGGGATGGAGAGACTTAAAACTGATTAGATGAAACCAGAACGTATGTTCAATAGAAATAGGTCCTGTCCTGTTTCCTGCAAAAAAAACTTCTACAAGTTTTCTACAGGTTTGGTAACTTGCAAATAAATATAAATATTCTTAGACGAAAACGAATCACACAACGCCGTTTAGTTCCAAACCAAGCAGAGCTGGTGCTACGAGTAATATATTGCTGATAAAAATAAATACATGCTATATTTTTTGGTAAATAAATAAATACAGATTACACCCAAACTATTCGGTTTTCTGTTGATTCTGTTGAAAATTTAGTAAAAACTAGAACTGACCTAATAAATTCTTTTGTGATGCAATACGTATATCTTTCCTCGTCAGTTAATGGGGAAAAATTATACGGTGTCCCAAAATTAACGCAGGATTATAATTTTCCGCCATTTGTGCAGTAAAGTGTTGGCAACCCCAAAAAAACATGGACTAAAAACTGTTTTTTTTTTTAAATTCAAATCTTGCTTGCTAATTTGGGATAACCTTTCCTTTTACAATCAAATTATGCTCTTGTGATGTCACAGCAGGTGGTAAAAAGAAATAGTTTTGTGGCATCTATTTAGAGTCATATCTGGTTAGCCATCTTCCAAGCATGAGTTAACAAGTTGCATGTACCATAATTTCTTTCCAATCAGATATTTCGCTAATGTGTTCTATGGAAATGGGAATAGAGGTGAATTTGGAATGTTATTGGTGATTTGGGACGCATAACTGCGTTGTCATATTCCTGCCCGCATTAGCATAGATTGCCGTAGTTGGCGCGCTCAATTATGATGCTGCTGCATGATCCCACGCGTGGGTTTCTGGTGTGGCGCAAGTTTTAAAGGACAGCGACTTAATGTATGTAGTATAGATTAAGTAGCTGTCCTTTGAAACTTGTCTTGTCTATGGATTCCCTAGTATACACTTCTATGTAGCCAGGATTATCAATGGCGACAGATTAAAAATGTGAGAAATTCATTCCAGTCTCGATATAAAATCCGTTTTATTTTGTCTAATCTTATCGTATTCATTATACCATAAATCCCATAATCATCCCCACTGCAAAGATATAAGTCTCCCTTCAATCAAACGGGATTAGACGCTCTGGTCCAATGCGGATTGCGGTGTGACATAAAAAAAATACTTGCAATAAAAACAGACAATTACAGTTAAAAAATACTCGATAACATCTAACAGTACTGAGTAGCCATATATGTGCTTCGTATGGTCCCATTCATAGATTACAATTTAAACTCTAGACTAACTCATTTGAGAGGCAAATGAAAGATCTTAATCTTCGGTTTAATCAAATTCTACAAGTGTACGGAGAGAGCGGACTCCACGTAACGTAAGGTTAACTAATTTACGACCTATGAGTTAAATGTAGGGCTGAAACGGCCTCTCCTAGTAGAACGGCGTGTCAATCAATATCTAAAGTACGCCGCACTATATGAGAGAAGAAATAGAGTCCCCATGGACAGCCACCGGTAGGACAGTGGAAGTCGGAATAAAATAGTTCCCGCAGCCCGCCACACATCAAGGAAAAGGTAGGTAGAGTTAGGATTTTAGTCGATATGCTCCTCACTAGTCGGAGAAGCCGCAGACACCCGTCGCTGCCTGAAGCAGGGGCAAGCAAAAGGCTGAAAAGGCCTTCTCTTCTATACGAATATAATAGATGCGAGAGTAACTAGTTAATTGTGACGTTAAAAACGTCTGAATCTTTTTTTTTATACCACAAAGTTGGCAAACAAGCATACGGCCTCCCTGATGATAAGCATCACCGTAGCCTATAGACGCTTGCAATACCGGGGGTATCACTCACGCGTTGACAACCCTCCCAATCCCCCCAAGTGGAGCTCTGGAGACCTTACTTACCCCAGGAACACAACATGGCCAAGACCAATGCTATTTGGCTACGATCTTCTGTAAGGTGGAGGTCCTTCCCCAGACGAGCTGCGGATTATCCGCTGTGCCCTACCTCTCTTAAAATAATCTGTTTATACTATACATCCAGATTCCAGACCAAGACAAAGAATCATAGACAGGATTCGAATTCACGTCCCTTGATTAAGTAGTTTCAATCACTCGACCACCGGCACCGGGTCTGTCACATGATAAATACATACGTTTTGCTATCGCGGAGCATATCATCGATAAATATCTAATTAGAAAGTAGAAAATCTAATTATTCACGCTATGTGCTTTACATATTGTACAGTCGACATTATAAATATCTGCGGATATAGTCTCGGAACAAAAACAGGTTCAATCATCTTAAACTCATGTACTATCTCGCTTAATTTCTATTTTGTATGAGTGAGACAGCGCTTGAGATTGACATGAGATGATAACTGAAAAAAATAAAGACCTTTGTGTACGGTGGACTCATTTAAATCTGTTACACGGATTGAAACAAAGGTCACAGCGAGTTGCCGGCTACACGATATTAAACCAACTTCAGTATGTCTACGCAGCATCAGACGCATACCCTGCTACCAAGAGCGTTTGATGACAAGCGTAATTCGTATGAAACCTCTTGTATACACTGTTGAAAGTCTCGTTTCCACACCAATGTTTCAAACCATGTAGCCTAGGCTTTATAGTCAACAAAAAAATAATTAGAATGAACATTACAAAACGATCATTGTGCTTTAACGTCAGAAATACTGAAAAAAGCACATTAAAGGTTCTTTGATGACAAATGACAGCAGCTGTCCACGATCCAGGTCAACGGAAAATATGGTTAATTATAGCGGTAGACATACTTAGTATGCTTCCCACGACATTAATTTGCTTATTTTGAGTCTTCTTATAATATTTTTTGATACCAAAATATATTTGATACTTATGAGCAAACAGCCTCAGTGACCGTTAGGTTAGGAACACTGACCAGCTACCTTCAGTTGACACTAATTTCGGAAAGCACATGAAAAAGAAGTAGAAATTTTATCTATTTTTAACTAGCCCATGGCCAATTTCTTGGCAAAAGCCTTTCAAACATTCTCTGGAAGAGAATCTGGAAGAGAGTCCAGGGCTACAAACTTCCAATCTTTTTAGAACACGTGGATTTCGTTTAGCCATCTGTTTTGAGGTCGTCCTCTTTACCTTTGCCCATTCGATGGGACCCAGCTGGTAGATGTATCCATTTTCCCGGAACACCAGCGATGACCCACCCGTGATTCTGAACTTTGTATTCAAAAAATGTCTATCAAACATCTCTCAAGCAGGTGTCGAGGTTCCAATTAATCCGTTATTTCGTCCATTACCAGTTAAGAGTTACATCACGAAGTAAATCCTCGTAAATGCTGTTAAACTAACCACCATAAACGGTATAATTTGTAATTAAAGTGGCGTAGTTTGCATAATTGACTAGATTTAGTGCTCAAACACAGACCAACAACGTAGTTCATTTTATAGTTATTTACTAGCTTACCCACGACTCGCCCGCGTGGTCCAGAGAATCTGCCATTGATTTATATTTCCCGTGGGAATAAGATGTTTGTCCGGGACAATTTGCCTATCACTCTTCAGACCTTAACCTTTTATATTTACAATAATATTCATTGTCTGGTACCCTAAACACAAGCAGGCCTAGCTTAAATTTAGGACCAGGTAACTTTCTGTGAATGAATAAATAAATAAATATATAGGTACAATTCATACAGATTGAGCTAGCCCCAAAGTAAGTTCGAAACTTGTGTTATGGGATACTAACTCAACGATATTATATTTTATAACAAATACATATATAGATAAACATCCAAGACCCGAGGCCAATCAGAAAAAGTTCGTTTTTCATCATGACCCGACCGGGGATCGAACCCGGGACCTCTTGGGTGCGGTCTGGCGTGGTAACCATTACGCCACGGAGGTCGTCAATTGTGTTGAATTTATCTATCTATAACTATTAAATTCCATTCACGGTCAACCAATAAGAAATCAATATCATAATGTCTGCTATTCTTCGTCTAATGGCTTCCTAAGTCGTTAAGTGTACACATAAACTTTACGAGATCTAGCCTTTACCACCGAGGTGTAATGTGATTGGTCCAATCCCACAACAGTATATAAATTGTCTTGTTTATAGGTTTAGGAGTTAGTTTACAGTCACAGTATATTATCTGGTAATTACGTTTGGTATTGGCTGATGGCTGCGACTTCGTTCAAGTTAAATCTATTTAATATTTTTTTCTTGAAACAGTTGTATTTTCACAATTTAAACAACGACAACGTCAGACAGTGTTTTAGGCTTAAAAATATTGAGATTCTCCGTGATTCGGAAGGCATCAGCTAGCGCTTTTGTTCACAGAAGTTTGTTTTCTGTAAGGAACTAATGAGCCAAAAAAACGCTTCTAGTTTACTTTTTATTGCAGTTTCCTTGTGTTTAATTTATTAAATTGAGTTAGGTACAATGAACCAATAAAAGAGGTGACCAGGTTGACTGTACTTGTTGAAAATAGTTAGAAAATACGATATTATTACGTCAAAAGTTGAGTCTAAGTAAAGCTGAGTCACACCTTTATTTTCAGTTCCTACTTCGTGAATGAGTTCCCTTGTACACACGAGCCTATTTTTAGAATGCTAGGGAGGTGCGACTCGTTAATCTTATCTTGATATCGATAAATATTGAAATTGCTATTCGCAATCAGTGCTTATGAATATTATATTAACAGTGGTCGAGTGTCTACTTTATCCTCTAAGGACCGCGGGTTCAAATCCCCAGGGACTTGGCTGGTATCCGAAAAGTATTTTGAACACTGTTTTAAAAGCAAGAAAATGTAACACTTTTCTGTTTTCAAAAATATCCGTTCATAAATGTTAATAACTGCTACAGCTATTATGTAAATTTTACATTGGCATAAGTATGCGACAGCTCACGTGGGTTGGAATAATGTGTTACACTTAAATATCCTTCATAAAGGTGTTTTTGAGTCCTTCGTATCGATTTTCATCTTATAGCCGGTATAAAAATTTAGTAATTTGAAATGTTGCATTCGATTTTATTTAAAGCACAAACTTAATTATAGAAATGACTTAAACTCAATCTACAAACTGGAATCCACAATGTAGAAGTCATCAGATGACTCACGAACAACAATACAAAGGTAACATAGTGTCATTTGAATGATAATGAGGTGTCAATCGTTGTTCCAATGTCGTGTAACACTGGTCAGTGGTGTCATGACATGAATACATTGTATACAACCTGTGTCATGGTCAAATGACCATTCAAGTCTATTGAAAAAACCAAAACTTCCTCTTTTGAACAATGAATTGTAAAATTTCTGTAAATCATACACATTACGTAGTATATTGTTGTCAGTTCGTCACAACTTTAGGGCTGCTACAAATGGTTAGTTGATGCGTAACAACTAAAAAACAATCATAAATTATACATATATGTATTTATGTGCCACTTGGCAATATAAAAGGTGCGTTTTTGGATTATTGAGTATAAGGTTCTAAAATAAAAAATGTCCCAACAAAAATAAAATTTTGTTTAACTCTGTGTTGTTTTAAAGGCAGGTAGGTTCACAGTTTTGTTAAACATCAATAAAAAAAAAGACTATTTTAACCGACTTCAAAAAAGCAGGAGGTTCTATATTTCATTGTATATTTTTTAGTTTTAATATTAATCTCATAAATCTCTACCCATTTCATCATTTTTAAATCTCTACCACATAAAATGCATTGTTGTAACAAAGAAATTAATATTTATAAATGAAAGTTGTAGACCAGTAAATTAATAAAATCTTTTAAAGAAAGTTGTAGCTTGAGATTCAAGTTAAAAGTTGTTTAGTACAAGTAATATCACTTTTATCATTACCGGATATATCATACAAACATTTAAATTCGTGGGAAAATAAACAAGGAAGTTGCACTAATATGTAATGACATTAATATGTATCGTCAGCATCGTAAGTAGTTAGCAACCAACAAAGAAAATAAGATAGAATAGAATCTGCTTTATTTACAACTAGTGAAACCCGTGCAACTTCGTTAGCGTGTATTTATTTATGCACAGCAGCGCCATCTATATCAGACTTTTGTTGAAATCCTACGGGAATCGCGTACTTTTCGGGATAAAAAGTACCCTATGTGTTAATCCAAGGTATCGGCTACCTACATACCAAATATCATAACAAACGTACACATAACTTTCGCTTTTATAATATTAGTAGGAAGTAGGATACACAAACAAATGATACGTAAACAGTAAAAGTAACAGGCTGGTGTACATCGGCAGTTGGGGCAAGCCCACCACACAATCCCATCGTTGTGCCTCCTGTATAGCCAGGATCTTGTCTGTCACTGTCTTGGAACTCACAGCGAATTTAATCTGAAAGAAATTAGAGGAAGTAAGAAGAATTGAAAGGATATGTAACGAGGCGGCCTTATTACTGAACGAAATCTTGTCAAGGTAACTTTAGGGTAATGAATTTTCGTAACCTTATTTTCGTATGGATAATAAGTAAGCAGAGCCAGCTTCTTTTCTTTGCTGAATTCCCTATCTATTAGTTTGAATGCGGAACGAATTCCTATAAAAATTATCGATAATGTTAGGGTACTGCACTAATCGTTGAATGATTCAGCCGGACAAAAAATATACCCCGAATCCGATTATAGAACGACCTTCGACCGAGTCAAGCCACTAATATCCCAAAACTCCGACAACTAGGAAATAGCGATAAATATATGGCTAAATAAATACGTAACTTATAAATAAAATATTTATATAATATACTTCAATGAGTAAAATATTAATTATACTTTTGTATGATACAATAGACATACAAGCAAATAATTAAAGAAAGTAAACAGACCACAAGCAATATTTATCGTCGTCAAGGTTTTAAGTGACAACAATAACTGGCTTTCTTTCACCATTTCTTTTAACAGTGGTAATTTTTTTCGTACGAAATGAAGTTCGCAAACAAGCATACGGCCCGCCTGATGGTAAGCATCACCGTAGCCTATAGACGCTTGCAATACCGGGTGTAACACTCACGTGTTCTGGAGACCTTACTCGCCGTAGGAACACAACATGGCCGAGACCAAGCTCCTTTCCCAGACGGGCTGTTCCGATTTGAGCGGATTATCCGCCGTCTACCTCTCTTAAAAGTTAATAGACTTGATTAATTACACAAATCATTTATTATTGTTTGTACTCTGACTTGAGAATATGTTTGTAAAAACCTCTCTGAATAAACGTTTTGAATATTTGGTATGTGTGAGCACTGCTCCTGCGGACCACTCATATGGAAAAGAAGTATATAAGTACGGTGGCCTCGAAGATAGGAGGACCATTTTAGAAAAAAATCGCTTGCACATCTTGTAAGCGGATTTTTTGTCAGCTCTGTCCTTTTCTTTGTTACCAAACAGGATTTTTGTTTATTAGAGCCACATGTGTCCACTAGGATGTTGGATGTTGCAACCAAAAATCATCCTAAAGATGGTCCTGCTATCCTCGAGGCGACTGTACATAGGAAAACATATTTTGCTTCCAGTCCAGAGGAGATACAGCTCTCTGCCCAACGGCCCAAGTCTGCTAAATACAAATTCACCAATAGAGTGTCGATAGAAGTGCTAATTCTGTTGTACATTTAACTAGACTAAACTAATTTTGACAGGATCAAAGGTGTTGTTGTCCTTCTTTGGTTTACTATTAGTGACAAGGATAGCAACACTTCTAGTCCAGTCAAAATTCGTCTAAACTAGTTAAATGTGGATTTTTGGCGCCAACTACAATAGCGTCCTCTTGGGCTCGTGATTAGAAATTTAATTTCTGTGTGTTTCTGCGTTTGATTCATAGTATTGATAGTGTAATGTGAAGCAAACATTGGTTATAGTACATATTGATTGAAGTTTGTGATCAGGAACCTATTAAAAGTGCATTATCGTGTTGACTTCAAAATCCGTATTTTCTGAAGAAATTTTGCTATCATCTTTCTTCGGGCCGTCTTGACTCAGAGACTGTATACTGAGTCAAGAATGTCAAGATAGAACTCGCTGCTTTGAATTACTTATAAATTTACTTATGACTTGGCTGTATGGGCTCAAAGCCATTTGCCTGCCCTAGAGCGAAAAAAAAAAAACTAGTTAGATGTACAACAGAATTAGCACCAGAGTGTTACTTTTGACATTTGGTATTCTCATATTTGTAGGGTGGTGATGGTATGGCAATAGCTGGTCGCGTAATTTAAAATAGCAGACTTGGGCCTCTGGAAGCAACCGGTCTGGACAGAAAATTTTAAATAAAGGGCACTACAATACCAGCAATGGTCGAAGCAGCATTTTAAAGCCCAAAGCAACAAATAATAATAAAATATGTGAGCAGAGTGAGAAGTAAGGTGGCTAGTACATTTTCAGAATAACATGACTTGAAATAATCTCGCTTATCCATAAAAACAAATAGGCTCATTAAAATTCAATGCTGTTAAAGATGCTGGAAAGACTATAAATCATCTACTTTGTTGGAAGTAACAATTGTTTAATGGCTGTTGCGTGTTCTTTGGTGCAAATTTTCCTGTTTGCGTGATGCAGGCGAGATAACTTTTTCATTAAAACACAAGTGAAAACGATCACGGATATTTGTCTAAATTATAAATGGATAAATCATTCTCTATCATAATCTTTATTGCTTTATTTGGTACTAGCTTTTCTTACTTAAAGTTAATTTTATCTCGTTTGGCAACAAAACAACCCATAGCGCGACTTGTGGCGCCATCTGTTGGCCGATAGCCCATACTTTCACGGGATAAAACATAGCCTGTGTTGGGCTCTATACCCCTGACAATATAATATACAAATTTTCATAATGATCGACTGATTAGTCAAGCCGTGACGGAATAACAAACAAACTCACTTTCTCATTTATAATATTAGTATGAGTATGATTCATTATGTTGTCACTACTTTTAAAACTTCACAAGTGAGCCCTGCAAGTGCGCTGCAATTTAATTGTTTTACGATTCTATTAAAATAAATTCATTTAATTACTTATATAAATTACAATTAATACTTCCAAATAATTAAATTCATTTGCATGTTATTATTCTATTCTATTTTGTTAGGATTGTCAATCAGCCATTTTTTACGCTTTCGTTTTCGGAGGGCACATTATGCCGTCGGTGCCGGCTGTTGCCGATAGATGACAGTCGTTAAGCCAATCGGCCTTCAGACGACTGAAAACACTGGCCTCTGGCATCCGCATTGTAGCAGCAGCGGGCAGATGCTTCTAATCCCCTTGAAGGGAGAACCGTATCCCTGCTGTGAGATAATTATGGGTTGATACGAGTATGAATTCTTACGCATGCTCTACAGTCTCCCAAAGTTGACCGATGAGAGTGTGGACAGACTCTTCGTCCTGCTTCGTCTTCATTTCGGTAAACTTGGCGACAGTGAAGAGCCCACATCACGATCTACGTCTGTTGCAAACCAAGACGTTAACTAAATTAGTTTACAGTTACTTCCACATACCTTCGCGTTGCGGTCTGCACTCAAGTATGAAAAATTACCTCAGCTATGCAATGCAGACTATGCTAAGCAAAACCAATCTGGCTTTGACTTTAGTTTTTGATCAACAACCGGCATAAGCATAAGCAAGATTATATTGATAAATATTTTGCAAAAACTCATTGATAGAGTTCATAATAACTTCGATTTGTGGATGTACTTTCAAGTTTTCGATGTTCGCATTCAGTTGGAGTACGCCGTACATTTTCCCAGGTTTGAATAAATATCGCGTATATGGCGTCCATGTAATATCGTGTTTTACCAGTGATAATAGCAACAACAATAGAAAACATAAACTTTATTTTGGGAATTACATTCGTTTAAAGGACTAGTTATGCACTGTACATATTATGACCGTTAAGTGGGCAGTGTCCTTAAGACCTCTTTCCCGTTTATCAATTGGTTTATTCTCATCATCATTAAGAGCTCAACTAATTAACATGTTTACATCCAGTGACTTTCTAAGACTATCTTTTTCATTTGCTCTTCTCTCATTATTTTCATTCGGCGCTACGCTTAATTCCACTACGCTGTGTTACATTCTTTCTACGCTAATCTTCCTTTACATAGATCACATGTTTCCTTTTCATTCTTCTATCAACCGTCACTTCCACGCTTATTTTCTTCTTTCACATATTTCTTTGGCCTTCCTGCGTTCTTATTGATATTTTGCGATGGGGAATAACCCATCTATTTCCCCTTGAACATTTAATAAGCAATGTTTCATTCCGTTAACTGAAGAGGTGGTACAATGAGCAACGCACGCTAGAAATAGTCAAAGTGGCGTGACTCACAGTAACGTCCAGAAATAGTGACTAAACATGTCATCCTGGTATCTATTTAAGGACATATTTTTACTATGCAGTTAATGTAACAATAGACCGTGGTGTTTGACAATCGACCTTTACTTGATTCGCTATATCACAATATGCTTTATGTTTCAAATTGCAGTCATTAATGAATTTATAAGCGATCTTTCTGATGTTTTGATAGGTAGTCTAAAAGTCGTATATATAATATAAAAATACTATGTCTGCATGTGCAGGCCTAAATTCTGGTGAATATGATGTAAATACCCATTTCTAAGGTTCAAAGATTCTCTCAAGCAAGATTTAAATGTTGAAACTTATTAAGATACAGATCTTTAAGCGGTGTGGCCGCAGTCACGGTAGGTGTACATAACATATCATGGACCTCCCAAGGCGTCATAGAATCCTGGTATGCTAAACTGGCACGACCGTGAAATATGGAAAACGCAGACGACGTTCATTATGTAAAATATAGAACTAGCTGACAGACTAGTTCACTCGAATGTGTATTGGTTTGGTAATAGTATTTTTATTCAGAACTTTTTTATTTATTTAGCCAAACAAGTTGACTCCACCCCACTTGATGCTGAGCAGTAGTGGAATCCAGAAGTGAGGCCCATCGGCACCGCGAACAGGAACCGCAGTCACCAATCAGTCTCACCTTGTCGGCATGAAAAACTTTTTTACACTCCGTTTGAAAATCCCGGGATCTTATGAAGGAAACACGTGAGCAGGCAGCGCATTTCTCATTAGTGACTACATTACAAGAACAAGTATATGAAAGAAAACTGATTTCCTGCTGTTTTGACCATAATTTTTTTTTCGAATTTTAATAAGTTTGCTGTTTACTTTAGTTAACTAATAACTCGAAAAGAAATTAGACATTTAGAGAAAGCGACATTCTGCTATACGAAATCAATAAGTCCAAATCAAATACATATTTATATTCAAATAGGCATATTACCTACAAGCTTTTCGTAATTCTAAGATTACCCAAAATCTATTTCTGTTTGAATAATGTTCAAATTCCAATGTTACCACAACACTAAATTAAGCGACATTCGGCATTGTTCGATGGTAAACATTACAAAAATTTGCGATAACACCAATAACAAACGGATGCAATATTGTTAAAACATCGTAATAGCCAAATTATGGCTTCAAAATATGACAATAAAAGGGAAATATTATGTTAGCTGTCATTTGAACATACAGAACAAATAATTTTAGGTTATAGTAATATCTGTGGTAATATTGAGACCATAAAATTCGTTGAATTACCGAACACAAAGGACATTGAATGCTAATATTTTTACAGTATCGTACAACCCATACACGGTGGCGAGCTCGATGACGTCGATATGTGTAGCACTCTATAACAAACACACAAGCAACGTCAACCCTAGCCACTGGATGGGTTTTGGTCCCGGCTGTTGTGGATGGAAGACAGTCGTTATAAAGCCAAGTCGGTGGCGTTCACACGGCTGATTTATCTATACTAATATTATAAAGAGGAAAGATTTGATTGTTTGTTTGTTTGTTTGCATAGGCTCCGAAACTACTGGACCGATTTCAAAAATTATTTCACCAGTAGAAAGCTACATTATCAGGGTGTGACATAGGCTATAGCTTTTCCCGAAATTCAATGTGGTTCCCACGGGAACGGGTCCGGAACTTCACGCGGACGAAGTCGCGAGCAAAAAAGCTAGTGGGTTTATATTATTATGATGACTAGTGAAATCCGCGCAACTTCGTTAGCGTGTATTTATTTATGCACAGTAGCGCCATCTTTATCAAACTTTTGATGAAATCCTACGGGAATCGCGTACTTTTCGGGATAAAAAGTACCCAATGTGTTAATCCAAGATATCAGCTACCTACGTACCAAATATCATAAATATTGACCCAGCCATTTGAGCGTGAAGAAGCCACAAACATACACATAAACTTTCGGTTTTATAATATTAGTAGGATAACATAAAACAAATTCTGCCTAACTAATCCTTTCAGTGTGAACGCATTCAGCTCAAATATAAAAATCCAATCCATAAAAAGCTTACAGGGTAGTCCTATAATGATAGTCTAGTGTTTGTGGGCGTCCTACACAATAGAGGCATTATGCCCATACAGGGCACGGGCGTCGAACCCGCATCCCACATGTTAATAGTTACCGTTGTGCCGCTGCACCTCGTGCGCTTATGTTTATGCACTCGACTGTGGTATTGTTCAATTGACTGGGGAAAGCACGGGGTATACCCACTCACCCAACCTAGTGTTTTGAAATGACCAAATTGAATAGACGGGCTATTGAAGCGTTAACAAAATTATCGTTTTTTTACTAATACTGTGGTATTAACACTGTTTTATGGTTGTCTTTCCTATAAGAGTAAAAAAAAATACAAAAATAAAGTATTTAAGAATGTGTATTTATTATTAATCTCATAGCACAAACTTGTAGCATAGTTTGGGACTAGATGGCGTTGTGTTGTGATTGTGTGATTCGTCCAAAAATATTTTTATTAGTTTTCAGTCCAGTCGTTTTTGAGTTTATTCGTTACAAACAAAAATAATTAGTAAAGATGGACGACATGCATACTTTTTAATACATACACACATCAACACGGTCTAGGCTAGGGATATTTCATACTTAATTAAATAACTCGAAAAGAACTGGCCGCATTGGAATCTTTTATACACCGATTTGTTTGTAATTTATCTCAGACTAATTCCAAATTCAAATTTTTGAAAATTCTTTTGTTTCGGTGGCATAAAATGTCTTGATGTGTAGGAGAGGGAATTTTCATTTGTGCGAAATTTAGAAAACAATACGAATTACGTTTAGTTACTGTTTTTTTTTTCATTTTTAAACGAAAGATAAAGTTAAAATTGAGGTATTGTAGCCATGCAACGCCAACATTTGACGAGGGCGGAGATGTTACGAGCTGTGGGAATGCTGGAAGCTGAGTCTGTTCAGCGTAATATTGCTGAGGCCATAGGGACCCACCAAAATGTAATTTCAAGATTGTGGACACGCTATCGTGCCACAGGTGAAGTAGCGGAGAGGCACCGGGGGCCAAGTCGCATCACTACCCCCAGACAAGACCGATTTTTGCAAATTACTGCGCGAGCTCAACCAAATGCAACGGCGACTCAATTGGTCCAAAGGCTGCGAGTGGAACACCAAGTGCTTGTGAGTGACCAAACTGTAAGAAGGCGACTGCATAAAAGCAATCTACGCTCTCGTAGACCACTCCGGGTCCCACCTTTACGGAGAGGCAATCGTGGACGACGATTAGAATGGGTTCGGAACCACGTGGACTGGGGCCGTGAGCAATGGTCCAATGTGCTGTTCACGGATGAATCCAGGTTCGGCTTCCATCCAGATTCACGAAGGACGCGTGTTTGGCGAGTTCCTGGACGATGGAGCCGTCTTCAGAACCCTCAGGAAGTTCACCCATACCGAGGAGGAACAATTATGGTTTGGGCAGGAATTCGTCTTAGAGGACGGACGGATCTCGTTTGGGTGCGGGGCAATATGACGGCAGAACGATACGTCCAACAGGTGCTGGGGCCCGTAATCTTGCCCCACAGAACACAAATGGGACAAGATTTCCTGCTCATGCACGACAATGCCCGGGCACACACGGCGGGAACGGTAGCAGCTTGGTTACATACACACAATGTTAGGGCCTTAGACTGGCCTGCTCAATCGCCAGATCTAAATCCCATTGAGCATGCGTGGGATATGCTGCAAAGAAGAGCTCTGAAGGAAGTTCCTGAAAATCTGGCTACAGAAGATCAACTTTTTGAGCACCTCAGAAGGACATGGGACAATATTCCGCAGCAAGACATTGACAACCTTGTTCTGAGCATGCCGAATCGTTGCCGATGTGTTATGAACATCATGGGCGCTTTCTCAGACTACTAACTTAAAGTTTATAAACACAAATTAAATGATTTTTCCATTTTTTTCAGTTTTTACTCACAAATTAAAAGTTAATTCATATACGGTTTCCGTCTATGCTTCATTTTTTTTCCGTAAAATCCTGAAATTTTAATCCAAGTACCTTTAATTATTAAAAAATGGTAGAATATTAAATAACGTATCTTTTAAATATAAACATGTCATATAAATAATTAACACATTGATAGTAATACGCTTTTTTAAAAATATCCCTAGACCGTGTTGATGTGTGTAGAAAATTCGACCACTTATCTTACAAAGAAAACTATGACAAAGACCCCACACCCTATCGTGTCGGGGTGAAAATAAACAACTTGTTTTTAATGCCCACATGAGGCGTCGAACTGACTAACATATGTGGTCCACAGTTTCCGGTATCTGAATAGTAATGTTCAGTATACAATAATAATCCTTACTCCTTACTAATATTATAAATGAGAAAGTGAGTTTGTTAAACTCGATCGTTGTCTTACTCATATAAAATAGGAATTGAACAGGACATCGATTGAGTTTTGGGGATCAGGATTTAGATAATTCTTGATCTTGTATATAATCTATATATATAAAATGCTTTGTCCTGACTGACTGGTGTCCCTGTGCTCCATGGGTGGCGGTGATCACTTAACATCAGGTGACCCGCATGCTCGTCTGCCAACCTCTTACATAAAAAAATAAAAAAAAAAAACTGACTGACTGACTGACTGAGAATCAACGCACAGCCTAAACCGCTCATCGTAAAAATCTGAAACTTGGCAGGTGGACCTATTATATGACGTAGGCGTCCGTTAAGAAAGAATTTTTCGAAATTCGAACTCTAAGGGGGTGAAAAAGGGGGGTAAAGTTACTATGGGACAACTTGATTTCTTGGTCCAATCTACTTCAAATTTTGCATAAAAATTGTTTAAGAGTATTGATGGAAGACGTGATTCTTATTTTATTGAAATTCTTGAAAAATATGTATTTTGTGCGTAATTTTCTTCGATTTGATATCAATACTCATACTCCTTAGAGCTTTTGATTCAATTACATTTCATTTTGACACATCCGTGAAGTGAAGTGTGCCATCTGTCATGTAATATTTTTATAAATTGTGAATATTCAAACAAAATGATTTCATAATGTCGTCGTACTATTTATTTTGTTCGTGATCTCGGAAAACAGCTAAAATTCTAACTATGTATAAAGCGGACTGAATCATATTCATCGATAATAAATAGTAAGTAATTAAATATTAAATTTATAATATTTGACAGGGTTCAAGTTAAATTGGTCAATGGTTAAATGGCATATTGATATTGTCTCTTTCTCACTTATAGGAAATCTCATTACGTCGACTCGCTCTAATATTTCGTAGTGTTGTTATAGGGATGGTTGTAGGCTGAGGTTGTAGGTATTGAAATAGCCATATACTTATACATTTTTTTTACGGAAGTGGTTGGAAAACAAGCTCAGGAATATGGATCATTTGATATTAGGTGATTACCGTCGACTATGGAGCACATAGATTCTAGGGTCCCTGACCCGTTGCCGACCTATAACAGGAAAAAACAGGATATATAGCGAGAAATAGTATAAGGAAGGAGTTTTTTTATGCCACAAAGGTGACCAAACAAGAATTTCGGATATTTCACTCTCCGAACGCATTGCTGCTTCACATCAATATTCTGTATAAGGGTGGTACTTCACCGGTCGGACTAGCCTATTTCATAAACGCCCACTCCAAAGATTGTAAATAGTATTTAAATAGAAAAATAATCATGTATACATATGAAAATATTTTGTCTTGACCGTAGAGACCTGAAATTTGGGTGTGTGATGTAGGCAACCGATAAGAAAGAATTTTTTGAAATTCCCACGGGAAAGAAGGATAAACGCAAACGAAGTTGCGCGGGTTTCTCTAGTATTACAATATAATCCTTCCTCTTGAATAACTTTGTCTATATTTAAACTGCATTAAAATTCATTAAGTAGTTTTAAAGATCTAAACGAACAGAAAGCGGAAACGGCTTCATGTTATTTTATACAATGCAATGTAAAGATAATACAGGTACCTACGCAGATGGTTTAAATGTTAACATGGATTAACACATAGGATAGTTTTAATCCTTGAAACAACGGGAATTAGCGGGTAAAACCACGGGAATCAACCTAGTCCCATTAATATTATAAAGGCGAAAGATTGTAATATGTTTGTTACTTCTTCACACTCAAATGGCTGGGCCAATGTTTATGATATTTGGTATGTAGGTAGCTGATACTTTGGATTAACACATAGGGTACTTTTTATTCGGAAAAGTACGCGATTCCCGTAGGATTTGGTCAAAACTCTAATAGTCAATGGCGCTTTATAAAGAAGATGGCGATAACGAAGTTGCGGGGGTTTCGCTAGTGATCCATAAAACAGAATAACAAGAGGATCGTTCCGTTTATGGATATTGAGTTACTGATTATATTACTTTACCAATGTTGCCATAGACTTAATGTGTTTTCGTTTCAGGGCTTTCTTTGATTATCATGTTTTGTTTTCATTCCCAAATGGATTTCAGTTGTTTTGGTGAGCTTTTTGTGTTGTAATGGTTGTTTATCGTTTTCTGGAAGCTTCATAAATAATAAATAGAAGTTATTTACAGACAGCCCTATGGCGTTTTGGCAGTGTATCTACCTTCGGCTCAAGAGAGCGCGGGTTCGATTTTCAAGGCAAACCTTTTATATGATGGCATTTAATTTGTTCTCGAGTCTGAGTGTTTTGTATATGTATCATAAGTATATATTTACAATAATATATCCATTGTCTGGTATAACACAAGCGGGTTAAGCCTAACTTACTTTGGGACCAGTTGACGCTGTGTGAACTGTGTAGAAATTTTTATTAATTTTCTTTTCTTTTGAGAAAGCAAGCGCGTGTTAAAATTTAAAGGATTAATTTAAACAGCGGCGAGCCGGTCCAACATTTCGATGGTTTTTTTTTTTTATACCACAAAGTTGGCAATCAAGCATACGGCCCGCCTGATGGTAAGCATCACCGTAGCCTATAGACGCTCCAAACCCCCCCAAGTGGAGCTCTGGAGACCTTACTCACCGTAGGAACACAACATGGCCGAGACCAATGCTATTTGGCTACAATCTAAGGTGGAGGTCCTTCCCCAGACGGGCTGCTCCGATTTGAGCGGATTATCCGCTGTGCCCTACCTCTCGATGGGTTTGAAAATAGGTTTCGATGTTGCCGATAGATGATAGTCGTTCGTAAAGTGTGACTTGAAAACTCAAGTTTTATATTTATCTCTTTAAGTATTTTTAATTCAAGGATTGGTCCTTGGTGTTTGTTATTGAACCATAAAACGTATTCGATTCCATATAAACACTTATGTTATGTACAGTCAGCTACAATAAAAAGTGTGCATTCGTTCAAAGTCCAATGCACTAGGTTGCTCTCATTATTATATCTGTTTTGTTTATTCAAAACTCTAATTTCCGACATTTCGCTTTTACGACACAACTACCTATTTTGGTAACAGTAAAAATTTGCAAACATAATGGGAATGCATAAAACAATCTTACGTTCATCGCTTTCATTCACCATTTCTCCGTAATTTTATTCGAAGTCATTTTGTTTAGTTTCTTAAAATGGTGATAGCATATTTTGCTGTGAATTCGTTCTCCTTTATAAGCGGCTACATAATAATTATGGTTTTCTTTGTTTGACACAAAAATATTATTTGATAGCCCTGGAGTTTTATAAACCCTGTTTGTAGTCTATGAATTAATTTTATTCAAACGGTCTTTTGAATACGTATTAGTTGAGCAGATTGTACACACTCCCCCGGTTGGCTGACTCCGGAATCGTGGTCATGGGTTTGTAGGTCTCACAATGGAAGTGACTAATCACATTTGTTTTACTGATATTTTTATTCAATTCACCAGTTAATATATAAATATTATTAATATTGTTAAACTAGCTGTGCCCACTCCGTTTTTCTTTTACCATTATCTTTTGGAATATACAATCTCTTTTGGAAGAGGTGTGATGGTCAATTCAGGGCTCACTTGACTACATTGGTCAGTATAGGCTTGAACTAGACAGTTGGTGCAAGGGAAGTGTGCCAACTTAGGGTGGCGGTGGTTGAGTACCTATCTCAAATATAACGGCGAATCCACGAGCATAGGAATGGCCTAATGCTCATCAACGAACCAGCATTGGACAAGCCTGATGGATTTCCACGTCCCTTCTTCATATCCATGAATATAAGAAACTCACGGTAGAGGACCTTGTCCAGCAATGGGACAAAACTATAATAGCAGGTACCTACCTAGTACTTAAAATTTTTACCATGTTATCTGTCTTTATTGTAGAAATAACGTGTTCAGCCACAAAGGACATTAAAGGTCGAAAATTATCGATCGGACGAAACCGGGTTACTCGGTTAAATCCTAATTCCTAATGCGATGCGGGTGTTTTTTTTATTACAAACAGTATTAAATTAATCGATGCTTTATCATGCAATACAATACAATTCTGAATTATCTGTTTAATCCTTACTTATATTGTAATACAATGTTACGTTTTACATGAATCATTAAACCAATTTTAGGAAATTTGTTGGAGTTTTTTATGTCATTGAATATTGGAAAATCCTTGTATGTAACTACATTTAAAATTCCCTCTTGAATCACTCTATATATTGTTAAAAACTGTATTAAAATCCGTAGAGGGTGCTCCTTCACCGCGAGCATTCGCGTGTAATGTAACATTTTAGATTCGACTTTGAGCATTACATTACAATACTACCTCCCTGACTGACGAGCGTTCGCCTCCCTCACTGCTGTAATGCTCGAATCTGAGCGTTACATTACACGCGAATGCTCCCGGTAAAGGAGCACCTTAAAAGATTAAGCGAACTTTAGCGAACAGACGACGAGAAAGAAGCGATGTCATTTTATACTAAGTGAAGATGTGAGCCGTTCGGAATGATATTGTAGTCAATAATTATGCCATTTTCGCTTACGCAAGGGTCATTGTATTGTGACGAAATTGTATTCGGTTCTTGTCGTCATGCGGTCAAAGGTATCTGCTGAATTGACATTTGATGCTTACCTGTAACAAAATACATTTCTATTAATATAATTCAAATATTATTATATGTTTATGCAATTATTTGACGATGCCCGCGGTTTAACCCGCGAAATCCCCTTATTCCCGCTCCCGGATGGATTATCCAGGATAAAAACTATCCTATGTGTTAATCCAGGTTATAAACTATCCGTGTACCAAATTACAAGCAAATCTATCAAGCCGTTTTTACGTGAAAGAGTAACAAACATACATACATCCTTACAAACTTTCACCGTTATAATATTACTAGTGAAACCCGCGCAACTTCGTTTGCGTGTATTTATTTATGCACAGCAGCGCCATCTATATAAGACTTTTGATAAAATCCTACGGAAATCGCGTACCTTTCGGGATCAAAAGTACCCTATGTTATGTTACTCCAAGGTATCAGCTACTTACATACCAAATATCAAATATTGGCCCAGCCATTTGAGCGTGCATAAGTAACAAACATACACATAACTTTCGCCTTTATAATATTAGTAGGATAGTAAGGAGCTATCTATTAGGTCCCATTCACATATTTCAAGCATTGCTTTGTTTGAAACTAGATGGCGTTGTGTTGTCCAATAAAATTCATTTAATGTCCAATAAAATTCATTTAAGTATAGTAAAGTTATCATCAATATTTTATTATTTTAAAAATAAAACGTCTGCAAGAGCCCAGATAAGAGAATCATTACGTTAAGAAACCACTAAGGTCGACTAGTTATAAACGTGGTCAATCGTTGAATTATTATCAAAACATTTGTAAATACGGGCCTAACAGGTGCTCGCGTATTTATCTGAACTGTATGTAATTAACATTCCATAGCTGCATAGTTAAGTGACAAACACGCACTTTATTAGGCGCCGTACACACAGAGGCGCTATTCTATAGCTTTATGCTAATGAATTATTAAATTAATCATTACTATGTTTGATTATTGACAAATTAAATTGGTATTTATACATAACTAGCGAACCCCGCGTCATTTACTTTTTAAAGCGTTATTGACTTTCAGACTTTTGACCAAATCCTACGGGAATCGCGTACTAAGTGTAGGTGAAGTATGACGAGCAACATTCTCGTATTCGCTCAACTTCGTGAGCGCACTCATTATTTCAGCACTACAGAATCTACATTCAGTTCATAAAGAACCACTTGCTATAAGATTTCCTCAGCTACGAGCTTACTATGACTCTTGTTTGTTAACTTAGAATACATAATAGACCGTGACTTCACCCGGTTCCAAAAAGGACCACCCACACGTCCACTCGCCTAGCCGACTGAAACAATTGATTCGTCAACTCAGGCATACGGGACAAGTTATAACATTAGAGTGCTGAGGTTAAAGCCCACCATTCACACGCAGATTGGTCCGGCGGATTGGTCGGCCATCGGACTAATCCGCCTGTGTATGGAAGCAACGAACCGGTACGCCAGACTGTCAAATGGGTTGGCGTCGTCGGGCTCGCTGCGAGCCGCGAGCGCCTGTCGAACCCCACATGCCATACTTCGAGTGGAGGGTTCGTGCAGTGTAACGCCGGATTGGTCCGCGGTCGGGTCCGGGTTGCGAGTCGGGTCCGGGTTCGTGTAGTAGTGCAATGGTGGGCTCTTGAGGATCAAAAACATCTTCGGTACTGAATGTGCAACTAATATTGTACTTATAATAAATATCGTCAGCTTCAAATTGCAGCGCCCGTCGCGTCGTGAGGGTCCAAAATTGAAACTAGATGTTATAAATAAGAACTTTTTGTACATTACATATTTCGGTTGCAATAAATGCTTTGACATTACAATGTAGACGGTAAAATGTTGTTTTTGTGTACCAAATAATTTTTAAATTTTAGATTTTTGTTTTCTACTGCAAACGTCTCGTACGAACAATCGGTCAATTATGGCTACAGTGCATTAAAACCGAACTATTTTACGTGAAAAAAGCACTTTACTTTTAAAACGCTAACAACCTTAACTTGTGCCATACGCAACTCTTCCGAGGTCGTCGGCCGCTGAAGAGGTGCGCCTGAAACAGAGCTTTCAGTCACGCAGACTGAGCACTTTTGAACATCACTGCCTTAGAAAGCCTATAATACAGGTAAAGAGTATACTACCTTCTGAATACTAATCTTACTTATCAAAGGCATATTATATTTGGTACAAATTCGATTTTAAAAATAAATCGATAAATATACGACGTCTTGTTGTTTGTGAGTTTCCGGACTGATATCTAAGATAAAAACTATCCTGTGTGAATCCAGGTAACTGTACAAAATATATATCAAATACATACATATATATCAAGCCGTATTTGCTTGAAAGAGACGAACATTCATCTAACCAAACAAACTTTCGCGTTTTATTCAGTACGTATGTAAAACCTTATAATTATATTTAATAAAATCTTCTATTTACTAGTAAAAATATATGTAAAAAATGGTGATGTTATGGGAAAATTAAATTTCAAGTTTCTTTGAAGGCTGCTTGAGCACGCCCCGCTCCTTGATGTGAAGTTGGCGTCGAGGGGTCCGCAGACAGCATAAGCGACAGTATCAAGTTGATAAGATCTTTATTTATATGCTTAGGTACTAGAAAACCCGCGCAATTTCGTTTGTGTATATCCCGCTTTCCCGTGGGAATTTCGCAAAATAATTTCTTATCAAGTTTCTGATCTCTACGACCAGCCCAGCAGCGCGTTGATCCATCAGTCATTCAGGACAAAGAATTTTATGTGTACTTATAGATAATGTCGAATAAGTATATAATATTTTTCTAATTCGATCCTTGGAAGAGCGGTGGTTCCAAACACAAGCATTGTTTAGCTTAAATGGAACCACCAGCTCCTATAATACTCTGTTACATTTTTGCTGAATAAAGTTATTATTATTATTATTTTCCCGCAGTTCTTGATTCTAAATTGTGTCTTTCAAATTATTAAATGTACACGATTTTCTCTCAAGAACAGTTCATAAAATGCGCAGTTTTCAAATTCGACCGATCGCTTTTCACAGATTCGCGCAACAAAAAAACATTGTATAACTACAGATCATAACAAATCATAATAACGTTGTTTTTGTCTCTGTTGTCGGAGAGTGGAAAAACAAGTCATATATTTTCATTGATCTTCAGCTTTATCGTTGGTTGACCTTCGAAGTGGCGGAAAAATAAAAGCAAAGTAAGAAACTGACGTGCATCGAAGCAATATTATAATTATAGCATTCTGAAATCCTAGCGACCGCGAATCGCGACCGCGACCCGTGACTGCATCAGTCAGTATGAATGAATGGTCGCGCGACACTATCGTGGGGTTTGGTCATTGCTTGCTAGGATCGAAATTGATAATTATTTTATCATTTTGAGGTACAGATACTACATAGTAATAGCAACAGTATACCATGTGTTATTTACAAAAGACATACTCAAATAAAGACTTCTGAAAGTTCCATTTCAGGGAAGCTTTTAATTATTTTCATAACAAAGTTAACTTGGGCTCGGCTTGACAAAAAAAGGAATGAACGAACAGAGTGAACGCATCGTTGTAGTGACTTCAAAGATCTAAAATAACGCTATGGGCGCCGCTGACGCACTGCGCCTTACAATTACAACGTGGATACGGTGATGAGGCGAGCGTATAGTGAATTTTATTACACCGCAGGCAGTGACAGCTCGGTGACTACCTTCTTTACCAAAGGGTGCGGGATCGATTCCTGCTCGGAGCAATCATTTGTGATGGCATGTTTATGTTTCTAGTCTGGGTGTTTTCTATGTATTATATGTTTATATTTACAATAATATATACGTTGTCTGTAAAGGCTTGTATTATATACTTTGATTAGTTACTAATCATCTGCACTCGCACTAATCAAAGTTAATTCAGGCAATACCCATTACACAAAAAGGTTAAACCTAACTTACTTTGGCGCTGTGTAAATTGTGCAGCAGGTCGCATTGGCGGCGTTTGGGGGAGCCTATGTCTAGCAGTGGACTTCTTGTGGCTGAGATGATGATGATGATGATGAGTTGTATAAAATTTATTTGTTTATATCGCAAATAACTTTATTTGGCGATAAGAAAAGGGAAATTACATCAGACGCGAATTATGCAGACTTGAAATCTTCTATTTATCATTTTGGAACAGTGTCCTAAAAACACTTTCTTTGGCCATAAAGGTGTTCCCACACCGGTGTTATATGACATTATTGAACAAATTGTACCATTAGTAACATTTTAGAACATGATTTTTGCACCCACACTGTTACAATTTGTTCAATAACTTTAATATTATAATGTTGGGTATTATTTTTAGGTACTATGTGTAAATGTCATACTGGTATGTTTTTTGTTTGATTTTTATTTTTACTTGGTTAAGTTTGTTATTGTTTTTTGTTATATAGTAATTAGTTTTTTTTTTGTTTTTTTGTTTATAGTCAGGAAAATGCATTACTGCATGCCCCGCCGCTTGGGGAAGCGGCGGGGGTATGTCGGGCTCCCCCTCTTATGCCACTTGGGTATACCGACTAAAAACCTGACTGACTGCCACCTCATCCGCCTAGATGGGCGGGGCCACGGGAACTAAGATACTTCCGTGACCCCGCCGGCGGCGGTTGTCCGAAGACCCACTTGTTGGGCTACGGCACGGTTGGCGGCGCGCACAGGACTAGGCGCGCCGCAACACTCGGGGACTTCCGTTCCATATAGTAATTAGTTAGCTTAAGCAGCATGAACGTCGAGCGGTTCATTCCAACTCACAAACCTTTATGGTTTTTTATGTGTGAATGAATTTTTTTTTGTAACAATTGTTTAAATGGTAATTAATGAAAAAAAATTAATAATAATAACACAGGTGTTCAGCACCTTTGCACCCACACTGAATGTTACAATTTGTAATATTTATGGAGCACCATAAGGGAAGTTTATGTCAAACGCCTTTAATGCAGACTTGCAAGGATATCACTTTAATGTCCCAAAAACGCTTCGTTTATATAATAAGTTCGCATCTTTATAATGTGCATATGCTCGCGCAGGCACAGCACGCAGCGTACTTCCTTCCCGCCTTCTGGGAATCGAACCAATGCACCGCTTTGGGAGGGAAACTTGCCGACCACTGTTATGGGTTAATTTCTATAACTAAGGTATTTTGATATTCAATTGACATTGATTTGAAATTCCAAGAATCTATTTGCACCAGATAACGGATACATTGTAAATATTATACTTATAATAACAAAACACCCAGACTCGAGACAAATAGCTACAAATGCAATCACATGTTTGCCCCGAGCAGGATTCGAACCCGCACCCTTTGATGCCGCAGGATCACTACCAACGCACCGCCGGGCATAGGTCTTTCCCCAAATATTTCCTGGAAAAGGAGGGAGGAGAATGTTTGACTCAGCCTCATGATATCGCCCCGTCTCTCTCTGTCCTCTCTTAAATAAAGGTGAGATAAACGAAAAAATGTACTAAAATGTAAATAGTGTCGTAAACAAACCTGGGTGGGCAACTAGTTCGTAAATCATGTACAGTTAACATGACTAAAACATGGTGATCTCGTGACCATAAGTTTCGCAATTACAAGTTCGGCCATGTATTGCGGATAATGGGCATTAATTTGTCCGTAAACTTTAATAAATCTTACACGACGCTGCGTGCTATAGGGTTGTACAGTCAGCTGCATAATCCGTTATAACTTTGTGATTTTGATTGGTCAACTTTACTTTTTTGACATCCACTCACAGCACATTTATAACGATCACTGTTAATTTGTGGTTGGAATTCAACAGCAACGCAAACCATAGTTAGATCTAATCTTCACATTTTCTGTCAAGTTTTGGGACTACCTAATGGTAGAAAGAAATGTAACTGGGTCCACCGGACCAACCTGACGACACGGTGAGAGTCCACGTCTCTGAGTCGTAGCACAGAATAATAAATGCTAAGAACTACGTAGTCGTAGGTCATAGCGGGGAAGACGCAATGATTGAAGACTAGTCTTTAGGCATTGCGTTATTTGCGACAAATACAGTGGATTGGAATATAATTCTTTACAATTTTTTTTAAAGATTTGTATTTTTGTACGAATAAACTCAAAAACCAGGTACTGGATTTTAGAAAAATTCTTTTATCGTTGGGAAAGTACTTAATTCCCCCCTCTGGGGCGCCCCTAGGCAAGCACTGTTAATTTTGGCGGTGAGAGCCCTACGCTCTCCCGCAACTGTCCGGTGTATCAGAAGAGGGTGTTAGTACACCCGAACCTGAACATAACAATTACCTCCCCGTTAACTCCCGGGTAACATAAGCTATTTATTTTATTTTATTTTAAATTAGGTCCTAATCCTTAGTAAAACACGTGTGGAAACGGAGCAGTCCGCTTGTTGTCAATAAAATAACAATTGGAATGTTAAACGTAGGGAATGTTAAACGTAGCATAGCAACCCTATGACAAACCACAGATACATAAGTACAGAAGGACATGGCGCTAGATACAGATCGGGCGGGAGACAATGACATGTCGCAACCACTGACTCATTCTGTTACAATTCCACCTATTATATAAACAATGGTTATTAAATATAAATAAACAATACATAGCGCCATCTGGTGCCAAGTTAAGCAAAGTTGCCAGTGAAGGATTGTGATAAGCATAGATGCAACGAATAATACCAAACACACATTACAAGTTTACATTCATACTAATATTATAAATGCAAAAGTGTTTGTTCTTCTTTCACGTCGAAAGTAACGAATGGATTGACATGATTTATGCGGATAGGTCGAGTGACATAGGCTACTTTTTATTTCGGAAAACGTCTTATTCCTAAGGGAAAAAATTAAGTTTATTATTATTTGGCAGATCCTCTGGACCACGCGGGCTGAGCCGCGGTAATAGCTAGTGACAATAAAACGGGCTGACTTATTTTTCTTTTAATTGGTTATTTGTATTTCGTCATCGAAATGTATGTGTACACCTAAGTAGGTACTAACTATCAGAGTGATATCCTAAATAAAGATTGTCCTAAGTATATATCTAGGTTGAGGGTTCTGGAGAGGTTATTAGTTTTATGTGTACTAAATTGCAAGCAAATCTATCAATACATTTTTGCTTGAAAGTCAAAAGAAATGGAGAGAGAAAACCAGTTACGCCTACTAGAACAACAGTGTCAAACAAGAATTTATATTAGAATTTACTCATCGACATTATGCCGATGAGTAAATCGATTCAGGGACTAGTCACAAACTAAAGTTACAACTGGTGAATCGATAAACGTTTGTAAACACACGATCTTTCTAGGAACACTCATCGATTGAATAATAGTACCGAATGTAGCCATGCATACGCGTAATGAGTTTTCGGTCGGACCAGCTAGGTTTCTCTTTAATTTCAATTTTTATTATTTCAATTTAAAATTAATAGCAAATCCTAATTAGAGGTAGGCTTAACGTAAAAATCAAAATGTCGATCGAGCGAAATTATTTGCAATGGTAAGGCCCCAAACGTCCAGTGTCAATATTTACATCACGGAAAAATTTAAAATATTTATTTATTAATTATTAAATATTAATAAAAAAATATTATTTAAATTTTGTTTTTCACACCAATCAAGGGTGTAAACAATTCAAAGATTGAAGAGTTTTTTAAACGATACAACGCCATTTCAGTCCTATGTTATCGCAAAAAATCTGAACCTTACGTTATGGGAACCATAGATATTGAAACTTTTTTAAGCTTCTCATCATAATTAATATTACTTCTCATCAATCACAAATCAATATATCTTGTTCCAAGACAGTGTTGTGTGAATTTTGTAAAATTAATAGAATCATTTTACTCTATTCCATTCCATTATACTCGACACAAAAGCTCTAAACAATCGTCTGATTTAAAATATAAATCGATATGAAATCAACATGAATCGATTATAAATCAATTTATTGCGATAAAACACACAACTTTATGTTACCACAACAACGTACGACAATCTAATTCAAACACAATCGTTGAATTCTACTGCAAATCTTGTGTTATGTATGTTGGAACGGAATATAAAATTATGCAACGAGCTGTAACACATCGGACAACAATAAATCATCTGATTACCATCACAATAGGCCAGTCGTAATAATAGCCTCAATGCACGATTACTGTTATCGATTACCGCGAATGATATTTGCAAATCGATAAATCGAATAGCGGTTTTTGCTGGTGGTATCCGCAACCCTTGTTCGATCCTGTATACTAAAGTTCTTTGGGCACGTGACGCGAAGAGGAAGTGATTCCGTGGAGCGCTTGGTGGTGTAGGGCCGAGTCAATGGCTGTACATCCAGAGGACGATCTCCTCTGCGCTGGATCGACCAGATCAAGTCGCTGACCAATCTCTCAATGAATGTGCAAGACAAGCTTCCACCAGAGACAGATGGAGAACGGTAGTGAGACGTTACCGGTAGACAAGCGTAACCACGACTACTCTGTCAAGAGTACACGACTGAAAATAGATCCTCGGAAGACCAGCGTTGTGGTTCTCTAACAACTTTATGCTGCGAGGCCATTTTGATGTACGCACAAATTATGTCCATTTATATAGTTATTTTTTTTATTAGCCATTCATGTCCCACTGCTGGACAAAGGCCTCTCCTGTCCTTCTCCAGTTGCTATTGAATTTCGTCAGTCTGTCTCTTTTATATCCATTTAGTTATAAGAAGAATTAATGTAAATATTTTTTAATTTTGTGTTATTTGTTATTACGTAAAATAAACTATTTTTCTTTCATTTCAGTAACGCGGCGGGTATGTACGGGATAAAGCCACGTATATTTTCATTTTGTTGACTCAGATGCTGATTTCGTGGTCAGTTTGGATCAATGTTTCATATTCGATAACACTCGAACTACTAAGGTACTGAATCATTATTCAATGTTCTGTTGACTAATGTACTAATTTACTAATGAATTATTTCCGAATTTTTTACTGAAGTTTGATGTATTGGGGTTTTCACTACGGTAAGCCCTAAAGCCTGAAACATCGTATCCCTTCTGTATAGAGGCGTCTTCAAGTCTATTTCCACACCAAAAGGTTATGGTTTTTATCACATAACATCGCTCACGTAAAATGAACTGTCAGGTGTGTCAACTGCCCCAAAGAAGTCTTTCAGTCTTTTGTGTGACATTCTTTTTTAACACACAGAGAACAAACAAGCAAGCGGGCGTGATGGAAAATGGTTAGCGATGCACATGAGAACATCGCAGTAACACTACGGTTCTACTCAGTATTATATTTTTGGCAGTGTCATATAATTATGTATTGTATATGTATCTATGCGTCGGGGAACAAAATCGTTATGAATGGACCCCGACGTTCGAGAAATAACATCCTGCTTAGGACCAATCAGTTAGAAAGCTGTGCAGTTATTTGCAACCATTATTGTTTATTATACTTATATACCTTTACAAATCATTCATACTTCTAATATGAATACCTTTTTTTTGTGGTACAACCTAGCTACTATTATCTGGTACAAATTGGCTCGTAAATGGGCTGACTCGACCGGGGCAGTAACATACTCTTACAGAATATAGTTTTTGACAGGCCCGGTGGTCGAGTGGCTAGCAATGGTCACTTTATCAACAATCCTGCGCAAGGCAAACATTTATGTGCATGAACATGTCTGTTTGCCTTGGTCTGGATGTATTCTATGTATATATATAAGTATTTATTTACAAAATAAAAGTATTTAAGTATAATACTCAGCAATCTAGTACCCATAGTACAAGCTTAGTTGCTTAGTTTGGGACTAGATGGCGTTGTGTGATTCGTCCAAGAATATTTATTTATTTATTTATTAATATCGTCGTGAAATAGCAGTGATGTGCCGCTGTGTTTTATACAATAAATTAGGGAACCGGCCTAAACCCGACCTGCTTTTTACTTCCTGTTTCTTACCCCTTCATTCCTTTTCCATCCCTCCAGGACATGAAGTAATGCATTTTCCTGACTTTTAATAATGTAAAGAATTTGATTGCAAAACTAAAACTTGAAGTAGGTTAAATAGGGAATCAAAGATTGTGTGCAAACTACTGCAAACGGAATTCCAAGCGTAGTATTACATAAAATCTCTGGTAATTACAGTTACATTTCACAAAAGTAACTTTTTATGTCGACAACTACTGTAGTCATAATCATAATGACATAGTCAATGGGTGGCGTGACAAATTGGCGTGTTGCGTGACATGCACAGCACGTTTGCGTAATATTAGGAATTGAGTGATATGACATCACTTCACAAAACAATGTAGATATTAGAAATTCCTAGCTAGCTCTACACCCCTAGTTGAGCGAAACGGGTGTGGACGGGTACTTCGT
This sequence comes from Endotricha flammealis, assembly GCA_905163395.2. Classification (NCBI taxonomy): domain Eukaryota; kingdom Metazoa; phylum Arthropoda; class Insecta; order Lepidoptera; family Pyralidae; genus Endotricha; species Endotricha flammealis. The sequence goes on along the minus strand of LR990864.1, from coordinate 14,075,733 downwards.
CCTACTTTGTCTTCACTTCTTTTATGTCCTTGGCATTGCTAATTCAGCGAGACAATGTCCCCTACCATGAACCATTTAAAACAAAACAAGAACGGCTGAGTAAGAGAGACAGTTCAATACTAACCCAGACCCAGAATATCCTGCTATCTATAGGGATAGGTCCGTATAGCAGGTTCCGTACCACGACACGACCTGTGTTTAATTTTAGTTTAGGTTTGATTTAATTATTTTTAAGTATACCAATGTTTAATGTTTAGTATGTTGAGATTAAGTTTCTGGAAAACAGACCACTAGAAAATTATTGAAAAGTTTGTCATTGTGTACATAAAATACAATGTACATTATTATACTGGTGTTGACAGCCAGGCTTCCTTGATACAGTGATCTTGTTACAGCGCAAAGTAAATATTTTTCACAATTCACTAATCCTGTATGGAGTGATATTAAAATTTCGAATATGGAACTACGTGCTTATTCAATTAGAGCAAATAAAAAAGTTATCAAATCTAATCCAATTGGAAATGAAATTCGGGATCTCCATTCGTCCCCTAAATGATTCCTGTCTCCTCCATCCACTTGAAGAGTATTTTTAATCCTTAGCCCTAAGAAGATTGGTTGTCTGTTGCGGACGGCCTCTCGATTTGACGTTTAGATATGATTCGTTGGTTAAATGACTTCGAAAAAAATAATTTGTGATCATAACTGCACTGTCAATCACTATTACATTCTCAGTAATGTATCATCGGATTAAGCATTTATTTAGGAGATGTTTCGGAGTGGTTAGAGTACCACGTCAAAGTTGATAAAAAATATGCACAAGTAAACAAACAAGCCCCTTTGCCTGCTTTTGGGCGAAAAACAAAAAAAAAAGATCTACATTATGATATACCTTTGGTATGGTTCTGAGCTAGGTTAGTGTCAAATTTACACAATTTGACATCCAAATGTCAAATTGTGTAAATTTGACACTCCAAACTAAAATAAAATTGTAAAACCAAATATTGATCTCGTTTCGTCACTTGTACAGTCAGGAGGAGCATGTTGTTGACCTTTACACATGCAGTACAATTTTGGCTCTTATGACATAGAACTTAAGAATAATATTACAAAGTCCAAAATATAAAGGTCGACCTGCTCTTGACTGTACACAATGTGACATTGCTTTTTTACGAATATTGGCCCTCTCATGACAAAAAGAAATGACTTACGTTACGGTAATATAACGTTATTGGAAATAGAATAAACTCGCCTCTATAACTCGGTAAACTGTTTCATGGTGGCCTCGGAAGAATCGGCGAAAGTGTAGAAACAGCATCCAAATGTTATTTTGTGCGCACGAAGCGTACAATTGTGCAAGAATATACATTGCGTTGCAATTACATCATAGCGCCATCTAGTTTCATATTAGGCAACGCTGTAACTTATGGCATTTATAGAATGTGACATTGATAGTTGACAATGCGACATACATTGTCACCACTTGTCACATTCTATTTTCAAATAAACGTCAACTTGTCTGACATTTGTCAAAAGACTCAAAAGTTGACAATATTGTCGTTATGTCAAGTTTAATAAAGGCCCGACTACTAAACTACTAAAATTAAGATTTCAATCAATGCCAGACTGTTGAAATTAGAAAAAAAATCGGTTGGTACATCCTATAAAAACACAACAAATAATCAAAGCTGCAAGATTTTCTTCCTTTAGCTTATGTTTTGGATAAATTGGCAAGTCTTCGTCAATTTATCTTACAGATAAAATAGCTAGTAGTTTTATTAATTAACCTGCGAAACCGGACCTAAATATTTTTGATTAATTAATTAAATAATATTAATAGTTAGTTATTTTTAAGTTCTTCCATGCAATGCAAGTTAAATAATAACCCATTTTCTTTCTTACTTTCTAAATTACAATATTCTCGAAAACTCGGACGAGTGACACAAGTTGACACAACATAACTTCCCAAAACATTTCAGTCTTTTGTCTTACTAAAATGTTATGTCCGAATGTTAAAATATTAAAACTGCATTGTTCTGTTCAGTTTCAAACATGCACCGCCTACAAAAGAGATGCAACAAAAGATCGTGTGCATGGTCGCCACATGTGCTATGACGTCACCAGTCAGCTGGCTGCAAGTGAACAAGAGAATGAAGGGAAATAGGATATTTCAGTAATAAATTTTATATTGTACAGCTCACTGTTTTTTTAAATTTGTCTAAGGGCCGACAAACATGGACTGCTTGAAGTCACGATGAACTGCTTCAAGCTGCGACTGCATAGTGAACTACAGTCTTCTACATACATATACGAACCGCTCGAGCAGTTGCAACTGCTTCGGGCGGTCGTGCGGTCAAAGCTTCAAGTGAAAAAACGCAAAGTAAACAAACGAGTCCTGACATGATCACGGTAAACGAAGTACCATTACGAGCATTGTCGCCCGAACTCCACCGAAAGCTACGAACCGCTCGAGCAGGTGCAACTGCTTCGGGCGGTCGTGCGGTCAAAGCTTCAAGCTGTTGACTATGACTGCAGGAGTTGTCCGTGTATGTTGAACAATGGCTAACTGCTCGAGAAGTCTGTCTATGCGGCTCTAACCTTTCTATAAATCACAGGTGTAGTGCTGACTACAGAGTATGTACGTCACTCTTAATGTTAGTATACCATATACTTAGCACATACAAGGAAATCTTGAAATTAAAATCTATCACATACCAAAATCTCTCATAATTTGAAATTTTAAGGCCACAGACACTGATATTTTAAGTCATCTAGCGCAAAATGAATCTTCAAAATGTAGTTTCGGGTTCCGACATTATTCTAACATTATACTCTTACTTATAGGTATATTTTTTTCTTGATTCAGGTATACGTTCCAGTTGCATAATTTTGTCTCCCTCATGAATATGAACCCATTATCTTTTATAACGACATTTTTGTGACATTTCGCATTGTTTGACACAGATACGCATCCGCCATAAAGTGTCAATTGCAGTCGCCATTGCTGTTACAATATCCCCATGAGAACAATAAATGCTACAGACCACACATCAAGGGTTATCATTTAAAAGGTTTCTGATTATTTATTATACATGTAAAAGTTAATTATATTGTTTTTTATTTGATTGCGAAATATTTAAGCTTAAAAGCAAGCAGTACATTTTTTAGAGATGTCCCGACGCACCGACGAGTCGGGGACGCTAACTATCCGGCCACATTTGTAGTTAGTCGCAGTCGCCGTATAGTCGGCAAAAAGCGCCGACTAGTCGGTAGATTTAAAAATTCAGGGACAGGATTCAGGATTTTGCACAGTACAACTATCTTCAATATTTTGCTGGTGTGACGATGGAGTTGTTAGACAATGTTGGAGGTGATTTTTGGCCTCTGTCTGACTGTGACGTACTTGGGAATGGATTGCTAACACTCGACGAACAGCATTCAATGATGCATGTTTAAATTTAATATGATTGGTCATACTCGTAGTATTTTTTCCCCTGACCACCGCGAGAAATATCCTTTTCACATTCACAATTCATCATAAAATGTCAATATTCGCGATTCTTTCTTATTTGACATAATAAAATTTGTCTTTACTCACAATAATAAATACTACTACGTAAATTAGGTACAAATTAAAACTGTTTAAGAAATATTTTCTGTCGCCCGATTCACTGAACAATGCTAGCAAAAAACTCAAAGTAAACAAACGAGTCCTGATTTCCTGATATGATCACGGTAAACGAAGTACCATTACGAGCATTGTCGCCCGAACTCCACCGAAAGCAACGATCGGCTTGGCCTTGACTAGTCGGCCTTTTACAACCGACTAGTCGGTCAGTCGGCTAGTCGGCCAAAGTCATAGTCGGCCCATCTCAATTTTTTTTTAATTCAACAATTTTTTTTGACATTTATAATTTTATTTATTCTGTGGGTTCTCGCGGGCACTTATAATAGATACGACTTTTACAATGTTATTATACTTTTATATTTTAATATCAGCAATTTGGAATCACCATTGAGGAGAAGAAATGCCGAAAGAAACTCTGTCAATGTAGGCCTTTTTTCAATCGCCATACAATAAAAACTTACATTATGTTACGTTTCACTATTAATTGATGACAATTTGGAATGGGAATGGGACAAGCCTTTAACCACTAGGTACGTAATATCTTTACTTATAATATAATAATATAAAATAACATAATTTTCCTTAATTTCGTTTAAGGAAAACAACTGAAAAGGTTAGTAACATTAGCTAGCTAGAATAGGAAACTTAATGTAAAACCATAAAATTACAACACTAATATTCTTGTTTATGTAATATGCAAATATCGATATGTCACAGATGACATGTCGCAGTCTAGGACCTTTAGGACAAAGTATTAATTAATTTGACAATGCGACATTATTGTTAATTTTTAACAATAAATCTTTAATTGCCATTAAAATGTCGTAAAGATGAAAATTATAACCGAATGCGACGCGACACCTGTCGCACAAGTTGACAACAGTATTCTAGGCCTAGCGTGTTTTTCTTGGGCGCCGCTTAAAAGTTATCTGCTTTGTTCTAAAAACATCTTTGGCTAAAGCAGACAACTTTGTCACAAGTGTCAAATTAACACTTCATCCTAACCAATCGACTTCATCTTACTTCGGGGTGTCTTGACTCAGAGACTGTATAATAAATAATAAATAAATGTATATAGACAATTCATACAGATTGAGCTAGCCCCAAAGTAAGTTCGAAACTTGTGTTATGGGATACTAACTCAACGCTATTATATTTTATAACAAATACATATATAGATAAACACATCCAAGACCCGAGGCCAATCAGAAAAAGTTCGTTTTTCATCATGACCCGACCGGGGATCGAACCCGGGATCTCCTGGGTGGCGGTCTGGCGTGGTAACCATTACGCCACGGAGGTCGTCACAACACTGTATGAATCGACACAACATATGAACGCGTTTGCTTTAAATCATAACACTACAATACGTTTTTACCTTGATTTAACACTGGCTAAAGTGCTAAGAATTTGTGCCAAGTATTGTTGAATGGAATATTAACTAGACAAAACATAAAAAGAGCCACAAGTTTTAGGCGCCATCTTTTTTGTAGATCTCTTTGAATCAATTTCACATTAGAAACATTACAGACACATCAACTTGTAAAATAACATTACAATGTAAACGTTAAAGTTATGGTTGTTCATAGTACCAAATTGCAATTGGCCCTTATTATGTTTATATACAACGATACTACATATTTGAAAGGCCCGGTGGTCGAGTGGCTAACAATGGCCGCATTGTCCCAAGGGCTGCGGGTTCGAATCCTGCGCAAGGCAAACATTTGTGTGCATGAACATGTCTGTTTGTCTTGGTCTGGTTGTTTTATGTTAATAAGTATTTATTTACAAAAAAAAAGTATTTATTTATATTTATCAGCAATCTAGTATCCATAGTACAAGCTTTTTTGCATAAGGATTATAAAATTACAACCAGATTATTGTGAGAGTGGAGGCATTGTTCAAATGTGGAATTACGTGAGGTTTATAAACATTGTCCGCGAATTATAACGTCAAACGTTGATTTAATAGAATTCCCACACTCGGATAATATATGACGTGCCAATGAGCTGTTCCGTGACGGTCTAGGACGGTCGAAGGTTGGCTTGCTCCAATGGTTGATACAGCTTATGAAAATTATAGATATTTATTCGTAAATCGATGTATTAAAGCTTTTTTAAACCGCTAAAGTATCAAACATGCGCCTGATGGAATGCAGTTACAGCGTAGGACATTTACAATACCAGACCAGAAGCATTGACGTGCTGGCGATCCTGGAAGATCCTGTAAAACATATTATATAGCCATCCACGCTGCCTAAGATAGGAACAGGTGGTGGTGATTTTTCGAGTTCACGACCCTCAATAGTTTGGAATACGATGCAAGGAGTAAGCAAGTCCTATAATCGGTCCATTTGTTTTTGACGAGTCAGTTTTCCATAATTTTCCATCACTGCCTAACTCCTTTAAGATTATAACTATTCAATGTTCGAGACCTTAACCGTCAGTCGCAACCAATTCGTCTATTTCCTGCAGTCGCTCGCGTCAGCGGTAATTACACTCGACCTTGTACAACTGTATTATTTGATGTCCATTTAGTTTGCGGTGTTATGTACATACCTAAATTACGATGCAAGAATTTACCCTATATCTTGCGTAGGTATTATTATGTTGAGTTTATTTATTGTACGCAATTTTTATAACATTTTGCGTATCTAGCTGCGAGCTAATCTACGTCGCGCGTCGGCATATGCTCCCTTCTACTTGATTCAGGTATCGCTATTACCTCCCTTCTCTCTAAGGTCATGGAGCGTGTCATTAACTCGCGACTCCTGGGATACCTAGAGGATCACGACTTGATCAGCGACCGTCAATATGGGTTTCGTCACGGTCGTTCGACTGGTGATCTTCTAGTGTATCTCACACACCGTTGGGCATCGGCCGTTGAGAGTCAAGGTGAGGCACTGGCTGTTAGCCTTGATATAGCCAAGGCGTTCGATCGGGTCTGGCACCGCAGTCTTCTGTCGAAGTTACCATCATACGGACTGCCTGAGGGATTATGCAAGTGGATCGCTAGCTTTCTGTCCGGGCGTTGCATCAGAGCAGTAGTCGATGGCTGCAGCTCAGATAGCATGGACATCAATGCCGGCGTTCCACAGGGCTCCGTGCTGTCTCCGACGCTGTTTCTGCTGCATATCAATGATATGTTGTCCATCGATGGCATTCATTGTTATGCGGATGACAGCACCGGAGACACTTACTACACGGGCCGTGCGGGCATCCCTCGTTCAAAGGTGGAGGAAAGCCGCGAGGAATTGGTATTAGGGATTGAGACCGCATTGGCACAAGTGTCCGACTGGGGGCGACAGAATTTGGTCCAGTTTAATCCCAGCAAAACACAAGTCTGTGCGTTCACCGCGAAAAAAACCCCATTTGCTGTAGCACCCTGTTTCGAGAACACGCCCCTTACTATCTCTAAAAGCATCGGGATACTTGGTGTCGAGATCTCCAGCGATGTTCAGTTCCGTAGTCACCTAGAAGAGAAGGTAAAGCTGGCATCCAAAAAACTTGGTGTTCTCAACAGAGCAAAGCGGTACTTCAACCCGCGCCAACGACTGCTACTTTATAAGTCTCAAGTCCGGCCGCACATGGAGTACTGCTGTCATCTCTGGGCGGGAGCGCCTAGTTGCCAACTTGAGCCTTGTGACTCGGTTCAGAGACGAGCTGTGAGAATTGTCGACGATCCCGTGCTTACAGCCGGTATTGAGCCCTTAAGCTTAAGGAGAGATTTTGCCTCCCTATGCGTGTTCTACCGGCTGTACAATGGGGTGTGTTCTCAGGAACTATTCGACATGATGCCAACGTCATCTTTCTATCATCGCACCGCTCGCCATCGACAGGGAATCCATCCTCACACGCTGGAACCAAACCGGTCCCGTACTACGCGATTCCAGAGGGATTTTCTTCACCGAACCCTTAGGTTGTGGAATGAACTCCCTGTCCATGCTTTCCCTGTCGATTACAGCATGGGGTACTTCAAAAAGGGTGTGAAGAGGTTCTTACAGGGTCGGCAACGCGTTAGTAATGCTCCTGGTATTGCAAACGTCCATAGGCTGCGGTGACTGCTTACCATCAGGCGGCCGTATGCTTGTTTGCCACCTTAGTGGTATAAAAAAATAAAAAATAAAATAATGTACCTATAGTACCAACACCAGCTTTGTAGTTTGATAGCATTGTGTACTTTAATAATAAACAACTTATTGATTATTTGTTGTCATGTAAGGTGCCACTTTGGCCAACTTGTAAAAACATAACAGTTTAACTTAATCCGCGGATTAACGGCATTGACCACAGTTGGCTTCACGCCATCATTGTCAAGTGAGACAGGTCAATGCAATCTGATCCTTATCACTGGCAGATAAGGTGGATGGTGAGGTGAGGGCGGTGACTGCTGTGTACTCTCGTGGTATGCCGGCTGCGAAGATATGTACATTGATACAGGTGTGAACATAAAACTTTTTTAATTTTATTTGGGAGACCCTTCTTTGACCACGTACAAAAAAATGTAAAATAAATTCCACGTAAAAAAAAATGCGAAGTTCTATATACAGATTTGAACTACATTTTGATATCCTTACTAATATTATAAATGCGAAAGTTTGTACGGATGTACTCTTTCACGTAAAACCGGCTGGACAGATTTGCGTGAAAGACTAACGACAAATTGGTATACGGATAATTATATAACCTGGATTAACACATCATGTTTACAACAGTTAAAGGAGGTAGGGCACAGCGGATAATCCGCTCCGCATCGGAGCAGCCCGTCTGGGAAAGGACCTCCACCTTACAGAAGATCGTAGCCAAATAGCATTGGTCTCGGCCATATTGTGTTCATGTTCATACGGTGAGTAAGGTCTTCAGAGCTCCTCTTGGCAACGCGTGAATGATACCCCCGGTATTGCAAGCGTCTGTAGGCTACGGTGATGCTTACCATCAGGCGGGCCGTATGCTTGTTTGCCAACTTTGTAGCATAAAAAAAAGTTAACAGATTTTAGCCCGGGAACGGGAACAACGGGATTTCGCGGGTAAAGCCGCGGCGATCGACTAGTTTTCGATATAGTAGACAATGTGATTGCAACAAAGATTCAAAACGTTTATTCAGGCAGGCTTACACCAGGCCCTTTCTCTAGTCTATTGAGATAAGTGTGCATTTTTTTTACATTATTATAATTTTTAATACGAAAATTCATTGATAGCAGTCAATTTCAAAACAGCGCGTGCGCATCATAAACTGTCACTACACAATACGCAGGTTGCCAATGCGTTCCTCACACACGCATTTCGTCAAAAAACATGTAATCTTACTGCGTGACAAATCACATACATGACAAAATGCGATCGTGCGTGACTTACATTCCGGTCGGCAATAATTTTTTGCAGACATCAATCTTTTCTATAATAAAAAATATGTTTTATTATTTCTGTTGCACATGATTCATAGATCAGACAAGCGTTTATACGCTGTCCTTGTTTTTATGAATGAGAATGGAGCAATATTTGTGGATCCATTTAATGCTCGTATCTTGATAGTTGTGATACAACTGTTTATGAAATGAGCTAACTCGGCCGTGGTACTACCCTACCCTCTCACAGAATATCGACGTGAGGCGTTTCGTACAGTGAATATCCGGATCCACGCCAAACCATCCAACGCGATCCAAATGCCGCGGGGATCTCGATCCTTGGAGCGTCTATTGGATCGAGATTCTGCCGCGCGCATTTGGATCGCTTTGGATCGTCTGGTGTGGATCCGGGTACTGAGAAATCCCTTCTTCCTGTCGGCAATGGGAATACCCTGCTGTCTTTGTGACCAGCATGCTCGTTCGCCAGCAGTAAAATGTGGATTTCGTTGTTGTTTTTGAATTTATAATATTCCTCATTGTGTAAGGTCTAGAACGTTAACAATTTCTATTTTCTAAGCTAATAAGAATGCGACACTCGGTCCGATCGATATTGCGTGCAAGTGAAGCAGACATCAATGCACAACCTATAATAGTTACATATACATATAGGTACTAAAATCAAGTAGCCTTGCGCGACTGTGCGTGTATCAGTTGTAATTTTATTTTATCAAATGTTTTCTTTATTTATTTAGTTCATTTATTCGCCAAACTAGACCACAGATTATGATGCAGTTATAAAAATAATATAAAATTAAAGGAATTTCAAAATTCCTTGAAAGCGAGCGGGATGGGAGTAATGGGATTTCTTGTACCGATCCGACTATGTTAGTAAAAATATATATACCGTCCTTGTCTAATTAATAAAGAAAGAAAGAGATGCCAAGTCCAATTTATATTTTTTTATAACATCAATCAGCGTAACTTGTTTGTCATACAGCAAAAAAACAAGCTAATGTTGCATGACGTGATACTCGGTATCGCTCTGTTTTAACGGCTTGTATGACGAGTTGATTGGTTATTGCTGTCAAGGCCCTGGTGACCGTATTTAGCTCTAAGGGCAGGAGTCAAATGTGACTCACGCACAGTTTCACCCAATTTACTCATTAAACTTGACAAGGCTTCATGAAGTGTTTAAATCCAGACCCTGTACATACACACACAATACATGTACGCGCGGTTACCTCGCGTTAAATACGGAAAACGGAACCCTATGCCTATACCCTACACTGTGTGATCCGATCCGACACACATTCGCTTGATTTTTTTTAAGCTATTGCATAGCTTTTATCGCGGGCTTTGAGCGCGGCGACCGAATCATGAAATTCCGTAACGAAAATAAAACCTAACACTAGTACACCTAAGACTAGACGTGTGCGTGTAGACTTGCTGCTAACTGCTCATAACTGATTCTATCCCTTTTAGACACGATGCTAGGTGAGACAGCGTGCTTTTGGCCGCGTCCACGAGTGAGTTCGAGCCCACGAGTCCCGCGACTATGCAATAGCTTTACCGCGACAGTCCCCGAGTGCCACACGTTTTTTTTTATTGATACAGCGCTACCTAGTCCCAAAATAAGCTAGGCTTAATGTGCTTGTATTATGGGTTGCAGACAACGGATTATTATTGTAAATATATACTTATAATACATAGAAAACACGCAGACTCGAGAACAAACATAAATGTATGGCCCGAACGGGAAACGAATGTAAATCGATCGACCGGATCGAATTATTCGAATTCATTAATATAGAGACTTGTTTTTAATACTGCATTAATGTAATAATCATGTGCCTTGAAAAAGGTATTAAAGTAATTATTATCTGTGCACCATTGTTTGCTGCAATCATAAAATATTCAAGTTCAATCTAATAAAATTTATTGAGAAATAATAAAGGTACCTACGTTTTCATGGAACTCGTGCGAGATGCTTATGTGATGATGCATCGAGTATGTATCGATGATGCGTAGTTTACGCGGATTGTTATTCACTAAAGTAAATTCGTCACATTTTTGTACACACCATAACATTAAAAGTAAGTCACAGATAAATAAGAATTATTGTAAATTTGTCACAACTTCACAAGTTTTTTTTGTATAATGTGTATCGATGATGCGTAATTTACGCGTATTGTTTTACATTCACAAAGTGAATTCGTCACATTTTTTCTGAACGAAAAAAATAGCAAATAAAATAAAATTAGATAATTTAGAGTTTGTTGAAACTAGTAGGTAACTACTATATAGGTATTTACAATCTAGTCAAAATCTGTCCAGCTGTTTTTTTTTCGATTAAAGTTTCTGTTACTACTTTGACAAAAAAGAAGAAACAAAGATAATCAATTAAATTTTTTACGGTTTAGTTAGAGACACACACACACACACGTAAAATAAATAAAGAATACAATAGGTCCAATACACTCTTTAATACTTATGTACCGTCAGCTGCACAAATATGTTATCACTTTACTACCTTATCTATCACTATAACATTTAAACAACAACATCTAAAAATGGAATAATTAAAATATCATACAAAATTTGATAGAAATGGTAAAGACACGGATAGTAAATTGATAATATTTATGCATCACAACTACATTACATTGTATTGTTAACTCTAAATTACATTCCAATTAGACCAAGTTAAATTTTATGATTTCCAACATTTACGTCACACATACGGACACCAAGTTGAACTTATGCTGATAACAGCTGGCTGTCGATGCGATAGCGTAAAAATAGCCTCGTCAATGGGAGCTCTGTGACGCGCCCTCATGTATCGACTCCTTGTAAGACGCTCATGATGCAATATGTTTAAGGTCATACTATACTGATTTTAAACGTTGCTTTTAGACTTTTTATGCCTGTTTAATGCTTAACCGACACACGGTGGGATGACGAATGTCAAGAAAATAGCGGGACTGCGGGACCACAATGGCAAAAAATTTCGCAAGGCCGCGAAAAATAGCAGTCCTTGGAAGACAGGCCTTCACATGAAAGGGGTTCCTTTAAAAGAAAATTAATAAACTAAGTGTCTTAACAAACTTGTGATTAATTAGTAAGCAAATGAAAGGCTTTTTTATGTTTTTGTAAGTTTATTGCAATATTTTTAATCTACGAATTTAAGGCTAGGCTCAAGTGGTAAGTGAGATATATTCTCATCTCTATTTACCCAGATAGTTAGGTATTGATTATGGTATAATGTTTGGTGCAGGATTCAGGATATGGGAATTTCAACAGCGACAGGCGGAATAGGATTCAAGTTCTCCAGGATTCGATCTTCGTGAGGGCTGGAACAAAATCCAATTTTAGACTCCATTCATTATCCAAGGCAAATACTCTTGTCTACCGATTTTTAACCGACTTCAAAAAAGGAGGAGGTTCTATGTTTCATTGTATATTTTTTTTGTATGTCCGCCGATTACTCCGTCAATTCTTGACCGATTTTCAAAATTCTTTTTTTATTCGAAAGTGCATACTCCCAAGTTGGTCCCATTGTCACCAAGTCAGGATCTGATGATGGGATCCCAGCCAAATCGAGGGCAACCCTCAGATTTTATAGGCACGTACAACGCGTTACTTATGTTTTCGTAAGTTATTCATGTTTTTACGTCTGGAAGTCATCATCCCATGTTGGTGAGGTGATGATGGAAGGTACAACTCCTAAACGGATAGGAGTTAGAGGATGATTCTTTAAGTATTGTAGGTATGTATTAGATTAGACCATTTGTTTTTTTTTCCATCATAACTTGTCACCAAATCAGGATCTGATGATGGGATCCCAGGTAAATCGAGGGCACTCCTTAAATTTGGTAGGCACGTACAACGCGTTACTTATGTTTTCGTTAGCTATTCATGTATTTAAGTCTGGAGTCATCATCCCATGTTGGTGAGGTGATAATGGAAGGTACAACTCCTAAACGGATAGGAGTTAGAGGATAATTCTTTAAATATTGTAGGTATATATTAGACCGTTGATTATCATGATGGGAACACGTGTAAACAAGTGACTCTTGAGTGACGATATTAGGAGGCTCACTATACCATAAAATTGACACTCAAGCACCAGCTATTAGCACCGAAGAGGAAAAGGTTGCTTCACACCATGAATTGCAGTATAGTGTATTATGAAAGTGAAATCGCTTATTCAGAGAGTAGGCCTTCTCAAGTTATAATGTTACACATAGTCACAATTCGTATCAATGTTAATAGTAGTTAATACGAATAGCTTATATATGTCGTCTCGTATGCAGATCAGTCAATCCGGCCGATCGAGATCTGCCGGTATATCGAATCTGTCAAATTTTCATATGGGAACTTTTGGTTAGGTTAGGTTAGACTTGTGATTATTTATCAACAGCCGAGCGAGCGAAGCGAGCGAGGCTCGACATAGTATTCGAAAAGGACTGCTAAAAAGTGAGCTAAAAGTGATGTGTACAAACAAACAGACAGTACTTATACAGACATACCAGGGTTTACTGTTTCTATCAGACTTCTAAAAAACCGCTGTATAAAATGCACTAAAAAGTATTAAATAAAAAATTTTTATAAAAAAAAAATAAACCGACTTCAAAAATTAATTTAAATAATATATAATTTCATGTGCTAGGTACCTACTGTTCTAATTGAAGTCGGTGCCAACCAAACGAAATATTACCTAGGCCACATGCATGAATGGAAGGCTGTTTACGACGAGTACGGGTGATCGCGTCGGCGTGGCACCGACTTCAATTAGAACAGTAGGTACCTAGCACATGAAATTATATATTATTTAAATTAATTTTTGAAGTCGGTTTATTTTTTTTTTATAAATTTTTTTTTTATTATTATCACCAACAATTTCGGATAATATTTGCAATAAGGTGATACGTTTCGGTCCGCACGGGAAATTCAAATTTTTTGGGGGTTTTTACAAATTGCATCTCAATCATTGATAAAATTTTCGTGAAAATTGATTTAGCGAATACAATATATCTACTGAATAATTATCAAATAAATTATAAATATTAGCTCAATCTTCTTATTATGAATGTCCATGATGCATCTTTTTCCCTTTAATCGTGCATTAAGCACATCCATTGAGATTATTTAGTAGATATGTTGTATTTGTTGTCGCCAAATCAATTTTCACGAAAATTCTCTCAATGCTTGAAATGCAATTTGTAAAAACCCCCAAAAAATTTGAATTTCCTACACAATAAATTACATACAATAAAAATACATCTATCTATATATATAAAAATGAAACCCGTTTTCCGTTGTCACGACATAACATGAAAACGGCTTGACCGATTTGGCTGATTTTTTTTTTGTAGTTTTCTAATACTCTGTACAAGGTTCTTACGGAAAAAAATTAGGGGTGGGGTAGGGGTAGGGTAGGGTAGGGGTAGGGTAGGGGTAGGGGTAGGGTAGGGGTAGGGGTAGGGTAGGGTAGGGATACACGCAAACGAAGTTGCGCGGGTTTCGCTAGTATTTAATAAATTCCAATTTTATATGACAGCATTTGTTTGTACCGTCTGTCGCATCTATTTGTCGTTAATGACAGAGTCACACCTTAAAAGTTTTTGGATATTAATCATATCAGATATTTATAGAAATTAACTTATATGAATAGTGTTAATTGATGTAATTTCGCAAAACAGTAATGCTTATTTTAATTGGCATAAACAGCCAATTAACTGCAAACCGTTAGATATGTTATCACCAAACTAACCAGATGACTTCATTGGTTAGAATATTGAGCTATGTTTAGGTAATATTTAAAATATGTATTATTTTGTTGTTAGTTTCTTTCGCTGTCTTTAGCATTCCTTTAGTATTATTCTGGTATGGGGAAAGTTTTTATACCCCAGAAATTAATTAATTACTAGCTTTTTTGCCCGCGACTTCGTCCGCGTGAAGTTCTGACCCGTTCCCGTGGGAACCACATTGAATTTCGAGAAAAGCTGTAGACTATGTCATTCCCTGTTAATGTAGCTTTCCACTGGTGAATGAATTTTTGAAATCGGTCCAAACAATCAAATCTTTCCTCTTTATAATATTAGTATTATAGATAAATCTTTGAGAATTAGTTCATTTAAATTTTATCTTTGCAATCACCACCTAAAATTGGTTGTAATATTTTGAGAGGATGTGGGAGGGAGAAGAGTAAGATGGGAGATGGGAAACGGAAGACAGGGAGTGGTAGAATGTTGGTAAAAACGGGGAAATGCAGATGAATTTGCAATGTAATCTAGTCTCTCATATTACAAAAGTAGCTAGGTATAATACTCATTATATTGTCCAATGTACAGTCACATAAGTCATTGCCTTACATTTCTAACCTTGTTTGACTATGTCAGCCTCTTATGGAAGTTCGTATTCATTCATAACATTGACTTTAAACAATAAAAACATTGCTAACTAATATAGTCTTTGTAAAGATTTTAACTAGCTCAGGGATGACAAACTTCAAAATGAAAACAAGTACTAGGAATTTGATTAAAAAAAATCTAAGAAAAATATGACAAACTATCACAAAGAATTTGTAACAGCATTAACGACAATGTCTGATATCAAACATGTACTCTTTTCACTATCTTATCAACAAAAACAAAACAATATACGAAATAGGAATATAGATAACGGAAGGAAATAGAATTATCAACGACATATGAATGAACTGATAGCATTGTAGGAAGATATGATGAAATTTAATAGAGAACGGATATGCACATGTCCGGTCGTTGCACATTTGGGTTATCGTTGCGACATAACTACACAAGAATGAGAAGTATGCAATGACAATCTTTAATCTAATGAATGACAAATTAATCTAACCTCTGGCTTCTACCCTCATACTGAATAGTGTATCAGTGCAGAAAATGTCTGTCTAAACTACATACAACAAATGGACACATTTGCTTATTATACACACAATACTCTTGGGTCAGATCTAGAGATTTCTTGGGTTTTCTTGGGTTTGAAAATTTACTCTAATACGAGTAAATTTTGGTCAGAATGTCGCAGACGACTTTTGACGTTGACTCGGAAGTCAGACACGACTGTATTGTGATGGTAACACAATGGGTATCTTTTATTATAAAAGTGGGAAAAGTCACTATACAGATGTAAAGCCTGCTGTACACGGGTAGAGTATATGGTAGAGTAGCGCGGTAGAGTACTAAAATTTGGTAGAGTAGAGCAGCTAGCACCGGAGGCAAGCTACTCTAGCACATTCCTTCCCCCACCCCGGTGTCTACTCTACTGTACCATACACCGAGCCATGTAAACGGTTAGTAGAGTAACAAGTTAAGTTTATCAGTGCGTTCCTTACATTTTCTCGAGTGATGTTCATGGTGTCCTATTCAGGCGTTACTCAACTAACAAAATGTAAGTTACTCTACTAAAACTGGTAGAGTAGTATGCTAGTTGACTCTACCATATACTCTACCCGTGTACAGCAGGCTTAAGTCATTTTACTATACAACACATAGGTACTATGTATGTGCTTGTTATGTTATTGAGTATTGAGAAAGTCAGCCACTGCTGGATTTCAAAACTTCATAATATTAAAATGTAATTCAATACCTATATTGTTATAAGATTAAAAAGATCATTTGAAGTGCTAACAATCTTACAAGGTAAAACGAATGCCTCTGCATACCAAATTACCATAGCACAACCCTATTCAATGCAAATCCTTCATTCAAGACACGACAAAGTACATCAATGAATTGTTTTCATTTATAAACATTCCATAGCCATGTATCATTGTTCAAAGATCACGTAACTACCGTAATATTTCTTATAATGTGAACAGTAAACAAAAATGTTTGTAAACAAAAGAAACCGGCCGAAAATGAATCTTCCAATTTATATATTTTATTACTTACCAATACTTTGATGAAGCGGCCCTCCAGCTCGTCCCGGTCCGGCATCGGAGGCTTCGTCCGGTTCCTTGTCGACGGCTGTCGTACATGGTGACTCTTCACTGACGCGACCGGCCCGTCCAACATTGTCGGTTCCCTCGATGTAATTAAACCCATTTTACGAAAACTTCACCTGCACTATCGTAATCACATACTAAATTAAGTCATTTTATCACAGATAACATCACTTTATTATGATTAACAACTCTGAAATAATCACATTACATACACAAAGCTCGCTGCGTTGCGAGGCAGACGGAAGGAAACGAGTTTACCAAGCAAATTTTACGTCCAACAATAACGCACGCTAGAAAGGGAACGAACGAACTGACTGCGGTGAAGTTGACAAGCAAGTTCAATGTACAAATCAGCAGCGCGAAGTTAGCAGTAGATGACAAGATGATTCAACCAATGAGAACAAAGCTACGTTCAAAAACTTAAGTTTGTTTTATTTTTCTGCACACTGCAACAATAAATTATTAATATTTATTCTATAAATATAATAGATCTACTAAACTCAAATAAAATTAAATTTGTGTCATACAGATTACTTTTTATTCAGCAACTAATCTAATTATGCACTTTGACCATGCTTTGACCAGAAAACGTAGTTGTTTTCGTCTCCGTATTCATATATTTATTTCAGAACGCATATCACGGACTTTGTGTTGTGTTGTGTTTTGTCCATGTTTGTGTCAGTCAATAGATTTTTTCTTCCAGGTTACAACAAACAATATAGGTTCTGCACATCGAAATAATATTACAACGTATAGAACGGACACCGCGAAGACAAAAATTTTGTTCGCGGCGCGAACAAAATTTTTGTCCCCATACGTTTAGGCTTTAGGCCAATAGACATCAACTCGTTTAGTCACTTGTCTACGCTCATCGCGATCGGTCCTCGGTCATAAAACAAAAAAAAACATTGAAAAATGCCGTCATGTTCGATAAAAACGTGTAAAAACCGTTCAACAGTAAGGAAGAAAGATAGCGGCGTGACTTAACATCGCTAAGTATACAAAAAATTAAGTAAAACCAACCAAAACAATTTTTTTTCATTATTTTCTAATGCATCATGATTGCATCCGCCATTTCTATGTGAAAATCATAGATTATCAAAAATTAATCGTACAGATGGGATACGTAGGTACTAAGCGTCAGTCAATTTTATAATATAATTTAGGTATTTCTGAATTATTTGTAGCTTTTTTTTTAACCGACTTCAAAAAAGGAGGAGGTTCTATGTTTTCTTTTTGGAGGTCCGCCGATTACTCCTTCAAGTTTGGACCGTTTTTAATTATTCTTTTTTAAAAATAATATGTAATTTAAATACTCAGACCAAATAGGAAGTCAAGACGGAGCGCTGCGAACAATGATGTGAAGCCGGTTTTGTAAACATGTGTGCATTTAGGGAGTGTTGCCGTGCAGTAAAAAATTATTACCCAAATTTTTTATTTTATTTTATTTTATTTTTTATAGGTAAAAAATTTAGCAATTTTTTAAATTGGATACTTCACTTTTAAGAGATGTTTTGAGTATTCAGACGAGATAGGGGAATAAAATAAAACAATAGTAATATCAAACATTGGTTTTAATGGCCTTTATGTTGGGTCAATTTTTTGAAATATTGCCTTTTACTGTCCACCATTTTAGAAATTGTTTCCAATTTAGAAATATAATTAATATCTTTATTTCGGTTCGGGAATCTTAAAAATAAATATTTTTGAAGTGATGATAAAACATGGAAAAACCAAAAAAAATTAACGCCTATTTACACTTACAATAATTTTATGAAAACTAACAGTAAAAATAGAAATAAGTAAAAGAAAGTGACGTTACGTTTCGCGTCACATTAATAACTACCCCAATAAACTGGGACTGTTGTGACGCTTACTAGCGGCAACACTTGTGGGGATTTTGTATTCCAAGCTGTCATAATAATTAATGAAATTGATTTGTTAAAAATATGTATTTTTATGTTTACTTACGTATGAAATGTGATGTGATCTTGGTTTTTATTCTTTGAGGAATGGTTTTTGCAGCCTTTCACCACACAATTCGGCATTTTTTATTATTAATGAATTAAATTGTTTGGATGTCATACGTCAATGACGAACTAGCTCAAACTAATCGGCGAGGCGTAGTTTGGTTATAAATGTGTGCGTTAGGGGCGTATATGGACAGGGCGAGTCGTAGTTTTGCCTGCTTCACATCATTGTTCGCAGCGCTCCGTCTTGACTTCTTATTTGGTCTGAGTTTAAATATTGATTTTTTTAATTATATTTCCAAAATATTTTTATATACTAGGTAAAATACGTAAATGTGGATAAAGTTACTAACTAAGTAAAAAAATAAGTTTCTAGAAAACAAAAAGATGGAAAACGAAACAGCATTTTAAACTTCGACCAACAAACCGAACAAATGAAATTCGGGCAAACAAATTTCGGAGTAAAGATACGTTACCATTCAACACAACTCCTCTTGTCTGGCAGGCGACCGTCTCCTGGTTATTGCATATATTACAAAATACTTCAATATATAAATAGCTTCACTATAAAGTTAGTTTTGATTTAATCTCAGTTTATTTTTGACTAATATTAAGTTAAGAACAAAAATGTAATGTAGCTTCCTACCTATAAAGCTAATATTATACCTATTTTCTATTAAATTTATTATATTATGTAAAATAAAATATTGTAATATAATAAAATAATCAGTTGGATGTCCAATAGGCAGAATATAAACAAAGTGTCGCCCCTGCGTAGTAATGTCATATTCTATGACTCGGTTGGGGGCGGGGCCAGGGAGGGGCGCGCCCCGCACGGCCGAACGCGGTGCCAAAATTTGAAGGCAATGAATAGAGTTGTCATTTGGCGTATACCCGTAAGGGAGAGAAACAAAGTACATTGATTACGCAGTGTTACCAGAAAAGAGAATATTACCCCATGATTTACCCCATGTTATTTTTATATACGATAAACTAATAGGACTATTGATGATTTGCGGTGTATTTTTTCATAATCATCAATATATTGAGACTTCGATTTATACTTGTTATTATTTATATAAGTTCGAGTTATAAATCGAAGTCTGTATCTCCGCTAACTCCTATTGTCTCCTATAGTAGTATGGGAAGGTTGGTGTGACTACAGATCTCTTGGCTTGTATTAAATAGATATTATTTTTAATTTAGGTTGTCACTATTTTACCTCAATTGTGGGTAATAATGCATGGGTAAATTCAAGTAAATTGCTGGTATCCCCAATACGCGTGGTACCCGACTAAATTCAGGAGACACAGGAAAGTGGCCACCTGGCTTCATTTTACTTACCTACTTAATTTGGGTGCATAATACTACAAAATACGATTATTTTCTTGACCATTTACGTTTTATTTCGTTATTTCTGTACATTGAAGCCGTCATTTGAGTCTTAATAAATATAATCTGTATTCATTTTTATCAATTAGGGCCGAAATAAAGTCTAAATAGTGTACTTACGAATGAAAGGTTATGTTGTCGATTTTACGTTCACTGCGGCTATTGCAGCCTAAAACACTACAATGCACCATAGTCTATGAACGCAAAAACACATCAACTCAACCACAGAACACAGTTTTCGCCTTGTTTTCACCCTGAAAATTCAGATTTTGAGAAATAAAGAAAACCGCTTTCGTTTGCTGGGCACAGTTAGCGACTGTGCCCAGCAAAAAAATAGTATACGTCGATAAGGACAAAAAATGTTTCTCTAGCTCTTTTTGGCCTTGGGAATATTGTATTTACTCATCTCGCTCACTCCTACCGTGTCGCCTCTATTCATCCCTTCTCTAAGATACGTAGTAATATTATTTCGATGGTTCTGCACAGATTACTACTTCGTGTACCTACTATAAGCCCACAGCATAACAATATCTATTTATTATATTATGTAGGTACTACTAACTCTGAAGGCATTGTACCGATGTTGAGGATAATAAAGAATTTGCTAGTCATAGATCGATGCGATTTTCGGGATATAATCACAGAACATTTATATGATACCAAATACTATAGAAGACTAATACCCACAGCTCTTGACGTTTCTCATACAATGACTTGGCAACCTCCGATCACCTCATGCCGCTAGGGGGCGCTATAACATTTTGCATACAAAACGCACAGTTCAACTCATGCCGCTAGGGGCGCTATAACATTTTGCATACAAAAGTTTTGAAATCGTTCACCTCATGCCGCCCTCATGCCGTAGGGGCGCTAGTGTCGAGTCTTGCCCGAATTCTTCCGAAGCTGTGGGTATTAGTCTTCTATAGTATTTGATGATACTGAACTGATATAATGCTGTCTACACACCAAAGCCATTGGGCCCATTTTCCTCCTTTTTCTAATCTTTTTTTTTGTTGTCAACTTTTGTAGAGGGATTTTGGCGCCAACTACGACAGCGTCCACTTGGGCTCGTGATTAAAAAAGGAATTTCTGTGTGTTTCAACGTTTGATTCATAGTATTGATAGTGTAATGTGAAGCAAACATTGGGCAGTTTATGATCAGGAACTTTAAAAAGTGTGCATATCGTATTGACTTCAAAATCCGCCTTTCCCATTTTCTAAAAAAATTTTGCTATCATTATTCGTCGGGGCGTCTTGACGCGGGAGTTTTTTTTTAAAATGTCATACAGTAGACAAACAAGCAAGCCTGGCCACCTGATGGAAAGCGGTCACCGCCGCCGCCTATGGACATCAGTAACACCAGGGGCGTTACCAATACCTTGTCCACTAAGGAGGCTGGAGGAAAGGAAGGAGGAAGGGAAGAAAAAGAAGAAGGGGGAAAGAGGGGATAGGGAAGGAGTGGGCTTCCGGATCTCTGACTCACCGAACGAAACGCATTGCTGCTTCACGTCGATATTCTGTGAGAGGATGGTACTTCCCCGGTCGAGCTAGCTTATTTCATAATAATTATTGCTCCACCACTCCATAATTATTGCTCTACCACTCCACACAGACTCGACTGTACTGAGTCGAGATAGCATGCATACGCTGCTTTGAATTTACGTACACAAGTATAACTTGACGATGGCACAATGGAATTTTCGTCTAAAGATTGAAAAACAAAGAATAAAAAAAAACCTTTGTAAAGCAATATATACATATTATGTATATTATTGTATATTTTTTTTTTTTTTTTTTTAATGTTATACGGCAGACAAACAGGCAAGCGGGCCACCTGATGGAAAGTGGTCACCGCCGCCTATGGACATCAGCAACACCAGAGGCACTACCAATGCGTTGCCTACCTCTGACGAGACCTCTAATATACCTCTTAAACAGTCCCATGTCATAGTCCGAAGGAAACACAGAGGCTGGGAGCTCATTCCACAACCGTATAGTGCGAGCAAGAAACGTTCTTTCGAACCTTCGCGTGGACATAAAAGAGAGGGTCAACGTAGTGGGGATGAGCACCCAGCCCACGGCGGGTGGTGCGGTTGCGGAATTGGGCTGTTGGCACCAGATCGAAAAGTTCCTCGGAACATTCCCCATTGTAGAGCCGGTAGAACACACACAGGGAGCCAAAATCCCTTCGATCAGCCAGTGGTTCTAACTTGCTGGATAGTATGGGATTGTCGACAAGTCTTACGGCACGCCTCTGAATGGAGTCAAGAGGGTTGAGCAAGTCAGCAGTTTCACCGGCCCAAAGATGCGAACAGTACTCCATATGAGGCCGCACTTGTGCCTTGTACAGCAAAAGCCGCTGTTCTGGGGTGAAGTACCGTTTGGACCGGTTAAGTATACCGAGCTTTTTCGAGGCAAGTTTGGCCTTGCCTTCCACGTGACTCCGAAACCGCACGCTGTCTGAAATGTCGACACCGAGGATCCCAATACTGTTTGAGATGGAGAGGGGTGTTCCTTGGAACTGCGGAGCTATGACGAAGGGATTCTTTTTGGCTGAAAATGCGCAGACTTGTGTTTTTGATGGGTTGAAGTTGACCAAATTAAGTCTGCCCCACTGAGCAACTAGCTCCAAGGAGTGTTCAATATCTGTCACAAGTCTAGATCGGCTTTCCGACACATCGGAACGAGAGGCATTTGCTCGGCCAGTATAATAAGCATCTCCCGTACTATCGTCCGCATAACAATGAATACTGGGGATGCTCAGCATGTCATTGATATGCAGAAGAAACAGCGTGGGAGATAGCACTGAACCTTGGGGTACTCCAGCATTGATGGCCTTGGTATCGGAGCAGCATCCATCAACGACGACTTGGATGCTCCGTCCAGACAAAAAGTTGGAAACCCATTTGCACAGCCCCTCGGGGATACCGTAATTCGGAAGTTTTGATAGCAGAGCCCTGTGCCAGACCCGATCAAATGCCTTAGCTATGTCAAGACTGACAGCCAATGCCTCGCCCTTGCTCTCGATGGCCACTGCCCACCGGTGTGTTAGGTACACAAGAAGGTCACCAGCTGAGCGAGCATGACGAAAGCCATATTGACGGTCGCTAATCAGCTGGTGATCCTCGAGGTAACCAAGGAGCTGGGTATTGATAACCCGCTCCATCACCTTGGAGAGCAAAGAAGTTACAGCAATCGGTCTGTAATTTGATGGGTCTGAATTATCACCCTTCTTGGGAATCGGATGCACATGGGCTAGCTTCCACGAAGACGGCACCATTCCAGATGTGTAGGAAAGCTCGAACAAGCGCATTAACACAGGAGACAGCTCGGGAGCACATTTTTTCAAAATGATTGCCGGAATGCCATCAGGCCCACTGGACTTCCGGATGTCTAGGGAGAGAAGTACACGCCTTATAGCCTTTTGAGAGAACCTAATTTCAGGCATAGTACCATCACACCGAGAGATGGATGGCGGTGCACCTCCCCCATCATCCAGAGTTGAATTATAGGCAAAGAAGTTACCCAGAAGATCGGCTTTCTCCTTTGCCGTGTGGGCTAATAGGTCATTCGGCTTGCGCAAAGGTGGAAAGGTGGTTCGACAAAAATTCCCCTCGACAGCCTTGGAGAGAGACCAAAAAGCACGACTCCCAGAAGGGTAACTAATTAGCCTCTCCCCAATTCCGCCGATGAATTTGAATTTTGCTCCGGCCAAAGTCTTCTTTGTAGACCTCGACACAGCATTGTACTTTTTCCTCAGGTTGAGGGCATCGGGGTTGTTCTGAGCCCGAGCCACTGACCAGGTACGAAAAGCCTCGCGCTTGAGACGAGTTGCATCGGCACTAGGCTTGTCGTACCAGGGCTGACTCTTTCCGCCGAGACGGACTACAGAGGATGGTATGAAACATTCCATTCCCTGCAGAATGACGTCTGCTACAGCGTCAGCACAGATGTTGGTGTCGTTTGAGGAAAAGCAAAGCTGAATCCATGGGTACGAAGCGAAAAATTCTCGCAACCCGTCCCAGTCCGCTGAACCATAGTGCCACACCTTACGAGACCCACTAGGGCGACTCCCGTGAGGTATAGTAAGGGGCACCTCTGAACAGACCAGGCAATGGTCGGATGTTCCAAGAGGAGCATCGACGGATACCCGATAGCCGTCAGGGCGAGAGGTTAGCAGGAGGTCCAACAAAGAAGGATCACGACCCACAACGTCCGGTAAATAGGTGGGTCCTGATACCAACTGCGTGAGATCATTGGCCAGAGAGAACTCATGAGCAGATCTCCCAGCAGGGTTGGTAGGACGGCTTGACCCTAGCCACTCAGAGTGGTGACTGTTAAAGTCTCCTAAGACTACCAACTCAGCAGATGGATACCGCTCAAGAGCCCTGTCGGTAGCGCTTTGAATGTGCTCAAAAAACCGAGTTGTCTCACCTACGCCGTGACGATTGTTATATAGGCAAGCGTAGACACGAGAAGATCCTCCCTGTTCTACGCATACCCATACAACAGATTCGTCACTTACCTCAATGGCATTAAGACGCCGACAGCAGATATCACCCCTGACGAACACACACACACCAGCGCGGGGAAGAAACCTGTGTTCCAAATAGTATCCAGGGTAATTGAGATACGAGATGTCGGCTGGAGGTGATATCTGAGTTTCTGTCAAAAAGAGTAAGGCGGGCTTCACCGTTTCTAGGTGGTGGTGTACGGCGTTCAGGTTGGAATGTAAACCCCTGATGTTGCAAAAGTCCACTCGAAGTGTGGAAAGGGGCGCCGCTGAAAAACCAAATCTATTCCTTTTCTTTTTTGCCATTGTAGTAAATTATTGTTTAGGTAGGGATTATAAGGAGTACTATAATATTGGTATCCAGCAGGTCAAAGGTGAATTGTTGCAGGACTCTGCTGAAGGATGGGCAGTGCGAAAAGCTGGCACGGGGAACGGAAGGGCCCCCGATCCCCCCCGAAGACGCCTGGCGGGTCCACTCCGGTCTCCTACTCCGGCACGACAAGCATCCTCAGGATTTTTCGCGCAGTTGGCGGGACAGCCTCCTGGGCCGGAGGTTGAAAAGGTGATGCCCAGGTTCGGGTCCCCTACTGACTGGCGGGCGGCCAGCGACGAACCGTTTCATCGGGTCTCCCTGGCCCCCGGGCCAACCTGTCACAACCAACCCACTTAGCATGCCCCATACAAAACAAGGACCTACAGAATACCAACATTACAGCACTCGGACGAGGGAGATATGGCTCACGGAACAAACTGGCGGAACACAGCCCAAAGGCTATTTGGCGCCAGACTTAGTTCCGTGGGTGGTCGCTAGCCATACGGGCCGAGGCCCTACCACCAAGCAATTACGGCTGCACCCTTAGCACCACCCGGGGATTACGTGTAGGGTCTCTAGGGTAAAAAGCCTACGGACGTGGTGCAGCAAAACCCCCAAAATATATTACTAGCTGTACCCGCGGCTTCGCCCGCGTGGATACTGCCTTTCCCGTGGGAAGTCGTCTTGCCGTCTTTATCTTTGTCAACATCTTATAGGGAACCTCTATACAAAATTCCAACTTTCTAGGATGAGCGCCTGCGATAATACACTTACAGTCCTATTACTCCCTTCCCCGTGGGAATTTTACAAATTGCCGTCTTTATCCTTGTCAACATCATAAAGGGAACCTCTACACAAAATTCCAGCTTTCTAGGTTGAGCGCCTGCGATAATACACTTACAGTCCTATTACTCCCTTCCCCGTGGGAATTCTACAAATTGCCATCTTTATCTTTGTCAACATCATAAAGGGAACTTCTATACAAAATTCCAGCTTTCTAGTTTGAGCGCCTGCGATAATACACTTATAGTCCTATTACTCCCTTTCCCGTGGGAATTCTATAAAACCCCTCTTTGTCCTTGTCAACATCATAAAGGGAACCTCTGTACAAAATTTCCAGCTTTCTACGTTGAGCGCCTGCGATAATACACTTACAGTCCTATTACTCCGTTTCCCGTGGGAATTCTATAAATTGCCGTCTTTCTCTTTCTCAACATCATAAAAGGGAACCTCTATACAAAATTCCAGCTTTTTAGGTTGTGCGCCTGCGATAATACACTTATAGTCCTACTAGAGAAACCCGCGCAACTTCGTTTGCGTTTATCCCGCTTTCCCGTGGGAATTTCAAAAAATCCTTTCTTATCGGTTGCCTACATCACACACCCAAATTTCAGGTCTCTACGGTCAAGAAAAACATTTTCATTTGTATAGGTACATGATTATTTTTCTATTTAAATACTTCTCATTACAATCTTTGGAGTGGGCGTTTATGAAATAGGCTATCCCGACCGGTGAAGTACCACCCTTTTACAGAATATTGACGTGAAGCAGCAATACGTTTCGTTCGGAGAGTGAAATATCCGAAATTCTTGTTTGCCACCTTTGTGGTATAAAAAAAATATCTATCTCCTTCCTTATACTATTTCTCGCTATATATCCTGTCTTTTCCTATTATAGGTCGGCAACAGGTCAGGGACCCTAGAATCTATGTGCTCCATAGTCGACGATAATCACCTAATATCAAATGATCCATATTCCTGAGCTTGTTTTCCAACCACTTCCGTAAAAAAAATGTATAAGTATATGGGAGTTTCCATACCTACAACCTCAGCCTACAACCATCCCTACAACAACACTACGAAATAATAGAGCGAGTCGACGTAATGATATTTCCTATAAGTAAGAAAGAGACAATATCAATATGCCATTTAACCATTGACCAATTTAACTTGACCACTGTCAAATATTATAAAATTTAATATTTAATTACTTACTGTTTATTATCGATGAATATGATTCAGTCCGCTTTATACATAGTTAGAATTTTAGCTGTTTTTCCGAGATCACAAACAGAATAAATAGTACGATGACCTACGACGACATTATGAAATCATTTTGTTTGAATATTCACAATTTATAAAAATAATACATGACAGATGACATCTTCACTTTACGAATGTGTCAAAATGAAATGTAATTGAAATCAAAAGCACTAAAGAGTATGAGTATTGATATCAAATCGAAGAAAATTACCCACAATATACATATTTTTCAAGAATTTCAATAAAATAAGAATCACGTCTTCCATCAATTCTCATAAACAATTTTTATGCAAAATTTGAAGTAGATTGGACCAAGGAATCAAGTTGTCCCATAGTAACTTTGCACCCCTTTTTTACCCCCTTAGAGTTAGAATTTCGAAAAATCCTTTCTTATCGGACGCCTACGTCATACAAACAATCCACCCTCCAAGTTTCCGATTTTTACGATGAGCGGTTTAGGCTGTGCGTTGATTCTCAGTCAGTCAGTCAGTCAGTCAGTCAGTCAGTCAGTCAGTCAGGACAAAGCATTTTATATATATAGATTACTCCCTTTCCCGTGGGAATTCTATAAAACCCCATCTTTATCCTTCTCAAAAGAACCTCTATACAAAATTCCAGCTTTCTAGGTTGAGCGCCATACATATTTTTTGCAGCGCATGAGCGCACGCAACGGAAGTCCTAATAATTTTCCCCGTTTTTGCAACATTTTTCACTGATGTTTCGCTCCTATTGGTCGTAGCGTAATGTTCAAGAATATCTTCATTTTTTTCAATCATGTAAAGCCTTCGATAGATGGACTATCCAACACAAAAAGAATTTTTCAATTCGAACCAGTAGTTCCTTAGATTAGAGAGTTCAAATAAACAAACAAATTCTTCAGCTTTATACATATATTAGTATAGATTTTTAAACAGCGCCACCTAGCGTAATAGATTTAAAGTGCTTTAATTTTTGCACGATATTTATAATTTGATGAAAACGTAACCATAGCGCGATGTAACTTTTGAATAGCGCCATCTAGTGTAGAATAGAAAGAACTTGAATTTATTTCGACAAGTGCGTACATTTTTTGCTATAACTTCTAAAGTACCTATCTATTTAAATTATATGGTGTAAATATTATTATAATGTACATGAAATGCTTAAGCCCTTAAGGTAACTAACGTAGTTAACTGGATAAGGATTAATACTGTATACGTCAAAATCGGTTTCCAATTTCCGCATTATTACTCGGAAATCGCTTTTTATTTTATAGTAAGTTATCCGTAAACGATAAATATATGCTATCGCGGACTTTTTTGGAGACCTAAATAAGAGGAATATCCAAAAAAAAATTGTTTTGTTATATCTCAAAGGGTTTAGACAGCGTTTTCGTCGACAGCTCCCAAGCGGGTTGATTTTTTCCGACAGTCCCAACAATAATCTTTATATTTCAGCCAATTTACAAAAATCCTGACAAGTTTTATACATAAACCTTCGTCATGAGCCAGGCTATCCGTTGGTGAAAACCGCAAGAAAGTCCGTTGGGTAGTTTTTAAGTTTATCGCGAACAGACAGACAGACAGACGCGCGGGAGGACTTTGTTCTATAATAAGCCGGCATTGAGCCGAACTCCCGCCCTGAAACCCTCAAGGAAAAGGAGG
The DNA here is from genome assembly GCA_905163395.2 of Endotricha flammealis. Taxonomy (NCBI): domain Eukaryota; kingdom Metazoa; phylum Arthropoda; class Insecta; order Lepidoptera; family Pyralidae; genus Endotricha; species Endotricha flammealis. The sequence continues at coordinate 14,046,904 of LR990864.1, read as the reverse complement.
TTCAGTTCAGCGTCCCCGCCCACAAATATTGTATCCCAGAGTACTTTGTATATATATTATTGTATATATTTTATATATCTTCATTATATTAAAATTTGATTAAAAAAAAAAATTTCAGGTGGGGGAACTTCCTCATATCCATTTGCGTCACGGACATCTAGTTGTTCAACAACAAGTAACTGCGGTGTTAGTGCACCATTAGATAAAGGGATAATTTTACCTTTTTACCTATTAAATATATAATTTTTTATCCTCAGATTAAAAAAATAATTTGATGAAATGAAATTTGGTCGATCGAAGAGAATAAATAAAATAATATTTTTTTTACAGATTTATAATTTTATTGGTTTATGTAGGTACAAAATAATAACGGCAACGAGACCAGTTGCCCGTGTCCGATAAAAACATTATACATTACACCATTGTTTTGTTAGCACCATTTTTTTTTTGCATTTTCTTACATTTTTTTCTACAAACATACCATTACCTTACGCTACGAATGCATAATAATAATGAAAAGTTGAAGGTCTTTTAACTTTCTCCATATTTAACTAAGATTTATAGATTAATATTTTATATTCTGATAATATTGATCACACAACAGTCTAAAAACTAAACGACTTAACGTATTCACTGACGAGTTTATATTTCAATCTCTAAACTAGCCCATTTGGGAAAGGAAAGGTCTCGCTAGCAAAACTCATCCTGTCTCTGTCTTCTGAAAATTAGAGACAACATGACCAAACGAGCCTAAATTGTAGAGTTTGAAACATACACCAAGAGAATTTGGTCCAGCTTCAAGAAATGAGAGATAAATTTCTTTTTGTTAATTTAAATGAAATCTCCACATCAGTACAGTCTTTGGTTAGGACAGAGAAGGTATCGGAAGACATTACTTAAATTTATAATATCACAAGCATTTACACTGAAACAGTTCATTTAGCAAAACTTCAGTCACTATTGGTTATGATTGTAAACATAAATGATTGATATAATTCATTAACCCTTAATATAAATGGGATAAACCCACCGTAAATTGAATCTTATGCTACACATAAGATCTAAAAACAATGACATATAATGTTGTTGCGATTAAGGGTTAAATAATTGTCTATTTGGTAAATAAGATTCACTTAATGTATTATACCAGAGTGCATTAATATATAAGTGCTTACAATATTTAGCTGGTTTCACATGGTAATGCAACGCATGTTTTAGCAGTACTCGATTTTCACACGCGTGTCTGAAAACACTGACCAGCTAAACCGTAGTTGACATGAACTGCGAAAAGCATAGGAAAAGATGCTGCAAAAACGTGCAGTACAATGTCATGTGAACCGAGGCTAAGGCGTAGGTACTAAACGCATGTGACAAGCGAACATTTGAAGCTAATCGAGATGGCAAACAATTGGGAGTTAGCAACGAATCGACAAAGGATACAATGCACAAAATACTATGCGAAGCTCGTACAGTAAGGTACATCGTCAATTTGTCCAACTACTTATATTACACGTACATTTTTAATACTTTTAAGGCAATCCCGCTCGTCCACTTAATTTCACCTTAAGCTAATCTAATACCTTAATTTATTATCATTACCACGATTTTAAAGTATTAACATCATAATGATAAAATACTTAAAATCAATGAAACGTATTTAACATCTAATAAAATCTTCAAAGGCACAATAAAATGAGCTTATGGCAGCTTCATGCCTAGCAATACGTATAAGGACAATAATGACCTTTACACTACATGTTATTAAAACCCATAGAATAATATAAGAAATCAAATCTACAAGAAATGCTTGTAACCTTCGTACTGATAAACAATCCATCTCTCTGGCTAAACAATTAGCTACCTTTACAATTCTGAAACGACCAGTCGCCATTGACGCCCTACTGTTGCCCTGGTTTATCAAAACAATACCTCTCTCATCTAATTTGACCAGTCGTTACTATGGACTTAGTCTCCGGTTTCTATCAAGTCCCGATTGGGTTGAAATAGTTTATATTCTTATAATGATGGTCATAATAACATCTATCTAAACTGGGAGACTGCCCTTCTGGTCTGAGAAAGCGCTATAAAACCAGATATACGAACATAGGCAGTAGCATCTCAAGCACGGTCACGCGAACCACGACATTACGAACGATGCTTGCGAAGTATTCATGGAAAACCTCGCCGTTTCTACACAACTCCCGTCTTACAGTAACAATGCACACTGCCTTCACGAGACAGATCACTAACGCTTACTTAGTGACGTATTTTGTCCTAGGGCTGTGGTAAGGATCTTCCATAATTCATAGTTATATTATTTCTGTTAGTTTCTCTAGTAGAACTCTTTGAGAAACTAAAAAATGGAACATGAAATCCACGCGTAACAGAAGTGATCTTTTACCGACCTTACACACCCTAGAAAATTCTTAAAATACATCACTGCAGTCTACTATGTCTATCGTCGTTCTAGAAGCACGTGTGCTACTTTGAAGAGGGGTAATAGTAGAGCACGGCACAACCAGGTAGCTGCCAACGTGATGCATGCAGTTCAATAAGCTGCAGCAGAGTGCGACGGATTGAAGGCGCGGCCGCCGTGTTGAGGAAAGCGTCGCGAACTGCCGTCAGCAGACGCTCCAGATCACCCGGCAACTGCTGTTCTAGATCGCGGCCGATGTATGTCAGCACAAAGAACAGATTCTCCGTCTGGAAAGAAATATAGGTGATTGAATGAATGCTGTGCTCTAATTTATGGTAAGGACATGATGATAAATCGACTTTAAAAGTTATGTATTGAGGATTATTGCAAGTTTTTAGCACTATGGTGTATTGGGAAAGATTGGAAAAGATATTATGGTACACATTTTCAGGTGGCATTAAGACAATAATCTTCCGTCAAATCGCATTAAATAAGTTGTTGAATCCTTTTATGGTGGAACATACTCCGCCACCCGTTACCAGTGAAATGTATTTATAAAAATTTGTAGGTACTATTGTAATGTAAATAACTGATTGCTGAGCCAGTAACGATTCAAAAATATAATAGGTACTAAGACAATGTTATAGTGTATAATTTTTAATTGTATTTGTTTTAGCTTACGTCGCTGGCTGAGGGCACTGGCTGCTTGATGCAGTCCTCGCAGCACTTGCAGATGAGCGTGAGCAGCACCTGTCCCGGCTGCGCCGAGGCGCCGCGCCGCTGGATGGCGCGCCGCCGCAGCTGGCAGTACATCTCCAGCAGGAAGGACAGGAAGGCCATGAGCCTGGGCCGGCCGCCGCCCACCAGGGCGCCGAGCAGCTTCTCGCGGTCGTGGTACCACTGCTGGCAGGTGTTGAGCAGCGACTCCAGGAAGGTCTCGGTGGCCTCGCGCTCCACCACCGCGATGCAGCGCCGCGCGGCGGGCAGCGCGTAGCGCGGCGACTCCACCGCGCGCGCCACCAGGTGCCCCACCGCGTCCATCAGCGTGCGCGCCATCACCGCGTTAGGGTCTGAAAGGCACGACAGGTCTCGCTTTACAAAACACCTTCACCGATCACAAACACTTTTAGACAGCTTCAAGTAGCCACTAACCTTCCAAAGCCTTGTCGATACACTCCTGTATCTCAGGCGGGAAGTTGCCTAGATCGCCGGCGTCTGCAGCCAGGCCCAAAGCCGCCATGCCACTGGCCAGCGCGTCGGCTGACGTGAGGGACTTTGACCTTTTCAATCCTGGGGTGAATGACTGTGGACGGAGACTTTTGCCGTTGCCATTGATGAGCGATGAAGGAGGAGATTTCTTCTTCTCTGACATGTTTTGTGGCTGCAGTTTAAAATGCACGCGCGGAGCAACCTGGAAACAGATAACAAATTATAACTAAAAAAATGATGTTTATTATTAATATGCATTGTAAATTTTAAATGCTCAGCGATATAGGAAGTCTCGTGAGGAGCACATTTAAGAAATTATATTTAAAAACCCCTGACCCAATGAAAGAGTTCTTGTCTGGCTTGTGAAGGCCTGATGGCAGTAATTTCATGATAAATAAAGTCCATATGATCAGCAATCCCTCAATGCTAATAGAAGAAACGTGATGATGATAGGAAAACAGAGTATAGAAAGGCAGTTATTTCAAAGATGTGAACTTACAGCAGCATGTTGCACGTTGCCGTCGCCGGTGTTGAGTAGCGTCTGCGGCGGCATCACGGGCCGGTAGTGGGGCGGCACCTGCGCGTGCAGCACCGCCGAGCGCGAATGCTGCAGGCCTACGCTGGCGTACCCGAGGCCCATGGCCGACCTGAAATCGTAAATCATTGTGCTTATTTAGACAATTTATCAATATGGTCTTTAACTGAGTCTCAGTGGTAAAATTATGACCTGAAAAGAAAGCGAAATCATAGTGTAATATGCTCTTTTTACACGATAAATATTTTTTGGTTTAATATATTGTCGGATACAATTGTTCCTTTCTATATGTATAGTATTTACCATAAGTGCAAAGCAAGTATGTAAAGCTTTATCAATATACAATGAAATAGAGATTTTAGAATCTTTCCATAAAGGCCAAATAAACCGATGTTGTGTTACTTATAATTAACTTAATCATGCCGTTAGTGAAGCTAGTGGATAATAATACTAGCAAATTGGTGGATTTAATTGATTTGATCATTGTAATTAACAACATGTTTCTACAAAACAGTTTCCATTTCGTTTCGTTTTGGATGGTTAAGTTGCAGTATCGCACAATTTTCTTGAAAATTAACAAACGCACGATAATTTACATTGTAGCGTTGCATCAAACGTTTCTAAGGCTAAGGCCACACTACAACAAACTATGTTTATATTGTCTACTATCGCAGTTAGCAACACAGCATCGCCGGTCTCCATAGGCAACTCTCAAGAAACATAGATATTGTAGAGTTCTTTTGATCTGCGTCATCAGACCGAATTTGCTAGGCAAAATTACTTTTTTATACCAGAGGAGAATGTAGGAAACACAGTCTCATATCACCGCTATTTCATGTCGACATTCTGGGGTGGTACTGTTGCGGTCGAGCCACTCTATTTACAAGTCCCTACTAATTTGTTTCTTACAGTTACAAGCACGCTTTACCTCTCAAAAGCTTACTGGCCAATACTGGCATTTCGCTGTATGTGCACGATAGGCTAGTCAATGCACACTCACTTCATTCTTTCACTTCTTTCAAGGTTTTACTTTTGAATTTTATTGTATCTCTACCTGGCTATCACATTCCAGTTCTATTCAGGAGTTGAAATAAGGCCAATCTAAAATACAGGGTCGCAGACGTCATCAAGTGCAATGCACAGGACACGCCACTTACTCTAATTCCGTCTGAGCTGATTCATCGTGCTTGTTAGCATATACTACTAGTTTTCGGTTGGTAACATGTATGTCGCTTTACAGTATATTAATTGGAACTGAGTGGGACACTATCTCGTCGGGATGATGGCAGGTGGAATCTAGGACATGGTTGGTGCAAAATGGTATTACTTGTGGTATATTTTAAACGAATGTGATTTATTTTTGTGTATCACACAATAAACAATTTTTCTTTCAGTTATTGTCCACACAGCGGGCGAATTCGTAAATTCGCGCGATACTTGTGGACTCAATGTACTGAATTCGCGCGTAAGGTTTCGTGGCAAATTCGCTCTTTGTTGACAAGTGCTAACCCACTAGTCAGAAAAAGATCAGTCAAGGTTTACAGCCATTTTCGATGTTAAATTACTTGTGATTGGCATACATACATACATACAGAACAGACCCTATACTGTGCGTGGCCCGACATGTAAGTACTTGCCCGGTTTTTGACTTATGATCGCATTTGCACGTTTGTTGTCGGGGCTATCGAATTTATACAAATTCATTGTTCTAATATATATTCTTCCGGTTTGTTATATCTATTCAATTTTATATGGTACTTGAGCATCCATAACGGGTATGTCTATGTGAGTTGCATTATTACTGTCGGTTTATTTATGCTTATGATCAACGAGCACGCAAAATACTTGGTCGCTATTGTATTCATTATGAATAGTAATTAGTGTGGAATGGATAGTTACCGATTATGTTACAAGGTGTAGATTGGTTTGGATTGGACCTACATTTTTACTTCTGCAATTTTACACAAAAATAGAATTATTTAAATATATTATGGATGTTTGTTTGTCTTTCACGCAAAAACTACTGAACGGATTTTAATGACATTTGGTACACGGGTAGACTATAACCTGGAATAACACATATCGTACTTTTTATCCCGAAATTCCCACGGGAACGGGAATAATAGGACTGCTGTGTATAAATAAATTCACGGAAACGAGTAGCGCGGGTTTCGCTAGTTCTTTATAATATCATTGGTTTGACCATTTTAATTGTTTATCGTATGTACGTGTATAGAATGCAGTAAATTACTATTTTATAAGATTCTATGGTGTATATTGATCTACGCCCTCGTTATGTCACCAATTCACCATCACATCTAAAAGACAGTTTCAAATCAATTTTAATTCCACATTAAGTCTCAAAACACCTTACTTTGTTGTTTGCCAATGACAAACTATAATATAACGTGTCATTAACTTTAAAAACGCGTTTCAGAAACTGACTGTATGTCGATTTAATAGCCTATTTTTGGATAGCACGATGTCTAATTGAGCAGAAAAGAAATACATATTATTTTTCTTATTTTCTTTAAAATTATAAATGAGTTCTTTAAAAAATTCTTCATAAATAAATTGTATGTTTTAGATAAGTGACAGTAACCAGTCAATAAATAAAATAAAAATCAACCGCTGCAATTCTAGTCAAGTTAACATTGTTAAATTTCTCTTTGTTTTAAATTTCAATGTTAGATAATTATAAAAATGCACATATAAAAACATACATAACATTATTGTATATTGTTAAAACACACGTGAAACTGCAGTACGTTTTATTTTAATTAGCCTCTCAGTATTTGAGAGAAAGCACACAACACTTTCATTATCGTCACATTTTAAGAATAATGAGATATATTGCTAATCACTTGCGTAACATTAAATTACGTTATCAATTTGCGAATTTTTTGGATGGTGACAAGCATGGAGTCGGACGACCTCACGGTTCATTTCATGCTGAGCAGATGCCTATATTTTGTTGTTTTATCTACATTTTTATTTTTAAGTTATTCTATGTAGGTATGTAAAAAAATATCTTTCATTCTTTCATATCCACTGCTACCCAACACCTTTATTTTCTCATGCCACTTGGTCTATTTACTAGGTCTGGGACAAATAACATAACAAAATTATTACTACTCCATACTAACTAAATATATATAAGAGATACTCCATTTATTAGATCGAGTATTTTACTGCGACTATTCTTATAAGTATTTCAACTAGACATCCGCGAAATCTCGTTGCGTCTATACCCCACTACACAACACTAATAAGACGCCTCAACAGTTCTATAGAAGTGCAGGTATGGGGTACTACTGGGATGCACCCCCGTTTTCAAACACTGAGATAAAAACATGGGCGTAACCAAGTATTACAGGATTTTGTACAATTTTTGTATGAAAATACCATTGCCTCTATTTTTCCATTGTATTGATATACCTGGGTAAACCACGAGAGTTAATTCTACACCCTCAAGGTTCAGTGATGGAAACCTCCCCAGAATCGCGTAATTACGACATATTATCAGTAAAATGATTTCAAGTCATTTGAAGAAACAGCTCAATACGGCAATATACTAAACCAACCTTCGATCGAGTGTCCAAACAAACTCTGTATGCTATTTCAGTTCACTGCTTTTAATGTTGAGTGTCAATCAGGAAGCCATGCACGATTTACGATTCTAACGTTGCTGCCAATCCGATAGCGTCCAATTTTATAGTTATTTTGACATGGTGTTCACAGGAGTTGATTTTGTAACCGAGTGGATAGAGTTTTTAGTTTGAAGAGTTTCATCTTTTTCAATTTTATAAAAAAAATAATTTGGACGTAGATTTACACGAAATACTTTTACACGTTAATGCTTTTTATCCGACGAACACTATTCCGACGTGAATGGCCTGTTGAGAAAAAGTGCCGCAAAAAGCTCAAAAGTTAGCCTTTTTTTAAAGGTATTATAACATAAGTGTTTAAAGATTTTTATTCGCTGCAAAATATTTTAAGAATAAAATAAATTTAAAAAGTTTTTTTTAAAAGCAGTGTTGCAGATTATATTCAATTTATGAAGGAAGGTCAGACTGAAGACTTATCAAAGCCCAGTCGGAAACCCTTGGACTTATAAAGCCGAAATTTTATAGAGGTGTATTTTCGTGTAAACGAAGAATTTTTCGAATTTTTGATGGGATAGGATAGCGAATATTAACAAGTAAATAAGCGTAAATATACGCTTTTCAATGGTTCCAAGAAGAAACAGGACTGAAACGAAAGAACAGAACAAAACGCTACAAAAGATCTATTGTGGAGAGACAAAGTATACATATTTTAAACAAATCCTAATATAAAATTGTAATAATTATTCTTCTTTATTTAAACCGAAATAAAAAAGAGCTATTATTGTAAAAGTATCATAAACAATCTCGCAATATAGCTATACTACTACATTTTTGTAGACTATACGAAAAAGGACGTCCAGGGGCCCCGATTCTACTAACACAAATGCACCAATCGACTCTCAATGGTGTTTTAATCGCGTCTCAAAAGAATGCCGATAGTGTATCAGTGGAATCGTTTTTGACATTTGTTATGGACTTAAACAATAACATAATGTTTAACTTATTGTTTAAGTCCATAACAAATGTCAAAAACTATTCCACTGATACACTATCGGCATTCTTTTGAGACATTGGTGCATTTGTGTTAGTAGAATCGGGCCCCTGGGGTTATTTCTTATTACAACCTCCATTGTCAGACTCAAATGTAATAAATGAAACAAACAATGAATAACTCAAAAACAAAAAATTTAATTTAAGAAGACATGTCTGGATGTGGACAGACAGCGGTCCGCCCACCCAATTGACGGCAAGATGTCACATTCTTAGCGTAAATTGGATGACGAGACTTCACAGCACATTACAGTATGATAGGTTTAAGAAAATCATCTAAAAGATGTATTCAGATTGTTGTTTGAGGCCAGAGATGAATGAACCTGAAATCTTCGTCAGTGTCTTTCCTTTCATTTGGGGTCGGTAGTGAGTTTTCTCCTTCCGTTCTATAACACAGACTTGCTCTAGATAGAGTGATTGCTCAAATGACTGCAAGTCTGTGTTATGGAAAGTATATAGATACTTTCGTATTTTTTAAAACAATCGCTATCTCTTTCTCGCCCTATCCCTGACGTCCTTTCAGCAAAGTCAGAGCAGAACAAAGAAAAGAGATGACTTTTGTAACAGCTCTAACAAATTAAATAAGTTTTTATTTGAACAGTTTAGTGATAAATTGCCGAGAGTTATTCGAGAGCTTGCAATATTATGATTCACTTAGAAAACAAAACGAAATCAACCAGGTTCCAAACAAATCAAGTTTCGAATTATCTTGTAAATTACGTGTACGTTTGCAATTATGGAATCAAATTACGGTTTCCAACAAACGCTCATCACCATCAGCATCAGGCATCAGCTATAAATTTCAACGTTGTCGCGTGATATCCCACGGGAAACATCATCGTAACTAATATCAACCAGTATCAAGTCATAAGAACTATGTTGTAATTACACAATATTTTTAAATTATTATACAAATTAATTCGATTGACACCAATCAGTAAGTTTTGATAAGAATAGGATTCATGTATCTCAGAGTATCCTATCCTATTCTTCTTTCCGAAAAAAAACAGATTTAGAAATAAATAGATTTAGGTAATGTTACGTTGCTATGAAAAAATCTGCAATAGGTAGTCGTAGTAACATTGTGTTATGGTCTAATCACATGAGTGAGTGTATTTCACATTAGAATTGCAGACATTTTGTTTTTATCTCACATTATTCAGCTGCGTCCACCAGACAGAATATAGCAATTAGTGGAAATGCAAAAACTTATACCAATGAAGTCATTGTTTTAAATAGATAAATAAACTCGACAACCTTGAACATAGCAATGACAGCAGTGCGACAATACTTAATGTATATAGTGAAGACCGTGACGCAGAGCACAGGCAATTGAATGTGTTGATCTGTATAGATAAGTCGCATTACCGCGACACGTAACAGGACAAAACAGAAAATAATTTTAACAAGAAAACTTTATATGCTAAACGGTAGACAAACGACAGTTCACCCTGGACAACACTAGCCTAACACCCTCCACACTGTTAAATCTCCTGGTAAAGCGAGAATTAACAGCGATCACACTTTGACAATAAGCAGAGAATCTCATTGACGTCCTGGGAGAAATCATCAACTGTCATGAAAGAACAGGATGTGTTGCACTTCCCAATGGTTGACTGGTTAAGAATAAATTAAGTCTGCCTATTGTATCAGTACTTATGTATAAAATCTATACTAATATTATAAAGAGGAAAGATTTGATTGTTTGTTTGTTTGTTTGCATTGAATAGGCTCCGAAACTACTGGACCGATTTCAAAAATTCTTTCACCAGTAGAAAGCTACATTATCAGGGAGTGACATAGGCTATAGCTTTTCCCGAAATTCAATGTGGTTTCCACGGGAACGGGTCCGAAACTTCACGCGGACGAAGTCGCGGGCAAAAAAGCTAGTAATAATAGGGACAAATCACACAGATTGAGCTAGCCTCAAAGTAAGTTCGAAACTTGTGTTATGGGATACTAACTCAACGATACTATGTTTTATAACAAATACAGAAAAACATCCAAGACCCGAGACCAACCAGAAAAAGTTCGTTTTCATCATGATCCGACCGGGATTCGAACCCGGGACCTCTGGGTGACGGGCCGGCGTGGTAACCATTGCGCCACGGAGGCCGTATCGTGGTCAGTAAAGTTAAATAAATAAATAAATGAATCGTAAAGAATTTAAGAAGATTGTAGAAGAAACGGATCGAAACTACTCTTTTTTCATAGCAACGTGAGATACCTACACTAATATGGTCATTAGCGCTACTAGAGCGTTAAAAGGATATTAGGATGAAACAAAAAACACAGAAATTTAGAAGTCGGGTTGCTCCCACGCGTCGTATGATACATGCAAAGTTGCTAACCTAGATCTTAATTATCAAACGATAAGATAGACAATTTTACACATAGTCATGAATACCGCTCAGTATAGTCAAGATATTTTCAAAACAATGTAAGATTACAAACTCCTTTGTTTGATGAAACTCAGCGTTGCATCGTGGTGGGTATCACTGGAGGAAGGGATATCAAAATGTTAGACCGCCATACACTTGACTTAATGATTCATGAAAGGATAAATTATTATTATCCTTGTGGTTGCCATTTGCCATGTTGATCCTATAGATTTTTGGATGACTGAATATACCTAGTCAAGTGGACACAGACATCATAGAAGACAAAAAATAGAAAAGTAGGTAGGTAGGTACCTACATGTAAATTACCTGCTTAGGTTAATCAGAAGTCTTCGAGCGCTAAAAAGAATGGTGGCCTAGAAACTTTTTGCTGTGAATTCTGAGGTAATTGGCATCAAGTTTGGTAAACAGAATGTTCCCCGACTAATAATTAAATGTTTAAACGATTTAGAATAATCAAATGTTACTACAAAACTGTTTCTATTCAATACGTTTGCTCATAATGTGCCCCTGACTGAATGAGGTTGCATTGTAGCTAATGCTTGGAAAGTGGAACAACATCGACTAGATAGTAACAGGAATAGTTATTAGTTGAATCAAATAGATAGATTATATTTAAAAAAGTCAACAATTTTTAAACAAATCACCATAAATGTACACAAGTAACCAACCTATGAAGAAACGAAAGCTAGTTTTCAAATGGTTCATTGAACTGAAGCGTCTAAACTATTTCGCGCATATAAACTAAACTGTAAACTGTAACAGAGCATTACATACTTATTCGAAAGTTAATGTACAAGTATTTTTTTATGTATCATTATTATGCATCGACCACTTACATATCAGAAGTGGAGTATCTCCCGCGAACCATTTTGCCAATCACGTAGTCTGTTCCGACTAAAACCACTAAGTCCTAAGACGATATCACAGTTGTCATCTCACTGTTTTATTGTGTTCAGATAAAATTCAATGTTTATTCGGCCCACAATAAAATTTATCACCGTTTCAAAGAGCGTGCCTCAAATCCCAGTGCAAACTTGGCAATGTTGCCGACAAATTACGTTTCATTTCTCTCGTAGCATCCGATATTATTAATAGAATCCAGTATCCGCGAAGTTGGTATCCCGGAGATCGTCAGCAGACAAGCGGTGAAGTGAGAAAGTCGCCGGCGAAGGGAACCAGCCACGGGACACTTGTCGAATTGTCAATACACAAAGTCGAATAATCCTGTCGTTTGGTTTCGTTCGTATTATTGTGAATTCGTTGTTTAGCGTCGCCGCCGTGTCGGGAACTCCGCGCGTGTCCCGGCGCGGGCGCGGACTGCGCGGGGCGTCGCGTCGATCAGCCCGTTTTGGAGAGCGCGGGCGTCTTCGCGTCACCGCCGCCAAGAACAAAGTGATAACAAAAACTACTCAATTGATACTACTCTACATTTACGCATCTTCCCGCCTGCCTACGCGCGGAAGCATCACCGGACCGCGTTATCTCCGTGATTTTTGTTTTGCCTCCTTTGGATCGGCGCCAACGACGTCTATTGCAGTTACGTAGTGTATGTGTTGACGAGAAACAAACTTTGGTAGCAAGGTCATGATGAGTCTTGATATAAAAACATACTGGATCGTGGTGAAATCTCTTGGTAATGGTTACGGTGAAGTGGACCGGAAATGGTACCGGAGTCCGTGTGATCAAATGCAACCCATCTGTGCAAGATACGCTCTTCCAAGCCATACATAAACACATAGTTGCAGTAATAGCGATTGTTTATCAGAGTGCATACAAAGTAGAGACTTTACTATTTTCTGAGTAGAGACACTGACGGTTGATGGTGAGTGACAACATTACATCATGTTAAAAATGTTTATTTATAATATGCCAAGTTTTCTGAATATCGTATTAATGTATTCACTCGAACTGGAAAAGCAGTGACTAATGCCTTGACTAACATGCCTCTGAATTTTTCCGACAATTCTTTGAACACATATTTATGGGTTCAGTAATGACAAGAGTCCTAAAATTATGGAATCTACAAGTTTATGTAAAATTAAAATAAAGCCTTCAACAACAAATTCTTCGTCGTACAAATTGTACAAATTAAACCGTCATTATAATCGATAATTAAACTGACCTTGCTAGTGATCAATGTGCTACTGTTTTTTTAATGTTACCCATACTTACGTACGAAGTAACTATTTATCTGTGCCCATACTAAAGTAACTTTTTGTAGAGCAATTTCCAACGGCTAGGTAACAAAACAAAGGATAAATAAATAATAGATTGGTGTCAAGTGATACAATCCATGCAAACTATGCAAATGCACAATCATGATTGACTAATAGTACTACTACCTACCTTCTCTTCTTAATACTTGTATTTTGTAGTTGATTAAACTAAAAGAAATTGGCATTGTGAACATATACATGAACGATAACACTGTCATTATTTGTTTTACTCAAATCGGGACAAGCCCACACCACCACATATTCCCACCGCGCTGTCTCCTGTACAGTCAGGATTAACTACAGCTGTCTTGGAATTGCAACTCACAACGAATTTAATCCGAAAGAAATGAGATACGAGTAGAAAGTATTGAAAAGACTACTTAGCGACTACGTGAGACGGCAATTTGTTACAAAATGCATTATAGCCTGCAATACAGCCTGCAATACCGGGGGTATCACTTACGCGTTGCCAACCCTCCCAACCGCCCCAAGTGGAGCTCTGGAGACTACTACTTCCAATAAATTTAATTCCAATAAATTATAGACTGCAAAACCGTCTATGAAGAAATTGGCTGTGTGAAAAGTTGCATGAACGATATTGTGTCATTATTTGTTTTACTCAAATATTAAAAGAGGCTCACCTATTGTGGAGATCGACGGGCTTAGCCATGGTGAATTCTTTTGCGTGAACGTTTAGCTTGTTGGTGGAGCCGTGCGTGTTGCCTGCAGTAGTGGTCGTTGCCGTCGCAGTGGTGGCCGCCACGCCTTCTGTTCGGACACCTGGTGGTCAACGGGGGTCGTCAAGAGAAGAGGAGACAGGATAGAAAAACAAGTTGGTTAGTTTGAACGGAAAAGTGAGTTTTCTATTTTTGTGCAATGGTTGGCAAGCCTTCACATCACTTAAGTATTCGCTCGGGAATCATAGGTAAAAAAATTGATCCACGAAAATTGCTTTCTTACGGGTGTCAGACCATCACCTCTTTCACAGACGATGGGAAATGCAGTCGCAAGACGCAATCCATATTTAGAAATCTTTAACACGAAGAACGTCGAAATAGTGCGGCCCACCATGATTTTCATGATATTTTGTATTGATTTTCTTGGAAGTTGAACTTGACAATTAATTTAGACAACTCGGTGATCGAAGAGCTCTGTTCCCAAAGAAGACAAATATTTTTATCTAAGAATCCCCTTCGATTCAAGGGAGACCCGTATACCTGCAGTGGGATGATTATAGGTTGAAGTCATATTGATGATGATGATGGTGGTCAACGTGTCGCTTGGCTTCTAGAGGGGCCATATTTTCACGAAAATGTGTAGCTGTAATAGTGTGGCTGGTAGGATCAGGCAGCATTTACGCCTAGACAATGGAATACCTTACCGCGCAATATTTTTAGTATGGCCGGGATATATCGTCACACATCATACTGAAATATTTCTCAGCCATTATTATTGTTGTCTCGCTTTACGGCCTAAGTGCGTCCCTTTTTCATGCTACGTGAAGTACCAATTGCAGTCATACTAGCCAAGCCATATAAGTAGCTCGTGTAAAGACAAAATGTACTAAGTTGCAGCCATTACTATTGCAGAAATGTTAAAAAATATGTTTGTAATAAATCACGATTGAAAGATTGTAGCGTGTCATGTCGTTACGCTTAAACGGGCGAACTTTCATTGGCCAGTCTTAACACAAAATCTTCTCTACATTTTATATGCTAAATGCTAAATGATAAATCAACACACGAACTAAGCCAAAGATGGTGAAGTGACAGTGAGAGATCGCATTTAAGCACAATAAAATTTTATTATTTATTGTATGCGAAACATGGCCTCTGAAATGTCGTTAAAATCAATTACTTTGTGTTGCTAGAGACTCCAGCGAGATGGGTGATAAGAACTACTCTCTAAAGACTTATCGAACCAGATTCTTCGGCATCCGGCTGACTCGTGGTCACGGCCGCCACTGATACCGGCGTCACGGTCGCAGGAGAAGCTGACACAGACACCTGAGGAGGCGCAACCGCCACAGGCTGGTTCAACGACTGCTTCACTATACATCTCGACATAATACTCGATTCACAAAAATCACATGGAAGAAAACCCGGCGAAAATTCACGGACACAATCCACCACAACAAACATCTGACTGTCGACCCGTTCCAAATATGAAGTTTGTTTATTTTTAATTTTGGCGCCACTTTTGCGCAGTGACGCTTGCCAACCAAATACTTCCCATGCAATACAGATAAAAAATAATCGTTAATCATAATCGAGTTAGTTTTACCGATTACAGAAAAATATAATTAGGTATCTGACCTGGAGGTCTATATATCTCCAAAGTAGGCTTTCCTTTTGTGTTGGTTAGAATCATACTCCTCCGTTTTCCATTGTTCGGAAACTGAAACAAACATTTCTTATGAAATAGTGATGTTGCCTTAATGAACTGTCACGATTTATTTTCAGCCTATGCACAGTATCATCGGATGATTCCAAAAATTTCAACCATCAAACAGGCTAAAGGTAGACTCATCGGCTAATATAAAACGAATGACTAATATCAACCATCAACAATGTTGTTTAAAATACCTAAATACAAATAAGTGGCTAGTTTTAAACATAATATTTTTTTAAACGTGAAGAGGTTTGCTACGATAAATAAGCAAGGCTAGGTTTCTAATGCCTAGGCGCAATGAGGTTTTATATATTCTTCTAAGCCTAGGCGTATCTTCTATTAGCAACTATTAGCAATGGTGATGTAAATCATTAGCGAGCGGCGTTCGAGTTGAGTAAGTAATACTATTAGGTAGGTACCTACCTAATAAGTATGTATTTGAAGTTTAGTGCAAAATAAATATATCCTTGCATATTTAATTACCTATTTGATTTGATACTTATTTGATCTAAAAAGAGACGGAAGGATGAAATTTTAGTGGCAGCTTTCTTTATTACATAACTTTGGAAATGGTTGGGGAAGACGAGAGAAGGCAGTAGGACGTAGTTAGCTAATAATTAAAACAATTCTTAATGCACCGATATAAAACGTTTAATAGCTGACATGACGACGCAAGCACAAAACAAAGCAAGTCCATGAAATTAGTCTTTTACAAATTATCGTTCTCAATATATCTTCCAGACGCTCATAAACTGCAATTAGCATTTATGCATGATGCAATTTAAAATGTGCTGGTGATTCCTTTGTTTACCATCGAAATTTTGTGCCAAATGATGGCATAGTGTTGACTAATTCTGTTAGCAACGCTTGGCGTTCACAGCTGTGATGTGCACCGTACTACATTTCATGAATGTGTATAGTTTTAAAAGATTTCTACATGTTTTGTTACATAAGTTAGGTAGCCTGCGACAAATGACAAAATAGCTATCTATTATTGAATGTCTACGAGCGTAAATGGGCAAAAATTCTAGTTTCAATGAAATCAGTAAATTTACGAGCAGTACCCGTGAATGTAGAATTGTGGACAGCTTTCGGTCCAAATTCTCACTCCTTTCCACTGAGGGTTTTTGGTAAAATTTTCGTTCGCTACAAGTTGACGCTACTGTCTATAAGTGACAAAACCAATGAATACCCTCATTCCCGACAATCGATAATGAAATGTCATACCTATCTTTAGGCAACACAATAATATATTTTTATGGATTACAAATGTCAACTACCAAATTGAGTATTGGCTGCATTACGTCACGAATAAGTTAGGGTTGTATAAGTAATAGATTTGGGTGCGTTAGTAAATAAGTTGACATGATTACGAAAGAACAGATCGTGTATGACCAAAGACTATTAAGCGTGGGATGTCGATTGTGAATTGTGCTGAGACCCACGCATTTATTGCATTGCAATGATATTATTTAGCTTGCAATTATAATATTTTAATTAGGTACGTATTCGAATAAATTAAGTTCAATATCATTTAATAATTTTTACTTTCACTGAAACAAACTTAAAATAGGTACCTACTACTTAATAAAATGTTCTTTAATTTAAAATTTCTTTTTGAAGTAGGTACGGTACAGTCAAGAAGTCAGGAGCACGTCAAGCTTAACACTTGCAGTACAATTTTGGCTCTTATGACATAGAACATAAGATTGGTACAAGGTCCGATTTGTAAAGGTCGACCTGCTCTTGACTGTACCTATTCGGCATTGCACCGTTTTATAATACCTAATTTGACTAATTTTAACAACACAACATACTTATTTTTTTAATAGAATACTGGCCTAATTAATAAGCAAAATGTTTTATTCATTTATTTTTCCACGGGGTGTTTCATTCGGGGAGTTAATTACATTTTTTAATGTTAGTTTAGTTTAGTTTTAATGTTTTGTAGTAGTGTATTGATTTGTTGTCCAATTAAAATTCTTACATAAAAACGTTAAAAATGCAAAACTATTAATTACCTGATGGTTATGATGCATATTGTGATGCGACTGTGGACGAATGAAGCTCCGCTCCCTCATAATGACGCCAGGAGAGGCAAAATCCTGCATCCTGTAACTCCTCTGCAGTTCGTTCCCTACACCCATTTGAGTCTGCATTTTGATCTCGATTGTAATAATCTTGATTGATTAAACACGTCTCAGCCCTAATGGCAAATATTTTGCAAGCGTTTATTTTTTTCTGTAATTATTATTAATTTGTGCTAAGGCAATTTTTTGTTTATTTTTTTTTAAATTAGCTGCAATGCATTCATGAAGGTAAGTAGCTCAAATGATTTTCTTTGGTAGTTATAATGCGCTCCGGCAAGTTTTCTTCAAAATTACTTTAAAAGTTTTAGTTTATATTTTAAAGTTTAACAAAATAAATAAACTAGATGAATGACTAGTATTAAAGTTACTTTTACAAAATGTCACACTTAATTTTTTTTGTTATTTTTATATTTTTATTTCCTCTATTTACAAATTTGAAACAGTGTATAAATATAAAATTATCTAAAACGGGCACTAAAAATGCGAGTAATAAACAAAGCTTTAAATATAATTAGTATTTATAATAATCACAATGTTGTGACGTCACGTTAGAGATCACTCCTCACCGATTTATATATGCATATATAAATGTATGTACATTAACCCTTCTGTCGTGGCCAGTGATAGAGGGTGTTGATTTTCGAGTTTATTTCGTTTTTATACGACTATTTATACAAGAGCAGTGCAGGAATATTTAGTGCCTGACAGCCGAGCGATTTCACTATTTTTCGAGGGGCCGAGAGTGCTCTGCGGCTCGACACTCGAATCGTTTCGTCGTAGGTCCTTTCGACCCAATCTGTAACAAAGCAAATTCAAATTAAATTAAATTAAAAATTAATATGGAGCGGGATAGGACGTCTAGCAGCTAGATGGGTGGATGATGTAAGGGAAATTGCTGGGAGAAAATGGATTGAGATAGCTCGGTATAGAGAAGGATGGGGCGTAGACGAAAGGAGCGATGAGTGCTGGTGCTGATGATGATGATGATGAATATGGCAAAAATTATATTCAATGTATAAAAGTTGTGTAGATAATTCTAATTCTCTACAAAGGCTTTTCTTATCCTTTTTCTCAAAAGTTAAGCATTCGGCCGTTTACACATTATGCTGCGGCACCGGCCGCCGCTGCGCCGCTGCGCTAGTTCCCGTTGGATTTGTATGGAGCCTTACATACGACGCAGCCAAGGCGGTGCGGTGGTGCGGCATAATGTGTACAGGGCCTTACTGAAATATTTCTCTGATATTAGGTTACATAGCAAACCGTGTACAGAACAGTCAATGAAAGAGGTGATCAGGGTAGAAAACTAAGAACAAAGATTTTTATAATAATAATTTTATGCATCGTTATGAAACTGCAATTACATAGAATAATAATGAATACTATTGACAATGACAATTCGAGTAAATAACCCTTTCAAGCAATATTTAGGAAACTTGAATCATCATATTTACGACTCTAGTCTTTCATTGGCTGACTGTACCATAAATAGATTTCCCACCTTTTATGTTAAGTTCTGTACTGTTTGGAAAAAAACCTAAATATTTACATTTCGCCCCTAAACTTCAAGTAAGATTAACCCGCGTCAAGCCGTATTTAGAAATCGTGAAACATTTGGCCCTCTGCCAGAACGTAGTTACAAAAACACAAGTATTTTTATTTCAAACTTTTCTGTGTCTATTATGTTTGTAATATTTGTTTAAAATTGTTCATATTTAGTATATTATTTATTTGGCTTCATTTTGTAGAACAACGCTCCCAAGTGTTACTAATGCCAGCTCTACACTCTCGCGAAGTTGAGCGAAAACGAGAGTGTGGCCACAGACTATTCGTCGTACTTCGTTACTATTCCTATCTCTACGCACTCAGGAAGTCGAAAGAAATTACACACTAAGTTTGCCTTAAAAAGATTGCTTTCAGCAGTAAGGCCGCCTTGTTGTAATTACAGGGTGAATTTCAACAACTTCAACAAGAGATTTTTATTTGTCACTAGCTGTACCCGCGGCTTCGCCCGCGTAGATACTCCCTTTCCCGTGGGAATTCTATAAATTGCCGTCTTTATCTTTGTCAACATCATAAAAGGAACCTCTATACAAAATTCCAGCTTTCTAGGTTGAGCTCCTGCGATAATACACTTATAGTCCCTATCACTCTTTTTCCCGTGGGAATTCTATAAAACCCCATATTTATTTTTTTTAACATTGTTTTTGTTATTTTTATGAGTATTGTATATGTAATTAGAAGAATATATTATTTTATATTTTTATATCCTACGAATATTATAATGGTAAATGGTAAAGTTTGTGTGTATGTTTGTTACTTCTTCACGGTCATATGGCTACACCAATTTTCATGATATTTGGTATGTAAGTAGCTGATACCTTGGGTTATCACATACTTAATTATCACATAGCTAATATTTTTTTACCATACGTTTTTAATTGTACGCATAGATAGAGGTGACACCTATATCATAACGGTCCATTTTTACCAGTGTTTTGATCAAATCCTAAGGAAATCGCGTACTTATCGGGATAAAAAGTACCTTTCGCCTATATAATATTAGTAGGATTTCGGTGTTTTTTTTAATTTCAATGCTATCTAGGTACATATTTTTAGTGAGAAATAAAACTTTAGCCTATTTTATAACATTGTGCGTGACGACATCAAATATCATCAAAACTTACATATATATTTAAGGTTGAATTTTTAAGAGTCCACTGAAATGAAAAGTGTCTGATAAATGATAAAAAATTACCACCGAAATGATACTTACTTACTCCGATGGTTCAGCGACCCAAAGTGAGTCTTGGCTAGGGTATAGAACCGGGAAATCCCGGTACCGAAAATCCCGGGAATTCCCGGTTCTTTTATAGCTGTAAAAGAACCGGGAATTGAAATACAAGAACCGGGATTTTCGGTACTTTCGGGATTTTTTTATTTATTCAATTATATGACAATTGGCAACACTGACGCTAGTGACGCTACGTGCGATCGAATATATTTAGATGGTCAACAAACGATCGAGTATGTTTTCAAGAAAAAGTAAAAAAAAAATCTAAACTATGCCTTTTTTGCAATTTGCCAAAGAAAATGTTACAATGGTTCTGAAACAGTTTTTATGCTTCGAATCAAGATCACGAAGTCTCAATTTTCCCAAGAATTGTCTCAAGTCCTGTTAAGATGCAAAAAAATTGCTCTTCAGTCTCAATGTTTGTGGAGGAAGCATGTTCTACGCGTTATTTTTGGAATTTTGGTCTGGTGATTGCGCAGGCCAGTCTAAGACCGAAATGTCGTACGTGCTCCTGAAGCCAGCTGGTCACCACTCGCGCTGTCTGCGTACGGTTATTAACACCACAACCCTTCAGTCAGTTGCGAGCGAGCGACAGAAGCAGTGGTGTCCAATTGACAATTTTTATTTAACACAAACAACTGGTGCTCTGACGAGAGCATTTGAAGAAACAGCATTGCCGTAACATTTGGCTGTTTTTTCGCATCAGTTAGCAAAAATCGGTCTTCGTGCGTATGGTCCTTGCGCTTCTGGCCATGGCATTCTTTTACTTACTTCCCCAGTAGCATGATAACGTTACTTTAACCTTGATTGCGGCAAGCCTTGCGACAAGAGCAACTTTTTAGCATCATACCAGGACTTGGGTAATGTCGCCCAAAAAGATTTTATTTATGACATGAAAAATTGATGCAGAACCATTGTATGAATCATGGGATATTTTATTGATAACTGATTTTTCGAATAATTGCAAAAAACTGCATAAGTATTTTCTTTTATTTTTCTTTGTAACGATCGTATTAAACAAATACGGTCGTTACTTGTATCATTATTTCACTTTTTAAAAAAATATTTACGCAATAAATATAATATTATTTTACTTTTACATTACCTAGTCCAATAAATGAGCTTTCTAAAAATAAGTATGTCTAACAAAAAATGTGTAAATTGAGCAAAATCAAAACATCCCTAGGCGGTGTTGATGTATTGAAAAAAAATCCCGACGGTACCGAAATTCCCGGGAAATCCCGGTTCCAGCATAGTCCGGTACCGAAAATCCCGGTTCCTTGAGATAGTACCGGTTCTCTATACCCTAGTCTTGGCCTCCGACACAAGAGAGCGCCATGCATGATAGACTGTGTAAATTTATACACAATTATGAAACAAATTAAACGAATCTAGCACGAGTTATAACGGCCACCGAAATGAAACTATTTTTGTCCTACACAAGTTTGTAAATTGTCTTATGTTCATTGTATTTTTTCTGTCTGTGTATTGCAAATAAAGGATATAATATCAATCTAAAGGAAAACTAAAGCAGAAGTAGGTAAAGGAGAGCCACACTAGGTATCGTTTTTGCTCAACTTCACGAGAGTGTAGCTCGGTCTCTCAATAAAGAATTTTTATTTTGAGAGCGAGGTTGCTAATTAAATATCTCAGTTATGTTTTTTACCTGTAAATGTTCTATTAATATATAAAAACATTAAATAACGTAATGAAATGCAGAAATCACACGTCAAATACATGGCCATTACCGCTAATGTGGAACAGGAAACTTGCAAAACTGCCATATAACAATAGTTAATTTAAATAATAATAATAAAAAAGAATTTAATTCACATTATTAAAATATCATGATTGTTACGTTACAAAAGATATTGTTACGTTTTAGCTATGTAAAAAAAAACTGAATTAAAAGTATTGTGTGTGACACAGATACTGAAAGTACGTCGACCTGCCTGTTTTTTCGTTTATTGTCACGAGACAACAAGTCCACCACATATTCCCACCTCTGTCTCCTGTATAGCCAGGATCAACAACGGCGGACTCAGATTGACAATAAGCAATGAAGCTTATTGACGTCCCGGAGGAGAAACTACAAATATCTTCTGAAGTTGAAACTCACAACGAATTTCACCATCACATTCGACATAGGCCTCCCCCAAACGCCTTCAATACGACCTGTTGGCAGCGGCTTCCTACGACTTTCCTTAGATCGTCAGTGGCCTTATTCACGTAACAAGAACCGATTCTAGTTCGATTCAACGACACTCGCTGTCTCACTCATACAAAATAGAAATAGAACGGGACAGCGAGTGTCGTTGAATCGAACTAGCATCGGTTCTTGTTACGTGAATAAGGCCACTGGTCTGACCATCACAACGAATTTAATCAGAAAGAAATTAAGATAGAGTAGGAAATATTGTTTGATTACTTATAGTCAGGATATTATAGCATTACTGCATGACCCTCTTAGGGAAGCGACGAGCTTCTGTCGGGCTCTCCTCTCTAGACAGTGAGGGGCTGTAGTCAATCGACTAAAACCTGTCTCCCACCTTCTCCGCCTCTGGTGATACTTCCGTAACACATCGACGTGCCTAAGCGAATAGCGAGCGAGTTCACCCCGACCAGTGGGGCAATTCACGTAACAAGAACCGATTCTATTTCGATTCAACGACACTCGCCGTCTCACTCATACAAAATAGGAATTGAACGGGACAGCGAGTGTCGTTGAATCAAACTAGAATCGGTTTTTGTTACGCGAATTGCCCCACTGTGCTCAGTTCGTAATATAGGCTCTACGTTCTGGCGAAAATGAGACTAAGGCCGCTTCTACTTTACTTGTCCTTTGTCTACTAACTTTGTGGTAGGATAAGAAAAGACAATTCGAAAGATGTAATTGGCCTATTTGAATAAAAATATTTTGTGTTTGTATTTCATGCCTCACTTCACTCTACCACAACTCTACTTCGCTCAAATTCGTAAGAATTGACCATTGATTTTCTATTAATATTTATTTATACCTAACTAGATTTTTTGCCCGCGACGTGAAGTTCCGGACCCGTTCCCGTGGGAACCATATTGAATTTCGGGAAAAGCTATAGCCTATGTCAGTCCCTGATAATGTAGCTTTCTACTGATGAAAGAATTTTTGAAATCGATTTAGTAGTTTCGGAGCCTATTCAATTCAAACAAACAAACAATCAAATCTTTCCTCTTTATAATACACTGGGCGTCAAAAATAAGTAGTACAGTTTTAAAATTGCAATATCTCCTAAACTGCAGAAGCTAGACCTTTGAAATAAAAAAAAGTTAAAAGACAATTTAATTTCATTTAATAAAAACTTCATGCATAATATCATTTTTTAAAGATTGACTGAAATAAAACTTAATAAATAAAAACACTATTTTTTTTAAATGTTGGCTTGTACTTTTGTTTTTTATTGTTTTCTTTATTGCTGATAAATCAATTGCAATTCAAAAGCAAATGTGTCTTCAGCGAGTAAACTTTACTAATCATGCCTCTTTCACCAGAAGAATGTGCAAGAATCATAACTTTTCTCGAAGTAGGCATCAGTATGCGTCGTACTGCAAGAACGGTGGGTGTAACT
The DNA here is from genome assembly GCA_905163395.2 of Endotricha flammealis. NCBI lineage: Eukaryota > Metazoa > Arthropoda > Insecta > Lepidoptera > Pyralidae > Endotricha > Endotricha flammealis. The sequence continues at coordinate 14,022,591 of LR990864.1, read as the reverse complement.
CTAAGAACGATCCAGCAAGTAAAGCGAAGATACGAAGAGACTGGAAACCATCTAAGGAGACCAAGTAATGGCAGACCCAGGTGCACTAGTACCCGAGAAGACCGCTTAATTGTCTCTACTGTGTTAAGAAATCGTCACCTTAATGCAGTTGAGGTCCAGCAACAGCTTCTTCAGACCCGAAGAGACTACGTTAGTGAGAGTACAGTGAGGAGAAGACTTGCTGAAGCCAACCTGAAGTCGTACAGGCCAGTAAATGGCCCCAAACTTGAGACAGGGCATCGAGTAGTAAGACTACGCTACGCGCGTCAACACGTACAATGGGGCGAAGAAGAATGGACAAGAGTTTTGTTCACAGATGAGTCTCGGTTTTCTTTATTCACTTTCGATGGAACGCGGAGAGTATACAGGCGACCTGGTGAGCGATACATTCAAGGTTGCATCTCGGAAAGAGTTCAATACGGCGGGGGCTCTGTACACGTATAGGCTGGCATCTCTTCAGAGGGTCGCACAGAGCTAGTGGTCATAGAAAATGGCACTCTGACTGGTGAAAGATATGCATTAGAGATCCTTAACGAGTATGCAGGGCCATATTTAGCAAATATGGGTGATGGAGCTATACTAATGCATGATAACGCCCGGCCACACACCGCTCATCTCGTACAAGAGTACATTCAGGAGGTTGGCATCAGCTTGATGACTTGGCCATCAAGAAGCCCAGATCTTAACCCGATTGAACACGCCTGGGATGAGCTTGGGAGGCTAGTCAGAAGACGCAGACCACCCCCCGCCACCCTCAGGGCTCTAAAACAGGCCCTGATAGAAGAATGGGTGAATATTCCCCACACCGCCTCCGAAACTTAGTGTTCAGCATGCCAAACCGGCTCCAAGCTGTCATCAGAGCCCGAGGCGGCAACACAAGTTACTAAAGTGGGAACAAGGCCCAAAACGTAAAAATTAAGTTCTTGATAGTTCCTTCAAAATGGTTAGTTTTTTAGTTTTTTCCTAATTTTCAGTGTAAAACTTTACTAATGCTAAATAAAGTATTATTTTTAGAAAACTTTGTTAAATTTGCTATAAAATGACTTTTATTTCAAAACTCTAACTTCTATAGTTTAAGAGTAATTGCAATTTTAAAACTGTACTACTTATTTTTGACGCCCAGTGTATTAAGTAACGCAATACCTATATTTTCTTTTATTATATTTAGCACAGATTATTATAAAAAATATAACAATTCTTTCAACCTCGAGGTATTTTAATTATCATTGCATAGCAGAAACGGAAATAACCAATTATTTGAAACAAACTTAGCTAATGTACGAAAAATGGTAAAATTCATGGAAATAGTTTGTGCAGTGGAAAAATAATGTATGTGTAAAATAAAACATTTTAATAAGGATCCCTAAGGTGTGAAAATATAATAATTAGCCTATACATATATATATATAACACCCGAATATAGTGTAGCTTCCCAAAAGTGAAATATTTTTTCAAATCGGTGCTGTAGATTCGAAACTTGTTCAATGCAAACAAACAGTCAAATCTTTCCTCTTTATAATATTAGTATGCTGCTAGCATTTTGGGTAGTCTGTCACAGGGTTGCCTGTTTAATATTAGTTTTAGTTTTGATTTTATTTTTTTATGTCATACAGTAGACAAACAAGCAAGCGGGCCACCTGATGGAAAGCGGTCACCGCCGCCTATGGACATCAGTAACACCAGGGGCACTACCAATTCGTTGTCCACCAAGGAAGTTGGAGGAAAGGAAGGAGGAAGGGAAGGGAAATAAGGAGGGGGAAAGAGGGGATAGGGAGGGAGTTGGGCGGGGCTTCAGGATCTCTCACTCACCGAACGAAACGCATTGCTGCTTCACGTCGAGTTGGTGGTACTTCCCCGGTCGAGCTAGCCCATTTCATAATAATTGATCTAGTTTAATTTTTAATGTCAGTTTAGTTTTTTGTTATGCAGAATGAGTAAATAATGACCCATATCTAATTATTTGTTGTAATATATCTTACAAAGGTTTAAATTTTATTGTAAGTATAGTACCCTTTGTTTTAATCAATACAATTTTTTTAATTAGGTTTAATATAGATTGGATGGTTCTTCTCACCGCTCTCTCGTCGTGCGCCGTCTGTCGTTTGTTCGTGCTCTGCACTCGAGACTCGTTCACTTTACTCGTATTTGATTCACTGCAACGAGAAAGTATTATTACTTAAATATATAATTTCATCTAAGATTAAAATTTTACTAAAAACTAAATTAACATTTAAAATTAAACTACATATGACAAAACTTTAAACTAATATAGATTAATAATCTTTTGCCATGGCCAGTAGTGTAAAAAGGCGTGGCGTGGTCCTTGTGGCAGGGGACAAATCTCGCCAAGTCATATTCAATAAGAAGCAGCCATTAAACGAAATCTATTTACACCCCATTTACTAGACTCTACCACTCGTTAAAGGCATTTAATAAGTTAAAAAAATGCATTGTGTTTGGTCTTCTATTATAACTAATCAATCAAAAAGTGAGTTTAAGTTTTGCACGACAAAACACCACAGCAACAGCATTCCTGAATATTCAACGCCTACTTTCAGGTACGTCGACCTTGCCGATAAGAGTTTCGCAAACATGACACATAATTAAGACGAAGCCTATGCACTTTCTCATCAAACAACTAAAATGGAAAATTTTCTAATGAGAATATGATGTTTTTTTTATGACAGAGCAGGACAAACGAGCCAGCGGGTCACCTGATGGTAAGCAATCACCGCTGCACATGGTCATCCACGACTACAAGATCTTGGATAAAGAAGAAGAAAATAAAAATAAAAAATGTGGCGGTGAGAGCCCTACGCTCCCGCAACTGTCCGGTGTATCAGAAGAGGGTGTTAGTACACCCGAACCTGGACATATCAATTAATAAAAAAATAATAAAAAAATATACTACCAGTTCATAGTAGTGGCTAGGTAGGCTCTACCACTCTACTAATATGTGTTATTAATGTGCTATAAAATAAAGTATAGATCATCATCATCATCATCTCAGCCACGAGAAGTCCACTGCTGGACATAGGCCTCCCCCAAACGCCTAACATTTTGGGGGTTTTGCCGATACTCGCCACGCTTGGCAGACGGATTGGCGAGCGCAGGTAAGTTGGTAGAACAGGAAAGTTGAAGAATGCTGCTGCCCATTCTTTTCTTACAATCCCTTAGTCGCCTTTTACGATACCCATGGCAAGAGAAGAGGGAAGTATAGATCAATTGTTATGAAATAGGCTTGATGGAAGGCGAAAGTAAAACCCCTCTGTTTAAGGGGCTCGATGGCGTCGCCATGTGTCGAACTCTAAAACGAACACTCAAATTAAGCAACGTTGACCCTAGCCTGTGTAAGAAATGGATATTTGTCCGTTTTATTACTTGAACTTCTTCTTTTCGAGTCAATGACATATAAATATCAAATTCAATTTGACCATGCACCTGGCAACACGTCTATCTGTTGCCATGAGGAGGTCCTCCCGAGTACATTCAGTTTTGCATAGTGGGCAAGCTGTTAGGTGTACCATACCTTGGACTGGGGCTCTACAGTATCAGTTTATCTTAAAAACTAATGAACTTTTTATAAGTTCAGAACTTCAGATGACCATAAAGCTTTCATTGTCATCATTCTACTAATAGTCGTCTAAAATCTCAAGGTCTAGATAACATGACATCATGTTTACTTAAGACGATCGTCTGACACACCACACATTTATGTAATGAATATAACAAAATCAACTTTACACACATGTGTTTAAATTGATTTTTGTGTGACTATACTATTGTAAACATAGACTAGGTTCTAGGTCAGTGGGCACGAGCCTTTGTTTTGTCTCGATGACAATGATACGATTAAACTGAAATCGATTTCTTTATTTTCATTGTGTATTCTATAAAATACATAATATTCTATAATAATTCTTTTCTGGATCATTTATCTGGTAAATGAAACGACGTATTGGGAAAATCTATGCATAGTTAATTAACCTTATTTTCCCCCTGTTTTGTATATACCGGGGGTATCACTCGCGCGTTGTCAACCCTCCCAATGTGATAGATAGTGAACCTTCGGTGGAAGCATACGAAGAATGGATTAATAAACAAAAAGTTGCTAAAAATACTATAATTGAATATCTGGCAGATTCACTGTTAGCATTAACTAGTGAAGATAGTACGCCTAAGGAATTATTTAAAAAGCTTGATTCCATATATGAAAGAAAAAGTATTGCCACACAAGTGGCTTTACGGAAACAACTATTAAACCTAAAATTCGAAGAAGACACCCACCATCTTAAAACATTTTCACATTTTTGATTCGCTGATTTGCGAATTAATGGCTGCAGGTGCAATTCTAGCTGAGGCGGATAAAATAACTCATTTTTTTATGACTCTAACCAAAGGCTATGATGGAGTGATAACAGCAATTGAAACGCTTGCTGAGGATAATCTTACTTTAACCTTTGTTAAGACAAGATTACTTGACCAGGAAATAAAATTGAGAAATGAAAATAGAGACACAAGTTTAAAAGTTTTGCAAGCTGAAACTTTAAAATCTTACACTGGCAAAAGAGGACAGATTAATAAATCGTCATTCAATTTGAAAAATAAATTCAAAAATATTAAATGTCATTTTTGTGGAAGGAAGGGACATATTCAAAAGAACTGTTTCTACAATAAAAGACGTCAGAATAAAAATCATGAAAACAATAGAAATATAAAAACAGTCAATATTGCAGAACCACAACAGAATGTATCCGGATTTGCTTTTATGGTCGGAAATAGCATTCAAAACCAAGATGGTATTACTTTTGTTCTGGACTCTGGAGCTTCAGATCATATAATAAATAGCGAAAATCTAGCACGAAGTTTCGTAAACCTGGAAACTCCCATTAAAATTTCTGTTGCAAAAAATGGAACATATATACAAGCGACGAAGAAAGGCAACCTACCAGTTATTAGCAACACGGGCATGAAGGGAATTCTACAGGATGTCCTTTTCTGTTCCGAAATTCCTTATAATTTGCTCTCAGTAAATAAGTTGCAGAAGGCTGGTATGACAATCGTTTTTGATAAAAACGGTGGAGTGCAAATCAATGATGGTGGTAAGACGGTAACAAAGGGTGAGTCTTTGAACAATTTAATTGGCATTAAATTTATGCTTAATAAATATGCTTATAGTACTGGCTGCACATCGAATAAGGTCACAAATATGAAATACGAATTATGGCATCAAAGACTTGGTCAAAATTAAAAACAAGCAAATGTTTTCTGATATTGAAAAACTAAATAATATTTGGCCAAACAATACATTATGCGAAGCTTGTATAAATGGAAAACAAGCATTTAAGAAAACAAAATCAAAAATCATAGAACGACCTTTATTTAATGTGCATACAGACGTATGTGGTCCCATCAGTCCTTCAACCCTTGACGGAAAAAACTATTTCGTTATTTTTGTCGATGAGTTCACGCATTACTGTGCAACATACTTAATAGCTCGTAAATCAGATGTTTTTGTTGCTTTTCGAGATTATGTAGGTAAAAGTGAAGCTCATTTTAATTTGAGAGTAGTCAATTTGTTTTGTGATAATGGAGGTGAATATTTATTAAATGAAATGAAAGAATACTGTGTGCAAAAAGGTATTAGCTACCATTTAACAGTGCCATATACTCCTGCTTTAAATGGTATTGCAGAGAGAATGATAAGGACAATAACAGAACGAAGTCGTGCCATGGTGTCTGGTGCAAAGTTAGACAAAACGTTCTGGGGTGAGGCTGTACCTATTACTAACAAATCTAGACTAAGCTGTACTAACATCTATGGATCTGTGTTATCTGAAATAAAAACATTTTATTTTTTATTTTTATTTTTGTACTTACTGCTACGTATTTAATAAATATCAGCCCTACTAAAGCACTGAAATCATCAAACACACCGTTTGAATTGTGGCATAATAAAAAGCCGCAACTGAAATATTTAAAGGTTTTCGGGTCAACCGTTTATTTTCATAATAAAAATAGAAAAGGCAAATTTGACGAAAAATCGTCAAAAGGTATTATGGTTGGCTATGAACCTAATAGTTTAAAGGTGTGGGATGTGGTAGACGAAAAGTTTATAAAAGTCAGAGACGTGATAGTGGATGAGATTAGTTTCTTATCAACCAGACCTTTGAAGTCTGAAGGAATTATAAGTAAAAATTCCGAAAATTATGTTGTAAACTCTGACAAGTCTGTTACTACTTCTAATAAAAAGTTGTGCAGTAATCATGACTTGAAACGAACAGACATTGAAAATACCTCATTAGGTCAATTACCTAATAAATCTGTAACTGAAGCAGATGTGTACCCAGGCTGTTCTTCATTTCAAAATAGATTGACTACATCTCGAAGTGAACAAACTTCACATGATCTAAGAAGGAGTGAAAGGATTAAAAATTTACCCCCTGTATCCTATGAAGAGGACGATATTTCTGTTAACTGTTTATTATCTGCTCAATCTCTAATATACAAATTACCTAATTCGTTTCAAGAAATAAAAACCAGGGATGACAAGGCTTTGTGGGAACAAGCTATAAAAGAGGAAATTAATTCTCTTAATGAAAATGAAACCTGGACATTAGTATCAAAACCTGTAAACAGAAATATTGTCAACTGCAAATGGATATTTACAATTAAAATGATGAGTTTGGAAAACCTTTAAAATACAAAGCGCGTTTGGTAGCTCGCGGTCTTAGTCAAGAATATTTGATAGATTATAATGAAACTTTTGCACCAGTTGCAAGAATTTCAAGTTTCAGATTAATTTTAGCCATATCAAATCAAATTGCTTGTCCACCATATGGACGTTAAAACAGCATTTTTGAATGGAAAATTAGAAGAGGAAATTTACATGACAATTCCTGAAGGAATTACAAATGCGGATAATTTAGTCTGCAAATTAAACAAAGCTATATATGGTTTGAAACAGTCTGCACGCTGTTGCTTCAAAACATTTGAACAAGCTTTGATTGAAAAGGGTTTTCGTAATTCATCAGCTGATAGATGCATTTATATCTTAGATGAAGGTGATATTCATAAAAATATTTATGTTGTTCTCTATGTAGATGATCTGGTAATTTCAACTGCAAATATAACTACCATGAATAGCTTTAAAAACTATTTAATGAAAAAGTTCAAAATGGTAGACCTAAAAGACATAAAATGTGTCTTGGGAATAAAAGTTGAAAGGTCAAAGAACAAAGTAACATTAGACCAGAAACTGTACATAAAATCAGTTTTTGAAAAATTTAATTTGAGTGAATGTAACTCAGTTAGTACACCTCTAGAAAACAAAGTAGATTATGAGTCATTGAATAATAGTGAAATAACCGAGGCCCCTTGTAAAAATGTTATCGGGTGCTTGATGTATATCATGTTATGCACTCGCCCCGATTTAAGTTTTTCTGTAAACCTCTTGAGTAGGTTCGCCAACAAAAACAACGTTTCACTTTGGGTACATTTGAAGAGGTTGTTACGTTACCTAAAAGGGTCAATTGATTTGAAACTAACTTATACTCGGAACGATAACAATAATATTTTAAGCGGGTTTGTTGATTCCGATTGGGGAAGTAATAATTTAGATAGGAAAAGTACTACGGGTTATTTGTTTAAATTATTCGAACAATGCACAATATGCTGGCAAACGAAGAAACAATTAACAGTTGCAGCTTCGTCTACTGAAGCTGAGTACATGGCTCTGTATGAAGCCGTGAGGGAAGCACTTTGGTTAAAGTCGTTATAAAACAGCATAAACATTGAACTACCAAATGCGATTCCTATTTATGAGGATAATAATGGTTGTATAAGCATTGCGAATAACCCTACAAGTCATAAGAGATCCAAACACATTGATATTAAATATCATTTTTCGAGAGAACAGGTCTCCACACATTTTAATCACATTTTTCTCCAAAAATGTGATTAAAATGATTTATATATCCACAGGTAACCAGTTGGCTGATATGTTAACAAAATCATTACCAACCGCGCGTTTTTCCGAGATGAGGGAGAAACTTGGATTGGTCGTATATATATAGTAGTACGATATGTGTTATAGTAGAACATATTTATAGTGTACTTAAATACAATAGTAAAATTGTAGAAGTACATTTTTTGATGAAGTGGTCTGATTAGGTTTTCTGGGTTTTCCTAATCCTGCGCAACAAATGTTGGACCATGTTAATTGTACCCCAGATAAAGGAAGGTGTGTGATTTTGATATTGTAAAATGAAACTTTTAATAAAATTCTCATTTAAAATGGATTTATTTTTGAGGGGGCGTGTTGGAATGTGTAACCACTTCAAAATAAATCTTTCTCGTTTTAGCTTACAGTTTGTAATGTAAGTCTTTCTCTTTCATTATCGCTAGCGTTGATGAATAGTTTTTTTTAATTTAAACTTTAAGTATAAAGGGAATAACATTGTACTAATTCCTTATTCCTTTGTTTGATTCTTTCGCGCTCACACAACTCTCCTAAGAGTATTGATCACAATAAAGTAAATAGTTATTTGATGATCAAATTAATTCTTTTATTCATAACCACTGCCCAATACCTACCTCTCTTAAAACTTTTTTGTCCTATTAGTAGTTTTTTTCATGTCTTGAGTTTATAAAGCAAACGTAACTACACTTCCGGACACATGAATCGAGCCACCCTACATTTTTATGTGTAATGACATAGAACATAAAAATATTCTTTAATTAATCAAAAAGTTTTTATGCAGTTTTGATGCTGGTATATTCATAATGATTTTGAAGTGCTGTTGTTCCAATTTTGAATTTATCAAATGGAAAAACGAAACAAAATCCAAATTCGTGCATTTTTTTGAAAAGAAAAGTTGATCTAAATTAACATAATTTTTTTATTTAACTCCATAATTTTGAATTCACCGTAATTGTTTTGAAATTAAGACATCGTAAAATTGTTGTTATTTTTAATTTGAGCCATTTAAACGTTAAAATTATGGATACACCGCTTCTTCTAGCCGCGCAAGCTGTGGCGCTTCTACAGTCGGGCCGAAGTCAGCGCGATGTAGCATCACAGCTTGCTTTAAGCCGTTCTGCTGTGCAAAGGGTATACCATCGATACCTCGACACTGGTGGATACGTGCGCTGTCCAGGAAGACCGCGATTTCGGGTAACTTCAGAAATACAGGATCGATTTATCGCGACAACCAGTTTACGAAATCGTCACCTCACCTCTGTACAGATCCAAGAACAGCTTCGAGACTTTCATGGAGTGGCTGTTTCCGCGCGAACAATTAGATGAAGACTTAAAGAACGTGGTCTGAGCCCACATAAGCCAGCCAACAGGCCGAAACTGACAAGAGCTCACCGAATGGCGCGCTTACAGTTTGCACGCGAACATTTGCATTGGACTCCACGCCAATGGAGCAAGGTACTCTTTACTGATGAGACTAAGATTATGCTTTATGGTAATGATGGAAGGAGGAAGGTCTACCGAAGGAGGGGAGAGCGCTTTGTTCAGTATTGTATTGAAGAGAGAGTGAGTTATGGCGGGAGCTCGTGGATAGTCTGGGGAGGAATATCTGCCGATGGTAAAACTGGGCTAGAGGTTGTGACAGGACCACGTCTACCAACACTAAATGTCCGTCGATACATTAACCATTGCCTAGAGACTCATGTGATGCCATATGCTGGATTTGTAGGCCAAGGCTTCATCTTTATGCGTGATAATGCAAGAGCGCACACTGCAGGAATCGTCAGGGCATACCTTCATGATGTTGGAATCACGACAATGGAATGGCCAGCAAGGAGCCCTGATATGAATCCCATCGAACGTCTATGGGACGAATTAAAGAGGCGTGTTCGAGCTCACCAACCAGCACCACAAACTTTGGAAGAGCTGAGAGTTGCCATCGAGGAGGAATGGGAGAACATTCCACAACACTTCATAATGACGTTGATTAACTCCATGCCAAATCGCATGACTGCAATCATAAACACTCTCGGAGGCAATACAAGTTACTGCATATTTTTTTTTCCAATAATTCCTTTTTTTTTCAAAAATTCAACCCGAGTCTTGTCTTTGAGAAAGGTTATACAGGACAAGTTTCACTTAAAATTGTAATTTTATCAAATTATTGAAATTTAAATTTGGAATTAAGTATACCTTATTAATGTAAAGTGTACCAGTTTCCAAATTGCATAAAAACTTTTTCGTTGATCATATAATTTTGTTAAGTTACCAGCAATCAAAGTTGAAACTGCTGGGTGGCTCGATTCAAGTGTCCGGAAGTGTACAACGGAAACTCATCTAAAACACACCTCGTAACTGTTGTATGACGTAAATCGTCTAATTTTCAACATTAACTATGTTGAAAATTAAAATATTGAGTGAATTTTCAGAGCTTATTGTTAATCCTGACTGATGTTGCACCATGCAAATCGATGCTTTTAATATGATAGTTTTATAATAAAATAATCGATGACATATCCAAAGTGTAGGCGGAAAACCCTGACTTCTAAAAACTCTCAAGCAAGGACCCTTTCTCTAATAAGATCAGGTGTGGGTTTTAGTATTTTCGTTGTCGTGGGTTGTAATGTAAATATTAAAAAAGTAATAATATTTGCTCTAATAAATTTAAAAACTATTTTAAGTATTTATATAATATAATTATGTATAAGTAAATAGGATGTTGATATCAAATTTTTTGACAGCTTGGTGGCTCAGTTATTATTCCTATCGTCGTTACTAGAGGGCGCGGCTTCAATCCCAAACTGGGCAAACATTTATGTAATGAGAATTTGTATTTGTCCTGAGTTTAGCTTTTTTCTATGTGTTTAACATGTATTTAATAATATCTATCTAAATCACGTACTCAGTTTTGTCGTGACATATATAAGCCGAGTGCCTCCATTTTGGTGCCACCTAGAATGAGTTTTTTAGATTTTGTTTAGCGCCAATAAAAATATTTTCTTTTTTAAAAATATAATCTGTTAATGATATTTGAGTTTACATGCCAAAATTATTGTTAATAACCTCCTAAATTATCAGTTTCCAAGTAGCTAGGTATTCTTTAAAATTGTTGTCTTAAATGTACATTCTCTTGTCTGCTCCACGCCTTGCGATGATGTCTTATACAAAGTGACTCATCGATCGTTCCATAAAAACTGCTTGACTATTACGACTTCGGTGTTCGAGCAAAAAACTCATTCGACGTTGGTACAATTCGAATTAAATTCAGTTAATGAATAATATTCTGATCACTTTGTTTTCTTTCATTGTTCCGAAAGAAGCCGAGCGGAAAGCTACTTGCTTTACCATCCAAAGGTCTCAGGTTCGATCTCATAAAAAACAATTATAAATAAACATTTCTGTATGACTTGAGTCTGACTCAGCACAGAGTAAAGGAAATGAGTGTCTCAACTTCATAAGGTATTATATTGGTAAGCATCTTGTTGCCAATAGAAGATAAATAAATACACATAAGTACTTTTTTTGTAAATATGTATGTATAGGTATTATAATAACATCCAAACCAGTGTGCATGAAATAAATGTTTTCTTCGCACAGGATTCGAACCCGCGGCTCTCGGGATAAAATTATTACTAGTGACTCGATCGGTTGTTATTATATAGTATATTGCAAATAAAGAATATCCATTCATTCAAAAGGTGAGTCAAAGTTGGTCATGTTATGTGATTGGTCTGGGGCAGGGCCGCGTCCGCGGCGTGCTGCTTCCCACTCCGGTCCTATGCCCACACAATACCGCCTCCACATAATACGATTCAACTTTACGTATCTATTGTACAATTTTACAAATATAATTCTTACAATACGTTTTAATAGTAGAGCCATCGACCATAACAACTTATCGTGATAGAGTTCTAGCAATTAGATTGGGAGAGATTATTCGTCTTTGTATAAAAATCTTTATGAACTCATAAAAAACTTTTGGCTCTGAATGTTTCAAAAGTATGATAGAGTATGAAGAATTTCCCACGGACAGACATAGAGCAATATTTTTATTCCCCAATTCCCTAAACTGGTTGGCCTAAACGCGCGACCTGTGCTCATGAAGTCCCTTCATAGCTCTTCATAGTTAGTTCAGTCTTCTAAAATCGTTGTTGTGTATTAGTAATATACTTACCTATGTAGGTAATACTAATAAGTATACTAATAGGGTTGAAAATAGCTCACATTGAATATGATATAATTAATTTTAAAATAAAATGTCGCAGTTTCCCGGCTAATGTATGTTGCTGGTAAACAAAAATCCTTTTACTATTTTAAGAAATATTTGGAAAAGTTAAAAAATATCAGTTCATGAAAAAAAAAACAGATAAGTAATCGAGCGATTACTGTAATTTTGTCTGGTAGAGCGGCGTGGGGTGAATGACCCGACTCAATAGCCTGTGGCCAGTAGGTATTTCTCACTACGTTACCTAACTAACACCACTAACACTCTGTAGTGTTGGTTAAGTTTTTTTTATTAGTTCAAGTATCAAATCAGGAAAAAATATTTTATTTAATAGTAGCTGATGCCGGTTGAATGATACATGAGATAAAAATTATTCCATGTGTTAATTCATCTAATAAACCGCCTGTGTATAAAATTTTAAGTAAATCTGTCAAACCGTTTTTGCGTGGAAGAGTCACAAACATCATTTATAAATACATACAAACGTTTGCGTTTGTAATAAATTTGTGAGGATGAACGGTTACCCATCTCCCGCTATTCCGTTTTTTTTTCGAAAAGTATATTATTTACTTACTTATACCTAGCTTTATATGTATTATTGTGTAACAAGTGTTACATAAATAAAATTACGCTTATAAATAAACGAAAAACGTACATAAAAATTAAGTGAGTACTTAGTAAGTACTTGAGGTATTTAACGCACTGATTATGGGCACGAAATTACAAATTCCTTCTTTTAAACATAAAGGAAGGATTTAGTAAAAATAACTATGTTTTTAAGATTCTAAAATCTTTTCCTAATTGTAAAAACAATTAATTACCTACTGGAGTCCACTAATTAACGTTTACAATTTTTGGCGGGAAGCGCAGTGAAAGTTATTATTTTAGCATTTTTTAAAATGTGTGCATTGTGAATTATTTTTAGAATTAAAAGTGACAGTGTTACGTCAAAAACATAATAAGAACTTACAGAAAATCTATAAATATCTATTGCAGATATAAAATATATAAGATGCTTTATCCTGAGTGACTCAGCGGTTAGGATAGGTTCATTTGATCAGCGCACAGCCTAAACCGCTGACCCCTCAGTTCTATCGCTGTCTCACTCATACAAAATAGGAATTGAACGGGACAGCGAGTGTGTTTGAATCGAAATAGAATCGGTTTTTGTTACGAGAATCAGCCCCATCGTACAGACTCGAAACTTGGAGGGTGTGCTGTATGACGTAGGTGATAAGAAAGGATTTTCCGAAAATCCCACGAAAAAGCGGAATACATAGAAGCGCGGGTTTCGCTAGTCATATCTATTAATGTATCATATGTATCCATTCCCAATTCCCATTATCTACCTACATATATGAATTATGTTTATTTGAGCGCGTTAATCTTACATGAATTTAATTTTAATAAATTCAAATTACGATAAAGTTATCTATTAGCTAGTTTCTGAAAGGCATTTTAATTACACATTGGTGCTAATTCTGTTGTACATTTAACTAGACTAAACTAATTTTGATAGGACTATAAGTGTTGCTATCCTTGTCACCAATTGTAAACCAAGGAAGGACAACAACACCTTTGGTCCTGTCAAAATTAGTTTAGTCTAGTTAAATGTACAACAGAATTAGCACCAATAAGTATCATCTTTTTCCTTTTTAATCGCTATAATTTAATGTTTTATTAACTTTAAAGTTTTCAGAAACTGGCTGTAAATCAAATCCCCACTACCAGCAGAAGAACAGGCATAATGGAAGCAACGGACGCCGTCGCCGACGACGACGTCTCAACACTTCAAAATAAAAGACAGAGGTCATCGACACGAGAAGAACCAAAATAATAAAATTCGATCAATAATGCTAAATAATTCGTTATTTTTAACAGTGAGTTAACAACGCATTTTAATCTTGACTCAACATTAAGTCACAACTATCTCTATTTTTTCTTCAAAAATTAAAGGGGGGGGGGGACGGACGAAGGTAGGCTTTTGTGGATGAAAGTTTACGACGTTATGATGATGAATTTAAAAAAACAATTCAATTGAAGAACAAGAAATGTATGTCTATGACAGAAGATATGTTCATTTGCCCAGTGGCATATTCTTTTACGCCGATTTACTGTGAAAAGGTGATACTGTTCTGGTTGAGCCAGCTCATTTATTACCCACTGCCAGTTCATAATAGTAGCTCGGCTCTACCGATGATCTGAGAAGCTACTCAGGAGACGCCCGGAGTATGAGAATGAAACTATTTTGTGCAACTCGTTGTAAATCCCGCTGAAACGGGATTTCGAATATGCATCAGGCGGCACTACCACGCGATATCGGCATAGACGGCATACGATGGAAACATACCGGAAATTCTGCGGAAGTAAGACACCGCTTGCGTGCCAAACATAATGTTATAAATGTTCGCCAAATTTGTTATTATCTGTATTATTTTTTTTTAACCCCCGACGCAAAAAGAGGGGTGTTATAAGTTTGACGTGTGTATTTGTGTATTCATTCTGTGGTTCATTACCTACTTATACTAGACTGCCTTTTGTTTCTCTCTTGTAGTTGCAAGGGATAGTCCTTTCAATAAATACACTGTCCGATTTCTTTCGGATTCGTTGTGAGTTCCAAGACAGGTGTAGTTTCTCCTCAGTGACGTCAATAAGCAACGTCAATAAGCTTCATTGCTTATTGTCAATCTGAGGACGTTGTTGATCCTCGACACAGATATCTAATGTCCTGGTTCTACAGGAAACAATGGTAGGAACGTGTGGTAGGCTTGTCCCGATATAGGTACTAGATTGATGTGGTTATTGGAGGAACAGAAAACGACATGGCAATTAAGAAGTCTGATTAAAAGAAAAGGCGCAATCTGGAGATGAAGCATATTACAGGTAGATAATAAATTAAGTAAAAAAGAATAATTAAAAAAAAAAGTTAATTAGCACTGCTGTTTTTAGAAGTAAGATCAGACATTAGATACAATAAACGTTTCAGTGTTTCAGCTTATTTCTGAAACGCATTTTTAAAGTTATTGACACATAAAGTTATAGCTGTCACTGTCAAGATATAGAAAAAGAGATAGGTTGAGACTTAATGTGGAATTAATATTAAAAAGCGTCTCAGAATCTGGCTGTTAAACTTTGAAAGAATTTTAAGCTCATAATGAATGTTAAAATCCCTCCGTTCCTTATACGTTTAACACTTCGTGAACCAGATGCGTTAAAATATCCACGTATTTAAAAATAACGTTCATGAAAATGCTGTAACTCTAAGTTATCTCCTATCAAATTGATTTGTAGTTTACTTTCTATTGTTTTAAAAATAGAAGAGAATAGGCAATTAAGGCTGTTTTAGCACATATACCCCAAATTTCCAAAGTTACAAGCATTGTAACACGCAGCCATTAGCCACGGCTGATCGAACACGGCCGAAGATGTAGAGGCGATACCAAACCGACAGTCGCTACCGACGCAGTTTAAATTGGCGGTATTTAGGCCAACAGAGCGCGCTCTATTGAGATCGAGCTCACAAATAAATCTTTTTAACTCGGAAAGTAATTAGAACGAATGTTTGTTCAAATGTTCTGCAAACAATGTATGCACTTTTGTTGATTTGGTTAATTTGGTTGGCGAAAAGCGCTGCTATGCCGCTCCCGCGCACGATCGTCCGACAGCGGAGTAACACAGCAAATTGTAAATTTTCACGCCGGAAAACTATGCCTAGTGGAACGCAAGCAGATGCACGCCGAAAATAATCAACTATATATAGATTCTAGATATTATTTTATCAAGATAAAATGCAATTATTTCACTTACCAGAATCTTGCGCTCGCGTGTTATAAAGTTTTGGCGAATGCGTGTTTATTTCACTGAAATTATTTTTGTACGCGTCGCCGCTCGCTCGCGCAGATCCCGGTCGTGTGTGGCGCCCGCCCGGGCGGTTTGCCGACTGATGCGCGCGCGCTGCGATCGCTGCTATACCGTTTCAAATGCAAACACGATCCGACACTGTGTTCATTTATCTGTCTATGGTCACTGGAGAATACTTTTGTGTCTGCTAGCTGGAAAACAGCTCACAGCTATTCAAGCATTGAGTCAGCGTTGCTTGCTTTAGCGCAGCGAAGGTCTCCGTAAGCCGCAATAGTGCGTTATTTGACTTCAAATGTATGATGTCAAAGCCATGTCAATGTAAATTGATATTACATTTATGGATGATCAGATAATTCAATAGATATTTGTCATCATAATTTTATTTGGATTTATGTTCAATCATTTTTAACGCATCGCTGAACAGAATTAGGTTTGGTGTGGAGTCATTTAAAACCTAGAAAAGGATTTTTATATCTGAAATCATGTGTAGCTCGATGGATGACAGTCGTTAAGCCAAGTCGGTGGCTTTCAGGCGGCTTGAAAACACTGACCTCTGCCAATCCGTTTTGAAGCAGCGTGGCAGAGTACGCTCTAATCCCCTTCGATCAAAGGGAGACATGTACAGATGGATATCTTTACATTTCACTTCCAGATGCGATCTGTGCGTTTTTATGGGATATGGTTATATTAAAAAATAATGTTCACCAATCTACTCTTCATAATTTCATTTACATCAGGATTTGAAGCAGGGACCATCACCACCTAAAAAAATAATAAAACAACAAAATATGTTCGGAATGTGTCTATTCTAAATAAACTAAAAATTATCTACTTAACACAACATTGTTCTAATAAATAACTAAGGAGAAGGCAAAATTATCAATTCATTATTAACCACATTTTTCACCCCACATTTCAATATGGGGGTGAAAAGTGGGGTCAAATCGGAATTCTGGGATAAAACATATTGCTACTTTGGTGGTATAAATTTTAACTAAAATTTCGAGTACAGCGACAATTATAAACATGTGAATTAATTTTTAGACGTAACTTATTGCAGTTTAGGAACAAAGATCCATACATTTACAGCAGAATAGGACATTCAACATTATGGCATTATAATAATAACATACACAAAGTAGTTATAACTGTTATTTTGCCGACTGTAAATGCTAAACACAGCCCGGAAAATGCGGAGAAAATTCTATTGCATGATTGTAAAAACAACAAAAAAGGACAATAATTTTCAGGTTCTTACTTTTTATATTTCATAAATATTATTAATTATAAAAAAATACTATTAGAGCTATTGTACATATATTTTAAGTATTATACAGACAATTAGCGTATAAAAATGTCGAATTTTCATTTACTTACTAGTTCTAGTAAACTGTTCTATGACAATACTAATAAAGCTTTTTGTTTTCAATAGTTTTAAACAACTTAGGCCCAAAACAGTCGTTGCAGTTGCATTTCGGTTGACGTCTGTTTTGGGCCTAAGTATACACGACAAGAGGGTTTCTTATTAAGCACACTTTTCACCCCACATTTCAAACTGTGGGGTGAAAAGTGGGGCTAAACCGGAATAACACTAGTTCCATCATAGAACTGTTCAAAAGGACTTAGAACGAACCTTTCATGTAGGCATTCAGTTAACATCTTTCAGAACATGTTTTATTGTTTCATACAGCCATTTAAAAATAGCATGTTAATTTTAATTCCACAGTGGCAGATGTAGTTTAATGTGTTATTAACTTTAAAATGCGATTTAGAAACTGTCTGTTAATCCGACATTTTTATTAATTCATAGTTTATTCGATAAATGCTGTTTCTTGAACATTTTGTTATATCAAATAGGATCTTACTTAACTTCAAAAGTACAATATTAACGTATACGATAGTAATTTTTACATTTTTACATAAATTATGGTTAATTTTATTTTAATGTTAACTCTACATTCTCGCGAAGTGAAGTTAGACATGAATTTAGAAGACAAAGGAAAAGTGAAGACGAAGGAGGACGAAAAGCCTGTTCACACTCGTATTCGCTCAACTTCGCGAGAGTGTAGAGCTAGCATTGAAGTGAAATTAATAATTTTACCGCCATAGTGGGATATAGTCGACAAGCGAGATAGGACAGGACAATGGCTTCGTTACATTAGCAGGCTACGGCCAATATTCGTGTTAACACGATACTGTGGCGGATGGATCGTTGCAACGTGGTTGCAACTATTGCTTACTCGCTTGCACTTTTGCAACACTTGTGAGTAAAGACATGAACATTGCATATGCGTACACGGCGTCCGCGTCGCTAATATAGAATAAGATATGTACACGACGGCAATAAACGACAAACTTTATAAAAAAAAAACGGTCATTGATGTGAATTTGGATTTTTTATATTTATGTTAGTTTCTTACCACAAACTTTTCTGTACTGACTGGCAGGGGCGCTAGGATGAAAGTAAAGGTCGCTGTATACGTAACGTGTTTTTCCCGGACGGGACGGGAAGGTAAATATAGTTCCATACAAAATGTATGTGAATATGCATATGTCGCGGACACACGGACGGGACGAGAACGTGGCCGTGTCGAACAAAAAGTCACGTCCCCGTCCCGTTCGAGGTATTATCCCGATGCGTGCAGTTTCAAAGTCAGCAAAGCCCGCAATACGTAATATTCCAGTTGCAATTATGAGAAATGTGGTTAATGAAAAAATAAATATAGTGTATACTAGAAAGTCTTATAATCTTCGGATTTTTGGCTTATGTCGATAAGTTATTCAGGCATATAGTTTTATATGTATAAATAATCTCTTGAGTACTATTCTCAGTAAAGAAGTCTTTATACTTAGGAATCACTTATAATTTGATATTATGTGCATCTGAGCTCTTAAGGTTGCGCTAGTCGAGTTTTTCTCCATACAACTGGGTGATTACTCCGTTGTTTGACATCGTTCGTATAAAGTTGTTAATAATATCGATTTGTTTTGTCGTTATCCATGCTTGTATTAAAACCGAATTGTAAAATGATCAGTAATTTGAAAGTTATGAGCCTCAAAACATTCCGTTTCAACACGTAATTGTAACGCAACTTTGCGCACAATTAAGTACTGGGAGGAGTATGAAATCTCTAAAACAAAATTAATACAAGCATAGTTTGGTTATTAAAAAATATGAAAAACTTTATTTTCAATTAAAACATTCAGCTGTTTTATCACAAGAACACTTCTCTCAAAAGCCTACTCGTAAATTTTTAGACGCCCGTTTCAACAATATTTGTGTTTGCATATAATATTTATTTATTTATTTCAACAATATTTGTGTGTAAATCGGTGTAAACAGTTTCGCACTGTTCATAACCGAGTCTATCCCTTTCTCAGCGAAATAGCATGCAAATTAGCCACGCCCACCAACGAGTTCCGAGTCTTCGACTAGTGCACTCTTAAGTCCCACCTATATTTCATTCTGCCATATTGGGCACAAGGCACCAAGGTTTCCAGTGAAATCCAATGATGGTGTTTGAACTAGTTGATCATAATAATATATGGTAACGTGATGTTCTGCCTTTGGTGAACTGATTTGCGATAGTTTCTTTCTTTCATATTTATATTTTAAATCAAAGTCAAAAATACATTATTCTGTGCCTTCGTGGGCACGTAGACAACGTCATTTACAATGAGAGAGTAAGTTTTCACAGGCACATACTCTCCAAATAAGATGGTTGTTTGGAACTTTTATGCTAAGTATATTAGAATGGAATTTATGTAGTTATTCCATAAAATGTCGTGTGCCATCGCCATGGCGGGACACCGTTTCCCGTACTATATTTATATGAAACCTCGGCAGCACGACATACTCGTAAACCGCACCGCGTGTGGAGTAATTGTTAATATAGAATCCATTTCTGTGTCGAGTTGTCTTGACGATTGAAACGTTAGGAAGTGCGTGTTTCGAAGGACCATTCAGCTCTACGTTCTCGAGAAGTTGATCGAAGGTAGCCGAAATTAGACGAAGTTAGAAGAGAAAGGAAAAGTAAAGACGAAGTAGGAAGAACAGCACGTCCTCTTTTGTTTTCGTTAAACTTCATGAGCGTCAGTGTGTTTTTTTCCTAAATATTGACAAGTCTGAAATTTTACAACACAGAAATGCTTTTCTACCATAACAATATTTCACAATATTAAAAATTAATTTATCAATGAATGAAAATAGCAATAATTTCAATAATTTACAATTTTTATTATACTAAAATACGTTCAGCGCTAATACAATTAAATACATATGCACAGTAATGTCATATAAGGCTTCACGCACGAGTTCATGCAGACGTCAGATGACATCAATTTGCTCAATATAATTTTAACCAAGATATAATATTTTGTACATTATATTATTCATTCTTACTTTATTTGTCCATATTTTTAATGGTGCAATAAAGAATTTTGTATGGTATAATACTCTTGGACGAATCACACAACGCCATCTAGTTCCATACTAAGCAAAGCTTTTACTATGGGTACTAAATTGCTGATAATTATACATAAATACTTTCTTGAAAATAAATACATTTTACATAGAAAACATTTAGATCAAGAGAAACATAATTCATTAACAGAAATAAACATTTTTTTAACAGAAATAGTTTCTAGAAAATTTACACAGCGCCACAGTTCGGACACTCCATACAACGCGCGTGAAATAATTACCTATTTCTACTACATAGTCCAATGTCTGTACACGCGCACACGTATGCGCACACGCATACACATTCGTTCACTAAGCGCACACCTTTGTGACTATTCCTGCCTCGATACCCGCCAGGGGTTGATGTAACGCGATTCGGTGCGAGGCGGAAAGTGGTCATTCTACCTCGGGTTATTACTTATTCTATGACAGCGCCACCTGGTTCCAAAGTAAACTAGGCTTAGCCTGCATGTATGGCTACCAGACACCATATATATTATTGTAAATATATACTTAATACAACATAGAAAATACCCAGACTCGAGACAAATACAAATGGCATCACATAAATGTATGCGCCGGGAATCGAACCCCCGCCTTCTGGTGAAAGGCAGGATCACTACCAACGCAATAGGGTCATCAAAGAGTAACATAGTTCATGCACATAAATGTTTGTTTTACGCAGGATTCGAAGCCGCGGAATTTGGTATTAAGTGGCCATTACTAGATTTGCTAGCCACTCGACCGGGCCTGTCCATAAGAGGAAACTTATATTTTGGTTAAAACTATCGAGCATTTCACTTCCACAATATCACTGCACCATCACAATAACTTATTTGTTAATCTGAACATCATTCGTCAATGACTATGACGTCGGAGGTCGCCAATCATTTATTCGGCGACGTGAGGCCGAGCGCCGCTGAGAGAAGGCGCACCACGTTTTTGTGTTCTGTTGGCTCGTTTTCTGCAAAAGTGAAACTTGATTATAGAAAGCCGGCGGTATGTAGAGTAATGGGTCTTAACCATAAGTAGTAATTGTCTTTTTTTATACCACAAAGGTGGCAAACAAGCATACGGCTGGCCTGATGGTAAACAATCACCGTAGCCTATAGACGTTTGCAATACCTGGGGTATCACTCACTCGTTGCCAACCTTCCCAAGTGGAGCTCTGAAGACCTTACTCACCGTAGGAACACAACATGTCCGTGACCAATGCTATTTGCCTACGACCTTCTGTAAGGTGGAGGTCCTTCCCCAGACGGGCTGCTCCGATGCGGAGCGGATTATAAATTACGCGTTCACGGGGATCTCATACCATTCCGAGATAGTGCGGTTAGTTTGGAATGGTTTGAGATTCCCCAGATTGAGAGCGTTCAATTTAGCATAAGTGAAGCCCCTGCGCCTACGCCGTCCGTAGTTTAATTTTAAGTTTTGTCATAGTTTACTTTTTAATGTTAGTTTAGTTTTTAGTTAAATATGAATGTATTACTAGTTTATAGTAACAAGTTAAATGAAAGTAGCCATACCGTCAGCGCCGGTGACATGTTTCTCCAGGTTGAGCTTCTCCTGCGCCACCTGGTAGATGCCTTCTTCGATGGTGCCCGCGCTCAGCAGCCGGTAGATGGTCACGGGGCGCGTCTGGCCCATTCGGTGGCACCTGGGAAATGCAATGAAATTTAGAATATCTACAATCATTTTATTATTTTTTAATAACAAACATAAAAATATTATGACTGATAACTGGTGCTATGGTGCTGATAATTGGTCAGTCAACAAAGGAAAGGTCAGTCCCAGTGAATATGACTAAAAATTTCTAATATTGTGTAAATGAATTTATTAGAAAAAATATTTAAATATTCTATTGTACAGTCAAGAGCAGGTCGACCTTTACATATTGGACTTTGTATCGTTCTTAAGTTCTATGTCATAAGAGCCAAAATTGTACTGCAAGTGTAAAGCTCGACGTGCACCCGACTGTACAATGTAATTACAAATTTTCTAGTAAATCCATTTACGCAATATTTAGAAATCTTTAATCATCTTTACGGTTCGAGTCAACCCTTTCTTTGTTGACTGTACTATGGTGTTGAGAATAGTTGCTATGGCGCTGATAATCTGTACCATAGTGCCAATAATTGACACTATGGTGATTATAATTGGAGCTATGGTGGCGATAATTGGTGCTATAGTGCTGATAATTGGAGATGTCTATTTTTATATTACGCCAGTAGTACGATGTGTACGGACCTATCCTCCGCCTGCTTGTCGTTGTAGGGGTTGAAGTCGATGTCGTGAATGATGACGGTGTCGGCGGCTGTCAAGTTGATGCCGAGCCCGCCGGCGCGCGTCGACAGCAGGAACAAGAAGATGTCCTCCGAGTTGTACTTGTCTATTAGTTCTTGTCTGGAAAATATTTTGTCGTTACATTGTATATTCCATAATTTATTTTCTCATTATCATATTTTATTCGAAACCGCGGAAACGCTCGTAAAATTGGTCACGCACAACAAAATAATGCTACAATATTCATTGCCGATTGCTCTTCGTGAAATAGAAGATCTGTTTAAAACTAGCTGTTACCCGCTTCTTCGCCCACGTGGGCTTTTTTCCCGTGGGAATAAGATGTTTTTTTTTTCAGAATGGGAATAAAATGTAGATTATGGCTCTCTACAGACCTATCCCCAAAAAAAACACGATAATCTGTTCGTTACTTTCGACGTGAACGAAGGACAAACACACTTTCGCATTTATAATATTAAAGTTTGCATAACGTTGGCATTGGACATCCCCAAGAATATAATATCTCCAAAAATATAATTAAGTAAATGTTATAAACAATTTTACCTATCATTGACCGCTGTACTGCCATCTAGGCGTAAATAACGGTATCTCCGCATAGAGAGGTAAGGTTCCAAGATGTCCAGCATCATTGTGAACTGCGAGAAGACCAGCACACGGTGGCCGGCCTCCTTCAGTTTTGGCAGCATCTCGTCCAACTTCTGGAACTTGCCAGAGTCCAGGATCAGGTGCTCGGGTACATTGAAGTTGCTTACGCTCTGTGGAATAAATTGTTTTGATTATTACATAAAATTAATAAATATTCTTGGACAAATCACACGACGCCATCTAGTCCGATACTAAGCAACTAAGCTTGTACTATGGGTACTAGATTGCTGATAAATACACTTATTTGTTTTTTACTTATTATAATATATAGAAAACATCTAGACCAAGGCAAACAGACATGTTCATGCACACAAATGTTTGCCTTGCTCAGGATTCCAACCCGCGGCCCTTCAGATAAAGTGACCATTGCTAACCACTCGATCACCGGGCCAATTTTATTATATTACTTGATTTCTCATTTAATACATAGGTAAATATCCAGAGAAAGTGGCTTTGAAAGCCTACTGGATGAATAAACGATTTCATTTTATGTTTTCAATTTTTTATATAAATTTATCAAGGTCTTCACTGTCAGTATACGTCCTATATATTTTGAAACTCAAGCCTACGCAACACGCTTTAAAACGTTGGTTTGGTTTATAGATAACAGTGTAGACAGTGATACCACACTAAATTACACTAGATTTGGTATGAAACCACTGTGCCCCAATAAAAATGTTTTTAGATACGTAATTATTATGATTAATTAAATGCTAGAATTACATCTAATATTATAAATGAGAAAGTGAGTTTGTATGTTTGCTATTCCTTCACGGCTTGACTAAGCAGCAGATCATTATGAAAATTTGTATACATATTGTCAGGGGTACAGAGGGGGCGAAGCGGCGAGTAACAGCTATTATCCCATATTTTAGAAAGAAACACGTTACGTACACTGTGCTGCAGCGTGAGCTGGTGTATTTGGAAGTCGGAGAGGCACAGCAGGTCCTCGAATAAATATTGCTCGTTCTTCTCTTTATACGTCGGGTCCTTCGCCAAGCGGGATGCCATTTTGCGGAGCTGAAAGATGTTAATTAATATTAAGAGGTCGTCCATCAATCATCGTGAGGTTCCAAAGTCCTCCAAAATCAACATGAAATAATGAGTAAAAAAAAAAGTTTTGCCATACACACACACTACGTAATGAGCAATAGTTAAAAAAATACACACGCTTTAGAATTTTTGGGGGATAGATTTTTGGGAATTTTATGTCTATTAAATCCATACTAATATTATAAATGTGAAAGTGTGTTTGTTTGTCCTCCCTTCACGTCGAAAGTAATGAACGGATTGTTTTATTGGGGATAGTTTAAGGTCTGGAGAGTGACATAGGCTACTTTTTTCCCCACGGAATAAAGAATTCCCATGGGAAAAATTATTGACATTTTCCCTTGACCACGCGGGCGGAGCCCAGCAGCCCAGATAACAGCTAGTTTCTGATAATTGTTATTGTAAATAAAATTACGTATAGAAATTAAATAGACATGTAAAACGCACAAATGTTTGTCTTACACGGGACTCGGGACTATCGGGCCTGGCGCATGTCGGTTAGCACATTTATGTAACCTATCCTATATATATGAACATTCAAGCTAGGTATCAGTCACATATGTTGATGCTGTAAAAAATAATCACCTGACTCTCCTGGTAATGGTACCGCAGCAGCAGAGGGTGGTTTGCCAGCTTCCGCATGTCCATCATCATGGATATGCCGCTCTGCTCCGTCGTCGCGTGTACCTGTGTTATAATTATAATAAATAATATAATATATTATTGTAAATGTTAGTTCGAAACTTGTGTTATGGGATACTAACTCAACGATACTATATTTTATAACAAATACATATATAGATAAACATCCAAGACCCGAGGCCAATCAAAAAGTAATTTGTCATCATGACCCGACCGGGATTCGAACCCAGTACCTCCTGGGTGGCGGTCTGGCAATGTATACTAAACTACTATGTATGGAAATGTATACTTATAATACATAAAAACCACCCAACCAAACTCAAAATGTAAATAAATATTCATATTGTACTATGTCATTACAAAGCTTCATAACGATGGTTACATTTTCATATCAACCCATAATCATCACCACTGAAGGGATACGGGTCTCCCTACAATCGAAGGTGATCAGAGCGTACTCTGCCACGCTGCTCCAACGCGGATTGGCAGAGGCCGGTGTTTTCAAGTCGCCCGAAGGTCACCGACTGACATCCATCGACAACAGCCGGTACCGACGGCTTAACGTGCCCTCCGAAGCACGGAGAAGCTCGAGATAACGAAACCCATACAAAACAACACAATACTCACCGATCCGTCTTTAGCCGAGAAAGCAGTAACCAGCCTCTTATAGAGCTCCTCCTGTCTATCCGACATGGGGCACAGTTCTGTATGATTGGTCTTCTTCGGTAGATCTTGGAGGACGTCCCTCTTCAGTCTCCGGAGTACGAAGGGCTTCATTATCCTCTTGGCTTGTGTTATTTGACTCTTTTCAAACGCTGGCACATCATCCTCGGATTTGTCTGCTTTTTTTGTTGTTTTCGATTTCTATAATGTGATTTTTTTTATTGGTTATTTGAAATTATGTGCCATGACTTTATGCTGACTGGAGACCGATTTAGACACACTCAAAGTACTTTTAAGTTTATCTATACATATAACAAAACAGTAGACCCCGATATGTCTGTACTTTGAACATATTTGGCAAAAATGGAGAGGGAACAGTTAGAGAAAAGGTAATAAAAGCGATAATTTTTTTTTTAAATTTATTGTTTGTCTGTCTGACTGAACGCGCACATCTTCTTAGTTACTGAACGGATTTTAATCCTGTTTCACAGGGAGATAGAGCTCGGCTTGGAGCAGAATATAGGCTTTGTTTCAGTTAAATCGCATGATAAGAAAAGGAGTTATCCTTATTTGAACATTTCACGCGGACGAAGTCGCGGGTAACAGCTCGTACTGCATAAAATTAGTGTTCCAAACATTTTTTTTTGTTTTCTTTCAAATTACCAGCTTTATTTAAATAACATTCATTTATTGACAGTGACAGTGAGAAAAGAACTTCCGAAAGTCCCAGCGGGAAAAGATACATGCAAACGAAGCGCGGGTTTCGCTAGCATAATATATACTTACAGAGTTCTTCTGAAATAAGCTCTTCAGATCATCAGTCTTCCCGGAGAACATATGGG
This sequence comes from Endotricha flammealis, assembly GCA_905163395.2. NCBI lineage: Eukaryota > Metazoa > Arthropoda > Insecta > Lepidoptera > Pyralidae > Endotricha > Endotricha flammealis. The sequence goes on along the minus strand of LR990864.1, from coordinate 13,995,883 downwards.
GCATCACGAAGCACAAGAGAGACATTAGTTCTAAGAGATTGTTCTGAAGCGGAGTACCCGTTAGCAGTAGACGATGTTTTGACTGGAAAAGAAAATCACCATTACAAAACTTTTGCAAGAGACTGTAGAAAAACAGAAACTTTAAACAGAGACAACAAGGTATTTTACAACGGGATACATGTCGCTCATTTTATAACATATCCTCATATCTGGGTAAAAGCTTTATAGCTTTTTTACATTGTGTAATGGTCAAAAAGCTATAAATAAATAAATTTTCAACAATTCACAGCACGCCAACTGGTCCCAAAGTAAGCTAGGCTTAACCTGCTTGTGTTATGGGTACCAGATAACGGATAGACTTGAGAACACGGATAGACTTGAGAACACAGATAGACTTGAGAAGGGTAATTCAGCGACTGACACCACGAGGGATTGGAACCATGGTGTCAGTAGCGGAAGGACTCTTTTTGAATTGACTGATTGACACCATGGTGTCAGTCGAGTAACATATAATTGGGACGTCGTTGATTGACACCATGGTGTCAATCACGGCAGGCGTTTTTTGACTTGCTCGATTGGAACCAAGTACATTTTATTGAAACTAAACAGTTATGTAAAAAAGTGCTAACATGCCTTTTTAAATTACCTATAAGTATCGCAATTTAAAAAGAATTTATTTCTAATGGTGTTAACTCCAAAAAATAAATTTTTTTTTTTTAAATAAACCCATCAATACCGTAGCGACATACTTTGAATAATCGGTTAGTGTCAAAGTGCACGCTTTTTTTAATAGTTTTAACTTCTAAACAAATTATGTATATCCTACTTACGATTTTAAACCTATGCATTTTTTTTTTTTGTCCTGAACGACTGACTGACTAAGAATCAACGCACCCAAATCGCTGATCGTAAAAATGGATACTTGAAAGGTGTGTTCTTTGCTATGATATAGGCATCCGATAAGGAAGGATTTTCCGAAATTCTACCTCTCGGGAGTAAAAAGGGGGACAAAGTTCGTATGGGACGTGGGACGTGATTTCTAATTTGCATAAAATTCTTTAAGAAGACTGATGATAGACCTCGGATTTTATTAAAATTCTCGAAAGTAAGGTATTGTGTGGGTAATTTTCTTCAAAGTTGATATCAACACTCCTTGGTGCTTTTGATTTAAATTTTATTTTGACATCTGTCATGTCAAATATATATTTTTTTTGAGAATATTCAAACAAATGGTTTCATAATATCGTACTATTCTGTTCGTGATCTCGAAAAAACAGCTAAAATTTGAACTACAAAACGGACTGGACAACGCTATTTCATCGATAATAATAGTTAGTAATTAAATATTGTTATTTGTCAAGTTAAATTGGTGAAAATGGCAATATTGATATTGTTTCTTATTCACTTAAGGGCAACCTCATTACATCTTTCGTCTCAATCTATTTTTTCGTACTGAAATTCCGATATATATATTTTTTTTAATGGAAAAGGTTGGAAAACAGGCATACAGCTCACGTAGGTATAACTGTGTAAAAACTACACGAATTATTTCCCCTGATTGACTGTATATGACTTAATTTGTTTGAATAATATTTAATCATTTTAGTAAATATAAATCTCTTTCAATTGTACATAATTTCATTATACTAATATTGAGTACCAGTAATTTTGTTTCATTTCAATAAGTATTTTCTATCCGACTGTACAAAAAACCCATTATTTAAAATAAAAAAAATCGTGGTTCCAATCAAGGAAGTCAATAAACGCCTGCCGTGATTGACACCATGGTGTTAATCAACGACGTCCCAATTATATGTTACTCGACTGTCAATCAGTCAATTCAAAAAGAGTCCTTCCGCGACTGACACCATGGTTCCAATCCCTCGTGGTGTCAGTCGCTGAATTACCCCTTGAGAAACACGGATAGACTTGAGAACACGGATAGACTTGAGAACACGGATAGACTTGAGAACATGAATAGACTTGAGAACACAAATGCAAACACATAAGTGATTGCCCCGAGCAGAAATCTAACTCGCTGTGATTTTTTTTCTATAGAAGAGGTTGCCAAACGTGCATGCGGGTCATCTGATGGTAAGTGATCATCGCCGGCAATTCCAAACATCAGTATGTATAGACGCTGCGTCAAACGCCCTGCTACCAAGACTGTTTGAATTTCAAGCGTAATTGGTATGCAACAGCTTGTTTTAAACCGTGTAGTGCAGCCTTTATTCTACTTCTGTAAAGAATATACGTTCACGGTTCACTTACCTTAATTTTGAGCAAGTTGTCATATCTCTGTGTGGCCATATTCTTGAGCATATGCGCCTCGTCGTATATGACGTAGTGCATCGCCGTGATGCGGAACATCTTCCGCTCCTCCAGGCAGCTGCTTACCATTGTGTATCTGTAATTTTTGATTAATAAATTCTTAGTTTCTTTTACAGAGACAACTCAGTGTCAATGGACAAGAAAAACCTTTATAGTAGACGTGTCCGTGCGTTGCCCATACAAAAATATGACAGCCCCTTACATTGTTGGTGCGTTAAAAAAAAAAATTATTTGAACTACTGTTTGTGTTTGGTTTAATTTGTGTTTACCATCCACTATTCTTTGTATTTATTACCCAGTTGAATAGACTCTCTATTCAACTGGGTAATAAATACATGGATATATAATAATATATAATAGACTCTCTATTCAACATACAATAATATGAATTGAATTGAAATTCCGCAAAATACATTAAACATGACTCACGTGGTAAGTACAACGTCGTAATTGTCTAAATTCCTAGCGTATTCGATACGTAGAAGTCGTCTCTCCTCGGGGTGTCCATAGTATTTACTCACGCGCAACGCAGGACACCAGCGCGCTAATTCGCCACTCCAATTATCTGAAATAAATTATATGAGGCTCCATGAATTACTTCACATTTTAAGCGGAGAATATAACTGATTAACCACATTTTACACAGCGCCACCTAGATTCATCCAAGCTAAGCAAGGTTTGAACTGCCCTCTGTTTAAACTCCTTGTCCAACTCATAAAAGTGAAAGTTTATTCAATGGATTGGATAGAAGTATGTTTGTTATCTGTCACACAAAATTGGCTTGACAGATTTGTTTGAAATTTAGCACAGAGAACACTCAGAATGTAATATTTTGTTTCCATAATGTTCGTTATAATATTTTGCAATTTTAAAACAGCTGTTATGATATATAGAAATCACACAGATCCAAGTAAATCATTTGAATTCAACATTAATAAAAATACCCACCAAGCGTAGAAGCCGGTACAACAACCAAATGGGTGCCTCTCGCCTGCCCCGTCTCCTTCAAGTGTGCCAGGAAAGCAATCACCTGGACAGTCTTACCCAGGCCCATCTCATCAGCCAGTATACCGGAGACACCCTGCTTGTGTAATACTGCTAACCAGTTCAGACCTACTAGTTGGTATGGTGCTAATTTCAAGCTGAAAGTGAAATTGCAATTACATTAAATCGGTCTGTGAATAAGGTTTAATCGAATTGAGTTATTGAGTACCTACTGCTAGGTACTTAATATATTGCGCATATATATATGCATATATTGTATATACACTTTCTACCTTTATTTAATTTTTTACACTTTTAAATGTAGGTATATATGTATACCAGTATATTAATACGCTTTTTTTTTCTCTTCATTTATAGTGTTATTAATCTTTAATTATTTGCATTATTTTTTTTTCTTCTTCGTCATCAGAAATTACAGATATTTTGTGTTAATTTTATATTTTCTGTCATTGTAATTTGTATCCTATTAATACCATTTTAAAAGAGCAAGTGCTAAGTTTCTTTCCAGCTTCTTCTTAGCACAAATCTGCCGTCTGAACTGGTGGTAGGAAAAAATTGTGACGATTCGAAAGAGCTTATATTAGGCCTATTTGAATAAAAATATTTTGAATTTGAATTTGAGTCATAGTGACCATGTCAGTCACACCGACCTAGTCAATCACAGTGGTCAGACAAAGATCTGGTCAATATTCCCTGTCTTGAAAGGAGACCGGATCTTTGACCGGATCTTGACGCTACATTGCTTGTTGTCAATCTGAGGTTGCTGTTTTTGATTCTTTATTTACTGCAGTAGGGATGTATGGTCTTGTCCCGATTCTATATCTCTTTAATTTTTCTATGAATACAAACCTATTACTCAGATCAGAGGGCATGTGTTATGCAAAGTCTACTAAATAAAATATTTTTAATTTTTCTTTTTTTTTTTCAAGTCAGTGGCCTTCGGGTGACATGAAAACACTGGCCTCTACCAACCCGCATTGGAGCAGCGTGGCCGAGTACGCTTTAATCCTTCGATTGTAGGGAGACCCGTATTCCTTCAGTGGGATGATTATGTGTTAATATGACGTCTCTTTGATTGTTCTACAATTACAAACCTTTTGTCCAAACTTTCAGGTTGTTGCAATCTCCCTGCGCCCGCCGCCACAGCAGCCTCGAGTTGCTGCGCCAAGCCCACGCACTTCTTCATCAGCTTTTGTATATTGTTCCTAGTACTAAGTAACTCTTGTGTCGAATTCAGTAATTCAGTACTGAGCATTTTGTTGTTGTTGAATTTTTCTACCTGCAATTAAAAAATGTATTTCATATTACAGTTACTGACTGTACTTATATATATATATATACGTATATATTTAAGTACAGTCAGGTGCACGATGAGCTTGCAGTACAATTTTGGCTCTTATGACATAGCACTGAGGAACGGTACAAAGTCCAATATGTAAAGGTTGACGTGCTCATGACTGTACAACTTGTTAGCACTTCGAATTGGGCTGAAATTGGTTATATTCTTTCACAGGCAAAATCTAGTATTCATATAACAGAACAGATCGACGATGCCAATACTATTAATTTATGGACTATTCAGTGAGAACATAGACCAGTAACCTCCGTATGCGAAAACATGATAATTGGTGTGTATTAACAAACGTTGCCTTAAATAAATATATAATCGAGCCCAATTCCTTTTTTAATCTCCATTGCATTTCTAGTTCAAAATTTAAAGACCAATCGCACCAATGTTTAAGTTTCCTACAGCTGTGGCTAATCAGGCAATTGTTTTTGGTTTCGTTGTGTGGGCTTATTTGCACATACATTTGTATGTGCTCGAATTGTTTTTTCCACGAGCGTACCTTACGTTACATAGACAAAAATGGCGATAAGCCCGTTCACCCACGACGCAATTCACAAGCAACTCGAGTAGCATACGCGTAGTCGCTCGAGAGTTAGTTTTCACACAAATTCGCCTATCAACGCATACGCAATGCGTCCACTACCCATTGTATACCAGTCGTGCGCGACGACCCGAGTTGGATATGAATCGTATCAAAATGGCGGTTGACATAGTATCCTGTGACAGTTCAAAAAAAAATTAACGAATTTAAGGTCGCTGTATACGTAACGTCGGAACGGGACGGGAAGTTAAATATAGTTCCATACAAAATGTATGTGAATACGCATATGTCGCGGATACACGGACCTTTAGTCGTATGTAGCGCCGTGTGCGAACACAGGCAAACAAGAGTTGCGTCGCAGTCGAGTCGCTGAATTTGGGTAGCGTCGTGGGAGAATGGTCTAATACTTTCATTTCCTGCTAGCCCTGCCCAGTCCATACAAGAATTCGTTACACAAAGGTGGCCTTGAAGAGATTGCCTTTGCAGCTGAAGTTGGAGGGTTACTACGAAACGTAAACCTGTCTATGTGTACTGTGTCCTGCTGTAGTGTATTGCAAATAAAGCATATTTTATCTATCTAATTTTAATTTCCAGTGATTTTATTTTAGAGAGTACAACTTACCATATCTAACCACCCCTTAAACGGACGTTGAGCTATGATAGCTTCGGCTTTCTTTTGTGAACATCCGCTGAGCAGTGACAATTCCATCATGTTACTAGTGTTGAGGAATTCAAATACTTTCTTCTTGTCACCTATTAAGTCATCTGTAACCTCATTATCTGAGTCATCACTGAAATGATAGAAGCTTGTTTGATCAATCAAATTTATTATAGGCGGTAAATTGTAAAATTATGAAACATCAAATCTGATGCTGTCATTGTCAAATGAAAGAAGAAAACAGAGATAGCATTAGATTCGAGATCGCCGCCTTGTCAAAGAAGGTCGTCAAGATGGCGACCACGGATCCTCACCGTATCACGTTGCTTTTTTAAAGTGTACTTTTTTGTTAAAAAGTGTTCATTTAAATACTCAACATTGGCGAAATTGTCTATGTGTCGTTATGACAAGACAGTAACGCCAATTATTAAGACAAAAAAAAAGAGATGGCTTTATACTTAAGGTGGTGGTAAAATAACAGATAATGAACCTTGTCCTAACCACACTAACTGATACATTTTTCTACTTGCGTTATTGTGCATAGTAAATAAAATAGTTAAGGCTCCTATAACGGTGAGACTCAGCTTGCTACCCCTTAAGTTCGCTGTTAACATGCGCAGCAAAAAACCAATTCTAAAACTTACCTATCATAAACTCTATCGTCCTTCCCTTTTTTGACCCCATAATCGTCATCTTCGCTTCCACTACTCCCTCTTCTGACCCTTCCACCAGTGGCATTCAGGGGTTTCCTAATCATAACCACCTTTGTTGGTCCACTGGATCCACTTGTTACGCGTATAGCGTTCATACTATTAATACCATTGGGTCGGCAGTTTCCAGAAAAACTAGGTCGAGGACCAAACGAGGTAGATGAGGAACCTCTATCATTGCTCTCCGGGTCGTGCTTTAGGAGTTCATCTCTAGAACGTTCTTCGTTCCAACCGTGTTTTACTAGTGTATTTTTTACAAACTGAAATGGAAGATAATTAGATAAATATAGTGAAAATATACTACTTATTCTTAGAAATAAAGAAAATCGGTTTTGTGATGCGTCGTGTGATGTTGATGCCCATAATAACGTCATTATATGACGTTAAACCGTTCGGTGCCGCTGCTGACGGCCTTTATATGTGGGTGCGGCAGGTGCGGCACGGAGTCTGCTCCCGCCTCAGAGGAAACATGATGATTCGAAAATCGTGTCCAGCCAGCCTAACATGCTTACACTCGAGATAGTTTCTCGCACGCGACAACGTTTCTTCGCCAATAGCAAAGCCTGTTTTTTCTACACTGTAGGCATAACACCGAGATAGGCTATTGGCAGAGCGGAGCGAGAAAATTTTGTCGCGTTTATCATGTTAGCCCGGCAGAAAGGGCCAATTCGCCGCGTGTATTCCTCGCGTGTTAAATCCATCCATCGCAGCATTTGATTGCGAGGTCTAAACGCGACGCCAACGCGCAACCATGTGTCTTAATTTGAATTAATGAATAAGAACTTTTTTTTTCCTCTTTTTTTCTTTGAGGCTTTTAGCCAAGCTTGACTATGTCAGCCTCACAGGGAAGTTCGCTGGACAAATTACTCCATATCCCTCATTGCAAGTAGTAGTTAATAATACATACAATGGTAATGAATACTTACAAGAGGTGATATTTCTGGAAACATTTGTAGCATATTCCTAAATCTTCGCTCTTTTACAGCGGTAGTAAGTTCCACTGTAACGGCGGGCTTCTTGGGTGGTGTGGCTGCATCGTCTGAGTCAGAGTCTGGGATTCTTATGCGTTTGTACACAATTGGACTATTCCTGTTTAATACTACTGGTGCTGGCATTCTTATTTGATTTTCTGCAGACAAAATATAAGTGTCTTTCACACCTATCTGGGGGGCAATTCACGTATTATTAAATCGATTCTATTTCAATTCAAACACACTCACTGTCCCGTTCAATTCCTATCTTGTATGAGTGAGACAGCGATTGAATTTGAATCAAAATAGAATCGGTTTTTGTTACAACTATAGGGGATCTGTACTCTATCAAATAGTATAGTTTTCTCCCGTAATTTGTCATTTTATTAGAAAGTTTGCATTTGTTTCTTAGATTTTGATGTTTGTCTTTTTTAAATGTGATTTGAATGGATTGATTTTCTGTTATTATAAAAATAAAAAAACGTATTTTTCATTTGTGAACATTGGCCATTATTGCCAATTGGTGCAATTTTTTTTTGAGACATCCGAAAGAGCAAGTTCTCAATAAAAAAAATCAATATCTTAGATAACAATTCCATGGCTAAAGCTTTTTTTTTTATACTACACAGGTGGCAAACAAGCATACGGTCGGCCTGATGGTAAGCCGTCACCGTAGCCTATAGACGTAAGTTATACCGGGGGTATCACTCACGCGTTGCCAACCCTCCCAACCACCCCAAGTGGAGCTCTAGTATCTTTAGTATTAAGAGGACAGTCAGGATTTTAAAAAGCTTTTTTTTGAGGGAGTCCTCCTTAAACCCTTTTTTTGTAATGAAACAATTAAAAAAATAATGCAAGGAAATTAATGACAAATCACTAATGCAACTCTCTGATTATATCACTGTCACAACACAACATAGTTGCTTGCCATTGTTAATCAATTATGGTGTATGTGAGAAATAAAATTTTACACAATGATTACTCATACATACAATACATAGTGTTTTAGTTTTTTTAGCAAAATAAATTCATTTTTTTATGTTGGTATAAGTTTATGGTAAGAATGTTTCCTAGCTGGCATATTTTAGGGGAATTTATGAAGAATAAACAAAATTATTACCGTCATAATAGATTTGTAATAGGCTACTACGGAATATTGGGTAGTATATCGTGTAGATTAGGCATGCCCCTAACGCGACTCTCTGACCTGAATATTTTCTCCGCTACAAACACGTATTAGCAGAATACAGTATGAGAATATAAAATTATATGAAAAATATTTTATTTAGTAAGTATATTCAATTCACCACTTTTTAGCTTATGCCTAGTCGACACTGCCTACCCTCTAACGAAGTACTCCGACGCTGAAGAATGCAATAAACTGGCGTCTTGTCAAGGTTTTGTAGTACATACTCTATGAACTGTGACAAAAAACGGAACCTTGAATCCAGGGGTCACTGAACAAGCGGAACTCCTCGTGCTTGAACGTCAAAAACACGTGTTATATCACAAACGAATAAGCAGTTGAAAACATTATTAAATACTCACGGGAACTAGACGGTGCGGACGTTACAGTAACCGAACTACTCGCACCCGCTGCTGAAGCGTTCGGTTTTCTTTGAAACCTATACTGTCGCAAGTAACTCATCACACTAGGACTATTACCATCCGACATCTTTACAATAATCAAGAAAAAAACCAAACAAATACACAAATTCAATATTTTAATAAAGTTCTTTGATAAATAATATAAAAGTTTTACGAAAATTATCAGAAAATTATGAGAGCAACCCACGAAATCAACACTACGGCCATTTTTATCCGCGAGACTGAAAGATTAAAAAATTTAAAGCCAATAAAATACACAGACCCCGTTTGACATACAGTTTTTAACCAATGTTAACCAACCAATTCTAATGTCACCAAGACAGACCAATGAAAAATAAACAAAAATGTTTTTAAAAAAAAGAACGCCAGTGTTGTGACTCTTGCTTCAGGTATAATCGATTAATAAATAAAATTAAAAAAAAAACATAGTATTACAATGGTGCCAATTCTGTTGTACATTTAAACTAAACTAAACTAATTTGACAGGACTAAAAGTATTGCTATCCTTGTCAGGGTCACAATTAGTAACAAGGACAGTAATACTTTATTCCTGTCAAATTAGTTTAGTTTAGTTTAAATATACAACAGAATTGGCACCAGTATGGTAAACAAGTATTTGACCTAATGAATTGAATATCAAATAATCGTATTTTTATTAGTAAAGCTTTTATTTTTTATTAAGTTTTTATCAAAATATTTTAGTTAACCTCTGCTGATCATTTCTACACGGAATGGACAGCGATTCTGTCACATCCCTAAAATTCATTGCTGCCACTACACAACTGCTGTGTGTGAGCTGTCAAATTATTAGGTGCGGCCATGTTGATCTGTAGTGAATAAAATTGAGTTAATTTGCTTCTATGGGATTATAATTGACACAATATGCCCAAATGCGACCTCAAAACGAGATACATCCCAGCAACATTCGCCTGGACCTTACTGTTGGGCACGACGTCACTGTTTTTTTATTTTCCGTAAGTATAAATCTTCGTTGATTGATACAAATTCATTTTTGGCTTGACAACTTTCACATAAGATTGTTGAATTATTTCTATTAATATCTTAGGGATGTACCTTTGCCCTGTGTGTTAGTTTATAGCTTTTGTCTCCTAAACTCTTGGAGTTCGAGTAACTTGAGTTTTTGTTTGATTGATCTCCTCTGGACATGCTGTCATGTCTATTTCTTCTCAATATTATTATGTGATAATTAAATAAGTGTTGTTTAATAAAGTTTGTGATTAGTTGGTTGTGTATATATCATTATATCCCATGGTTGCATTTCATTTATTGTGTTTTTATACCTGTTTGCCTTTGGTCAACATGAGTGTGTTTCATTAACTTTGAGGTGCCAATACAAATGTCTGTGTGTGTGTCTGTGACAATATTGTTTTTACTAGACACTATGGATAGTATGCAAATTAAGGTTTAATAGTTAGATAACTAGTATAAATTCAGGTTTATATTTTGTGAAATTAATAATGGTAGATTGTGGTCACATAAAAGTGAGTCAGGGTTAGTCAACAAATTGTTTGCAAAAGGTAGGTTTTTTAAAACTATTAAGATAATGATGGCCACATAGTGATATTGACTGGTCACACTGCACAAAACCAAATAATTAAAGAATGGCTGAGCAATAGATTTTCTAGGTAGGCAAAGAATAAAATACATTACGAACAGTAAAAAACTCATTTTTATACTAAATCTTCACCAACTTTATGATTTTTTAAGATACCTAAAATTTATGGCACTTAGTTTGTTTTGTCTAGTATTCGGTATTAAAACATCTAAATCAGATTACATTTTGTTGTATTTGATTCATTAGTAGTAGTTTTAGTATTTGCATGACTTCATACCTCTCTAATGTCAAAAGTAATTATCATAAGTTAATCAACTGAAATTGTAAACATAAAAAACCGTGTTACTTTCTCGTTTTATAACCTGATATAAAAATAGTCTAATTGTGTTAAGAGAAAAATATTAATAAATCTTCATTTTGTACCAGTTTTACATAAACAAGCAATGGGGTTTCCGTTACTTCTTCTCTACAGGCCATTTACTCCGAAATGCTAGTAGATTTAAAAAAAACTGACGTGCAAAATTATATTGATAAATTATTTTATTTATTTTATTAAGTTAAAATTTAACTTGTGGTAGAAAATCCTGCTCTTCTTAACATGTTTACATTTAGGTACTTTTAAACAAATTATAAAGGTACACTCGTGTATTGCATTTTTACTCAATTAAATGATTAATTTTCACATTGGAGCAGTGTGGCAGAGTACGCTCTAATCACCTTCGATTGAAGGGAGACCCTTATCCCTGCAGTGGGATGATTATGGGGATGATGTGATGATTGTTTTTTTTGCAGGTGTCAATATTACCTACACAAGCATCTATGGGTACCAGCATATCAAGGTGTCATAACGTTTTTTGTTTTGGCCAATTTTACACTGGCCACTTTCATGGACCCGGGAGTCATACCAAAAGGTTAGTATTTTTTTTAATGACTAATGAAGAAAAATGAGATATTGGGTCATTCGATGGTAAACAATCACCACTGACCTGGTCATCTACCACTAAGAATCTTGGATTCATCTTCTACCTTTTGAAAAATGAAAAAGAAATGAAAAAAGGGAAGGTAACACAATGTATGACAAGTATTATTAATGTATGCAAAATTTCATGGAGAACTGTTTGGAAATTCAGTTAATTCTAAAGGCAGGTTGTCCTATTTCTTTTAAAGAGCTGTACTTTGTACATAATTCAAGTAATTTTTTATCATATTATTTTCTACACAATGGCAATACGTGATCCATTGTTTCGGTGACTATTTTAAACATAAATTACTACTACTAATAATAAAAACACTTTTTTATACAAAAACCTTCAAAATAATGTTCCAATGTTTTTAGAAAAAGATAAGTTTCTTACACCGTGTCTTCGTAACAGACGATAGACGAGTACAAATAGGTATAAAAAAATAGACGTGCAAAAATATTTCCGCGCTTCGGAGGCCACGTTAAGCGGTCGGCCCGGTAGTTGACGATGGATGAAAGTCGTTAAGCCGAGCCGGTAGCCTTCAGACTAGAGGACGCTCTTATCCCCTCCGATGAAAGGGAGACCCGTATCCCAGCAGTGGGATGATTATGGGTTGAAATAATGAAAAATTATGAAAAGTAATAAGATCCGATTCAATAAGGTCCTGTAGGAAAAAGATATAATTGAGTTTGTTATATAATTATATGAACACTTGTATCCAATCGCCCTGAACTAAATCCCGGCTACGCCCATATGACCCCGTGTTATCAGAGCTATCTACAACATACCTAGATAACTGTAAATACACTGATTTGATAATGATTATGTTGTCAAACAATATTTACACGTTGTTATTATGCTTACATCTGTTCACAAATTTTGAAAGACTAGTCTACGCATTCAGTATCACACGCGGAATTCTGTTCCACATTAGATTATTTCTTTCTGGTTAAATTTTTTGTGACTTCCAAGACTGCTGTAGTTTCTCCCCCGGGACGTCAATAAGCTTCATTGCTTATTGTCAATCTGAGATCGCCGTTGTTGGTCCTGGGTCTAAACGAGACCCGCTAGAATGTGTAGTGGGCTTTTCACGAGTAGGTGGTGTCTGAATATCAGTGGTTTTAATGCTTCTGCCTATATTGTAATGCGGCAAATTTATTTCTACTACAACCTTATCATATTTCAGTGTTTACTTGTGTCTGGGGTATACAAATAAATGGTTTATCTATTTGTCTAGTAAAAATAGACTATAGTTCCTTTTAAGGCTGTTATAGATATATTTTTATTTGTAATAAAATTTGTGCATATACATTAAGTAGGTAGATTCTGGAATGGCGAACGTACCGGAAAATGCAGCGTAGGACGGGGACGCCATCCTTCGCTACGCTTTCCTGTACAAGGTGGTCAGTCAGATGGCCTAAGCACGGACGTTCGGATGAGAACGCTGCTAGCTGGCCAGACTGGAAGCCGAATATTATATATCACAGCCTAAACCGCTGAACGTAGAGACCAGAAACTTGGAGAGAGTGTTCTTTGTATGACCTAGGCATCTTATAAGTAAGGATTTTTAGAAATTCCCACGGGAAAGCGGGATAAACTCGAACGAAGTTGTGCGGATTTTGCTATAGTAATAAATGTCGGTCGACTATAGCGTCATGCCGTACATCGCGTCTCGATGCTTAGTATAAAAATACTAGATTTTTTTATCAAACAAGTTCAGTCATAAGCACAACTCTCACCAGTCCGAAATGAACTTTATTCCCTATGTAATAGAGTAAATATTACAATTGTACTTACTGATCAACCAAAAGTTTTCCACCAACTTTTAATTAAGTTATTGTGCCCTTAATGGACAGCTGTTGATGGTCTCCGTCATAAGCAACACGTGGCAACTTTGTCGAAATTAACTTTGTGACTCGCACAAAGTTTTATTTATATATCGCAGGGAAATGACGATATCAGGGATTTCGTCAAAACCCCCATGGATACCACAAAACCCGGCACATGTCGAATATTCATGTATTCTTACTGAAAATGTTAACTAAACTAAATCTAGTAAATCGGATACTAGGGAATGACCTATGACCTGCCACTGACCCGCATAGGAAATGAATTTTTCATGATCTGCCAACAACGGCATAGGTCAAGGCAAGGATGGTGGCTTTTCACATCGAAACTACCTCCTTCATACCTTATATTCATATGAAACTCATGGAAAATATGGAAGGCTCTTTCCCAGCTGTGCGACAGTTGAGGCTAATAATAATAAAGATGTATCCTGTGAAAATGAAAATGAAAAATATTTTATTTAGTAAGTTTGTTACAAATTATTGTTGTACTGGCTCCCACTTTATGTTTCTCTGTGTTATGGGAGTCAGGCTCTTCAATGGACTTAGAGTTACTTACTAAGTTACAATATATAGAGTTAGTTAGTTTACTCTAATTAGATAGGTACCTATATCTAAAGTTTTATTTATTTATGTTTTCTTATTATTTTTATATTTCAATGTAACTTTACATTATACTGTGCTGTGCGTGCATTCGGGCGGGGTCGAATTTGTGTGTGTGTGTGTGATGTGATGTGTGAAAGAGTTATATCGTTTTACATAGAGCGTATTCAACATTATTATTTGTGTAAAATAATTTCTTTCTGATTAATTTCGTTGTGAGTTCCAAAACAGCTGTAGTTTCTCCCCTGGGACGTCAATAAGCTTAAAAAAATATAAGGACAAATCGCACAGTTTGAGCTAGCCCCAAAGTAAGTTCCACACTTGTGTTATGGGATACTAACTCAACGATAATATATTTTATAACAAATACATAATATAGATAAATATTCAAGACCCGAGGCCAATCAGAATCGTTTTTCATCATGACTCGACCGGGATTCGAACCCGGGACATCGTGGGTGGCGGTCTGGCATGGTAACCATTACGCCACGGAGGTCGTCATTGTTTATTGTCAATGTTACGTCGCCGTTTTAATCCTGGCCCTGGTTGTAGAGGAGACAGAGTGGTGGGAATGTGTGGTGAGCTTGTCCGGATTGTGTGAAATAACACATAAATTTGGTTTCCAGCTCCACCTGACGAGGACCGAGAGGATGACTTCAGAGCACCCTTATACCGCAGCGTGGACATCAACGGTATCACGGTGCGGATGAAATGGTGTGTCACGTGCAAGTTCTACAGGCCGCCGCGATGCAGCCACTGCTCAGTGTGCAACCACTGCATAGAGGCGAGTATTGTGACTTTTTATCCTGTTAATAAACGTACGTTCAACAAACGAAATTAGAATCTAGTTATTGACCAGCGCGTTTGAAAGCGCGCGTATGACCTGCAATGTACGCGCTTCAAAGTCAAACTCATTTAAAAAAAAAAAGTAGTACAAGCTCTTTTGAATCACAATACAAAATGACAAAAAAGGCCGTAACCGGTTTTCTTTCGCCATTTCTTTTTACCGGTTGCCATTTTGCTTGAGTCCGAAATGGTGGTAGTATATAACGTAGTTTATTTTCTTTATTTAAACAAGTTGTAAATGACTAGAAAAATTGCCTGTGAAGGTCTAATTTCTGAAATAAACTATTTAATTTCATTTCAATCGCATTTTTTTTTCCTACCACCAGTTCGGACGGCAGATTTGTAATAAGAAGAACTCGCAAGAAACTTAGCACTTGCTGTTTTAAAATGGTACTAATAAAGGTTATTACAATTGAAATATATTACTTCATAACTAGGATTGACACAGAATAGTTTTTATCCCGGGAACGGAACGCGCCCGCTAGTGTTGCCATAGAAAGAAATTTCATAATTAATTGAATTGTTTAATTTCCAGACGTTTGATCACCATTGCCCGTGGGTGAACAACTGTATCGGGCGTCGTAACTACAGATTCTTCTTCTTCTTTTTAATATCTCTATCAATACATATGCTGAGTATATTCGGCCTCAGCTTGTATTACATTATGAATAATAACAAGACTTTGACGCAAGTGGAGCCTATTGTGTCGTATCCTTTTTTTATATTCAAATTATTTTAATAAGTGTACAGTCATAAATATCAGTTTGGTGAAGTCAAAGACAAATAAGTCGGTACATAGAATATTTTGATGCTAATAATGTAAGCATCTGCTAGCAAATAAGCCAGCGGACTACCTGATCGAGAATGGTTACCGCCGTATTAATTACAATAGATAAACCAAGGATTAACTAAAACCTGTTTTGTCTTTCTTGACAAGAATTTTATGAAGTATATAATACAAGATTTGGTTTATATTTGTTCATTAATAAAGAATGTGGTTTCGACGTATAAGTTTTTCAGGAGTTGTGAAACCCATAACCTATTTATTAATTGCTTTTGTAGATTTGGCTAATAATAATATTCTATTCAAATATCCTTAACTACAAGATACAGAATGGTAATAATGGGTATAATCGCGTTACTAGCGATCCCCATATTCGGTCTGACCGGCTTCCACATGGTGCTGGTCTCCCGAGGCCGCACTACGAATGAACAGGTCACCGGCAAGTTCACGGGGGGCTACAACCCCTTCTCGAGGGGCTGCTGGTATAACTGCTGTTACACACAGTTTGGACCACAGTATCCAAGGTAAAGTTGTTTTTGTCTCATATCCTGTTTGATGAGTAGTGGTTATCACCAATGGTTTGATGTCATATAGCAGACAAGCAAGCGGGCCTTGGAAAGTAGTCTATCGTCTGTGAACATCAAGATATATAAATAACTAGCAGACCCGTGCCCACTGCGTTGGGCATAATGTTAATAATCCTTTTTTAGTACAGGCGTTCGTAAGAAACGCTTTCATTCGACCGTTTTTTCTCCGATTTACTTTGCAAAACCGACTACCACGTAAAAGCCTTTTTATCATTCGGTTTTTTATATAACCTATGACACTCGGCAATAATGTGGCTTTCTATTGGTGAAAGAATTTTTAAAATCGGTTCTGTAGATCCCGAGATTACCCCTTACAGTTTAACAAATATACAAACACACAAACTTTACTTCTTTATAATATTAGTATAGATAATAAGTGACGACCTCCGTGGCGTAATGGTTACCACGCCAGACCGCCACCCAGGAGGTCCCGGGTTCGATCCCCGGTCGGGTCATGATGAAAAACGAACTTTTTCTGATTGGCCTCGGGTCTTGGATGTTTATCTATATATGTATTTGTTATAAAAATATAATATCGTTGAGTTAGTATCCCATAAAACAAGTTTCGAACTTACTTTGGGGCTAGCTCAATCTGTATGAATTGTCCCTATATATTTATTTATTTAAAAAAAAAAAAAAAAAATATAAATATTCTATTACTAGCTGCCCGGCCCGGCTTCGCCCGGGTACTGTTTCGTTTTTTTTTCAATCTTTCTGAGAGATTTTCTTAATATTTTTTTCCGTAAGAACCTTGTACAGAGTATTAGAAAACTACAAAAAAAAAATCAGCCAAATCGGTCAAGCCGTTTTCATGTTATGTCGTGACAACGGAAAACGGGTTTCATTTTTATATATATAGATTAAGGAGAAACTGGACTTCCGGATATCTCAATCTCAATCTCTGAACGAAACACATTGCTGGTACAAAACGATATTTCGTGAGACCATTGTACGATTATAAGTGTTTGTACAGAAAGTAAATGTTTTTGTCCGATCCCACAGCCTAGTCCGACCGTCGAAGTACATCTACAAGGGCGGCAAGAAGCGCCGCGAAGCGCTGCCGCCGGGCGCGCTCTCCGGCTCGGCGATCTCGACCATCGCCACCGACTCGCAGCACCAGGTAAAGACGTACACGGCGGACAACGGCACGGCGCTGAGGCCGCAGGGCGCGCACGCGCACTACAACAAGGTGAGAGCCAGACTTAGGCGGCTTGGCTATGCGATACGGCTAAATTACGTGCTTGTATATAACGCCATCTACGAATTAGTTCCAGTACTATTTCGCAGTACCCAATACCTACTATCTGTTTCAACTCAAGAAAAGTTCAGAGACAAATTTTATAGTAAAAAAATTAATTTTGTTGTTGTACGCTACTATGTGGCAGACGAAATAGAAACACCTATCTATGTAAAACCTAAAACACTTTTATCTGTGCAAATAAATAAATGCATTCGTTACTACGTCTGTCGTACCTCTGAAGAGATCTATCCTTTTCTCATTCCCTTTCAGAGTTGAGACAGATAATACTTTAAAAATAATATTTTTATTACATTATCTATAAGCACGCCTTCTATTTTAAATGCTATTACTCTGATTGTAGAAAGCAGACGATTGTGATTTGACTTTATTTTTTATAGTTATAAATTTAGCTTTCATAAATGTAAAAATTTGCTTTGAAATATGCTGTGTTTTTTAAGAGCACGAATTTATTTCTTAGATCTGTCTAAAATCAATACCTAAAACCTCCTTCTCTCATCAGTGGGTAAATTAAATGCTAATTAACTGTAGTCTTTTTTTTTCTAAAGTATTAAAATCATATAAATACTTATGGATAGATAAACGTTTTCGATGCTTTCTGCAATATATTTTTTTGGTTAAATTATTAAGCTAAATTCTTTAAGGTGTGTGCTATTTATTTATTTATGTTTCAGTTTTTCGTTTAGATTAATATTTTTTTTAATAATTATTTTTAATAATAATAATAATAATAATAATAGTCATTTATTTCAGGCAACAAATAAAATTTTAACAAATTATCGGCCCATATAATATATACCTTACAGACTAACATATATATAATAATATAAACACTATAACTATTTCACATGTGATGTCGGCGACATGTAATGCGCATTCTCCGTAGGTAGTCGCCCGCGGAATCTCCGAAACACGACGCCCTGCGGCCAGAAATCCTCCTTCATAAAGGTCGCTAGATGGTGAGTCGGAACTCTCACCACAAAAGAATTGAAATTCACTTTGTGGCGGGATTCCAACCGTTCGACCCTTAAGGTGAAGTTGGACTTCTTCCTGACATAATCTACAACCTCCTCTACCGTTGTAGACCAGTGCAATCTGGAAACATACACCTGCGTCGACGGTGTCGCTGGACGCAAAAGGTGGTTTGCTCCGGTCGGTGCTGTGCCGCACTGGTTGCGACTGGTGGGCTTCCTTTTCTTCTTTTCCACCTTGGTGAAGCCCTCCTCGTCGCACTGGTTCTTCTTTGGAACAGCCTTACGTTGGACCCGTTGACTAGGACCCAGCTTCTTCCCCTCTTGAGATGGCTGCTGCGATGGTTTAGCAGCGGCAATTGCAGCGTATGGACGTTGAGGAGTCGACGAACGTACGCTGGATGTCAGCTCCGGCGCGGTGGAGCGGGCGGCGGGACGTAGTTCGTCGCACCTTACGACAGCGGCTGGCGGCGAGCGGTCGAATTCCGCTGACGCAGAACTGCCTAATTAATACTAACTTTAACATAAATACACCCAAGAGTATCTACCGTAGGTTTAAGTGGTATGTTTAAATTTGCCGTTAGAGGCACCTCATACTAAGCGAAGTTTAAATCAGCAGCTCTGTTCTCGTAACAAAAATCGTTTAAATCTCCTGTCAATCTCAATAACGGTCAATTCCTATTCTTTTGATTTTTTTACATAATAAATATCTAACACATTACACAGATTGAGCTAGCCCCAAAGTAAGTTCCAGACTTGTGTTATGGGATACTAACTCAACGATACTATATTTTATAACAAACAGTTATATAGATAAACATCCCAGGTCAAACAGAAAAATATCGTTTTTCATCATGACCCGACCGGGATTCCAATCCGGGACCTCCCGGGTGGCGGACCGGCATGGTAACCATTACGCCACGGAGGTCGTCATTTTCGAAACAACAAGGCCGGACCCGGTTTTGGTGTAAATGGATCCCAAACTAACATAAGGGTTATTTTTCTTTATGTTGTAATATGACATTACTTCGTTAATATCCCCCCAAGTAATACTTAGAAGTTTATGTAGTTGCTTTGTATTTAATATTCGATCCCCGGTCGGGTCATGATGAAAAACGAACTTTTTCTGATTGGCCTCGGGTCTTGGATGTTTATCTATATATGTATTTGTTATAAAATATAATATCGTTGAGTTAGTATCCCATAACACAAGTTTCGAACTTACTTTGGGGCTAGCTCAATCTGTATGAATTGTCCCTATATATTTATTTATTTATTATTATTTTTATAATAATATTCCTTATTTTCAACCGCATTAGACTTCAAAATCGCTTGTTTACACATATCATACGCAGTAGAAGTATTATTAGTTGTCACGCTTTTAGAGCAAACGATTACATACCTTCAATTCACGTTAATAAGTTCTATTTTTGCACTAGCACGTTATGTATTATATTACTTATGTGAATTGAAGACATGGATGTGTCTGGCTCTCTTGACTCTACTAATATTATGTATTTATGTGAAATTTCAGATAATATCCTTTAATTTACTTATTCTTTTCTATGTAATATTTATCTTTAACGATTTTTATTAACTTTAATATTTAGATTAGAATTAAATTATAGATTTTTTTCAATTTTTATTAATGTTATCAGCACATTTTTGTCATTATTTCACTTATATTGTATTCAAAGGGTTTTCCGTACATGTGGCGCCCTCTGTGTAGAATCTGAAATAAAATTCAATAATTTGACAATCGGAATAGAATTTTCGTCTCAACCAAACTAGGAGAACAGCTATACAACTTTTAAATGTACTTCGATATAATCACTCGCGTAACATAATCATTTATTTTATACGTTCGGAAAACTTACAGCTATGTTAAAAAACTATGAGCCATTATAAAGTTCTCACAGATAAAAATGAGAGCCAAACATTAATTTGAAGTTAACATTTTTGTTGATCTGACCGATAATGACTTACACACTGTGTTATAAGGGGTAAAGCCAATACCTGGTGGGTATATGTCCTCAGCTGTCTCCCGGTCGCGAAGAGCACGAGGGCGACATGGAAGGGCCGGGCGCGTCGCAGAGCGCCGACTGCGAGCCCACGCCGCCGCTCATCCAGCGCCGGGGCTCGACGGCGAACTTGTTCCCGCCCGCGGAGCCCCATCACCACTTGCCGCCTAGGCCGCAGCACTATCCGCGGTTAAGTCCGCTCTCAAGAAACACCAGGTAAACTTTTCTTTTAGCAGCCTGTTACACTGCAATGCTAAGATAAGACCTCTGCTAGAATGGAATGATGTCTTCTAGACTTTTGTTTAGAACATTGGGAGCAGTGCAAATGCATGCATATTATTTTAAGCCTAATGGTAGGTACAGACTGTTAGACTGTTACGTAATATGTAATGTAACACACAGTGACAGAATTTCCCGTACATACAATACAATGTTCTGTCCGTGCGCGTAGTGTCCATAGGTCGTGCGCACAAGACGTCCATTATTGTAACGTTACAGCATTCTGTACCCGGTTTAATTCTTTTTTTTACGAAAATACAGTTTTACGGTTGTACAGTAAAGAGCAGGTCGACCTTTACATATTGGACTTTGTACCATTCATAAGTTCTATGTCATAAGAGCCAATATCGTACTGCAAGTGTAAAGGTCGACCTGCTCTTGACAGTACTTCTATTTTAAATTTCTTTAAAATTGAATATTATTGTGTATTTTACAGCCACAGTGGTACAGCGACGACGACGGGGTACCGAGTGGTGATAGAGCCGCTCAGGTACGACACGGGCTCTAACGGCGGGGCGCGGCCGTCGCCGACCATGCAGCAGCGCATCAAGGCGCTGGGCGTGCCGACGCCGCTCGCCGTCAGCAGCCCCGTCAGGAGGTATGTGAGGGGGGCACATGCGGGGGTGTGGTGAGGGGATACTGAAAGATTTTTATAGTTCCCAAGTTTTTTGGAGGTGTATCCCCTACATTTAAAGAGCGAATGTTTTTTTTTTCGCTCCCATCCCAGTGTTTGTTAGAGAGGTCTCTTAAAAACGTGATGAGAAGATCGTTTTTCGATACAATGATCAGTTTGACAATTATATGCACTTAACGTGCCAATTTTTGTTTCACACGATTTTAGAAACTTTCAAGACAAAAATAGTAAAGAAAGTCATGCTTCCTTTTTAGTACTGGTATTATAGAAGGAGTTATTACAATCTCACAGTCTCTCGTCTGCTAATATCTAAATTTTCTGGGATGTTTAAGTAATTACCAGAAATTAATATTCGCAAAAAAAATCTCGCTCAATGTATGTATTTTATCTTTTTTTTGTTGTTAGGTACTTTGACGCAATTTATTGAATTACATTTTCTTCCGTTTATTTAAAGAGTTCCTATTTATCGATACTCCCAAATTTATTATAATAAATATCAATAGAGATCTTTCAGTATTTGCTCACAAAGAAAAAACTCATTCAAGACAAAATATTGAAAAGTGTTAGTTAATGTTGAGTGTTCACACTTTCAACTTGACACTGTGCTTACATGTTATTAGATGAAAATTTATAAATGGACCATTTGGCGATAGATACAAGGAGAATGTTCCCATAAATATAGGTATTTATATGTATAATTTTCCCATCGTATCATGGCCTGTTCCTATCATTACTAACAAAGACTACAATGTACATTGGTGTTCGTTCAACGCTTACACGATTATTAGAAATTTTATCTATCGTTAACAACCAATTTTTTTAACATAATCTAAAATATTATTATTTACAATTATGTTTATTAAGAGTAGAATATTTGATTCATAATTTACCCTTTTTTATATAAACAAGAATAACTCGATAGTCATTAGAATTCGGTTATCTAAATACAATAGTTTTTTTAATCAAAAGATCAGAGTAACAAACAAAAAGAACTATATACACAAATACTATGAATTTGTAAAATTGTAATTTCAAAGAGTTACAAAGAATGAATATTTTGTATAAACATTACATAATTTTATAATAATTGAATACGTATGCGTGAACCCCAATGTTCATACGAGTTTTAACCGAAGAATGTCCCTCCCGACCAAACCGCATCGCTTCTATGTTTTTTTCCTTAACTGAGTGTTTATTTGCATGTATAATGGTTTGCGTACTCACATAATGTTAGTGGTGGACTCGGGAACACTATATGTCGATATCTCTCGTAACTCGCTTCCTAGTGAGGATTATCAGGATTGCTTTATTCCGGAGTTATGACAGTTTTGTTACAATAATTGCAGTGACCGCGGATCACAATCAACACTATCACAACACAGCTTTACATTACATCAATTGACCTTTAGCTGTATATTTTGAACACACACACTTTATTAAATGGGCTTGAACGCGCACTTGTTATTGTACAAACTTGTTGCATCTGTTTCTCCGTAACCACGGCAGATGCAACTCTTCGAAACGTCGAGCGTAAAAACAAGAAAGTTTAAAGACATATAAACAATTAAACACATGTGCGTTCAAACCTCTTTAATGAAGTGTTTTACCTTTAGCTGGTAAAACATTATTGATTGTTTCCTATTATCTGAAGCATAAACTTCACGATAGCAACTGTATAGCATCAGCTTAAGGTTTCAATAAACCATATCCAATGGTGTTCACGGAGAATTTGAAATTTTCATTCGCACAACAAAATTGTCAATGTATACCCAAGAATTATATATATTTTTCAAATATGTTAATATAGCAATCCTGTAATAACATCTTTGTATATTTTGTTGCATAGGTTCTCATATACATTGAAATAAACTCAATCGAATAAAAGAAATTCTTCTAATCATTTTTTCATTGTCATAAATCTCATTAGTGATATCAAATACGACATTTAACAGAACTATAACATCAAGTCATTATTCACTAACATTGGGTTAGAAGTCCGTCTCCACAAACGAATTTAACTCCACTAATATAGTAGCTTTTGTGTACAAATTAATAATGTACAAGTTATAGAAATGAACAATCATCACTCTAAGACACTTTGTCTAGTGTAGAATACATCGTAGATACTAAAGGTCACTTCCAAAACATTAGGAGACCCAAAGTACAGTACGACCACAAATAGAAAATTTTCATTAGTAGACTTGGCCAAAGGCTATCATCAAATACCGATGAACAATAAATACAACCATTCTTACGATTAATAGCTTTGTAATTAATCATAATTAGCTTAGACGGCGCCATTTGCATTTTAAACAAATTTGAATATTTTTTTTTAAACAAGATCATCTTTTCTTTTCTCAATTTATTTACATTATTATTTAATCTTCAAAAACAACTTATGTTTTTCATTACCAGCATAAAAGCGGTGGATGGAATGTATCGCACATTTAGATTAAAACTCGGACTACGGACTCGTGAAAGGACAAAAAATACAATTAAAACGTTATTCTCTTACTGGAAAGCTAGATTTTTTAAGGTTTAAAACCCAAAAAACAAAAATGTTATGAGTTTTTTTTTTGGTTTCTCCAAGAAGGTCTTTTGCAAGAAGGAAGCCTGGTTTTACTGCACTTTTTCCCTTCACGACTTGTCAAACTTTTGATCTAGGTGTGTGTCAATCATCAATGTCATTTTATACTGTATCTGTCTATCGTCTGTCCAAGTCCCTAATATATCCCATTAAATAACCCCATCTCTGCTTAGGATCTTTCCAAGTGTAGTAGTGGTACATAATATCTTCGTTTTTAAAACTGTTTTCGTTGATGGCATGCAAAATGTTATAAAATCTGGTTTTTTGTTTCGTTTTTTGTTGTCGTACTGTACCAATGTTTAATTCAAAATGTAAAATGTGACCGTTTACCGCTTACCACGCGGCAGGTGGACCTAACGCATAGAGCCTACATATCGACGGTAACTCGTAAAGTTGTTGTGTTTGGTTTGGTTTTTGTGTGTTATATGTTATTCATGGATTGGTGGAATTTATGTGTCGTTTCCAACGGGTCTATTCTCGTAACAAAAACAGTTGCAATCTGGTCTGAAACTCACGCGCTATCCCGCTCAACTCCTATTTTGTATGAGTGAGAGAGCGCTTGAGATTGACACGAGATTTTAACTGTTTTTGTTGCGAGAATAGACCTTCTAATGTATTATTTCTTTCTTCTTTTTCTAAGTAGTTTTCCCAACCACACGAAAATGATTGGTAACAGTAATTTACTTCAATGTATATATTTTTATTGTCTAGTTTTTTGAGACTTCTGGTATACGTTGTATAACTTGTGCCAGTAAAGATATAAAATGTCTTAAATGTCTCAATATTATTGGGAATGCCAAGTGTTATAATACACAAGATACTTGTTTAGTTTACATTTTTAACAAGAGTTTCGACATCAAAGTAACAAACACCGTGCCATATAAATCTTGTCAATCCATAGTACTTTGTAAATACAATTTTATACATGTGGCTGCACCATTTGGTTGTTTTGCTAAACAAAGACAATGAAATACCCTATTCGACAGGTTTTATTAGACTTTGTCCCGACTAATTACGATAATAGTCAGCGGCTAACTGTAGGTCTCAAGTTCCTTTTCATTTTTTATGGAATTCCTTTATACACATGTCCAAATAGTCTGAGCAGTCACGCTAGTTATTAGTCGTGATCAGCGTTTAGGTTTTAGCGACGAAATAAGAAAGTGCTAAAATATCGATAAACGCGGCTAAATTCAGTATGTCAGCTCGGGTCCTATGCGGCGTTAAATAGCGCTGCGTATCGTACAGCAATGAAAGAGGTGAAATAAAAATAAAAATATTCCCGTAAATATGATTCAAGTTTACTAAATACGTGTGTGAAGGGATTCACTCGAATTTTTATTTATCAATTAATATTCATATTTTACTATGTAATTAGAAAGTTTTATAACGATTGCTGATTTAGCATAAAAATCTTTGTTCTTAATTCTCTACCCTGATCAACTCTTTCATTGGTTGACTGTAAGTATAATTCTCCATATAAAAGTAACGTTGGTTTAATTTTGTTATATTAATTCATCGACATAAAAGTATAGACAAGCTGTCCGGTAATGAGATTTTGCGGCATTGTGATGGTGCACATACTTACTACCCACCCTTCAGTCAGGTGCGATCGAACGACAGAAGCAGTGGTGTCCAATTGACAAAAAAAAATCTGTAAAAAAAAAGACAAAAAACGATCTGTTAAATAAAAATTTACAATTGGACACCACTGCTTCTGTCGCTCGCTCGCAACTGACTGAAGGGTGGTGGTGTGCATGTGCACCATCGCAATGCCGCAAAATCTCAGTACCTACCGGACAGCTCATCTATATTTTATGTCGATGTATGGAGTAACATTTTTGTTATTCAATGCGCTAATCGGAGTCTCCTTCGTTACGCACATTTCATTCGGTAAGCCGTTTCACCGAAGTTTTCCATTTGATAGGTTTACTACGCCGCTCACAGTTAGCCGTTAATTATTATAAGTCGAATATGACAAAGCCTTATATCGACGTTGGTATACTTTTAGAGCTATAAAAAACTATTTTTTTACAACAATGCTTTTTGTGCTATTTTTGATATTTTCTTCTTAAGTACAGAGAGCATTGCTTAGAAATAATTTTTTTTTAGCATGTGTTGGTATTAGAAATGTTTATTTTGTGCAGCGTAAGTTCTGCATAGGACATGTTTCAAAGGACAGTAATGGCAACGTGCTGTAAAGAGTTTCTTTCATATTGTATCAGTTTTATTATACGTAACTATAAAAGGCTAAAATACTGGCCGTATGGAAAAGGAATTTTTAAAACTTTTTAAATGTCTAACATTAATTTCTTTTTATTGTTTCGAATATCGAATTGTATTTTTTATGTAAAACCAGCCAGTCTTTTTACGTTACAGATAATAAAATTATCATAAATATGGAGAACAAGATTTAAAAAAACATACAATGCTATTTTGTAGAACTTATACTGTATACTAAAACTTTATATTTTTTATTTGCAAGCTGTTGTCACAAACCGGACCGAAGGCGTAACGCGACTCACTATACAATGGCGGGTAATGGATATTACCCCTTGTCTATGGTCGAATTATGATCACAGACTAAATATCTCTAATGGTAAAGGGATTTCAGTTCTCGTATCATTTACCATTCTTTCAGGCTTTTGTGGTCATTTTCATGATATTGTAACCTATTTACTATTTTTTCTGTCCTTTTCCTTGTTGCTAAAGTAGTCGCACATTCTGTATAGGAATGCTCTAAAAGCAAAGCAACTTTTTTATTACTTTTCAAATATATATTTTTTTATTATTTTGATAATTATGTTACTTTTTTAATGACATGCCGATTTTATTACGGATTTATTTCATTAATTAATGACCTGTCTTTTCCTCTATAAAAATATTACCAGAAGGTTGCTATAAAGCGATTGGTTTTAGCAAATAGACTGTTGCTAATACAGAGACAGGTGACTTTAGTATTAAAGTGAGTTATCTGTTTTTGATGTATTTTCTCTGTATTTAAAATAAGAGAGACCCATCTATCAGAATTCGTGAGTGTTAAATAAAAAATGTTAAATCAAATCATATTTCAAATTCATAAAACTCTATTTTGAATTAAGTCTTAATTTATTCTGTTCTCGGAGCTCTATGAAGCTACTTAAATAAGAAATATTTGAAATTATAGTCATATTCCACTGTTCGATTTTCCACCAGTGTGTTAACACCCTTTTACACGTGTTAAATATAAGCTAGTTAATGTTTTCACACAAACTGGAATCCTATTATAGGCCGTTGTAAGTGTACGTCGCTAACGTTTCTCGGTAATACCTGTTGCATGAAATTCTTTGGAAATGAGTGAAGAATTTTGAAAACTTTTGTTTTGTAAATAAATGTTATTTTCAAATCTCATTTCTTCAGGTATCATGCAATAAATGGCTTGCAGTAGTGAAGTAGTGTGTATTATAGTGTAACATATTGTATATGAGGCATGTGGCGTTGGCATGCTCCCAGCAACCGTAGCAGGCGGCCGCTGCCTACGGACCTAGTCATTCGTTCAGAACTAGGCTGTCACTGAGATCAGTAGTTTAGATGTTTCAATTGATCGTACACTCAATGCTCAATTTATTCCAAGATGTATTGTAATTTGTAAAACTATATTCTTTTATCTCTAAACAATTTTATTTGTTTTAAACTCGCCACCAGTGCCTAGCAAAATATGTTTTGATGTTCTGAACGAGTCAGTCCTTGGGCGGCGGCGCCGGTGGCGCGATCGCACGTGCAAACGCTTCGCCCCGCAGCTCCCTTCTCCTTCTGTCCGTAGGCCGTACGATAACGATAGCGAGGGCTCGGACGAGCTCGCGCGATTAAACCCCTGACGTGAGCGCCGCGCACAGGTCCAACCCCGGCACGCCGACGCAGCCGCGCCGGCCCGACTTCATCGGCGTCGGCGGGCGCGGCTCGCCGCAGCGCCGCTTCCTGTCCGAGGGCGAGCTGCTGGCGGCCGCGCCCGCGCCGCCGCCGCCGCACGCGCGCGACGACATCCGCGAGCTGGCCGCCTCCCCGCAGCGCGGCAACTACCTGTGGGCGGAGCGCGCGCAGGGGCACGGGCACGCGCCCCGCGGCGGCGTGCCCGTCTTCCCCCCGCAGCCGTCGCCCCTGCCGCGCCGCCGCCCCCCCGCCGCGCCCGCGCCCCGCCCCGCGCGCCCGCTCTCCTTCGTGCGCGCGCTCGAGGTGCAAGACCAGCTGGACGCGCGCCCGCCGCCGCTCGAGCCGCCCGACCGCGCCTCCGTCTACGACTGCAACTACGAGATCTCCGTCTGAGACCTCACATGTGTTCACCCACAATATGACTCCCTATCGTAGCGATAGGACAGTTTCACCCGTTCGAATGCACAGACGTTATCGGCGAGCGGATCGCGTGATTCCAAAGAGACTTTGTTATGTTTGTTTTGTAAATTATAGCGCACAATGTTTGCCGCGCACGCGAGCGCTGCATCGGCTCCGGCGCGATGTAACGTTGTAACATAGTGTTAACGGTAAGACTCGGGTTATTGCTCGTAAGGTGTAATTAGAGTTTTATATGTATGTATATTTGTGAGCAATTTGTATCGTCGAATTATGTTTAACTGTGAACTTGTTGAGAGTGTATATAGCCCCCAGTGTTGTGATTCCGAGTTGACATAATAATATAGGACTATTATTAAAAGGTATCAACACTTGTGTGTCTCAATTATTGTATAAAAGATAATATTTATAAAATATTCTCTTGTACTTGTATGGTTTTTATTAGGTGTTGTACTGTCAGTGAGTGTGGAATGGAATTGACTGATTTGTTTTGTCTCAATAAACACTTTAGTTGGTACTGTCAAGGAGCATTTAGGTTCAAGTTGTAGAACGAGACGGTTCACTCTTTGCTTCCCCCTTATTGGCACTCAATGGAAACAGATAGTGAACAGTTGAAACAATGTGCCAAATATATAGTAGACACGAATATCATAAATTTGATTTCGATTCCGTAAACCTCTTCCTATTTACGGATAATTATGTTCCATTAAGTACGCACTGTAGTGACGTATCTCTGTAATAGATAATCGTTCATAGTAACGCAATCCGTCCCCGTCCTTACTTATTGGTCCAAATATTTGATCAAATATTGGGTTATTCCCAAACGGTGACGCATCACCAACGTTTGACAAACGGAAAGAAATATTCACTAAGAACACTAAACGATTTTTTCCGATCGTCATCTTAATGATAAGGTGTTGCCATAAAATATACTTAGATTAACATAATTTTAATGACAAATCACGGCATCTTATACCACAACTGGTATTTTTTTCTTAATCCTTCCTAAAGGTCACGCTGAAAGTCGACAAGTTTCGACGAAAAAAGTGAAGGCGTTTTTGCTATGACGTGCAAGTATTATGTCAAATGTATGGACCAATATGCCCAACGGTCGAGTATTTATAATAACAGTATGTCATAACAATTTTATTAGGTTTTTTATAGTTTGGGGTTGTGAAGTTAGTAGCGCCGATGGATAGCATAATTTTTTGTGTTATTTATATGTAAAAAATATATGTTTTAAAAATATATATATTAAAATTTTAGGTACATTATATATTTGACGCCGGCAGTTGAATATAATAAATTGATTTTATTGCCTAATTTCAGTAATATCATGGCACTTTTGAAAGTTCATTTTTATTTCAAATAAACAGCTTGTTTTATGACTTTATGTACATAGTTTTATAGTTACCACTGTTACTAGTACTACTAGTATTTTTTTATGTTGACAGAGGCAATCAATAACTTTCCATGTAAAGGATAATGTCGATACAACATTTTAAAACTCAAAAATTGTTATATCTGGCTTTTTAAAATTATTTACCTCTTATTCTCAAAAATTTTAGGGAGTCATTCTCAATTTTGTCAATAAATAAATTATTCCTAAATTTCGAAACCTTTTAGTAGCAGTAAATATTATACCTATTTCTGAACTTCGATAATTCGAAATTCCGAAATATATGTTCTTGAAATTTATACTGTCGGAATAATTAATTGTCGAAATTCAGAATGACACCCAATGTTTTAATTCGATTGTCAAAGTATGTGAGAAATAAGTTTACATTTTGTGATACAAATTAGAATTTTAATATACGTTAAAAATAGATCTCATCATTTAATTGTCCTTAAAACAATAAATTAATCCCAAAACATGCCCAAGTCTGGGGGCTTACTATTGAAGATAATCGATTCGAATCTACGAATTTCGAAAAATAATCGGATAATCGATCGATTGGCATTAGATTGATACGCTAACTAAATAATAGAGGTAACCAGAGTAGAGAATTATCTAATAATGTTAGCATCATCGTTATGAATTTTTAGTAATTACATAGTACATTATGAATACTATTGATAAATAAAAAATCGAGTAAATCCATTCAGTATTTTGAAAACTTAAATCTACTGGATACCTCTGTCATTTGTTCTCTTTACGCTTGCCAAATAGTGTATGAAGTTTCAAGAATACGAAATAGGATTTGCCAGTTTTTAATTGAAATTACAACTGCGATTTTGTTCAAGAGTAAGCCAGCTGGATTTGTATCTGAACTCTGAACACCCACCATAAAATGGATGAGACTGGTGACGAATTGCCTCAATATTATTTTTATTGAGAATTTGTGGAGATGCGTTTACACATCGAAACCCTAAGGTGCGGTTTCGAAAAAATCGGAGATGAGAGATGTAATTTTTTTATATAGAATCTTATGTCGCACGCGAGCAAGATGGGCGCGGCCGAGCATCTTCGCTCACCTCCTGTCTGCTTTGGTGGCGTCTAATAGTCATTCGACACGCGTTGCGACATCGCACTGCAACACCGTGTCACACATACCAATAGGTATGGAGTAACTTTTGACTATTCCCTATAACAATGAGTTATTGATGAGCACAAACATTTTATAGTTAATGACGTCTTTTTCTGTCATTGATCAAGAAAGGAAAAAGAGATGCTTGATGCATAATGTGGAATAAAGTTTATTAAGGAATTTGTGCTACTCATTGATAGTTCGATGTGTAAACGCCTTATAATAGTTGACTGGTTTTCACTACTGCCTGCATAATATTGTGCAATAAAAATCTACATTTTATTTTAAATTAGACGTTTATATGACAAATTACCTTATCGGTACTTATGTTATCTTGTGTGTTAGACAGAAATAGATAAATAGAAGCCGCAAGTGTCCTTCGTGAAATATAAATCTCATATTTCGATACATTTATTTATTCGGAAATGCGTATGATTGCCGACGTGCAACTACCGCTGCCGGGTCCTGTTGAGCCATTGATAAATCGATGTTTATAAAATGCTTTATCCTGACTGACCAAACCGCTGATCGTAAAGACCTGAAACTTAGGATAGGCTTTGTCTGTCTAGACCCAATAAATAAAAATCATTAATTTTTTTCTCTTCACAAGTTTCGTGCGAATATAACGAATTACAAAATCCAGAGAGTCTAGTGTGGAGTATCTAAAGTCTAAGTGAAGAGAAACTTATGTCCATGCTAATCTAGGGTATTAACCTGTCTGTGTTACGGATCACCAAACTCTCCTTTAAACAAGGATTTTGCGAAATTCCCCCCGGGAAAGCGGGATATACGCTAAGTTGTGCGGGTGTCGCCAGTGTTTTTTATTTTTTATTAAGAATTTACACAGTTTTATACAATAGTTGATTCGTTTACATCAGTGTGTCAAAAACCACTGCTGGTTTGTCCGCACACCGGCACTCATTTTCGCTCGCCCGCCGCAAACACCGCGTCGCTGCCGTCGCTCTTCGCCGCACGCGCAAGTACACTGTGCACTCAGTATTGTGAAACTACACGGGGTGAACAAGTTATTGTTTATTTAAATTAACGATAATAGGAAATTTTTTAATTTATTTTTTAAATTTGATTTATTTATTTGGGATTTTAAGGTTACAGTTGTTCTTTGCGTACATCTCGGTTAGGTAGTAAAAATGTAACACGTGTTCATACAGAAGGACTTGCGACCTCTGTTCCTATTCTGTAGAGGGCTGAAAGTTTTTATTATTTAAAACAATTAAAAGTCACTTAATATGTCACTTAGGAATGCAGCAGTTGAGATTAACATGTACATAATATATTTACACATTTGTAAACAAAGACACATGTAATTATATAAAATATTTCAAGCGATTTGTATTAAAGTATTATATTTTTTAACGATTGACATTTAGAAACCTTTTGTACGGGGTTCGAGATTCTATATAGGTGGCGCCACCGTCGTAGTAACAGCAATGATGTTAGCACGTGTAAAACGTTTATGATATGTGAAAGTAGGCCAGAATAATTCAGTAATCAAAACCATATATTTGTCATTTGACATTTTAAAAGTACCATTCTTGAACCTACAATATACATACATACATTTTTATATGACATCATTGCAATGAAGGGAGAAATTTTAGTTCCATTTTCTACCGCTAGTATAAACTGTGGAATATGTTGAACTAAACAATTTGTACATATACATGTATAAATATTTTGTACAAAACCGCTTGATGTGTTTTATTGTAAATAAAAAAACACAATAACTGTCGTTTATTTATTAAGGTTAAGTATGTAAATATCCCGCTAATGTAAAACACACGCTAAGGAGAATTTTGTATAGAATTGTGTTAATAGTATTGTGGATGTATGTATATTTCTTTCCAAATATTTATTTTAATGTCACATTAGGAAATATGCAATAGTTTTCGAAGCAAACCAGGGACATATCATTAGAGATTTTTCCTTTATTCATCCGATGTTTTTTATTTTTAAAGTAAAACGGCCTATTGTTGAATGAATATTTGTTAACGAATTTATTTTCTTTTCACACATTCCGTTATGCAAGACTATAGTCATGTTTAGATTACTTCATCCCGATGTGAATGAGTGAACTCATTAATAACAATATTGCAATACTTCAAATGCATTGCTGTTTTACTCCATCGTTAATCGTTACAGGCACTGTACAGCAGAGAAATGTATATTATCCGTTTCAACTCCGGGTAATATTTTTATATAAAACTGTCACACTTTGAAAGGAAATGTTAATGTGACAGTTTAGTACAAATTTCGCATTTGTACGAACTCACATTTTATTAGTTGTAATAACTTAATTACAAATTTGGAAAGAGTAAATTAAAGAAGAGATAACTTGAGACAGTGCAGAATTGAAATTATAATGCGTTTCCGAGTTTGACTGTTGGGGCCTTCTTTCTGTGTTCTGTGGTTGGGGCCTACAGACGGTGCAAACCAAATGGGATGAAACTGAAACTTCTAGTTACTTTTGAGTTGCATTTGAGTTTCTGTCATAGCCCCCTTTGACGGACCATACATGACGCAACCTTCTTGAAATCGGTTTGAAAAAAATGGCATGCAGGAAATGTAAAACAATTGAGACTCACAATTTCAAAGGGTTTCGTTTCGTTGCAGTTGCGTTTCACCGCCTGTTTTGGGCCTTAGTGTAACGATTACAAAATAGCAATTGTTTGAGAATAGACCCCACATTTCTTAGGCACATAGATGTGTACTTAATTAATAAATTATATACAGCCCGAGGCAAGTGATTCAAATTATGAATTAATATGACAAGTAAAGTATTATGAGTATTTTTATATACATGAACACAGAAATAGATAAATATAAGTCGCAAGTGTGGCAAGCAATAGGCTAAAGCTGATTAAGCTAAAATTCAGTTTTTAAGTGTTTCTGTACCGAATTGTAAATGACAACTATAAAATTGTCTAGTTGATACATAACGCGTTCAAAACAATTCTAAATTAAAAACTAGCACTCCTATATCCTAAAATGCTCTTGTGATGTTACTCTAAAAAAGTTGGCATACTGACTGTATTTACATGGGTACAAACCGCGCCACAAGAGACGACACCTGATTGATTGCTGATTTGACTTGCGCAGTAGACAATTTCTAGTAAAATGGTATAGAAATTGTCTACTGCGCAGGTCGATCACGTGATACGCCAGGTTTAATCTCTCGTGACGCGGATTGTCCTTTGTAAATACAGTCAGTTTGCCGGTTCTATATATTTGGATATTTCGATTTATGTATCCTATTTGTAATTTTTAGAGCCTCGGGCGTTATGCAATTATTGTACTCTTCACGAATGTGTTATTTATTGGTAAAGTATCAAAATTCATTGATCACACTATAAAATATAATTTGTAAAAAATTGTGACGTCATAATGGGATTTTTGTAACATAAGTAATCCTATTGTTTGTAGTTTAAATTGATAATTATAATCAAAATTTTCGAAAATTCTAAATGATGAAACGCTCAATAGTACTGAAGTGCTTTTTTGTAAAATATTTTAAAAGTAAGATTTTGATTATAATTTTCAATGGATTTGAAGTATAATCGTTTTTTGTAATTAAATTGAGTGAATGTTGGAATGTCTCCTACACATGTGCGGTTTAGGCTATCATTATACCGGCTTTACACTCTCCAGAAGATCACCGAAGTTAGCGCGAAGGTAGAAGACAAAGGAAAAGTAAAGACGAAATATGATGAAGATCCCGTCAAGACTCTGTTCCGGGACGAGTTCGCGGGAGTGTAGAACCGGCATTAGGATAGCGAAATTTAGAAGTCTGTGTTCACAACTGCATTAGCCCATTGCGCGCGAAGTGATCTAACCGTAGAACGCATTTGTTCGTAACTCGCGCTTCGTGCGCACAAAGCGACAGCTTGCCAGACAGCACCTGCGAGTTGATAATAATATGTCTAGGCACATTTGAAACATCTGGCTACAGTTCACGCAGATTATCGGTATAGTTCCATACATTTCTTGTCTTTCTTGAACTCGTAAAGCTGTTTGTTTGTATGAAACTTTCGCGAGTTCTTGCGCGGGAAATTGCAGCATTTTGAGCATTTGCAGCTGTCAATGCGGCTTTAGGGTTGCCAGTTTACATGGCTTTACGTAATTTAAATAATAAAGTCGGGAATCGCATTCATAAGAATAAACCGACTATAAACACAATAATATGCAATGAAAGATTGAGCTGCAATTAGTTAAAAACGTAAGAAAAAATTAATTTGGCCGTGCGAAACGTGCCACCTTAAGCGATATTATGAAAGACTAGCTTTTTTGCCCGCGACTTCGTCCGCGTGAAGTTCCGGACCCGTTCCCGTAGGAACCACATTGAATTTCGGGAAAAGCTATAGCCTATGTCACTCCCTGATAATGTAGCTTTCTACTGGTGAAAGAATTTTTGAAATCGGTCCAGTAGTTTCGGAGCCTATACAATGCAAACAAACAAACAATCAAATCTTTCCTCTTTATAATATTAGTATAGATAAAATTGTCTGGTCTTATTTGAAATAAAAATCCCACATGTGTATGTAAGAAACATTACCTATCTAACTACCTACTCGATACCGCAGTGTGATTGTATGATTTTGTGAAACGCAGCTAAGTTTGTCCAAAACTTAAGTATGTTTATTAGGTATCCCTGAACTCGTTCTACCTGTATGTATGTGACAGTGTTTTATTTTTGTATTTTGATAAATTTTGTGTAAATTATTTTCTTATTTTATTGATATTAAACTCAATTAATCAAGGTTAATATTTTATTTTTAAATGCCACGCACGTGTCACAACCTTTTGTGCCTATGAAACTTGCAAAAATAGTATGATTTATTAACTAGGCCAGTACCTACCTAATTTGCATTAATTTAATTGCAGTATCACTATAAACATTTTCTTACGAGTTGGCTGTAAATATTTAGGCATTGTCCTAATAGGACGCGAATGCGCGATCGTCGCGCGAGTAAGCGATGCGACCGTCGCGTGTTCGCGCGATGGCTAAAACTGGGTGTCCTAATTGATCATCGCGCGAATTGACGACGCGAGCAAGCGATCGCGCAAGTAAGCGATGCGACCGTCGCGTGTACGAGCGATGGATCATCGCGCGAATTGACGACGCGAGCAAGCGACCGTAGATTAGGCAGAACGGTCGATACCAACAATCATGGACGTCAGAGAGGCTCAATTTTTGCTGTCGGGAAATATTTGGTTGACTAATTGTGCGGGTTTAGATGGTAACGAAAATAAACAACGTGGGAACTTGACGGACAGCAAGTTAAACTGATGTCATTCAGTTCATTGTTTCACATTATGTATAGAGTTTATAAACCAAACTCCTTGCTCTAACAGCGGAATCGGCCGGCCGGGCCGGCAAGGCGAGGGGGGCGCGGGCGCAGTGCCCCGCTGCGCC
This sequence comes from Endotricha flammealis, assembly GCA_905163395.2. Taxonomy (NCBI): domain Eukaryota; kingdom Metazoa; phylum Arthropoda; class Insecta; order Lepidoptera; family Pyralidae; genus Endotricha; species Endotricha flammealis. The sequence goes on along the minus strand of LR990864.1, from coordinate 13,959,474 downwards.
GCGCCGAGGCAAATCGCGCGATTTTCAGTTAGGACACCTATTCGAATTCAATATGTTTGATCGCGCGTTCGTACGCACTAAGTTCGCGCGAATGGATTAACAAACATTTGAATCGCGCGACAGCGTCGTGCGATGGTCAGTTAGGACACCTATTCGAGCTCAATATGTTTGATCGCGCGTACACGCGACGGTCGCATCGGTTACTCGCGCGACGATCGCGCATTCGCGTTCTATTAGGACAATGCCTTACACTGATTTAAGTTTGTAGAAAGTTTTAAACATCTACTTGGGGACTTCTTTGGGGACCTAACAAAGAAAGAGTTCTATTAAAACTAAATTCAGAAAATAAAGGGTAGGGTATACATGCTATGTAAAGCTATAGTTGGAATTTCAGTTCATCCGCCAGGCACTGCTGTGGCAGCACCTTCCATAGATGCCGATTTCACCACGGAGTTGCCACTCTATACCTACCAATATTAAATTAACCACTGTTTGGTTCATCCGCCAGACAGGCACCAAATTTCGCTGTTGCCTATGAAAATTTGTGGAAAATTTACAGTAATAGGTAGTCCCTCCTGATCCTCCCCCTGAGTTTCACACATTTTAACATGTCATGTCATTCTGTTGATATGTCACAACCACAACACTTTTAAAATGTTCCAACAATAAAAAAAAAAAGACGAGTTTTATATTTGACAGCTGTCAAATAATATACTTTTATTGTTGGCAGCACTGTGTCTTTTTTGTGTCGACGGGAAAAGGGAATGTGAGTTTCGTGAGTTATTACAGAAATATCCAAAGAAATCTTTAATAAAACCCGTATTATAAAGCTGAAACTGTTCTTCAGTATTATCCCCGTCACGTAAATATTGCATTGCCATAAATATTTTTGTGCAAGCCCACAAGAAAATGTTGAAAAATGTGATACGAAGTTTTGTGATGTTCACTCGGTTATTGTGATTATTGTTGTATTTTACAACTAAAAAGATATTACACTAATTAATTACTTGCACATTAGACATCTGCATTGGTGAATTAACTATCAAATTTGTCAGTTAAGTGATAAAAGCTACATCAAAATATTGTTTTGAAGGTTAGTTTTTGTTGTTCGCAGATCCATCAAAGATGGGTAAAATTATGAAGCCTGGGAAGGTGGTGCTGGTCCTTAGCGGCCGGTACGCGGGCCGCAAGGCCATAGTTGTAAAGAATTACGACGAAGGCACGTCAGACAAACCCTATGGACACGCTTTCGTTGCCGGCATCGACAGATACCCGAGGAAAGTCCACAAACGAATGGGCAAAAACAAAATTCACAAGCGCTCCAAGATAAAGCCTTTCGTCAAGGTAAGACTACAGTTTATTTTAAAGTAGATAATGTAATCAAGTTCTTACTAAAATGAAGAAAATGTCATGGGGAGAGTGTTGCAAAGTGCAGGGATTAACCAAGTTAGGTTATGTTGGTACCTGTACTTAACACTACTATTTTAAATGATAGAGATAAGGTTTGATCATAGAGTTGCTATGGGGTGTTTAAATTCATTTATAATCATTGTTTAATGTGTTTCTCTGTTAGTTAAAAATATAGCTGCAGGTTTACTCATTAAACAATTACCTTCTCAGACCTAAGACTTACTTTCATACATGTCTACTTGGTTATTATTGTGAAGGAAATAAAATTGTGTTATTTAGACAATAGTTTTTTAAAATTAGATCTCAGCATCATAATATCCAAAGCAGTTAATGCCTGCATATTCTGAGATATATTAGATAAAACAGTGCCATCTTTGTTTTTATATTATTATTTCCTGTGAGATTCTATGATGATAATCACACAAGTAGTTTCTAGTAATAGAATTGTTTGACACCTAAAATGAGATAATGCCGTTACCAAAAAGTATACATTTCAAAAGAATCATTTTTGTGTTATGAAGGACCTAAGGCAACTCTCTGACAGAAGAAACTATTGATATTCTGCTGTGACTTGCCACTTGTGTAAACCCATATTTGTTTGTTCTCTACAAACTCGTGACCCTAAGTATGGATCAATGTAAACAAAACTAGCAGTACTTATGGTGTCACTTTCGTATTCTCATATCAACTTGCACAACATCTTTAGAGTAAGGAGTCTAAAGATTTGGTTACATTTTATTTAAAAACAATTTTTTTTTTCAGTTGGTCAACTACAATCACCTCATGCCCACCCGCTACTCAGTAGACTTCAGCTTTGAGAAATTCAGCGGTAAGGACCTAAAAGACCCAGCGAAGCGCAAGAAGCTGAGATTCAACACACGCGTGCGCTTCGAGGAGAGATACAAGAGTGGGAAGAACAAGTGGTTCTTCCAGAAGCTTAGGTTCTAAGGCATACTTTTAAATAAACACATTACTTGTAATGTATCATGTTGTTTCAATTCTATCCTTACATAATTAAACCTCTTAATGAATAGATTAGAACATAACACCGAACTAATCCAGACTAAATTTGGGATAAAAACTGTAAAAACTAGAGGTGGAATGCATGGAATAATTTTTATCTTGATTTATTTGAAACTGTTATAATATTATAGTGGGGATGGGGAGTACAATCCGCGCCACGTGAATGCACACATCAGTGGTAGCGTGCAGCGGACAAGCCGCGCGGTTCGCGAATTATAAATTTGTAACAATGCAATGTGCCGGGCGCGTCCCGTTTCCGAGCGCGCTTCGCACTGCACGAAAAACTTAGTTGTAACTTTGAGAAATAAAAAAATGGGAGATATTCATAATAATTTATAGCTTTATTTTAATAAATTATTTCTAAGCAGTACATATATCTAATCATCTCGAAATTATATTTAATTTTATATTATGGTGAGAATTAATATAAAAATACATTGGAATCGTTGATAAATGATATAACTAGCACTAGTTTATACATTATAAGAGTAAAATTTCACAATCAAATTATATGAAATTCTGGCCCTGTTACATTCACTAAAAAGTACAGTGAAAAATATAATCATCACATTTTTGCATTTGTTATGTTAACCATATCGACGACGCATGCAATTAATTTTTCGTACCTATTTACTTTGGAAACGTCAAGTTTGTTCTTGAATACAACTGTTCAAATCCCCCAGAAACATACTTGAGCTCAATTCATACTAGCGCTGAGTTGAAGCGGCTTCACAAATAACTCTGCAACATCATAAGTTCGAGCATGGTTCGCGCGCATCAATCAACGTCGCGTTGGTTGCGCAAATTCTGTCGAATGCGTGCGTCTTCTTTTAGTCAGAAAAAATATGTGTATTACGTCGCGGTTCTAAGGGTGCTAGTACGATTTGACCTTTGACCCATACTGAGTTAGAAAAAAGAAGCACGTTGTATGTAAATGTATAATGCACTTAGAATAGGATTCAATTGTCAGCTACTATTAAATAATTGTTTTTTTTTTACATCGAACAGTACAACAGTTTTTACACAGAACGCCATCAATAATATTAAAGCTATTTAGCAAATTCGAATCGCACATCGAATAAGTAGCTTTATAATAAAACTAATAACAATATTTTTGTTGCATATCATGTCTTTGCATTACAGTCTATCTATGCAATTGTAAGGAAATTGCGTAGTTCTATAAGCGACTAGTAGGTACCATAGATAAATGATGTTGATGACATCGATTGGTTTTAGAATATCTATTTGAGAAAGGCGCATCTCAGGTCAAGTGATGATGACAATTTAGCTGACAGTATAACTGATAAGCAACCTGTGTACGCTAGTCTTCAAACTAGCACAATTTTTTACATTTTAAACATATTAAGCACCATTACATCACGCTGTGGAGAGTTTCGTGATCCTGTCGTCCAACTTTTTGATTTCCTTATGCAAACTCTCCACATTATGTGCGAACACACCTTGGACACCCTGTAATAACTCCTTGTTGTTTTGCACGCCGCTTGCGATCGTGCTCTGTAGTGTTTCCAACTCCGTGAGAGATTTACCGAAGTTGCTAGCTGAAATAATAAAATAATTTATAAATAAATATTATTGGACGAATCATAAAACGCCATATAGTCCCAAACTAGGTCAGTTTGGAACTATATGGCGTTCTGTGATTGGATCTTGGACCTTGTGTTACGGATACTAGATCGCTGATATTTTTTTTATAAATAAATACTTGTTTATAGATTTATACAAAGAAAACATCTAGTTCATGTCATGTACACACATGGACCTAGAAAAAAAGGCGGACGGAATCTTTCTAAGAAAAAATTGAAGCACCCTAATGCCGGCCGCTATGTGTGAGTGTCAAATGGCTGGCCGGCACGCACACATTCACATCATAGTAAGCCGGCCGGTTCGTACGTATACGCGAGGTGGCTTACTATGGGTGCTTCACTTTTTAGTTTCAATGATCGTGTCCGCCTTATTTTCTAGGTCCATGTGTACACACATTTGTCTCATGCGTGATTAGAACCCGTTGCTATTGGGATAGAGTAGCCATTGTAAGCTCGATCACCGAGTTTGTCGGCATTTGGCATTTTTGCTTGACATCATGGTGTCAAGTGGAAGTCAAACTTTAAATTCTTTTTTTTTATATACCACAAAGGTGGTAAACAAGCTTACGGTCCGCCTGATGGTGAGCAGTCACCGTAGCCTATGGATGCTTGCATTGCAACACCGGGGGGGTCATCATTCGCGCGTTGCCGACACTTTTATTCAAATGTAACGATGCTAATACATTAGAGCTTGAGATTAATCGCACTTTAAGCAGTGTCCTGAAATGGCTTGAGGTTAATAATTTGCAAGTTAACTTAGCAAAAACAAAAGCCATTCATTTTAAAACCTACTCTAGCCCTGGTTTGACACTGAATATAAGTAGCAATGGACAAAAAATAGACCTAGTTCATTCGACAACATTTCTGGGTATAACACTTGATGAAAATCTGAATTGGAAGAACCACGTAGATAATGCATGTAAAAAAATTAACAGATTTGTATTTGCACTATATAGACTTCGCCAAATTGCATCTTTCCAGACGGCGCTTAACGCCTATCATGGATATGTCGCCTCTGTGTTGCGCTATGGCTTGATAATCTGGGGCAATTCATGTGAAATTAAAAGAGTATTTAAAGCACAAAAAAAATGTATAAGAGCCATGTGTAATGTAGGTAGACGGCAATCTTGTAAACCATTATTTAAAAAACTTGGCTTACTCACTCTGCCATGTATGTATATCCTAGAGGCCTGTCTATTTGTTAAACAGCATCCAGAACTATATACTTTCTGTGCACAAACCAAGGATCATGTCCGAACGATTAGAAGATACCGAGTAATTATGCCAAAATGTAATCTCACCTTGTTCCAAAAGAATGTTTCCTATATGGCGCCTAAACTTTTTAATAAACTACCGCCGACTATTGTTCAACTACCATTGCGAAATTTTAAAAAGCAATTGATGGAATGGCTGCTCTCTAATTCTTTTTACAGCGTCACTGAATTTTTAGGTTATAAGTTTTAATATTAATTACAATCTGCTAGGCTACTCTTGACACCAATACGCAGCGATCGGTATTGACAATTTGTCATTTTCGTACTCTGCAGTTGCTATACTAGCGCCTATTGATATGAAATTGCGTGGTCATTATATGAACTAAATGGCATCTAGCTAGACAACATCGACGTACAATCGGTACCCTCGACACTATTTTGACAGCTAATTATTGGTTTGATATTGGCCAATAGCGGAGATTTTTCCAATAGCTATATAGTATAACTTTTTATGTGAAGCTTCAAGACAATTCTTCATAATTATCGAAAACTATTATTGATAATAGTGTGCCTAGCACTCCCAACCTATTGTTTTATGCTCACAATACCGTAGAGCGCACCATAGGTGTATAAAAAATAGAAAATGAAGATGGGACTGCTTTATGTGAAACCCTGAGGAAAGCGAACGGAAGGAGCCATAGATAATATTATTGTGTGTAGGAAGGAATGTTTTATAAATAGGGAAACAAGGAATTTATTGTTAAGTCAAGACAAGTCAAAGCGGTTTTTACAGAAAATATATTACAAAAGGTCTTAAAATATTACAATTGTTTCACTACCTATTTTATTAGATAAAAATATTATGCAAACTTGTGATTATAAAACTCCTGAAGACTATAGAAATATTGGCAGATCAACCATATAAGTTACTTTTTCATTAAGTATAAATTCAAGTATATTGATTAGTTTTGTTTTTGTAGAAGTGATAGAAGGATATAATTAGCTACTGATACATCATTAGGTATTCCTCTTGTTTTACAATGTCATAAAAATGGTGTGAAATAAATGTTATTGAATAAAACCATATTTTTCTCTACCAGTCCATCATCATCCCATTTTGCTGCATTATCATCCAAATAAAGCGGCAAAAATTATAAATGTATGTGGTGAGTTTACATTACATTTAAATGAAAGTGATGTTTACTGAGATTGACATGAATAATGTTTCTACTGCTGAAGCTCAACAGGCCCTTACCGCTGGCTCGTCAGTTGCTGAGATAAGGAGGCATTTAAAAAAGGTCCCTTTTAGTTATAACTATGGTTAGCCCACATCACAGGTAAATATTGAGCGGGCCTGAGTAAGAATGTAAATTAAAAAAAAACTAATACATTTTTTTATTGATTTTTTTTATATTTTATAAAATAGTTATTTTAATTATCAAATCACTTATTTTAATTATCAAATCACAGTCAAAAGTTCAAATTAAAAATAAATAGTTTTATATAAAAAAAAAATGTATTTAATCATTGCTGACGATATCCATATAAATAACAATAATTGTTTCGGCAAATTACAGTCAAGTTTACATTACAATAACTTTATTACAATTATTATTTTCTAATCATTGCTCACGGTAACTGTGTAAATAACAGTAAATGTTATTGCATAATTTATCAATCTAATTTACAGTTGAAAACGACAAATTAAATTCCTTTTTTATAACAATATTATTAGTTTCTGATTCTGATCTAATAGTTTATATAGATCCAGCACTGACAAATGCATCTGCTCATCATAACTCCCACCAGTTTTCCTTATGGAAGCTGCATAAGAGGCACACCACTTCAATGGCTGCTTCTTTTGTACCCAGTAGTCCCAGTACTTACTGAAAAATAACATAAGAAATTAATCATTACAAACAACAGTCAGACGCAGCAGAGGACTTTGTTTTATAATTTGTAAGGATGGCTACTTACATGTACATAGATAATTGTATTAAAAGTGATAGTAAACAAGTATAGAAGATTTGATTTTGTTATTTTAAAGAACTTATTATAACTAGGTACATATATAACAATAATCGAAATTTAATTACCTTTGCGATTGAAAAGAGCACACTTTCTGTCCGTCTGCTGTTTGGTCTGCGATAAGTTCATAGCAAGGAAACTTGGCGATGCCAGGAGTTCAACTCCAAAAGTTCTCATCTCATCTTAGCTGCGGATATGCCATTTTTATCTGCAAAAGAGAACAAATTAATGTAGTAACGTACCGTAGTTCTAAGTTCTAAATTTACAAGTATAAAATGTAAATAATTATCATTTTTATATAAAATACTTACCAAACAAAACGTAACACTAACACGTATTATTGTTATTTATTTATTTGTATTGTATGTACTGACCGTAGACAGAGAAAACTATAGACTGCTGGATGTTTTTTATTTCACTTACAATAGAAAAGGATGGTCATATACGCATGGCTGATAAAAAAAAGAGACAAAGAGAATATTTTTTTGTCCCTCACTGCGTGGCCGGTTTTTTCAAGGCCAGCAACTTTAATTGCTAAACAAACTTTGACGTTTGCTGCAGGTGATAACTAATTTTAAAGTTTTTGTTTTGTCTATTCAATTACGAATAACTATTTTGTGTAAATTAAGTTCCTGGAGGTGATTGCATCTGTAGAAAATGGTGCGGTGCAGTATAATGGGATGTAAAAGTGATAGTGAGAGAAAAATTAGTGGGTTGTCGTTTCATTCGTAAGTAGACATTATTCCCGACTATTTTACTATTGATCATAGTTAAATATACTAATTTTGGTTTATTTTCGACGAATGATATCAAGTCTCATCATGATTTTGAAAAATGCGTGAGATTTTTATCATTTTTGTTATCATAACCTTTCAAGTCAGTGTTGCTATTTTTTTTGGTGGAAATTTTCCCTAAAATAGGAAATTTTCTGTCAGAGTCGCGTTAGGGGCAAGGAAGTAGAGTTGGAGTATAGGCTTAGGGGCACTATGAGACGCCAAGAAAACATGAAAAAAAAGTTTTTGAGAGATTTTTTTTTATTTCCTTCTTTTTTGGGTTCCATTGAGAGTGGAGTGGGAGTTGGGAGGGGGGGGGGGGGGGGCACTTGCAAACACTTTTAGCCCTTTGCACCAACCCCGTGCGCTACCGTTCTCGAGATATACGCAATTGGAAAAAAGCGGATTTTCAAAACAACAACACTTTGGTTGGTACAAAGGACCAAAAGTGTTCGTAAGTGACCCCCCCCCCCCACCCCCAGATAAGATGAGACCAAAAGAAGGGGAGATTTCCAGAAAAAAAATGCTGCCCCCTATCATATAGATATTTGGATCCCAAAACTTAGCTCAAAAATATATTTAAAAAAATTACACCGAAAGAAATAATCCGTAATGTTCACACGAAATTAGTACTTTTCCAAGGCCATTAGATGAGAACTTTAGTTGTTATTAAAAACTAATTTAAAAAAAAAAAAACCGACTGCATGAAATTACCACTCAAAAGGGAAAAACAAACTCCATGATTTAGTGTAAAGTGTATGCACCGTGTATTATGTTTTATTTGAGACCTACTCCAATACTTTATATGTTTCAAATCACAGAAGTTTTTATATTTTTATGTACTCAATGTTTAGGTATCAAGACGAATTAGTGAATATAATAAAAATAAATTATCCTATTATGTTTTAGATTGTTTTCATTTTATTTCCTACAAACTACTTTAATAAACGGGCAGTTTTCAAGAGACAGTCTTCGCATTATTTTTTTACATATAATTCATGAGTGAGAATTTGAAAAATGCCTGTTATCTTGAAGTGTACATACATATAATATAATACCTACCTACCAATACTTATCTAAAGATTTAATTATTGGCATCCGCACGCATTCATTTTTATGATTCGTCCCCGATGTTTTGAAACTAATAGGTAAGTATTCGTTAGTTCTATAAATGGATTAAAAACTTTAAAAAGTACTAAGTATCAGCATGTCAATTTTATACATACAAAAAGGAAATCGAGAGTTTGGGGTAAATTTATCCTTACCTGGCAACTCTAAATCTAGTATGTACTTTTTTTTCTGTCCCTTTCAGCGGCACGCTTAGTAGCTGTCTATAGTTTTCTCTGTCTACGGTACTGACACTGTCAATAAAAATCTTCATAAATACTTCTTCTTTTTCCGTTTTGGCAACTATAAAACTTAAATTATCCGTAAGAAATTAAATAAAACATGTTTATAATCTTCAGAAAAATATTTTTAGCGGTATTTCATTCTATTTTTGGGTTTTATGTTCTAAGAAATTAATAAATAAATCAAATAACGAAGTTTTTAATTTAATTATAACATAATCGATTTGGCATATCTAGCATAATCACCGGCCCCTGGGGCCCATTTCAATTTTTATCCAATGATCGCAAATGTCAATTTTTATTTCGTACCCTTGAAACACATTGGGTAGATGTTGGATGGAAATTAGTATCGCCTAAGTATTGGTAAAGTCCACCTTGAAGTTAGCTCCCAAATAGTGATGGCCACGGTGATTATGCTAGATATGCCAAATCGATTATGTTATAATTAAATTAAAAACTTCGTTATTTGATTTATTTATTAATTTCTTAGAACATAAAACCCAAAAATAGACTAAAATACCGCAAAAAATATTTTGCTGAAGATTATAAACATGTTTTATTTAATTTCTTACGGATAATTTAAGTTTTATAGTTGCCAAAACGGAAAAAGAAGAAGTATTTATGAAGATTTTTATTGTCAGTGTCAGTACATACAATACAAATAAATAAATAACAATAATACGTGTTACGTTTTGTTTGGTAAGTATTTTATATAAAAATGATAATTATTTACATTTTATACTTGTAAATTTAGAACTACGGTACGTTACTACATTAATTTGTTCTCTTTTGCAGATAAAAATGGCATATTCGCAGCTAAGATGAGATGAGAACTTTTGGAGTTGAACTCCTGGCATCGCCAAGTTTCCTTGCTATGAACTTATCGCAGACCAAACAGCAGACGGACAGAAAGTGTGCTCTTTTCAATCGCAAAGGTAATTAAATTTCGATTATTGTTATATATGTACCTAGTTATAATAAGTTCTTTAAATTAACAAAATCAAATCTTCTATACTTGTTTCCTGTCACTTTTAATACAATTATCTATGTACATGTAAGTAGCCATCCTTACAAATTATAAAACAAAGTCCTCTGCTGCGTCTGACTGTTGTTTGTAATGATTAATTTCTTATGTTATTTTTCAGTAAGTACTGGGACTACTGGGTACAAAAGAAGCAGCCATTGAAGTGGTGTGCCTCTTATGCAGCTTCCATAAGGAAAACTGGTGGGAGTTATGATGAGCAGATGCATTTGTCAGTGCTGGATCTATATAAACTATTAGATCAGAATCAGAAACTAATAATATTGTTATAAAAAAGGAATTTAATTTATCGTTTTCAACTGTAAATTAGATTGATAAATTATGCAATAACATTTACTGTTATTTACACAGTTACCGTGAGCAATGATTAGAAAATAATAATTGTAATAAAGTTATTGTAATGTAAACTTGACTGTAATTTGCCGAAACAATTATTGTTATTTATATGGATATCGTCAGCAATGATTAAATACATTTTTTTTTATATAAAACTATTTATTTTTAATTTGAACTTTTGACTGTGATTTGATAATTAAAATAAGTATTTTAAAAATATAAAAAAAATCAATAAAAAAATGTATTAGTTTTTTTTTATTTACATTCTTACTCAGGCCCGCTCAATATTTACCTGTGGTGTGGGCTAACCATAGTTATAACTAAAAGGGACCTTTTTTAAATGCCTCCTTATCTCAGCAACTGACGAGCCAGCGGTAAGGGCCTGTTGAGCTTCAGCAGTAGAAACATTATTCATGTCAATCTCAGTAAACATCACTTTCATTTAAATGTAATGTAAACTCACCACATACATTTATAATTTTTGCCGCTTTATTTGGATGATAATGCAGCAAAATGGGATGATGATGGACTGGTAGAGAAAAATATGGTTTTATTCAATAACATTTATTTCACACCATTTTTATGACATTGTAAAACAAGAGGAATACCTAATGATGTATCAGTAGCTAATTATATCCTTCTATCACTTCTACAAAAACAAAACTAATCAATATACTTGAATTTATACTTAATAAAAAAGTAACTTATATGGTTGATCTGCCAATATTTCTATAGTCTTCAGGAGTTTTATAATCACAAGTTTGCATAATATTTTTATCTAATAAAATAGGTAGTGAAACAATTGTAATATTTTAAGACCTTTTGTAATATATTTTCTGTAAAAACCGCTTTGACTTGTCTTGACTTAACAATAAATTCCTTGTTTCCCTATTTATAAAACATTCCTTCCTACACACAATAATATTATCTACCTGTACATTTATTAACAACTGCATTTTATCATGTTTACTCATTCGATAGATAACAATTTAATGCAACAACATTTCACATTTAGCACTTATCACCATATATGAAATATTAGGGCGCTGGTTTTCTACAGCGTGGCGCCGTCTCGTCGCCGTATAAAGAAGTCGCTGTTTGCTTCTTCATTAGTTAGCTATGGCTCCTTCCGTTCGCTTTCCTCAGGGTTTCACATAAAGCAGTCCCATCTTCATTTTCTATTTTTTATACTCCTATGGTGCGCTCTACGGTATTGTGAGCATAAAACAATAGGTTGGGAGTGCTAGGCACACTATTATCAATAATAGTTTTCGATAATTATGAAGAATTGTCTTGAAGCTTTACTTAAAAAGTTACTATTTAGCTATTGGAAAAATCTCCGCTATTGGCCAATATCAAACCAATAATTAGCTGTCAAAATAATGTCGAGGGTACCGAATTACCGATTATTGTACGTCGATGTTGTCTAGCTAGATGCCATTTAGTTCATATAATGACCACGCAATTTCATATCAATAGGCGCTAGTATAGCAACTGCAGAGTACGAAATGACAAATTGTCAATACCGATCACTGCGTATTGGTGTCAAGAGTAGCCTAGCTGACACTGACAATAAAAAATCTTCATAAATACCTACTTCTTCATTTTCTGTTTTGGCAACTACCATACTTAAATCTTCCGAGGAAAATTAAATAAAACATGTTTAAAATATTAAGAAAAATATTTTTTAGTGTATTTTTGAGTTTTATCTTCTAAGAAATTAATAAATTAATGAATTAGCGTAGTTTTTATCGGAGTTTTTATATATATTAACATAATTGATGGGGCGTAAACTAGCATAGACACGTCGCCATCACTATTTGGGAGCTAACTTCAAGGTGGACATTGCCAATCCTTAGGCGATACTAATTTCCATCCAACATCTATCCAATGTGTTTCAAGGGTACGAAATAAAAATTGATATTTGCGATCATTGGAACGGTATTGAAATGGGTTTAAAATCGCTATTAACTCCAGGGTAGGGCCCCGGTTCCGACACTTCCGACATCTTAATGTAATCAATGTGTGTTCTAATGCTAATTTCTATTGTTTTGATTTTGAATTTTTAGCTGACATTAGTTTTCTTATTTTTTATTATTTTTGTTTTTTTTATTATTGTGCTAGACATAGTAATAAATATTTTTCAAGAGTCCATTGTAAGATACTGTACCTACGCCAATTTAAATTTGAATATTTTGCATGCCTACATTTTTATTAAGGCAAATTATACTGCTGCCAACCATATTGTACTACACTTGGCAAACACAAACAAACACCATGTATAATTTTAGCAAATAAACATTTCATTTCATTTCATTTCTTGTAAAAATCTTTTAATGCTTTTGAAGAACCCTATATTTTATTTATACCGTTTGTCATAATAGTTATAAAATATAATCTTTATTAAAATAATTACCTTGATTGTGTAAAGCTTCTAGTGCCTCCATACGCTCTAATATTTCTGAATGTGATATTCCATCTATTTGTTTTAGCAATTTGTGTAATTCGTTGACCTGAAACAAAAAATAATAATATTAATGTTTTTGAAATAAATCAAAACCAAAGAAACCCTGAAGATGCCATTCGGCGGCAAGTCTTGTTCAAAAGATTCAAACTTTTCAACATTTTCTCTTGTTAGAGAGTACATAAATTATTTGTATAACTAACCTACACTACAACAAAAACAAAATGACCACTGGTAAAAGAAAATATCGAAAGAAAACCGGTTACGGCCTTTTTTGGCTTTTAAAAGTATCGTACATTTTTAATTATACATTTATTAATTGAAGTCTCGTCACCTTAGCATCAATTTCGGGGTCGGCCGGCTTCACAGCAGCCTTCAACGCCTCGACATTGCTCAGTAGTGATGTGACTCTGGCCTCGGCGGCGGCCAACTCAGCGGGCCGTAATAGCGCCGCCTGCGCAGACAGCGTAGCCGCCGCACCGCATAACGTAGCCTGGAAAAGTCATATTAGAAAGGATTATAAACTTTCATGTTTGTGAAGAGGCAGATAGGCCTAACGGCCCAACACAAGCATTCAATATGTTCAAAGGCAAATCTAAACCACAATCTTCTGTAACTTTATCGAAAAGTAAACTTTTCATTTAAGAACTAAAACCATAATGAGGTTTCTTTTCCACCCAAAGTCAGTATTTGAATACAGGTCATGACCAGTGCTACAGGTTACAGATTGATTCAATTTGCTTAACAGTCAGTTTCTGAAACCCGTTTCAATTTTAATTTCACATTAAGCTTTTTGTCTTCATTAGTTTGACAATGACAAGTGTGACAACCGAAACAAATGCACACCTGTCCAGTAGCTGCCTGTAGTCTTCTGAAAGCCTCCTCATCTCTCACACCAGCTGCTTGCTCCAATTTGTGTAATCTGCAGATGAAAAAGGAGATATGAATAACAATAAACTCTTTTTTGATAACATAATCAACTAAACACTTTGGTCTGTCCTGCGCCACCTCCCACCACTCCTCCAAAGTGGAAAATCTTATATCGGAGGCCAAAACCCGCTTTGGGTTCTCGCGCCAACCTAGTAAGTAAGTAAGTAATCAACTAAACAGTTTGCAAGTGTTATGTGGTTATGAAGCTTAAAGTTTCCAGTTCACTTTGACATCTGAGGGTCTAAACAAAAACGTTTCAATCTCGTCTAAAAAGCATGCGTTATCCCGCTCAATTCCTATGTATGAGTAAGACAGAGCTTGAGATTGACACGAGACTTTAACTATTTTTGTTATGAGAATAAATAAAATGCATTTAATTTATTTCAGGCTAGACCCATAAAAAAATATAAGTTTACTATTTTAAAAAAAAACACCCTCGGGTGTACAGCTTTCACTAACAATTTTTGAAAAAAAAAAAAAAAAGAAATATGTAATACTTATTACCTGTGTTCAAGTTGTGCTATTCTCGTAGTCTGTGCGAGGCTCACTTCTGGCTTTAATTTCAAAACTGTCGTGACCACATCTCCTTTCTTCCTCCCAGTAGATGTTAGGTACTCCCTGCAACATCATTTAAATATTATACTTTTAAAATAAATTAAAGACTGATGAGAGCTGATTATAAGATGTATTTGATACATACAGAGAACTGTCAAAAACTGTCAGTTTATTTGACAAATAAGCTCTGGTAAACCTGTCCTAAAGCCTCGGTCACACACAGTGATGTATAGCTGCTATTTTCCGCCAGCGAAAATTAGCGTCGTGTGAGCGTGCACGAGCTAAAAATCACTGATCGAAAAATAGCCGCTATAAAATTGAGCATGTTCAATTTTATAGCTTGCGAAAAATAGCCGAGCGATAAATAGTTACGTGTGACAGGACAGTTGCTACAATTAGCGCGAGCAGCCATTCCTTTCCTTCAAATGTCATTGTCGCAAAGCAGTTTTGTACTCTGATTTGTAATTTAATTTAATTTGGCACCAATCGAATGAGGTTTTTAGCTGCTAAAAACTGCATGTAGTCGACAGCGGTCACACGGTAGCGGCGATTTATAGCTACTAATAATCGCAATTACTGCTTGCGATAGCAACTATAAACGTGTGACCGAGGCTTAAATTTTATTAAATTAGTTGAAAAATTATTTTTTACTGAACATATAGGTATTCTAAGTCTGTATATTATGCAGTATATAAGGGTAAATTTACTGTAAGGTTCTCACTTAAGTTTTTCAGCCTTTGGATCAATTTGTTCCCCTTCTTCCAGCTTCAGTTCCTCAAGCAGCTTTTTAGTGGAGTTGATCTGAGACGCCAGTTTAACAAATTCATCCTGAAAAGATAATGTTCCCTATAAATATGAGGAAAATATTGTCGGAATTGTCATAGAAGAGTTTTATCATCAGAAAGATATTAGACAGAATAAATAATATGTATTCATAAGTTTTTCATTGCCTACTCACAATTCAAAAGTAATTTGTATAGATCTATGTTATAAGAAAATTTTTTTGACCATCAAAACTTGGGAGTGTAAATGACATAAAAAAATATATTTTTGATGACGGCTTAACAACTTAAGATCTCTGTTCTTACTTTTTCACTCTCTGTAGCCCTATTTTGCTGTTCAGTCACTTGTTCCAATAGCTCTGAAAATTCACAGCGAAGTCGGTTGTAGCGTTCCAGTGGTGTTTCTGGTTCACCCTCAGCTGCCAACTCCCATTCTCCAGCCCTAAAATCATTAATATTTTAAATCAACACAATTTGAGATCAAATTAGCTCAAATGTGTTTTTTACAATGACAACTCATGTATTATTTTACATTACAATAAAAATAAAAAGATTATGTTTTTATCTCATAAAGACACAAGACTTTTGGATCCTCTCCTATTGAATTAAGCTGTCAAGCTAAACTCAATAACAGTGATACTGTTATTGAGTGAACTTGCCACTGCCGATGCCGATTCACCACTTGCCGATTAGATGCATCCATTTTAATATCCAAGCCTAGTACGTTATGGTTATATTTTTGATCTACCCTACTATTTAGTTGTAAATCCACTTATTCGTTTAAACATATTTTTGCATTATATAATTTCAAAATAGTTTTCTACATTGCATGCTTCGTCATCTGCTTGAACCAGGATGTATTAAAGTAACCTTTCAAAATTTTAATTGTTATATTCTCATATAAGTGACTTATTATAATGTCTTATGAGAAATAAAATTCTTTAAACCGAACTTAGTTTATTTTTAGCATTGGGAAAGGCCTATATCAAGCAGTAGATACAGGCTGAAGATGAAGAATATTATCAATATTTTTATTTATTAAATACAATACCTGTACCCGATTCTTGTGTTACGACTTAATCTGTCCGAGAAATCAACACTTCCTGTCAAGAACTTCCCCTTGAATTTGTTGAAAGAGTCTTTCACAGAGAGGTGTAACTGTTCAATGCACTCATTCTCTTCTTCCTCGACAGGTTCTGGCTGATCTGCTTCAGGTAAATCTCCCGTTTCATAGACATCTGGCTGGTCATAGGCCTATGAAATCATCATAAAATTAAAATAGAAGGTGAGGAAGGCCTTTGCCTTGTAGTACGATAAAAAAATCTTGGTGCCTGGCAGGTGAGCTTGTCGCTTTAGGGTCAATATTTTTTTTAATTTCCTGTCTGATGTACAGTCAAGAGCAGGTCGACCTTTACATATCGGATTTTGTACCATTCATAAGTTCTATGTCTTATGAGCCAAAATTGGGGGCAATTCACGTAACAAGAACCGATTCTACTTCGATTCAACGACACTCGCTGTCCCGTTCAAATTCTATTTTGTATGAGTGAAACAGTGAGTGTCGTTGAATCGAAATAGAATCGGCTCTTGTTACGTGAATTGTCCCACTGTACTACAAGTGTAAAGCTCAACGTGCTCCTGACTGTTACAAACCCCGAAGACGACTATCTGATGTCAAATTCTTTCCACTCGTGGTTTCTTTTTGATGAATTTTGTTGTGAGTTAGAAGTCGGTAGTTTATGTCCGCGATATTATATGGTGTTCATCCTTTATTGGCAATTTGAGGTCGCCGCTGTTACCCTGATACACAGGGCAGACAGCAGCGGTGTGAATTGTATGATGAGCAAAATTTCAATAAAATCGATAATAACATTCTAGCAATAATACTTACAATACCGGGTAGATTCTCGTACTTCGGGTCAGCCATTATTTCGAAGCAGTATATATATTTTTTTGTAATATTTTATTTAACTTTTCTAATTCGATCGTTTTATTTGGGCGAATGAAATGACGTCAGTGGGAACGAGAAAGGAATTTTGATGTGTTGCTGTCGTTTTTGACAGATACGTTTCATTTCACTTTCTCTGTTTAAACTACACGGAAAATAGGTAAGGTGTTTGATAAAATAAAAAAAAGCGACATGTAGCTTTGTATTATCATAGTTTCGCTTAGTTTTTAATTAGGTACTCTAGGTTTTTACTGTTGCCTTATTTTAAATGATAAATAATATTAATAAAACTATTCGTTCTACTTTGACAAAGCATAGAACGAAACGCACGAAAGTAAGCTTGCCAGTTTCAAAAAATATTTTACTTTGCACTGAAATTTACATGTCATATGCCGTAGACAGAGAAAACTATGCACAGACATGTCATGTGTACCTGACATGTGCAGATTATTGTTTGTTGGTTTTGTGTCTGTGGTTGTGCTACTTGCATGCTACAGTGCTAAAATGATATTTATGAACGTGAGTGACGATTGTTTGAATGTTAGCCACAGTAACGCGTTAAGCCGGGTCCATAGCGTTTTTTGTAAAAACATTCAACAAAAACACATACACAAAACTTTGTTTTTTAAACATGTTTCTCTACACACGCTGTCCATAGCGGCTCGCGGTCACGTAGCTTGTTTTGTGTAGCGAGGCGAAACAAAAATGGCGGATGATATGACAATGATAGCAAATACTATAGACGAGTAATACCCACAGCTTCGGAAGAATTCGGGCAAGATGCGACACTAGCGCCTCTACGGCATAAGGGCGGCATGAGGTGAACGATTTCAAAACTTTTGTGCGTTTTGTATGGAAATGTTCACCTCGTGCCGCTAGGGGCGCTATTTCGGAGGTTGCCAAGTCATTGTATGAGAAACGTCAAGAGCTGGGGGTATTAGTCTTCTATAGTATTTGATGATAGTACCCTGCCCCTCGACCCGCGCCCTGTGTTTTGTGTACGTGTTTTCCAACGGGAATGGAAAACAAAACATTGTTGATGTACATAAAAATGTGTATTGAAACAAAGTCTTGTGTAGGCGATTTTTTTGAATGTTTCGTGTTTTTGTTGATTGTGTAGGGCAAAACACGCGCTATGGACGCGGCTTTACTGTGGCATATTTTCATGTACAGTCGAAAAGTGTGACAATATGAACGGGAGTTGTAGTGTGTAGTTCCAAATAGTTCTAATTTCGGCCACGTTCATAAATAGCATTGTAGCACTGTATGCATGCTAATGCTTAAAGCCTTTATGTAATGTCAAATTAAAACACGTCATCTTTGACTTTTGTAGCATTAGTCACGAATATTTTTGACCGCTGTTTCACAATCATTGCGTAGAACAAAAAGGGTTATATTACCGGCAGACGGAGTATTAACAAGTCAGTGTACAAACAAACGGTAACAATGAGTCTCCAGTGGACGATAATAGCTTCATTTCTATACGCGGAGATAGCGGTCGTGCTGCTCCTGACCTTACCTATCGCGAGTCCTTCGAGATGGCAGAAGTTCTTCAAATCGAAGTTTCTAGCTTACGTAAGCAATCAAGCGACTATTTACTTCATGGTGCTGGTCGGAGTGCTGATACTATGTCTTCTGGATGCTATTCGGGAGATGCAGAAATACTCGAGCATGGATGCTACCGACCATCAACATTTGGATGCTGAAATGCAAGGAAACATGCGTTTGTTCCGTGCGCAGAGGAATTTCTACATTTCTGGGTTTGCTCTCTTCCTTCTTATTGTTATTCGTCGGTTGGTGCAAATGCTCTCTCAGTTGGCCACACTGTTGGCGCAGTGCCAAGCCAATTTCCGCCAGGCTCAAAACGCGTCCGCCACGGCCAAGAGTCTGATCAACGAGCAAGGCGCCGGCGACGAGAAGAACAAGAAAGATGTTGAGGAACTGAAGAATAAAATTGAGTCTTTGGAGAAGGAACTCAATAGAGAGAAAAAGGATAAGGAAGCTGTGAAATCTCAGGCTGAAAGCCTAAATAGAGAGTATGATAGGCTGGCAGAAGAACACAGCAAAATGCAAAAGAAGATTACAGTAGCGACCAGCGAGAGCAGGAAAGATGAGTAATTAGGAGTTAAAAGTAATCAGTGTTTGTAATAATTCATATTTTTGTTGTTGGGTTTTGCATAGCATTTTAATTGTAATTTTCAACGTACTTATTGAAAATGTCTAAAATCTTGCATCATACATATAATGTTGTTAATCACAACTACTTCCTACTAAATAATCAAGGTCTGCGTTTGTTTACTAATAACAAGCTACTTACCATCTTATTTTCCATTTTTAGATCATTATCTTTATGTTTGAATTATAGAACCCCATTACTACCTTTACAGTGAGTTTCACAAAAGCATTTTAAAGTTAAATAAAACTTGAATCTCAGTTATTGTCTGAGGAAAAGTTCACTTGAGATTTGGAATTGTTTATAATGTTTATAATTCACTGTTAAAGGTTTAAATTGATGAGATATTAAAAAAAAACTTTCACTTTGTTAAATATTTAATGCACCATTGAAATGTTAGTTCAATGACATATTTATGGCATAAATTTTGTATTTAAATCTTGTAAAAAAATTCCTAAGCACCTGTTAAACAATATGCAAATTCATACTGATTTGCATATTTGTCTCATGACTTTTAAGAGCTTATTCAGACTAACTACTTTTGGTCGCAGCGTTTTTTAGCGATTCTATCTTGTTTTTTGATGCTTTTAGCTGTCAAAAGTTGCAAAATCGCTTATCATCGCGACATAACAACGTAGTCTATACGTACAAGTACTGTCAACAACTGACAGTTTTTTTTTGGTAAAAAGGCCTCTAAATTTATAAAGTATCTACTTTGGTATCTTCCATTGCATTTTAACAAAATATTTGTAATTATAATCTAACATCCTGAAGTTTATCAATATATTAAATCAATCATTAATATTGGAACAAGATAAGAAGTTTAAGTGGGACATTAGTGTAATATAGCACTTGTGGATGATGTAATAATGAGATAGTGAGTCATAAGTTCATATGGCATTAGACTGCACGTTTTTTGTAGGAAAATATTGCTATTGTTGATATAGCAACCAAACAAAGTCTTTGAATACCTACCTTTGATAATGAGTCTACCTACATGTGTTTAACAACACACCTGCTTAGCCCAGTCACTGCGGCCATATAAAATACTAGCCAGATGCGGGACGATATTTATCACGGACGCCGATCGGCGTAAGCCCCACCAACACATAAAAAAACGCCGATTGGCGTGCGCCACATATAATAGCTTAATTTAATTGCTGTATTTACTATGGCAAATGCAAATACTGCTAAAAACAAGTGTTTATTGCTGTGTGAACTGACTCTTAGTATCTGCATATTATAGAGACTGGAACTATAAAACTAAATCTATTTGTCTGGATACTATTAATATGGTATTTTAGTCCCTTGCAATGTGATGGACTAAAATACCACTTATATTCATCTTTGCACGGCCTTATAAAATATTCAAAGATTCTACATACATGGACTTAGAAATATTTGATGTTATTATTCTAAATATTTATCTATTTGATATTCACGCTGATACCACAAAGGCCTGCACAGACAACCGAGTTTTCTCTGCCATAGATCACATATTATAAATTCATTTATATGGGAGTTTTAGTTCGTCATTTTGATTTGTCTGTGTAGGCTTTTATGTATTATAGTGTCGTCAATATTAATGCACAGTGCCTCACCCAAGTTTCAAGAGTATTTTATAAGTGTTTACTTTTTTGCATTAATGTTTGTGTGCTCAACTGAGCTGAACAAGGAGACTGATAAGAATGATTTCTGGGGAATGGAAGTATCATTGGTTAATTTATTTAATAAAATAATAATTAAATATAACCTTATTGTTTCATTTCCTATTAGCGCCCAGGGCCCAGCTTCGAAAGGGTTTTAGTAAGCATCCCTATTTTAAAAAAAATAGTTTAGTCTGTCACCCGCGGATAGTGGTAGCAGAGCTTATATTGCTTACTAGAGAAACCCGCGCAACTTCGTTTGCGTTTATCCCGCTTTCCCGTGGGAATTTCAAAAAATTCTTTCTTATCTGTTGCCTACACACCCAAATTTCAGATCTCTACGGTAAAGACAAAACATTTTCATAGTATACATGATTATTTTTCTATTTAAATACTTCTTTCTCATTACAATCTTTGGAGTGGGCGTTTATGAAATAGGCTAGCCCGACCGGTGAAGTGCCACCCTTATACAGAATATTGATGTGAAGCAGCAATGCGTTTCGTTCGGAGAGTGTAATATCCGAAATTGTTGTTTGCCACCTTTGTGGTATAAAAAAATCTAACTCCTTCCTTATACTATTTCTCGCTATATATCCTGTCTTTTCCTGTTATAGGTCGGCAAAGGGTCAGGGACCCTAGAATCTATATGTTCCATAGTCGACGGTAATCACCTAATATCAAATGATCCATATTCCTGAGCTTGTTTTCCAACCACTTCCGTAAAAAAAAATGTATAAGTATATGGGTATTTCAATACCTACAACCTCAGCCTACAACCTGTGCTACAACCATCCCTACAACAACACTACGAAATATTAGAGCGAGTCGACGTAATGAGATTTCCTATAAGTGAGAAAGAGACAATATCAATATGCCATTTAACCATTGACCAATTTAACTTGAACCCTGTCAAATATTATAAATTTAATATTTAATTACTTACTGTTTATTATCGATGAATATGATTCAGTCCGCTTTACACATAGTTAGAATTTTAGCTGTTTTCCGAGATCACAAACAGAATAAATAGTACGACGACATTATGAAATCATTTTTTCGTTGATTCTCAGTCAGTCAGTCAGTCAGTCAGGACAAAGCATTTTATATATATATATATATATATATATATACCTATATAGATAGGTAGCTACATAGGACACGTAACTTTCCAACGGTGAAAGAATCTTTCAAATCGATCCAGTAGTTTATTTGTTACAGCCAAAGTAATAAATCCGGATATTATATATACTATCCAGTTATTATTTATAATGTCTACTCAATTTAGACAAAGTGATAAATGACACAGAATTAATCACATTAACTAGCAATTATATATATATATATATATAGCTAGTTATATATATATATATATATAAATATATATATATATATATATATAACTAGCTTTACCCCGCGGCTTCGCTCGCGTTAATTTGATGACATAGATTTCTTTTGACAACGGCGCCATCTGTTGGCCGATACAGCGCCCTCTATAGTAGAAAAAATATTTTCCCATTGGAACGACATACTTTCACGGGATAAAAAGTAGCCTATGTTGGGCTCTGTACCCCTAACAATATGTATGCAAATTTTCATAATGATCGGCTGCTTAGTCAAGCCATGAAGGAATAATAAACAAACAAACTCACTTTCTCATTTATAATATTAGTAAGCATATCTTCGACGATTTGGTTAAAATAATAAAACAAGGAATAAAAAGAAAATCGTAAGAAAAATTCGCTCGGCGGTGTTATGATCACAAGATAACCTCCTTACCCACCAATGTCTGTTGGTATTCAGACAGACATTGGTGGGTAAAATTTAATGAATCTGTTATCAACGTTGAATGTGTTTATAATGACTTTTAATGACGAATCTGTACAGGTAGGTATCTTATTGTATGTTAATTATAAACGTAGGTAATAAATGAATCACTGCTAAAAAAATAGAATGAGGTATCTAGGTAACAAATTGAGTCGTCATATAAAATCAGATGTACGAGATGTATCGGAGAGTTTTCAATAATTTTAATTTTAAACAAAGGCAACAAAAAAGAAAATTATTATTTTATTCTAGTTACCTACTTCGTCAGCATAGTTCTGTAAATAGGTACAAACCAAATTCCTTACAAATTTCTTTTAATGTGTACAAGCCAAATTCCTTTCAACTTTCTAGCATTAAGCATTTATGCGCTAGACCAACAGACGAACATAGCAAAACTAATAAGGTTCCTATACTACTATTTATGATTGTTTTTATTGTTAGATAGATAGATAGAATATTCTTTAAGTATATTATGCATTACAGTCAGGAAAAAAAAAATACAATAAACAACAAATGCAATCTTTTCGAGGCAACCTTACGGTAATGAGTTTCTGTATGGAGTGGTTCAACCAATGTCATTAACATCATTGGGTTCAACTGTCCCACCTGGGGCTGTCAAGTGTAATTTTTCTTTCAAATATATTTTCAAAATATACTACGGAACTCTGAAAACGGTACGATCAAGACTCAAGAGTAGCCTTATTCTTAAAAAAAATATAAGTACGTCTCAAATCTAAAGCACAGTCTAAAGTAAGTATATCTACTTAATGTATTTACGTGGTGCGGATTATAAATATCCATTGAGTAAGTAGCTATGTATTCCCGAATGTGAATAATCCTACTAATATTATAAAAGCGAAAGTTAGTGTGTATTGTTCGTCACGCTCATTTTTTATTTTTTTTATTTTTTTATTTTTTATTAATTGAAAATTTCAGTTTGGGTGTACTAACACCCTCTTCTGAGACACCGGACTGTTGCGGGAGCGTAGGGCTCTCACCGCCAAACGTCACGCTCAAATGGCGGGGCCAATTTTTATAATATTTGATATGTAGTTATGTAGGTAGCCGTAGCCGCTACATAGGGTAGGTACTTTTTATCTCGAAAATTACGCGATTCCCGTAGGATATGGTCAAAAGTCTGATAATAAATGGCGTTTTATAAAGTAGGTGTACTGTGTACTTAAATCCACTCAAACGTAATCGCGAGGGTTTCGCTAGTGCAATATAAATACCGCGCGTATAAAAATATTCTCCAATGCGATAATTGAAATAACCGAATTGCGATAGAACGTGCAAAATGCACGACGGCATCTGTGGGAGCTTCGTGGACCGAATTCTAATTAAGGCCTGAAACACTACATTCCATTCCAATATACTTGGCATCCTTACATATTATAAAACAAAGTCCTCCCGCGCGTCTGTCTGTCTGTCTGTCTGTTCGCGATAAACTCAAAAACTACCCAACGGATTTTCTTGCGGTTTTCACCAACGGATAGCCTGGTTCATGAGGAAGGTTTATGTATAAAATTTGTCAGGTTTTTATGTAAATTGGCTGAAATATAAAGATTATTATTGTAAAAATCAACCCGCTTGGGAGCTTTCGACGAAAACGCTGGCTAAACCCTTTGAGATATAACAAAACAAAAATTATAGGATATTCCTCTTATTTAGGTCTCCAAAAAGTCCGCGATAGCATATATTTATCGTTTAATAATGCGGAAATAGCGCCATCTAGCGTAGAATAGAAAGAATTTGAATTAATTTTGACAAGCGCGTAAATTTTTTGCTATAACTTCTAAAGTATCTATTTACATTATATGGTGTAAATATTATAATAATGTACATGAAATGCTTAAGGTAACTAACGTAGTTAACTGGATAAGGATTAATACTGTATACGTCCAAAACGGGTCCCAATTTCCGCATTATTACTCGGAAATAGCTTTTTATTTTATAGTAAGTTATCCGTAAACGATAAATATATTATGCTATCGCGGACTTTTTTGGAGACCTAAATAAGGGGAATATCCTATAATTTTTGTTTTGTTATATCTCAATCAATGGGTTTAGCCAGCGTTTTTGTCGACAGCTTCCAAGCGGGTTGTTTTTTTCCGATACTCCCAACAATAATCTTTATATTTCAGCCAATTTACATTAAATCCTGATAAATTTTATACATAAACCTTCCTCATGAAATAGGACTGTAAGTGTATTATCGCAGGCGCTCAACCTAGAAAGCTGGAAATTTTGTATAGAGGTTCTCTTTATGATGTTGACAAGGACAAAGATGGGGTTTTATAGAATACCCACGGGGCCACGGGAAAGGCAGTAATAGGACTATAAGTGTATTATCGCAGGCGCTCAACCTAGAAAGCTGGAATGTTGTATAGAGGTTCCCTTTATGATGTTGACAAAGATAAAGACGGCAATTTATAGAATTCCCAGGGGAAAGGGAGTAATAGGACTGTAAGAGTATTATCGCAGGCGCTCAACCTAGAAAGCTGGATTTTTGTTTATGGTTTCCTTTTATGATGTTGACAAGGATAAAGACGGCAATTTATAGAATTCCCACGGGAAAGGCAGTATCCACGCGGGCGAAGCCGCGGGTACAGCTAGTATTAGATAAATAATGACAAACTAGGCACCTACTTATTTCAAACACTCGTTTTTGACTGGAAATGTTGTACCAAGTAGGTATATTGGAACGAAATATACAAGAGATAACGGGAAGTAGTGAAGAAAGAAAAGTTAGACATGGGTTTATAAGTATTTGCAAGAAATTGCCGACAACTCAGTACGACAGCAATTTTTCATGTGGCATGTTTGCTTGTCTACCGTATGAATCGATCACAAATCAACCGGGGAAATACCACCCTCTTACAGATTAAGGGCGTAAAGTCGGCGAGTGAAAGAACCGGAAGGTATGTCATAAAAAGGTCATAAAAAAACGCAATGAGTGTGACCACTATACCTACTCATATTATACCGCTGCTTAGCTTTGGGATCGTTCTTCTTTTTTATGAGATAATTTTAAATTATTATCAAAAGATAATAAAGAAATGATGTTTACATGAATCATGGATGATTTTGGAATGCTTTTGACGTAGAGAGAATAACACTACATTGGGTAAATTGGGTTACCTGACTTGCCGTATAGTATATTCGAACCTCGCTCGGATTTTGATGGTCTCAGGCGAACCGTAAAACCTAACTCAGCTTTGATTACTTGTCATCAACAATATTAAACACTTCTAAAGTATACTCTTGGCGCTTACTAAGACTACAATATTTACGTGTGGGTTGATTGATATGTATCAAGTAAAAAAACCTTTAGATCCGTCTAGTCTAGACAATATATTTCACATGAAAAAGATCAACCAAATACCAATTCAAATTATGATGGATTATAATTCCATTATCCTTAATTTATTTCAGAATATTAGAGTCAAATTGCTTAAATTTCTCCTTATTTTATTTCTAGAAGCCCGCTACCGCCGCTTTTTATTTCTTAAATTCTTTGATTACATTCCTGAGAAATAATAATGAGCGCACCATTTAATAGATTGGTGGTAGTCCTTCCTTCCTTCTCCTACTCCTACGCAAAGAATTTATTTCCTTTTGATGAATGTGGTGTCATAAGAAATTGTTGTCATTTTCCTAATTGTAGGGCTTATGTATTTTTTATGCTAGAGTTCAGTTAAAAAAACGTTCTATGGAGCGGTTTTTAATTTAGGTACGTATTAATTTTTTATTTTTATTGTTATTTCTAAATTACATTTCACCCTTTACCGTTCCTTACTCTGTATATTTCGTTTTTATCAGGAAAATATAACACTGTATACTTAAACTAGCGGACCACCTTTTAAGTTGTTAAGTACCTATCTAGAAGAACCTTACAGTATAATTAAACAGCTTGCTTATTTATACTCTAGAGAAGAACCATCCCAAAAGTAAGCAGTGGCATGACGTGCGAATGACGAGTACAGTTCACATTCATTACGTCTGTGCATGGGTTTTACATTTTTTTTTCCTTAGTGCTTGAAACAAAGAACATCCGAGCAATGTGTGTGCCAGTGATGACAATATATGGATCCGAGACGTGGTCGCTCACTATGGGCCACATAAGAAGGCTAACGGTCACTCAGCGAGCCATGGAAAGAGCTATGCTCGGGGTTTCTTTACGAGATCGAATCAGAAATGAGGAGATCCGTAGCAGAACCAAAGTAACCGACATAGCCAAACGGATCAGCAAGCTGAAGTGGCAGTGGGCAGGGCACATAGCGCGCAGAACCGATGGCCAATGGGGCAAAAGTTATCTGGAATGGCGACCACGTACCGGAAAGCGCAGCGTAGGACGCCCGCCTACAAGGTGGTCAGACGACCTAAGGACAGTCGTAGGAAGCCGCTGGATGCAAGCCGCTGCCAGCAGGTCGCACTGGAGGCGTTTGATGGAGGCCTATGTCCAACAGTGGACTTCTTGTGGCTGAGATGATGATGATGATGACGGATTATAAGCCTGTGACACCCGCGGATAGTGTACCTTTCCAACGGTGAAAATTTTTGAAATAGGTCCATTAGTTTTTGAGTTTAATCGTTACAAACGAAAATACAAGTCTTTCCTCTTCATAATATAAGTAGTACTAGCTGACCCGGCAAACTTTGTTCCGCCTTAGAGGCACTACCCTACCCTACCCCTACCCTACCCTACCCCACCCCTACCCTACCCTACCCCACCCCTACCCTACCCCTACCCTACCCCACCCCTACCCTACCCCTACCCTACCCCTACCCCTACCCTACCCCTACCCCACCCCTACCCTACCCTACCCCTACCCTACCCCTACCCTACCCCTAATCGAGTTTTCATTGTTTTTAAGATGTATTCTGCTATTCGGGACGGAAACAAATCCAACAAATCAAAAACCATGGCAATCGGTCCAGCCGTTCTCGAGTTTTAAGTGTTGTAACAAACACGACTTTCTTTTATATATATAGATTACTAGCTTCCGCCCGCGGCTTCGCCCGCGTGGCCTAGTAACAATTAGCATATCTTTCTTCAGAAACAAATTCCGGTCCGGCACGGCCCAGTACGGTACGGTTCCATCCGGTCCGGTCAGGTCCGGTCGATCCGGTCCGGTCCGGTCCGGTTCGGTCGGTCCGGTCCTTATAAGGACCATACATGACAAATTTGGCATCTCTAGACCCAGCGGTTTAGGCTGTGCGTCCCCTCTCAACTTCGTTTGCGTATATCTCGCTTTCCCGTGGGAATTTTGAAAAATCGTTTCTTAGTACATCCCTAGACGTCGTAAGGAACCTACATGCCAAATTTGATATACCCTCGCAACTTCGTTTGCGTATATCTCAGTTTCCCGTGGGAATTTTGAAATATCCTTTCTTATTACACCCCTAGACGTCGCCGTCGTAAGGAACCTACAGTCCAAATTTGGAATCTCTAGACCCACCGGTTTGGGCTGTGCGTTGATATATAGTTAAGTCAGTCAGGAATTTTATATATAGTCCGGTCCGATCAGGTCCAGTCGGTCCGGTCCGGTCCGATCGGTCCGGTCCTGATAAGGAACCTACATACCAATTAGCATAATTATATTTCTTCAGAAAAAAAATCCGGTACGGTCCGGTACGTTGCGGTTCCTTCCGGACCGATCAGATGTGATCCGTTCCGGTCCGGTCCGGTCGGTTCGGACCTTATAAGGACCCTGCATGCCAAATTTGGAATCTCTAGACCCAGCGGTTTGGGCTGTGCGTTGATATATAGTTAAGTCAGTCAGGAATTTTATATATAGTCCGGTCCGATCAGATTCAGTCGGTCCGGTCCGGTCCGATCGGTCCGGTCCTGATAAGGAACCTACATACCAATTAGCATAATTATATTTCTTCAGAAAAAAAATCCGGCACGGTCCGGTACGTTGCGGTTCCTACCGGACCGATCAGATCTGATCCGTTCCGGTCCGGTCCGGTCGGTCCGGACCTTATAAGGACCCTGCATGCCAAATTTGGAATCTCTAGACCCAGCGGTTTGGGCTGTGCGTCAACTCGCAACTTAGAAAGAAAGAAGAAAGAAAGAAAATACATTTATTCTGTACAGCACATGAGACACAAGACAACAACAGCATTTTACACATACAAACAGACAGAAACAATCACACAAAACAGTTACACATTAAACAAAATACAAGTATCTAGCCAATGAAAAAGTCTTTATGTGCCTCACAGCCGCACAGAAAAGGGGTAAAATTCAGCATGATGCCAGATAGCTTCGAAAAACCTATATGGCGCTGATTTTCATTTGACCCCCTTTCCTTAATTTGACACTTCGACGCCGTTGCAATTCCTATATTCCTAAATTCATAATGAAATAAAAAACGTTAAAATATATATTTGTATGTGCCATATAATACCTATAGATTGAGCGTATTGAAATATATACGATTGTAACATAAAATTTGATTAATTAAAATATAAATGTGGTACTTAAATATGTGATACGTCAATATTGTAGCTGCCTAAATCTTTTTGTGCGTTTAAAAGAAAGTGCTTTAAGCGGTATTTAAAATTGGCAAGCGAACTGATCGATCGTATAGGTGGAGGGATATTATTCCATATCTTTGAGGCTGCGTAACGAAAAGTACCTTTGTACGATGCGTGCCTGTGTTTTTGCACCAAAAGTTGTTGTGAACACTGCCTTCTTTCACACTGCCTTTTCTCTGCCACCCAGTTGAGTTTAGTAAATAAGTAAGGGGGGTCTTTGTATTTTATTACTCCAAATAATAAACATGCCAGGTGCAGTTTCCGCCTAGACTTCATCTTTAGAATGGAGTGCGCATTAATGAAAGGAGTCACGTGACCTCTAGCCGGTACTGCGAAACAGAAACGTGCACAAGCATTTTGCACGCGCTGTATGAGTCGCTCCGTCCTTCCGAGTAACCGAGGACCATAAACAACATCGGCGTAGTTGAGCTTGGATAATACCAGCGACTCGGTAAGTTGCACGCGCAGCTCCTCAGATAAGAAGGGTCTAATCTTATAAAGGATTTTAAGGCGGTAAAAGCAATTTCTGACCGATTCCGCGACGTGTTCCTCAAACCTTAAATCTTCATCTAGTTTCAGACCTAAATTACGTGCTACCCTAGCTCTTTCAATCCTCTTACCCATCAATATTACACCCAAATCCTCCGGCAAGCTCTCCAGTTGTTTTCGTTTCCCAAACAACATATATTTTGTTTTATCTGGGTTGAGTAGCAAACAATTGCTGTTTGACCACAGAGCCACACGATCTAGATCACTGTTTAAGTTCTCCACCGCTATTTTGTAATCCACTGGTTTGAAAGAAATATACAGCTGAGTATCGTCCGCATAAATGTGATAATGACATTTATCAATGTGTTTTATCAGATCAGCGCAGTATAAGCTAAAAAGAATAGGGCCCAATATTGAGCCCTGTGGTACTCCTCTATCCAGCACTAACGGAGGTGAATCCATGGTTGAACCATCACCTAGACGCAAGCTAACCAACTGTTGAAGGTTGCTAAGATAACTATTGAACCATGACACCGCACCATTA
This sequence comes from Endotricha flammealis, assembly GCA_905163395.2. NCBI lineage: Eukaryota > Metazoa > Arthropoda > Insecta > Lepidoptera > Pyralidae > Endotricha > Endotricha flammealis. Next base: position 13,928,794 of record LR990864.1, on the reverse strand, counting down.
TCAAACCCGTAAAACGTCATCTTAGACAGCAATAGTGGAACATTAATCGCATCGAAAGCTCGGGAGTAATCTAGGAGCACCAGTAAGGTACACATGCCCTCCTCTTGTGCAGCTAAGATATTGTCTGTTACGTCAAGCAGGGCCGTTGAAGTGCTTCGTCTCTTCCTAAAACCAGATTGCATTAGAGGAAGGACGTTGGTCTTTTCAAGGTAGGCCGTAACTTCGTTTGCGTATATCTCGCTTTCCCGTGGGAATTTTGAAATATCCTTTCTTAGTACACCCCTAGACGTCGCCGTCGTAAGGAACCTACAGTCCAAATTTGGAATCTCTAGACCCACCGGTTTGGGCTGTGCGTTGATATATAGTTAAGTCAGTCAGGAATTTTATATATAGTCCGGTCCGATCAGGTCCAGTCGGTCCGGTCCGGTCCGATCGGTCCGGTCCTGAAAAGGAACCTACATACCAATTAGCATAATTATATTTCTTCTGAAAAAAATCCGGCACGGTCCGGTACGTTGCGGTTCCTTCCGGACCGATCAGATCTGATCCATTCCGGTCCATTCCGGTCGGTCCGGACCTTATAAGGACCCTGCATGCCAAATTTGGAATCTCTAGACCCAGCGGTATGGGCTGTGCGTCCCCTCGCAACTTCGTTTGCGTATATCTCGCTTTCCCGTGGGAATTTTGAAAAATCCTTTCTTAGTACATCCCTAGACGTCGTAAGGAACCTACATGCCAAATTTGATATACCCTCGCAACTTCGTTTGCTTTTATATCTCGGTTTCCCGTGGGAATTTTGAAAAATCTTTTCTTAGTACACCCATAGACGTCGTAAGGAACCTACAGTCCAAATTTGGAATCTCTAGACCCATTGGTTTGGGCTGTGCGTTGATATATAGTTAAGTCAGTCAATCAGTCAGTCAGGACTTTGAATTTTATCTATAGAAAAAAAATTCAGTCCGGTCCGGTTCGATCCGGTCCGGCACGGCCCGGCACGGTGCGGTTCCTTCCAGACCGATCAGGTCTGATACGTTCCGGTCCGGTCCGGCCCGTTCCGGTCCGGTCCGGTCCGGTCGGTCTGGACCTTATAAGGACCCTACATGTCAAATTTGGCATCTCTAGACCCAGCGGTTTGGGCTGTGCGTCCCCTCGCAATTTCGTATGCGTATATCTCGCTTTCCCGTGGGAATTTTGAAAAATCCTTTCTTAGTACATCCCTAGACGTCGTAAGGAACCTACGTGCCAAATTTGGAATCTCTAGACGCAGCGGTTTTGGCTGTGCGTTGATACACCCTCGCAACTTCGTTTGCGTATATCTCGGTTTCCCGTAGGAATTTTGAAAAATCCTTTCTTATTACACCCCTAGACGTCGTAAGGAACCTACAGTCCAAATTTGGAGTCTCTAGACCCACCGGTTTGGGCTGTGCGTTGATATATAGTTAAGTCAGTCAGTCAGGACTTTGAATTTTATATATATAGATTAGTATAGATAGAGATATACCAGTGATTCAATGAGTACGTTGAAATGAGGTATTCTTTATGGAACTACATCAAACAAGTCATTTGACCGTGCGGACTGCACTGCGATATAATTGGAACACGTCAGTGCAATTACACGCTAGATTCACAATTATTTACCAAGTTGGTTTGGTGGTGGCGCGGTGGCTGCCGCGGCATTCGGTTCGTCTCATTAGTGTTTGTTTCCGTAGTTTCCTAGTTAGACATAACAAAGGGATACATACTCGGTGGATATATTTATTTATTTACTAGCTGTTCCCCTCAGCTTCGCCCACGTGGCCTATAAGATCTGCTATTTATTTTTTCCCGTGGAAATAAGATGTTTTCCGGGATATAAACGCCTCCAGATCTTAACCGCCTTAACCTAACCCCAAAAAAACATGTCAATCTGTTCGTTACTTTCGACGTGGAAGAAGGACAAACAAAGTTTTCGCATTTAAGTTTTGGAATGGAAGTATGAATTAGTATGGATTCTTTATTGCAAGATTGAGAGTATAAATTGGCGGACTTAATGCCTAAAGGCATTCTCTACCAGTCATATTTACAATGACTTTGATCTTTTTTGGCTAACTGTTTTAGAATAAAGTTCCTCTAGGTAAAATTGTCTTTCTAACGTAATTTGTTAAAGGTCATTCACACCGGTTTTCTTTGTACATTATTTTGTAGCCGTGAAAACCTGTAAGTAATTGGGTTGTTTGATGTTATCTCGTGTACCAATATTGTCTACCTACCTAAATTACCGGGGAGGGTAATTGCCGGGTTAGAGGGATATAAAAAAATAAAAGAAATCTATTAATTAACAATTTTTTATTAAAAATATGAAACCTAAAAAGAAAATAGGTATAAGTACCTATTTCAATATAAATTTAAACTTATTATTATATACAAAAGTGAAAAATTGAGCTCAAAGGGTCTTTCTTTACTAAGTTGAGTTGTATAGCTATGCTAGATCAAAGTTGAATTAAAAGTTGTAACTGTTGACACCCCGATGCTGTGTTGTGGTGATCCTACAGTATCATAAGGTGAGGTGTGTTGGTATCGATTATCGCTCGGGTCAATCAAACATTTATGAGATGGCATTTCTGCTTGTTCTCGAGTCTTGGTGTTTTCTGACTATAAATTTATTTACAACTAGCTGTTACCTGCGGGTAAAAATTAGCCTATGTTGGGCTCTGTACCCTATAATATGTTTGCAAGTTTTCATAATGATCGGCTGCTTAGTCAGGTCGTGAAGGAATATCAAACAAACAAATTAGCTTTTTCATTTATAAATTATTGGTAATGATAATTATATTCGTTGTTTGGTACCCCTAAGTCCCACAAAACACAGAAGGCTAAGCCTAGGGCCTAGCTTACTTTGGGGCCAGATGGCGTTGTATGATTTTTTTACCACTAAGATGGCAAACAAGCATACGGCCCGCCTGATAGTAAGCAGGCACCATGGTCGCTTGAAATACCGGGGGTTTCGTTCGCGCGTTGCCGACCTTGTAAAAAGTGGAGCTCTGAAGACCTTTTCACACTGTAGGAACACAACATGGCAGAGATCAATGCTATTTGGCTACGATCTTCTGTAAGGTGGAGGTCTTTCCCCAGACGGGCTGCTCCGATTCAAGTGGATTATCCGCTGTGCTCTACCTCTCTTAAATTGAATTGTAAAAAAGCTGAAGTCTTTGAAAAGTATAGGATTGGAAAGACGTTTTAAATGTTTTACAACTCGTCTCTCATAAATGACTGGTATCTATCATTTTCCAAGAACCCTAAGTTGTCCCAGAAGGATCTGTGGCCAAAGTCACTGCTGGATTTCATCTCGAACTGGTCAGGTGAGGATATCTCCATGTAGTCCAACTCAGGTGATCCAGCCTTCACTGGAAGCCATTGTGGACCGTTGTTGGATACTTTTGGAACACTGAAAGATAAGGGATCACTTTAGTAACCAAATAATTTTTGTTTTATTTTATTTTATTAGTTTTAAGTTTTGACATACTCGTAGTTTAATTTAAAAAAAATTAAATAAAAATAAAATCATTTATTTTGCAAGTAGATTTATAAGAAATACTTTTACACGTCAATTTTTTTATTTTATCCTACTAGCACTTCAGACGTGAATGGCCTGTTGAGAAGAAGTGCATTTAATGTTAGTTTAGTTTTAGTTTTAGTTAAATAGTTATTGTTTAGTAGTTAAGCTTAATCATTTTAGTTAAAATTTCAGACTATAGTAGGGTATGTCATTTATTTTATAACTGCATTCGTGGATATCTGCACTTCCCAAAGGTTGACTATCATATACATACTGGTAGATAATGCTTTTATCGTATCTAAAGTTCTCCTTTTGTACCCAAATATTGTGGTCAACAAAGTTTAAACAAGATAAAAGTTTAAATAAATAAATAATATTATCGATGTTGATATTCTTAATAGGTACTTATTGCAAAGTTTTCGTATAATCATAGGTTACTGATTTTGTTTTATCTAACTGATAGGTTAACTAGTATTTATAAAAAGGAATTCAGTTTAAGCGAAGCCTATTCTATAAGCAGCTTATGGATAAAATGTGAAATTCTGGAGAAATAAGTAAGAATGAAAATCATAATCTAAATATAGGGCACACAATCTTCACTTGTCACTCTGAACTAAAATAGACATTACTTTGCGATTATGTAGATAGAACCTTTAGAAACAGTTTTATTATTCCTGTTTTCTGTTTAAACAGGTCTGTACTCTGTGTTTAAATATATTAAAAAGTTTTATAATTTTTTATAAAATGCATAGCTTTTATCGCGGGCTTTGCGCGGCGACCGAATCAAGAAATTCCATAACCAAAATAAACCTAACAGAGATAAAATTAATAAACAGAATTCAACCTTAAACGCATACGCATTTAATGCATACAAAATATAACAGGAGATTATTATCTCGCGGTATTCCGCTATTTCCCTCATTCATAGAGGACTCTGTTAACCATTGTTATATTTAACAATTTTAATTTTAATAATTATAATTGCATAAGTTGATAAAAAATGCTATGCAATGGGGCAGTCCCCGAGTGCCACACGTATTTTTTTTACTTTTTGTAAAGTTACTACCTATAAATTTTTATAATTACAATTAAACTAGGTCAATTACAGTAATTAAATTAAAAAGAGTGAAACGGGATCTTCTTTGTGCTAAGGCTCCCAGGACTCACCTCCGTGGGGTGGAGATTTTTAGTAAAGTTATGTTATAACAGAACTATTCCAAACAAAGTCCCGTAGTAAAAACTCCTTGAAACCATACTAAAACTTTTCTTTTTCGGACTATTTTGTATGTGTAAAATATGAGGTACGTTCCTGTTCCTAGACCACCGGTGTTTTTTTTTCTAATAATATTTTGGCGGATAACTTGTCCTATGTGTTAATCCGGGTTATAATCTACCCGTATACTAAATTTCAAGCACATCTGACCAGCCGTTTTTGCGTGAAAGAGTAACAAACCTCTTCACAAACTTTCGTGTTCATAAATACTAGTTGAAGAATCACAATAAAAGATGTTGCCGATACTGCGAGGTATATAAACAGAAACCACTAAAATATAATCTTACCCTGTTGTTGCGTAACTGTAAATCATATTCATCAACACGTCAGCCATTTTCAGATCTTCAGGTGTATTGAAATCCACATCAGGAAAGGACATAAACTGCATCAGATCGTCAGCGTGGCTGGTACCTGTTCAGTAAAGCTTTGTATGTACGACTTTTTTCTGACTTTATTTTGACAATAACTATCATGTCTCAATGTTATATTTTTTTATGTCATTCCGCAAGCAAACAAGCGAGCATGTCACCTGATGGAGCTGATGGAAAATGGTCACTGCCGCCTATGAGCATCAGTGCTACCAATGCGTTGCTACGGAAGAGAGTAGGGCAAGAAGTGTTTAGGAAAAAGAGAACGGATAGTTGGGCTTCCGGAACAGCTCACCACTCACCGACGGAAGCGCATTGCGGATTACGTCGATATTCTGTGAGAGAATACTTTTCTGGTCAAGTTAGCCCTTATTATAAATGCTATATCATTCTCCATATATAATAGTAATGTTATATCTATACCCACCATAAGAATGTGTTTACATTTTGTCCCTTGCTATTCAGAATGGGGGATTAAGTGTTAATTTAACTATCTCTAATAAACGTTGCTTATTGAGGTATAATTAAACAATTTAATATTTTCATTTAATTTTACCCAAGAATGGCATACCTACTGTAAAACTGTACTGAATACACTGTTTATTGACAGCTCGGTGTGGTGGTGCGTTGGAAGTGACTACTTTCGGCACTAGACGGCACTGGTTCGGTTCCCGATCGGGGAAAATATTTATGTGATGGATGAACACGAGCAAGTTACGCCTCCTGGTCCCAGCTTATTTTGGGTCCAGGAGGCGCTGTGTGTATTGTGTCATCATCATCATATCAATCCATAATCATCCCACTGCTGGGATACCGGTCTCCCTTCAATCGAAGGTGATTAGAGCGTACTCTGCCACGCTGCTCCAATGCGGATTGGCAGAGGCCGGTGTTTTCAAACCGCCCTAAGGCCACCGACTTGGCTTAACGACTGTTATCCATCGATAACAGCCGGGACCGACGGCTTAACGTGCCCTCCGAAACACGGAGAAGCTCGAGATAATGAAACCCATCCAAACGCTGGCTAGGCTCGACGTCGCTTAACTTGCGTGTTCATATTAGAGTGCGACACACAGCGACGCCATCGACCTCCTCGTGTATTGTGTATAATTTATTTATTAGTAAAGGCATTAGGGTACTGACCATATAAGACGTCATTGGCAGCCATCATGAAGGAGAGACTCGTGGAAGACTTGAAGGAATAACGGTATACGTAAACCGGCTGGCCAGATCTTAGGGCGTGCAGTTGAGCCAATCTACCGACATCAGCGACGAACAGACGGTCACCAAGGGCCTGGAATGACATCATAATCTTAGAAAATCTGCTGGTGGGGTTGCGCGGGTATGAAAATTTATTACTGTAAGTAATGTAAACTTTGACGAGAAAATATAATAAATGTTTTAAGTTTTGATTTTTTTAATGAAATGTTTTTTTTTTTCATAAGACCTTTTTAGCATTAAGATTATGTAACTTTGGTGCATTAAATATATTAAGTATTGATTAGGTAGACCCATAGGTCATGCATGTTACACAATATTATTATTATTATTACCTATGTATGTATTAAATAAATAAGCTACTCTATAAACTCATCATCGGTGACAGACATATTTTTATGTGTCATTAGCTTTAATTTATTTTGTGCAACTCAACATTTGTCATTATTTTAACTGGCTACCTTTAACGGGTCATGTGATAGCACAAAGGTCGCACAACGGAGGCTTAATAATGTAAAAATTACCTGAACGAGTAGTTTAGTCTTTAGTTTAATTTTTAAAGAAATGTAAATTATTTATTTGTAACTATATTACCTGTTTAAAAGTAATAAAGTACTAAGTAATAATTATATATTTACCTGAACAAGTCTGTCGAAAGTCTTCTGCGAGACAGGTTGCCCTCCAAGATAATGCTTCTTGATCTTAGCAGCAACATCGGCTCTCAGGTTTAAGGGCAAAGTGTCATTATACTCGAAGATATTGCTGGCCAGTTCATCCCAGCGGGACTCCAATTCTGGTAGAAGACTTGGATCCGTTTGGTATGCTAAAAAGGCAAACAGAACTTTAACTGTATTGAAAATATTTTATTTATGAGTTCACTATAAAGTAAGTGTAATTTATAACATGTAGCTGATAAAGCTACGTACTCGATGCTGATAAATAAAGTGCTGAGAAAAGATTGATGAATCTTACGGTAGGTAATTTTTTTAAATTCGTTTTCAAAAACAGAATATCACTTTTTTAAATTTATTTAATCATTATGGCCAGCTTGCTTGCCATCCGCATAAACAAGAAAAAAAATGGCGGGAAAATTCTATAGTGGTTGCCAATAAAGAACTTCTTTTCATTATTGGCAACCACCACTTTGAGTTTTTTTTTAATTATCATAAATAATAAAAATTATGTACCTGCGGCAGGATACAAGCCTTCTTCAGATGTGACAGAGGTGATAAGAGGGATCCTATGCATGGCACCAGCTTGAGCAGCATGATAAGGGTACTGAGATAAGAATGGATCACGAACTGTTGGGCCTTCTGCCGTTGGTGTGAAAGGTGTAAACATATGTACTTTCCAGTCCTGAAAAATTAAAGAAAGTTTACGTATTAGATATAAGGCAATTTTTATGTCAAACGGCTTAAAAACATTAAGATGTTTTTATATGAAAACGTTACAGGTTAATAAAATACCTATCCATAAATTTTAAAGAATTTTTACACCAATATAATACCTACCTATGTGAGTACACCTATGTATGTTGCAATTGACGTAGGTACTTTTAGATAATTTGCTACTTATGTAGCTATGTGTTATGGACCAAAGTCCTCATTATTTTAAGAATTTTTTGTTTTTATTTGCAAACGCATTGAGCCTTATTTTACTATGCTTTATCCTTCTCTGGGTTGCAAACTAATCCATTTCATATCAACCGATAATGATTCCACAGCAGGGATACGGGTCTTACTTCAATCGAAGGGGATGAGAGCATACTCTGCCACGCAGCTCCAATGCGGATTGGCAGAGACCAAACCGCCTGAAGGCCACCGAATTGGCTTAACGAGTGTCACTGTCATAACATGTCGTCCGAAGCACGGAGAAACTCGAGATAATAAATAAATAAATATTTATGGGGACAAATCACACAGATTGAGCTGGCCCCAAAGTAAGTTCGAATCTTGTGTTATAGTTATGGGATACTAACTCAACGATACTATATTTTATAACAAATAAACATCCAAGACCCGAGGCCAATCAGAAAAAGTTCGTTTTCCATCATGACCCGACCGGGGTTGGAATCCGGGACCTCCTGGGTGGCGGTCCGGCGTGATAACCATTACGCCACGGAGGTCGTTATATTTGCATTGTAAATGAAAAATATAAACAAGAACAGAAAGGACAGCATGACAAAAGTATATAAAAAAGAAAATGTTCCCGGCCAGTGACGTGGTGTGCGACCTCTTTGAATCATTCTCGTTCTGTTAAGTTTTCCACAAAAAATAAAATAAGAATTCTAGACACGTAATGTTGGCGAACATGTAGGTATCGCACGTTCTACATAAGTAGCAGTGTCAGGAATGTCTGAAATTTTCCTTTTGTAACGTGATTATAGAGTGAAAACGAACGAGCGAGCGGTTTTACCTCCAAGAGACTCTTAAATTCATTACAGACTTACAGAACTCGCTGTGTTAGTAACTGGCTGGTTAACTCCGGTAATTTAAATATATACTTATACCACAGAATAATTTATACGTAGATTACCATAAAATCTTTGTTCGGTTGAGTGATCGGTTCACGTACCTACTCATTATTTGACTGTATCAACTGAAAACATTTGTCTTTGCAATTTTTTAAACGCTGAGTTATTGCCTTTCTGTGCTACAATTTATTAATCTGTGCCACTGCGGTACCATAATATATTTTATTTATCGTTAACCATAGCCGTTACGCAGCAATGTGAAATTGAAGCATAAAATATACGTACAAACATCTGGATTTGTGCATTGACAACAACTTCAGCCGGTCTGTATTTGAGGCAGTCAACTAACTCCCTGTTCGATGTCGAGGGGCAGCCGACAATGGTCGCCAGGGTTCTGGCCTTCTGTGCTGGTTTTACTGCGTGGGTCCATGAGGCAAATGCTGCTCCGCTGAGGGCGATACCTCTTGCAAAGGTGTCTGGGAACAAGAGATATTTTTTAAATCTAGTTAGACATGGGAGTTGACTCCACCCGACCTGATGTTGAGCAGTAGTGGAGTACGTGAGACCCACAGGAAGCGCAGTCATCGATCAGTTTCACCTAGTCGGTTGGTTTTGCTGTGTTCACCGCAAATTACAGTGACCACAAATTTTTCACTTTAAAATAACCTTTTTTCATCAAGCAACTTTTGAATGCAAACCCAATAAAACTTTGTGGCGGTTTGTTGTTCATTTTTATACAGGCAACTCAATAACACTTTGTGGCAGGTTATTGTATATTTTTATGCTTATTTTTATAAAACTACTAGCGAAACCCGCGCAACTTCGCTTACTTGTATCTCGCTTTCCCGCGGGAATCGGAATCCGCAGGAATCGGAATGGACATATAAACCTTCCTTTTGAATCACTCTATTTAAAAAAAAACGCATAAAAATCTTTTGCGTAGTTTTAAAGTATACGTATGTACATAGGGACAGACAGACTTCATTTTATACGGTAGTAATGAAGTCTGAGGCTCGGAACGACTTAAATCTATTTCTGGTGTTAAAGTTATAGTAGCCTGCATTTGTTTTAATTACTTCGAGATCGTTAGAGCAAGTCTGAGAATCCTAGACTTCATAATACCGTGTAATAGAGTAGTTATAAATTATTTCTTCTCTTATTTTTTTGTGCCACAAAGGTGGCAAACAAGCATACGGGCTGCCTGATGGTAAGCATCACCGTAGCATAAAGACGCTTGCAATATCATACCGGGGGAATCACTCACGCGTTGCCAACCCTCAGTTGCGAAGTGGAGCTCTGGAGACCTTACTCACGTTTAACATGGCCGAGACCAATGATATTTGGCTTCGATGATCTTCTATAAGGTGGAGGTCCTTCCCCAGACGGGCTGCTTCGATTTGAGCGGATTATCCGCTGTGCCCTACTTCTCTAACAACTAACGACAAGAATAAATGAAATGATATCATTTATTCAGAGAGTAGGCCTTCGCAGGCACAGAGCCGCACGTTCTCTTGTAATCTTATGCAATATTATTATTCTGTATTAAATATTAAATAAACTAGATTTTCACCGCGGTTTTGCTCGCGTTTAATTTTATGACATAGATCTCGTTTGACAAAAAAACAACCCAAGTGCTACTTGTGGCGCCATCTGTTGGCCGTTATCCCATCTCATACAGCGCTCTCTATAGTAGAAAAAATATTTTCCTATTGGAATGACATAATTTCACGGGATAAAAAGTAGCCTATGTTGGACTCTGTACTCCTGACAATATGTATACAAATTTTCATAATGATCGGCTGCTTAGTCAAGCCGTGAAGGAATAACAAACAAACAAATAAATAAACAAACAAACTCACTTTCTCATTTATAATATTAAGATAACAAACAAACAAATAAATAAACAAACAAACTCACTTTCTCATTTATAATATTAAGTATGAACTGAAGTATGATGAGGTAGGCACTCTAAACTACACTTAAAATATTATAAGCCCAGTATTAAGAAAAGCCGTAGAGATGTAAGTAGGAGCCCATTCCTTCAAATATTGTGGGTGATTTACTACGTAATATGCTTTCAACGTAAGTACATAATCCTAAAACGGTATATTACACTCAGACTTTTCAAAGTGCTTACTTACTTTTGGATGTACATTATTTTATAACCCTCGTCGACAGTAAAGTCAAAAGCGATTTAAAAAAAACAAACTTAAGTTTTATAAGAAAAATAAATAACTATAGTAATAAACTTGCAAAAGTAACTGTCGTGCGGTTTTGTATAAGAGTCCGCGCGCGGGGTCTTTAGAGACCCCAAGAATAAACAGATACATTTTTCGTATTATTGTAACATAATATTGTTCGAACATTCATATGGCACATTTTTTTTTACTAGCTATTTATGTCCCACTTCTGGGCAAAGGCCTCTCCTCTTTTTCTCCAACTATCCCTCTCCGCTGTTTTTTTAACCCATTTGCCATCAAATTCCGTCAGTTCGTCAGTCCATCTCTTTCTTGGTCTTCCTCTTGGCCTTTGTCCAGGTGGAATCAATTTGGTAGTAGCGTGTGCCCATCGGTCCGGGTGCATTCGGCAAACATGACCCGCCCAGTCCCATTTTAATATAGCACATAGAAACATAAAAAAATTAATTGAAAAGCATCGAAATATAAGTGCCTACTAACGTACGTACATACATACTTATATCTCGACGTTGAAAAGTAAGTTATTTATTAAGAAAAAAAAATACAGTCAAATTGAGAACCTCCACCTTTTTGGAAGTCGGTTAAAAAGGGTTTTGACAGACAGTGGGACAACATAGTGATCATATAATAAAGTCTTTGTTTTTGTAGCTTTCCTAGTCAAAAATTAACAAAACAAAGTCATCTTGTTTATCATTATTGCTAAATAAACACACTCATTTAAATACTAAATACATAAACAAATGTGTATTTTAATATTTACTTAATCTGTCACAACAACTAGCTCAATGTTATCCAAACTGTAGGTCAATGCGCCCCCACGGCTCGGATTAAAATAGGCCGTCATCCAGATCTTTGTTTTCGTACCAATTGTGTTCGTTCTTCTGACTTCATATTATTATGTTGTTGGGTACTTGTTATTTGGTTTACGTTTACCAAATTTGACGCTTACACAAATACCAATTAAGGGTGTTACCAGACCAATCGATAGATCGTCGATCGTAGGCATCGATCTATGGTAGAATGGATTAGTCGACGTCGATCGATAAATCTCTACCAGACCAATCGAGATCTCACTGCTACCAGACCTATCGATCAACGTCGACCGATGGAATCGATCGATTGGTTAGTCGAACGGTATCTGTCGATCAATTAAAGCTACCAGACCAGTCGATCAACTTCGATCCTAAAACGACGATTGGTTTGGTAACAGTAAAATTAAGCACTACTCTCCAAAAAACACTTAGTACGAAAAAACGGGTTCTAAGAACACATGTTACACCACAAACGACTGGAGTTTAAATCTGCCAACTATTTTTACGTTTTGAGATTATACTATCGAGCAGTGTTTGCACATACAAATATTATTAAGAGATAAAGTTTGTGTATTTATAAGGATGTAGGGGGATCTCATGATCTACTAAACCAATATTGAAAATTATGAAATTTACCAAGAGAAAGCCACGTTCATAGTGTCATATGGCTATATAAAAACCCGAAAAAGCCGAAGCGAAGCCACGGGTAAGAGCTAGTAGTCTCAGAGTAATAACATATGTGTGGATTACGCAATATACGTACATAGAGAAAGTATTACAGTAACTACATATTTATTAATCTGTGGTATTACTAAATAAACAGAGAAAATAATCCGATGTCATCGTCATTGTGGACATTTAATTATTGGCTATAGAATTACTATTTAATTGGCTTTATCTTGTTAAAACCATTTGTGTAACTAATTGATTATAATTTTAAGGTATGAAACCTTGTAATTAGAAACATTCTACAATATGATTATTGATTAATATAAATCCGGGTAAATCCCACCATGGAATAAATATTGTGAAGTATAACTGATTGTAATAAATAAATAAGTAATCATCTGTTTTTGTTGTCTATGAACTTTCTATGAATCAAACATCTTCAATCACAAGAACAGAAATGTGAAATGACGGTGAGTTCCTGGTACATATTTATTTTTTTATTATTGCCTACTGAAATATATATAAGTAATAAGGCTTTCAGTACAAGAAACCGACACGTTATGTAGTTATTGGTGACCTCCGGCACTTTAGTGTCGAGGGGCGGGTTCGGAATTCGCATTATTACATTATGGATTTTGGCGCCAACTACGATATAGCGTCAACTGGAGCTCGTGATTAAAAAAAATATTTCTGTGTATTTCGAAGTTTGATTCTTACATAGTCTATAATATAATAAAAGTGTAAAAAAAGTTTGTCTGTAAATTGAATATATTTCCAAAAAAATTGTTTAGGGCGATGAAGAATAAGCAATAGGACAAGAATTTCGTAAAATTTTGTCCGTCTGTTTGTATGTTTGTATGTTTGTATGTTTGTATGTTTGTATGTATGTTTGTACACGCTAATCTCAGAAACGGCTGAACCGATTTGGATGCGGTTTTCACTAATATGTGGCGATTTTCTCAACTTAACATTTAGTGTATGTTTCTTTTCAAAATCCCCAAGGGAATCCGAGATATACGCAAACGAAGTTGCGAGGGTATATCAACGCACAGCCCAAACCGCTGGGTCTAGAGATTCCAAATTTGGCATGTAGGTTACTTACGACGTCAAAGAAAGGATTTTTCAAAATTCCCACTGGAAAGCGAGATATACGCAAACGAAGTTGCAAGAGGACGCACAGACCAAACCGTTGGGTCTAGAGATGCCAAATTTGGCATGTAGGGCCTTAAATGGTCCGGACCGGACCGGACGGACCGGACCGGACCGGAACGGATCAGACCTGATCGGACGGTCCGGAAGGAACCGCACCATACCGAGTCCGTGCCGGACCGGACCGAACCGGACCGGACCGTTTTTTTTTGTCCGTCTGTTTGTATGTTTATATGTTTGTATGTATGTTTGCACACGCTAATCTCAGAAACGGCTGAACCGATTTGGATGTGGTTTTCACTAATATTTGGTGATTTGTTCAACTTAACATTTAATTTAATTTAATTTAAATAACTTTATTGACCACAATACACAAAGTACTGATACAATTGGCGGACTTAATGCTAATTGCATTCTCTACCAGTCAACCATTGGGAGTGCAGAAATTCACGATTGCGGCTTAAATTAAACGAATAAGATATTAATAAAACAATAAATGCAAAGAAAATAAAATGAATAGATAATAAATACAATAATAAAATACATAAGTAATCAATATAATACATAATAGATACAACTTACATACAAATAATTGATGATTCTTGTATTACTTTTATAAGCAATGTATTGTAAATTAAAAGACAAATATTAAGTACTTATATTAAGAGCACTGAAAAAATGAGCACGTACTCTTTTTTTAAAGATGAAAGAATTGTGGGAATCCCTGATAGGGCCAGGCAGCGCATTCCAGAGTCGTGAAGCATGAAGAGTGAAGGAATTAGACATAATCCAGAATGAAAAAGAGGAGTGAAAAGTTTGAGAGAATCATTAGAGCGAAGTTGTCTGTCATGTGAGTCGCAGAGATATCGAAATTTTTCTTTGAGGTATACTGGAGAATTTGGGTTAAATAATATGGAGAAGAGTGAACATAATATCCTCTGCTGTCTGCGCTGGCGAATAGGTAGCCATCCAAGTTTTGATCTAAATGACGAGATGTGATCATATTTGCGCAGACAGAAGATGAAGCGAATGGCATTATTAATTAGTCTATCCAGTTTATTGAGAAGGTCAGAAGGTCAACATTTAGTGTATGTTTCTTTTAAAAATTCCCACGGGAATCCGAGATATACGCAAACGAAGTTGCGAGGGTATATCAACGTACAGCCCAAACCGCTGGGTCTAGAGATTCCAAATTTGGCATGTAGGTTCCTTACGATGTCTAGGGATGTACTAAGAAAGGATTTTTCAAAATTCCCACGGGAAAGCGAAATATACGCAAACGAAGTTGCGAGAGGACGCACAGCCCAAACCGTTGGGTCTAGAGATGCCAAATTTGGCATGTAGGGTCATTATAAGGTCCGGACCGACCGGACCGAACCGGATCGGACCGGTTTTTTTTTCTGAAGAAATAAATGTTGATTGGTATGTAGGTACCTTATCAGGACCGGACCGACCGGACCGGAGCGGACCGACTGGACCTGATCGGACCGGACTATATATATATATATGTCGCATACGGTCATGAGTATGGACATGAACACTAAGCAAAACGAGGGTGCGCCATCTAGCGGCGTGTTGAGAAAACGTTGCTTTTGGCGCGCTCCGGCAGAGTCGTGATACGGAAGGCGGGCTCGACTGAACACTTCGTTATCGGGCGCCACCGAGAGTTGTACTCGTAGTCACGGAACTGTCGCGTTTTACCTAGTGTCTATTTTGTGTTGAGTTATATTAAGAAACTGTACCTAATTAAACTGTGTTATAACGACGATTGATAAAGACCTAGACTAAGATTAATTAAATGTTTTAATGTAGAACGAACTGTTGTTTCTCTCATATCACGACTACCCTCGTTACGCCCTTGTGATGTTGAATTGCAAATCGAATTACCGCAAGGCTATCCGACATCAGAATTGGGATGTAAGTCGTGGTATTGAGAGTTTAACAGATCAGTCTGGTCTCACTAATGTAAAACGTGACAAACTAACGTGACAAATTAAGAAAATGCGTGTTCGATGCACGACGGACAGTCTGCTGTTGTTGACTACGAGTAGCGGAGTTTTGCGGACTACCGAGTACCGGCATTTAGTAGCGCAAAGTGTATCGTATGGTGGGTACTTAACCTCAAAACGTTATCAAAATTCTAAAATAGTGTCATTTTAGGTGTATGACCGTCGGATACTCGACGATGTGTGACGGGTAGCGGAGGCTGTGCCGCGACGCGCACCGAGCGGTGGCGGTGCAACAGCAGCGTGAGTCACGGGTCACGGGACACGGGTGTGTGCCCGTGGTGGACTGGTGGAGTATACCCTCCGATATTATTTTTAAAAAAAAAAGGTCAGTGTTGATTACGTATGATGCTAAGATTAAGCTTAAAGTGTTAAGTTAAGCTGAAACTGTGCAAGTTTAAGCTGAAATTGTAAGTTTAAACTGAAACTGTGTAAGTTTAAGCTGAAACTGTGTTAGTTTGAGCTGAAACTGTGTATGAAGTTAAGCTCATTGGTCATTTAGCACTATTCATTAAAATGAATTATTTAGAGGTCAAGGTCATTAAAGGTCAATGTGAGGTCAAGGTCATTAAAAGGTTAATGCACACAATGATTAAGAGGTCAAGGTCATTTAAAGGTTAATGCACATACAGAATAAAGTATTTTTGACTTTAGCTTTGACTTTGAGATTTTTGACTTTGGAGGTCAAAATCAAATGTATCACGTGGAGAGTGGGGTTCTTAAAAGGGGTTCAAAATTTTCATCCTTTTATCGCTAGGACGCACCGTTTTCGAGATAAACGTTTTGTTTAAATTATTTTTACTTAGTAACTTCAATGAACTCTAACAGTTGTTTTATTTTCGATTTCCGGACAATGAACGAGACGAGAATCAGCGGGTCAGCGGTGTGCGGACTCTGAAGTGGACCAGGTCTGCTCGTGTTGGTGGCGAGCTGGCGAGGCAGATGTGACCACCTGCGCGGCATAGTGCGGACAGCAGTGATCGCGCTTGCTGTCGAGGTTACTGCTCTTCGCGGGACCACCGGCGCAGTCGAGGTGTCCGGGATATCTTCAGGAGAGTATTGTTTGATGATACTGGAGTGACTACTGAGCAATAATGTTGTTTAGAATTTTAAAAGTTCTGTTTTTATGTAAATTGAGAGACATTTTAAATGAAATGTTGAGAAATAATTGCTCAATGGTTTCGATGGTGGAGTATAATTTAAAGTATACTTAGTTCGAATTGTGCTCAGAAAGTAATGTACCAGTTTAAGTTAACGTACCATTTTATAATGTTGAGTAGAGTAAGTAATCTATGTAGCGAGAGACCAGTGGGTCTGTGAGATACCACACGGAGTTGTTGGTCAATGTTGAGTTGGCAATGGTGATTTTGCCGGTCGGCTGGTATTGCCGTGGAGATACAGCAATTTGAGACAGAGCTATTTGAGATAGAGCAATTTGAGACAGAGCTATTTGAGATAGAGCAATTTGAGACAGAGCTATTTGAGATAGAGCCATTTGAGACAGAGGTATTTGAGATAGAGCCATTTGAGATAGAGCCATTTGAGATAGAGCCATTTGAGTAGAGCCATTCAGGATAGAGCCATAGAGCCATTCGAGGTAGAGCTGTACGAAGTAGAGCTATACAAGGTAGAGCTGTACGAGATAGATACAGTTAAAATAGAGTTATTGATAAAACGAAGGCGAAACTTTAAGGTTTCTATTCTCGAAATGGAGACAAATGAAAGTGAGTAATGAGAAAAGTTTAGTTGATTTAATTACGAGTTACTGTATTGAAATGTAATGTAATGACTGGACGTTTTGTGTCCGATGTGTCCGATGGACTGGAGGTTTTGTGTTCGATGGACTGAACATATTTTGTGGCTCGATGCCTATGGATAGGCTTGAGTTTGTGTGTTGGGCCAATTAACACTGTTGGTATGAGGAGTGATGCAATGCAGTGTTGACTGTATTGTACAATGTTAAATTAAGTTTCTTTGAGTAAAGTTTTCTCATTACTACAAACGATCCCTTTGGTGATAAGGCCAAGATAACTGAGTAGACATGTAGAGTATTGGCAAAATACATAAAGACTAAGTACCAATTTCATTGTCGTGAGTAATATTGTTCGAAATGTTTGTTGTGTAAGTAAGTACTCAACAGCAAGGGACCGCGTGTTTTCAGTGAGAATCACAGGGATGATTGCCAAACAAGGTCACAGGGATGATCTGGTGGTTGGTCACAGGGATGATCAGCTGTAACCACGGGGATGGTTATGGCACCTTGCTTTTGACGAACTCTGTTATATTCGGTTGTTAATTGATTTTATTTTCATTATTGGTACTAAGCTCTTCATGGTTATTGCAAATCGAATTACCGCAAGGCTATCCGACATATATATAAAATTCAAAGTCCTGACTGACTTAACTATACATATATCAACGCACAGCCCAAACCGGTGGGTCTAGAGATTCCAAATTTGGACTGTAGGTTCCTTACGACGGCGACGTCTAGGGGTGTACAAAGAAAGGATTTTTCGAAATTCCCACGGGAAACCGAGATATACGCAAACGAGGTTGCGAGGCTATATCAAATTTGGTATGTAGGTTCCTTACGACGTCTAGGGATGTACTAAGAAAGGATTTTTCAAAATCCCACGGGAAAGCGAGATATGCGCAAACGTAGTTGCGAGAGGACGCACAGCCCAAACCGCTGGGTCTAGAGATGCCAAATTTGTCATGTAGGGTCCATATAAGGACCGGACCGGACCGGAACGGATCAGACCTGATCGGTCCGGAAGGAACCGCACCGTACCGGGCCGTGCCGGACCGGACCGGTTTTTTTTTCTGTAGAAAAATATGCTAATTGGCATGCAGGTTCCATATCAGGACCGAACCGACCGGACCGGCCCGGACTGACCGGACCGACCGGACCGGATGGAACCGTACCGTACCGGGCCGTGCAGGACCGGAATTTGTTTCTGAAGAAAAATATGCTAATTGTTACTAGGCCACGCGGGCGAAGCCGCGGGCAGAAGCTAGTATAAAATAAAGTCGCTTTTGCTGTCTGTCTGTGCGTCAGTGTGTCCCTATTACGCAACGGATTTTGATGCGTTTTTTTTAAAATAGAGTGATTCAAGGAGAAGGTTTTTAGTACAATACATTCCAAAATTCCCACGGGAAAGCGGGAACACGCAAACGAAGAGCGGATTTCGTTAGTTTATTATAAGTTTCGAGTACGTTTAATAAAAGGTTTTCTTCTATAAACTTCGTTTTTTTAAGTACTTATAACATATCACAAGACATCACAAATAATCACAATCGTCATCTGGGGGAGAGTATTTTTATTTCTTCTTCGCGATAAATGGCATGCAAAGGTTAACGACAATATAGCCAAGTTTTTAGTTTGCATTTTTAATGAAAATCTTCTCATAAAAAGGCCGAAGCTAAATCTTCAATAAAAAAAACTTAGTATAGGTGTCGGCATGTAATTTATAGTATTATAGTTTATTATCATTTTAATTTTTGGTTCAGGAAATTTCAATTTTCCAACAATATTGAATAGTCTACGTTGTATGTTATAGTTAATCTGTGGTCGCCATTAAACCTGGCTTTATAGGACACTGCGACGATGTGAATATATGGTGGGATGGTGGGCTTATCTTACCTAAGAAACATCGTATAACTAGAATCCATTGTTTGGTAAACACAAATAGTTTAATGTTTGGTAAACACTCGACTTTGAAAAGTCAATATAACTTATCACGCCCTCGATAGATAACTTACATTTAAATCTATCTAATGAAATGAAATACGTTTTCATTATAATTATTGTGCAGAATGCTAATTCAGTTTGTGTGTACTATTGACCTTTCGCTAACCGTCTGATAACGTCTGTCGGTAAATCCTTGAATATTAACATTGGACTAACATTCGAACGGTTATTGAACTTCGGGCTATGGTTATCGGAGATCAATAGATTTAGATTTTTCTTGTAAAAGCTGTTCAGGGTACCTGTACTAATGTTACATATCGTACCAATACGATAAGATAAATAAATAAATAAATAAATAAATATATAGGGACAATTCATACAGATTGAGCTAGCCCCAAAGTAAGTTCTAAACTTGTGTTATGGGATACTAACTCAACGATATTATATTTTATAACAAATACATATGTAGATAAACATCCAAGAGCCGAGGCCAATCAGAAAAAGTTCGTTTTTCATCATGACCCGACCGGGGATCGAACCCGGGACCTCCTGGGTGGCGGTCTGGCGTGGTAACCATTACGCCACGGAGGTTGTCAAGATGAGGTTTAAGTATTTCTAGAATATTAACCTTTTTTTATGTATACATAATGTAATGTAAATAGTACCCTCTAGATGATTTAAATATACATATATCAACGCACAGCCCAAACCGCTGGGTCTAGCGGTTCCAAATTTGGAATGTAAGTTCTTTACGACGTCTAGGTGTGTACTAAGAAAGGATTTTGAAAAATTCCCACGGGAAAGCGAGATATACGCAAACGAAGTTGCGAGTATTTGACTAGTTAAAATATAAATTTAGAATCTGGAGGGCTACTACGAAACGTAAATCCGATACTTCGGCCGAAGTATCGGAAGAATTTTAACCGTGAAATACAAGTTATTTCATGATTATAATTCAATGAACTACTAAAATAACCATAAAGTACAAGGTATTTCATGGATAGAATTCAAGGAATTACTAAAATAACCATGAAATACCTTGTATTTCACGGTTAAAATTCTTCCGAAACTTCGGCCGAAATATCGGATTAACGTTTCGTAGTAGACCTCCTGTGAACGAGTAAAACCGCGGTTTCATGGCTCGGCGATAAAGTTCGCCGGTGTATCACTGCAAAACCGCGGTTTTAAACACCGTCATGTTTGCTATATTTTTTACTCGGCTCGTCATGTAAAGCGAGATGGCGAGATAACACAAAGCTTCACTCGGAACAAGACATGTTGCCTCTCTCATTCAGGCGCGACGTTTTGCTCGCTAGTCGATGCACTAACGAGCCGCGAGCAAAACCGTCGTTCTTTAAAACCGCGGTATAGGCTCGTATGTTGATCAGGGCCTTTAGGCATACATGTTATGGATTGCAATATAGAACATCACTATATTATGCTTGTATACTATAATGACATAATTAATGTAGTCTGTTTTGTTAGCACACAAATAAATGAAATTAAATAATGTAAAGACGGGATTCAATATAAAAACATCCTAAGTATGCATTATGTTTTTTAGCAGCTATTTGTGTCCAACTGCAGGACAAAGGTCTCACCTGAAATTTTACCAATTTTCTCTCAATTGGCCATTTTCTGCCCAATCATCCCAATAAGAGTCGAATATACGTGTTAGGTATAATTTATTTAGCGTAGTCCATTGTGTTCATTTATATAGTGATGCCGTGTCAGGCGTATTTCATGTAACTTAAGTTACACGAGTTACAGGTCTGAATCGTAATTAAATGACCTAATAAACCACTTAAAAATATTTTTTTAATATTGCAATTTAAATTGCTTGTACGAGTCTGTAACCCAATCTCATGTAACTATGATTTTACCACTGTCCATTCCGTTCCGGCTATCTCAGGTAATTGTAATAGTTACATGAATTAGGCGGGACGGACGCTCAACGCGGCTCCACAATACAAGGAGTTATACAAGAGTTAGCCGTGATAGACTTACCCATCACGGCTAACTCTTGTATTGTTGTGTGTCGTCTTCGAATAGATCACCTCTTGCCTTCTTATGTATCTTAAGATACAACGCGCGTAAAACAAGCGTTGTATGAAAATGTTCTCAAGCCTAACTCTCACTTATCATGAATAATTTAAAGAATATTTAAAATTTCAATATTTTAAAACTTTCCCGGTTTTCCTAAGCTTTCCTAGAGGTGTCTCATTAATATCTAAAAAATTTCTCAATAATATCTTTACTTTTCACAAATGGCAAAAATCGGTTAAAAATGGCGATTACTCAAAACTATGTTTCGAGAGTTACATGACATAGATTTGACACGGCAGATGTATGATAAGATTATTACAATACACTAATTAGAGATCTTTATTTACATACTTATTTAGTAACGTAATTTATAATATTGTTTAACGTAATTAACTCGGGACAAGACAATGGTTAGTGTCATTGCTAATATTTGTAACAACTATTTGTACGTTTCTCATTGTGTCAACCAAGGTACAAGGTGTCAACAAACTCTTGTCACTTAATCATAGTGCAATTTATATATAGGTTTTGGATAAAATCTCATGTGAAATATACAATAGTACAGTGTTATACAACAGTACAGTTGCATTATACATTATACATGGACCTGGGCAGTAATAATGAATTTTCATACATTTATCCTACATCTTCTAGGAAAGGAATCGCGTAAGTATGAAAACTTTGAAACTGAAATGAAACTGTTTGTTGACACCTTGTACCTTGGTTGACACAATGAGAAACGTACAAATAGTTATTTATAAAAAATGGTTTTTGAAATAATTTAGACTAAATTCAGCTAGTAATTTTTTCTTACCTTTACTCCATTGTGAGAGATAGTGATAGTGCACACTAGCGCCACCTGCTGAGCAACCGCTGAGAGTCACGCTGTTCGGATTCCCACCAAACATCATGATGTTGTGCTGAACCCAGCGGAGTGCAAACGATTGGTCCTTCAATCCGGCATTCCCAGGAGCGAATTCGTCACCGGTGCTCAAGAAACCTTGGAAAAATATTTTATTATTACTTATTGATCGAAATGAAATGAAATTCTTCATTTCAGAGAGTAGGTACGGTTGTACTTCACAGGCACGTTCTCTCGTCATGTAGTAAATATTATTATTCGTATTAAATGTAATAAGCAACTCTTTAAACTACCACCATTTCGGAAACAAAGCAAAATTAGCACTTTGGGAAAGAAATGGCGCATGAAACCCAGTTACCGACTGTTTTTTTAATTTAATTTTTTGTCATTCAATTACAAGATTTGATAGGCCGTTTCTATTCAAAGATGATGGTCTTCCATTTATAAAGGAAACATAAATTATTTTACTGCGCTGTTTGTCTGCGTTTATTTTTAATGTATTATTAAGTGTTTGCTTATAAGCTTTGCTTATAGTGTGGGAGACTGGGAGTAGTGCAGTGGCGAGGGGTCCTAATAACACGATTCCTGTCGGCTTCCCTTTTAAAAATAGTGAATTATCTAACAGCATCGACTCTGCTAATAACATGATTTCGCTTCATACATAATAATGATACCCAAACGCCTATACAATAATAAATAGCAATATCACACGTCGCCAAATGCCTATACAATAATAAATAGCAATATCACCACGTCGCTTAGCCTGTGCGTCGAAAGCCGGTAATTCCCGAGTTGTAGCCGCATACAGTTTTAGGAGCGGCTGTCTCTTTCTTACGCGTACATTTTGTTCCTAGCGCGGTCTCTTTCTCACGCCGATCATATGAACATATTAAGCCGGTAGTCGCCGAGTTACGACAAGGATGGCATGTATCAGATTACGTTAGTGCGACAAAGATAAACAGAGGTATTAACCTGTGAAGTAAAAAATATAGTTAATTATGTGTTTAGTGCTTGAATAATAAAACAACTATAATTTTGTCGCGTTGTAATTGTCAAAATTATGACATTTTTTCAATTCACTTTCGCCTGTGCTTACGCTCGTTTTGTTGTTAGTTTTTTTTATTTGTTTGTTGTTAATTTAGTAAATTTGAATAGATTAGAGTGACTTCGTGGTTAAATGTTGGACAGGGCTCGCGCTCGGTGTGAATTGTGTTATAGTTATAGAATTTATCGGTTTCAGTTGTAAGTAGTTAATTGTTTATTTTGGTTTAGTCTGTTTTGTTTACATTCGTAATGGCTGCAATTTTAGACGTGGGTTGTTGTCTCACAGACTTTTTATTAGATAATAATTTTCAAACATACAGTTTTGAAAATAAAAAACATATTATACAGCGCGCCCGTGCTTTTCCTTCTATGAAAATAGATTATAAACGGAAATATGGCTTTACTAAACATTTTCATTGTAATTTGTACGAAAAGTATTCGTAGCTCACAGGTACTGTTTTGGTTTTCCATATTATACCAATCAGTGCTTTTATGTATGGTAATGGTAATATGGTATTCGGAATTCTTCATCCCTGTGGTAAGATAACACTGTTTTTTTTTTTTTTTTGCTCCGGCTTCCCCTAAGTAAAATTTCACCCTTCGCCACTGGAGTAGTGTATATGTCGCAGGCATCTGGTTAAATCCAACATTTGATTGAATGACGGCATTCAATTGAATGACTAGGCCAAACGTCGATTGAACAAACGTCACTCAACGTCCAACTAGTTAGCTGATTGTAACATAGCCCATTCAACAGGGCGGACGTAAATCAGTTAGGTGATTCAAATTTAGTTCGGTTGGTAGGTGTTCAGACAGACATTGGTCGGTTAGGTTGGGGTTAACAAACGCGAATTATTTGTATTTTATAGGTTATTCAAGTCGGCTATATTCCATTCAACGACTTCGCTAAATGACGTTCAGTCAAGACCGCAGAGTATATATAAGCAAGCTATGAATGCCGAACGGGTTTAAGCCCACCATTCACACGCAGATTGGTCCGGCGGATTGGTCGGCCATCGGACTAATCCGCCTGTGTATGGAAGCCACGAACCGGTCCGCCAGACTGTCAAATGGGTTGGCGTCGGGCTCGCGGCGAGCCGCGAGCGCCAACCGAACCCTCGCCCGACCCGACCAATCCGCGCGTGTGTGTGCAAGGTCAGATTGGTCGGCCGACTCAGTCAGTGTCGAAACCACGTTTTCATTTGTTTTTTATTTATTATAATGTCTTTCAACGATAACAAACCGTTTCTTTTTTCATTTCTCGGATAAAATCATTATTCCGACGACGATTAAAGCTACTTTTGCTTAGATAGTACAGGCGGCATATTAAATGAGTACACGTGCAGGGCTCACCAAAGTCACACTTCGAGTGGAGGGTTGGCGGTGGGTTGGCGGAGGGTTCGTGCAGTGTATGGGTACGCCGGATTGGTCGCGGTCGGGTCCGGGTTGGGAGTCGGGTCCGGGCTCGTGTAGTGAATGGTGGGCTTTAGTCATTCAATCAAATGGCGGATTAAACCAGATGCCTGCGACCAGTGGCGGCTGATGGGTCATGCATGGCACTGGTGGTGCACTTTATCAGCTCACTGAGTACAATTCGAAATTGCAATAAAACAACATTTTGTCTTTACAAAGCCCAAAACAAAATAATGTATTGAGACGCTCACATCCACACAGCCATTTCTTTCTGTTATACATTTCACTTTTAAAACTTCGCGTAAATGATTTATTTTTCGATTTACACTCTTGTTTCAAGTCAGCTGATTTTAAATCGATCTTTTGTTGAAAAGTTTTATTATTGCTTTTAATAAAGCTAATGTTAAAGTTAATGCTCATTTTAACAGCTATTTAGTCCCACAACTGTCCCACACACAAAACGATAAGTTAGTTTATTATAATTTATAATTCTATCACAAATCACAATGCAAACAAAAACAAACGCGCGTCGCGGTCGTCCGTCCGCTGTCGGTTTTTCGTTCGCCGGCTCTCAGTAAACTCCGGCTCGTGCTGTCTAATTTTGCCATACATTTTCTTTTGCACTATCTCTGTCTCACGCGCCAGGCGTTTTAGCTCGTATTTCATAGACGTTGTATGAGTATTCGCCGTGCGCGTGGCCTAGCGCACGGCCTAGCGCACGGCGAATTGTCTTTACAAGCGAAAATAAGACTTAATACTTTAGCCAAGAGTTGAAATTGTTTTGTAACAATTTCGTTAATATTGAATAGATAGTCAATCGGATTATAAAGCATTTTTTTTTTCTGAACCTATTAAAATCTGGTAGTTCAGTGCACGAGCGCACTTAAGGTAAAGCCGCCCCTGCCTGCGACATATCTATGTAATATCAATTTGTCCAGTAATAATATTAATTCTAGAATTTATTGTGGATCCACGTGGATCTTCATTTTATGGTAATATTACACGAAGACTCCCGAGAGTATTTATTCAAATCACATCAATAGTGTTTATTAAACTATGTAATTATAAAGTTTCATAACGATGTTTGCATCATTAATATAGGTTTCTACCCTTTTGGTATATTTAAATGTGATTAAACAACATAAAACATTCAAACTACTAAATGTAGTAGACTTGACGTAAGACGGCTTAGTTGAGTTTGTTTTACATCAGCTTAAAAGCATTGGTGCGAGGTGGTCTTATTTTGTACATACCTACTACTATTTCCTCTGGGCATTTTATGAACTTTATTGTCACAAAAGATTAGAACTACTTAGTTAGAAAAACATTGGGCAGTCTCATTCGGTATTTTTTCTTGTCAAAGTTTATTCTGAAATTCTGGTGGAGAAAAAATCTAACATTGAAAAAGATGTTTTTTGGTGCTCGCGAATACCACTGAATAAAAAAATTTTCCTTTGATTTGATTTTAAAATGCGTACAAAAAATATTAGCAGTAATTTCTGTATTAAATACTAGTATTAAGTTTACATTAATTGGTAAATCAAAACTGTAACAAAAGACCATGTTAATTTTGGATTCGAAAGTAGCATAAGCCGACCCGAAGAAATTAATCCAGGGTTTCAGTGGCCTACTGTACCTTATATGTACATATGTGTGGCAAATCCGAAAGCATTTTGCCCGAACATTGATCTTACACTTAGTTGATTTTACCGCTTGATTGTGCTGATTAATGAGCCTTTCGGAGTGCTGGAGATTTATGAACTACATACCAGACTCGCATATGCGTCTGGGTGCGCGTGTGAGAGATTTTCGTTGACATATGTAAATTTTTTTGTTCGCTTCAATTAAAATTGTGGTATCCACTAGTCGCTAGGCCCTGCTGTGGAGAATCCCCGTATACTGTATATTGACATTATCGACCATTGAAAATGAGCTATTATGTGTGTAGCAAGTAGCAATGAGCCATTATGTGTGTAGCTAAGTAATCTATGCTTACCCAAAGGTCCCAAGCGATAATTCAGTGTGACGACAACCATGTCCTTATCCATCAATTTGTATGGATTGTATGATCCTCCGTCTCCATACATGAAAGCGCCTCCATGGATGAACACAAGAACGGGCAGATTTGCACCTGGGTTTAACTTTGGTGTGTAGACGTTCACGTAGAGGCAGTTCTCGCTACCTGAAACAATGACATTCCAATATAATGAATATAGTCCAGTTCAAGAAGAATTTAATTTTTTTTGCCAAGAAAGTGATTAGCATAGCGATAGGTCATAGCAAAAAAACATAGCTTGTATGTTTTTACGCAAAGATGAGAGATGTAAGGAAATTGGTCTGATCGATAGTCTGGTCGCATCGCGATATACCGACTTTTTATGATTTGCCTGTCTAATGCCCGCCATATAATTTAAAATTTGACGTTTCATGTTTTGCCCGATCATAATTTCAACGATTGACTTACGACTAGACTATTATGACAAAAGGGAATTTAGCCTCATGTTAAATAATGATGTTAGTTAAGGAGCTTCTAGACGGGCTACACTTTTAATGAAATATGTGGTCCGTCGACCGTCTGGAAGCCCCAAAAGAAAGAATTGTTCAGTAGTAACTTTAGTAAATTCTTTGGAGTACTTTTCAAGGTACTTTTGCGTTTCACTTCGAAGTCTTCGATTTGATTCCCGCCGGGAATGACAAGACATCAATCACTGGGATTGAATATTAATACAAGTAGGTACATCTTGGTGCTTCCAAACTGCTCTTAGAAAATGTTTATAAACTTTTTGTTACATTTTCTGACATTTTACTGGCAGTTGTAGTTACCCTTCGGTACCGGGGCGCAGGTGCGATACCCGGGGTAAACATTTATGTAATGAGAATTTTGTGCCGTCTCGAGTCTGGTTGTATTCTATGTGATAAGTATATCTATGTCTACAATAATATATCCGTTTTCTGGTACTCGTAACTCAAGCAGATTTAAGTTAGCTTACATTGAGATCAGGCGACGCTGTGCGAATTATTATTTTATTTACTAAAAATAGTTAGATATTGTCACATTTTGGAATTGTTGGATGTTTTGAGTGTTCCTACAATTTTGTACAGAAAATGTTAGTAAACATCGCTGTGGGAATATCATATGAGGACTTCTTTTCTTCTGGATGTTTAGTCTCATATACTTTATTTATACTATGGCTGTTTTTTAATACTTTCATTGTAATCATATATTTTATTGAATTTATTGAAAAAGCAAGTGAAAAAAGACCCCTATTGACAGAGATTCTTTCGAAATTTCTTCTCTTCAGTTCTGGTCAATGGTCATTCCAAAATGCTGGTAGATTATAAAATTTATCTAACATTATAAAAGACCGCGAGGGCCCACCGAATAGAGAAATTCAGATATATGATTTTAAGATAGAATATATGTATGTTTTAAAAACACAGACAGTCAAAAAGTAAAATGTACATATAGACAAATATACAAACTTGTGTACAAAAAGGCGTTTGCTTTGTTTTCTATCTTTAGTGACAGTTCAGCCAACTCAAAAGTCATCAGATGGTCTGAAAATACTGACACCCACGGTGGATTCGTTGCGGGTAGCACAAGAAATTAATTAACATGATTACCTTTTATTTGTTTGATGAATGGCTCGTATTGCAGGCAAGGAGACAATACCCTTGTGGCATCCCACGTGCCCACCCATGGCTTCAGCGGTTGCGGTTCCTATAAGAAAGGCTTAAGTTAATGGTGAGGTATATTAGGTTATCCCACTAATTTTAAAGAAGCGCAAGTTTGTAACAAACTTTTTCTGATTGGCCTGGGTCTTGTATGTTATCTATATATGTATTTGTTAAAAAATATGATATCGTTGCGTTAGTATCCCATAACACAAGTCTCGAACTTACTTTAGGGTTAGCTCAATCTGTGTGATTTGTCCCTTTACTCTTTCACGCTCAAATTTCTGGGCCAATTCTTACGATATTTAGTATGTAGGTAGGTTACTATTATCCCGAAAAGTACGCGATTTCCGTAAGATTGGGTTAAAAGTCAATGGCGCTTATAAAATAGATGGCGCTGCTGTGCAATGTATATAGGTAAGTAATATGTAATACCTATTAAAAAACTTGAATAAATGATAAAAAAAGGTATAATAACACGAGGATAACACTAGCTAGTGAATAATATTTCAGAAAGTTCAACAGTTTAACTTGGAAAACTGGGACTGAAAACGTTCAGTATTTTCCGAATGCTATGAAAATTCGGAGCAGGTAACACCCGTGTCAAAGTTGTTTCAGGGAAATGCAAATTATTAGTTTTATGAATTCAAAAATTTATTTTACAGTTTCATGTTTTGCTATTTTTGCTCAGCCCATTCGATACATAAATTCGTTGCTTTAAAAGATTGCTTTCAGTAATAAGACCGCTTGTTGTGTTATTTCTGTTCGTGTATTGAAAATAAAGTACCTATATCATCTATATATACAATTCAAAGTCCTGAGTGACTTAACTAGATATATCAGTGTCATTTGTACCATCAATGGTACTGTTCAATGGTACTGGTGGTCCGTCGGGATATCAACGCCACAGATATATCAACGCACAGCCCAAACCGCTGGGTCTAGAGATTCCAAATTTGGTATGTAGGTATGTTCCTTACGACGTCTAGATAGATAGATAGAATATACTTTATTTGCAATTCACAATAGTTAGGACACAGTATACATAAACACAACATACACACTATTGAAATCGCAACAAGGCGGCCTAATTGCTAAAAAGCAATCTTTTCAAGGCAACCTTAGGGTAACGAATTATTTTATGGACTGGGCAGGGCTAGTAAGATAAGTACTCATGAATAGGAATTATAATATAAAATATGACTTATAAGCTACGAATAACGAATATCATAATAACAATAAATGTCAATAAATGCGTACACATATATTTAATAGTATAATATATAGGTATATATAATACATAAATATAATATACATAAATATACATAATCATATACGAATATGAGAAACATAGGGGTGTACTAAGAAAGGATTTTTGAAAATTCCCACGGGAAAGCGAGATATACGCAAACGAAGTAGCGAGTATTTTACTAGTTCATTCATAAAATCCTCGTCTTGGAATCCGTTATACTAGTGATACTAGACAAATATTTTTTGTACCAAAAGGGCTACGTACTTCATGGCAATACAAGGTTCAAATTCGATGATAATGCATTTATTTAGTGCTCTTAACTCTACCACATTACTAGCTGTTACACGCGGCTCCGCCCGCGTGGTCCAGGGTAAATGTCAATAATTTTTCCCATGTGAATCTTTTTATCCCATCGGAAAAAAGTAGCCTATGTCACTCTTCAGACTTTAAACTATCCCCAATAAAAAAAAAACATATCAATCCATTCATTACTTTCGACGTGAAGGGAGGACAAACAAACAAACACACTTTCACATTTATAATATTAGTATGGATATGGATTCATACCCATAATCATCCCACTGCAATCGAAGGTGATTAGAGCGTACTCTGCCACGCTGCTCCAATGCGGATTGGCAGAGGCTTAACGACTGTCATCTATCGACCGTCGATAGAACGACGGCTTGACGTGCCCTCCGAAGCACGGAGAAGCTCGAGATATCGAAACCCATCAAAACACTGACTAGGGTCGGCGTTGCTTGACTTGCGTGTTCAACCGACGCCATCGAGCTCCTCAATATTTTATCAATTATTTCCCGGACAAAAAGCCTGTAAAACCTTAACTGGTTTTTGCTTTGACATTTCGTTTACCAGTGATCATTTTGCTTTTATTTCAGAAATAGATATATACCGAGATAGCTTGAAGTGTAAATTACGTACCTGTGGGGGTAGAAAATAGGATATTCTAGTACTGCTAGATCTATTTAAGTGTTTAAAGCAACACTGAACAACAAGAAACTATTCCGCCGTGTCTTCTACACTAACAAAATAAACCTTGACTTTTCGCTTTGACTATGTCGCGTTAATTAATAATTTATGACTTGTTGCAACAAGGAATCACTAAACACAGAGTTTGCATTCTAAAGATCGTCACACACGACTATGTTATAAATTGATAATTTATAGATGTATATTATGGCATGATATTATTTTTATACATCTTTACATAGAAGTCGTCATCATCGACTTGCATCTTTATAATCTATATCTGTCTATACTAATATTATAAAGAGGAAAAATTTGATTGTTTGTTTGTTTGCATTGAATTGGCTCCGAAACTACAAGAAAGAAAGCTACAATGTCAGGGAGTGACATAGGCTATAGCTTTTTCCGAAATTCAATGTGGTTCCCACGGGAACGGATCCGGAACTTCACGCGGACGAAGTCGCGGGCAAAAAAGCTAGTATTATATAAAATTCAAAGTCCTGACTGACTGACTGATTTAACTATATATCAACGCACAGCCCAAACCGCTGGGTCTAGAGATTCCAAATTTGGAATGTAGGTTCCTTACGACGTCTAGGGGTGTACCTATTAAGAAAGGATTTTTCAAAATTTCCACAGTGAAAGCGAGATTTACGCAAGCGATGTTACGAGGGTATATCAACGCCCACTCGAAGCCTTTCCTTCAAAACTGGATATAAAAGCATGTACCTGTCGTGTCAAAAATTGTACGGGTATTATCATTATGACTGTGAGTTTCCAAATACGTAACTAGCGATCAAAAATATACTAATGGCCAATTTACATAATTGTCTTGTCATGAGTATAAGTAGATATTTTTGTTATACAAAAATTTCAAGGAAATCTTTCAAATACGTACAAATTCACGTTAACAACAAGAGGTTTAGTGATCGTAATTACCATAATTTTTGTTTGCCTATATTTTCAGTTCTCGGAGAAGCTCGATGGGGTCGCTGTGTGTAGCACTACACGCACTAGTCTCTTATATGAACACGCAAGTTAAGTGACGTCGACCCTAGCCAGCGTTTGGATGGGTTTCGTTATCTCGAGCTTCTCCTTGCTTCGGAGGGCACGTTATGCCGTCGGTCCCGGCTGTTGTCGATAGATGACAGTCGTTAAGTCAAACCGGTGGCCTTAGGGCGGCTTGAAAACACCGGCCCCTCTGCCAATCCGCATTGGAGCAGCGTGGCAGAGTACGCTCTAATTACCTTCGATTGAAGGGAGACCCGTATCCCTGCAGTAATTAAGGGTTGATATGATAAATGATGATATTTTCAGTATTTTTCAGTTATTAACTGTTTTTTCAACAAAACCTTTTAAATATATGTATTTACTTATATCCATTGATGAAAACATGACAAACCGTTCAGTGGTTTTTGAGTTTATTACAGACAGACAGATTCGGCAGAGTTTTCTTTCATAAATTATGTAAGGAAAAGCCAGATGTCTCTCGTCGTTGATATTAAAATATGTACAGTCAACTGCAGATAAACCTTCCAAACGTAGTAAGAATAATAGGTAAATCTAATCAGATATCAACAAAAATTAATTGAATACTAGACGTAATTATAAATTTTTATTAATTTTGAAGTGAAAACTTCTTTAGGCGGCGCTTGGCACTTTTTTTAGATGGGTGAAAAATGTTAAACTCGCGTCAGACAGATCCGTAGCCAGATCGAAAAAGCGTAAGAAAATATTCAAAAATGCACAACGTTACTGTTTAAGTTTTCACTTCTGCCGGAGTGCAACCCGTCCTTTTTATTTTAAATTCTTTGAGAAATACATGAGAAAACTGACTTCTTACTTCGATTCAAGGTCAGGTTTCTCTGCAGATGATTGTACACACGTTTCGCTCGTGTTTTCAATTATGCGCTTATTCTTAATAAATCAGCACTTACGTCATTTATACATATAAAATAAGGGTGCAAAGGCACTTATTAATGAAGGTAACTGGGTCAGGGTGTCGCCTTAGGTAGGGAATCCGAAGGTTGTTTTATAGTCTACCAAACAGGGGAACTAATTGGTGTAGTAGCGAACTTTGGCATATTTGTAGGAAATAGTAGGTATTTTAAACAATATACTAAAAGTACTGATGGGTAGGGGTTGAGCGACAAAGGGAGGAGGGGTTTAAAGGTCCCGTGTTTTAGTTTTTCGTAAAAATCTCGTAAATGGTAGACCATATGAAAAAATGATCTTCTACTTAAATAATCTACATAAAATTCTCCACAAAAAGATTCTTTACATTTTTAGCTGGAATCAACATAGAGGGAAGGAAATGGACAATGAAAAACAAACTTATAATATTATTTAAGTATAGACCGGACCGGAGCGATCGGTCCGGTCGGTCCGGTCGGTCGGTCGGTCCGGTTCTTATAAGGAATCTACATGTGAAATTTTGAATTTCTTGACCTAGCGATTTAGGCTGTGCGTTGATATACCCTGGCAACTTCGTTTGCGTATATCACGCTTTTCCGTGGGAATTTTGAAAAATCCTATGTCGTAAGGAACCTACATTCCAAATTTGGACTCTCTAGACCCATTAACAAAAAACTGAAACACGGGACCTTTAAACCCCCCCTCCCTGCATCGCGTCGCTCCACGCCCATATTGTTTAAAACACCATTACCTACAAATATGCCAAAATTCGCTACTTCACGAATTTTCTCTCCCGAGATTCCTTCGTTTGGTGGACTATTAAACGAGCGGTTTATTTTATACAAATTAAAATACACCCACATGAATATTAAAAAATAGCTTTTTTTGCGGGCCCTGTGTGGAGCTCTGGAGACCTTACTCACCGTAGGAACACAACATGACCGAAACCAATGCTATTTGGCTACGATCTTCTGTAAGGTGGAGGTCATTCCCCAGACGGGCTGCTGGCATTTGAGCGGATTATCCGCAGTGCCCTACTTCTCTCAATTAAATTAAATTTTACGCAGAAATACGTTATGTAGTAATTATAAAGTTGGTAGTAATTATATGACAATCCGGTGGCTCGTCGGTGCCCCTATATCACCTATATGTGATGGTAATTTTTTTTGTCTCGAGTCTGGGTGTTTTCTATAAATTACAAGCATATATTTACAATAATATATTCGTTGTCTGGCACCCATAACACAAGCAGGCAAATCTAACTTACTTTGGGATCAGATGACCCTGTGTGAATTATGTATAAGTAATATTATTCATAATGAATAGGTACTTACTCGAAATCTGTATTTTCCGACCGGCGGCCG
Organism: Endotricha flammealis; assembly: GCA_905163395.2. Classification (NCBI taxonomy): domain Eukaryota; kingdom Metazoa; phylum Arthropoda; class Insecta; order Lepidoptera; family Pyralidae; genus Endotricha; species Endotricha flammealis. Next base: position 13,894,851 of record LR990864.1, on the reverse strand, counting down.
GGCATATGGCACTCCTTCAAAACTTGCATAATTACGTCCTTTCGGTGACACTCTCCATGATCCCTGTATCAGTCCCTGGGAGACCCTTATTATAGGATCTTGCCCCTGACATGCAGCCGAGACAACGAACAATAAAAAAAGAAAAATACCGGCCATCTTTAAAAATAGAAGGCGACACCGGCGCGTGCGCTTATGATGCGGTACTGTGGAACACTGTGGTTACACTTTGTACTGTAGTTAAAATATACTTGTGGTGTATGTAGATTTTATACCAGTTATCTCCAATATAAACAGAAACGTGCAGTATAGTTTACAAATAGATAAGTATGTTTATTTGTATACTAACGAAACCCGCGCAACTTCGTTTGCGTGTATCCCGCTTTCCCGTGGGAATTTTTTAATTTTTCTCTCCGTAAGAACCATCCTCGTAATTCAAGGAATATTTAAAAATAAAAGAATTAGCGAAATCGGTTCAGCTGTTCTCGAGATTTGCGCTTAGTAACACATTCAGCGATTCATTTTTCTATTATACAAGATTGTTTGCTTTTGCTTGTTTGTTTGCCACCTAAGTGGTATAAAAAAATACAAGGACTAAGTACACAAAAAGATTAAAATCGTCAGGCACTTTCTCTAGTCAAAGTAGGTACTTACATACAATAAAAAATAATTTGTGTAATTATTCTGTTTCATAAGCTATCACCATTTCAGAAACAAAAGCCAAATGACCACTGATAAAAAGAAATGGCGAAAGAAAACCAGCGACGGCCTTTTTTGTCATTTAAAAATACTAAATCGTAAAAAACACGTAAGAGTAAAAATAAGTACATTATATTGCACGAATTCTTAATAATAAAAAAGTTTTTTTAAAAATTGTGTGAAAGTAAGTACTTAAATTTTTTACAGCAAAGACAAGGCCGTTTGGACCGACACGATTGCGAGACATAAAACAAGATAATTACAAAAGTGCCGTAAAACTAAAAATATGAAATATTATATCGCTTTCGTCTAATATCATGTAGAACACTTAATTTATTAATTAAAGATTAGCCCAGTAAAAAATAAAAGATTCCATTTTGAAACGGTAGAGAATTTATAAAATGGGTCAGCTCGCCTGGCTCAATACGCAGCGAAGCAGGTATGCGTTTCGTTCGGTGAGTGAGATACCCGGAAACCCAACTCCTCCCTATCCCTTTTCAAAGTATTTTCTCCTTTCGTTACTTATTTTTTGCAAATTTTGTTTCGATTTTTCAAAGTTCTGCTGCGCAGTGTAATGACTCATGATCAGTGTTTCCACGCCACCGCCGCCTGAAAACCTACTTGGCTTAACGACTGCTCCATCCATCGACAACAGAAGAGACCGACGGCTACGTACCCTCCAATTAACGGAAATGATTTTTAAATTAAGTATTTTGAAATTGATTTTTGAAAGAAAAATTTCACCCCCTTCCTTTAAAAAAAATATTTCAAAATATGAATGGCTAGTTGCCTAACTACAATAAATAAAATTATAAAAAATAATTATTTCTTTTATCACCACGAGTCACGAGCTCATGTGACTGACACCATCTAATAGGCGCCAAAATCCAAAAGAAAAAGAAAGCTATAAGCTTTTTTCACTTAATAAACATTGTTTAAAATGAGTTATTTAACGTACTCTATTACTTTTATATTATAGAGTACATTTACACAGAAAAGAGTACAATAATCTATTTTAGAGCACGGTTGGCAACCCTAAACGTAGTATGAAGATATTACACCCGACGGAATTCGTAGGAGACATCAGACGCATAATAATAATGATTGATCGCATAGCCGCGCGAACTGTTCAAATGAGGGTTTTGGGTTAAATTTTCGCTACCAGTTGGCGCTACTCAAACAACCATATTCAAAAAAAACTATGCACACATTGACAGCGCAGTCAAAATTAGACCTTTTTTTTTTTTTTTTGTTTATAGTCAGGAAAATGCATTACTGCATGTCCCGCCGCTGGGGAAGCGACGGGGGTCTGTCGGGCTCCCCCTAAGTACCACTTGGGTATACCGACTAAAAACCTGACTGACTGCCACCTCACCCGCCTAGATGGGCGGGGCCACGGGAACTAGGATACTTCCGTGACCCCGCCGGCGGTTGTCCGAAGACCCACTTGTTGGGCTACGGCACGGTTGGCGGCGCGCACAGGACTAGGCGCGCCGCAACACTCGGGGACTTCCGTTCCAATGGGCGGCGGTTTCCCCAAACCGCCGCCCGGAAGCCCCCGTTAGGGTGGCAGTCGCCGGGCATAGGCCAAACGCCTGCCGCCCGGTCTTTTCCGGCGGAGCGGGGGGGCGGATGGATCCACTTCCCTCACCCGCTCCGCGGCCTCCTTCTGCGTCATTACTTCGCCGCAGAAGGAGGCCATCGCATCCCACGACCTCTCGCTCTCGACCATCTGTTTGACAACAGCCGGGAGCGAAAGGTCGTCACCAACAACCGCCACGAGCGCGGCGCGAGGCACAGCCCACGCCGGGCAATCCTCGAGCGTGTGCTGCGCCGTATCTTCCGCGCAGCCGCACTCGTGGCACTCCGCTCTTTCCTCTCTTCTAGCCACGTTGTGCAGGTACCAGCCAAAACACCCATGGCCGGACAGCACCTGCACAACGTGGTAATCAAGCGCACCGTGGCGCCTCCCTATCCAATTTTTTAGGACCGGACAAATGGCGCCAACGGTGCGCCGCCTCGGCCCGCCGGCCCTCGCCGACCCCTCCTCCAACCTCATTGCCCATTCCCGGATGAGGGACCGCTGGGCATTTTCCCTCCAGCGCAGGACCCCATCCGGGAATGGGTTTCCGCCGTCGCGGGATTCAGCGGTTAGCCTGTAGAGTCAAAATTAGACCTACACTAGATCTAGTAGTGCCAAAAAAAAAAAAAAAAACCCTTAAGAGCGCGCATTTGAACGAGAGTGATAGCTGGTAAACGTAGATGAAAAAAAAAAAAAAAAAAAAAAAAAAAAGTAAAATAATGTTTTATTACGCACTAGCTGACCCGTGCCCACTTCGTTGGGCATAATGTTAATAATTTTTTAGTACAGGCGTTCGTAAGAAACGCTTTCATTCGACCGTTTTTTCTCCGAGTTACTTTGCAAAACCGACTACCACTTAAAAGCCTTTTTATTTTTCGGTTTTTAATATAACCTATGACACTCCCCAATAATGTGGCTTTCTATTGGTGAAAGAATTTTTAAAATCGGTTCAGTAGATCCCGAGATTACCCCTTACAATTTAACAAATATACAAACACACAAACTTTACTTCTTTATAATATTAGTATAGATTAGAATAGACGATGAAGTATATTTATATCGCTTTGTTAACATTTCAAATGTTGCTGTTTCGATAAATAACGAGTTGAGAAAAAACAAACAACCAAACTTTTATTCAGAGAATAGGTTTTCACAATTTACACGTTCTCTTGTCAGAGTATACAGTAATAAATGATTTGTATAAATTAATCTACTCTCTACTACCATTTCGAAAACAAAAGCAAAATGACCACTGGTAAAAAGAAATGGCGAAAGAAAACCAGTTACGGCCTTTTTTGTCATTTAAAAATATATCGTACTTTTCTTTTTTCTTTTCTTTTTTAACATAAAATTTTAAACTAGGTACATACATACAACATTACGTACGCGCAATGTCAATAAATAGTGCCATTAATTTGTCTCAACATAAAATTAAATCTAAAATATAAAATGCTAAATCGGTGTTAAAAATAGGAGCAGACCGCAAGGCAATAACCGTTCTCGTGTATTTTCGAGTTGATTAAAAAATAACACATCAAACATATAACTAAATATTCTAACAAATAAGCTAAAATCTGCAAATAGAAAGTAATTATGTCTGTCACCTCTTCATGTTAAAACTCCTGAACCGATTCAGATGGAATGGGTCGCTTTTCGTGCGCCGACAGTTTTTGGTAATTACAACACAAAGTTAAGTGTGTATGTATGTCAACACACTCAATATTTGGTTTAACCACAGTGTAACGTAGATTTCAAACCTATACTAGAAAATTTGTATACATATTGTCAAGGGTACAGAGCCCAACATGGGCAATTTTTTACGCGGGCGAAGTCGCGGGTAACAGCTAGTAAGATAATAAAACAGACAACAATAGAACATTATAATGAACAAATTACAAGCAACTGTTGACATTTTGCCAAAGTTAAATAGAATTTAAACTTTATCACAAGGGCATAAGAACTGTATGTTTGAAAGTCATTTTAATTGTCATTATGTGACGTGCTATAAGTTTTAGATGCAATAGTTCTTTGACTGAAACAAAATAGTTTGGAATCATCGAAATAATATTACTACGTATAGAAATGACAGCGCCTTCAAATTTTGGCGCCGCGTTCGGCCGTGCGGGGCGCGCCCCTCCCTGGCCCCGCCCCCAACCGAACCGAGTCATAGAATATGACATTACTACGCAGGGGCGACACTTTGTTTATATTCTGCCTATTGGACATCTAACTGATTATTTTATTTTATTACAATATTTTATTTTATTTAATAGAATAAACTTAATAGAAAATAGGTATAATATTAGCTTTATAGGTAGGAAGCTACATTACATTTTTGTTCTTAACTTAATATTAGTTTGTAATATATGCAAATACTAGGAGACGGTCGCCTGCCAGACAAGACTTGTTGAATGGTAACGTATCTTTACTCCGAAACTTGTTTGCCCGAATTTCATTTGTTCGAAAATGGTTGGTCGAAATTTAAAATGCTGTTTCGTTTTCCATCTTTTTGTTTTCTAGAAACTATTTTTTTTACTTAGTAACTTTATCCACATTTACGTATTTTTTACCTACTATATAAAAATATTTTGGAAATATAGTTTAAAAAATCAATATTTAAATTACATATTATTTTAAAAAAAGAATTATGAAAATCGGTCCAAAATTTAAGGAGTAATCGGCGGACCTCCAAAAAAAAACAATGAAACATAGAACCTCCTCCTTTTTTGAAGTCGGTTAAAAAAAAAAGCAAAAAATTTTTCAGAAATAAGTACCTAAATTATATTATAAAATTGACCTACGCTTAGTACCTACGTATCCCATCTGTACGATTACTTTTTGATAATCTATGATTTTCACATAGAAATGGCGGATGCAATTATGATGCAATAGAAAATAATGAAAAAAAATTGTTTTGGTTGGTAGTTTTTATTGAACATGACGGCATTTTCCAATATTTTTTTTGACATAAATCCGAGGACCAATCACGATGAGCGTCGGCAAGTTTCTAAACGAGTTGATGTCTATTGGCCTCAACGTATGGGGACAAAAATTTTGTTCGCGGTGTCCGTTCTAGATGTTTGGAATGCATTTTCTTTTGTTTTCTCGACTATTTACAGAACACAACAACAAAGACATTTTGAAGAAAGATAGCAAAATTTCGTCAGAGAAAGCGGATTTTCAACTCGACACAATAATGCTGATCATAAATTCTGAATCTTTATTTGTCTTTAACCAATGTCTGCCTCACATTTCACTATCAATATTATTAAATAAATCTTCGAAGGACACAGAAATTATTTTAGAACTCAAGTTGACGCTGTCGAGTTGGCGCGAAAATCCTTTCTTTGTATTAAAAAATAAAAATCATTGTGGCTCACACCGCACCGATCTGTAACCCCAAATAAAGAATGCCCTTTGTGCTAAATACCTCATCCTTTCCACAGAGTTTCAATTCAGAATTCAGGGTATATCAGAGAATTCTTGGACTTTATGGAACCCAGACTACCTTTTCCCGCATCATCTGCCGTTTTGATACTATAAGTCAGTTTAAATAAGTGACAGGAAAGTGTCTAGTTATTTTTATTCTGCTGCTTCGTATATTGCAATCCCTGCACAGTCCATACAAAAATCGTTAGGTACTCTCAAGGTTCATCATCATATCAATCCATAGTAGTTTTGAGAGGTAGGGCACAGCGGATAATCCGCTCAAATTGGAGCAGCCCGTCTGGGGAAGGACCTCCACCTTACAGAAGATCAAAGCCAAATAGCATTGGTCTCGGCCATGTTGTGTTCCTACGGTGAGTAAGGTCTCCAGAGCTCCACTTGGGGGGGCTGGGAGTGTTGGCAACGCGAGAGTGATACCCCCGATATTGTAAGCGTCTATAGGCTACGGTGATCTCTTACCATCAGGCCTTATGCTTATTTGCCACCTTTGTGCAGAGGCGGATTAAATGTCGAGAGCGCCCTAGGCAAGTACCGCATGGGCGCCCCTAGCGGCCATGTTACAAATTTTAACTAAATACCACTATTAATAGTAAACATAGATGACTGTGGTTAGGTTTTTATCTGTCTCATTGCATAGCTGGAAGTTTTATATACCTGCACTAGGTACATAAATAAAATAAAAATTCTTGGACGAATCACACAACGCCATCTAGTCCCAAACAAAGCACCTAAGCTTGTACTATGGGTACTAGATTGCTAATAAATACATATAAATGCTTTTTTTGTAAATGAATACTTATTATACTTGGAATCACCCAGACCAAGGCAAACAGACATGACGTTCATGCACACAAATCTTTGCCTTGCGCAGGCTTCGAACCCGCGGCCCTCGAGATAAAGTGACCATTGTTAGCCAGTCGACCACCGGGCCTGTCAAACTTGTCACTTTTTATTAAAGAAGAGGCTGTTTCCATCACTCCCAGATAATATTAACGAATCCATCTCATCATCATCATCTCAGCCACAAGTAGTCCACTGCTGGACATAGGCCTCCCCCAAACGTCTCCAGTGCGACCTGCTGGCAGCGGCCTGCATCCAGCGGCTTCCTGCGACTTGTCTTAAGTCGTCTGACCACCTTGTAGGCGGCCGTCCTACGCTGCGCTTTCCGGTACGTGGTCGCCACGTACCGAACGCCGATGGGCCGATGGGCCATCGGTTCTGCGCGCTATGTGCCCTGTCCACTGCCACTTCAGCTTGCTGATGCGTTTGGCTATGTCGGTTACTTTGATTCTGCTATGGATCTCCTCATTTTTGATTCGATCTCGTAGAGAAACCCCAAGCATAGCTCATTCCATGGCTCGCTGAGTGACCATTAGCCTTCTTATGAGGCCTTTAGTGAGCGACCACGTCTCGGCTCCATACGTCATCACTGACAACACACATTGCTCGAAGGTTCTTCGTTTCAAGCACTGAGGAATTTCGGACGAGAAGATATGCCGTTATTTCCCGAAAGCTGGGCAGCTTTCGGGAAATTACGTCATTATCTCTGGGCAGCCGAGTCGGATTCGTCGATTGACCTCTTTTTCGAAGTTGGACCTACCTAATTGGACGGTTTGTCCAAGGTACTCGTCAACAACTCGAGGATCGAGCTTCCAACTGAGACCGGGGCGGGTGCAACATGGAATTTAGACATGATTTTTGTCATTTTTTTCAATGCTAAATGCATCAAGGAGTCGATTAAGCGAAATAAAGGTTCGAAAGTGTTCGCAAGAGACATGTCTATTGGGCAGAGCCGGCTGACTAAGCTTAAGACGAAGGATGGTAGCGTGGCGTCAACGACGGCAGAGGTGTTGAGGGAAGTCGAGAGGTTCTACGGGCAGCTTTATGATGCCTCAGTCATCAAACTGCGAGGGACCCAAGAGCCACGCTAACCCAACCGAAGACATCCCGGACATCAGCTTGTACGGGATTAGGATAGCTCTTAAACGGCTTAAGAACAACAAGGCGCCGGGCGAAGACGGAATCACAGAAGAGCTTCTGACAGCGGGTGGTACACCGGTACTTAAAGTCCTGCAGAAGCTCCTTAATTCCGTGTTGTTCGAGGGCAAAACGCCTGAGGCGTGGAACAGAAGCGTGGTGGTTCTGTTCTTTAAAAAGGGCGATAAAACCCTCTTGAAGAACTGTAGACCTATCTCGCTTCTGAGTCACGTCTTCAAGCTGTTCTCAAGGGTCATCACGAATCGTCTCACTCGCAAGTTCGATGACTTCCAGCCTCCCGAGCAAGCCGGATTCCGAAAAGGCTACAGTACCATAGACGACATACAGAAGACCGAAGAGCCATTATGCTTAGCGTTTGTGGACTATGAGAAAGGCTTCGATTCGATCGAGACATGGACCGTGCCGTGCTACAGTCTCTCCAGCGGTGCCGCATAGACTACAGGTATATCGAAGCGTTGTCGTGCTTATACAAAAATGCCACCATGTCAGTCCGAGTACAGACTCGGAGTTCTTGTGAACAGAACACGACAACAAAAATGACACCGAGTCAATGGTGGCAATCTCATTACACAGAGGCGTGAGACAGGGAGATGTCATATTTCTGAAACTGTTCACGACCGCTCTGAAAGATGCCTTCAAGCTTTTGGACTGGAAAGGATTCGACATCAACGTCAAGTATATCACTCACCTTCGATTTGCCGACGACATCGTGATCATGGCGGAGTCGCTGGAGGACTTTAGCACCATGCTCGAAGGCATCAATCGAGTTTCCCAACAGGTGGAAATCCATCAAATTTTATGTAATTTTATATTCGTTTAAAAATTTCACGCGCCCCTTTGTTACCTCGCGCCCCTAGGCACGTGCCTAGTTTGCCTTAAGGATAATCCGCCACTGCCTTTGTGGTACAAAAAGAACCCACCGCAGGGACATGGGTACACACTGGTCCAATGGGGACTGGCGGAGACCAGTGTTTTCAAAATGCCTGAAAGCCACACCGACTTGGCTTAACGATTGTCATCCATCGACAAACAACAACCTAGAACGACGGCTAGGCCTAGGATAGGCCACCGTGCTTTGTAGGGCAGGTTACTCTCCAAAGCCCGGAAGTCCACACCATAATATAGCACTCCCTATACTATCAAATAAATGGGTGGGTGGCCTACCCTAAAGTTGCATTGTAATTTTTTTAATAGCGATAAGGCCACCTTACTGTGTTTACACCAGTCTGTAAATTATTGTTATTGCGATTCAGAGCGCATTCTATCTAGTAAATGAATACCCATTTATTTGACAGTATAGGGTAGTGCTGTATTAATGGTGTGGACTTGAATTTTAATTAGAGGCCAGTCGGGTTTCGACGGGGCATGGGCAGCGGAAATGTAAAAACATTTTTGATTATTACTTGACTTGACAATTGCTAAATTGCAAACTAAAAGAAAAAATATTTTACTTAATGCACGTATTCACAAGCTGATGAAATTTTAAATTATAGTGTAATATGTTACTCATCAGTAACATATGGCACTATAATTTTAAATTGTATAACATCAAATTGCAGCCATAACTTGGTGAATACAATATTCTATTCAATTCCTCAAGCCAACTAATTTGAACAAGACATTAGGCGGTTAATAAGGTTGTCAACCTGGTGGTGTGTAGGTTGGTAGTGATCCCACTTTCGACACCAGAGGGCGCGGGCGGGATCGATTCCCGCTCGGGACAAACATTTACGTGATGGAATTAGGGTTGCCAGATCGCTAAACCTAATAGCCGGACAGAGCAGCCAGTTTGGCCGGACATTTGGGTAAAAGGCCGGACATTATTGAGGATTTCGTGTCTCAGTACGACGAAAAAATTTTGATGTAAAATCAAGCTTTTTTTATTATTATCAATAAATTTTGTTAAATTCTAATGAATATACCTAAATAAAATCGAATTCCAAATCGGTCTAAGTATTTTATTATTATTATTATAAAGTCATCAGTCAAAATTCAACATTCATTTTTTACATTTACAACACAACAAACATAAATCAAAATTTTTAAATTCTTCTTAAATTCGCTCGGCTCTCGCTGGTTTGCGAAATGTAAAAAGCCTAAGAAAAGCCAGAAAAGCCGAACACCGTTTATTTTGGCCGGACACACAATCAAAAAGCCTAACTATGTCCGGCTTTATCAGGACGCCTGGCAACCCTACGCGCGCCAACAGGTTGCTCTCTTGTCCGCTCGGACGCTCGTCCGTCCATCGTCGTACGAATCGCCACTCTGACAAAAAGCCTGACAAAAGCCGGACAGGCCAAACACGTACATATTTGGCCGGACAATGGCCAAACATGTCCGGCTAAAAGCCGGACACCTGGCAAGCCTAGATGGAATACATGCGTTGCGTTGGTATTCGAATCTGGGTGTTTTGTATGTATTATTATATAATTTTAAATAATATCCGTTATCTGGTACCCCTAAAGCAAGGAGGTTAAGTCTAGCTTACTTTGGGATCAGGTCGAGCTGTAGAAAAGGACCGAACGTATGGCGGTGAACATTACATTCGTTGTTGGGTAATTCGGAATCCAGAGGTCGTGTGTGGATCTGTGGGAATGAAATTTTATTATTGTGATTATTTATTAAGCTTTTTTGTCGAACAGAAACAAAAAGTGTTGCATTATAATATTACTTTATAAGAACGGTTGGCACTTCAGATTACTATTATAGTTTATGAAGACACTCAATTAATACTCTTGTAACTCCCTAGGGTGCCTAGTACCCTTGTAAAGCCGTTATAAATGTTGCAGCGTCGTCGCCTTTAATTATCTGTTCTGGAACTTTCAAAAGTTTCTCCTTTATTAGCTGGAAGCTTTGCTCGTTATGTTTTTGTTACAATTAGTAGATCACGATTCACGATACAATCTATGTTACGTTTGTTTACGGTATTTCGGGCACTCGACCAAATGCGATTTATTGTGATTTTGACCGAAATGTGTGTGTGTTTGAATGTGAGGAAACACCATCGTTTGTTTCCGTGACTACATCTGCGTTTTTCTCACGCAGACGACACACGACGTACTTTTTGTGCGATCGAGTTTGCATTGCAGCGCACTAAAAATCAGCAAGAAGCAAAAAGTCTACCGCAGAAATGAAATGAAATGAAATCGTTTATTTCAGAAATTAGACCTTCACAGGCCCTTTTTCTTGTCATTTACAACTTGTTTAAGAGGGCGCACACAGGCGTTAGCTCAGTTTAGCGAAAACTGAACTTTTCGAAGCTCTTAATATCTATAAAAAACTTTTCTAACAGACTTATGAATTACACAAAATGTTAGACAATATTGTTGCCTAAATAGTTAGTAGAAAACATTTTGTCATGTAATGGAATATTTATGAATGTGTTAGATACTACCCTAATATGTCAGGTTATTAAAATCATTAAAAGGAAATAAGTATCAAGAAAGTAAATTAAACAAAGTAGGTAATTAGTAAATTATATATTTTCAATAAAAACCAAAACTTGGGCAGATAATCAAAATGTTTATTAAATCAATTAACTACTTTATAAACTACCACCATTTCGGAAACAAACCAAAATGACCACCGGTAAAAGAAATGGCGAAAGAAAACCGGTTATGGCCTTTTTTATCGATCAGGTATTTTAACACATCTTTTTCATACAAATACAAAATTACAATAATAAAAACAATTTGAACTTATCTTTAATGTCCGGCGGCCTCACAAATGAATGCCGCCTAACGTTCTACCATGTCCTTATATAACCTCGCTCCCTGCCAATCGCTACCTCCCCGCCAATCGTTACAACAAGTCAAAATAGCAATTCATTTTACTTCTAATTTTAAACTTGTAAATTAAATAAATTTATAATAAACGTAAAACAATTTTAACATAAATTTAACAAGGATTTAAAACATAAATAAATCGTAAACCAAGTTATTTTCAGAACGGAAGTACGACTTGTAACATTTAAAAAGTCGAACCGGAAGTGCCGAGTATCTTTTAATAATTTTATTACATCTTTAGCAATAACAATATGATTCAAGATGTAATAAAATTAATTACTTAATAACTATAAAATTATCATTTGTTCTAATTTATCTGTAAATCGAAAGTGTCAAGTGACATCTAGTCAATCAATCAGTACCATTTGAAAGATTACCTAATACGGCCATACTGACAGTACAGCGTTCTCGATGTACATAAAAAAAAAAACAAATGAAATTAAAAAAAAAGTGAAAAACTATGTGCAATTATCTACATTAATACACATTTATATTTCGGCATTGTTACAGTTTCGCTTTTCACATTAAGTTAAAACTTACAAGTAATTACAATCATATTTATTTACAGTTTGGCATTGTTACAGGCTCCGCTTGTCACAGTTTAAGCTAACAAGTAACAACGGTCATTTGCTTTACATAACTCTAGCCCCACACCTGCTGCGCATGAGATAGGCCAGAAAAGCAAATAACTTCAGCAGTTCATAATTCATATTTACAGTTTTGGCATGCCATTGTTACAGGCTCCGCTTGTCACAGTTTAAGCTAACAAGTAACAACGGTTATTTACTTTATAAACTCTAGCCCCACACCTGCTGCGCATGAGATAGGCTAGAAAAGCAAATAACTTCAGCAGTTCATAATTTACAGTTTTGGCATGCCATTGTTACAGGCTCCGCTTGTCACAGTTTAAGCTAACCAGTAACAACGGTTATTTACTTTATAAACTCTAGCCCCACACCTGCTGCGCATGAGATAGGCTAGAAAAGCAAACAACTTCAGCAGTTCATAATTTACAGTTTTGGCATGCCATTGTTACAGGCTCCGCTTGTCACAGTTTAAGCTAACCAGTAACAACGGTTATTTACTTTATAAACTCTAGCCCCACACCTGCTGCGCATGAGATAGGCTAGAAAAGCAAATAACTTCAGCAGTTCATCAGTCAAGTCAAATCATTCATAGTCTTTAACAGGTTTACAATCATTCATAATTATTACATCTTAAAATAACACAAAATAACGCCTTTTACTTCTCTCTTATACAAAAACTGTGCGTTGTCGGGTCAATTCAATTATTTACCTCAGTAAACAATATTAAATAGAGATATTTTGGTACATACAATCAATGAATTTTAAAATTAAACATCTATAAATTCTATAAACTAAAAATAAAAAATGAAAATAAAACATTATAGATTAAGGGGAAAAAAAAAAAAAAAAAAATCGTCTAAGCTGTAGTAGCACCGCTTAACAGAAATTCTTTCAAGGTATGTATATAAATTAATAACGGCAAAATATATATTACTAGTTTTTAATAAACAATATTTTAACAATGTTTTTCATTAAATGACATCTTTTACACCAGTCCGCTCAATCCCCTCTCCGAGCCGATATATATTTTTTTTGTGGTGTAATCAGTAATGATAACGCTAGCAAATTAGGCTATTTTGTTGTAACCGAGTATAAGATTTTAAATTTACATATTAACAAGATATTAGGTTGATGTAACTAGCCGTGATTTATATATTAAGAAAGTTTATTATTAAATACAAATAATAATTTTAGTTTTAATAGAAACTTAGGAAAAAGAAGTAAGTATCGCCTTTGAATCACCAAATGTGATATGAAGCTGAAAGAGTTGTAAAGACGGATTTAGAGGGATAAAGTATGATTTTTCCTAATATCTGCGTTACTACAGGTTATCCCATTATGTTATTGAATTTGAATGAATATTTATGGATTTTGGATCGCGACGTGATGACGCTTGGATGTATTTTTTATTTTTCATTATTAAATATTTTAATATATTGTAAATTACTACAAGTAATTAACTAATGGTTTATAATTGTAATTATGAAGGATGGAGAGACAACGAAAAGAGGAAGCGATGAAGAAAACTTTTTAAAATGAGAAAACGTACAGAAGACGTGAGCAAAATATGTGAAGGTGAAGTTGAAAAACAGACAAACCTATGAATTCTATAAATATAAGGTTTATCAAAAGAGTTGTAAATTAAATCGAAATATCCTGCCGTTCGGTCAACCTGATAGGTAGTAAATCCATTATGATGACAAATTATGGTACCTGTTCAGTACCGCGAGGAATTACTGTGATTCTAACTAATAGATGGATATGGGTATAAGACATTATTTTACATAAAAACATCGTAAATTCATTATACTAACTAATTCTATTTTATTTTATTATCTTTTTATTTTTTAAGGTTTATCATTGTTCTTAATTTATTATACAATTTTTAATTCAAATATTATCACCTATTCATTTATTGTCTTTTTTTTTTTTATCAAGTTATCATTATTGGGATTAAATTTATTTACGCCTTTTATTATTTAAATATATTATTGTAAAAAAAAAAACATATGTTTAACTGTAGTTTGCTTATACGAGATACCTACGTTAAAATGTTAATTGCTTTGCCATTAATTATTACGTCATGAAAATTACTTTTTTATAAAACAATATTTAGTTACCAGTACTTGCAATTTGGTTATTATCGCAATTTATTTATTATCGCTACCAGCGAACATGTAGGAAAAATAATAATTTGCTCGGAAGTGGTACTAACACTGCTATGTTAAAAGATGCCATTTTTCATTCTTACATTTGATCACGAATACTACCCTATTGTCATAGTAACTCAACTAGACGGTAATGCAGAACCCTTGGAGGGTTTACCTGCTTCTGCAATCTGAGCTAGGCTGCACCAGCAAGTTGCTCGGTGCCATCGCACCAGACCGCAGCTTCGTCACAGGCAGACGTCGTGCTGCCGCTATCTCATGCGGTTTTTCTGTCACTGCATTTGAATCGCGGCGAGCAGACTCCCAAGCACAGCCAGATCCATATAGTTCTATGTCTGACTGAAATTTTCAAAAAATAATAATATTAATACTACGTTAACACGAGGATCCATCCCACTTCTGATGTTAGATACTACCCTAATATGTCAGGTTATTAAAATCATTAAAAGGAAATAAGTATCAAGAAAGTAAATTAAACAAAGTAGGTAATTAGTAAATTATATATTTTCAATAAAAACCAAAACTTGGGCAGATAATCAAAATGTTTATTAAATCAATTAACTACTTTATAAACTACCACCATTTCGGAAACAAACCAAAATGACCACCGGTAAAAGAAATGGCGAAAGAAAACCGGTTATGGCCTTTTTTATCGATCAGGTATTTTAACACATCTTTTTCATACAAATACAAAATTACAATAATAAAAACAATTTGAACTTATCTTTAATGTCCGGCGGCCTCACAAATGAATGCCGCCTAACGTTCTACCATGTCCTTATATAACCTCGCTCCCTGCCAATCGCTACCTCCCCGCCAATCGTTACAACAAGTCAAAATAGCAATTCATTTTACTTCTAATTTTAAACTTGTAAATTAAATAAATTTATAATAAACGTAAAACAATTTTAACATAAATTTAACAAGGATTTAAAACATAAATAAATCGTAAACCAAGTTATTTTCAGAACGGAAGTACGACTTGTAACATTTAAAAAGTCGAACCGGAAGTGCCGAGTATCTTTTAATAATTTTATTACATCTTTAGCAATAACAATATGATTCAAGATGTAATAAAATTAATTACTTAATAACTATAAAATTATCATTTGTTCTAATTTATCTGTAAATCGAAAGTGTCAAGTGACATCTAGTCAATCAATCAGTACCATTTGAAAGATTACCTAATAAATGCTATCGTGATAACCGAATAGTGTTTTCTCGATTTCACGTTCAGTGCCAACTTCGGATGTCAAAATATCCCCGTAATGCTGCCAATTGTAAGAAATAAATTATAAAATCTAACGGCAAATATACTTAAGCATATAGTTAGTAGAACAATTTTGTAATTTTTTGTTACATAAATAAGATATTAACATCCAAACTAAGTGAAATTACGAAGAAAGTCAAGTCGTTGTTATGTTTGTTTTCACCATTAAATCTTAGTTATTTTGTGTCAATATTATCATCATCTAAGAGATAAACGTATTCCCTAAAATCTAGGCGCCAAAATTTATGTAAAATGTTTACCATTATTTTTCTACCAATTTTTTAATATAGCCATAAAACCACTATAAAACCGCGCGCGTCTTTTGTTACGACTCAGTCGAGCCGCCGGCTCTGCGGAGAGTGGTCACGTCGCTCCGGCGCAGGACCTGACCGCACGTAACCTTTGTGCCCATACGCAGTGCAAACCGTGTAGCGCGACCGACAATCTAGATACTTTGGTAAGTAAAATATGACTTTTTGTTGATAATGACGACGAACTATTTACTTTTTTAGTGACAACAACATAATATGTTTCAGAGTATGGGGAACAAAAAAAAGCAGTTTTTATCGAAAAAAAGAAAAAGACGAAATGTTGAAAATTTAAATAAAGCAAGGCCTAAAAGGCTGGTGGTACCTATAATTAATATAATGGTTATAAATTATAATATATGACAAGTTCTACTAAGGAGGTCGATTATTGCGAAATCGTAAAAAAAATTGCTGTTTCATATGTTTCAGTCCGTATGATGAAGGAGGACACGAAGAGGAAGAAAAACAAGAGCCCGTACTTTTTCATCTTCTTCAAAATGAAAACCATCCTGGTGATGGAATTGAATCCCAATCCCAACCAAAGAATCATTTCTCTTTATAACCCATTTGTTCATCTTTTCGTCTTTTTGAGATTGTGGGTGAACCGCTAGTCTCACAAAATTGGCTATGAGGTCTAATAAAAGCTAGTTAAATCTACTACAAAGTATTTTCAGTGACGGTTCTTCGTAGGTTACGTGGTTTTTTCCAATATTTCGCGAAGTACGTAAAACTTGAAAATTTCAATGTTTGGTAAAATTAGGTCATTTATGAAAAGCCACAGCTTGGCTCCTATGGTATCAATAGAGCTGCGATTGGTCTCACATTGTAGGTAATGTATGTAATTTAATACAAATAGATGTAGAAAACATTGTGAAAAATGCATAGTTTTAGTCCTGGAGCAAAAATTTCAAAAATTTCGCAATTTTTTCAGAAACTGCTACCTGCTGATGGTTTTAATTATGGCTTTTTTCTGCAATGGAGTAACTTAGAGCAATTATTTTTCCTTTTTTAGATAGAAAACAATCGTAGATCTTACTCAAATTAAGTATTTACGAAATTGGCAAGGCCTTTTTAAATATTTTAATTGAATTTTTGTTGAAAATTTCACAAAATCAAAATTTGTTTTCTAAAATTTTTGCTTTTATTTCCGTATGGTTAAAAAATAACACGATTTTGTACTGTGCATTACAGACCAATATCATAACTCTCCAAATATGGCAAAAAGAAATCGAATTACAAGGTTTTTTTAAATAAAATTTTGAATGAATGATTGAGGTAATTATTCAAAAATATTTTATATTTTAAAATTTCTTGAAAATGGTTCACTTTTGCATTACACTATTTGCGTCAATAATGTTGTAAATAATCTCCCCCATCACTCCATATGACATTCCGGTCTAATTTCTAATATACATTGAGTCTGTATACATTGAGTCTTTTGCCTATATTACCCATTATACCTTCATTTTGTTTATTTGAGATTGTAAGTAAACTATTAGATCTCACAGACTTCGTTTTGAGTTCAAATAAAAGCTAAATAAATGTACTACAGAATATTTAGTGACCTTTCTTCATAGGGCAAATAGTTTTGCAAATATTTTGCGAAATACGTAAGTAAAACCTAAAAATTGCAGTTTTCGAGATTAATGGGATTAATTATAGATGAGATTATTTATATGTACCTATATCTATTACGAGTACTTTATTGTTATACTTCTCCATAATCCATAGGTATTAATACACGAGTAAAGATACATTATTTGTATTTATTTCCAAACGAGACATGAAGAATGCCGAAAAAAATTTTTAATTACATAATAACAATACTTATGTTCTACATAGAAATAGGTCTGTAGCTAAAATCACATGAACTTCGAGTCTACTATTATATTAAATAGTGAAGTCTTATCATAAAAGTATCAAAATCATTTGTCTTCGCCGGCGCACGCTCATGTTCGTGGCTCAGTAGTTTCGTAAAATAACACGCTTCGATTTTGAGTTGCGTTGATTTGGGTGCGCGCTCTAAAAATAAACTACGTTATACAGGGTGTTTGGTAGAGGATTGAACATGGGAGAATGGCAGAAAGGTGAGATGGTCTGCTACGTCTGCTACATGCTGAGCGAAAAAAATTTGACCTAGGGCCCATAGTTTTTTTTAAATGTTTATTTTTAATTTTCACAAAACTTTCTTCCTTCGTGAATTTGAAGTACTATAACTTTTTTTTTTATTGGATCAATCGGCCAGTTTATTTTTTAATTCTTATATTAACTGTATGTAGCTTACTTTTAAATTGATATATGTCGGTTAGAGTTACCACAAAAAATGATATGAGTCCTCAAACATCAAAAAGACGAAAAGTACATGCCGAG
Source organism: Endotricha flammealis (assembly GCA_905163395.2). NCBI lineage: Eukaryota > Metazoa > Arthropoda > Insecta > Lepidoptera > Pyralidae > Endotricha > Endotricha flammealis. Next base: position 13,876,640 of record LR990864.1, on the reverse strand, counting down.
CGTTCAACTTTGGGCTGCTGTTAAAAAAAAACTAAAAGTGGTACTGCAGTTCTAATTCTAGGAAAACAGCTCTAGTTCATGCCCTTTGGAATGGTATTCAATTTACATAGTTTTTTTTTTCTAAGTAGTCTTTTTCGTACATTCTACATGAAACTGACCATTTCTGACAAAAATCCTTTAGAGAAAATAAATCAAAATAATGTTACGAAACATAGACCGGGATGGTTACGGTTCATCATTATCAGCATCCGTTCTTCCTTTTTCACTCTTCATAGGTGGGCATGCATCCAAGACCTTGTAGTGGTGAAGAGTGGTAGAGCGTAGCCACTACTATGAATGAACTAGTAGTAGCTCGTAAATGGGCAGGCTCGACCGGGGCAGTAGGTAGGTACCTCGTATGTCCCCCATGTTTCGTAGGATGAGTGAGAGAGCCGGAAGCCTGATACACCTCCTGTTTCCTACTCCATTATTAACTTTCCTTCCCCGGTCCTTCATTTTTCATTCCGTCATAGGTGGGCAACGCATCCAAGATTTTGTAGTCGGTGATTGCTTACCATAAGGTGCTTTTTTGTCCTCCTCGTGTCAAAAAAAAAGTTGTGCATGTCAATAGGCAGCGATGATTGCTTACCACTAACCACTCTTCACCACTACAAAGTCTTGGATGCAATGAAGAGTGAAAAAGGAAGAACGGATGCTAATATTGATTAAGAGAAACGTTAACGTTTCTACCTGCCTTGTGTAACCATCCCGCTCTATGTTTCGTAACATTATTTTGATTTATTTTCTTTAAAGAATATTTGTCAGAAATGGTCAGTTTCATGTAGAATGTACGAAAAAGACTACTTAGAAAAAAAAATACTTTGTAAATTGAATACCATTCCAAAGGGCATGAACTAGAGCTGTTTTCCTAGAATTAGAACTGCAGTACCACTTTTAGTTTTTTTTTAACAGCAGTCCAAAGTTGAACGCTCGGCATGTACTTTTCGTCTTTTTGATGTTTGAGGACTCATATCATTTTTTGTGGTAACTCTAACCGACAAATATCAATTTAAAAGTAAGCTACATACAGTTAATATAAGAATAAAAAAATAAACTGGCCGATTGATCCAATAAAAAAAAAGTTATAGTACTTCAAATTCACGAAGGAAGAAAGTTTGGTGAAAATTTAAAAAAAATCATTTAAAAAAACTATAGGCCCTAAGCAAATTTTTTTTCGCTCAGCATGTAGCAGACCATCTCACCTTTCTGCCATTCTCCCATGTTCAACCCTCTACCAAACACCCTGTATACTACCACCATTTCGGACAAGCAAAATGGCAACCGGTAAAAAGAAATGGCGAAGAAAACCGGTTACGACCTTTTTTGTCATTTTGTACTTTTTTTTTCTCTTCTTTTTTTTTCCCACTCATTGTTACAATGTAGGCAGATTTCATAGATTCAAATCACACGACACACATTGCATTACGTCATTCGCCGTCTGCCTTAGCACATGTTACTTATGTAGGTATAGCGAAATTTTAAATTTTTTTGTTAGTCATCTGCCAGAATCACACGGATTTATCTATTCGCGGTACTTTTTTTAGCATCGTATGCGTTACAGCCTCATATAATTGTATGGTTCTATTTTCATAGCCAGAAAATCCGTTATAGAGCAGAAAATATTACCTATCATTTATAATGTAGTACATTTTTAGCGATCGACGAATGATATTATATTCACACAACTGAAAGCCTGTATGAAAGAGATCTGATAAGATAACTCGATTATTTGAACATATTGAACACGTAATGCCTACTATTTCCCCTCTGTCATAAATACTCACATTAAAGGGATGTTGGTATATATTTTAAATATTATTTTGCTGAATCATTAATGTACTTATCGTAAGTAACATAACGTACATATTGTGTGTCCGGCAGACGTCCGGTTGGCCGCCCCAGGTATCACTGGAGCGATGCATTGTTGGCTGATCTGCACGAGATGAAAGCAGTGCAGTATCCGCTCAAATCGGAGCAGCCCATCTGGGGAAGGACCTCTACCTTATAAAAGATCGTAGCCATATATAGCATTGGTCTTAGCCATGTTGTGTTCCTACGGTGAGTAAGGTCTCCAGAGCTCCACTTGGAGGGGTTGGGAGGGTTGGCAACGCGTGAGTGATCCCCCGGTATTGCAAGCGTCTATAGGCTACGATGATGCTTACCATTAGGCGGGCCGTATGCTTGTTTGCCACATTTTTGGCATAAAAAAATACTTAGTGCAGAACAGAAAACTTTGGCGCTCTTTAGTTTCAAAGGTCAAGATCCACTTCGGGTCACTGAGTCAGCGGAGTAAGTAAGTAAGTAAGAATCATTAACGAAAATGTTATAGTTAGGGAAGCCTGTAGGGAAGCGTTATATTGTATTGTAGTTCCATGTGTCAAAGAAAAAAAGAAAAATTGCAATACACAAAGTTAAAAAATATTTACGTTAAACCTTATAACTAATGGACATGATTTGTTATAAGGTTTAATATTTGTACTGTTTAGTATTTATTGGTCTCTGAATTTGACCGGTAGATAGTAACGGATGATTCCAAATTGCCATATAGACACATAGCAGACAGTAGCGGGTATGTTTTATATGAAAGACTTAGAATAGTCAATGTGTTTAATAGACTAAACAGCTTTATTAATTTTATTTCGATGATTTTATTACTCGTAGATATTAGTACCTAAGGTTTAGTTTTTATTGTTAGTTTAGTTTTTATTAATTTTATATAATCTAAGATTGTATCATGTATATTCCATTTCAATAAACTTTACAATAGTACCTAAGTATATCATATACTTAGCTTAATAGTTGACTGGTAGAGAATGCAATTTAGAATTAAGTCCGCCTATTGTATCGGTACTGTATGTCAATAAAAGTTAATTAAATAAATAAATAGCTCAAAACAATAATCACAATATCTACAAAGCCGACCGACAAAATGTTGTTTCGTATTGAAATAACTTTAACGAAAATAATTTTGCAATTTTCAACGCTCATTGTCTATGACCGTAGAATGTTTTTAAAAATAAAATGTTCCTTTTTGTGCCTGTGGGTGACGTAGCAACCTTTTTAGTTAAATATTTGGTTATTTGTTTTTTTTTTTTGTTCGCATTGTATTGTTTTTCTTAGGGCTGTCTACTTGTAATTCTTGTGTGTAATTCTTTACTTATATTGACAAACTATAAGTGATAATTTGTTGACAGGTGCATTTCTATTTCAATTTTATTTTATCGTATTACTATTATACTGTAATTTACAGATTTAAATTCAACATTTATATTTGTGTTGGTAGGATACAGAGTGCCACTTATTCATACTATTGTTATAACCTTGATTTAGCTGTACTCCCTAATAAAGATATTTGATTTGATTTGGTTTCACGGTCTACATACCTTCTCTCATCCAATTTTCCGGTAGCACTCATTCATAGCATTCGATCTTCGATTCGATCAATTTTCGAAATTCAGAAATAATATTCTGTCGAAACAATAAGTTTCGAACTATTGGGTTTCGAAATTTAGATTCTGTCGGAAAATTTTCGAAAAGTGGAAAACTAAATTTTCTTTCACAACTAATTAAGAAACAGCGAAAAAAATTCACCTTTTCGTAACTGGTTATGAAAATGCAATAAGAGTAAATTCAGAATGACACCGAGCTCTAACAGTTTCAGAGATAAATGTAATGTAGCGTATTCAGTACACACTACAGTTCAGTCAGTCTCTAGGCGGTGAGCAGATTTAATTCACTTGACTATGAATGTATTGGACTTTGGAATAGTTGAATAATTGATGCATATTCGTGTCAGAGGCGCTATGTGGATGGCTCTAATGAATCCTACATCCAGTACTAAAAATAGTTTTTGTTTACCTATGACGACCTCCATGGCGTAATGGTTACCACGCCAGACCGCCACCCAGGAGGTCCCCGGTTCGATCCCCGGTCGGGTCATGATGAAAAAAACGAACTTTTTCTGATTGGCCTCGGGTCTTGGATGTTTATCTATATATGTATTTGTTATAAAATATAATATCGTTGAGTTAGTATCCCATAACACATAAGTTACGAACTTACTTTGGGGCTAGCTCAATCTGTATGAATTGTTCCTATATATTTATTTATTTATTTTTTATTATTATAAAAACTATGTGCAATAGTTCAATGGGGGGGGGGGGGGACACTGTAAATTTTTGGCGGTGAGAGCCCTACGCTCCCGCAACAGTCCGGTGACTCAGAAGAGGGTGTTAGAACACCCGAACTGATCATATCAATTAATAAAAAAAAAATCAAAGGGGGGGGGGGGACATTTGACATACATATCTATTTCTGTCTATATCAATATTATAAAGAGGAAAGATTTGTATGTTTGTTTGTAACGAATAAACTCAAAGACTACTGGACCGATTTGAATAATTCTTTCACCTTTCTTTAATTCGTTATGAAGCTACACTATCCGCAGGTGACATCGGCTATATAAAAAGCTGCTTGCGAAGCTGGGGCGGGACGCTAGTGTAATATAATCAAATCAAATCAAATTTATTTATTCGCAATAAATGTGGTATAAGACCACAGGTGACCCAAAGTTACTTTTTTCAACTGTCCATTGCCATTCAGCGAGGTAACGCTGCGAGGGTTTTAGAGTGGGTACTCTAAAACCCTTGCCACAGGAAACCTTTTTTATTTTTTATTTTTTTCTGAATTCGTAATGAACTGTTTAGTATTATTTATTTTGTACGAGCTGTTACCCGCGAGTTCGTCCGCGTGAAATGTTAAAATAAGGATAACTCCTTTTCCTAATATGCGATTTAAATGAAACAAAACCTATATTCTGCTCCATCCCGAGCTCTATCTTCCGGTGAAAACAGCATTAAAATCCGTTCAGTAACTTAGAAGATGTGCGCGTTCAAACAGACAGACAAAAAATCCAAAAATATTTTTTTGCTTTTATTACCTTACTCTAACTGTTCCCTCTCCATTTTTGCCAAATATGTCCAATGTACAGACATATCGGGGTCTACTGTTGTATTATATGTAGGTATAGATGTTGTGAATAAGACTCGAGCCTCGTTCACTAGGGGTGAAATTGGTCAAGAAGCCTCGCAAGATGACCCTCATCAATAACGTGAGTCTCGGGGGGAAAACGTGGCAAATATTTAGCGTTTAGTCGACATTTGACAGATTCCACTTTGGACATCATACATCATACATTACAGACAAAGCGTATAACGTGAAGCTGTATTCTGAATTTCCCAGAATAATTAGGGAAAACGGACCTTTGGGATAATCCTAGGACGATTGTAAATGTTCGTATAGTTAATAGGAATCTGACATATTTCGTAATCGCACGAGAGATTTTCAGTTCGTTAGGGGCGATTAAAATCATAAACCACAGATTACTAAATAGTTACTTCGTAACTTATACGACGATAGTTATAATAAATATAATGAAATAATGAAAAAAACACAATATTATAAACAATATTAATTTTCATCTCTTTTGTTTTGTAAAAAATGATGCATTATTAGCTTCAAAACCTTTGTTCTCTACCCTGGTCACCTCTTTCATTTGTTGGTTGTACTTTGTATAGCTCCAAATATAGTAGTAGTAAGAACTCACTCAATTAATTTTGTTAATACATTGTTGTAAAATTAAATACGTTTTAACTAAAACGTGATATACTTTTACAATAAGATTGTTAAACTGTGCTTTTAACATCAATAATGATATTAAGGCTATTCTAATTTTCTTAAAAGGTCCAATGGCGACTTTTCAATCATATTTTTCCTGTTTACAGCTTATAGCAAGAGATACTTTATATTTTACTAGTTATGCCCGTGGATTCTCTTTAGTCGGTATTGGTTTTATCATACTTTACGGACAACAAGAAATAATATAATGACAAGAATGAAACCATGTTAATGGCCTACGTCGTAAAGTAATCGCTGCCGACTGAGCCCGCCCCGCCCGTGCGACGCATATATCAATCCCTGCTTCGAGAGACAGAGATGGGACACCGTGAACCCGGCGAATTTTTAACACCGTAAGCGCCAAAACACATTTAGGCTTTTTTAAAATTCATTAATTGAGTTTTTTAATATTTGTTTTCACAATATCTAGAAAACATTAATGTCTCTCTTTATATGAAGTTTAAAATTTCTATTATTTACCGTTTAGAAGTTACAAGAGTTCTGAAGACAAAACAGAGGTTACTTCGGATTTTTTTTCTATCGAGGAAATGTGTCACAATCGTTTTTTGGCTCTTTCCAAAATTTCGATTATATGATGAATTAGTACAAATCCAAAAACCTAAGTCTAAATTTTAGTAGTTTAGAAGATATTTGGTTTTCAAGGACCCTTCTTTTTTTCACATAGCCCCTTAATCTTACCCTTTTACCTTACCTTACCTTTTTTTATGTCAAAAATGATCGACTGCATAATCAAGGCGTGATGGTATAACGAACAAAGAAACAAATACACACATTTCGAATTTTTATTAATTTAACTTTATTGACCACAAGTACCACAACCCACCAGGAAGACGCTGGTTGCAGGCCGCTTCCAACCGGTCGCACTGGAAACATTTGGGGGAGGCCTATGTCCAGCAATGGACTTCTTGTGGCTGAGATGATGATAATTGACCATAATACATACATTGACACGGTATATTATAGATCGATAGGATCCGTAGTCATCACTGTTAATCTTGACTTTCAGGAGATTCAGCAGTAGTGGGTATATGTGGTGGGCTTGTCATATATAGAAAAAAAAGCTTGGAGGAAAACTTCGGTCCAGAAAGTTTGAAAGTTTCTTATCATTTAAAATTCAATATCGAATTCTTAACATTATTATGAACGGTTCGTAATATCAATTCAGAATTAATTAAACTGAAAGCTATTTAAAAGACAATCCAGTCTAAAGACTCATTTTAACTTGTACCATAGAAGAAAATGTTTGAAAATTGTAGTTCGTTTCGAAACCTGTAATATCCGAGCAAGTAAGTACTTAGAGTAAAAGCAATTATTTTCATTCGGACGTAAGAAACAATTCAAAACTTCTTCGGAGACTTTTTGTGAGTTCATATGGACAAGTGCAAAGTTTTGTTCGAACTATGAACAAAGAGCTGTGCCAGATATTGCAATAAAACAATGGAAAAAACGAGAAATAAGCTAGCGAAACAAATATACCCGTTCTAGATTAAAGAGTTTTTAACGGTCGATAGATAATATCGCATGCGTTATTTATGATGCGATATTATCTATCGATATTTATAATGCGTTCCTTGCACACAGTTGCGTTTTTATCGTCCGATATTTCTTACGAGAGAGCGTCTTATGCTAACGTTACAATCGCAGGTGTGTGTACGGTCGTTTGCGTCCTGCCTGACACAAGACGTTCCAGAACTCATATTCGAATATCGCAGGACGGAGAAAAACAGCGTCCTACTTCAATTGCGGCGTTATTATCGCAGCAGTGTGTTTACTCCATGGCCATTTGGCCTTCCTAATACAAAATGTACTGACAGATATCGCAACAACGCATGCGATATTATCGACGGTTAAAAACGCGCATGTGTGGTGCTTGAAGGCTGTTAAATATCATATTTATTTTCTCATAATAACTTCTCATATTTCTCATAATCATAAATAATAAATTCAATAAGTGTTACAAAACTCTAATGTAAGTGTTAAAGTTAGCATTTTGAGCATGTATTAGTGTGAAAAAATTGTTTATTAACTAAACCAAGTTAAAAATAAAATAAAAAACTAAACTGTAAAAATCTTCTGAGTAGAGTAACGCTTAAAGAGAAAATTAATTTCAGAAATATTAAATCAGTTTTAAAGTAAAACTCGTAAAATCACAACGTTCGGTCCCTAGAAATGTGGGTATTTCGCCTATATGCCTCTTGGAGCACCTAATTAGCCTATTTACCTTCTAGAGCGAGTTATTTCCTGAACAATAATTTATTTTATAAAACATTTTAATTTAATTAACCAAAAGTATAGCTTAAAAAATACATGAAAAAACTCTATTTAATTTTAATTGGAAAAAGACGTCAAAATTGTGTGCCAAATGTTTTAAAAGTTTTTAATTGAATAATATAAAGTAAAAATAAAGATGATAATGATGAACGCAAAAATAAAATTTAAAAAATTTAGAGCAAATAAAAAGCGGTCAATTATCATCGTGTTCTCCATTATTCAAACGTTAAAAAGCTGTTTCTGGCGTTAGCGTTTTACATGCGAGAATCACTAAGTAGTGAAGGTATACAATACAAAACACTTTATTGCACCAAAACAAAACATTAATACATGAAACTTAGAAACTATGTAAACAGTACAATAAGCGGTCTTATCGCTAAGCGGTTTCTTCCAGACAACCTCAAAAGAAATGGACAAAGAAATTTTAAACGGGTTGCGTGGCACAACATAAAGTAAGACTAATAATAATAATAATATTAAATTAAAAACAATTCACAAGCTAAAACCACAAATTATTTTTCATAACTTGTTTTTAATGTAATCTCATGTGTCTCATAATCGAGAGGCTAAATCGAAATATCGTGAGATACGCAACGGACATCTTTGAAGGACTCGACATTCAGAAAGGAAGTGGAGTGGACTTTAGTGGACGAAGACAGAGATTTATAATTATCCCACTGCAGGGATACGAATTAGAGGGTTCTCTGCCACTCTGCTCCAATGTGGATTGGCAGAGGCCAGTAAAAAAAACTATATTTGAAGAGCTTATCCAATGGTATATCAATTGTTACTATTGAGTAATGCTAAGGGGTAGAAACAAAATTTAAAAAAAAAAATCTTTATGGCCATTTAGCTCTGAACACACAGACATTTCCCAATTACCGTCATAGTAAAAAATGCTATGTTTGAAGAGTCCTATCTAATGGTATATCAATTATTTCTGTTGAGTGATATCGAAGGGTGGGCCCAAAATCTTTACCCATTGTCCTTTAACTTTATTATCAAATTGCCCAATTGATGTAGAATTATAATAATACCGGGGCACTGTGATAAATAATGAATTTTAGACAGTAATTAATCACTCAGCCCGATAGAGCTGGGCATAACATATGTGTCTATAACTTAGACACTCGAGTACCGCCATTTCCTGTTGGACCAACTATTATGCACAACTAGTTGGTCCAACAGGAACAATCGGTGCAGACCACAACCGCGAAAGTTGCGAAACACGCGCAACTTCGTTTGAGTGTATCGCGATTTCCCGTAGGATTTACGGAAAAATATTGTATTGTATGTGGACCATCCTCATTAATTACTCTATATGTTGCTGCAAACTGCATAAAAATCTGTGAAGTAGTTTAAGACTTAAGCGAACAGACAGCGGAATCGACTTCATAAAAGTCTAGGTAGGTAGGTCTTCGTACTAGGTAACTGTAAACTAACATTATGTAGTTTAGTTATAGTGTAAATGAAATTGTTAAACTGTGATGGTGGTTTTGGTCTGCAATCTGATCTGATAGAGTCGAGCTGTTCTCATCGCGAGTTTGAACACATATATTTCCATAACTCGCTCTTTTGGCTGTAATTGATGGTCTTTGACTTGACTACATAAGTAGTTAGAGTCTTAAATTGGACAGTTGGTACAAGGGCAGTGTACTAAATTAGAGAGGGCGGAAAAGTATTTCACAATACCAACGGGCGGCGGTTTTCAAGGGTCTAGTTAGATGCCATACAGCCAATCTACTAACCCGCATTGGACAAGGGTGGTGCACTTTCCTTCATATTCATGAATATAAGGAACTCATGGAAAACATAGGAAAATAGTACGATAGTTACCGAGTAATAGCCGATGAACTTATGAAATAAAACTTGTTTGATGAAAACGTACAAATGGAATATGGCATTGCACTCATTTGCAAACAAGTAAAGGGTAACAAATATGGAACCCTAAAAATGTGTGTTTAACCCCCCGTTTTTTGTAGTCCTACTTTTTTGTCCTATTAGTAGGACCACGAGGGAGAACTGTTTCTCGTGATGTCACTATTTCTCGTCGTGCGATGAAAATGCATTGTGTGCTTTTAGCTACCATCCTCTTTATTGTTATGTATATGCGGGTACACTCTCGCGAAGTTGAGCGAAAACGAGAGTGTGAACGGGCTCTTCGCCTTACTTCGTCTGTACTTTTCCTTCGTCTTTTAACTTCGTGCCTAACATCACTTCAGTTCGTTCAACTTCACGACAGTGTACAGCATTAGCCAATTAGGACAACGCTTTACGGCGCGTACCCATTATTGACGACAGATAATTGTGTAGATTGACGTGTCGTGTGCTACTATAATTAAATGGAATTGTTCACAAACACGACACGATTAATTATCGTCAACGTCTTCGTCACAGTTATTCCATAGTTAAATAGAATGCTTCATTTCCAATACACAACAAAAGGATTTTAATTATATCTTTACATAATAGCATAGAATAAGTAATAACCATAATAGTGAAGTCGCCTCCGTTGTCTTCTTGTTTAGATCACAAAGGGCTGAGCGTACCGCACATCAAACGCATGACGCGTAGCTGCACAGCGCTGTACAGCATCGTGCGTTTGGTGTGTCCTTTCTCATAATATTGCATAGATTACAACATCATACGCCATGCGGTGTGCCCAGCCCTTTAGAATATTCAACGGATTATGCGGTTTTCAGTCAGCAATAGATGATGTGTGAGTGAATCAAGGGGAAGGTTTATATGTATTGTATAATATAATACATACAAGGATATTAAACATTTCTCATGGGAAACCGGATTACGTAAACGAAGTTGCACGTATTTCGCTAGTTTTGTATGAAGTGCTAGCAAGAAGCGAAGCAGTAAAATAAAAATTGTAACATAAATACTTTAAATATTTTGCTGCGAAGAGAAATCGTCACAGTATTTACTATTAAAATTTACAGTGTCCACAGTCTCCCAAATACCCTTAGACCCTCACAAAGGCACAGAATTCATAATAGTACTAACGTAACAAAGGTCAAGTTTCTAACTTGAGAAAGTAAATTTTAATAATCTTACTGTTTCAACGTTAAACTTTGGAAACAATCAATTAATATAAAGTAAACGATTGTAAGAATGGAAGCGTTTTATGTTACTAATGCCTGTCACCAACCGAATTTTGACGAGTAAAAGGATCTAGGGTCTGGTTAGTGAAAACGGGATGAATGTATCAATGTCAAAGAGAGACAGAGAGTTTAAGGATCAATATTATGGCCAGGTAAAATAAATATGCTTGGAATCAGTTTTTTGGTCATATTCGAACGTACTAACGATTACAAGTAAACAAAATTAAAAAAACGTTTCATATTGCGTAATTTAGCAGACGCGATTTACATATCCAAATTAGCCGGGTTACTCACTTCAAAATGTGAGCGAGTAAGCCACATAATTTTGTAGGTAACACGTGTTTTATAAATTCGCAACATGATATTCTCTATGGAGTGAAAATCTATTGCCAACTTCATCGTTTCGCACTCGTTTGGTCGGTTTGTTGAATAAACTTCAATTTTCTTTACAGTTTAAATTAATAATTGTAGTACACAATATTATGATAGACTGCTTTGTAGGGCAAGGTAGGCTGTCGGGCCCAGCTGTTGTTATTAGATGACAGTCATTAAACCGGGTCGTGACCCGAGAGTAATCAGGTGGCTCGAAAACGAAGATCTCTACAGATATAATAATTGTTTAGCAGCTGAACAAAAATGATACTTTAAGCGTCGGCCATTGGTATTATAAAGATTCTATCTTGTTTGGTGGAAATTTTTAGAAATTAGCTTTTTGTGAATTACCCGTGGGAATGAGATGTTTTTTGGGATAAAATTTAGCCTGTCACTCTCCAGACATTAAACTATCTTACTAGGGTCGACATTGCTTAAGTCGCGTCTAAATAGAGTGCAACACACCGTCGAGCTCCATTGTGAATAAAGATAACTTCATTGTAAATAAGAAATGAAATCGTTAATTCAGAGAGTAGGCTTGTACAGGAATGTTCTTTACCATGCTACATAATAAATAAGCTACTTCATTTCGGAAACAAAACAAAATTACCACTGGGAAAAGAAACGAAAGAAACCTAATTACGGTCCTTTCTTGTTTGGCATTCAATTCATATAACATTTTGATAATACAAATATTGAATTAAAATACTTACATTCAGTGGGGACTTTACTAGTATCCGAATAGAGTATTTTGAACACTGTTTTTAATTTCTATTTTAAAAGTAAAACAGTAAGAAAATGTAACACTTTTAATTTGTTTCTAAACCGGTTTAAGTGTTACAGCCAATAAGGTTTACATTGGCATAACTATGCGACAGCTCACAGGGGTTGCCATTTCGTTAAAAGATGTAAACGGCAATATTCTGTGTGTAGTAGTACACACATACAGAATTATGTGTCCACATAGGCATATGCTAGTGACACATATAAAAGTGTAACAGTTATAAATAAAAAACCGGGCAAGTACGTGTCGGGCCACGCACAATGTAGGGTTCCGTATTGGCAATGCATTTCTTGCTTGCTGTTGAGTACAATGACATTTTCTATGACATTTGTAGGTAAGTTTTCGTCAAAGAAATTTTACTTCAAAAGTTCGTCTGCTATTACTCGGTAACTAGTAGCGCCTACTTAACCGTTATAGTTTTCCTTGTAAGTTCACTATAAGGACTACTACCATGAATTTTTTCAAATTTCTAAACTCAAGACTTTCGGAGATAGAGGGGGGGGGAGGGGACCACCGTGCAAAACGAAAATTGACACGTTAAATGTAAATAATTCGCAAACGGATAATTGTATCGGAAAATGATCTTCCCACACCCTCAATGTTTTTAAGAGACCTATCTAACGATACCCCACAAGATGAGTTCGGTGCGAAAAAAAAACATTCTCACTTTACCTGTAGGGAAGGCACCTCAAAAAAAAAATTTTTCAAAATGTTGTTTTACCACTTTACGGACAGACGGACAGACGGACAGACGGAAATGGCGAAACTATAAGGATTCCTTGTAGTTTACTACGGAATCCTAAAAACAGGTTAGAAACACCCGAAATAAATGTTACATTAATAATTATTATTATTCTGTTACACTTATGAATATCCTCTATAAAGGTGTTTTTGAAACTGAAAAACACATATCCGCTCACATTCGACAATAGGTGATTAATAGTTATCCTTGTTTCGCATTAAATAGATAAGAGAAAAAGGATAGGAATAAAAAATCGGTTGGAAAGTCGGACGGATTGACGTGGGCGAGAATAGAGGTCCCTGTATCCAGCATTCCAAAGATTTTTAGTATAAATAGAATTCTCTAACACAATTGGGAATTTGAACTGTTTGGCTGTTTATTTACTAGAGCGTTTCAGATGGTGCTTGCGAATACATTTAAACATGAAGCCCGACTAAAAGCACTATCACAGTGGTGGTTGAATTGAACCGATTATGCTAACTACCCACGAACTCCTGTCCGGTACTGTTGAGTGTCAAATGCGAAAGTGGTCTGTTTGTTCTTCTTTCACGTCGAAAGTAACGAATGGATTGACATGTTTTCTTTTTGCGATAGGTCTGGAGAGTGACACAGGCTATCCCGACTGATATATATTTTATCCAGGAAAAACATCTTATTCCCACGGGGAAAAATAGGCAATGACAGATCTCACTCGATCGCGGGTAAGGTCTAGTTATTTCATAATAACAAAACTGTCATGTTAAACTTATGTCAACCTCATCGCTAATACTGTTTTTATCTCTGCATAAAAGCAGAATTGACTAATGTGGTACTTCTAGGGTGGTTGGAGCGGTGTGACTGGTCTCGGGGAAGTTGATGGTAACTTAAAACCTTTCTGTGTTCTGAGCTTAAAACATAAACGGCAGGCCCGGTGGTTTAGTGGTTAGCAGTGGCTACTTAGTCAAGCCGTGAAGAAATAACAAACAAACAAAATAACTTTCTCATTTATAATATTAGTATGATATATGTATAAAAAACCGGGCAAGTACGTGTCGGGCCACGCACATTGTAGGGTTCCGTATCGGCTACGCATTTCTTGCTTACAAATGAGTACAATGCCATATTCTATGACATTTGTACGTTTTCGTCAAAGAAATTTTACTTCATAAGTTCGTCGGCTATTACTCGGTAACTAGCAGTGCCTACTTAACCGTTCATAGGTTTCCTTGTAAGTTCACTATATGGACTATTACCATGATTTTTTTCAAATTTCTAAACACAAGACTATCGGAGATAGAGACGGACCACCGTGCAAAACGAAAATTGACACGTTAAAGACAGACGGACATGGCGAAACTATAAGGGTTGCATGTAGTTTACTACGGAACCCCAAATATGAATTGATGTTCGTTAGTCTCGCTAAAACTCGAGAACAGCTGAACCGATTTGGCTAATTTTAGTCATGAAATATTCGTGTAGGTCCAGGGAAGGTTTAAAGGTAGGCTAGGGTAGTGCCTCTAAGGCGGAACAAAGTTCGCCGGGTCAGCTAGTAGTAAACAAATTGTACAATCAAGAGCACGTCGAGCTTTAAACTTGCAATACAATTTTGACTCTTATGTTAAAGAACATAAGAATGTAAAGGTCGACCTGCTCTTGACTGTACAAACGCTAGTCCCAAGGAAGGCCTAATTGTGTTACGGGTAATGGACGACACATACAAGTCAATACTAATACCTCCAATTAGTTTGTTAGTAAATTGTATTGACTGCCTGAATCCAGTCTATGCTTACCTGATATAGGGCTCAAATTTATTAATTATTCTTTTAGTAAAACGAATGTTTACCACATAAATGTTTGTCTTGTAAGGGAATCAAACCCGTGTACTACATAGCCGGAGGTAGGTATAAAATAATAGTTATTTGTTATGCAAGGCTGCAAAGTTGTTTTTTGGCGCGAGTACTTAAATTGAATCCTGAGCGTAGCGAGGGTTTCAAAGGTACGAGACGCAGAATAACTTTGCTGCCGAGCGAAACACAAAATTTTTCACCACACTACAGCGAGGAAAATCCTAGGTGCAAGAAAAACGCAAATAATATATTAAATAAATGTTTATTTTTTTTCATGCGGTGTCGTGCTGGCCAGTTCGATTATTCTAAAAATAAGGTTGGCGCAATGGCATGAAATAAGTATTAATGCATTTTCAGAGCACTCGCGGTATAAAAAATTAAAGAATAGAAGGTTCGAATTTTAAAAATACTTTCCACGCTAGGGCACAAAATGCACTTTTGCGGTCAGATTTCGAATGACAAACAGATTCTTTCCGAGCTTGTGAGGTGAAAAAGATATTATTATACTAGTGAAACCCGCGCAACTTCGTTTGTGTATATATATTTATGCACAGAAGCGCCACAGTTTAACAAGCCCCTCTTATGCTGTGGTAGCGCCATCTATGTATATCAGACTTTTGATCAAATATTCCTTTCAATACTTCCTACTCCGACTATTCTTTCTGATTAAATTCGTTGTGAGTTCCAAGACAGCTGTAGTTTTCTTCCCCGGGACGTCAATGAGCTTCATTGCTTATTGTCTATCTGAGGTCGCCGTTGTTGATCCTGGCTACACAGGAGACACAGTGGTGGGAATGTGTGGTGGGCTTGTCCCTTTTGATAAAATATTACTGGAATCAAGTACTTTTCGGGATAAAACTTACCCTATGTGTTAATCCAAGGTATCAGCTACCTACATACCAAATATCATAAATATTGGCTCAGCCATTTGGAATTAGTCGTTGTTCGTGCGTAGACAGTTTTTGGTAAACGACACGTTTGGTAGAATTCGTTGTTTTTCGTGCGTCGTCGACTACGTACTGTGTCGCCAATTCGCCATTTGAGCGTGAAGATGTAACAAACATACACATAACTTTCGCCTTTATAATATTAGGATTACTTTGTTATGAAATTTTAAATTAAATCATTTATTTAGAATTCTTTTGATATTACCAACAAATTATTTTATGCTAAACTAAAATACAATGAATAATTAAAAACTGGCCAAGTGCGATTGCCTATTCAGAGAATAGCCTACACAGACATGTTCTCTTGTCTTAGTAAAGCCCTCGCAACGTTTGCGTATATCTCGCTCTCCCGTGGGAATTTTGAAAATTCTTTTCTTAGTACACCCCTAGATGTCGCTCGTCGTAAGGTACCTACAATTCAAATTTGGAATCTCTAGACCCAGCGGTTTGGACGGTGCGTAGATATCGGGTTGCCGATGAAATTGGCTAATTAAGTCAGTCAGGACTTAGAATTTTATATATGTATATAATTTTATATATAATAATATACTAATATTAAAATATAATACAATAATATAATTCACTAGCGATACCTGCGCAACTTCGTTTGCGTATATTTATTTATACACAGTATCTATATCAGACTTTAGATGAAATCCTACGGGAATCGCGTACTTTTCGGGATAATAAGTACCCTATGTGTTAATCCATGATATTAGCTACCTACATACGAAATATCATAATTATTGGCCCAGCCCTTTGAGCGTGAAGAAGTCGCCGCGACCTCAGATCCTCACTGTACCACGTTGCCCTATTAAAGTGTACTTTTTTTGTTAAAAAGTGTTCATTTAAAATACTCGACATTGGCGAAATTCTCTATGTGTCGTCAAGACACTACAGAAACGCCATTAATTAGGAAAGAATTAAGAACAACATACACACACACACATAACTTTCGCCTTTATAATATGAAATGAAGTTGCTTCCCTCTGTCTGTCCCCATATAGGCTTAGGTCTTTAAAACTACACAACGGATTTTGATTGGTTTAAAAAAAATAAGTTTCTATGTATTATATTTTCCGAAATTCCCATGGGAAAGCGAGATACACGGAAACGAAGTTGCGCGGTGTATTATTAAAGAAGCTACTCTATAAACTACCATACCTTATGGCATTACAATGGCATTAGAATTAATTAATTCTTGTTAATTATACAATGTATATGCGTCAAGCAGCCTGAAATAATTTATTACCAGCTGAGCCATTGACTTTTCAATAAAACCAACCACCGCACCGGGCTGACAAAACAGTGGCTTGTGATAAATGCTTCCATAGTCTTGGCGTCTTATTGGAGCTTCGCCTCGGTCTGTCAGACTCAATTTCGTTTTTTCTAGAATATTAATTTCCGTTCAAGTCTGGGAAATTCAAAAATCGAACTGTGTACATAAGCGAGTAGTTTTTCCAGCCGTTTCGTGCCACAACTGAATTTTAGTGGATTATAAGTAAAAAAAAACGCCCTATGCGAGTCAGACTCGCGCACGAACAGGTTCCTTACGATTGTCTATTTATCATTAGTTGTTTAGGAGTATTTTATTTTAATTAAATTATTTATTTTTAAAGTCAATATACAACTAAAATAACATCAAGTTTGTTGTAAAGGAGTCCTCCCCTTAAATGTTTATTTTAATTTGTTTTTAATATTTGTTGTTGTAACGGCAACAGAAATAAATCATCTGTGAAAAATTTGACTCCCTAGCTATTACGGTCCATGAGATCCGGCCTGGTGACAAACGGACAGCGAAGGCTTACTAATTAGGGTCCCGTTGGCACCCTTTGGGTATCTTTAAATTAATAGCCGCGCTCTTGACCTACCCTCAATGTTTCCTTCTAAGACGTTTCCATTCCGTCTTGCTTGTGAGATGTACTCATTAGTTTTCGTTTGTAATTGACTTTTATAAAATAGTTTTTTAGTGTGTTTTGTTATGAAGCCGGTCAACTTTTATTGAAAAATGATAATTGTCTAGTTTCAATTTCTATCATCAAAGTTCACTTTTCCCTAACTCTCTGCAGCGCTTCATTAGTAATCTTTTCTGTCCATTTTATTATTTACCCTTTTGGATACGAAACCCTAAAAAAAACTTAGTACGCAACGCACACATAAATGGTTGTTTTGATGCTGTGATCAGAAATGTGGGAGATGCGTCAGTGTTGCTCCGGCGTTTACATCAGGCTCTCGGGTGTTTCGTGTACGCGGGAAAACCGATATAAACCAAAATTTTTTTTTGTGTGTGACATAAATTATAAATTATTTTTTACGATATTTCGTCGTATTATTATTGTAAATAGAGGATAAATTGGGGAAAATGTTGTGTCTGCCAAATTGCTTTAGTTGTTCGCGAATAAGAGAAATTTGGTCTCCGGAGATATGAAAGGCAAATGAAGGTAAATACACTTTATTTAGTATATTTATTGCCGTAAGGATATTATTCTTTGAATAATGTGTAAATAACAAGTACAAAAGTGTGTTTTAGACAGCGATTTTCTTGGAATTTTCTGGGAAATTAATGTGTCGTTTATAATTTATAATTTTTTTATTGACCACAATAAATGGAACAAAAGGCGGACTTTACGCTTAAAAGCAAAATCTACAAGTCAACCTTTGGGACGGACGTGTTTGGGCAAAATATTGATTTTAGTAAAGTAATGTTAAAACTATTATTGCAAGTTGGACATATTTCGTTTTTAGGTTTGTTATTTTTTATAAATTCAAACACAATCAGAGACTATAAAATAAACTACTAAAAATAAAATGTAGCGGGGATTAATAATTCGAAGTTAGTTCCATGAATACATTAATTTGGCAGCAGTCGGCAGCGTGCGGCTCGCGACTCTCTTGTAAATGACCGACATGAATGTTATTTGAATAGTCCACATATTCAATTATTAACAAATTTTAATCACACTTTTAAGTCAAAATCAAAATATCTATATTCTGTAGGCTCGCGCGGGCAGACACGTCTTTCACTTATTTTTTTATACCACTAAGATACAAAACAAGTATACGGCCCGCCTGATGGTAAGCAGTTTTTTTTTGTTTATAGTCCGGAAAATGCATTACTGCATGTCCCGCCGCTGGGGAAGCGACGGGGGTCTGTCGGGCTCCCCCTTTAATGCCACTTGGGTATACCGACTAAAAACCTGACTGACTGCCACCTTATCCGCCAAGATGGGCGGGGTCACGGGAACTAAGATACATCCGTAGTCACCGTAGCCTATGGACGATTGCAATTTAGGGAGTATCATTCGCTCGTTGCCGACCCTATAAAAAGTGGAGCTCTGTTATACTATGTATTGATAAATAAATAAAAATCATTTATTCTGCAAGTAGATTCACAAGAAATACTGTAGCTCGTCAATATTTTTAGTAGCTAACCTCTTTTTAAAATCCATTTTATTATAAAAATTGTTTTAAAAATTTTATACACTGAAAAAATATTTTCTGAATAAATTAGGGACTAGTGTTGTACTATCATTGTTAATACTTATGTATATTGGTCTACTTAAATAAAGGAAATTGAGCGAAAGAGATCTATGAACACAGCCTCATTTACATTCTCGAGGAATAACTTGCGGCAGTCGCGAGTGAAATTAATGCATACTTCTGCTGATGCAAACAATATACGAAATTTAATCGATAAACTGCGAGAACATGGTGAAGTATGAAGTTAAAGGCGTATAATTAATTGTTCGTAGGCCAGTCGAAATCGTACTTGCCTGTAATTTGTGGTTTAAACTCGGATTATGTATGAGCGAAACGGAAAAGAAAATTATCTCACTCTGTCAGAACGTGGCTCTTGCCTACCAAAAGGTTGCTGACCGCTGGTCTTAGTCAATGAATTCTCTGGAAGAGTAAACTTTATGGACTTCTAAAATTTACTTTCTTTTATGAAAACTTGCAAATACATAGAATAAGGCATTGCACTCATCTGCAAGCAGAACATAGGGTAGCAAATACGGCACCCTTTTTTTGTTTTAAGTCAGGAAATGTATTACTGCAGGTCCGTCGGGCTCTCCCCTCCTAACGACACTTGAGGGGCATACCGACTATTAGGTATAAAATCCTGACTGACTACCTCTTTCCGCCATATGAGTGGGGTCGCGGAAAATGGCGATACTTCCGCAATAAAAACGAAAATACAACCAAATAACCAATTATTCGGGACGAAGGAGGCCTATTGTTAGCGACGACCTGGGATTTCTTTATGGGGGACGGACGAGGTCTAAACCGAAAATACGGAAACTACACTGCACGTGGTTCGACATATACTAGCCCATTTTTAGGGTTCCGTAGTAAACTAACAAGGAACCCTTATAGTTTCGTCATGTCTATCTCCGAAAGTCTTGTGTTTAGAATTTCGAAAAAAATTATGGTAGTAGTCCATATGCTGAACCTTCAATGTAACCTATAACGGTTAAGTAGGATCTACTAGTTACCGAATAATAGCCTTATAAAATAAAATTTCATTGATGAAAACTTGCAAATGTCATAGAATATGGCATTGTACTTATCTGCAAGCAAACAAAGCAAATACGAAACCCTACATTGTGCGTGGCCCGACACGTACTTGCCCGGTTTTTGTATTTTCGTTCCTACCTTGCTATACGTGCAAACATTTATTATTCTAAATTTCATCCAAACAACTTGTTATTCAAAGCTAACAAAACTATCACGGAAATTTCAGAATAATAAAATGTTTTGTATGGTAAAAATTCTATTGCTTTTTAAATTTTCTCCAAGGAACAAAGTTATCTACGTTACATAAATATAATGTCTGCCGAACGGTGCAACAGTTAGTCGGCGATACATACTAATACATAAATAGTATTGGTACACACAAATAAATATTTTCCAGCTGTTGTCGATGAATGACAGCCGTCGCCTTCATGAAGACACTGGCCTCGGATTATCCGCATTGGGGTCCTCCGTAATGCTCTAATCCTCTTAAACTCGGAAAGGAGACCCGTATACCTGCATTGAGATGATTATGGGTTGATATTTTGATATAATACCCTCTCACAGAATATCGACGTGAAGCAGCAATGCGTTTCGTTCGGTGAGTGAGAGATCCGGAAGCCCAACTCCTTCCCTATCACCTCTTTCCCCCTCCTTCTTTCCCTTCTCTCCCTCCTTCCTTTCCTCCAACCTCCTTGGTGGACAACGCATTGGTAGCGCCCCTGGTGTTACTGATGTCCATAGGCGGCGGTGCCCGCTTTCCATCAGGTGGCCCGCTTGCTTGTTTGTCTACTGTTTGACATAAAAAAATAAAAAAAACAACACATTCTGGTATTACCATTTACACGTGCACACACATACAATCAAACATAGGTATAAACACAAGCAACCACAGATACGGATAATACATGATTTCTACGGAGTGTTTAATTAACACATTGTGTCAAGACATTAATATTACAAATCTGGGTTTCATTATAATGAGTTTCTACTACAGGAGGGATTCGAAAGGGGGATAATTTGGAGGAAATAGGCGAGGCTTTTGTCCAACTGTGGGGCTTAGCTAACAAATAGGAGAAACATTCTACCTTCTTCATAATAATCCTTTCATTATTTTTCACATCGACATAAAAATATAGAAAAGCTGTCAGGTACCATAGAATAATAAATTGTACTACGTTCGGTACTGAGATTTGCGGCATTGCGATTGTGCACGGAGACACGAGGACGTGTTACAACGGAGACTGAAGGAAGATGCTGCCATGGTCGCTAGCCACTCACTGCACCCCTACCACCCCACACGTGATACTGCCATCCAATATCATGTAAGTTAATATGACATCTTTGAGCATCTTATAGTTATCTCTTTCTTCAGTTGAGATTATACAAATGACGACGAACTCAAAAAAAATTTATTGAAAAGATGTTTATTTATATTCTTTGAACGAGTTTTGATATTTTAATAATAGTTGACATAATAATATAATGTGATGAGAATAATAATGAATTTACATAGTATAATGCGAGAATGATAATGATAATTTTATGTATAAAAATGTAGTTTACTTATAAATATTTCCGACACAATGTATATTGTTTTTAAGGAATAAATAAACGTCTAAATGTCTAAAATGCTTGTTACAGATTTCAATGCAGATAGTGCGTCGTCGCTTGAATGAAGGGGGCCTTTTTATTTATTTTTTTTATTTTTTTATTTTTATATATTATCGTCAGAAAAATGCTTTGCAGCAGCCCCACCGCCCGGGGAATATGCGGTGGGGACTGTGGGACTTACCACTAAAAAACTGACGGGATGCCACTCGCCCCCTAAGTGACGGGGCCACGGGTACTGTGATACATCCGCGACCCCGCCAGGGCCGTCCGGCCAAACTTAAACTGGCCGGACCCGCTCTCCCCGGAACGCCCCGTCAGCAGCACACCGCACCCAGGTGCACTGCCGACACCGAGGACCATTGCCCCCTCAAGACGACGGGCCTTCCCCGGCTCGCCGTCTCGGCTGGGCAAGGGTCCCCTCCATCTCTGCGGTCGCAACAACGTGCGACCGCTGGCCGGGCTCAGCGAGCCGCCGGCCCCTCTTCTTCAATTTTTTAACGAGGTTTTCTTCCTCCACCGCGCCTCCTGCGCCACTCCAAGTGCCACAGCGTCCACTACGTACTTAGTGGACTCTGTGACACTTTGCACTTTGCCACCGCGCACTCCCTCTTCCAGGGTGGTCTCATTCGCTCATGTGACCCAACCCTTAACGCCCCCCGCAGTGTCTGGGTTGGCGAGACCCAGTGTCTGCAGGGCCTCCGCGTTCCACCATACGGAGGTCGCCCCCGGTATCAACGGGTGGAGTAGGCCCGGACACCAGTCGGGGCGAAGACGCTTTTGGGGAGGATCAGCGAGCGAACGAGTCCACCACCGCTCATCATACAGCCGGCCGAGCCAAGCGCGGCCGGCTCCACCTCTTGTTTTTTAACGAGGTTGTCTCCTCAGTCGCTCCACCCCCAGCACCAGTACGGATGCAAGGGGGAGCGGATTTGTCCGCATCCCACGTACTCCACCGCGTCGGGAATTTGGCCGTCGGCAAGTAATTCCAGAGTTGGGTCCAGAAACTAAGGAATTACTCGCCGACGTTACCAGGGTGGACCGCGTGGAGGTATCCCAACTCCCCACCCCGAATGAAGGGGGCCTGCAGCGACACTGTATACTGGCCGGAAAAATCTTGCTGACCAAGCGCACAAAGACGACAGAATAGCTTTTTGCCTTCAATGTTACAATTTTGACTGGATAAATAATATAGTTATATTTGTAGCCAAAAAGACTTTCAAGTCGGATAAGCATGGAAAAACGAACACTATGTAGAAGCAAACGCTTTGCCAAATAGCTCAAGTGGAAGAATAAATCTGGGTTTTCGGGGTTGGATGAGCTCCATGGGTCCAGCGGAAGTCGTTAAGGTGAGCGGTCGGATGAACAATAGTGCCATTCATAGATCCATGGTTGTGCAAGAATGGTTGGCAAGTCATCCTGACATTTAAATCATACAATGGCCAGCAAAAAGTTCCGATCTCAATCCGATTGAGAATCTTTGGGAACTGGAAACTGGGATTCCACTGAAGTGCGCAATAACACCAATTTGCGTAATCTGGTGCATTCCACTATGGAAATCATTGTGAGGCAGCGAAATGTGCTGACACATGGTAGAAGATATGAGGCTCAGGATGACTTAAATACTAGAAAACAGTGGTGGACACATTCCATACTAGCTTTTTTTAAATATGCGGGTGACCTAATGGTATGCGGGTGACCTGATAGTAAGTGAATACCGACGCCCATTGACTACATAGACAACAGCTTAGCTTCCACCCGTGCTAAATTTCATCCAAATTGGTCTAGCCGTTTATGTGTGGTTGTGTCCGACCTATAAAGTGTGTGTATCAAAGTATTCACTTTGCAGCCTGTATAATATTAGACCATAATATTTATCTGTAGGTCATTTCGTTAGTCTAGAAATATCACTACTTATATTCAGAAAACCGATCCGATTTTTTCACTGAAAGTAATGCTATTCTGGAGTAACATAGGCTATTTCTTTTTTTATTTAGTCCGAACAAGTTGACTCCACCCGACCTGTTGTTAAGTAGCAGTGGAGTCCAAAAGTGACCCATTGGTACCGCGAACAGACAGCACCGTCACCGATCAATCTCACCTTGTCAGCTTTAAAAGCTTTTTCACGCTCCGTTTGAAAACCCCGAGATCATCTAAAAGGAAGGAAACACGTGAGCTGGCAGCGTTGTTGAATTATTCGAAGACAAATTACAGGTTGGCTGCTTTAACGAAAATGGGGCGTGTTGACTTATGTGTGCTTGTAAAATATTGTGTGAAGCCGCGGGCACAGCTAGTAGTCGATAAAACGGTAACAAATAATATGTCTGATATATAAAACGAAAACAAATGGCTCTATCTAAAGCCTCGACCGGCCGGCGCGCGACGGCGGTGGAGATTAGCGATACATCCTCTGATTGGACGTGATTGGACACCGCGGCCAATCAGAGGACGTATTGCTGATCGCCACCGCGGACACGAGCTGAACGCGTTGGTTTGGCCGAGGGTTAACCGAATGTTCTTGATTCGATAACCAGACGAAATTATAAATAGATTCATAACTGTCAATGAAGTCTGGAGTCCGCTAAGGGTGCATTGTATCGCCCCTATTATTTAATGATTACACCTAGCTCATAATGCGAATCGCTTTGGAGGACTGGACGGATGGAGTTACAGTTGGCGGATATCGGTTTCGGTTTAAAGATTCTTTATTCTCAAAAGACACAAAAAGCAGTCATTTACATCAGAGAAATAATTTTCACTTAAGTACTACATATTAAAACAGTTCCGTGGCGAGGCAATACACATCACTAAAACTTACACTATGTTACACACTATGATGTTTTAATTTAATTTAGATTTACTACATTATGAATAGCAAAAAAAAAAAAATTATAATAATTTATAATTCACATTCTACGGTTATAAAATTTTATATTTTGCAGAGGGTACTTTTAACATAAAAATTTCGAATTCAAACGGAGCTAAATTCACAGCGCTAAGATTGGTATGAGAACAATATAGTCCAGGAGTCGTCATCATCTATATATATAAAATTCAAAGTCCTGACTGTCTGACTTAACTATATATCAACGGACAGCCCAAACCGGTGGGTCTAGAGACTCCAAATTTGGACTGTAGGTTCCTTACGACGTCTAGGGGTGTACTAAGAAAGGATTTTTTAAAATTCCTACGGGAAACCGAGATATACGCAAACGAAGTTGCGAGGGTGTATCAACGCACAGCCAAAACCGCTGCGTCTAGAGATTCCAAATTTAGCACGTAGGTTCCTTACGACGTCTAGGGATGTACTAAGAAAGGATTTTTCAAAATTCCTACGGGAAAGCGAGATATACGCATACGAAATTGCGAGGGGACGCACAGCCCAAACCGCTGGGTCTAGAGATGCCAAATTTGACATGTAGGGTCCTTATAAGGTCCAGACCGACCGGACCGGACCGGACCGGAACGGACCGGACCGGACCGGAACGTATCAGACCTGATCGGTCTGAAAGGAACCGCACCGTACCGGGCCGTGCCGGACCGGATCGAACCGGACCGGACCGTTTTCTTTTTCATCTATATATATAAAATTCAAAGTCCTGACTGACTGACTTAACTATATATCAACGGACAGCCCAAACCGGTGGGTCTAGAGACTCCAAATTTGGACTGTAGGTTCCTTACGACGTCTAGGGGTGTACTAAGAAAGGATTTTTCAAAATTCCTACGGGAAACCGAGATATACGCAAACGAAGTTGCGAGGGTGTATCAACGCACAGCCAAAACCGCTGCGTCTAGAGATTCCAAATTTGGCACGTAGGTTCCTTACGACGTCTAGGGATGTACTAAGAAAGGATTTTTCAAAATTCCTACGGGAAAGCGAGATATACGCATACGAAATTGCGAGGGGACGTACAGCCCAAACCGCTGGGTCTAGAGATGCCAAATTTGACATGTAGGGTCCTTATAAGGTCCAGACCGACCGGACCGGACCGGACCGGAACGGACCGGACCGGACCGGAACGTATCAGACCTGATCGGTCTGAAAGGAACCGCACCGTACCGGGCCGTGCCGGACCGGATCGAACCGGACCGGACCGTTTTCTTTTTCATCTATATATATAAAATTCAAAGTCCTGACTGACTGACTTAACTATATATCAACGGACAGCCCAAACCGGTGGGTCTAGAGACTCCAAAGTTGGACTGTAGGTTCCTTACGACGTCTAGGGGTGTACTAAGAAAGGATTTTTCAAAATTCCTACGGGAAACCGAGATATACGCAAACGAAGTTGCGAGGGTGTATCAACGCACAGCCAAAACCGCTGCGTCTAGAGATTCCAAATTTGGCACGTAGGTTCCTTACGACGTCTAGGGATGTACTAAGAAAGGATTTTTCAAAATTCCTACGGGAAAGCGAGATATACGCATACGAAATTGCGAGGGGACGCACAGCCCAAACCGCTGGGTCTAGAGATGCGAAATTTGACATGTAGGGTCCTTATAAGGTCCAGACCGACCGGACCGGACCGACCGGACCGGACCGGACCGGAACGGACCGGACCGGACCGGAACGTATCATACCTGATCGGTCTGAAAGGAACCGCACCGTACCGGGCCGTGCCGGACCGGATCGAACCGGACCGGACCGTTTTCTTTTTCATCTATATATATAAAATTCAAAGTCCTGACTGACTGACTTAACTATATATCAACGGACAGCCCAAACCGGTGGGTCTAGAGACTCCAAATTTGGACTGTAGGTTCCTTACGACGTCTAGGGGTGTACTAAGAAAGGATTTTTCAAAATTCCTACTGGAAACCGAGATATACGCAAACGAAGTTGCGAGGGTGTATCAACGCACAGCCAAAACCGCTGCGTCTAGAGATTCCAAATTTGGCACGTAGGTTCCTTACGACGTCTAGGGATGTACTAAGAAAGGATTTTTCAAAATTCCTACGGGAAAGCGAGATATACGCATACGAAATTGCGAGGGGACGCACAGCCCAAACCGCTGGGTCTAGAGATGCCAAATTTGACATGTAGGGTCCTTATAAGCTCCAGACCGACCCGACCGGACCGGACCGGAACGGACCGGACCGGACCGGAACGTATCATACCTGATCGGTCTGGAAGGAACCGCACCGTACCGGGCCGTGCCGGACCGGATTGAACCGGACCGGACCGTTTCTTTTTTCATCTAT
The DNA here is from genome assembly GCA_905163395.2 of Endotricha flammealis. Taxonomy (NCBI): domain Eukaryota; kingdom Metazoa; phylum Arthropoda; class Insecta; order Lepidoptera; family Pyralidae; genus Endotricha; species Endotricha flammealis. The sequence goes on along the minus strand of LR990864.1, from coordinate 13,849,521 downwards.
ATATATAAAATTCAAAGTCCTGACTGACTGACTTAACTATATATCAACGCACAGCCCAAACCGTTGGGTCTAGAGACTCCAAATTTGGACTGTAGGTTCCTTACGACGTCTAGGGGTGTACTAAGAAAGGATTTTTCAAAATACCTACGGGAAATTGAGATATACGCAAACGAAGTTGAGAGGAGACGCACAGCCTAAACCGTTGGGTCTAGAGATGCCAAATTTGTCATGTAGGGTCCTTATAAGGACCGGACCGATCGGACCGGACCGGACCGGACCGGATCGACCGGACCTGATCGGACCGGATGAAACCGTACCGTACCAGGCCGTGCCGGACCGGAATTTGTTTCTGAAGAAAGATATGCTAATTGTTACTAGGCCACGCGGGCGAAGCCGCGGGCGGAAGCTAGTTATATATATAAAATTGTAAATCTACGCTACGCAGATGATACAACACTTTTTGCGACTAGTGCACGCCATATGGAAGATCTGCTTTATAGGATGGAGCGTGTCAGCCTCGAATTCGGATTAAGGATTAATCGCAGCAAAACCAAGATGATGATTGTAGACCGCATTAACAATAACTCGCCAGAAGTCACTGAAGTCGCGAACTGTGAAGTGGTCCAATCCTACATATACCTTGGAACCTTAATCTCGAACAATGGCGGATGTATGGACGAAATAAAAAGGCGCATGGCGATTACTAAGACAGCAATGGACAAAATGAAGAAAATATGGAGGAACAGAAATATTACGAAAGCCACTAAGACCAGGCTCGTGCGAACACTCATTTTACCCATATTTCTGTATGCTGCAGAGACGTCGACTTTGCGAGAGGTGGAGAAAAAGAAGATAGACGCTCTGGAAATGTGGCGCTGGAGGCGAATGCTTGGAGTATCATGGACGGAATTTCGTACAAACGTGTCCATACTTCAAGAACTCGGTATCAAGCAGCGTCTATCTGCCACAGTACAGTCTCGCATCCTCACTTTCTTTGGACACGTGTCAAGAAGGAGCAGCACGTCCATAGAACGCCTCATCGTCCAGGGCAAGGTGGAAGGCACTAGACCGCGCGGAAGGTCACCCATGCGATGGACCGACCAAGTGAAATCTGCCGTGGGCGGTCCCGTGCATGAGTGCACCCGCATGACCTCTAACAGGGAGAAGTGGCGAGATGTCGTGAGGTGCATTACATCTGCCCCAGGCCAAATCTCTACATGACGATCACGACCGTTCTGTCAAGAGCGTTACGACTAAGAAGAAGAACTGTCAATGTCCAATGCGAGTCTTAGGGCTCGTTTATATGGCGCGAATTTTTATGTGCGAGCGTCGCATGAGCATCGCGTAAAAACCGAACTCTTTGTAGGGGCTTAAAGAAATTATTTTTTATTCATGTACATTTTATATCGATCATGTCGCGATCGTCGCGTGCGCGACGCGATCGTGACGCGGGCACTTAGCGATCGCGATGCGAGTGCTGAGCGCGTACTATGCTTGTGCGTTTGCTTTTGATCGATATAAAATGTACATTAATAAAAAATAGGTACGCGACGCTCGCAGGTAAATATTCGTGGCGTGTGAATTCGGCCTTATTCCTGCAAATATGACGAGAGAAAATGTGTATCATTAAAGTGTGATGCTGTTTGTACGTCTTTTACTAAAAGCATTTTTTTGTTATTACGAAAATATTTTTAAACTAGCGCCCCGTCCCAGCTTCTCAAGGGATTTTGTTAGGATTCCTATTTAAAAAAAATATGCATTATAGCCTATGTATACTATGATCTTTATAATATTAGTAATAGATGAATAATTTTTAGGGTTCCGTAGTAAATAAATAAATAAATCTATATATATAAAAGAGAAAATCTCTGACTGATTCATCACGAAATCTCCAAAACTACAAGTGCCAGGAGTCTCAAATTTTGCATGGGGGTTCCTTTTAGGGCGTAGGTGCTCACTAAGACTGGATTTTGCGAAATTCAACTTCTAAGAGGGTGAAACGGGGGTGCAAAGTTAGTATGAAACTTTGCCGTTTTTGAAGTTATTCGAATGAGATTCAGCATTAAGGTTCTTTATTAAAAGTTATGAAACACGAGTAAAATATTTTCTCAAAATTCATCCCTTAGGGGGTTAAACGGGGGTGCAAAGTTAGTATGAAACTTTTCTGTTTTTGAAATTATTCAAATGAAATTCAGCATGAAGGTTCTTTATTGAAAGGCATGAAACACTAGTAAAATATTTTTCTCAAAAACCATCCCTTAAGGGGTTAAACGGGGGTGCAAAGTTAGTCTGAAACTTTGCCGTTTTTGAAGTTATTCGAATGAAATTCAGCATGAATGTTCTTTATTGAAAGGCATGAAACACGAGTAAAATATTTTTCAAAAAAATCATCCCTTATGTTGTTAAACGGGGGCGCAAAGTTAGTATGAAACTTTGCCGTTTTTGAGGTTATTCAAATGAAACTCAGTAATAAGGTTCTTTATTAAAAGGCATGAAACACGAACAAAATATTTTTCTCAAAAATCATCCCTTAGGGGGTTAAACGGGGTTGCAAAGTTAGTATGAAACTTTGCCTTTTTTGAAGTTATTCGAATGAAATTCAGCATGGCGGTAAATGAGTAAGTACGTGTTTCAGAATTTTTTCAAAATTCAACCCCTAGCGGGATGAAATGGGGTGACCTACTACTAAGGTTGCCAGATGTCCTGTATTTAAGCGTACAGTCCGGTATTTTCGAGGCCTGTCCGGTAAAATATATGGTCATACCGGACAGAACAGTGTCCGGTTTTTTGAGGAAAGTCGGTACTACTGGTCACAAGCGGCCTACAAAAGTAGGCATATGAAATCCATCAAACGCAAAACTCGCGCGCGCTCCTCGCTCGCTATCTGTTTGTTACTAATTTAGTTGATTTATGTGATGTTTTCTAAAGTAGAAAAGTACAAAGACGGGATTTTTTAAAATTCTTACAGGATCAGGAATAATAAATAAGACTACATGTGTATTATGGGGGGCGCTCTACCTAGAAAGCTGAGATTTTGTATTGAGGATCCCTTTATGATGTTGACAAGGATAAATCTGGGATTTTATGAAATGCCCACGGGAAAGGGAGTAATAGGACTGTAAGAGTATTATCACAGGCGCTCAACCTAGAAAGCTGAAATTTTGTATGGAGGCTCCCTTTATGATGTTGACAAGGATAAAGTCGTTTTTTTTTTTTAATTCCCACGGGAAAGAGAAAAATATGACTGCACGTGTTTTATCGTGGGTGCTCAACCTAGAACGTCTAGATTTTGTATTAAGCTTCTCTTTATAAAGTAGACAAGGATAATAAAGACGGGATTTTTTAAAATTCCCACAGGATTCGGAATAATAAGACTACACGTGTATTATCGGGAGCGCTCAACCTAGAAAGCTGTTTTTTTTAATTGAGATTCCCTTTATGATGTTGACAAAGATAAAGTTGTTTTTTTTAAATTCCCACGGGAACGAACTTATTGCCATTTTCGCTTAACCACGCGGGCGGAGCCGCGGGTAACAGCTAGTATAAATATATAGGGACAATTCATACAGATTGAGCTAAAGTAAGTTCGAAACTTGTGTTATGGGATACTAACTCAACGATATTATATTTTTATAACAAATACATTATATTGATAAACATCCAAGACCCGAGGCCAATCAGAAAAAGTTCGTTTTTCATCATGACCCCGATCGAACCCGGGACCTCCTGGGTGGCGGTCTGGCGTGGTAACCATTACGCCACGGAGGTCGTCAAAAGTAGTAAACTACAAGGAACCCATACTTTCGCCATATCGTCGTCTGTCTGTCCGCGGTCTAGCGCCTAGACGCTTAACACTAGAAAGCTGTAATTTAGTATGTATACGCATAATAACAATGCTAACGAAATGGTGGAACTAACTTTTGGGAAATATTTTTTATGTGGTGCCGCGCCCATGGCCCATGTCTTTTGAAAACATTGAGGGTGTGGGAAGATCACGTTTCGATACAATGATCCGTTTCGGAATTATTTACATTTTTCGTGTCAATTTTCCTTTTGCACGGTGGTCAAATTTCTAAACACAAGACTTTCGGAGATAGGGGATCTCCGAAAGTCTTGTGTTTAGAAATTTGAAAAAAATCATGGTAGTAGTCCATATGCCGAATCTTCAATAAAAACTATTAGAGTTAAGTAGGCTTTATTAGTTACCGAGAAATAGCTGACGAACTTATAAAATAAAATTTATTTGATGACAACTTACTAAATGTAATAGAATTTGATATTGGACTCATCTGCAGGCAAGCAAAGCGTAGCAAATACGGAACCCTACATTGTGCGTGGCCCGACACGTACTTGCCCGGTTTTTTCACCTCTCCTCAGGTGGGATTCGGACGCACTTTTTCTCTAAATCCGACCGAGCGTGCTCTTAAATTTTCTTTTCTTGTTGCTACAGGATGACGTCAAACACACTACGGGTGGACAATTACTCCTCGCACTGCACCACGCCTTCTGAGATGAATGAAAAACTGGTCACCGTTAAAGTGGGGTGTTTGCACATCAATCCAGCCACTAAGTTAGTATCTTATACTTAACTAGAAAAACGCTGCAGGCCAGCGAAGTCATGAAACTATTGGGTGCTGGGTCTGTGTGCGCGTGCCAGGGGCCCTGGCGTCCAGATAGATAGATAGAATATGCTATATTTGCATTACACAGTCTGAAAAAAAACATTAAATACAATCTTACAGACTAGTGTATATGCAACAGGGCGCGGCGGCCTAATTCCAGTGTAGACCTCTTAAACTTTATTTAATCAATACGGTGATGCCCGCGGTTTCAAATCAAGATATAAAATCAATTTATAGATTATAAGATGTATACAATCAATTTAAGAGAGGTAGGGCACAGCGGATAATCCGCTCAAATCGGAGCAGCCCGTCTGGGGAAGGACCTCCACCTTACAGAAGATCGTAGCCAAATAGCATTGGTCTCGGCCATGTTGTGTTCCTACGGTGAGTAAGGTCTCCAGAGCTCCATTTGGGGGGGTTGGGAGGGTTGGCAACGCGTGAGTGATACCCCCGGTATTGCTTACGTCTATAGGCTACAGTGACGGCTTACCATCAGGCCGACCGTATGCTTGTTTGCCACCTGTGTAGTATATAAAAAAAAAACAAATCAAATATTTTTATTCAAATACATATTACATGCACTTTCGAATCGTCATTTTTTTCCTATCACCAGTGCACCACTTACTTTGATAATATTTCATCCGCGAAATCTCATTGTTCCTATTCCCAAAATGTGTTTTACCCGAAATGTATACAATTCCTAGAAAATGTGTTCTAACCCAGTACCTAACCCAGCTTTGTCTGATGTACAACGTGTTTCAATTATTATAATTTACAAATGATTCTCTGGGTTAGGTGAGGGTTAGCTTGTGTCCATCAAAAGCAGATCATCCGTAGGGAGCGAGGCCACCTTTATAATAACACATTTCCTAGGAATTGTATACATTTCCGGTAACATTTACAATACATATGGAATAAAAAAAACTATCTGTTAATCCGTGTAACTGTTTGTGTGCGAAACAAGCAAGTCTGTTCAGCTATTTTTTGCGTGAAAGACTTACAAACCTCGATACTGGTGCTAATTCTGTTGTACATTAAACTAATTTTGACAGGACTAAAAGTGTTGCTGTCCTTGTCACTAATTGTAAATCAAGGAAGGACAACAACACCTTTGGTCCTGTCAAAATTAGTTTAGTCTAGTAAATGTACAACAGAATTAGCACCACTTACGAATTTTCGCGTTTATAATGAACAAACATTAGTTACGATGTTTATTACACAATGGACAACGGAACAAAAAAATGTAACTGCCCGGGTCACGCAGATTTTGTTATCTAAACATCTGTGGCCCCCTGTGTCAATTATGCAGCGGTCTAACTCCATTATGTCCGTTCCAATAAAAATCCCACGCTGAATAAAAGTTTGTGCCAAAAAATTTTAAAATAAAACAAACTTTATTTTGTTATAAAACTGTTTACAATTTTTTTAATTTTACCAAAATACTCTTTAGTATTCTTTTTATACAAGCAAGCGCTCGACCTGTGGTGCAATTATGATGTCGTTTTGATGTCAACTTAACACCAATTTTAAACGCGTATTACAATCCACTTTTTGACTTATTACGTAAATAAATGTCAAAAATGAGATACAGAATTTATATGTATTGTATAATATCATTTAAAAACCATGTCAACTTGGGATCAACGTCATATTGACATCAAAACGACATCATCTTTAGTAAGCATAATTGCGCCACTGCTGAATTGAAACGCGCGACTCGTTACAGCCGTCTATGAACATCAGTAACACCAGTAGCGTTGTCAATGCGTTGTCCACAAGTAAATTGGGATTCTGGATCTCTCAGTCACCAAACGAAACGCATTATTTGCTGCTTCACGTGGATATTCTGTGACATTGCTATTTCAATGGTTGAGCTAAATTCATAAATTCTCTACCACTCCAGGCGGGCCGAATGCGTGTTTGCCACTTTATTGGAAAAAAAATATATTCAAGTAGTGGTCATTATGCTTTTGTTTCCGAAATGCTAGTAGCTTATAGAGCAGATTAATTACCCCCGGACACGAATCCCGGTCCTCGGTCACATTCACGTTGTGTTAGTATCCCATAACACAAGTCCCGAACTTACTTAGGGGCTAGCTAGTTTGGACAGGCTATCTGTGGGATTTTTCCCTATATATTTTAACTTTTTTTTTTATTATACGCAGGGAATGCCTTAAGCACGATACCCTTTGCCGGGGACGGAGAAGCGTAACCCGCGCAACGTGTATTTATTTATGCACAGCAGCGCCATCTATATCAGACTTATAACCAAATCCGACAGGCGTACTTTTCGGGACAGAAAGTACCATATGTGTTAACCCAAAATATCAGCTACCCACATACCAAGCCCAGCCATTTGAGCGTTAAGAAGTAACAAACATACAACAACTTCCACCTTACTAATATTAATGGGATCTTGAATTTTTTCTATAATTTGAATTGCCGAAAAGGGCGACTAAATAAGTATGTAAACACTACCACTGCCATATTTAATTTCTAAGACCTTTTGTGCACTTGATTCTCAATAAAACAATTTTGAATTTGAACTCAACAGTTCAATAATTCACTTCAAACAACATACCTACAAATTATAAAATGAGTCCCTGGTACAATAGTGGCATTTAAATGGCTTGTCATTGCGTAATTGGCGTTACGGGCCCCGCTCTGCGGTAGGGTTGCCTCCCATTGCTTGCTTACGTCATAAATTTAATAATGTAATAGAAAACGGAAGAACCATGGGTAACAGGATGATGGAAGATGTTTAATATGATAGATATTAAACATATTTCCCTTATTGCTTAATAAACAAAGATTAGTTTAAAACTTGTTTTGTTTTGTCACTTTCGCATTTCCTTTGATTCTCTTTATGAATGAAAGTGACAAAAAATACAGTTTTAGTTAATCTTGATTCCGTAGCAAACTAACGAGGAACCCTTATATTTCGCCTTGTCCATCTAGTCTGCGGCCTACTATACTAACAAAGTGGTAGAACAAAATCTAGAAAAATATATTATTTGGAGGTGCCTCCCCTATTTGAAAACAGCGGATCTTGCGTGCCACCCCATGGTGTAAGGTGTCATTAGATAGGTTTTAAAAACATTCGGAGTGTGGGAAAAACATTTTACGATACAATGATCTATTTGCAAATTATTCTCAATTAAGTAGGCTCTTTACTTACCTCACGAATATTAACACGGTATAAAATACTTCTTTGATGACAACGAAAATTAATATGTCATAGAATATGATAATGCACTCATCTACGACGACCTACGTGGCGTAATGGTTACCACACCGGACCACCACCAAGGAGGTCCGGGTTCGATCCCCGGTGGGTTCATGATGAAAAACGAACTTTTTCTGATTATCCTCGAGTCTTGGATGTTTGTCTGTATATGTATTTGTTATAAAATATAGTTTCGAGTTAGTATCCCATAACACAAGTCTCGAACTTACTTTGGAGCTAGCTCAATTTGTGTGAAAAAAAAAGATCTGCAAGCAGTTGAGGGTATAGAAAAATCATTTTTGGATACAGTGATCCGTTTGAGAATTATTTACATTTAACGTGCCAATCGTCGTTTAACACGGTGGTCCACAGTATCTCCGAAACTATTGTGTTTAAATATTTGAAATAATTCGTGGTAGTAGTCCATGTAGTGAACCTTCTAGCAAAACTAAAACGGTTAAGTAGGCTTTACTAGTTACCGAACAACAGCCCACGAACTTGTAAAATGAAATTCCTTTGAAGAAAACGTACTAATGTCAAAGAAAATGATATTGCATGCACTCATCTGCAAGCAAGAAAAGAGTAGGAAAAATGGAACCTTATACTGGGCATGGCTTGACATAAACTTGTCCGTTTTTTTATTACTTACTTGAATTTGTTCCAGTTTTTTGGAATTTTATGACTTTATTTCACAGTTAGATAGATAAACCATTTATTACAATTATTACATATCTTAGACTTAAATAAGTAAACAGAAAGTTGGCAATAACAAAAATTGCAGAAGAAAAGTGTGTATGTACCGCATTGCCGCCGCGCCGCCTATAATATCGTTGAGTTAGTTTCCCATAACACAAGTTCCGAATTTACTTTGGGGCTAGCTCAATCTGTGTGAATTGTCCCTATATATAATAATAATAATAATAAATATAATAAATATATAGGACAATTCATACAGATTGAGCTAGCCCCAAAGTAAGTTCGAAACTTGTGTTATGGGATACTAACTCAACGATATTATATTTTATAACAAATACATATATAGATAAACATCCAAGACCCGAGGCCAATCAGAAAAAGTTCGTTTTTCATCATGACCCGACCGGGGATCGAACCCGGGACCTCCTGGGTGGCGGTCTGGCGTGGTAACCATTACGCCACGGAGGTCGTCATATATATATGTCATATATATATGTTTATTTATTTATTGATACAAAGAGGCAGCAGCTCAGTGCATTATTTGGTTGCCGAGCAAATTACCGATTTTCAAAAAGGCTGAAAATCAGTAAGTAATTTGTAATAGAGTCTTTTCTCTAAATTCCATAAAATATGGGTAAAAAGACCCTAATATCTAAAGGCGATTGAGTTTCTACGTATAAGCCGTAATCCTTCCGTACCGCAGTAATGTAATTTTTGTCAGTACTGACTTAGGACGATAGTTGAGTGCTTCTAAAAAGTAGGCCACTGGTAAAAGAAAACAACTAATAAAAGATTGAGGTTTTTGTCTTTGGCTTCTGTAATTTTAGCTTCACTGCTGGAGTAGTTTATTCTTGAAATAGCTCATTTAATTAATATTTATGAAATAATATTTAGTCTAGCATAATGGAAAATTACCATCTTCTGACAGAATACGAAGGACCAACTGAAAGTTCTTAGAAAATCAAAAACTGGGCAAAAATAAAAGTTATTAGTTTTATTATATCTTTTCAAAATAGTGTCCCTTCACATCAATGCATAGTTGCATCCGATGAAACCACTGAGCAAAGCAGTTTTCCCACTCGTCATTAGGGGTTTCTTGGACGGAGTTTTTGGGCATCGGTCAAATTATGAGGTATCCACCGGGCACAAAGCTTCCTAACCGCTAACTGTTCATGAAAGATTCTGCGCACTTGGCTCATACCGATGCCTAAGCTTGTCCGAATTTGCTGATAGGTCACTCGTTTGTCATTCTCTATCATACGCCGAACAACACTGATGTTAACTTCAGTCGTCGCTTGCATTCTTGTCGACTTAAATGACATCGAAAGTCTTAAAAAATCATGGCACGAAAATTTACTCGCGTTAGCGTTAAATTCATGCTGAACGTCATTCAGTCAATTTTCAATTTGCCGCCAAAACGTAAAACAAAAGAAAAATTAAAAAACATACTCGTTAATATTGGCAAAGAGTTCCATTTTCAAAATTTAAACTTATTTTTTAATTAAATTGTTTACAAGTGGCCAGTTCTAAAAACTTTCAGTGTCGCCCTCGTATCCTGTACCAAGTATTGGTATAATAATATGCCTAATGAAAACTAGTTTAGGCCTTTTTTGTCCGTCACATATCATCTCTTTTTTTTTAATTTTAACATAGAAAAACAAAAGTCAAAATCTTTATTTAAAAAAAATATATTTTCGAATAAGCTCTTTCAAATCGTCACATTTTTTTCCTCCTATAAGCTACTAGCAAAAATACGCGGAGACATAAATAACACCGTTCTGTTAAACTTAAATTGATAAAAAAATTAATAAAAAAGAAATCAGCACCGAAAAGAATTGAGCAGATAAAATACATCTTGATTTATACTACCGTATTGCGACTTGCGACAGTAACTTTGTTTGATGTCGCACCGAATTGCGAACCGAAGGCGTTTGTAATGGTAGTTTGTGACCCAGCGTATATATATTAAACAGAATAGTTTATAACCCTTAAATTGAAAGGTCAGGGTCTTTGACTCTGTCTGATACTTAGATAAAAGCATTATTTAAATCTTCATTTGTAATATATGTAGTACATTTTACACAATTTGGCACACAAACAAAAACTGTCTTTCTCCTTGTTATAAATAAACTATGTTGGACGAATGAACCCCACACCACCCCAAACTAATAAAAGATTGTACTTACCACCTTGTACTATCTAGACAGCTGAAAATTTTCACAGAGGTTCCCTGTAATATTCGATAAGACGTAGTTTAACAAAATTTCCCCCGAGATACACAACTCATTGGTTCTTCCCCTTGTTCTCGCGGACGAAGTCGTGGGCGACGACTAGTCAGTAGTAAATTGCTGAAAATACTTTTCTATTCAGAGAAAACATCCAGACCAACACAAACATACATGTTCATGAAATAATGTAGCGAACCGGGCTTGTTAATATTCATATTAATGTATATACATATGTTGCAGTAAAATTTAAAAAATATGGAACATTGTATTGATGTAAACGTGGGTCTACGCTAGACGAGCCGAGCACAAGCGGAACGCAAGCCGAGCCGCTCTGCTCGCGGTGACAAGTGTGGTTCGAGGCTCGTAAGTCGGTCCACACTACACGAATTTTGGCTCGGCTCGTGCTCCGCTCGTGCTCGGCTCGTCTAGCGTAGAGCCACCGTAAGACAAAAAGGTCGTAACTGGTTTTCTTTCGCCATTTCTTTTACCAGTGGTAATTTTGCTTTTCTTTCCGAAATGGTAGTAGTTTAAAGAGTAGATTAAATACATAAATAATTGATTACTGTAATGTAATGTAATCTTTGAAGAGAGGAAGTATCTGTAAGGACCTACACCCTGAATAAATATTTTGAATTTTTAAATAAAATAATATGCAATTTTATCGTGTTGTGTACAGGCGTGGTCGTCGAATGTTCCTACTGCAGATGCTGGTGCTGTGTTTTGTGCCGCACGCAGCGCTCATCGTCCAGAACTGTGCCATCATCACACAGCTGTCCAGCACGTTGGATTCCTCGCTCTATTTGCATTCAGAGGTAATTTGTACATATGACCGAAACCGCTATACCGCGCAACAAGAATGGGATGGTGTGAAATACAATGAACAACACGCACGACAGTAAAAAAATATTGTTTGCTTTTTAAATAGCTCTGGCCAAAGTTTTTATAATTAATTTAAAACGTTTCTTAAAAGAAAAAAATATTTTACCAGAAGTGACCTCCAGAGGAGGAGGTATGATTTTTTTGCTTTTTTCATTTTATAACCGTATTCGAAAATGAAAGCAATCAACATATGAGCTAAATAGTATAAAGTACACCTAACGAGAGTTCAGAAGAAATTTGTGTTTCAAATGGCCCTAACAACTTGTACAGCATTCTATATTTTATTGCAATGCAGCTGAAGTACGTCCCAAGGAATTCTTAAGCTGTTTTACATAGCGAACCTGCCTCTTTTATTGGAAATTTCAGTTCAATTTGGACAAGTCACGTCATTTACACGACAATTTTCTATGCATTAGTTCGACAAGTGACGTTTGCCATTTGTCAAGTCAAGTGACACCATGACAATTTTGTATTGTTGCAGCTACATTAGCGAATATTCATGTCGCAGTGGCGCGTTAAAAACATCGTGTTACGTACATGCGTGCAAACCCTCCTTCCATTTGGATCCATTATTCTGTAGGGTTATAACTCAATCATAAGGGTTTTCATAAGTTTTTCTGATAGTTTTCAAATGATGTTCGGACGGTTTTTGGAATGATTTTTAGATGGTTTTTGGATGGTTTAGGGATGTGCACCGTGCAAATACGTGCATTGTCGTGCATCCCTCATGTGGTGCAAAAGTTCGTGCCAGTAAGCAATACTATACTAGTACAGTGCAAAAATAAGATAAGTAACCATTTTTGCACTTACTTACAGTGCAAAAATGGTTACTTATCTCATTTTGCACTGTACCATTCTGCAAAGATCTATCCGGCCACACTATCGCATTAACAGAAAGAAAGAAAGAAAATGGTTTATTTAGTGTCTTACTAACATTTAAGGACTTACAAATAACTAAAAACAATAAAATAAGAAATGTAGATCAGACAACAAACTGCTCACTCTTATCAGTAGACTTTTTTATTTTATAGACTTGTTCATTCCACACCATTGTGTATAACATTCCGCGTATTCTTCTTATAAAATTTAATGTACTTATACATTGTAACTAACGAGTGGAAGAAATAATTGCTAAATGAAGAAAAGGCCGTAACCGGTTTTCTTTCACCATTTCTTTTACCGGTGGCCATTTTGCCTGTGTCCGAAATGGTGGTAGTTTATAACGTAGTTTATTTTCTTTATAGATACAAGTTGTAAATGACAAGAAAAAGTGCCTGTGAAGGTCTAATTTCTGAAATAAACAATTTCATTTTATTTCAAAAAGACATGAACCGTGGGTTCGTCCGATTTCATGGCGCTGGTCTTCCGTAGATAGTAACACGAATATTTGCTGCAGTCCGCTTATGTAGCCAAACCATAAGGAATATTAGACGTTTAGATTTTGTTGTGAGATGATTGTTATTTGACTGGCTCACTAAATTGTGCTCTAGTGGTGTTTAGGTATTTGATTTACGTACTCGATATTATGTAAATGTTAATGGAAAGTTTAATTATCGTTCAATTTGAATAAGGAAAATTATTTAAAAAAACACAATAATTGCCCAATGTACACTGAACCCCTTTAAAGGTAAATATTATGAATAACTTAACTTTTAATTGAAAAGGGATGTTCCTTTAAAAGGTTTCAAGGAAGTTAAATATTTTTAGGAAAAGTTAAGTACTGCACAGCACAGTCAAAAGAAAGGGAAACTGAACAGTTGCAGAGAGATTGTGACCTTTGTGATAAAATAAGAACAAAGTGTCAAATCAAAATGTGAAGTTTCGGAAGTTTCACTACACTTTACCTTCGTTCTATTTCGGGTTCTCCCTTCCTCAAGCGTTGGTTTCATTATTACGTTCATCTCGTGAAAAATTCAATTCGGTACTTTTAACATTTTTACTTTACGGTAATACTTTTTAAAACTGTGTTTTTGCACTTTCAATTTAAACTTCTACAAGGTAATTTGCCTTTGTTTCTGTTTTTTGCGAGTCGTCTTTTTTTAATTCAAAAATTTTCATAGATTATATTTTCTATTTTATTGTCGGCGATTTGTGTTCCATTGAACAAACTGCTTCCCGTTTACGGACTGGATTGAGTCGAGTTCTTGTCGAGTTGTGAAATGACGCGCGGTTTCAGACGCGTTCCACACTTGACCTTAATTAGTTGGTTTCCTAAGGTGTTGGGAGTGTGTAATCTGTTATTTGGTGACATGTAATATATTTTCTGATGACGCATCTTCCGAACTTACCATCATGACTGTGTATCATCATCATTATAAAAAGAATTTGTTTAAGTCATCCATCTGAGATATTCGAAAGCCTAATCTCATAAAAGATATTTTCTCCCTAAATACAAACTAAGATTTACGAAAATTTGCCTAAATCCTTTGTTAATCTTTTTGGCATTTCATTTATATTCTCAAATCTGATTTTAATTTTAGATCTGCCTGATCTTTGATTGATAAAGGTTTGAATTGAAGTTTACCGCTAAGCTTTAATAGCTTCCTTCGTTTAATTATGTATCCTTAGTACAAGAACGTTTCAAATTATCATTAATATAATATAAACCTATGAAAATTATAATCTTTAGATCTATAGCACACGGCGTATTTCTAACGACATGACGCGCGTATACTCGCTTCCAACGAGATTTCAAAAATGTCGTTGTTGCGTTCAATTTTATTCCTCTAGGAAGGGCGAGTTCGACGCGTGTTTGCCATCGCGGAGTTGCAATCTTTTTAATCGTGAGGTTTAACATGGGTTTTACAAAGAGCTCAATGTAGCCCGAAACGTAACGCCACCGCGCGTACATTTAAGGTCCTAATTTATTAATGAACTTCCTTTTAACACATGACTATATAGATTACATATGATCGTTTAAGCAAGGAAATAATGGTCTAGTATTTAGTAAAAAAAATAGATTGTATTGTAAGTAGTTAGAAAAATTAGCTTACTACATAAATTCATCCATATTCAACCATTTTGATATGTGAGTGTGAGACGCGTTGACACGCTCTTCGCAGCGCACCCCTTAACCTTTTTTTTCTACTGACGGATGGCTGCTACAAGAGAGGCGCATTTTACCGAGTATTTCTAAATTTAATGCATTATTTTTCACTGAACACTAGACCATTATTTCCTTGCTTAAACGATCATATGTAACCTATATAGTCATGTATTAAAAGGAAATTCATTAATAAATTAGGACCTTATATTGTACCCTTATATTATAGACCCTCTACGGCACCGAAAACGCGCATCATCTGCGCGTTTAAAATACGTCTTGTATTTTATTCTGAATCTTCATATTTTCCTGATCAAGTTCTTTTTCATTAGATCAGCATGATGATGTTAGCGGGAAGCTCGGCAGTAGCGCTACAGAACGAGCGCTATCATATAGTGAACTACACACTGAAATCTTCATTTCATATTAAAAGGTAAACTATAATTTAATGAGGCCTTAACTTTAGAAATGCATTTCAGAAATGAGCTGTAAGTAAAATGTTAAATCGATACAATGCCCTAACTTTCAGAATAAGTTTGGAAAACACTATAACAATTACGGACAAGCGGATAGAAGAATTGGCCTCGCTCGTTGATAATGAACGCAAAATAAATTTATAGTAAGTATTTTTCTCTGTTATAGAACTTTGAGCAAATGTGAACAATATTATGTATGTTTCAGATGATAATTATTGAATCTATTTTAAAATATACTTTATTTTATTTTTCGAATTACGGGTAAGAAAAGATCATCAAACAGCAGATGATACGGTCAGTCTTGAATACGGTTCTTTCTTATATAGAAGATTTTTTTAAAATTATCACAAAATAGGAATATAAATTAACTTTCATTTTATTTGTTATTGCACGCAGCATTTTAAGAGAGAATATTTTAAATATTAGGTACGTAATCTTGTTCTCAATTTTTCTACATTACAAATTCAGCTAGATCTTCTCTTTAATAATGAGAAAATAAAGAATTATTCACATCTTGTTAAGCCCGCAGAAAGCTCTTGATTTTAACGAGCTAGACGGAAAAGCTGTATTTTTGTGAAGTCACATAAAATAATTGTCATGTTACAAGTTGTTTCACTGAAATGTTTAGGAACATTTTTATGTTAATAGCGAAATAAGTGCATGGCCAAGTTTCCGTGCCGAGAGTGATATAGGTAGGTTTGAATGTAGTACATACAACAATAATTTATATTCCCCGTTTTTTTTGTGGTTCCCCTTTTTTGTTCTTTTAGTAGGACTACGAGGGAGAACTGTTTCTCGTGGCCCTACTATTTTTAATATACACAATGTCAAAAAAGAAAATAATTTTTATTTCGGAATTATTAGAAATCGGAAATATAATATAAGAATAAAGGGTACCTATCTCTTCTGTACATACGAAGAACACGTACTGCGAAAATATTTTCGTTTCACCAACTGGGATTTCTGGAGCAAAGGAATTCTAATTGCAACTGTCCAGTAATTTATAATTATTTTTATCATGCGCAGGTGAGATTTAACTCTAAAGGTGGATATATAATTAGCATCTTCTCAAACGTGTAATGTAATGTCCTTACGAATGTTACAATACAGGTAATAGCTTCGTGGGAGGGTGATATACTAATCACAGAGCGGCTCGTTGTTCTGTTACTAAATGCTATATTTACCTTTAGATTTTGTTATTAAAAGCAGATAGAAAATAGTAAAATTAGAATCAGTATGAATTGGTACGTATGAAGAATGAATGCGCAAGTACGACAATGGAATGTATGTAAAAATAAAAGCGAAAAGTTAAGTTATAGAAAAGGTATGTACAAAAATAGGTAGAGACATTATCCTACGTCAGAAAAAATAATCCTAATGGTACCTTGTCTACAAAGACCAAATTAACCGTGAAGACGCCGCCGCAAAGGCGCTGCGATATCGAGCGATTTTTATGAACGAAAAGTGGCCTATCTCGCCTGCGAATTATATGTTACCTTTGTGGACGGGGCCCTGGAGATTATGAGATTTACTTAAGTGATATCACTTCATCCTCTCGCTATGACGTCTCCTTATAAAATTGAATATCCCTAATACATTTTTCTGGCTTTCAGGGACACAAAGAAATCGAATTTCCTAAAGGGGCTATCAGTTTATGAAGAAATAAATTCTGCATTACTATTATATTTTATGAAGCATATCAAATCTTCTACGCCTTCGTTGTGGCGGTACGTAATTGAATTGTATTATATTTAATTTATAAGGTACGGTGGGAACCCTTTCGATTGAACGGAGACCAATAGTAAGGAATTGAAAGGAAGGAAACCTATCCTATCTCGAGGACTCATGATGTTATTTCAGAGTATGTACCTAAATAAATAGGGCTACCTATCTGATGATTAGTAACCATTTTCATGGTTTTAAATTTAAAGAATAGTACGAAAACAACTGCCATCCTCGTTGCAAGATTGTAAACGCAGAAAAAATATAAATTTAAAAATAATTTGATAAAGCTGTACATGAGCGACCAGCTGTCACTCAGATAAGCCTGACGCGGCTTTTGCAGTGCGGACCCAATTTATTTTTTGTTTGTTTCGAATAAACGTTAAAAAAATCATGTCTAAAAGTTGAAGGGGAAGACGACTCGAAGACCCATATATATATAAAATCTCTGTGCATAATAGGTATCATAATGAAGATATACGATGCGCCGTTGATGCTCATGTCAACCGAATGAATAAGCTTGTTAATTGTTTGTCTCTTGTAAAACAGTGGACAACATTAAAGATAGTCACGTTAAGTAAAACAATGGACAACATTGAAGATACTCACGTTAATTAAAATTTTGTATTGATTGAGTATGTGCCACATCTCTGTCAGAGAAAATGACCCGGTGGAAGCATTTCCCCGAGTTACTTAGGGACCATCTCCACGATCAAGAGAATCATGACGAGTTCGAATGAAAATCGCCGCGTGGAGACATTAGACAATGTGTAGAATTAGGTGGTGATATAATCGTCGCAATTCTCTCGCTCGTGGAGATGGTCCCTTAAGACAAGATGTTCGGAGACCCGCATGTGCACTAAAAGGGGACAAAAGAAACTCAAGTTGAGGGATGAGTTAAAAACTTCGGCCTACGGAAGACATGTTTGCGTCGGTCCAGATTGTTGTAGAAGTCAAGTCAGTGATATCAGTCGTCCAAATACACTGACGTTACAGTAGACACTAATTACGAGAGGTGAACAAAATAAAGAAGCATTATTTCTATTTTTGATTATTATAATGTTGTTTTCGGATCAACTACCACTTTTATTCTGTAAATATTTTTCAAAGAAAATGTGTAATAATTTGTATATTTTCAGTCAACTTTCAGCTTGTTATGAACTTCTCAAAGCTTTGGAAGAGTTTTCATTAGTATATGTATCGGCTGTACGCTTGACGGTGGATGAACCAAATCTGGAGGTATTAGCGGAGTTTCAGAACCATCAATTAGCTGTAGCGGATCATTTGGAAATAGCACTACAGTATCTGAAAGTGGAAGGTTTATTGGAACAAGCGAGAATCTTAAATAACGTGGTTAATTTGTGAGTATGAATGATTTCAAATTCTGATATGCCACTAGCTCAATTTCTGTATCCAAAATTTTGTGTCAGATTAAATTGAATTCAGATTTATGTACATATAAATGGATTTATTATTGTGTGATTAAAATGTTTTAATAATATTAAAAAATTACAAAATATTTTAGTAGTGCATGTGATTAAACCGTAGACAAATAGATTTGATCAGAACGACGTATATAATATGGTGGTGTGCCAATATTGCTCACAGTTTTTGGATAGATTTCAACAAATCTAATCCAGAAAAGTTTTGTGTTTTGATAGGATCGGTTAAATAATGTCACCCGGGAATAGCTGAAATTATGGTTGGCAGCAGTATAAATTGCCTTAATAAAAATGTAGGCATGCAAAGCCGTGAAATAAATTTTTAGAACAGTCCAGCTTTGAAGTCTATTCAATGTAAACAAATATTTCCTCTCTATAACATTAGTCATAAATGATGATTTCTTATGCTCTCCATTCAGTTTTCAAGAAAGCAAAGTGTCTGTGCGTATTGACAATATAAATGGAATTGAACCTTTCACAAAAAACCAATTGGAAGCGCAAACAAATAAGATGGAAAACTGGGTAGGACAGTTAAAATATGCACAAGATGGCCTTTGGGATATTGTAAGGTAACTAGAAAATTTACGTACCTTTGAAAATAAAAATTCTTATTGACGACCTCCGTAGCGTAATGGTTACCATGCCGGTCCGTCACCCAGGAGGTCTCGGGTTTGAATCCCGGTCGGGTCATGAAGAAAAACGAACTTTTTCTAATTGGTCTGGGTCTATATTATGTATTTGTTTTAAAATATAGTGTCGTTGAGTTAGTATCTCATAACACAAGTCTCGAACTTACTGTGGGGCTAGCTCCATCTGTGTGATTTGTCCTTATATAATTATTTATATAATGCATAATAAACGTCGTCGCGAAAGACTAAAAAGGCGATGCATTACGGGATGAGCTCGACGCTTATTTGGATGATTGACCGGAAAAATTGAGAGAAAATTGGAAAAGTTGCTTTGCCCTGCAGTAGGACACAAATGGCTGGTAAAATGGCATATAAAATTGTTTGGTTCTAGATATTTTTAACTGTGTTCCGTAATATGTGCAACCTTAAAAATGTTGATAGGTAAGAATGTTTTAAAAAATGGTGTGTAAAACTCTAAATTATGGGATTAGAACAGTTTTTGATTTTAGGGGAATAATGTTTTAGCCAATATTAACATTGAAATAAAATTCTATCCGTCGTCGGCCGAATTGCTGGCATTAAACCAGATTAAGTTGGCTAAAGAAAGGTTTGTTCTTGCCGTTCTTGGCAAAAGAATCACCAGTGTATATTTCTATTTTATTTATATTCTGTGTAACTTATAGTTTCTTCATTTCCATATAAAAATATTTTTATAATGAAATGTATAATGATTTTTTCAGGGACACAATGACCAGAGAAATTTGGTCAGCACGTAGAACATTGGGCATAGGTGTTGTGATTCTTTGCATCGTACTCTTGGCGTCTCCTGTGCTGGTACTACTATTAAGTCACACAGTGCAAACAATACAGGTGTGTAAAAACACCAAAAGTTCGGTGGATTCAAAATAATGCCTTCTTTTTATAATGTATCTCCAGTATTTGTATGAAGGTAGGAAGTTGCGTAGATTTTGCTAGACACTGGCTGCGTTTACGCAATTTTCGGCCAATCGGGAATTTCGAAAAATCCAGTCTTGTTTTTTGTCTACATCATAAAAATAACGTTTATGCAAAAATTTTAACTGCAGACATAAGAACTTTCTGATTTTTGATTATTCTGACAGGACTTCTTATTTTATTAGCCAAGTAGCATTGGTCTCGGCCATGTTGTGTTCCTACGGTGAGTAATGTCTACAGAGCTCCACTTTGGGGGGTCAGGAGGGTTGGCAACGCGTAAGTGATATCCCCGGCGGTGTTGCAAGCGTCTATAGGCTACGGTGACGGCTTACCATAAGGCCGGCCGTATGCTTGTTTGCCACTTTGTGTTAAAAAAAACTAATACGGTGCGAGCTTTTTGATTACTGATTCTGTGCACAATGTCTTAAGATCACGATTACGGAACGCAACTATTGTCAAGGTTATTTCGCCAATACCTTAGAGGAGCCATTAAATGAATTTTTTTAGACATTTACCAACTCTATTGAAATTGGCACTCAAAAACTGGTAGCTGAGAAGCAGATGAGTGATATACTGCTGTCGCGGATGCTGCCACTACCAGTGCTGCAGAGGTTAAGGGCCCAAAGGACAGTACCAGCGGAAGCTTACGACGCTGTCACTATTTTCTTCAGCGATATTGTTGGATTCACAAATATATCAGCCAACAGTACACCAATGGAAGTGATTAATATGCTCAATATGTTATATAGGTAAGAAAGATTAGTCAGTTTTTATAACATTTTCTATAGGTCCAATGGACAATCCAATGGTGTGTTGGTAATGATTGTTTTGTTTGTTTTTTTCTGACAGATCACGCAACGCCATCTTGTTCCAAACTAACCAAAGCTTGTACTATGGATACTAGATTGCTGATAAATATACATAAATACTTTTTTGTAAATAAATACTTATTATACACAGAAAACAACCAGACCAATACAAACAGACAACATCATCACATTGATGCATACAACTGTTTACCTTGCGCAGGATTCGAACCCGCGGCCCTTAGGACAAAGTGGCCATTGTTAGCCACTCGACCACCGGGCTTGTCAATGGTCAATGGTGAACCTACCTTCGGCACTAGAGAGCGCGAGTTGAATTTCCGCTCATTTATTTATTTAACTTTATTGACCACAATACTGATTGAGTTCGTCTTTTTTGTACTGATACAAAAAAGACGGACTCAATCCTCATGGCAAACATTTAAGTATAACACTGGATTTAATAAAATATAATTAAGAGACAGAGCCTGTGAAGGCCTACTCTTTGAACAAATGATTTCATTTATCTATTATGATCTTCTCTCTTCTCTCTACTACTACTCTTCTACTACCTCAGTGCCAAAGATTGTGAGTTGTGACTCCTTATTTGGCGATTAAATTAACTAAGATTTTAATGCATTATCTATTAATTTCAGGTTGTTTGATGAAAAAATTATGCAATACAACGTTTATAAGGTGGAGACGATAGGGGATGCGTACATGGTGGTATCGGGATTACCGGAGAGAAATGGTAAGTAAAAATAGTTTTTTAAATAATAAGTATATGAATAATAATAATAAATTCTACACAGTTCACACAGCGCCTCCTTTTCCCGAAGTAGTTAGGCTTAACCTGCTTGCGTTGTGACTACCAGACAACCTTTATATTCATGTGAATATATACTTACAATACATAGAAAACACTCAGACTCGAGAACAAATGCCATTACCTAAATGTTTGCCCCGAGCGGCAATACAACCTGCGTCTTTTGGTCACGAAGGTACGATGACTACCAACATCCACCGACCAGGCTGACAATTAACAATGTGCAGAATGTTAACACAATAGTCTTTAATAAACAAATCAAAAAATAAATATAATATGGACAAATCACACAGATTGAGCTAGCCTCAAAGTAAGTTCGAGACTTGTGTTATGGGATACTAACTCGACGATACTATATTTTATAACAAATACAGATAGTTAAACATCCAAGACCCAGGCCAATCAGAAAAAGTTCGTTTTTCATCATGACCCGACAGGGATTCGAACCCGATACCTCCTGGGTGGCGGTCCGGCGTGGTAACCATTACGCCACGGAGGTCGTCAACAAATACGCCAATAAGTTCTAAAAACAACCTTTCTTTTAATTCCAGGAAATCTTCACGTAACAGAAATAGCTGATATGTCGTTAGGTCTAATGACAAGTCTGGATGGTGCAACAGTTCCGCATATACCTGATGAGCCTCTTCGTATCAGAGCAGGGGTTAACACTGGACCTTGCGTTGCTGGTGTTGTTGGGACTACTATGCCACGATACTGTCTCTTTGGTGATACTATTAATACTGCTAGCAGGATGGAGAGTACTGGTGAAGGTGAGTCTCAGGACAAGCCCACCACACATTCTAACCGTTATGTCTCAAGAGGGCTGTTTCCCGTAACAAAAACCGATTTTATTTTGATTCAAACACACTCGCTGTCCCGTTCAAATCCTATTTTCTATGAGTGAGACAGCGATAGAACTTGAATCGAAATATAATCGGTTTTTGAACGAGAATATGCAATAACGGCGACTTCAGATTGACCATGATCAATAGTTTATTGATGTCTCGCATGGTCCCGGGGGTGAAACTAGCTGTTTTGTAACTCGCAACGAATTTAATCTGAAAAAAGTATGAAGTGTTGAAAGGACTGAATAGATACGAAATAGTAGTTATTTTTACTACTACTAATAGATCTACAAGTCGGAATGATTTTCCAAAAAAAAATGTAACCTTTCGAGGGTCTTCAATTATTTTCATTACAAATTTTATCTACAGTAGCAGTGGCATAAGCGTGAAATACATAATAATATCAATGAATTCATACATAATCCTGAAACCATGCCAGATTACTTAACACAAGGACAGACTTATTTAATACCAAAAGACAAAAGTGATACAATCAACCCCTCAAAATATCGCCCTATAACCTGCCTACAAAATATTTATAAAATTATCACTTCTTGTATCAGCCAACTAATGTATAAACATATAAATAACAACAATATATTGTCAGAAGAACAGAAAGGATGTAGGAAAAATAGTAAAGGATGTAAAGAACAGCTCATTATAGATGCGATAGTCTCAAGAAAAGCACAAGTTAGAAAACAAAGCATTTTCACTATGTATATTGACTACCAAAAAGCATATGATTCGGTACCGCATTCCTGGCTAGTTTACATATTACAGCATTATAAAATACACCCCTCAATTATTACCTTTTTGGAAAAAACCATGCAGAACTGGAAAACTAAATTAATTATAAAAAGCAGTGACACTCCTACAGAAACAGATTTTATTGATATACGTAGAGGAATATTCCAAGGCGACGCTTTAAGTCCCCTGTGGTTCTGTTTAGCTTTGAACCCTCTCTCTAACCTTCTTAATGATAGCAAGAATGGAGTTAGTTTAAAATCAGACAACATGCAACACACGTTATCACACTTAATGTACATGGATGACATAAAACTTTTTGGTAGCACCTTACAGGAGATACATAATTTGGCAGAGATCACAGAAACTTTTTCAAGAGATATCAATATGAAATTTGGAATAGACAAGTGTAGAATGATGTCAATAAATAAAGGAAGAGTTGAACTAAATACATATGAATTACAGAATAATGAACACATAGAACCAGTGGATGAAATAGAGGGATATAAATATCTAGGATATCAGCAATCAAGACAAATACATCATAAAGAAACAAAAAATTCATTAAAGAAAAAGTTTAAAACAAGATTACACAAAATACTTAATTCATTGTTAAATGCGCGCAATACAATCAAAGCTATAAATTCATTTGCAATACCTATATTAACTTACTCTTTTGGAATAATTCAATGGTCAAAAACAGACTTCAAAAATTTACAACGTATAATTAATACCCTCATGACTAAATATAGAAAACATCATCCTAGGTCTTGTGTACAACGTCTCACACTACCAAAATGCGAAGGAGGAAGAGCTTTAATTGATATTGAAAACTTACATAACAAGCAAATCACTACAATGCGCAATTATTTTCATACTAAAGCACGAAACTCAACATTACACTCAACAATAGTCTATACAGATAAAAAATATACACCACTCAACCTAAAAGACTTCACTAAACAGCCAAATGAATCAATAACACAACCACAAGAAAAACTTGACACTTGGTTACAAAAATCCCTCCATGGAAGACATCGTCTCGACCTGCTGAACCCAAATGTTGACAAAGTTGCGTCAAACGCGTGGCTCAAGCGGGGAGAGTTGTTTCCCGAAACTGAGGGATTCATGCTTGCAATCCAAGATCAAGTGATAGACACCAAAAACTACCGGAAACATATAAGACACGACACTACTCTCCAAAACGATACCTGCCGCCGGTGCCATTCTGCCCCTGAAACTATACAACATATTACTGGTGCTTGTAAAGCCATATCACAGACCGATTACAAACACAGACACGATCAAGTTGCTGCCATAACACACCAATACCTGGCAATTAAATATAACCTACTAAAAGATACAACCGCCTATTATAAATACACACCACAAACCATATTGGAATCCTCTGAATTTAAAATATATTGGGACAGAACTATAATCACCGATAAAACAATACATCACAATAGACCTGACATAACACTAATTGACAAAATTAATAAAACAGTCTATCTAATTGATATAGCCATACCAAACACACACAACCTGTCATCCACTTACACCGAAAAAATAGCCAAGTATACAGACTTAGCCATCGAAATCAAAACGCAATGGAGAGTAGACACAGTGAAAACAATTCCTATAACGATATCATCTACTGGAGTTATACCTAAAACTTTACATACCAGCCTAAAAGCTCTTAACATACACCCGCTCACATTCATCCAAATTCAAAAAGCCGTGATACTTAATACAACGAGAATTGTTCGCAAATTTTTATCTTTATAAATTACAACATCTACTTACATTTCTTTAAGTCGCTGTCGTTTGGCCGCAAGCCCGCGACAGGGACTAAATTACCCCCTATGGGAGATTAAAAAACATAAAATATATAAATAATAATAATAATAATAAAGCCTTTATTTCCCAAACATAATATACATTCCATGCATTCATTTATTAATTACAAACAAAATAAAATAAAATAAGATAATAGAATAATAATAATATAAAATATATTGATTTATCTATCTAACTAATCATTTCAATTATTCATTTAATCTGAATTGTATATAATTTATTCATAATCTATTGTTCATTTTTACTTTTTCATTGGGTTACCCATTTCAGGGTGTTGGCCTCCTCCATCCCTTTCCAATTCTCTCTTCCTCTGGCTTGGCGGGTCCAAAATGGGCCGGCGATCTGGACGATGTCATCACACCAAAGCCGTCTCGGTCTTCCCCTAGGGCGTTTTCCATCGTGTGGGTGCCAATGCAGGATTCTCTCGCTCCATCTATTGTCTTTCATTCTTGCTGCGTGTCCTGCTCATCGCCATTTCAATCTACATGCCAGTTCAACGGCATCTGTTATCTTTGTTTTATTTCTAATGTTTATGTTTTTTATTCTGTCTTTAAGCCTTATGCCCAGCATACTTCTTTCTGTGGCTCGTTGAAATACTTGGATTTTTTGTACGATGTCTCTCGTAAATGTCCAAGTCTGGCACCCATACAGTAACGTTGGCAGAACAACAGAATCCATCGCTTTTCTCTTTAAGTGTATGGGTATTTTACCTTTAAATATCTCCTTTAGTGTCCAATACTTATTCCAGGCTCTCTTTATTCGACGCTCTACTTCACGAGATGTTTGTTGTAAGAATGATATATTCTGTCCCAAGTACACGTACTCATCAACGTAACCAATGTTAAGGTATTCGGTTCTAATGGGTATCTTGTCACTGTTTGTCATGGCAAATGTTTTGTCAGTGTTCATTTGCAGACCGCATTTTTTGCT
This sequence comes from Endotricha flammealis, assembly GCA_905163395.2. Lineage (NCBI taxonomy): Eukaryota > Metazoa > Arthropoda > Insecta > Lepidoptera > Pyralidae > Endotricha > Endotricha flammealis. The sequence goes on along the minus strand of LR990864.1, from coordinate 13,823,596 downwards.
TTCTGTGTCTAGTGTGGTTAACATATACTCCAAGTCTTTGTGGTTATCGGATATTAAGACAATATCATCAGCAAAGCGTAGGTGATTTAGGTGTTCACCATTTATGTTGATACCTATATTTTCCCAGTAGAGATGTCGGAATATATGTTCCAATAGAGCAGTGAATAAATTTGGTGATATCGGATCGCCCTGTTTGACCCCTTTTTGAATATCAAAAGGCTCTCCCTTGCATTCGAGCTTGATCACGGCTTTACTGGTTTTGTAAATTTCTCGCAGTATCTCTATGTATTTGTTTTCTACTCCTTGTTCCTTCAGTGCTAGCCATAAAGGTTCGTGTTGTATGGAATCGAATGCTTTACAGTAGTCCACGAACGCAATGTAGAGTCTCCCGCCGTATTCTGTTTGTTTCTCAATAAGTTGGGTTAATGTGAAGATATGATCTATTGTAGAGTATGATCTTCTAAAGCCTGCTTGTTCTCGAGTTTGATTGTTGTCTAATATTTTTGAGATCCTATTTAATAATACTGTGGCAAAAACCTTGTATACTGTTTGCTGCAGACTTATTGGTCTATAGTTTCCGAGATCAGTCGGATCGCCCTTCTTATACAACAGCTTTATGATAGATAGTCCCCATTCTTTTGGTATTTTTGTGTGTAACAAAATGTCGTTGAAAAGTTAAGTTAGTATAGGTACAAGATGGTCTATGATTGCTTTCAGGATATCGTTTGTGACTCCGTCATCGCCTGGGCTTTTCGATGATTTTAAGTGTTGTATAGCATACCTGATTTCGCTCTCTAAAAATAGTGGTACTTCATCGCATATATTTGGTTTGTGATTGTAACATATTTCCTCGTTTTTGCATAGTTTCTTATAAAACTCAGTAGCCGTTCCAATAAGTTGTTTTCTGTTAGAGACTGTAACGTTATTTTTGTCTTTCATAGAAGGAATCCATTGCATAGATGTTGTTAATATTTTTTGCGCTCTTTTAACTGAGGATCTCTTTTCTAATTCGGCTTCTATTATTTTATATCTGTGTGCCTTATAATCACGCCTGATTTGATTTCTCACAAGTTTGTATAGTGCGCTTAGTTGGTTTTTCTCCGAACGGTTTTTGTGTTCTTTATTCTTCAGTCGATTTCTCTCATTAATAAGTTTCTCTACATGGCTTGATAGCGGTAATGCCTTTTTATGTTTTACTTTTGGTAAATGGCTTATGGAAGTCTTTATGTTTTCGATTAGTTTTCCATATGTTAAATCGATGTCTTTGAAATTGTTAATAGGTACGTGTTCTGTGAATATATTTTTAAGACACTCCAATTCCTGATTGTTTAACATATTCATCTTGCCTTTGAAGTCTCTCCGTGACTTTCTTATATTATAATTTTGCGAAAAACTCATTCTGACAAGCCTATGGTCTGTAGGGAAGGTGGTATTTATGACTTGAACATTAGTAGTATACTTCATGTGTTTCACTAAGATAAAATCTATTTCATTTCGTACTTTTCCGTTTGGTGCCATCCAGGTCCATCTTTGCTTAGAATTTTTCTTGAAATGTGAGTTTGCGATGTATAGTTGATTTTCAAAACAAAACTGTATCAGTTTGGCACCTCTATCATTTCTGTCTCCATATCCCCATTGGCCCATAACTTTCTTATCTTCCGACGTGGGCTTCCCGATCTTGGAATTAAAATCTCCCATAACAATAGTATCCTTCCCTGTATTCTCTAATGCAGTTTCTATTTGTTTGTAAAATATCTCTAGTTCTTCTTGCGTAGCGCTTTCTGTAGGAGCGTAGCACTGTATTAGGTGGACTGTTCTATTATTTAATAATACATATTCAATGTTAATTTATTCGTTCATGATTGTAATAATGTCAATTAGTTTGAGTTTTTAGACAGCAGTAGTTTATAACCTTGTCAATTTGCGATAATGTATTAATCGTGGTAACACTATCACACTGGGTGGTACAGCCAGTGGGCTATATATTTGATACTGAGAATTACTACCTAATTAATTTTGATAGTTGTGAAAGCGTTACTTTTATTTATTCCCTCAGCAATGAAAATTCACATATCATATACGACCAAGGTGGCTCTAGAAGCGTTTGGAAATTACGAGATTCAACCGCGGGGAAACCTAAATGTTGCAGTAAGTTAACATGTTTTTTTTTCAGTCATCATAATAATTCATCCGCTAAAACTGTTCCACACTAGCTTTTGGAAGAGATGTGGTCAATTCAGGGCTCAATTGAATACCTACTAGTTACTAGAGGCTTGAATTTGGGCAGTTTGTGCAAAGGCAGCGGCGCCGGCGGACGAGTTTTTCAAATATAAACGCCGGAATCCAAGATAAAAAAAAGATAAAGATAAAATAATTTATTCACGGGTCTAGTCAGATGACAAACTGGAACTGAGAAAATAAAAAAGTGGATTTCTAGCAAAATTTCAGCCTTTGAGATAAAGTAGCCATTGCTAGCCACTCGACTACAGCACTTGTTAATAATGATGGCACTGTGCTATTAATTATCTTGGAATTATTGTTTTAATGATTACAACTAACTAACCAACTTAGTTTCTAATAAAGTAATGCTTTCAGGGTAAAGGTAGCATGGAGACATTCTGGTTAGTTGGAAAAGTTGGTGGCATTCAAAATGATACCTCGCAACGCCTGCGGCTAAACGATTTTGATAAGAACCTTCTAGAACTTATAATAAGGTCGTAAGTTACTAATCGTACGATTAGGTACAGTCAGCCAGGTGAGCAGAGCCGTGTATGATTCAAATTTTCTAAATATTGCGTGATAGGCCGCCCCTGATACCGCTGGGGCGACGCTGTGGAATCCGATCTCTGCGAACTTCAAGCTGGAGACTGGCGAAGAATGGCTCACGATCGCAAGAAATGGCGTTCTCTTGTGTCGGAGGCCAAGACTACTTTGGGTCGCTGAGCCTTCGGAGTAAGTAGAGTTAGTAAATATTGCGTGAAAGGATTTTTTATTTATCAATAGTATTCATAATGTGCTATGTAATAACCAAATTTCATAACCATGCTTACATTATTAGCATATAGTTCTTTACCCTGTCACCTCATTCATTAGTTGACTGTACCTCGTAATAATCCTAATGGATTAAATTGCTAAGAAGGAGTCTCGTATTAAAATTGTGTGCAGTACCTAGGAAATAAAATGACTTGTCCATTGAAATTTAGGACCATTTAGTAAAGTGTGTTAAATTAAAACACATTTTGAATAGTGCTTATTGTCAATTAAATAATATCTTTATTGTTATTGTTTTTATTACTTCCATTATAGTAAATATCGTCATTAATAACTTTAAAAAAAAGAGTTGTTTAACCGACTTCAAAAAAAGGAGGATGTTCTCAATTAGACTGTATTTCTTTGTGAGTTTCAAGACAGCTGTAGTTTTTCCCCCGGGACGTCAAAAAGTTTCATTGCTTATTGACAATCTGAGATCTGGGGCCCGATTCTACAAAAAAAAATGCACCAATTGGCTCTTATTGGTGTCTCAATCGTGTCTCAATAGAATGTCGATAGTGTATCAGTGGAATAGTTTTTGACATTTTTTATGGACTTAATCAATAATATAACACTTTGTATCAAAGAAGGCGTCGTCGATATGTTTTGACTTTATTTATTGAACAATATTAAAATTATAAATTGTCTCGTACCTTGGTCTCACTTAATCAATGTCCGTCGTTAAGGCAACCAAACCAAATACTATAGACGAGTAATACCCACAGCTTCGGAAGAATTCGGGCAAGACGCGACACTAGCGCCCCTACGGCATGAGGGCGGCATGAGGTGAACGATTTCAAAACTTTTGTATGTAAAATGTTATAGCGCCCCTAGCGGCATTAGGTGAACTGTGCGTTTTGTATGCAAAATGTTATAGCGCCTCTAGCGGCATGAGGTGAACGGAGGTTGCCAAGTCATTGTATGAGAAACGTCAAGAGCTGTGGGTATTAGTCTATCAAAGTCACGTCAAGTCAGTATTGTCTCTCGTCGTCCAGCCAGTCTGACCAAAAAGTCCGTAACATTCCTTTAACTTATTGTTTAAGTCCATAACAAATGTCAAACACTATTCCACTGATACACTATCGACATTCTATTGAGACACGATTGAGAGTCCATTGGTGCATTTGTTTAGTAGAATCGGGCCCCTGATTTTGGGTCTACAGGAGACAAAACGGTAGGAATGTGTGGTGACCTCTCATAGTGAAGTCACGATGAATGAGTACCATAAAAATCTAAAAAACAAATAAAACAATGACATCAAATTTATTTCTGACATAAAAACAACAATTTTATAATACTATTCTAAAGAGTACATTAAGATTCTTTTGCTCTTATTAATACATAATTATGGAGTATTCCTAAAAGTCTAGTCTAATCTATCACTTATCTGATTCTCGAAAAATAAGTTACTGAAAGGACAGAAGGATAATGTACGCTAAAGGCTTGCGTTTACATGTCTGCATCGTACGTATCGGACGCATCGGATCAAACCGATTATAGTATTCTTTAAAGTCATACAAGTGTGTCCACTGATCAAGCATACGGTCGGCCTGATGGTAAGCCGTCACCGTAGCCTCGCGTTACCAACCCTCCCTCCCCCCCAAGTGGAGCTCTGGAGACCTTACTCGCCGTAGGAACACAACATGGCCGAGACCAATGCTATTTGGCTATGATCTTCTGTAAGGTGGAGGTCCTTCCCCAGACGGGCTGCTCCGATTTGAGCGGATTATCCGCTGTGCCCTACCTCTCTTTATCGTATGAATCGCACGAATCTACCATTGCCGATGATTAGTGGACGCACGACGTACGATGCGGAACGAGCTAGCAAGCATCGGAAAATTCTAACGTTGCTTAAAGGCAGGCGTCCACATATTCGCATCATACATAATCTTATATAGATTCGTGCGATCCGTACGATGCGGGTCAGTGGACGCACTTGTATGGCTTTTAATACAAAGAATACTACGATCCGTTTCATCCGATGCGTCCAATACGTACGATGCGGATATGTGGACGCAAGCCTTTTTAAACTGAATTCCGTGGAACGCTAGATGTCATGTTTTTTTTTAAATTGTGATCTTATTGACCCTGATTGTTAAATATAGGTCTTATATTAAAGCTCTTGGGTTTTTAACTACTGTTATAGTTATACTAACTAATAGTTACATAAACTGATAATTATAAATAATGAAATTGCAGAAATGCAAAGGTAGCGCCTGATACACATTAAATATTTAGCATACTTCTTCTAATTGTTCTTCAAAACTTTGAGATACTTTGAAAACTTTGATCAAAGTAAAAAAATAAATGTTCAAACAAATGAAATGAAATGATTTGTCCCGTTGTCGAAACCAACAGTTTCTAGAAACCACATTTTATTACCTTTCATAGAATACCCAATTCTTGTTAAAAAATTATATTGCATATCTGTTTGGACATTATATGTATTATGTATATTTTGGGCTGGAAATTATTACATAATACTCTAGTGTTTTGGACTAGAAACAGATATGTCATGTCAATTCAAAAATATTTTCTTTTTTGTAGATCATTCATCAAAATATATTGTAGTAGGTATACATAGGTCTGTAAATATTTACCTATCGGTGAGTTTTATCAATATTTCTTTTTCACAATTTTATGTACCCTTTTCAGTCAGATCCCGTAACAATTTCATGATTCCCTTCTTTTTGTGTGCATGCATGTATTTATAGTAAGGGAGCCGAAGAGGGGTGATTTTTGCAGTCATTCGAGCGCGTCAGACTAAGATACTGGTACCCTGTTGAGTATCAACACCATGTTTTCAACTCTTCAAATAGGGGTGTTCCGTAGTAAAAAAAATCGATATCTTGAAATACTCAAGCGCGTCAAATTAAGCTATAAGTAAGTTAATTACATGTTGAAAAATATGTATGTGTAAAAATCTGACGATTTTAATACGACGCGACGTAGGGAAGTGGAGAGTTATGAATCTGCAAAAACAAAACACCTTGGCATTCTCGAGCGCGGTCAAATTTTATTTTTATTTTCACGTAAATGGTTGACGGGAAATATTTTAGTCTGCGAATTTCGACGAGAAGTAAGTAGTTTTGTGTCACTGATTTTTTTTAATGTTTGAAAGCTTGTCGACGCTCCCCCCACCGATGAACGAGTATACGTTATTTAAAATGTTTTGCTCTCCGTCACCTAATCTACGAAATAATATTTTATAGGTTTCCAGAGCGCTCAAATGACTGCACATTTAGCATCGTCGGCTCCCGTACTACTAGTGCCAACCTAGTCAGTGTCAGTGAGTACTATTAGTGCTAACCTAGTCAGTGTAGTCAGTGTCAGTTTTTTCTGACAGACGAGGACTGACTTGGTGGATTTCAATCAATAACAGTTCGGCGTCGCGTCGTTTAACTTATGTATTCATTCAATTTGAAGGCTCCTCTTCACAATGGATAATGAGACGTTATAAGATCATCGAGCGTCATCGCTGCTATGATCGGGCAGCTCCAAACAATCGTAAACGCTCATTTGCTTATAGCCGTCTGTAATTTCTAAATAACTACGTACTGAGTAATATGCGAATGTGTTAACGCAATCATTGACCATTATTTCACTGGTGTACCGACATTACGATGATTGTGCACGATCATAGCCGATTCAGCGATTTTGCCCTCAGCACTTGCCTGTCTTTAGTCGCCCATCATGACCCATTATGAAGAGGAGTCTTGACAAAATATACAACGATGCCAGTCCTCAAGTGGTGTCTACATTAAGAACTACCGATAAACCTAAATTGCTAATAAAATATATGATAAGTGACTAGTGCTTTAATCTTTTCGACTCTGGCTGATATCTAGGCGAAGTTCTACCCTGCGAGTGGATTCTGGCTATGAAGCTAGGTGTATAGTCCAGTGATGAGGACGTAGGACGCGCTGGTGAGGGTTCAGTCCTGCCGTCTAGCCAGTATGTTGTCATTTCTCCCTTTCCCTGAAAATAATGTTTTATAAATACGTCATATTCATCGCTAGTAAATTTGCTTGAGTCAGAAATACCTTTGTCTGGAATGTCTATGTAATGGAAAGGAGTGGTTCTGTAACTTTTATTTTCATAACAGCTTTAGATGACCCAAGGAAAGTGACCCAACCAGTCAACCGGTCGGTTCAACGTTTCATAAAAACTAATTAAGTTACCTAGTTATTAATAACGATGTTAACGATTTATAAACTAACTTAAAATTTCGTATAGGTACTAATTGAAGAACTTAACTAACCTTAACGTCAACTAATCCTCTTGGTGTGGTTAAAAATTGTCCAGTCTTATCTAAAGCTCTCTTGACATCTTCAGATATTTGAATTTTCATTGCTACAACACCAAAAAATACAGACATATCAAAGAGATTTATGGTAAATTAAAAATCTAACATTGTAAAATTTTGTCTTGACCGCGAGGGCCCAAAGAATAAAGATATTTTGACTTTGACTAATAAACTTTTGACTGACGATCCCAAAAAGCGGATTGTGGGAAATAGATTAGAATGAAGGGGTAAAAACATGTGTGCTTACGTTCTCCAGTGCTTTCCATCCTGCTAGCAGTATTGATAGTATCCCCAAAGAGGCAGTACCTTGGCATTTTGCTGCCGACTATACCAGCCACACAGGGTCCTGTGTGAATTCCACTCCTCATGCATAGCGTCTGAAAAAATGAACGGCAAATAAATGACTTAAATTTTAGGTCAAGTACAAGAATTTATATCAAGATCTAATGAAGCTTAATAAGCAAAATTAATTTCTTGGTGAAGCATAAAAAGAAAAGAAATATGAATGTATATCGGAATAACTCAACACACATTTCCAACGCTATGTCTCCAGGATTAACTCCAGGTCTTCTCCGTGATCATCGCCGTCCATGAAGTATAGAGACTCGAAGACACTAAGAATCATTGAATCATCAGCAGTCAGACGAAACTTCTACATCATTTTTAAGTTTTTATTTTACAAAAATTTTTCCTTTTCGACGTAAATGAGCACTATTAAGAGTATTTTTCCAATGATTCGTGATGATATCTAATTTATGATGATATGATCATGCGAAGCTGAAAGGTGTAAAGCTATAACACAGATATATTACCTAAGTAGGTACCTGATCGGGGCGGTGAGGAAGACGACACATCGACGTCGCTTCTAAAAGTTCTAGAGCCATGCTTGCTATTTCTGTTGCGTGTTTGGTGCCTAGAATTAAGTAGTTTATAAATAAATCGTATATGCACATAATTCACACGTTTCCAAAATGAAAGACGGGAGACATACATAATGTTTATAACAAAAATGTTTTTGCTGTAAAAATCCAACTCCAAATTTTTTGTTTATAGTCAGGAAAATGCATAACTGCATGTCCCGCTGCTTGGAGAAGCGACGAGGGTCTGTCGGGCTCCCCCTCCCAAAGCCAATTGAGGGTATACCGACTAAAAACCTGACTATGATCCTTCCGCTGCCCCGCCGCCGGCTGCGAGTGACGTAGATTATCACCTAAGTATTTATGTTTAAATTAATTTAAATTTTGTTTTTAATTGATGTAATCGTATGGTGATACAATTAAAAATCAATAAAATAATTACGTACCATTTCGTACTGGCAATCCTGAGGCAACCATATAGGAATCACCAATAGTCTCTATTTTGTATACGTCGTAGCATTCGATGCGCTCGTCAAATAATTTGTACACCGAGTTGAGGAAACTTATTACCTGAAAATATACAGTTTTTTTATGTAGCCAAAACCTTGCCAAGACCAAGACCTCGTCTGCGACAGTTACCATGTGTATCCTTATCATTTAGGATGATTCGGTTCTCGGGTGCAATATTAGTATCAGATAGATATCAATATTAAAACGAATAAAGTATATGAGTGCCAAGAAATAGCTTATCAGTAAGGCCTATTGTTCTTTTTAATTCTTATGGAATGCTCAGTGAAAGATTCATTTGGATTTTAAATCCTTTCTAATGAACGAATGTAACCTTTTTAAACATTTAGACCTAACCTTGATGTCATCGTAAACCAAATGTTAATGATTAAAGTACCTGATAGGGAGTAGATACTGCCGCAATAGCTGTGAATCCTACAATATCACTGAAGTACACAGTCACGGACGCAAAGAACTCTGCTGGCACCTGAAAATTTTGATAGAATTCGCTGTAAATAAACTAATCCGCTAAATCGCCATGATTATCTGATGGTAGATCTCTAAACTATACAGGGTTACTTGTAATGCGGCGTATATCCAGAACATGCGTATTGGGGCGGCTCAAAGGCAACAAAATGAACCACCCCAATGTATGGGCGAAGTCTAGTGGTTCTCGAAATATTTGGGTGTAGGGTTTTTTGAAATTTACCCAGAATTTCACATTTAATTGAAAATTATAAAAAAAACTCTACTTATCCTATGGCCTCCATTCAACTTTAATTCATTCGTTCCGGATATACGCCGAATTACAACCCTGTATAACTAATATGTATTTGCATCGGAAACGATTATGTGAGTATCTAGTCGTACGAATCGAAACTACTGCAAAGTTACTTAAGCCGAAAGCAGTAAAATGGGATATTTTTATATTTGTCATAAAACCTCACATTAACTTTACATCTACAGCATAAAGTATAACATTAAAAGCTGCGGGGAAACTCCCTTAATTCTAAAATAGTGGTTACTTGAAATAAATGGAAAAGAACATATTTACTGGCTGAAAGATTAATTTTCACCCCAAATTCGTGGGTCTAAATAGCTGAAATTTCGCACAGATTTTTTTACGTACCAAGTCGTAATTTTTTACTACATACATAGTGGATCAAGTGGAACGTGCGTGAAGAAGAATTAATCTCAAGAACAAATTTATCAAGACTACAACATTCACTATCATCTTATCAAGCAAGCTTTAGGCTCCAAACATTTATTTTCATTCCAATATAGGTACTTATTATAAGATTTCAAATGAATTTCATCGATTGAGTTTGAATTAGCTTGTCCAATCATAATGTTGTGAGCTTTATCACTATAAAGTGATTTATAATCTACTCGATTCATGTTTATTTCATATCGATTATCTGACGTTTGATTGGACTTTTGTGTCAACTATAGTGGTATGGAATTTAGGTATTATACATGTTATTCCTCTTGAATCACTCTATCGATGAAAACATTAAAATCCATTGAGTGGTTTAAAAGATCTAAGTGAACAGGCAGCGGAAGCGACTACATTATTTTTCATTTTGTATTTATAGATGTCGTTGTAATACCTGCTGTGTTTGCTTCAACTGCTTAGCAACACTCGCTGGCAACATTTGGTATAGCAAAGAATCACTCAGCTCCTTCTCATACTCCAACTCGCGGGCCTTGTCTGACAAATCTGTTGCGTAAACCTATGACATGGAATATTATGTAATACTTAGATTACGCAGGTTAAGCCCGGCCAAAGCCGGCTAAGGCCGGATTAGTTTCAGTAAGCCAATCTGTTAGATAAATCGTTGAGAAAACTTACAAAACTATCAATTTAACAATCTCACAGTTAAGCTAAAACTGCAAAACCAGACTCAAAGTAAATTATTACAATAGATATGCCTAGCGTTAGACCGTGTACAGAGCTGACACATTATACGCGCGTTGATGTCGTGTTTCGTGCTACATTGAGCTCTTTATATGTCAGATCTCATGACGGAATGATTGCAACTCTGCAAATTCACACTTTCCGGACAACATCTTAGAGAGTCACTAAGCTAATAGTTTGCATAAAGGTACAATTTCATGAAAGACCGCACGCGCCGCAGAATGCAAGCAACATTACTAGTTTCTATGTATCTTTAAGAAAGTGCCGCCGCCCGCAGTGTCGCCGCTCTTGGAATCACATTCATGTTATGGTAATGTATTCCTGGAAATTAACATTATAAAAAATGGTTGATGATGTATTTACCTCAATAGTATTTACGGCGTTGGTAACCAAAGCAATAATAATTGGAGACACCACACATACTAAGACAAGTATTGCAGCGCACACAGCTTCGCTTCGTCTAGCCTCTTTTAAACTGTCATTGACTCCATCCCTGTAATTAAAAAAGGAGTTTTGTTTGTACACTGTGAGTCAGTTTCTAGGAATTTCACTTAAGAAAGAAAGAAACTATATTTATTTGGCACAGAAAGACAAACACAAGTTACAAAAATAAACAACATACAATTCTGCCAAAAAGGCAAATAAATACAGTACCTCTCCTTTTGTACTGCCTACTGGCAGAAACAGGTTGAGATGATGATGATGACTACTATTACTGCTTATATTTGCAAAAACTTTATTTCATTTGGTTGCAGACAATAAAGATAATTTTGTTATTATTACATTATAAGCACGCTTCAATATTACCAATTCAATTTTGTTGTACCTTATGTATTCCCGGAGTTGCTTCTGAACAGCTCTCAGTTTATCCAATAATGTCGCCGTCTGGTCGAAGTACTCGATGGCATCCGTCACGCTACCATCTTGATGTTTGTTGTCTACTATTTGTTGGTTTCTAAAATTATAGTCAATCATTGCATAAATCAAAATTATTATCAGTGTAGACTGTAGATTCTGTAAGTATATTTTGAATTTTCAAAAATCTACCACCAGAGTATGGTAAAACCAAAGTCATATAGTTCTTCGCCTTCACAGGTACATTTTTCAGTAAAATTGTACTAATAATAATAATGTCTTATTACTCTTCTCTACAAGTTCTCACTATTCGGAAACAAAAGCAAAATTACCATTGGAAAAAGAAATGGCGAAAGTAAACCGGCTTGTACACGTTAAAACATTCCAATGTGACCAAAAAACTCGTATTAAGCATTCTGTACCAAGTCCAATATGTAAAGTTGAGTAGTAGAGTTTAGTAGTGTAGAAGACATAAAAGATTCTAACAGATTCGAATTGTAAAAAAGTGTAAAGGTAAAATAAAGCTTAATGAGATTTTTATTGTAGTATCGGAAGCAAATCGAAACGTAACATTTGTATTAATTAGATAAGAAAGTAAATAAAATTAAACGAGTTTTAGAGTGTTAAGTAAAGCTACGGTTCTAAATAAACACATTAAATTCAAGTGTTTTTAAAGCTAGCGAAAAATTCGCTGCAAAACATTTTACTGCTGCTTCGTTCAACGCTATGTAAATTTAAAAGATGGATCTAGATTCCAGATATTTGTTTAGTGTCAGCTTCGATCGTAATCAATCGTATGCACCCGCGTTATCGGAAAAATAGGAGCTCGTTTGATGAATACGCTGAATTTTGAAAAATGATATGAACCAGAGATAAAATTTAATATCGTGTAAGTTTTTTTTAAAAGTAATACAAAAGCAAAAAGATGACATTATAAAGAAATACATTGATTATTTTTCCTAGTTTCTCTTTATAATGTCAACTCTTTTCCAGTGAATATCCTACAGAAAAATCCCATTACAATAGTCACGGCGATTAGCGATTTAGCCGCCCTTTGATAAAGCAAAGAAAAAACAAGATACTCGTAGAATTGCTATAAACGCCGATCGCCGCGATTTAAAGTAGCTAATCTGAATAAGCCCATAATCAGTCTCATTGGGACATTGCCTAGCCCAAGCCTAGCCCAATTTGGGGCTATATGGCGGTATATTACAAACTATAAATTTATTTACTTTTTCTCTAAAACTTGGTATTCGGGGCTGTCTTCCTTGATGTCCATGTGTAGGGGAATGAGCAAGGGTACCAGGTTCAGCGTGTTGTCTAATAGATCTCTCCCTAGGACCATATGAGATATATACCTGGAAATAAATATAGGTATCATAATTTATTTTTGAAATGGTGGCATTAAATAAGGGAAAAAGAGATGGATGCTGTACCGACCCCACGTAAAGTGGGATAAGAGTAGGAAGAAGAAGAGGAGTATTAAATGAGTTAGCTGCAACATCCAATCATGTCAATTTTTCTTCTTTTCGTATCAATGACTCAAATAAAACAAAATTCCTACACCCTACTGGCAAGATGTTCAGCCAGTAACATGGCATTATACGTGGCCTTCCAGAAATCTGTTAAGGCACAGTTAAAGCAAGATAAGAGATGACCCATCGTCTGCGGCGCATCATAACGGCTTGAAACAGTAGCATCGTCTCAAAGAATATTATCGTGAATATGCTGTATATCTAACAGTAAGGCTAGTCAGTGTTAGATTCGGAACAGCCAAAGTTCTATTCAATTCCTTTTTTTCCTTTCTCGTTCTCGGAACTTATTTAGCTGCTCATATATTTGACAAAAAGTATTTGAACTGTGCCATTGACAGAAAATCTGTATCTAATGTGGAATACGGGAAGGAAATGATGAACTACCGATTAAAATATATATTTAAACAATGTTTACCGCTCATGAGCTCTTGTCTGCAAGGAGCCACGCGCGAAGTAGTTGATTCCCAACACTGACGCGATGCCTTTACATTCGATGCTTCTCAGCAAGTTCTTGAAGCCCACAAGATACCTGAAAAGACAAGATATCGGAATATAGCAAAAGGAACAGGTTCCAACGAGTCAAACGCGAAATAGAGACCTAGAAATAATATGATCTGTCTGCAAAAATTACTATTGTAAAAAATCCTACTTAAAACATTGTCTGACATTAGTATTATGTGAGATTTCAAAATCTAAATTATTCACAGAACATTGAAGAGTTAGCCGAGTCTGGCGGCTTTTGTTCGTACTAATTAACTTTCCGTTTCGCTGAGTAAGTAGACATAAATATTTAGGTATAAATCAATCAATTGCGTATATTATTGTATGTAGTTTCCCATGACATCCTGTAGTGTAAGCACACCTTCATGGCGAAATAAAAAAATAATAAATAAATAAATATATAGGGACAATTCACACAGATTGAGCTAGCCCCAAAGTAACTTACTTTGGGGCTAGCTCAAGGCGAAACTTGTGTTATGGGATACTAACTCAACGATATTTTATTTTATAACAAATACATATATAGATAAACATCCAAGACCTGAGGCCAATCAGAAAAAGTTTGTTTTTCATCATGACCCGACCGGGGATCGAACCCGGGACCTCCTGGGAGGTGGTCTGGCGTGGTAACCATTACGCCACCACACAACCACTTCCGCTGCTCAAGTTGCTGTTAGTAGGTGAAGGTAACGGTAGCCTGTGCAGAATTCGCGATATCAAGTCAGAAAAAAATCAAAATATTATGTAGTCAGATTACTACGTTATACCGAGGAATATCGCATCGGTTTCGCAAAAAATGGAGGCAAAAATATAGCGATTTCGTGGCTGGAGTGTGTAGGCATAAAAGATAAAGTAAATTGAGGTTGGGACTATTAAAGCATTATTTGCTACATTATTATATTTTCCAACTGGTATAATTCAATCAAGACAAATAGACAATCACATTCATTCAGCATTCAAAAAGTAAATTATCTTCAATTAGACTTCAACTACGTAAAAACTCGAATTTCTTATATAATGCTATCTTTACATTCTCGTGAAGTTGATTGAAGTGAAGTAAAGTAAGAGTTAGGACAGAAAAGGAAAACTGAAGACGAAGTACGATAAAGAATCCGTCCACACTCGTTTACATTTAACTTCGCGCTAGAGTCACAGAATAGATAATAGTACTACGTACAGAAGTTCCACTCCGCAAAATCAATTAAAGAAATAGGGACTCTCGCTACGATACAATAAGGTGCAATTCAGCTCGCACAGCGCACACAACTACAATTATATTTGCCTCTCTTTCTATCGCTAGCGGCGCTCGTGCCGGTTGCTTGAGACGAAGATACCGGCCGGGCAGGTCAGTGGGACCCCCCTGCTAGAGTGTAGAGTTAGCATAATAGATAGATAGATGGATAGAATATTCTTTATTTGCGTTACACGGCCAGGAAAATAAAAATACTTTAAACACAAGATTACAAACTGTATATGCAACAAGGCGCCCTAATTGCATATACACTAATTTGTAGATAGATAGATAGAATATACTTTATTTGCAATACACATCCAACAGCACAAATAAATATTACATTAAAATCTTACATACTAGTGTATTAGCAACAAGGCGGCCTTATTGCTAAAAGCAATCATTTCAAGGCAACCTTAGGGTAACGAATTAAAGAAAGAAATGGGCAGGGCAAGCAAAACAAGAATCTGATTAACAAAATTTGCAACGTAATAAGTACATAAATCAATAAAACTGAACTAATTTTGAATAATAATACTTATTGTAATATTCATTATGTTCATAATATTGCATAAAAGACACATATCGTCGGAAATAAAAGTAAATATGAGATAACTGATGTAGGAAATCGATAGATCAGATGTTGCAGCTTATGCAATGCGATACCTGGATATTATGCATACCTACTCTGAACTAAAGGCAGTTATTGCAAATCTTTTATTGCATCACCTCAAGCGTTTAAATTGTTTATTGGTACTTCTTATTGTGAGCAGGGACGTAAATACGAGAAAAGTTTTCTAAATATTGCCTGAAGAGATCTACACGATTTTGAATGTTACTAGCAACTATGGTTTTACCGAAAAGTTGGCGAATAATCATATGGCCCCCCTGATGGTAAGCATCAGCGTAGCCTATAGACACTTGCGATACAATACCGGGGGTATGACTTACGCGTTGTCAACCCTCCCACCCCCAAGTGGAGCTCTGGAGACACTCACCGTAGGAACACAACCGAGACCAATGCTATTTGGCTACGATCTTCTGTAAGGTGGAGGTCATTGCCCAGACGGGCTGCTCTGATTTGAGTGGATTATCCGTTGTGCCCTACCTCTCTTATACTTATTTATGAGAAAACAACAGAACCAATACAAAATTTTATGAAAGTTTATAAATATTTTTTGGGTAGTTTGACAAATTCTCATTCCTACTCTTATTTCTATGGACCACTTATTGTGAGAAATAGTTCTCTTTTAAACCAATAATGTGTTCCTCACACCAACCTGTGATCCTGTAAGAGTTGATAGAGAACACACCACTACTGTCAGGGCAAGCTGTTAAACTACATTCTTATTACATCATGTTTAAATTATGGTTCACAACAACAATCTTATATCAATATTGAATTGAACGGGTATCATCAGGGCGTCCACTTTCATTAAGAGGTTATGATCCCGACCCACTTTCAACGGGTCATTATGATCTCACTATTAACCTATTGATTCACTGTACTATCGAGTAGGAATCGTTGCACGTGTTAAAATAAGTTAAGCATCGACAATTCAAGTTAGTGTTTTGTTGGGTTTAAAAATTTGATGTGCATTGGAGGGCACGGTAAGCTGGCGTCAGTCTTAACTATCAACTGTATCTGTGTTATTTCTATTTTAATTTGCTTAATTTGTTATTTTTATTGTTGTATTTATTATTTTTATTTTATTAGTGATTTAGTAATTATTTAAAAAAATTGGTGCCTTTGTTTTGGCGCGACATGCTTGAACTTTTATTTTTCAATGTGCCTTATATTTTTTATTTTTTATAAATAATAAATATAAATATAGGGACAATTCATACAGATTGGGCTAGCCCCAAAGTAAGTTCGAAACTTGTGTTATGGGATACTAACTCAACGATATTATAATTTTATAACAAATACAGATAGATAAACATCCAAGACCCGAGGCCAATCAGAAAAAGTTCGTTTTTCATCATGACCCGACTGGGGATCGAACCCGGGACCTCCTGGCTGGCGGTCTGGCGTGGTCGTCTAAATGACGAATAATTTCATCTTTGTACAGTGTATGCTGGCAAAATAAATGATTTGTATTTAATTTGTAACTATCAAGAACAGCGGGGCTGTTTTCGATAGTTGATAGTTATGCCAAGTCAGTAACCGTTAGGTGACATGGAAACACTGAAACTATGTAATTTACTCGTAGTTGACACAACAAAATACAAAGATTTCTTTTTGATTATTCACAACAGCATTCAGAACGGGCATTGTACAGTTTTTTTTTTAATTTGTTGTCTGTGGTTTTCCCTATCATTGACTTGAGCTGATAATAATGGAGCTGTCAAACGCAATAAATTGTTTTTCAAAAACGATTAGTAGTTTCTGATATTAGCGCTTTCAAACAAAATAGCAATGATTCGTTTCTAATTAAAAAATTGTTACGAAATCCGTTTTTTTTTTGTTGTTGGCGTCATTTTACTTTTTAATCTTTGTTCTGCTATCTATATATATAAAAGGAGAAGCTGACTGACATATCAACGCAGGGCCTAAACTATAAGGGTTAGAAACTTGAAATTTTGCACAGGTGTTCCTTTTATAACGTAGGGGAGCACTAAGAAAGGATTTTTCAAAATTCCCACGGGAAAGCGAGATATACGCAAACGAAGTTGCGAGGGATTTACTAGTTTAATATATAATAGACAGTCAAATAAACATTAAATTAAATCCATAAAGCTGAACATAGTTTTTTCTCATAAATGTTTCTATGTGAAGCCGGTACCTATCTATACGTGTAAAGTATAACAAATATTATTTACAAATTATTCAACCTTTACTTCGAGAAATGTTAAAGGTTACAAAATAAGCCTGTAATGAAAATTCAGCCAATTTGTTATGTGGGACGACGTTACCGCATGCGATGCCCCCTGATTGCTTTCTGTCGACTGACTCGACTGTATTTTACAAATAAAATTGTTAGTAGATAGATAGTTAAATCATTTATTCGATTGCAACGGACATAGGTTACAATAATTTACAAAATACATGACACTAATCACTAGCTTCTAGCTTACAATAATGTAAATAGGGTGGAAATATAAATATTATAGTAGCCATATTTTTGATGTAAAAGAGAAAAGAAATTTAGACTGGTCGCCAACTCGACTGACTCGCGCAGACGTAAAGTTCAAAACTCATACTTATTTACTCAGTGCATAACGACAATCGATTTTCAATTGTTTTATAAACAGTGAGCACAAATTTTGACGCGTAGGTAGGTACTTCGTAGTTTACGTTTTAATTTAAATTGTGAGCTAATTTAATTGTCGAGTTCTAAATGTAAATGATTTAATAATTGAACTTCCTGGCCGTAAACTTAGGACATACCTAAAACTTAATTAAAAAGAAATTTTGAGATAAAATTATTTTTTTATAATTTCCGGTTGCTTGTGGCCCGTGCCAGTGACTTTTAAACAAGTAAATTAGTTTACTACAGTAAATAAAAACTTTTTTAAATACATTCTTAGTTTATTGTATGTACCTCCGACGTACGTATGTACGTCGGAGGTACTTATTTCCACAAATATTTATGAACAAGTTCAAGATTTAAAAAAATAGTTTTGGAATTAAAAATTACTTTTTTTTATTATTAATTTCCTGATGTTTGTGGCCAGAATACACATAAAAAATAAAAAAAACTTTTTGCTTCGAAATATATGTCGCTAAATTCGACTTATTTCACAGAAATTAGTAAATCTCCTTTTTATTTCATCTTACAGTTCTTGACATCTTCAAAACTAATCAACGAAATTTAATGCAGTTTTCAAAAATAGACGATAGAGAATTTTTTTTATGTACGAACTCACAAGGATTTTCCAAAATTCCCTACGGGAAAGCGGGAAGAACGAAGTTGCGCGTGTTTTGGTAGTATAGGTATTATCCCGGAAGTGTCGTGGAAGTTAAGGCTCCGCTGTAACCATGACACTTCCCCTCTGGCAAGGAAGGAGCGCCGCGGGGTTTAGTGGGTGCGAGTCCCACACAGGCCCCCCTTCCCTCGGCGGAGGGTATCGTGCATAAGGCCTTCCCCGCGTAAAAAAAAAGTAAAGGTTTTATTTATTTTTTATTAATTATAAACAAGTAAATTCATACAGATAATCCACACATACCCACTCACTAAAAACCACGCAGGGTTTATCTGTGACGTGGGGAGTCGCATATACATTTGCCATAATCATAGGGTTAAGAGGACACACCTATGTCCTGATTAAGTTTTGGGTTTGTTAGATAATGTTTTTTGAGTTCTCCTTTATAATGTACAGAGTTCAAGTACAATTCTTGTAAATTTTTTGACAATTCATTTAAGTAAACGGGAATTTATACGGGAAATATTATAAATGTTGAATGCATCAAGATATAAGTACCTACTATAAGTAAGTACCTACTTTTTTATGCCATACAGTAGACAAACAAGTAAGCGGGCCACCTGATGGAAAGCGGTCACCGCCGCCTATGGACATCAGTAACACCAGGGGCGCTACCAATGCGTTGTCCACTAAGAAGGTTGGAGGAAGGGAAGGAAAAGAAGGAGGGGATAGGGAAGGAGTTGGGCTACCGGATCTCTCACTCACCGAACGAAACGCATTGCTCCTTCACGTCGAAATTCTGTGAGAAGGTGATACTTCGACCTCAGATAAACAATAAGCAATGAAGCTTATTGACGTCCCGGGGGTGAAACTAAAGCTTGGAACGAATTTAATCAGAATGAAATTAGTTTGTTCATCGGTAAAAATATAATTAAGTAGGTATAACATCTCCATAAAATTCAGTTGAATAGAAATAATGGAAAATTGTAAACATAACGAAGGTATTTATAGTAATCATAACATATTTTATTGCTTATTTATGTCTCATATAAAATTACTCATAAAAATATCACTCACAATAATTGATGAAATAATGCAATTACTAAGGGATGTCCAAATGGGTTATTTAAAAAAAATCTACACAGTTCACACAGCTCCACCTGGTCCCAAAGTGTGCTGGTTTAAACTGCTTGTGTTATGGGTACCAGACACCGGACGAAGAAAACACCCAGACTCTTGAACTATAAATTTCTAAGGGCCAACATACACGGACTGCTTAAAGCTAACACAAATGCACCAATGGACTCTCAATGGTGTCTCAATCGTGTCTCAAAAGGCCGATAGTGTATCAGTGGTATAGTTTTTGACATTTGTTATGGACTTAAATAAATAAATAAATAAATATATAGGGACAATTCATACAGATTGAGCTAGCCCCAAAGTAAGTTCGAAACTTGTGTTATGGGATACTAACTCAACGATATTATATTTTATAACAAATACATATACAGATAAACATCCAAGATCCGAGGCCAATCAGAAAAAGTTCGTTTTTCATCATGACCCGACCGGGGATCGAACCCGGGACTTCCTGGGTGGCGGTCTGGCGTGGTAACCATTACGCCACGGAGGTCGTCAAACTTAAACAATAAGTTAAACATCATGTTATTGTTTATGTCCATAACAAATGTCAAAAACTATTCCACTGATACACTATCGGCATTCTTGCAAGACACATTGAGACACCATTGAAAGTCCATTTGTGCATTTGTGTCAGTAGAATCGGGCCCCAGGATGAACTACTTCAAGCTGCGACTGCACAGTGAATAACAGTCTTCTACATACACATATACACAGACCGCTCGAGCAGTTCCACCAGAGCTGCTGCCGACAAACTGTTGCTTAGTTTGGCAGACAAGAACTTATGTAACTGTACTTTGTTGTTTGAAAAAAAAGTTCAACAGTATCGGGCGGTCATGCGGTCAAAGCTTCAAGCAATTGACTATGATTGCAAGAGCGGGCGAGCGTGTATGTTGATTAATTGCTAACTGCTCGAGCATGTTGGCTCTTGGACTAACTAATTCTCCTAGAAGAGTTGGTGTATCACTTACCTCCATATGGTGCTACTGTCTGTATCCTTGATTTCCTTCGTGAGGTGGCTGAGGAAGGCTGCGTTCGCGCTTGTGTACCATTCTACCACTTCAGTCATCGATGTACCAGCGTTTAAGCTGTCCCTGTGATAATAATAATAAAAACGTTTATTTTCTATTTAGAAATAGGTACCAAAATTAAACTGTAAGCTTGCAAATTTTATTATACAATAAACTATGTCATAAACATTGTAAGAGAAGTTATTAAACTTAGATATACAGGGTTATTTGTTAAACATTGAAGACCTCTTAGAAGGTGATTCTACACTTCAATACGAACAATATTTTCCATGGGACCAACTTCGGAATCACGAAAAAAAATCAGTTGTTCCATTCCATAGAAAATATCCATACCTACTCGACATAATGTATGGAACAGTTTCAATGTTTTACAAATAACCCTGTATATTTTTTTGTTTGTGCACTGTATTCTATAGATTATTTCAATGCAAGGAACCGTACGTTTTCATCACGTTGGCTTTTATGTGTTTCCGATATATACAAAGCGTGCAAATATCTTTATTTACTCATTTTGTGCAACTTGCAAATGCAATAGTATCATTTAACCTTTTTGTGTTATGACAACGGAAAAAATTATATTGTAAATTATTTATTTGTAACTAACAAGTGGAAGAAAAAATTACAAAATGACAAAAAAGGCCGTAACCGTTTTTTTTTTCGCCATGTCTTTTCACCGGTGGCCATTTTGCTTTTGACTGAAATGGTGGTAGTTTATAACGTAGTTTATTTTCTTTATTTAAAATGAAGTGTGAATGAAAAGTGCCTGTGAAGGTTTAATTTCTGAAATAAACGATTTCATTTCATTTATTAATTCAATTCTATACCATATTATAACAGGTTAGTACCCAATTCAATACTGTACTTATTAATACCATTTTAAAAGGGCAAGTGCTAAGTTTCTTGCCAGTTTCTTCTTAGCACAAATCTGCCGTCTGAATTGGTGGTAGGAAAGAAATGTGACGATTCGAAAGAGCTTATATTAGGCCTATTTCAATAAAAATATTTTATTTTTATTTATTTAATTAAAACAAGCATACGGCTCGCCTGATGGTAAGCATCGCCTAGCCTATAGACGCTTGCAATACCGGGGGTATCACTCACGAATTTTGGAGACCTTACTCATCGTAGGAACACAACATGGCCGAGAGCAATGCTATTTGGCTACGATCTTCTGTAAGGTAGAGGTCCTTCCCCAGACGGGCTGCTGTAATACAAGCAAACACCCAGACTCGAGACAAACACAAAAGCCACAACAAAAAACATAAAAAAAATACCACCGTCCTGGAATCGAACCTGCGTCATATGGTGACGAAGGTTGAGTCAAATGCAAATTCACACCTATATATTAAATAGCTGCTGCCCGTGGTTTTACCCGCAAAATCCAGTTGTTCCCGTTCCTGAAGGGCCTTAAACCCGACCCCGTTACTGATTTGATATCCGGCATGAGTTTTTTGGTCACATTCGAACGTGTCGATGTAAACAAACCGACCAAATAGAGAAGAACTGTCATGTTGTGAATTTATCAGAGACTTGTTACATATCCAAATTAGCCGCGTTGCTCACTTCCAAATGTGAGCAAGCAAGCCACATAATTTTGATATGTAACACGCCTCTTAATTCACAACATGCGAGTTCTTCTCTATTTGGCCGGTTTATTTACGTTGACATGATCGAATGTGACCAAAAACCTCGTACTAACATTCGAACACATTCGAACGTATCGATTTAAACAAACCGACCAAATAGAGAAGAACTGTCATGTTGTGAATTTATCAGAGGCTTGTTACATATCCAAATTAGCCGGGTTGCTCACTTCCAAATGTGAGCAAGCAAGCCACATAACTTTGATATGTAACACGCCTCTTAATTCACAACATGAGAATTCTTAGTTAAAGTTAAAGCTAGCCTTCTCTCAACAATGCAGTAATTGTCGTCAACGTAGTCTACACTGGGCGTCAAAAATAAGTAGTACAGTTTTAAAATTGCAATTACTCTTAAACTATAGAAGTTAGAGTTTTGAAATAAAAGTCATATTATAGCAAATTTAACAAAGTTTTCTAAAAATAATACTTTATTTAGCATTAGTAAAGTTTTACACTGAAAATTAGGAAAAACCTAAAAGCTAACCATTTTGAAGGAACGATCAAGAACTTAATTTTTACGTTTTGGGCCTTGTTCCCACTTTAGTAACTTGTGTTGCCGCCTCGGGCTCTGATGACAGCTTGGAGCCGGTTTGGCATGCTGAACACTAAGTTTCGGAGGCGGTGTTGGGGAATATTCACCCATTCTTCTATCAGGGCCTGTTTTAGAGCCCTGAGGGTGGCGGGGGGTGGTCTGAGTCTTCTGACTAGCCTCCCAAGCTCATCCCAGGCGTGTTCAATCGGGTTAAGATCTGGGCTTCTTGATGGCCAAGCCATCAAGCTGATGCCAACCTCCTGAATGTACTCTTGTACGAGATGAGCGGTGTGTGGCCGGGCGTTATCATGCATTAGTATAGCTCCATCACCCATATTTGCTAAATATGGCCCTGCATACTCGTTAAGGATCTCTAATGCATATCTTTCACCAGTCAGAGTGCCATTTTCTATGACCACTAGCTCTGTGCGACCCTCTGAATAGATGCCAGCCCATACGTGTACAGAGCCCCCGCCGTATTGAACACTTTCCGAGATGCAATCTTGAATGTATCGCTCACCAGGTCGCCTGTATACTCTCCGCCTTCCATCGGAAGTGAATAAAGAAAACCGAGACTCATCTGTGAACAAAACTCTTGTCCATTCTTCTTCGCCCCATTGTACGTGTTGACGCGCGTAGCGTAGTCGTACTACTCGATGCCCTGTCTCAAGTTTGGGGCCATTTGCTGGCCTGTACGACTTCAGGTTGGCTTCAGCAAGTCTTCTCCTCACTGTACTCTCACTAACGTAGTCTCTTCGGGTCTGAAGAAGCTGTTGCTGGACCTCAACTGCATTAAGGTGACGATTTCTTAACACAGTAGAGACAATTAAGCGGTCTTCTCGGGTACTAGTGCACCTGGGTCTGCCATTACTTGGTCTCCTTAGATGGTTTCCAGTCTCTTCGTATCTTCGCTTTACTTGCTGGATCGTTCTTAGAGTTACACCCACCGTTCTTGCAGTACGACGCATACTGATGCCTACTTCGAGAAAAGTTATGATTCTTGCACATTCTTCTGGTGAAAAGAGGCATGATTAGTAAAGTTTACTCGCTGAAGACACATTTGCTTTTGAATTGCAATTGATTTATCAGCAATAAAGAAAACAATAAAAAACAAAAGTACAAGCCAACAGTTTAAAAAAATAGTGTTTTTATTTATTAAGTTTTTTTTCAGTCAATTTTAAAAAAATTATATTATGCATGAAGTTTTTATAAAATGAAATTAAATTGTCTTTTAACTTTTTTTTATTTCAAAGGTCTAGCTTCTGCAGTTTAGGAGATATTGCAATTTTAAAACTGTACTACTTATTTTTGACGCCCAGTGTATTATATAATATTTTGTATCTATAGTAAGTATTATATTAGTAATGTATTCTTATGTAATATTTATTTATGTGTGTATTGTGTTTAGTTTATGTAATTACACTTAAATAGGAGAATTGAGTAGACAAAACAGTGGTAGCAAAGGAAGAATATATTCATTAGAAAAGTGTAAACTTATAAATTAGTAGAGAGAACAGTACAGACTATAAAGATTATACAAGTGTCAATTTCGAATATCGAAAGCTATGTTTTTATTACCTGCCGGTATACGCTTTGACACCCCCCCGTAATAAAAACACCCTGTATGTATATACAAATGTACAACAAACAAACACCACACTATAAATATACCTAAACACTACAACACCTACCTACTAAGAACATGTACACATCTAACCTAACGTAAGCCTAGGGAATTTGTACACTTACAGTATTTTAATTTGGCCAAAGATTTGGTTAGAATGTCGGCAACCATGTCATTTGTAGGAATGAACTTGATGATAAAATGGTGCTGTGCAAGTGCGTCACGAATGAAATGATGTCTGACGTCGATGTGTTTGGTACGCGAGTGATACGTGTTATTATGAGCGAGTTTTATAGAACTTTGATTATCTGAGTGGATGACAATGGGATGTGTGACAGCGAAGACTTCAGCGATGAGAGTTTTGAGGTACATTGCTTCTTTGCAAGCTTCTGCTAAGGCCATGTACTCTGCCTCCGTGGTAGACAGGGCTACTGTGCGCTGTTTACGCGCTTCCCACGAGACAGGAGCTCCGCTCATCATAAATACATATCCCGTAAAGGAACGTCTGTCCACTATATTATTCCCATAATCAGCATCACAGTAACCAACAACAGGTTGGTTGTCACCTTTACAAAAACGAAGACTGAGATCCTTAGTACCTTTTAGGTATCTAAGAACTCTTTTAGCCGCCTTCCAGTGTACTCCCCCGTAATGTGCATTGAATTGGGACAGAACTGAGACTGCGTGTGCAATGTCAGGCCTCGTTCCAATGCAAATGTACATTAGAGAGCCAATGAGTTCCCGGTAAGGTACTTCAATTTCATCTTCTTTTTCGGGTAAACTAAGTTTAAGTCCAGGTTCCATAGGAGTTGTGACAGAAATCGCATCGCTCATGTTGTATTTGTCGATTATTTTTTGAATATAATTTGATTGGTCGAGTGTTATGCAGTTTTGAGTTTGCGTAACTCTCATACCAAGGCAATCTTTGACAGGGCCTAAATCTTTTATTGTGAACATTTTCTTAAGGTCCTCTTTGAATTGCATTTTGAGATTGTCACTATTTGAAAGGATAAAGAAATCATCAACGAATACTGCAACGATTATGAAATCGTTACCGACCCTTTTATAATATATACAATGCTCTGTTGTGGCTTGTTTGAGCGAGAGGCCAGCCATAGCTTGGCAAACCTTCTTGTTCCACTGGCGTGGAGCTTGTTTCAAGCCATAAAGTGCCTTTTTGAGTAGACACACTTTATTCTTAGGGTCATTGGAGAAGCCTTCAGGTTGCTCCATGTATATTTCTTCATCTAAATCGCCATTTAAAAATGCTGTTTCCACATCTAGGTGGTTGATTTTGCAATTTAAATCAGCAGCAAATGCCATAAGTAGTCGAACCGAGGAAAGTCGAGCAACGGGCGAAAAAGTTTCGCCGTAATCTACTCCTGCAACAAACCCCTTGGCTACTAATTGAGCTTTGTATTTCACAACATTTCCACTTGTGTCCTTTTTGAGTTTATATACCCATTTGCACTTTGTTGTTTTTCTATCTTTAGGTCTGTCAACTAGTGTCCAAGTTCCGTGCTTCAGCAATGAGTGAAATTCAGCATGCATGGCTTCGTGCCATTCTTCCTTTTGAGGATGATCTGTAACCTCCTTGTATGTTTCAGGTTCCATATCACCACTTATACCTATATTTACATTACATGCGTATCTGTCAGGGGCACGCCTGTCCCTGGCAGGACACCTCCGTTCGGGTATGGGTTCTCCTGTAGCTTCAGGTTGTGAAGATTCTGGTGAAGGAGCCTGTAGAGGAATATCATCACATACAGTGTTAGGAGCAGGATCGTCCAACTCTGTAGATGTCACTGGTTGAAGGTCACTAGAGTCAGTATTAGGTTGCATTTGTGGAACTTCTTCAAAAATGGGTACTAGGACTTCTGTCGATATGGGGGTTGGAACTGAGGCGGATTCAGAAACCGACGGCGTTTTGTCCTCAATAAAGACAACGTCTCTTGCGACTATTAACGCTCGTGGATTCTGTGAATCTACTAGCCGATACCCTTTGCTGTCTGTGGCATACCCTACAAAGATGCATTTTTGCGTCTTGGCATCAAGTTTCGTACGTTTTTCTTTTGGTACGAGAACATGAGCTTCACATCCGAAAACTTTCAAATGAGAAAGATTAACTTTCTTTCCAGACCATAATACTTCTGGGATTTGATTGTTTAGGGCCTGTGTAGGTGTATAGTTTTTTAGGTATATGGCAGTATTAACCGCTTCTCCCCAGTACGCTTTCGAAAGTTGCGAATCTTGGAGCATACATCTAGCTTTTTCGATAATAGTTCGATTAGCGCGCTCTGAAACACCATTTTGTTGGGGTGTGTATGGAATCGTAGTCTGGTGGATAATTCCGTTTTCTTTTAAAAACGTAGAAAATTTGCAGTTTACAAACTCTCCACCATTATCGGTACGCAGGACTTTGATTTTTCGATTGGTTTGGTTTTCGACTAAATGTTTAAATTCTACAAACTTACTAAAAACTTCGGCTTTTGTTTTTAAAAGATATCCGAAAGTTTTACGACTGAAGTCGTCAGTGAAAGTTAGGAGGTATAGGGCTCCGCCCCACGAGTGTGTACTCATAGGACCACAAAGATCCGAATGTATGAGTTGTAGCACACAACTCGACCTACTGGTAGAATTGGGAAAAGGCTTTCTCGAAAGTTTACCTTGTAAACAAGAAATACAAGGTGTGCTAAGATTTCCCGTAAAGTTAATACCAATATTTTTATTTTTTAAAATATTTAAGGTATTGGCATTCGAATGACCAAGACGTCTATGCCATAATATTCCAGACTCTCTGGTTGAAATCTGCATGGCATGCGGGTTATCGGAACTTACGTCTAATTTATACAAACCTCTATGTACAGAGCCAGTGGCGATGACAGAACTTGTCACCTGACAGCCACCCTTCGGAAATATTTTGACTCCGTCAGATGTAAACAAAACATCCAAACCGTTTTGGTTTATTTTATTTACAGATAGTAGATTTGTAGCTAACCCAGGAATATACAAGACGTCGCTAATTTTATTTACACTATTAGATATATTCATATGTACAGTACCTTTACCTTGGCTCAACAGTTCATTGTTGTTGGCAACTGTAATAGGAATGATGTGTGGGGATATAGTGGAAAAACATTCTTTCCTATTACACATATGGGAAGTTGCACCAGAATCAATGTACCAGTTTTGAGAATGAGAACCTGTGGAAGAAATATTAGCAAAACAAGATGAAAGTGTGAATTCGGATGTATTAATAAATGAAATGTTTGCCGAATTTTTCTTGTTCTTTAAATTTCTACACTGTGAGACTACATGCCCTAACTTTTTACAGTATTTACAAAATAATTTAATCGTTTGGGTATTAAACACAGTGTTACTAGGTCCTGGTAGCGGTACTCTCTGTTCTTTGCTATTTTCCTTTAAGAGTGCTGATACTACATTTTCCGAAGTTAAGAGCATGCTGGAGTGTTCTAGAGTCATGACGAGCGGTTTGAAAGAATCCGGTAGTCCAGCCAGGATGATGATAGCCAGAAACTCGTCATCAACTCCAGAATTAATAGCCAGAAGTTCTTGTTGGGTATTCAACATGCTGGTGATGTACTGCTGCATGTTATTTTCCGTATATTGGATGGCCAGCAGTTTCTTCATAAGAGACAGTCGTCTCGTGAGGCCACTGTCAGCGTACGCCTTCTTCAAGCAATTGAACGTGTCAAAAGCATTTTTGGCTGACCTTATTACAGGATATATGCTTTCATCACAAGCCAGGCATATCTTAGCTCTCGCCTTAATGTCTTTTCTGACTTCGGCCTGGTTTTCTGGATTATGAGGATGCTCAACGACATCCCATAGGTCGAGGTCTTGTAAAAGACATTGAATACTGAAGGCCCACATATTAAAATTGGTACCTATTAGCTTCTTGAAACTGCAGGGTCGTTCACTGGACAAGCAGGCGTCTGAAGAATTTGTCGCAGACATTTCACTTTTTAACTTCGTCGTATCAAATGTTTGCACTTATATGGTCTGGGCCCATAACCACTTAAATAGGAGAATTGAGTAGACAAAACAGTGGTAGCAAAGGAAGAATATATTCATTAGAAAAGTGTAAACTTATAAATTAGTAGAGAGAACAGTACAGACTATAAAGATTATACAAGTGTCAATTTCGAATATCGAAAGCTATGTTTTTATTACCTGCCGGTATACGCTTTGACAATTACTAGTATTATGGAAAGACATTTCTTTTTCTTTTTTACATCTAAGTATTATTTATTGTATGTCATATAATTTAAAACCGCATTCGCGAATATCTGCACTTCCCGAAGATTAACTGGTAGATAATGCATTTAGCGTTAAGTCCGCCTTTTGTACCCAAATATTGTGGTCAATAAAGTTTAAATAAATAAATACTAAGCACTCAGTAGTGTACTAAATTTCCAGCAAATCTATCCAGCTGTTTTTGCGTGTAAGAGTAACGAACATCCTCACAACTTCCGCTTTTATAAATCATAAGGTTATTTTCATATGGTTATTTTAATGAGTTTCTATTTAATCTACGTGTGAAGCCTTAGTTGAAAACATAAATTAATCCATAATTTCAGTGTCAGGCACTGCTTGCGTTTATTAGAGCCAGCACAAACATTTGTTCTGTAAACAGCTCTAATGAAAGGGCGCTCAGCGCTTCGACAATACACGATTTAATTGAATTATAGTAAAATAAATATAGAAACTTAAAGATTACATTATAATTATAGCTGATTAATATAGAATACTAATCAATACACTGCTTTGTCTTAAATGAGTGACGTATCAACGCATTTTCGTAGACGGTCGTAGAGATTTGAAACTTGGAGAATGTGTAGGTACTTACTACTTTGTGTGTTTTGTAAATAAGAAGAAAACGTTTGTTTTGATAATTGAAGTGATATAATTAATAAAAATTTAAAAATAAATATGAGAAAACACAGAATATTTTAAACTGGATAAGGTTTGACATTAAATGATTTTTTTTGTGAAATCTCAGTAGTGTAAAATTTTATGGATTGATCAATAAAATTATGGTGTCAACGACGAAAGAACGATAACGAAATAAGATTATATTAATTTAATTTGTTTTCCTTACGTCATAACATGATCGATGGAGATTATTGCTTTTTCTGGAAAATTTTACAATTATTTCTTCATCAATCAACCGCCATGGGTCCATGGATTTTCAGAACTTTTCCTCGAAAAATTTAATCATACATTCCGTCAAAGATCAATCCATTTTCCTTATTCTTTTCTCTCCTCCATTCTCCTTCCATTCCAACATAATAATATTATATCTTTAAGTTATTTAAGCAACACTTAGTAAAAATGTTACATATTTTTTATCATTATTGTTATTCAATTATTACACGAACTTAGGCGTGTATGCACATTAAATTAAACCTATTGAGACAATCATAAATTGAAAATTATAAAAATTGATAAAATTGAGAATCCCAAAATTTGATATAATTGAGAATCCCAAAATTTGATAAAATTGAGAGTTCCAAAATATATAGCACTAGCGAAACCCGCGCAACTTCGTTTGCGTATATCTCGCTTTCCCGTGGGAATTTTGAAAATCCTTTCTTAGTGCTCCCCTACGTTATAAAAGGAACCCCTGTGCAAAATTTCAAGTTTCTAACCCTAATAGTTTAGGCCCTGCGTTGATAGTCAGTAAGTCAGTCAGCTTCTCCTTTTATATATTTATATAGATTGAAAATTACAAAAATTGCTATGCAACTTGATGTAGTGCCGACGATCGTGCGAATATATTTTTTGTACCGAATCAGTCCTTGATTGAAGATGTCGAGTTTATTATAACAAGAGAACTCATTGTATTTATGGTATCCTCCAATGACATTAAAATATGAATATAAAGTGATGGGCATAAACTAATTCGTATTTTTCCTATGAAAGGGACTCATCAACCGAGCGACGACCCTTGCAATTACTTTCATGAATATGGATTGCCCGTCACATCGATTTGATGGAATTTGTGAACAAAGTGTGTACTATGTCCAATTTATTCATAGTAACGTTTGAAAATTCACAAGACTATCAAGCTAGAGTGGGCTCAAGAAATTTATTCTATAATTTAAACCGATTGTTCCATTGTCCGGGCTATCTTTAGGAACTGGCTGATAAAACGGGAAATTTCTGCAAACATAGCAAAATATTTTACTTCTCTCTCAACGATTCATGTCTGAATTGTCATCATCTTTTCTTTAATTCTAATTTAATTTTACCAGTTAGTTTCTGAGACGTATTTTAATTTAATTTAATTCCGTATTAGTTTCAAGCTATCTGTTTTCTTCTTCTTTAGTTTGATAGTGACAGCTATAAGTGACAAATAACATTGATATTGTTTTTTAGGTGGTATTTTTTTTACCTTTATGTATGATCTGTTCTCTTTTAATATGTATGTGGCATTAACTTTAAAAATATGTTTTGGAAACTGGCTGTAAGAGAAATAAATTTTAAACTGTACAACTAGTTGTTTACTAGTTGAACAGTTTAGTTGACCCAGACATACTGCAAACGATGATACAACAACTAGATCATGAACGCAGGAAAGCAGGGATAACCATAAATGTAAAAAAAAACGAAGGTAATGACAGACGCTTCAAAGGAAAATATAGAAACAGGGCAAGAAGTTGTAGAATATGTAGAAGAATATATATATTTAGGACAAATAATATTAATTAAAGACTAATACTCCAAAGAAATAAACAGAAGAATAAGCAACACTTGGAAGCGGTATTGGTACTCTAAGAGAAATAGTCAAAAATAAAACAGTACGAATATCAATGAAAAGTAAATTGTAACGTATGCATCCTCACTTATGAGTGCCGCCAAACTTGGCCGGCTACGTCCAAGAACAACCAAAAGCTTTTTGTGTGCCAACGCAGCATGGAAAGAAGTATGCTGAACGTAAGGCCTGTGGACATGCTCAAAAATAAGAAAAAGAATAAAGGTATGCATTACAAACATTAAGTATTAATGAGGACGGATAAAGGAAAATGGACAAAGGATGTAATGGAATGGTACCCTCGAAACGGGAAAAGACAACAAGGACGTCAAATCAAAAGATGGGAGGACGACTTACCAAAATAATGGAGAAGGTTTGCTAAGTAGAAGAAATTGAGGCAGGCCTATGTCAAAGGACAACCTGACCAACAAAGTGGTTGCTAATAAGATTAGATTTATATATCAAACTTGGATTTAAGAAAGAAATGTTTTTATAAATAAGCAGTCCCTTAGTTAAAAATATAACATGGTTAGCGAATAATGGCTTATTTTAAAGTTGTTTACAATTTTTATTACACGTGTAGAGCCCTGTATTTTCAAATTAAAGACACCATTATAAATGTATTTTAATGAAACATTTAATATTTTATTGCACATCATAAAATGACAAACAAAATCTGAGACATACCTGTGGGGTGTTTTTACGTTTAGGCAATAAATTGTCAATAAAACACCTTATGGCTGTTTTATTAAGGAGTTCGGCAACCTTGATAAAGCCATCTGAAGGTACGGGATTTAGAGGTTATGTCTCAAAGGCAAGGTGTCATGTAGGTGTTTTAATGTAAAACGTACGACAGATTTACTAATTTTATTTTATTATGCATTAGTTTATTCACCTTTATTTACGAAAAAGGATGAACTAAGTGTAGGAAGAACTAAGTTTATTTTCATTAACAAAAACATTTAAAATTAAATTTGTAAAAAGTATATTTGAAGATAAAAATTAATGACCAAGAAAAGAAATGTCATAAAAAAGTATACTAGTCAAAAGAAAATAACTAATAGGAAACAAATTTTAAGTGTTTTATTTATGACGACCTCCATGGCGTAATGGTTACCACGCCAGACCGCCACCCAGGAGGTCTCGGGTTCGATCCCCGGTCGGGTCATGATGAAAAACGAACTTTTTCTGATTAGCCTCGGGTCTTGGATGTTTATCTAATGTATTTGTTATAAAATATAATATCGTTGATTTAGTATCCCAAAACACAAGTTTCGAACTTACTTTGGGGCTAGCTCAATCTGTATGAATTGTCCCCATAAATTTATTATTATTGTTGTCCCTATAAATTTATTAATTAATTAATTATTAATTAAAATTTAAATTTAAATCAAATTCACACTAGAATCATTACAGACACTTGCACCAACCTGTAATATAACATTACAGTGTTTTATAAACGTTAAAATTAAATAATAGTAGCTTAAATACTTCTTAAATATAATAATTGTTTATAATAGGTACAGACAAGAGCATGTCAACCTTTACATATCGGACTTTGTATCGTTCTTAAGTTCTATGCCGTAAGAGCCAAATTTGTACTGCAAGTATAGCTGGACGTGCACCTGACTGTACGAAATTACGAAATTTTTATACTACAAAGGTGGCAAACAAGCATACGGCCGGCCTGATGGCAAGCCGTCACCGTAGCCTATGGACGCTTGCAATACCGGGGGTATCACTCACGCGTTGCCAACCCTCCCAATCCCCCCAAGTGGAGCTCTGGAAACCTTACTCGCCGTAGGTACACAACATGGCCCAGACTAAAGTTATTTGACTACGATCTTCTGTAAGGTGGAGCTCCTTCCCTAGCTACTCTGATTTGAGCGGATTATGAAATTGTTTTATTTGACTAGCCCTGGTTCTTATTTTGTTTGACTAGTAAAAGAAAATGTTGCGGTCCAGTAAAAGAAATTGTCACTTTAGTTTTTTAACAGAAAATAAAATAAGCTTGTTAAATTTATAACTGCACTGTTAATAGTGACAGTAGCTATGAATAACATAATGGAGTTTTCTAATAACCATGATAGGTATAATCTAAGGCGCGCCCGCAAATGGTGTTTGTATGCTCGTTATGGGTTTATGGGGTTAAGGGTAACACTCTCTTCGATGGCGATGGCCACTATAACGATGCAACATAAATTCTTATCATTTCTTCACAAGTCTATGTGATTAGGTGATACATGTCTGGTTATGATGTTGTGAAAGCCTGAGGGTCGAACGATTGGAGTCAAAGTCGATATTCTGTGAGAGTGTGGCACTATTCCGGTCGAGCCAACCCATTTATGAGCTACTACCAGCACCTACCAGTTAGTTTACTTTGTGTTTCTGAGGACGTTTACCAGCTGGCAAAAATAAAGAAATAATATTATTCTTGTTTTATAAACATCATGTATAATTAAACATTTTTAATTCAATACAATTTTGTAATAAGGAAATGTTTAATTAAATAATTTATTTAAACAATCTCCAATTATTTTATTGTTTAATTGAAATATATTACTTTGTTTGTGTTCAACGTCTGAATTAATAATTTTCTGCAAAACGTTATACGCATAACAAGATAATGTAGTAGGTTTTATTTATAGAATCCTGCGTCTTTTTTCTGATCCGGGATTTTCGAATATATATACAGAAAATCCCGGGAAACCGATATAGAGCAATCCATACCTTTAATTGCCACAAACCCGTAAGAGAAACTCACATGAAACGGGATTTTCCGGGAAATTCCGTGGAGGACTGTTAGTTTTAACCATTACACGAAATAATATGGTAACTGGTTAAGGTTATACAGAAGCACGCTAGCTGCCTAAACTAGCAGTAATAGATAAATATTCGTTCAATTTAAATACACCCTTGGAGCCCAAATAGTTTCGAATTTCATACCTATATCTATTTTGGTACATCAGACCGACTATGGCAACGTGTCAATTTTTTCAGGAATATTGCCGATGCGGACCTTGATGTGCCATGATTCATGATGCGAATCTTAATTTAAAAAAATACTTAAAAAAATAAGTAGGTTTTCACGACGGCAGCGAAGTAAAGTGTAATTTTTTTCAGGAATGATGAATGAAGATCCGGATCTTAAAAAAATGCGTTGGTTTATATTCGTATGCGGATTAATTGACATCTTAACAGCCTTATTTGGATCAGTGTCGATGGTGGCGGCGTCGAGATTTGGGTCGCTGTTTTTTTTATTTTTTAAATACATTTAACAAAATTAACAGATATTTTAAAGTATCACAACCAAACCAGTAATTCGGTTTGTCCGGATACTTTAGTGTCACAAAACAATTACTTACATCTAAAAACAATATTATAAACTATACTTATTTG
Organism: Endotricha flammealis; assembly: GCA_905163395.2. Lineage (NCBI taxonomy): Eukaryota > Metazoa > Arthropoda > Insecta > Lepidoptera > Pyralidae > Endotricha > Endotricha flammealis. Next base: position 13,788,842 of record LR990864.1, on the reverse strand, counting down.
AGTTACTATACAATACCAAATATAAAATTTATTTGCGCTGTACTTAAACCTTAAACCTAATATGGTTCCGTTAATATGATTGAGCAAAGCGATGGCTGACTCTCGCATCAACTCGTCAATGATCTGCCAAGATTTCTCATTTTTTTTAAATAAATTTTATTACGTTTATGACACTCCTGATTCAAACTTGTATTATTTTAAAACGAAATGTACAAACATTCGAATAAAAATTCGAATATTCGAATTCGAATTCGAATATTCGATGGGGTTATCGTGGCTTGTTTCTTGACTTACATGTTTATTCAGCTTTGACACGCACAACTACGTCATCGTTTTCCTCAATACGCTGTGTGTTTTACGCATTAAGTTATTCATAGACATGTCAAGGGAAATATTGTTTTGAAATTACATATTTTGAAATCGTTAAACTTTTCTCGGAAATGTTTACGAATAAAATTATATAAATTCGCTTCAGCATTCCACGAAATTTTATTTAATTAAGAAATGAAATACAATCATGTAATCAATGTGTTTTTAACGAGGAAACTACGTATGTTTAAATTTAATTTACTCCTCTGCACTCTTACTAAACTTATTTTGCAATGTATAAAAACTTTAAAATACTCTTATGTTATATTGGCTTCCAAAAGGCTGTTTGTTTAGTTTCTTGCGGCACTTCTTCTCAACAGGCCAATTTATGTCGAAGTGTAGGTAGGATTGAAAAAAAAAGTATTTCCTGTAAATCTACTTGCAAACTATATGATTCTATTTAACAAATTTTATTGATCCATTATTTTTCAAATCAAAATGTTTTTTTAACAGGGGAGAACCAACGAGGTCATTGCTGTGGCTAGGCTCTACCACTCTAGAAAATGATTGTTTATTATACATACAGGTGAAGACAGCTCTACATAGCTTGTGTAAATGCATACTAAATAATATTATATAGTGTAAAATTAAAACTGTGAAAGTGAGTTTGTTTGTTATTCCTTCACGGCTTGACTTATCAGTTGATCATTATGAAAATTTGTATACATATTGTCAGGGGTACAGAGCCCAACATAGGCTACTTTTTATCCCGTGAGAGTATGTCCTTCTAACGGAAAAAAAAATCTACTATAGAGGGCGCTGTATGGGATGGGCTATCGGTCGACAGATGGCGCCACAAGTCGCACTATGTGTTGTCAGTCGAGATCTATGTCATATAATTAACGCGAGCGAAGCCGCGGGGAAAAGCTAGTATTCTATAAATATAGATAGGTACTTAATCTTTTAGTATGATAACGAAGTAAACTTTGTGAGGTTGTAGCGGGTAATCTCTGGATGTACAGAAACGATTTTGAAAAAAAAAAAACTATAGAAAGCCACATTATTTGCGTGTGTCTATTATTAACTTTAAAATCCCACGTGGGCGGAGCCGCAGGCAACAGCTGGTACTTTTACAAAATACATAATACTTATAAAACATCCAAATTAAGACAGCCATGTTTATTACACAAATATTAGCCTTTTATGAGATTCAAACTCGATCCTTGCAATAAAATATAGCTACTACTATATTATCCCAAATATAAAATCATTTATTCAGGTAGGTACTTTCTCTTGTCGAAGTGTACATAATATTGTATATAAATCTACTCTATAAACTATCGCCATACCTATTTTTTTTTTAACGTCAGGAAAATGCATTACTGCATGTCCCGCCACTTGGGGAAGCGACGGGGGTCTATCGGGCTCACCTCTCTAGCCAATGAGGGATACCGACTAAAAACCTGACTGTCTGCCACCTTCTTCGCCTTCACGTGGCAGGGTCGCGGGCACTGGTGATACTTCCGCAACCCCGCCGGCGGGTGTCCGTGGACCCTCCCAACTCCCCAACTATCGCCATACCTATACTACTCTGTAAACGACATACACTTGACCATCGGGCGTGTACTGGCGTCATGGCTTTATATAACACCATTGATCATAGGTAAAACGAGGCCAGTGGGTAGACCATAAATAATTAAAATATGCATGTGATAGGTGCATCGCGTGCGTCGAATTATGTAAATGGGACACAGAGGAGTTTACATTTTATAAGCATAAAATGGTTTCAATTTGTCGTGGGATCCATGTGTAAAGGTCACAGATGTAGCAAACTCTTATTTTACTTCGGCCGCACTGCTGGGCTTTTCCTTTTCGTCTCCAATCATCCCTGTCGCTTGCCAGCTCCCCCCAATCCCTACAAAAGGCAGTCAAGTCCGTCCATCGAATTCTTGGTATTTCAACTAGACCTTTTTTCGCCTGTTGGGAACCATGATGTGACGAGACATATCTCCCGCCCAGTCCCACATCAATTTAGACGATTCACTTGGAAATCTGTTATTTGTGTACAGGAAACTACGAAAAGATATTCCTAAAGGGGAGTGTTTGGTGTATTCCTCAAACGAATCATTACAGAGGCGTACATAAGGCTGTTTTTTCTCATTTTGTAAAGGCATCCTTGCTTGTATTATAAACTAGTGAAACCCGCGCAACTTCGTTTGCGTGTGTTTATTTATGCACAACAGCGCCATCTACATCAGACTTTTGATCAAAACCTTCGGCAATCGCCTACTTTTCGGGATAAAAAGTACCCTATGTGTTGATCTAAGGTTCAGCTACCTACATACCAAATATCACAAATATTGGCCCAGCCATTTTAGCGTGAAGGAGTAACAAACATACACACAACTTTCGCCTTTATAATATTATTAGGATGCAATTATTTGTAAGTATAAATGTTTGTTACTCTTTCACGCAAAAACTTGATAGATTTGCTTGAAATTTGGTACCCTGGATTAACATATAGGATTGATAAGTTAGTTTTAATCCTGGATATCAATCCAAGAACCGGAACCGCAGGATTTCACGAGAAAAGCCGCGGGCATCAGCTAGTATTCTGTGAAGGATAAACAGGATCATATTCGAAGTATGTAAGGTACTCGATCAATATTAAGTACTGCAGCATGGTGCATTAGTGCACATCCATCTCGTAAGTTGACACTCTAGAACACTCTGCTAACTACCACGCAGTAGTACCGTTGTTTGATAAGTCATAACAAATAGGCGATTACGTGTGACTTATTACTGGCGGTTTATAAAGTAGCTTATTTATCTAATCATATAATCTTTATTTTCCACCTCTACTTTGACTTTGACTTTGGAATAGTTTACAAGTAACCACTAGAAAAGCGAAATGAAATGAAATCGTTTATTTCAGAAATTAGACCTTCACAGGCACTTTTTCTTGTTATTTACAGCTTGTTTAAATAAAGATAATAAACTACTTTATAAACTACCACCATTTCGGGCACAAGCAAGAGGCCACCGGTAAAAAGAAATGGCGAAAGAAAACCGGCTACGGTCTTTTTTGTCATTTTGCAATTTTTTCTTCCACTCGTTAGTTACAATGTATAAGTACATTAAAATTTATAAGAAGAATACGCGGAATGTTATACACAATGGTGTGGAATGAACAAGACAAGTCTTAAATCTACAATAAAATAAAAAAGTAAGTACCGATAAGAGTGAGCAGACCAGTCACCCCCGTCATTTCCTGGCTCTTACCACACTATCCAGTATGTGTTTCATACAATACAATACAATACAATACTCTTTATGGCACCATTAAAATACAAACATACAGTAAAATAGACAAAGTAATGAAATACAAAAGGCGGTCTTATCACAAAGTAATCTCTTCCAGACAACCTATCAGAAGTGGAAAAAAAAAAGAAAAAAGAGACGGGGTATGTGGCGCCGATATTTCACCAGTATCTTTCTAGCCCAGCCCAGTCCAATAAACAATTCGTTACCCTAAGGTTGCCTTGAAAAGATTGCTATTAGCAATAAGGCCGCCTTGTTGCTATTTCACTAGTGTGTAAGTTATATTTATGTATACTGTGTCCTACGGTTGTGAATTACAAATAAAGCATATTCCATCTATCTATCTATCGCTACTAGGTTGTCTGGAAGAGATTTCTTTTGCCTTATGACCGCCTTTTGTTCATTAATATTGTTATTTTTTGCTTTGTATGTTTATATTTTTAATGGCAATGACGAGTTTTGTATTGTATTGTAATATTATCGAAACGAAAAGTGAATTTCGGAAAATCTTTCGCACATATTTTGCATAACTATAAACTTTTCTCTTGAATCACTATAGCTATTGTAGAAAAGTGCATTAAAATTTAAAATCCGGTGAGCAGTTTAAAAGTCCGAAGCGACTGCATTTTGTACTATGCAAAGATTTAAAATATACTAATATTATAAATGAGAAAGTGAGTTTGTTTGTTTGTTATTCCTTCACGGCTTGACTTATCAGCCGATCATTATGAAAAGTATATATGTATATTGTCAGGAGTACATAGCCCAACATAGGCTACTTTTTATGCCGTGAAAGTATGTCATTCCAATGGAAAAATATTTTTTCTACTACAGAGGGCGCTGTATGGGATGGGATATCGGCCAACGGCCAACAGATGGCGCCACAAGTCGCGCTATGGGTTGTTTTGTTGTCAAACGAGATTTATATTATAATATTAACCGCGAGCGAAAAACCTAATACTGAATAACACTGAAACAATATGTAAAATATGAATAGAGAACGTGTCTGTGAAGGCTTACTATTTGAATAAACAATTACGTTTTCATTTCACTGTTCTAAACAATTTGGTTGTTTTTGTTTTTGCTACAATTGCTTACAAAATGTAAATACAACTGTTTTTGTTATTTTTGTCTTTTTGTTTGTCTTCAAAGCTTTTAAGATTGTTTTTATATTTGTTCAGATTACGATATGACAGTCTCTTTTTCCTGTTATTGTGACTGTTATTAGTACAATTTTATTTTAAAAGATCAAGTGCTAAGTTTTTCACCAGTTCTTCGTAGTACTCGTACACGATTCAAAACTATATTTGACTTTAAGCTATTTTCACAGGAACAAACTCGGCTTTGATCGTATTATCGGTTCTTATTTAAATCGAACTTCAGAATAAAAATATGTTCATTTAAATTATTTAAATATTTTATATGGATAACGTTGAACGGGTGAAAGTTACTCACTAAAGCGGAACTTCGCTTATCATGTTCACTGTATCTATAGGGCCCTTAATCCCATTTAATATCGGGATCTTCAGATCTGCCATTCAAGTGAAATCGCAATACGAATAGTGCTAAGTTCAGTAAACCTTGATTAATGTTGTAAATCACGTCGTCAGGTGAAGGAAATGGATTTCCAGTAAAGATTAGGAAAACCCTGTCGACCATTTACAGAGGAAAAGATATAAAACTATATAGTCCAAGTCGAGACAGTGAAAATCGGCACAACTATCTACCAAAATATAGGTGCTTTTCTGTTTTCTAACGAATTAACTCGAAAACTACTGGACCGATTTCAAAAATTCTTTCACCGTTGGGAAGGTACTAATGTACTTTAGTAACATAGGCTATATTATATCTATCTATTTATATAAAAATGAAACCCGTTTTCCGTTGTCACGACATAACATGAAAACGGCTTGACCGATTTGGCTGATTTTTTTTGTAGTTTTCTAATACTCTGTACAAGGTTCTTACGGAAAAAAATATTAAGAAAATCTCTCAGAAAGATTGAAAAAAAACGAAACAGTACCCGGGCGAAGCCGGGCCGGGCAGCTAGTATAATATAAAAAAATAAGGGTACAACCCGTGCGAAGCTGGGACGGAGTGCTTGTTTCTAATTTTATAAAGCAAAAATTCGTAAGTATGTATGTTACTTTTTCATGGAAAAACGCTATTCATTACGGTCATTATTGCAAGTTGTGAAGTAAGAAATAACGAATTCATTATAAATACTCGATAAACGTAGCGAGAGATACCTATATTATCTTAAGCAGTGTATTCCGGTCTTATATGCTACTATCGTCTCCACTAACAGCTAACTAAGATAAATCGATTGAAAGCACTTGCTGTTTATCTGTTTGCATTCTATTGAACTTTAATGAAAACGCCTTCGATGGATTGCTTTTGGGTTCTTTTTGCAATAACTTGTAATTAAATTGTACAGCGCCATCTAGCCACAAGATATAAATCAAACGGATAAAAGTATTATACTTTTTCTTTAATCTAAGGCACGGAGAAGCTCGAGATTATGAAACCCATCCATACACTGGCTAGGGTTGACGTTGCGTAATTTGCGTGTTGATTTGAATGTGACACACAGCAACACCATCGAGTTCCAATTGACAAAATAAAACTCTTAATTTATTTGATACATAATCTAATTAATATTTATCAGAAACCTGTCTTATCGGCCCTTACAGTTATTTATGTTAGGTGTATTACTCACCTGAGTTCCCTTAGCTCAGTTTTGAACATATCTCCATCGACGGGTTTCGTTCTGTTCTTGAAGGTCAGGATGGGCAGGTCACACATTTGTTCTATGGCGCTGTCTGTCTCCGCAAATCGTTGGGAGAGATTAGATCTATTGGAAAAAAGGGTAAAGTATTGACTGAATGACCATCGTACTACTCAGACCATTGGAACTAGAGCTGAAATTTTGCACAGAAATTCCCTTTAAGACGGATTTTTTAATTCTTACGGTTTTTCACTAAAATTGTGTGTAAATAAAAATATAATCCCACGCAAATCGTTGAATAAATATATGAAAGCTTTCAGCCAGTATCTAAGCCGCATTTTTAAAGTTAATGACTCATTAATATATTAGCCATTGTCAAACTAAAGAAGAAAAAAAATAATAATTTGAATTAATGTGAAATAAAAATACTTTCCAGAAACGGGTTGCTAGCCTTTTTTCTATTCATTAAGTCGTCACAAAACATTAGTAAGATTATTAAAACACTGTTATATGTACTGTACATTTGTATGATTTGCATTCAGTTTTGATGTGCAGCAATTTTGTTAATGGAACTGTTGGATACGCAGTATAGCTGAAACTAATCTGAATAAGTAATCTAGTTTGGAACAAGGACGTATGCACTATTTATTACAGTTACCCGTAGGAGTTTCGGGGTGTTCATGGGAAAAACATAAAATATGTGTGAGAGAATATTTTATGTGCTACTAGCAATACATGGAACTCGGTTGCGCGTTCCCGTGGGAATTTCGTGAAATTCTTATGTTTATACATTTGAACATTCCTCTCGACTCTTGAATGACTCTATCCATTGATGTAGTAGTAAGAATGCATCGTCAGGTGTTTATTAAAGGAGCTTTTGTTTGCTCGATGTCGGACACCTCTGAAAAATATAACACGGTTTCCACAGAAAACCAGCGTCGTGGTACTCGTGCCACGACACATAATATGCTGAGTGGGGACCCATTTGGGACACAATTAGTTATAAGTAAATTTAAGTTATTGTTGTTTAGTATAGTTAAGTGTTCCAAATAATATTTTTTTTCCTGTCTCTCTTTAGGTGTAAAATATTTATTATATTAAAACAAAAAAGTCCTTAATAGCTGTATATCTATATCTTTTTTTAGTTTGACAATGACATGATAATGTGTCATTAACTTTAAAAAGTTTCAGAAACTGGCTGTTAATTGTATTTACCTCAATGTGCTTCCATTTGTGAAAATGAAGAAAGCGACCTCAGATCTCTCTTGTTGTAATCTCGTCACCAATTTTCCTAATTCTGTTGCTCGGCTGACCTATGAACAATAATTAAGTAATATTAACGTTTATTTCTTTATTATGATCAAACAGGATATAAGGTAAGGCAGTAAATATATTGTTAAAAAATAAAATGAAATACGAAATTGGATAGGATTTCCTCGAGAAAGTTTATTAAAGTAATTATTACGTTTTTTGTTGGGAATATTCAATGCTATTTTTTTAATAGAAAAACTTTTTACATATAAATTATTTATATTTAATTTTACAGGGCAAAGCGTCAGTAGTATCTGTTGTTATCCGACCTTTTATACCTACTTTTCGAGTTATCCATGTTTTTCTTAATTATTGAGAATTGTCGACTCGATCAACTTATATTCTTATACCTATCTATATATATAAAATTCAAAGTCCTGACTGACTGACTTAACTATATATCAACGCACAGCCCAAACCGGTGGTTTTAAAATTTCCACGGGAAACCGAGATATAAGCAAACGAAGTTGCGAGGGTATATCAAATTTGGCATGTAGGTTCCTTACGACGTCTAGGGATGTATTAAGAAAGGATTTTTCAAAATTCCCACGGGAAAGCGAGATACAAGCAAACGAAGTTGCGAGGGGACGCACAGCCCAAACCGCTGGGTCTAGAGATTCCAAATTTGGCATGCAGGGTCTTTATAAGGTCCGGACCGACCGGACCGGACCGGACCGGATCGACCGGACCTAATCGGACCGGATGGAACCGTACCGTACCGGGCCGTGCCGGACCGGAATTTGTTTCTGAAGAAAGATATGCTAATTGTTACTAGACCGGAAGAGCGGAAGCTAGTATGATAATAATATTAGGACCTTATTAAAATTTTTTTTTGCAACGAAATTACTAACCACTTTCCATCATATACCCCAAGGGTTACCAGATGAAAAAATCAAAAGTCCGGAGAAAAGGCCTGATTCCTATTAAAAATCTTGAGATTTTTACATAAGATTTTTTCACAAAAGGTCTTTAAAATAATAAGCGGGTTTTTATTGAAAATTATAAAAATCCTGAGAATCAATTCTAATCCGAATAGCGAAGTCCATGAAATACGATTGAAATCCGATTTCCTTACTACATCACCCAGTCGGATTTTATTAAGCCGTTTCTCACAAATTCAGTAAGATTGAGAATTATTCTATGGTTCTCGTTTAATAGTTATAAGATTTTCCTAAATATACAAAGTGACTGGGAGTCTGTATAATTTCCTAAAATTTGGTGTTTTTTTTTAAAACTTTCGACTTATTTTTTTTATAGTTCTTAGACAAAAAAAAATTCAAAATATTTTTCGACTTGCTATCGAAAATCTAAGTAGTTTTATTAAAATAATAGATACTTAGTTAAATTTACCGGATTTAAATTGTTTAATTTTAATTAAATTATAATTTTAATTATTCCAGAATTGATAATAATAATAATAAGAGTAATAATTTGATATTGTAATACGGATTATTATCCAGAAATATTATTTGACTGAAAATGTATGACGAAAAGTTTCAAAGTTAAATACAATTATTGTGGGGGGAAAAAACATGGTTTCATAATAGTTTGCGACCCTGAACTGATCGAAACTTTTTCATATTTATATGTTTGTTTGCTAATACCATAAATCATATAAGTAGTGAAATTGTATTTTAATAGTTACTTTCTCACTATTTTATACTGAGTAGTGATTTTAGACTAGTAATTTTAGAGTGGTCGAGCCACTACTATGAACTGGTAGTGGCTCGTAAATGGGCTGGCTCGACCGGGGCAGTACCACCCCCTCACATAAATATCGACGTGTAGTTCCGGTGATATGCCGCTGTTAGTCTAAAAGTAACTATTAAGTAATCTGTGGTCTAATAGTCCTGCTTTCTACTCACTTTTTCACTTTCTTTCCCCCGTCCTTTTTAGGGATCCGTAGTAAACTAAAAGTAACCCTGATGATATGGTAACCCATGATTTCGCCATGTCCGTCTGTCTGTCTGTCTCTCCGTTCGTATGTCACAGCCACTTTTTTCCGAAACTATAAGAACTATACTGTTTACTGTATGCTGTTTTCACACAAAAATAGGAAAATATAAAAAACTATAAATTTTCGGGGTTCCCCATACTTAGAACTGAAACTCAAAATTTTTTTTTCATCATACCCATACGTGTATCTATGGATAGGTCTTATAAAATGATATTGAGGTTTCTAATATAATTTTTATTCTAAAATGAATAGTTTGCGCGAGAGACACTTTCTGGGGGGGCCTGTAACGGCTGTAACTTCTAAAACAAGAGAATGATAAAACTAAAAAAAATATATGATGCACAAAATGTAAATTACCATGCAAACTTCCATCGAAAATTGGTTTGAACGAGATCTAGTAAGTAGTTTTTTTTATACGTCATAAATCATAAACTGCAATTGCTGCTACGGAACCCTTCATGGGCGAGTCTGACTCGCACTTGGCCGCTTTTTCATTCTTTCGTAGATGGGCAAAGCTTGTAGTCGTGAATGTCCATGGTCAGTGATGATTGCTTACCATCAGGTGACCAGGTAGCTCGTTCGTCTTTCTGTCATAAAAAAAAGTTACTCACCTGCTCTTCGACATCAGCAACCTCCCTCCCATTATTAAGACTGTTCTTCAAAGACAGCGTGGTTTGGATGATCAGCGCCAGGATTGGGATGAAGGGTAATAGCAGTAGCCTCCACAGTTGACAGCGTCGGCTTCTACACCACCGACGGAACTTCCCGCAGTCTCGCTTCACCTCCTTTGGTGATGCTGGAATTAATAACTATACTATAGTACGCGCCAACAACGCGACTCACGGTTTGTAAAATGCGTATTGCCGTAAAAACTGTAATTAGTCTTTTAGATTATTAAAAAATAAGGGACACTCATTTTTTCATTTGTAAATTAGACCAAAAATGACAAAGATGTAATTAAAGCCCATTAAAGTTACGTGTGACGTCACGCCGTGTAGCATTTTTTCGCACGGGATGACGTCAAAGGCCCACTCCAAAATTTTTATCTTTGTTACTTTTTGTTTAATCGAAAAAAGAAAAAATACGTGTCCAAAATCTTTTTATAATCTAATACGGACTAAATATAATGTAATTATTTTGACCCTGGAAACGACCCTATTATAAAATTCACGGTTTATAAAATTTAAAAAAATAAGTTTGTTGCCTACCGCATGATTTTTGCACGCCTATTTTAATAAGCAAAACATGATGTTCCTACCCGCTATATTTTATGTCACCTAAACTACCATGTTAAGTTATTATATTCTAAATGAAAATCGATTATCGTATGCATTAAGTAATAAGTGTCAGTTCGAAATTTGTTTTACATCAGCGCGAGCCAGCCTTGTTGACAATACTAGTTTAAACCCTGTTTTTCTTAACTTGACCCATAAAGTAAACAATCTTATCGTGTCTTTTTATTCAATTATCCATGTGTAAAATCGACAAATCGCCAGAATACTAAGTGTTGTGATAAATGCCATTTCTAACTATATTATTATTTGGGTGTGAATGATAATTTTAATTGTCTATTTTCGTTAAAAAGACGTGTTAAGATTGTTTACTCTATGGGTCATGTTAAGAAAAACAGGGTTTATTTTCAAAGACTCGTGGCAGACAATGTCATCAATCACTTTTGCAATAGAGATGCGCACACGCAAATTTACTTGACTGTCGATAAGATGCTAATAATAAATGACATAATGTGTTTTAAAACAAACTTGTTATCGATAAACACACGTTAACCAAATATTATGTGATGGTATTTGTGTGTGTTCTCGAGTCTGGTTGTTTTGTATTATAAATATTTACAATAATACATGTATCCGTTGTCTGTGCATGTGGCATAACTTGCACTCCGAAGTATGGAGAAGCACAAAATAACGAAGCCCATCCAAACACTGGCTGGGGACGGCGTTGCTTTGTGTTCGTTATAGAGTGCGACACAGCGATAATTTCCGAGTTTAATTTCATCATCTCAGCCACAAGATGGCCACTGCTGGATATAGGCCTCCCTCAGACGTTTCCAATTTTCCGCGTACGATTTATCTGTTTCAAAATTCAAATTATTTGAATTGCTAATGTCGTAAAACAAAACCATAGTATACAATCCAGAATAAACAGCGGTCCCTTTGCTATGAATAGCAAAAAGTATTTAGAAAAGAAATTACAGCTAATGTTCGAGAATCAATCGACTGTTGGTATACGATTTCAGAATCGAGATTTTACGTGAACTGAATATTTTCTATGTAAAGATAAAGGACGACTGCCGACCAGGGATGACATAGAATGACTGACTACAGTCACAGAATTCATAAAGTAAAGTACTAACGTACAGAATGGCCACTCCCCGCCCCGCACCAAAACGGGCGACCCCTCCCCTCCCGCAGCATTTGCCCACAACGAGTGCGGGTACTTGAAAGGCACGGTGGTCACGTCACGCCACGCGTTGCACGCACACACATGCGCGCAGGTTGTGCAGACATTCTTCTGTTCATGTAATAGTAGTAGGTGATCATAACTATAGATAGATAGAATGTGTTTTATTTTCAATACACAAAAATGTAATATATATATTATAGGCATTATAGCACAGTGTGAACGGTCTCGTACAAAATGTATGACGAGCGATAAAACATTATATTTCAAGATGTAATACACTGGGCGTCAAAAATAAGTAGTACAGTTTTAAAATTGCAATTACTCTTAAACTATAGAAGTTAGAGTTTTGAAATAAAAGTCATTTTATAGCAAATTTAACAAAGTTTTCTAAAAATAATATTTTATTTAGCATTAGTAAAGTTTTACACTGAAAATTAAGAAAAAACTAAAAAGCTAACCATTTTGAAGTAACTATCAAGTACTTAATTTTTACGTTTTGGGCCTTGTTCCCACTTTAGTAACTTGTGTTGCCGCCTCGGGCTCTGATGACAGCTTCGAGCCGGTTTGGCATGCTGAACACTAAGTTTCGGAGGCGGTGTTGGGGAATATTCACCCATTCTTCTATCAGGGCCTGTTTTAGAGCCCTGAGGGTGGCGGGGGGTGGTCTGCGTCTTCTGACTAGCCTCCCAAGCTCATCCCAAGTGTGTTCAATCGGGTTAAGATCTAGGCTTCTTGATGGCCAAGCCATCAAGCTGATGCCAACCTCCTGAATGTACTCTTGTACGAGGTGAGCGGTGTGTGGCCGGGCGTTATCATGCATTAGTATCGCTCCATCACCCATATTTACTAAATATGGCCCTGCATACTCGATAAGGATCTCTAATGCATATCTTTCACCAGTCAGAGTGCCATTTTCTGTGACCACTAGCTCTGTGCGACCCTCTGAAGAGATGCCAGGCCATACGTGTACAGAGCCCCCGCCGTATTGAACTCTTTCCGAGATGCAACCTTGAATGTATCGCTCACCAGGTTGCCTGTATACTCTCCGCGTTCCATCGGAAGTGAATAAAGAAAACCGAGACTCATCTGTGAACAAAACTCTTGTCCATTCTTCTTCGTCCCATTGTACGTGTTGACGGGCGTAGCGTAGTCTTGCTACTCGATGCCCTGTCTCAAGTTTGGGGCCATTTGCTGGCCTGTACGACTTCAGGTTGGCTTCAGCAAGGTCTTCTCCTCACTGTACTCTCACTAACGTAGTCTCTTCGGGTCTGAAGAAGCTGTTGCTGGACCTTAACTGCATTAAGGTGACGATTTCTTAACACAGTAGAGACAATTAAGCGGTCTCTCCGGTACTAGTGCACCTGGGTCTGCCATTACTTGGTCTCCTTAGATGGTTTCCAGTCTCTTAGTACCTTCGCTTTACTTGCTGGATCGTTCTTAGAGTTACACCCACCGTTCTTGCAGTATGACGCATACTGATGCCTACTTCGAGAAAAGTTATGATTCTTGCACATTCTTCTGGTGAAAGAGGCATAATTAGTGAAGTTTACTCGCTGAAGACACATTTGCTTTTGAATTGCAATTGATTTATCAGAAATAAAGAAAACAATAAAAAACAAAAGTACAAGCCAACAGTTTAAAAAAGAGTGTTTTTGTTTATTAAGTTTTTTTTTCAGTCAATCTTTAAAAAATGATATTATGCATGACGTATTTATTAAATGAAATGAAATTGTCTTTTAACTTTTTTTTATTTGAAAGGTCTAGCTTCTGTAGTTTAGGAGATGTTGCAATTTTAAAACTGTACTACTTACTTTTGACGCCCAGTGTATATACTTATTATATTATATCACGTCGTGAAAAGCCGGCTTTAAACTGACTGTGTGCTAACCTGAAAAAAATGTGTTTATCAAGTTTTAATATTTCCAACGCTCACTTCAATCAAACAAGTTAGTTAGTTAGTAGAACCACTCAGCCATTAGTTCTTAAACACAATTTAAGTTGGGATGAAGTTTTTATGATGGATATGTTTATTACTTACATTTTTTCATCTTTTGATATTAAAAAAGTTTTTTGATTTTCACATTACTTATTGAAAATTAATCAATTTAAGTAGTCATTTGATAGGATTTAGTTATTAGTTGTCATACTATCTAGTCATAGCCACAGCGCAGATTCGATTAACACGTAAAATGATGTTATTTATATGTTTCTTTTCTTCGTATTAATAGGACAAAAGACTGCCAGCAGCGGCAGTAGTGCGCGGTTCGGGAGCGGCGAGGGAGCATACACAATGTTCCTTGTTGGCATGCTGATCCTGCATTTCAAATACGGACTTTAGACAATATTTTCTAAATTATCAGTACTCCTTTTGTAATCGATATTTATGTATTGTTTTTAATAAAAAAAGTTTTGTCATTGCGAGTACGACACCGCTCGTCTCTGGTTACCGACCGGCAGCAGCGGCGGCGGCGGTACGTAATGTTTTTTCCCATTATTCGGTTTTTATTATATTCAAACAGTTGTTCATACAAACGATGAATATTTAATAAACAATTATGTAATTATAATTTGCTTATCTTCGCCCGCTCAGATTGTGTTTAAATGAAACGTTGCAAATTCATATTTATATTGGAATAAGCTCTACGTCTCATTAATTCTCTGTTAACTCATGAAGATCCACAAAGCAAATAAAATTAAAGTTTTTTATAATATAATAAAATGCTTTATTTTTTACTTTAATTTGCTCAAATATGGGTATGTTGTCTAAAGCTGCTGCAAGCTGCCCGACGATGTGTTCCCTGCACCATTCGTGTACGACATGGGGGTCCTTCAAGCGGAGCGTGAAGAGGCACCTTTCAGGCCGGCATAGTAGAAGCGACGAGACACCATAAAGGATGTCTCGTCGCTCCTATTCCTGGACCCCAGTGACCTGCGGCCCATCTGGCAGGAGCTGGCGTCACATGCCGTGTCCCAATAAAAAAAAATACTAATCTATATATATAAAAGAAAGTCGTGTTTGTTACAACACTTATAACTCGAGAACGGCTGGACCGATTGCCATGGTTTTTGATTTGTTGGATTTGTTTCCGTCCCGAATAGCAGAATACATCTTAAAAACAATGAAAACTCGATATGTGTAATTAATACTTAATCATTTCAATAGATGCTGATTTGGGTAGGGGTAGGGTAGGGCAGGTGTAGGGTAGGGGTAGGGCAGGGGTAGGGTAGGGGTAGGGTAGGGGTAGGGTAGGGGTAGGGTAGGGGTAGGGCAGGGGTAGGGTAGGGGTAGGGGTAGAGGTAGGGTAGGGGTAGGGTAGGGTAGTGCCTCTAAGGCAGAACAAAGTTTGCCGGGTCAGCTAGTATTATATAGAGGAAAGATTTGTATTTTTGCGTGTGTGTATGTTTGTAATGTATATACTCAAAAACTACTGAACCGATTTCAAAAATTCTTTCACCGATGATAAGGTACATTAACATAGGCTATATTATATTTTCAAAAAAATTAGGGATCCCTAGTACCCAAAACCCGTGCGAAGCTGGGACAGGGCGCTAGTTACAAATAAATTAATGAAATTATACATTCTGCCATATTAACCACAACAATATTGAAGCATTGAAGCATGCTTTACTTTTTATAAAGTCAAAATAACATATTTTTAGTCAGAACAGTTTAGTCAATACCTTGTCACTTTTGTAAATAAATATGATTCTGCCATCGGAACTGGTGGTAGGAAAAAGTGGCGATTCGAATAAAAAAAGTTAGTTAAATATTTTTATTCAAATAGACCCATTACAAGCTTATTTTTTACTACCACCATTTCAGACCGCAGATTTGTACTTAAAGTTTTGTGTTTCAAACTGCCATTTCATTGAAATTCCCATGAGAATAAGAATAGTTGAAGCCACAGATATGTAATAAAATCATGCTTTACACTCAAGCTGCTTATATTTCGTCCAATTGGTTCCACTCACATTAATTTACATTATTAATTTCATTTTCAATTTTTTTACAATTATAAATCTCGGACCTCCACTTTGCCGCTTTTTCCACAAGTGACAGATTCTTCCTCTTCTCTTCAGTTGTAACAACCACTTTATAATTAAATTGATGTCACCACTTAAATCGATATTCAATATAAACAATTTGATTGAGGGGATTTATTAAAATATTATTAAACTTATATATCCCTTAATTTTAAATTCACAACCGATATTTATTATTTAAACTTTAAATGATAACAATATGGCATTGTCCTAATAGGACGCGAATCCGCGATCATCGCGCGAGTAAGCGATGCGGCCATCATCGCGTGTTCATAAGCGTGCGCCTAAGCGTCGCGCGATTGTCAGTTAGGACACCTATTCGAGTTCAATATGTTTGATCGCGAGTCCGTACGAGTAAAATTCGCGCGAACCAACGATGATCGCGCATGATTCGCGTCCTATTAGGACAATGCCCAAGTGTCAAATGATATTCATTATCAGACTAGACTAGGTCAGCCTATTTCCCATGAAATTATATGAAACTTGTAATTAGTTTCAATCCGCGGGGAGTTTCGCAAACAGAAGCTGTACAAACAAACCGAAATGTAGTTTATTAAATGTGTGTTCTTATTATAATAAAACAAATGTTTCAAAGGCTTCTTTGTGAAGTTTATAAGGTGGAAATTATATAGCTGACCATAGAAATGAGTAAAACCATTGACCACAAATCTTCGGAAATAAACACGGTTCAACATTTGACAAACGCTTTCTGTAGGTTCTCATAATTTTATTACACAACAGTTCACAACACCATCTAGACCTCAAAGTCCTCAAACTAAGCTTTGTACAGATGTACAAGGATATTTACGAACGTGAGTGACGTTTGTAGGAGGGCGTTACTGTGGAATATTTTCATAAATTTTTCAGGCCTATCAAAAATAACCATTAACATACCTGTAACTAATAATTATCGTATCTATTATTTCTTTTAGAATATAAGAAAATCTTCTTTTGACTTTTGGCTATTTAAAAAAAAACTTTTAAAATAATCTCCACTCGGCCATGCTTGTGTCTACCGAGACTACCTTAGTGGACGATGAACCTTATTCTCTAGTGACTTACAATTATCGAGTACGCAGCCCTTTCTTACACCCCACCCTTTCTAGTCGTCGCTATAATAATATATGGCTGTTCAGATTTCTGAATGAGACGGTATCATTTTTTTGGCAATTGTCCAAATGTTATTTTGTTATTCTTTTTATTGTGATTTGTAGAAAAATCGTGATTTACATTGTAAATATTAGATTTTCTATCTATAGGAAAGCGTTCGCAATAAGACGAGTGGTCCTAAGTAAATACTGAAATTATTCTTAGTTGCGTCCACGGTATATGACTCGTTATTCCTTTCAATAATATTGTATATTTATTTAGTAACATGCTTTATGAGAGGAGCAATCACTGTTTCATAACACAAATTCTGATTATACCTTAACACAGTATAAAATGAAGTCGCTAAAGGTGCGTACAGACTATATAACATAACATGTTATACAGCATTGCTTTATAACATGTTACAGATAATGTGAACACTGAATGTTATAAAACATGTTATAATAAATTTTTATAACTATCAACATTGTGGATAGCACTGAAGAACGACAAACGACAATGGTTATATAACATTGTTAATCTAATGTGTACAGTATTGTTTTATGTTGCAATGTTGAATAACAAGGTAACATAATGTGGACGTGTTATAAAACACAAGTTATATAATATGTTACATAGTCTGTACGCACCTTTACGCTGTCTGTTCGCTTAGATGGCTTAAAGAATTGTATGCAGTTTTAATTTTTCATTTATTTGTTCATTAACAAAATACGTTGTGTTCGAATTTGGTACAATAAATTACTAAAACTAAACAGTCGCATACCTATAGTAGATTTTACAACAAGTGTACAAAACGAATCATTTCTATCCGAGACTAATGTCGAGGATAAAAATGGTTTTGTGGACGAGTTATAAACTCTGCTTTTCACTTCGATTGCGCGGAAATAAATTATTAAACGCACGAAAAAACAAGATTTGTTTCCCGCCGCTTTTTTTAAAAATCTTACGACATTGATATTAGGCTTGGGCTGCAGACCTATAGAGCCTACTATTAAATTAATTTTGTTATAAAATATTTTTCTTAAATTAATTAAATAACCTACCGTATTTTAATTTTAATATCTTTTATGACTTAAAAAACACATAAGGCAAATAAATTAAAGTAAATATTATAAAATAACAATTTCTATCTCTGAACTTTTTATTGTGTTTGGCTGTATGGCTCATTTCCTTTACATTTATGAGTAGATACGTTTTTGCCCTTGTGCACAAAATTCGATTTTGTGCAGCCTATATCCTGCGCAAATAAGCCTTTTGCTGAGCATGAGAAGTGAAAAATAATTAGATTATTACAATCATTAAGACGTAGTTTTTTTAATTTTTATAAAAGCTTTATTTACAAAAATGTTAATTTATTAATGTTTGATTGAAATTAATATAATCACTTTTCAGCTATAGATAGTAATACATACATACAAGGATTTTCATAAATATCCACAAGCGAGAAAGTAGCACTATTAGGTACAGTCAGGTCATCAGGTGCACGTCGACCTCTTTTTTTAATCACACAGATTGAGCTAGCCTCAAAGTAAGTTCGAAACTTGTGTTATGTATGGGATACTAACTCAACGATACTGTAATTTATAACAAATACATATTAAATAGATAAACATCCAAGACACGAGCGAGGCCAATCAGATAAATTTTTTTTCATCATAACCCGACCGGGATTCGAACCCGGGACCTCTTGGGTAGCAGTCTGGCGTGGTAACCATTACGCCACGAAGGTCGTCAGCTTTATACTTGCAGTACAATTTTGGCTCTTATGACGTAGAACTTAAGAATGGTATAAAGTCCAATATGTAAAGGTCGACCTGCTCTTGACTGTACATACATAAATTTATCAAACTATTATCACCTCTCTTTCAGTCGTCAATAATTGTCAGAATATTTTACTAGATGCGTATAGTATGTAATAATACGTTTATAATTAATACATATATTTTATGTGTATGTTTATAGCCTTATATGTTCTTAGGTAACCTTATAATAATATGTTAGTTCCTTAGGACACTCCGCTAGATGGCGCACGGTAGTAACTGTTGCTCTGTAGTGTTTTTTTAAAATAAAAATTTAAATAAAAGGTATAATTTCTGAAATAAACGATTTCATTTCAAGGAGCCTGTGAAGACAGTCTCTAAATAAAATATAAAAAATATTAATAAAATAAAAAAAACAGTAGATATGTGCTTTAAATTTTTATCACGCCAACAATATTTCTGGGGCCCGATTCTACTTATCTTATTGTTTAAGTCCATAACAAAAGTCAAAAACTATTCCACTGATACACTATCGGCATTCTTTTGAGACACAATTGAGACACCATTGAGAGTCCATTGGTGCATTTGTGTTAGTAGACTCGGGCCCCTGCATTACCCGATGGTTGACTGGTAGAGAATGTCTTTAGGCATTAAGTCCGCTTATTGTACACTCAATCGTGTAATAAGAATAAATAAATAAAGTAAGGGATACATGAAGCAAAGCTGCGTGGATTTAGCTAATTTATCATAAAATCAATGAGTAATTCATTTCAACCGATAAGTGATACTCATCCCCTATCTCTTTTCTTTTAAAATGTCCGCAGCAGATCAAGGATTCGCCTGGTGTCTCTGTGCTCTACTTTGGCACCAGGTGGCGCTGTGTTATGTAGAATTCATTTCATATTAAAATAACTGTAGATTTTTTACGGCGAAAAGACCGTTTATGTGCAAGAAGCCTTTTTCATTACTGTACTCAAGGTAAACGTTATATGATATAAAAGACCTTGATTTCCTCTTAGTAAATAAATGGTGAAAGCTTGGAGTAAAATATTACAAATCTAATTTCCGTGCACTTTGAACAGAGAAAATAAATGTACGTGAAGGCAAAATACCACGTAAAGTTTGTGTGTACGTTTGTTACTTCGTCACGCTCAAATTACTGGGCCAAATATTATGATATTTGGTATGTATGTAGCTAATACCTTGGATTAACACATAGGGCACTTTGTATCTCGAAAAATACGCGATTCCCGTATTTGGTTGAAAGTCTTATATAGATGGCGTTGTTGTGCATAAAATCAAACGCGGGTAACTCCGCGGGCAGCAGCTAGTGTCTGAATAAACGTCAGTCTTAAAAAAAGTCTAAAAAAACGATTAAAATGTTTATTGGAATCTTTCGAATCAAATCACACTAGAAACATCTATGTAACATTCAACATTACAATGTTATTAAAAAGATAAATGAAAGTTGTGTTTTTTTTATAGTGAGTACCAAACTACGAATGGCCCTAATTGTGTGTTGACTATTTAACAGATTAGAATAACGAAAAGTCACATAAACCTCTTATCATATTTCCCACTTAACTTTTGGCTCACTGGAGCTTTTATAGCCCTTGGAAAAATCAGTAAGCATAAAATATGATATAAATAATGATTTTAAGGGAAACATGCTTTTGTCGTGAAAATATCGAGAAATTTCGTGTTCAGTGATCCTTTAAAATACTATATATTGGTGGATGCGATACTATTGTAGAAAATCATACTTCATAGGAATATTTACTATTTACTAATATTATAAATGAGAAAGTGAGTTTGTTTGTTTGTTATTCCTTCACGGCTTAGCAGAATAAGCAGCCGATCATTATGAAAATTTGTATGGCATATTGTACAGAGCCCAACATAGGCTACTTTTTATCCCGTGAAAGTATGTCATTCCAATGTAAAAATATTTTTTCTACTATATAGGGCGCTGCAAGAGGGCATATCAGCCAACAGATGGCGCCACAAGTCGCGCTATGGGTTGTTTTGTTGTCAAACGAGATCTGTGTCATAAAATTAACGCGAGCGTAGCCGCGGGGAAAGGCTAGTTTATAAATATGAGGAAGTATAAAATAGACAAATAAATATACATTTAAATAAATGTTGTAATGAAGTAGTTACATATGTATAACTAGCGAAACCCGCGTGACTTCGTCTGTGTGTATCCCCCGCTTTCCCGTAAAAAATCTTGTATGTATTATACATATTAAACCATCCTCTTGCATCACTATATCCTATTGCTGAAAACAGCATCATTTGAGTAGTTTTAATTAAAACATATAAGCGAGCAGACTGCGGAAGCGACTTAATTTTATACTATGTACAAACATCAGAAAACCACATTTCCAAGAAATTCTAGCATATAATCAAAGGAAATTCTATTTCAAAAGATGAAAGACCTAATCTAAGAAAGGTCTCGTCTATACTGTAAAGTGCCTATTTGTCGTTTTACGCCGATATTCTATGAGAGGGTGGTACTTCCTTGCGGTAGCCAATTTCATAAATGCTCTGTCACTTAAAAAATCATTCCACAAGTAAAAATTAAGTTTCAAACTATTCCTCGCATTTTACATTTCGTATGAGCGCAATGGCAAAGAGGTCAATGGCGTCGATGTGTGTCGCACTCCAAACACGCAGGTCAAGCAACATCGACCCTAGCCAGTGTTCGGATGGGTTTCGTTATCTCGAGCTTCTCTGTGCTTCGAAAGGTGAAGGTCTGTAAGGTGGAGGTTCTTCCCCAGACGGGCTGCTCCGATTTGGATTATCAGCTGTGCCCTACCTCTCTTTAATACTAGTCTACTATTTCTCGTAGAAAGCCAATGCACTCATTGCTCTCGATCTAGAATATATAATTTATTAGCAATGGATTCGTCTCAAGCTGATTATACCAATTTACTAACAATACTGCTCTATTGCTTATTTTTCCGTTGTTTTGTCGTCTCTAGGGATTATTTCCAGGTTAATAGGAATGGGTTTATACAGACACTGCTCTTTTTAGAGTTGCGTATAATAAATCTGTACGGAACAAATAAAACAGGAAGGAAAACAGTATACAGGTCGCTACATACAACAGATAGTGCCGACACGTGCCGTTCGTGTCAGTGAAAAGTGATATTGTATATTTTGTATGACGGACGCTAATCCATACTACATAGTAATGACAGAAAGACAGTGCTGCACTGAACGTCACTGTAGAAGGCCTTAGGGGACCCTAAAGTTTTGTCACATCCGTCTGTTCGCGGTCTAGCTAAGTAGTTTGGCATGTTTACACTTATTAACTATGCCAACAAACTGGTAGAACAACAACCCCCTTAATTGCATCGTGCAGAAAGTCTCTTCAAAACATTGGGAGTGTGGAAAGTGTAATATTTTTATTTGATGTGCTAATTTTTGGTAGAGTGTGGGAACACTTGAGTCTATCAAAAATTAACACATATTTCCAATTCTCTACTATATTTTGAAAGTGGGTTTGAAATCATGGTAGTAGGCTTGGTTCCTAGTCACGGTAGTATCTTAGTACCCGTGGCCCTGCCCATCTAGGTGGATAAGGTGGTAGTGAGTGAGAGTTTTAGTCGGTATATCCTAAGTGGCATTATAGGGGGAACCCGACATCCCGCTGCTTCCCCAAGCGGCGGCGGGGCATGCAGTAATGCATTTCTCTCACTATAATAAAAAAAGGACTTGGTTCCTAACAATGAATTAATAATTTTTTTTACGGCCAAGTGGGCTTCACTCAGTATAGTTTGATCGAAGACTTTACTGTTTACTAAGTAATAGACGACTTTAAAAAATATATTTTCTTCTAATAAAACGTGCAAATGTCATAGAATATGACATTGTACTTTATTATTATTGCATTGATTGCAAATAAGTAAAGCTTAACAAATGCGGAACCATACACTGTACGTGGCCCTACAACTTCTTGTCAGATTTTACCAATTCTGACCTACGTTCTTTAACATACAACATTTTTATTAAATTAAACTTGTCTAAATTTCATTATGGTACCCTAAAAATCAACCTAGACTTTTTCAACGTTAACTTGATACTAGTTAACCTTTAACAGCCATTTTTCTACACTCAAAAGGTTTAGAAATTTCTCTGCGAGAAGGGCTTCGACCCTTCATTCATTTGAGATTCGTATTAACCTTTGGAGCTCACAAATAATTTGCATAAAGTATGTAAAACGAATCTTTTGCTTTATTTTCTTATAAGTTTCATTGTTATGGAACAATAATTACGATTAATTTTATGTAACTTTATTATAAAAAATATTTTTTTTTGCATAAAAGTTAAACAGTGAAACTTTTGAGGAAATAAATATTAATATTATTTTAATAACATTAAGGTATTTTGTTATGCGAGCGTCGACCTATAAGTTTATTATTAGTCATAAATACTATTTATTTATTTAATTATCTTTATTGAACACAATACACAAAGTTACAACAGGCGAACTTAATGCTATATATGCATTCTCTACCAGTCAACCCTTGGGAGTGCAGAAATACTATGTTATGATTAAAGTTTTATTTTGCAGTGTATACCTACTACACTTTTACATTTGAAACACATTTTTACTCATTGTAACCGTTTTTGAGACCATGACCAATCCCCTATTCTACTAAACAAATGCACCAATGGACTCTCAATGGTGTCTAAATCGTGTCTCAATAGAGTGCCGATAGTGTATCAGTGGAATAGTTTTTGACATTTGTTATGGACTTAAACAATAACATAATGCTTAACGTAGAGACAACCATTGAGAGTCCACTGGTGCATTTGTTTAGTAGAATCGAACCCGTTGTTCGAAGGTATGTTTTTCATTGTATTTTGTCACAAGCACAACTTTCCTGGCCTTGCAAAAGTTTAATCCCTAATCAAAATAAAATCTAATTTATTGTACTCATCAACACAAGCCCGCTTCTACTATAAACTGAGTTCAAGGCAATTTCGAGGATCAAAAGTGTAATAGTTTATTCAATAGTACTTTTATTTAAAATTTATGTCTTCAAACAATTTGACTGAAATTATGAAACAACATTAAATAATGTATATTAATTGAATATATGTGTTTATTACTTACAATAAAGTTTTCAAAAATCTTTTATCGATGTTTTGAAAAAAAAAACAAGGAATCCAACATAAGAAAGTGAATTAATTAATATACATAATTCTATTTAAATAAATTTGTATTATTACTTACCCATAACAAATTCATTCACAAAAACTGAAAAGAATTTCGTTCACTTTTCCAGTAGCGCGATGTTGTAACCAGGGACGAGCATCCCCTATAGACGCTAACACGATACTGATTCAGGGGTTGCTTTCATAGTAGTGTGGGGTGGAGTTCTCTGTTATTGCTAACCTCAGCTGTTGAGAATTTAAAGTAACACCAATGACCAATGGGTTGTCAGTTCGATTTTATTCACATTCCCGTTATCACAGCTCTTGTGGGTATTTTAAAATGTTTTATGTACGACATACGACATTTACGACGATACATTTGTAATAATTCATTCATTCATTCAGGAAGATTCTGGTTTTTGAACCAAGGTAATTTGTACGAAATCAAATATTTTTCTGAACAAGGTCAGCAACCCAATTCTGCAATTTTTGAAACGCATCTGAAACGCATTGGAATCGCCATTTTTGTATTCTGCTAACTCTTTGGTTGAAACGGAGTCGATACTCATTGGTTGGGCAGTCGGAACGCTTTGGTTGTAGTATTCCGCTAATGAACACGGTTTGTAATCCGTTCAACTATCGTTTGCAGTTTTTTTTGACAGTTGAGACGGCTGAAACGCTACGGCTTCGCGTTGGTTGAACTGTCAAAAGTTGCGGTTTTGCATCGGCAGTGAAAGAGTGACTTTTGTAACCAACCGTCTGCGTTTTAGCTATAATGTTAATGGAATACCGTTTTGGTTTACAACCGCAAATGCAACCAAGCCGAAACGCTGCCGATCTGTTTTGGTTAATAAATTAGCAATAGCAGAATTGGGAGGCAGGGCCAACCTCATACTGTCAGAGATTTAAAAAAAAATATCTAAAATCTAAGCATTTTACACAGCGCCATCTGTTGACAAAGTAAGCTAGGTTAAGCCTGCCTGTGTTATGGGTGCCAGACTTATAATACGTAGAAAATATCCAGACTCGAGAATAAATAAATGCTTGCCTCGGGCGGCCATCGAATCCGCGTCCTCTGATGCCGAAGTTAGGATCACTCACTACTAGCACACAACCAACTGTCGTGTATAATATGTATAGATTATTGTATTATTGAAAAATAATATTATTCACAATGCACTTCACGCTTACACTGGTGTATCACAAACATCTGTTTTAACACTAGCCCGATATACACACAATAATCACGATAATACTTTGTTTGTAAAATTAATTTACGTATCGGTTATTGGTACATTAAACTTATTTTATTATAAAAATACCCAGATTCAAGGCAAGCATACATAAATATTTGTTCCACGCCCTTCGGTTAAGGATAATTGAAATGGCTAATTGATGGGGTCCTTTTTCAAAAAGATAAAGTCAAATATTTTTATTCAAATAGGCATGTTACAAGCTCTTTCGAATCATCCTATTTTTTTTCTACCACCAGTTCAGACGGTAGATTTGTGCTAAGAAGAAAAGTTGGCATACTGGAATTAAAAAAATACTTTGACTCTGACTTTATTATTCGCTAGCTGTTACCGCAGTTCCGCCCGCGTGGTCAAAGGTAAATGTCAATATGTTTTCCCATGGCAATCTCTTAATGCCGTGGGGAAAAAAGTAGCCCTAAGTCACTCTCCAGACCTTTATTTATCTCTGTTTAAAAAATCATGTCGGGATTTAGGTTTCTTTCGACGTGAAAGAAGAACAAAAAATTATGGACTTTATTTTTTCCCGTGGGAATAAGAGGTTTTCCGGGATTAAAAGTAGCTAATGTCACTCCCCAGGCCTTAAACTATATCCTTTTATACTACTTAAACTATCCCCAATAAAAAATCATATCAGTTCGTTCATTACTTTCGACGTGAAGGGAGGACAAACACACTTTCACATTTATAATATTAGTATGGAAGTATGGATGTGGATTAGCTGATATCTGCAGTTCGCGTTCTAGAAAGATAGCCGAGATAAGAATATCCTATTATTATAATATTATATGATAAAAGCATTTATTCTTAGTCCATGACTTTCTCTCGTCGACAAATAATATTACTTTGTATAAATTAATCTACCTACTCCATAATTAGTCGATGAAATTGTCTGTGTAATAAAATAAATAACATGTAATAAAAATAAAAATTTAAATTATCTGTGTAAAAAAATAAATCTGTCAAGTCGTTATTCTACATCCATTCACACAAACTCTTTCGTTAATAATTTCTTTTGTATAAAAGTAAGCTGTCCAAAAATTTCAATGTAGGTAATCCTGGTAATCCTGTTATTTACATCTCTTGTAACTGTCAACTATTACAATTTATCGCCATTTCTTCTTCCTTCCTAACCCTGACCATCCCTAATAACAATGAAAAGCAGCATTTATCTGTAATCTGTACAATTTCATCTATAACTTAGCCTTTGAAAGCGGTTATTACAGTAATTCTTACCAATTGGAATAAAAAGCGCCATTAGACCTCTTCAGCCCTTTGTGTAAAAAAAAATTATCAAAATAAAGTCAACCAATGAAAGAGTTGACCAGGAGGGTAGTGAACGAAGAGTAAAAAATTTTATGCTTATAATTTGAATACATAGTACAATAGGTACTTTTTGATAATAAAAAAATCGAATGGATTTTGGCGCCAACTACGATGATAGCGTCTACTTGGGCTCGTGATTAGACATTTAATTTCTGTGTGTTTCAACGTTTGATTCATAGTATTGATAGTGTAATGTGAACAAATACTATAGAAGACTAATAGGCACAGCCCTTGACGTTTCTCATACAATGACTTGGCAACCTCCGTTCACCTCATGCCGCTAGGGGCGCTATAACATTCACCTCATGCCGCTAGGGGCGCTATAACATTTTGCATACAAAACGCACAAAAGTTTTGAAATCGTTCACCTCATGCCGCCCTCATGCCGTAGGGGTTGCTAGTGTCGCGTCTTGCCCGAATTCTTCCGAAGCAGCTGAGCGTATTAGTCTTCTATAGTATTTGATGTGAAGCAAACATTGGTTAAAGTGCATGGTGATTGGAATTTGTAATCAGGAACTATTAAAAGTACATTATCGTGTTGACTTCAAAATCCGTTTTCACTGAAGAAATTTTGCTATCGTCTTTCTTCGGGGCGTCTCGACTCAGAGACTGTATACTGAGTCAAGATAGTATGAATACGCTGCTTTGAATTACGTACACAAGTAAAACTTGAAAATGGCACAATGGAATCTTCGTCTGAAGTCCGATTGCCAAACGAAAGAAAAAAAGTTCTCGCAATAGCAAACTTGAATCATATTTTCGTGTTCATCTCTTTCATTGACTGATAGTTTAAGCTAGTAATAATTTTAAATTTAAATTGATTATCTTTTATCCAAGAATCAAACATGCGATCCTTATTCAATCTATCTCAGTTGATAAACTATTGTTGAAGGTTTAATAACATGACTTGAAATCAGGGCAGGGTCTACTGTAAGGGTGAGCTTGTGTTATCATAGCCTTTTTACATTTATTAAAGATACCGTTTCTTTTATTAAAAAGGTTGACAAACAAGCATGCGGTTCAAGTGATGATAAGTACAAATTGTGTGCTGAGGTGGCCGCACTGTGGCCGCACCGCGTCATTAACAACTGAAAATCTGCCAAGCGATCCCGACCCGGGTGGCCTTTATAGGAATCTGCGGCAATATTGTTCCACCCAACTACTGAGATTCAAGAGCGGAGAAATTGTGTTACTATATATTATTATGTATAATAAATATATTTAGTGAAAACATAAATAAAAGGGTCACTCTTATGTGGGTTACAATAAAAATATTTTATTGGATATTTTTGAATCAAAAACATATTTTTTATATTTCTTTTTTAATATATATTTTTAAAGCCTCTTTTATTTATGACACTCCGCGTATCTCGGTTTTTTGTGAAGGTAACTATGTATATGTAATTATATGTATTTTTTTGTCTGTATGTTATTATTATTGATTTTGTATTCTTTTGAATACCAGTTGTATGTATTTTACACACTGTAATAATTTGTATTAAAAACAATAAAAAATTGAATTACAAAAAAGGCCGTAACTGGGTTTCTTTCGCCATTTCTTTCCCCCCATTTTGCTTTGTTTCCGAAATGGTGGTAGTTTATAGAGTAGCTTATTTATTTTATATTATCACTATTTAAAAGACAATATTTCGTAAACGACGTGTCCGCAAGGGCCTACAGAATAAAGTATATTTGATTTGATAACCTCATACTAGAAAACTTATATCAACCTTAACATAACATGATAATGATTTTTTTAACCTTAAATAAAAATTGTACCTTTGTTTGTTGTAGGTTGTACGAAATAACGAGTAGCCCTAAAGCCCACCATTCACTACACGAACCCGGACCCGACTCGCAAACCCGGACCCGACCGCGGACCAATCCGGCGTTACACTGCACGAACCCTCCACTCGAAGTATGGCATGTGGGGTTCGACAGGCGCTCGCGGCTCGCAACCGCGGACCTGCGAGCCCGACGCCAACCCATTTGACAGTCTGGCGTACCGGTTCGTCGCTTCCATACACAGGCAGATTAGTCCGATGGCCGACCAATCCGCCGGACCAATCTGCGTGTGAATGGTGGGCTTATGTAGTATAAATAAGGATTTTGGCGCCAACTACGACAGCGTTTACTTGAGCTCGTGATTAAAAATTTTTGATTGGAGTCATTAAAAGTTCATTATCGTGTGACTTCGAACTGCGCCTTATCTGAAGAAATTTTACTAAGTATCATCTTTCTTCTGGGTGTCTAAACTCAGAGACTGTAATATTTGGTCGAGACAACAAAAATGCGCTACTTTGAACGATATAGGTACATACACTATCTATCTACTTATATGACTAGATGAATACGTTGCTGCTTTTTTGATACTTGCTAATTGAAAAAAAAACTTATGTACAATCTAAGATAGTTTTTTTTAAGTAAAAAAAAAAAAATAATCATCTCCCGCCACAAGTGGGATTCGTACCCACGTTATTCATTGGTAAGAGAACTCAGCCGGATATCGAGAGGACGTGGGTTCGAATCCCACCTGGGGGCGAGGTGAAATTTTTCTTTCATCATACTAATATTTTATATGAGAAAGTGAGTTTGTTTGTTATTCCTTCACGGTTTGACTAAGCAGCCGATCATTATGAAAATTTGTATACATATTGTCAGGGGTACAGAGCCCAACATTTTATACTGTGACTATGTCATTCCAATGGGAAAATATTTTTTCTACTATAGAGGGCGCTGTATGGCATGGGCTAGCAGCCAACAGATGGCGCCAAAAGTGTGCTATGCGTTGTTTTGTTGTCGAACGAGATCTGTGTCATAAAATTAACGCGAGCGAAGCCGCGGGGAAAGGCTAGTTAAGTAATATTTTCAAAATAAGAATGCACAAGTCATAAATAAGAAAAAATATTTCTTATGTCTTTTACAATTATTACACATTCTTCTATGTTAAGATTCACAATGATTATTTGTGTTTTATAAGTCCTGCGATGAAAATACTTTGAGCGTTTATAATATGACAGTGATTCGTAGAGGTTCCATTAGGCAGCCTCCCCTTTTAGCCACCCCAAGGGTGAGTTACTTATTATAATAAGCTTTTTATAAATATTAGCAGTGAGAAGTGTGGCTGTCGTGATTAATTTTGAAGTCTCTTATTTTATTCATTATTGTATTATGATGAGATGTAAAAGAACATACAAAAACAAAATTAACTAGCTGACATGCGCAACTACGTCTGCGTAGCGTTTATATGGGAAAATAAAATAGTCGTATTAAGTATTTTCCTCGCATTTTTTATATAATATCTCACCGTTAAAACCTTCCCTGTACATACTTCCACAAATATTTCAAAATCAGAATTAGCCAAATCTGTATTGATTTGGCTCGTTTTAGTGAGACAAATACAACAGCAATTCATTTTTAGGGTTCCGTAGTAAACTACAAGGAACCCTCATAGTTTCGCCATGTCCATCTGTCCGTCCGCGGTCTAGCACCTAGACGCTTGATTCTAGAAAGCTGTAATTTGGTATGTATACTCATATTAACAATGCTAACAAAGTGGTAGAATGCAATTTTTTTTTGTGTGCCTCCCTTACAGGTAAAGTGGTAATGAATTTTTTTTTCGCACCGACCCCATCTTGTGGGGTATTGATTGATAGATAGGTCTCTAAACATCGAGGGTGTGGGAAGATCATTTTCCGATACAATTATCCGTTTGCGAATTATTTACATTTAACGTGTCAATTTTCGTTTTGCACGGTGGTCCCCCCTCCCTCTATCTCCGAAAGTCTTGAGTTTAGAAATTCGAAAAAAATCGTGGTAGTAGCCCATATAGTGCACCTACAAGGAAAACTATAACGATTAAGTAGGCACTACTAGTTACCGAGTAATAGCCGACGAACTTATGAAGTAAAATTTCTTTGACGAAAACATACAAATGTCATAGAATATGGAATTGTACTCATCTGTAAGCAAGAAATGCGTAGCCAATAACCCAAAAAACCCTACATTGTGCGTGGCCCGACACGTACTTGCCCGGTTTTATAAATATAGATTATATTATCAGCAAAATACTACACATAGTAGGTACGAGCTTCGCCTAGTTTGGCAATAGATGGCGTTGTGTGTTTCGTCCTAGAATATTTGATTTTTTTTTTTATTAGCTCGACCTCTTTACAAAAATAAAACGTAATCAATTTGTTTCAGCTGTTGATTTTATTATTTTGGGAACTGTACTTACTTTAAAAAAATCTAAATAGCCCTCTTAAACCCTAAAGTCAATTAGTATAAGTAGACTGTACCCTCCAAAAAACCTATTATCTGATTACTTCGTTATCCAAATTTCATTTTTCACAGTTATGAAACTTTTCTCGGCGACTATATTATTAAAATGTGCATTTGATTAATAAATAAATAAATATATAGGGACAATTCATACAGATTGAGCTAGCCCCAAAGTAAGTTCGAAACTTGTGTTATGGGATACTAACTCAACGATATTATATTTTTATAACAAATACATATATGGATAAACATCCAAGACCCGAGGCCAATCAGAAAAAGTTCGTTTTTCATCATGACCCGAACGGGGATCGAACCCGGGACCTCCTGGGTGGCGGTCTGGCGTGGTAACCATTACGCCACGGAGGTCGTCAATTAATGTTTTGGTGGTATGATACGTGTGTTTTACTTTATATCTTTGTTTATTTACTGACAGCCCGGTTGTGCGTTGGTACTCCTAACTTTCTTATCAGAGGATGCAGGTTCGATTCCCGTTTAGGGCAAACATTTATGTGATTGCATCTGTTTTTGTCTCAAGTCAAGGTGGTTTTTAAGTATTATTAGTTAAACATAAATCAAGCAGATAAAGCCTATCTTCCTTCGGGACCAAGTTGCGCTGTGTGATTTGTGTAGATTTTTTAAAGCTATTGCATAGCTTTTACCGCGGGCTTTGAGCGCGGCGACCGAATCAAGAAATTCTGTAATAAAAATAAAACCTAACACCCCCCACTCCGCGCGGCGTTAAAAGCTGTGCATTGTCTAACGTCGTTTCAGTTCGGCAGACTTCGGCACGGTGTTTGTGTGCGTGCGACTAGAAGTATGCGTGTAGACTAGCTGCTAACTGCTCGTAACTGATTCTATCTCTTTTAGACACGATGCTAGGTGAGACAGCGTGCTTTTTGGCCGCGTCCACGAGTGAGTTCGAGCTCGCGACTATGCAATAGCTTTACCGCGGCAGTCCCCGAGTGCCACACGTTTTTTATTTATTTATACGGCAACATAAGCTGACGATTAGTGGTTAGATGGTAGTGGTAAACATTAGTAACACTAAAGGCGATAGTAATGCGTTGACATATTTAATACTAGTGAAAACCGCGCAACTTCGTCTGCGTGTGTTTTTTATGCACAGCAGCGCCATCTATGTTAGACTTTTGATGAAATACTATGGGAATCGCGTACTTTTCGGAATAAAAAGTACCCTATGTGTTAATCCAGGGTATCAGCCATTTGAGCGTGAAGAAGTAACAAACATACACATAACTTTCGCCTTTATAATATTAGTAGGATGAATCTCTGACTACCCTGGAGGGCTACTACGAAACGTAAATCCGATACTTCGGCCGAAGTATCAGAAGAATTTTAACCGTGAAATACAAGATATTTCATGGTTATAATTCAATGAACTACTAAAATAACCATAAAGTACAAGGTATTTCATGGATAGAATTCAAGGAATTACTAAAATAACCATGAAATACCTTGTATTTCTTCCGATACTTCGGCCGAAATATCGGATTAACGTTTCGTAGTAGCCCTCGCAGCGAGATAGCTATGACGTAATATTTTGACAACAAACAAACATATTACTAACTAAATTTCTCATCAAGGTCATATAGTTCGAGGCTAAAACCATTTCTATAGTAATAATGATACGTCACGGGATGTCCAATTTTCACATCTGAACGAACTTAACAGTATAATATCTAAGGCTATATACCTTGAGATGGTTGACATAATGATGAAATTCCCGTGGCAACAATTTTGGTGGGAACATTTGTTAGTGCTCCCATCAGGAGGAAATTGAGGGTCGCTTGACCTCATTGGCCTAGTTTTGTTTTTGGGCTTTTTAATTACGGTTGTACAATTAACATCAAACTTTACATTAGACTGTACATATAACGTAAAGATCTCATTGCCAGTGTAAAGCTTTACTGTTCAGATTTGATCTCCATGTTTTTGCCGTTTCACATACCAACGTAATAAAAATAATTTATTTCAAGCAAATTGGCTTCTATCTTTTTAGTAACAATTTTTTCTTACTATCTTTATTAGTATTATTAGTAGATATATTCTATTGTCTTTTTGATTGCGGGCTCAATCGACAAAAACAAAATAAATAAAAATATTCAATTTGACAATTTAGCCCGCGGACACCAATTTAGCGGGCTCAATCGACAAAAAAGCCAAGTATTGGCTTAGTACTTAGCCTAAAAATGTTTTTATTTTTTCAATTTACCGGACCGTGTCTAGCACAATCCCCACCCAATGTCTTAGTATGGGACAGTCATACCTAGACGCAATCACGTTCAACATGCTGTTGTTGCTGTTGCGAACACGCTGCAATATAGAAGCGGTTTTTTTGCGCATTATTGCGTGGTATCCGTTTGTGCGCGCCTCCGCAAACATCCCTGAGGCTTCATGTAGACGACGCCGGAGATGCGCCGGAACGCAAAATGGTGTATACGAAAAAAATCACACCGGCGCCGCACCGGTGCCGCGTAAAGCCGCCAAAAGCAGTGTGTGTAAATGCGATTATTTCTCATTTTTGCGGCGCCAGTGCGATATTTCTTCGTTTACACTATTTTGCGTTCCGGCGCCGGTGCGGTTCCGGCGCATACATGAAGCCTAATGCATTAGGTACGTACCTCAAGTAGTATAATGTAAAGGTTTGTCTTGAACGTGATCACGACTCATGTCTGTAAGACATCTTTTTGGTATCTATCAAACACAAGAAAGAAAGAATAAACATTCGATATGAATAATATGAGATGAAATAATATACTGTTTGTAAATGTTACCTATAGATGCATAAAATGGAAATATTTTCTAGTTTGTTAATTTGGAAATGTTCAGCATCGATACTACTACTTTCCTTATGTGGTCTGACCACCTTGGGAAAGTTAAACATTTTTATTCACATAGGCCTATTAAAGGCTCTTTCAAATCGTCAACTTATCCTACCACCAGTTCAGACGGAGGCTTGTCGGTGGCTGTCCGACACTTTCCTGTTAAAAATTGCTATTTTAGTGTTCAAAGCGAATAAGCTCCTTTAAACAATGTATTGTTACAAGGTCGAACAAGGTACACGGTACCTCATGCGTCATAAGTTGTGTATTGTCGAAATTACGAGCAAGCAGCTTAAACAAAAGTAATTAAGTCGTATGGTATTGTATTACGTAATTAATTTATGACTGTCGACTCTTCATCCAGCGGCTATTGAATTGCCTACATCATAATACACCTGGCTGTCCATTTCCATTTTACATTATGTATTGTTTCATGTATTACGTAACCAGTGGATTCTTGAAACAAATGTACAAAATATTAATATATTTTGTACAAAATGTACAAAATATAAATATATTTTGTACATTTTGACTAGAGAATTTCATTTTCAAGGTCAAACGTAGGTCCAACGTCTGAGTAAAAGGTTTTGTATCTCTTTGAAGTAATCCTTTCTTTTCGTTATATTCACTCTGACAGAATCATAGGTACATTTGCTTTAATAATATTCTATACAATTAAAAGCCATGGCCATTTTGGCTGACAGACGAAGGCCTTATTTCTATAGATTTTTGTGTCAGGAACAAATCAGAGAACTGTTTAGTAAGCAATCACCGTTACAACACAGCCTTAACTCATGTAGGTACTCCTAAGATAGAATTTTTGTTTACCATGGTCTTTCACAAACAAAAAAACATTTCAAAAATTAAAAAACAATTTATTTACATTAAAATTATATACAACTTGCATTATAATTTATTAACTAAGGCTATCTTTAAATACTGGTAAAAATATGTACACAGCCTTATCTGACAGCAAGGGATCGCAGTTTTTCATGCTGTCCTTTTCTTTGGGTATCGTAATTTAGCGAGAAACAAAAGAACGCTATTATACACAGAATGGAGTAAAACAGAATGCATTCAGGTTTTACAGTGAAGAGCAAAGTAACGGCGCGTTTATATTCGGTCACAGAATTCGGTCAACGCATTCGGTCACCGTATTCGGTCGAACCGAATTGACCTGTGAAGGCCTATTCTCTGAAGAAACGATTTGAATATGTCAAAATTATATTTTTTTACAATACATTTTCACACCCGTCCCCAAATGTTATATGTGTTACGCTCAAAGACCGAAAACGCTCCGAGAGCGAAAAAATATCTCACAACGCGTTAACTGAACCACAAGATAACCCTAACCTAACCCACCAATTACTGTCTGAATACCAACAATTTTTACCAATTTTTCTTACGATTTCGCGATGTGAGCAATTTCCGCTCACTGAGCGTTTTCGGTCTTTGAGCGTAACATTATGCAATCTTGACTAATGAAGTGTAACATGTATTTACTTAATTCAATGTATTAAGTTTTAATTTGATTTGAATGCAGATGTATACACCATTGCACTTAACTGTACCTAATCCCAAACTGCCAGATAAGGCTAAATTATTATCACAGTTAGCAACTTTTTAGTCCGGGACCAATGCAGGCAGCGTAGGCAATAGCGTGAGGTATAAAGTTTTGTTCATAATTCCCTGAGAAGATGTGTGCCCAGGGACCTGTTGCGTACACGGCTACGTCCTCACCACCATGAGTCTCCCGGCCTATTGGCACCAGGGAGGGGAACACGAAATTGGGATCTTCTGCAAAGAAAAAAAAAATCATAATCATGGGTACAATAATTTACTTCTTCTTTTCGTGTCAATGACTCAAACAAAATAAAATTCGTACTGGCAAGATGTTCAGCCAGTAAGATGACATTATCCGTGACCTTCCACAAATCTGATAAGGCACAGTCAGTAAGACAACCTGGGCAACATAGGAGACTCAAAATAATATACTGTTCCTGGTATACTCTTCCCTTGTCTATGGCCCAATAGGCCCAAGACTACGTCACGATCAGTGTGACATATCAACCTTATTTTAACTGCACCACAGCCAATGACCTGCTAGTTGTTATACCACGTTCATAATAATAAGTGGAAATTTGTTTATATTTTTTTATAAGAGATGGCGCCACAGGAAATTAAAGATCGCGCTATGGTTGCTTTTTTGTATTTTCTTTGATTGTTTTTTATGTACAAAAAATATATTTCGACAAGCTAATTCAAACATAATCGTTGAATTTCATTAGAACACTTGTGCCCAGTATAGGAATAGAATATGTGTGTGTACCTTGTACTTACATAAGAGTGTTAAGAAGTAAATGGAATTTAACGTACAAATTAGTATTAAATCCACAATCAGCCATTAGTGCTGCCAATAACAAATTTAAATTAGTGAATTAATTTAATTTCAAAAGTAATTAAGCTACGGAGGATCTAAACTTATTACAAGGTATAAATAGAAGTACCTTTTAAGGCTTTACTTGGATATAAATTGTACCTATAGAAAATATAATATAATTTAAGTGTCTGTCTGTAAAGTCAATTTTTTTTTCAACAATAATTAACTATATACAATACACAGCAGGCAGTTTACCCTGGCGTTACCCTGTTAATTTTTTTTTAACTATAGTTTAATTCTTAAACAATTATTTAAAAAAAAACACTCGTAACGGCTACAGGTATATCGATATTGCCTGTATTTTCATCATGTATAAAAAATATCAAAATTAATCATCAAAATACATAAAGAATAATATCATCAGAAAGTAGGTAATATAGGAAAGTTTTACCTTCAACTTAAATTAACGAAACTGTGAGCGAAAAGCCGCGGTTGTACGCTCTATAATTTTTCTCTACTGCGTGGAAAAAATGTAACATTAATTAATTTTGGTATTTATTTTTATTGAAACCGATTTTAAAATGTTGTATTTATAGCACTGAATATCGGTGCTACTCACTTTGGGTTGGGGTGTTATTGATGTAAACTCATTATTAATGTAAGTTCACTCAGCAGAAAGGCTTATTATAAAATTGAAGATTATATAAATGATAAAAAAAGCTGGAATGATAAACTCGGCACAGACACCAAACACAAGCCTACCTACTGCTAGGTACTTAATACGCTTTTTTTTTCCTCTTCATTTATAGTGTTATTAACCTTTAATTATTTGCATTATTATTATTTTTTTTTTCGTCATCAGATTACAGATATTTTGTGTTAATTTTATATTTTCTGTAATTGTAATTTGTATCTTATTAAAACGTAAAATATATAAGTCAAAACTTAAATGGTTACAGGACCATCGGCACCAAATACAGATGGATATCATGGCAACTCAGCACTCTAAAAAAGATTTTAGAACCTTTTGGAAGTCCACTAAAAAACATAATATCTCTCCTGGTCGGCCTGTGAGTGTGAATGGTATTGAGGATAGTAAAAATATTGCTAACATGTTTAGGGAACACTTTTATGTAAAATCTTCACTCGAACTTCCACAGGATGATGAGTTGGGACAATCGGAGCTGCAAAGTGGTCCAGTTGGTAGTCGATATGCTGCCAAGGATGTGGTCAAGGCCATGAAATTGATATCTCGGGGTAAGTCACCTGGTCACGACGGGCTCAGTATTGAGCACTTGTTGCATGCAGGTCCTCACATTGCAAGAGTACTGGCATTGTTGTATAATTTGTGTATTAGTCATTCCTATCTTCCCGAGGAATTAATGAGAACTGTGGTGGTGCCAGTTGTAAAAAACAAAACCGGTGACCTATCTGATAAAAATAACTTTAGGCCCATATCCTTGGCGGCTATCATTGCTAAAGTATTTGACTGTATGCTTAATACACAGTTAAATAAATATATAAAACTGCATGACAATCAATTTGGTTTTCAGCCAGGGTTATCTACAGAAAGTGCAATACTGTGTCTTAAGCATACTGTCAAGTATTATTTGAATAGGGATACGGCTGTTTATTCTTGCTTCCTTGACTTAACGAAAGCATACGATCTTGTATCTTATAAAAAGCTATGGGAAAAACTAGCGTCATGTAATGTGCCTGATGATATCATAAGAATGTTCAGATATTGGTATGCAAATCAGGTAAATAATGTGAGGTGGGCAGGCACATTGTCAGAACCATATAGGTTGGAGTGCGGAGTGAGACAAGGTGGTCTGACTTCTCCTACGCTCTTCAACCTATATATAAACGAGCTGATTGTTGCACTCAGTAGGCAGCGGGTAGGATGCCATATAGATGGTATTAATGTCAACAATATCAGTTATGCTGATGATATGGCGCTGTTAAGTGCGTCACCTTGTGGCTTAAATAAACTGCTGATGTTGTGTGAAAATTATGCTCGTGAACATGGTCTGATATATAATGTAGGCAAAAGTCAGTGTCTTGTTTTTGGTCCTAGGTCAGTAGATGTAACAGAGATACCATCTATTAAGTTATATGGATCCCCTCTGAAATGGGTAGATCGCTTTAAATACCTGGGCCATGTGCTGACTGTGGACCTGAAGGATGACGCTGACATAGAAAGAGAACGGAGGGCTCTGTCCATTAGGGCGAATATGTTGGCTCGTAGATTCTCAAAATGCTCAAATGAGGCTAAATATACACTGTTTAAAGCATACTGCACTACTTTTTACACATGTGCTCTATGGGCTAGATATTCGCAGAAGGCATACAGGGCCCTCCGGGTACAATTTAATAATGCCTTTAGGAGGCTGATGGGGCTGCCACGCTACTGTAGTGCTTCGGGCATGTTTGCGCAAGCTGGTATGGATTGCTTTTACGCTATAATGCGCAAGCGTGCCTCATCCTTGATTAAGCGGGTGTGTGGCGGTACCAACAGTATCCTGAGGGGGATCGGGTCAAGGCTTGACTGCCCTTATATGATGCACTGCCGGAGCCTACATGCACCGTGCAGATGTATATTGTTTTAATATTTTTCTTTCTTTGTAATTTAAGTAATTGTTATTTATTGTATTTTAATTTAATTTTATTGTAATTTATGTTTATTATTATTTTGTTAATTTATTTGTCAATTTTTAATTTTTAATTGTAAAATATGGATGTTCAGTCTGAAATAAATGAATTTGAATTTGAATTTGAATTAATACCATTTTAAAAGAGCAAGTGCTAAGTTTCTTGCCAGCTTCTTCTTAGCACAAATCTGCCGTCTGAACTGGTGGTAGGAAAAAATTGTGACGATTCGAAAGAGCTTATATTAGGCCTATTTGAATAAAAATATTTTTTTTTTTTTTTTTTAATTTTGAAACCATTTTCGTTTGACACTTGTTTTATCATAGACTAGCGGATTGCCTCGGCTTCGCACGGGTTTTACCAAGTAACCTTAATTAATAAATTATTATAAATCGATATAAGTACATATAAAAAAACAGTAGACCCCGATATGTCTGTACATTGGACATATTTAGCAAAAATGGAGAGGGAACAGTTAGAGTAAGGTAATAAAAGCAAACAATTTTTATTTTTTTGTCTGTCTGTCTGTCTGTCTGTTTGAACGCGCACATCTTCTAAGTTACTGAACGGATTTCAATGCTGTTTTCACAGGAAGATAGAGCTCGGGATGGAGCAGAATTTGTTTCATTAAAATCGCATCTCAGGAAAAGGAGTTATCCTTATTTTAACATTTCACGTCGCGGGTAACAGCTCGTTAATAAATAAACCGGGATGTTCTGTTCAGACCGTATTTTGCAGCCGCCGCTGCTACTAATATTACTCCAATAGTTGTATGTGATTGAGGTGATTAGTAAAATATACTTGAGATTACTTACTTATGTCTTCATCCCTGAGGTTAGCTCTCTTTCCGTCTTTGTATGGTCTGTAGCCAGGACCGTTTGCATAGCTCAATGTAGTGTAAGGTACATTGTCTGTTGCATTGATCTAAAAAAAAACATTCTCTTATGAATCTTTGTTGTCTTCCCTGTAATATACTGAACATATAATGCCTGATACAGACTTGCGTAGCATGTAATGTAACGAGAAAGGAGCATTTCATAGTGTGGACGGATCGCTGTGTTTTCTTCCTACATCGATCGCGAGTTGAGTGCTCGGTTCCATTCCATGCTATGTTACGCAAGTCTGTATTCGGCATAAGGTAAATGAAAGCGATATATATAATTTGTTTGATTGCATTGAATAGGCTTCGAAACTAGTGAATCGATTAAGTCTTTTTACTCTAGTGCCCTGTGGGTCAATTATACGCAGAGGGCATACAACGCCTTACGTATACAGTACAACAATGGCTTCAGGGCGCTGTTAGGACTGCCCAGGCACTGTAGTGCGTCGGATATGTTTACGAGGAGAAGCACTGATGGCTTTCAGGCTATTATGCGAAAGCGAATAGCTTCTCTGATGCATCGGATGCGTGGCAGCACTAACAGCGTTCTGAACACTGTTGCCACATGTGTCGACTGTCACATCATAAAGCAGTGGACTAAGTGTGTTGTACGTAGTTTAGATTAGGTAATAATGTTATAAATATGTGTAGGTATGCTAACCCTAGTTTTTAAAGTCAATTTGTAATACTAACAAAATATGGATTCTGGTCTGAAATAAATGAATATTATTATTAAAAAAAATATTTCACCGTTTATCGTACCGTACCGTTAAACTATCCCCGGATGACAGGGTAAGGGTAAGTAAGTATATCATATTTTGGAAATAGAATCTTGACCAAAAGCCGTGCGAAGCCGGATCGCACCGCTAGTTTTCTAATATAATAGTCGCATTGAATCCCACGCAGCATTTATCGGAAATACTAGTACGGTACGAATCCTATTCGATCTTTTTTTTTTTTTTTTTTTTTTAATCTTTATTTAATTTAGGGACTTTATTCGATCTTACAGTGCGCATAACAAAGGATAGGTAAAACCTCTTTGTATCGACGATATAATGGAGGTGAGACAGGTAAATACTGACAATATTAAAGTTTTTGGAATTTTGTCTGCTCATATAGGCAACCGATAAAGGTCAAATTCGATTTGAAAAGAAGAAGTTTTATCTCATGAGAGAGGTGGGCAAACAAGTTAGCAGGTCAATCATAAAAAATTGACAGGTAATAAAATCTTTATAAAGTACTAGCTGACCCGTGCCCACTTCGTTGGGCATAATGTTAAAAGCCTTTTTATTTTTTGGTTTTTTATATATCCTATGACACTCAGCAATAATGTGGCTTTCTATTGGTTAAAGAATTTTTAAAATCGGTTCAGTAGATCCCGAGATTACCCCTTACAATTTAACAAATACACAAACTTTACCTCTTTATAATATTAGTATAGATATAGATAAAATCGGTTCAGTAGATCCCGAGATTACCCCTTACAATTTAACAAATACACAAACTTTACCTCTTTATAATATTAGTATAGATAAGAAGTAATGCGCCGTCGACCCTGCAAGAATCTCTTCACACCCTTTTTGAAGAAGCTGTAGTCAGGGAAACCCGCTTTGGAATTGCAAAGCATGTGACCGCTTAGATTTTTTTTATACCACTAAGGCGGCAAACAAGCATACGGCCCGCCTGATGGTAAGCATCACCGTAGCCTATAGACGCTTGCAATACCGTGGGTATCACTCGCGCGTTGCCAACCCTCCCAACCCCCCCAAGTGGAGCTCTGGGTCCAGTGTGTGAGGATGGATGGAAAGTCGATAGTGAGCAGTGCAAGTGAAGGAAGGTATTACCTTGTTTGTAAATCCAAGAATATCCGCTCCCCTTTTGCTATACCCACTATATGTCATGGTATGACTATGGTCTGATGTTACCACGACCAGCGTTTCACTAGTATTAACCATACTTAAGGCCGCTTCAACTGCTTTCGCAAATTCAGCTGTTTCATCCAATGCCTTCCGTGCTTTGCTATCGTGATGAGCTGTGTCTATCCTACCCCCTGGGGAATAATAAACATTGTAATACTTAGGTGAAAATACTGGCGCGACTTTACACGCTTTCAAATTATCTTAGTAGATTTGTAACACTTCCAGGTCCAGAGGTTTCTACTGAGTCGATAGATCAGTCATTCAGTAAGACTCTTCAGGTTTGATAGAAACTTGAACATATTACTATGAACATTATCATAAACTTTGTGTATGAGTAGGATTTGAGACAACTCAAATTTACTCATAGCAACATTTTGCAATTTTTCTCAGAAAACTTTATTATTTCTAAAGTAAAATAAATTATCATAAATACCTTCCACAAACAAAACGAATCCATTTTTATTACGTGACAATATCTCTAATGCTCTATACGTCATTTCAGGTAAAGTGGGATCGTTCTTCTTGGCATCCAAATGGTATGGCAAATGGTCAGGTGCGAATAGACCTAGGATATCTTTATGGTCATTAATATCAAGTCCTAATAGCTCATCCCTATTGTAAATATATTTAGCTGGTAACCCCAGATATGTCTTCTGAAGCAGCCATTCTTTGATCAGGTTTTTTCCATCTTTTCTATGTCCTTTGTAACCTTCGTCATCGATGTCCACGTTAGAAAAGAAATTTTTCCTACCACCGCCAAATACGACCTAAATGTAAGAAAAAATGTTTAACGACCAAAACAGGTTTTTTTTTTTTTAGACCCTTATAAGTGGGCTATAAATTAGGGGATTGTTTTAAAAGTTAAGAGGGGGCTGTGACCTTAATTCACAGTTTGTCTTTTTCACAGCAGTATGGCGAGATTGTTTACAATCTTTCGATAGTAAAGAAACTGTCGAATGTGTGATCTCGCGAGATAAATGATTCATAATAGCAATCATTTCCATCCCTATTATTTATTTGTACAAACTTATTAATACATTATTTATTATTTATTATTTTCAGTCATATTTAAAATACAAATGAACCTAAAACTAAAAACCTTAAAAAATATAATAAAATAATTAAAATATATAATTAAAAGGAGTCCCTTTAGGCAAGGTTATAATATTTAATTGTTTTTACTAGTTACTTTTAAGCAAATAACATTATTATCGGTGATTATTTGATAAAAAAATATACAAATCAAATTCAGGTGTAATATTAAATAAAAAATGACCCATAATATAATATAAAAGTTTAATCGATGTTATATTATTTAAATATAATGTAATGATATCGTCTGAAATTAGATTAAGAAATTAATTGCCTCTTAAAAAATTAATTGAAGTTTTGCTAATTAAATTCAGAGAATATTCAAATTTATAAAAGTGTTAAACTAAAATATCGTTTTAAGTTATTAAAGATTGATTTTGTATTAGGAAACTCAGGGCAGTGTACGAGATGTTGCCCGTACTACACATTAGTTACATCATACAATTTAATTTATATTCAACTAGCTTTTGCCTGCGGCTTCGCTCGCGTTAAATTCTGTGTACCGATTTTTAGCTTCCTACCTTGAAAACTGCGAAAAGTCTCACAAAATTTCACCCCCTATTTTAATAAGTTAGGGGCAGAGTTAAAAAAAATGACGCACGATTTTTTTGTTAGTCACAAAAAGTCCGCATACCAATTTTTAGGTTTCTACCTTGAAAATTGCGGAATGCGCCATACAAACTTCCACCCCCTATTTTAGGGATGTGGAGGGTTAGAAAGAGACAAAAAATAGTCACTCTCCATCCTTCAACTATCTCCATTTAAAAATCACGT
Organism: Endotricha flammealis; assembly: GCA_905163395.2. Taxonomy (NCBI): domain Eukaryota; kingdom Metazoa; phylum Arthropoda; class Insecta; order Lepidoptera; family Pyralidae; genus Endotricha; species Endotricha flammealis. The sequence continues at coordinate 13,745,321 of LR990864.1, read as the reverse complement.
CAATTCGTCGCTCCGTTTTGCCGTGAAAGACGGACAAACAAACAGACACACACACTTTCTCATTTATAATATTAGTATGGATACTATCATTCATCATATCAACTCATAATCATCCCACTGCTGGGATAGGGTACTATTCGATTCATAAGGGAGAGGACATGGTACTCACTGTAACGTTGCTCCAATGGGGATAGGTAGAGGCCAGTGTTTTCAACCCACCTGAAGGCCAACGACTTGGCTTAACGACTGTCATGGATCGACAACAGCCGGGACCGATGGCTTAACGTGCCCTCCGAAACACGGAGGAGCCCCCGCGCTGGCCCTCACAGCGTAGGGGAGCGTCCCCAAGGTGGCGGATAGGGGAATGGTCGGTAGTACAGCCTAGCTACAGTAACCGGCTAAGTCCGATGGACTCGCTGACCAACGACGGGTGTGGTCCTCCAGCATTTCGGGGGTTGTGCGGCGGGTTGACACCTCGCCCACGTAAAACCAATGTTGCTGGTGAAGTGTATCCCGTTAGCGCTTCACTAACTTGCACAACATCGTCAAGAAAAAAAAAACGGAGGAGCTCAAAATAACGCAACCTATCAGGGACTAGGGTCGACGTTGATAAACCTTGCGTCGTTAGCAAACAGTGAGTCCTACACGGTCGCTACACGAGCGATGCCGCCATCTGTCTTTACAAATAGTAACCAAACCTATTACAGATTTTAACGAGCGAAGCGCCTTCAAATCTCGTTGCAGCAAAATCCGGCACGTACGGAAATGTAGATTGAAATTTGCGGTAAAATTGATAGCATATTTGATGAAGGTTTATGTATCGATAAATCTATATTTGGGAAAATCGATTTGAATTCATTCAAATTTTTGGAGATTATGTGTAAAACCTTGTTGCTATAAAAGAGGGGGTTTTTTATTTGGGTAACTTCGCGATAACGTTTATTCAGAGACGGGATCTTGTGAGACACTTTTTTATGTTATCCATAGGCTCAAGGTATTGTGTCCCACTGCTGGGAAAATGCCTTCCCCCCCTGTTAACGCCTCTGGTCGCCGTCTAAAAAGGCATCAAGATCGTGCCGTGTTTCACAAGTGGGAAAAAGGAAAAATTGAGCGAGTAGTAAAGAATATTTCAAGAGAGGTTGGGCACAGCGGATAATGCGCTCAAATCGGAGCAGGCCGTCTGGGGAAGTACCTCCACCTTACAGAAGGTCGTAGCCAAATAGCATTGGTCTCGGCTACGTTGTGTTCCTACGATGAGGAAGGTCTCCAGAGCTCCACTTGGGGGGGGGGGGGGGGGGGGGGGGTTGGGAGGGTTGGCAACAAGTGAGTTATACCCGGGTATTGCAAGCGTCTATAGTCTACGGTGATGCTTACCACCAGGCGGGCCGTATGCTTGTTTGCCAACTTTGTGGTATAAAAAAATATATACCTTTTATCAGTAAATCTAAAAGATAGCCTTCGTACGATAAACAATTCTTTTATTCTATATTCTATAAGTCTAAAAATTCTGACTATGAACAGATATTTAATATATAAATAAATATATAGGGACAATTCATACAGATTGAGCTAGCCCCAAAGTAAGTTCGAAACTTGTGTTATGGGATACTAACTCAACGATATTATATTTTATAACAAATACATATATAGATAAACATCCAAGACCCGAGGCCAATCAGAAAAAGTTCGTTTTTCATCATGACACGACCGGGGATCGAACCCGGGACCTCCTGGGTGGCGGTCTGGCGTGCGTGGTAACCATTACGCCACGGAGGTTTATTATATTTATTATCAAAACTATACGACTCACATTAATTTTGCTGCCAACCCTGCCGTTCACTAACTGGTAGGCTATATCTTCACATTTTGGTCCATTATTCGGCAGTTCGACGTCTGATTCCCACTTCCTATCTGCTGAGTGGGCGTAAGTTGCCGCAGGACTCGCATGGGTCACTCTGGTAGTAGTTACCACACCTAAAACAATATTAAGATTTCCATACAGATCAATTAGTTATCCATACATATAATAAAACAGTAGACCCCGATATGTCTGTACTTTGAACATATTTGACAAAAATGGAGAGGGAATAGTTAGAGAATAATAAACAGACAATAATTTTTTTGAATTTATTGTCTGTCTGTCTGTTTGAATGCGCACATCTTCTAAGTTACTGAACGGATTTTAATCCTGTTTTCACAGGGAGATAGAGCTCGGCTTGGAGCAGAATATAGGCTTTGTTTCATTTAAATCGCATGACAGGAAAAGGAGTTATTCTTATTTGAACATTTCACGCGAACGATGTCGCGGGTAACAAGCTCGTCACTAATAAAGAGGTAAAGTTTGTGTGGTTGTAGTGGATCTCTGGATTAACTGAACCGATTTTGAAAATTCTTTTCCAGTAGAAAGCCACTCTTACATGGAACCTAATGTTACACTATACATAAGTCGATTTTAAACATGTGATTTTATAGTAAAAAATATTTTTTGTGGAAAAGATCATCATAAGATGTTTAATACAAAGAAATGACACAATGTTTAATAAAAAAAAATATTGTTCTATTTGGGAATCTAACCCGCACCATTATGCGACTATATATAGACTTTAAGACATACCTGTACTCTTCCCTGCCTTCTGTGCCCAGTCCATAAGTCCAGTGACGGAATGTATTCCATCCTTCTGTTTCTGACAGTCTCCCCTCTTCACTTCTGCGCTCAACCCCACCGTTCCACTGTTAGCCTTTACTCCACTGAGGTATGCAGTTCCACTACATGCCGAATCAGCAACGTTTTCATCTACACAGTAGGTCTGAAAAATTCGAGCGCATTATCGTAACATCAGGGGCTCTACTATTGCCTCCTACAATGAATTTAGTAATAGAAAGAAAAAGGATAAAAAAATACTATGCTGAGAGGAGGCCTTTTTGACGTAGGCACAAATCATCTTAGTATAGTTTAAAGTAATGTTAATATTGTTCAACTTTGTGTATTTTTTTACGTTAGATAAACTAATTTTCTTAATTTCTTTGAAATTTAACTAAACTGCACTCACTTCACGAAGATATACCCTGAAAGGGTGGTAGGTACTTCTCCTATCGAGCTAATGCTATAACCACAAAAAAACAGATTTTTAAAATTACGTAGGGTTGTCAATTCTGGGTTAAATTACCTTCGATAGACCTGTATAAGGAAACGATTCGAAGCTCAATCTGACATCCTCGCCCATATATCCATGCTTCTGCCCGAGGTATACTCTTGTGGCAGCCAATGTTGCGATACTCATCCCATCTCCAAGAAACAAGATCACATTCTTTGCTGTTCCCTTGTTAAATGGTGCGTGGACCTAAAGAAATGAATGATAAGTAAATTAAATTTCTATGAAAAGACAAATAGAAAAAAAAACGTTTGTACGTATAAATATGGAAAAATAAGAGCCTGTTTGACAACCTGGTGGCAAATTTGGTAGATGGCATAAAATATTTGACTTTTTAAATAATGGATTTTGTATGTAGCTTACTGTACATACATAGTTACCGTGCGAGTTGACCATAGTTGACGAACAAAAAAATTAGGTAAAATATACACTGGGCGTCAAAAGTAAGTAGTACAGTTTTAAAATTGCAATATCTCCTAAACTACAGAAGCTAGACCTTTGAAATAAAAAAAGTTAAAAGACAATTTCATTTCATTTAATAAAAACGTTATGCATAATATCATTTTTTAAGATTGACTGAAAAAAAAACTTAATAAACAAAAACACTCTTTTTTAAACTGTTGGCTTGTACTTTTGTTTTTTATTGTTTTCTTTATTGCTGATAAATCAATTGCAATTCAAAAGCAAATGTGTCTTCAGCGAGTAAACTTCACTAATCATGCCTCTTTCACCAGAAGAATGTGCAAGAATCATAACTTTTCTCGAAGTAGGCATCAGTATGCGTCATACTGCAAGAACGGTGGGTGTAACTCTAAGAACGATGCAGCAAGTAAAGCGAAGGTACTAAGAGACTGGAAACCATCTAAGGAGACCAAGTAATGGCAGACCCAGGTGCACTAGTACCTGAAAGACCGCTTAATTGTCTCTACTGTGTTAAGAAATCGTCACCTTAATGCAGTTAAGGTCCAGCAACAGCTTCTTCAGACCCGAAGAGACTACGTTAGTGAGAGTACAGTGAGGAGAAGACTTGCTGAAGCCAACCTGAAGTCGTACAGGCCAGCAAATGGCCCCAAACTTGAGACAGGGCATCGAGTAGCAAGACTACGCTACGCCCGTCAACACGTACAATGGGGCGAAGAAGAATGGACAAGAGTTTTGTTCACAGATGAGTCTCGGTTTTCTTTATTCACTTCCGATGGAACGCGGAGAGTATACAGGCGCCCTGGTGACCGATACATTCAAGGTTGCATCTCGGAAAGAGTTAAATACGGCGGGGGCTCTGTACACGTATGGGCTGGCACCTCTTCAGAGGGTCGCACAGAGCTAGTGGTCATAGAAAATGGCACTCTGACTGGTGAAAGATATGCATTAGAGATCCTTATCGAGTATGCAGGGCCATATTTAGTAAATATGGGTGATGGAGCGATTCTAATGCATAATAACGCCCGGCCACACACCGCTCACCTCGTACAAGAGTACATTCAGAAGGTTGGCATCAGCTTGATGGCTTGGCCATCAAGAAGCCCAGATCTTAACCCTATTGAACACACTTGGGATGAGCTTGGGAGGCTAGTCAGAAGACGCAGACCACCCCCCGCCACCCTCAGGGCTCTAAAACAGGCCCTGATAGAAGAATGGGTGAATATTCCCCAACACCGCCTCCGTAACTTAGTGTTCAGCATGCCAAACCGGTTCCAAGATGTCATCAGAGCCCGAGGCGGCAACACAAGTTACTAAAGTGGGAACAAGGCCCAAAACGTAAAAATTAAGTTCTTGATAGTTACTTCAAAATGGTTAGCTTTTTAGTTTTTTCTTAATTTTCAGTGTAAGACTTTACTAATACTAAATAAAATATTATTTTTAGAAAACTTTGTTAAATTTGCTATAAAATGACTTTTATTTCAAAACTCTAACTTCTATAGTTTAAAAGTAATTGCAATTTTAAAACTGTACTACTTATTTTTGACGCCCAGTGTATATGCTAAAGCGCACGATCGTGCGAGTTTTTTTCGTTTTCGTGCGAGATGACGAATAACTCAGACGGTGCGGGTTCCATCCCTGCAGAAAACCTTTTAAGTCCATCATTCACACGCAGATTGGTCCGGCGGATTGGTCGGCCATCGGACTAATCCGCCTGTGTATGGAAGCGACAAACCGGTACGCCAGACTGTCAAATGGGTTGGCGTCGCGTCGCGTCGGGCTCGCAGGTCCGCGGTTGCGAGCCGCGAGCGCCTGTCGAACCCCACATGCCATACTTCGAGTGGAGGGTTCGTGGAGGGTTCGTGCAGTGTATGGGCAACGCCGGATTGGTCCGCGGTCGGGTCCGGGTTGCGAGTCGGTTCCGGGTTCATGTAGTGAATGGTAAATATAAAATAAATAAATAAATATATAGGGACAATTCATACAGATTGAGCTAGCCCCAAAGTAAGTTCGAAACTTGTGTTATGGGATACTAACTCAACGATATTATATTTTATAACAAATACATATATTGATAAACATCCAAGACCCGAGGCCAATCAGAAAATCGTTTTTCATCATGACCCGACCGGGGATCGAACCCGGGACCTCCTGGGTGGCGGTCTGGCGTGGTAACCATTACGCCACGGAGGTAGTCATTCATTCATGGTAGGCTTTATAAAAGACTAGCTTTTGCCTGCGGCTTCGCTAGTGTTATATTCGGGGTAAAACGGTTCCTCTGGCTTCCTATCTTGAAAACTGCGAAAAGTCCCATATAAAATTTCACCCCCTCTTTTAAGGGGTTGGGAACAGACTTCAAAAAAAATGCACGATTTTTTTGTTAGTCACAAATAGTCCGCATACCATTTTTTAGCTTTCTATCTTAAAAATTGCGGAATGCTCCATACAAACTTCCACCCCCCATTTTAGGGAAGTGGGGGGTTAGAAAGAGACAAAGAGTAGCCTATGTCACTCTCCATCCCTTCAACTATCTCCACTTAAAAAGTCAAGTCAATTCGTCGCTAAGTTTTGCCGTGAAAGACGGACAAACAAACAGACCCACACACTTTCCCATTTAAAATATTAGTATGGATAATGTAAACAGTACCTACCGAGTGCAAAACAAATACGTAATAGATACGATCACAGAGATTCTACATCTCTGTGGATATGATAATCTACAAGAACTGTCACAAGACGTTTCAAATGGGTTTAGACATGTTATTAATAGATTGCGCATTCAAGTAACTGTATCGCAGGCTGTTGCGAGTTGCGAGCACACTGACGTGCGATCAATAAAACATGTGTTAATTCAAGGTAGCTGATATACCTACATACCAAAATATCATAAATATTGGCCCAGTCATTTGAACGTGAAGAAGTAACAAACATACAAACTAAAATTCTTTTTTTTTTTTTGGAGGACCCAGGAGGTCCCGGGTGCGAATCCCGGTTGGGTCATGATGAAAAAAGAAACCTTTTCTGATTGGCCTGGATTATCTTTATATGTATTTGTTACATAGTTTAGTTGAGTTAGTTTCCCGTAACACAAGTCTCGATCTTACTTTGGTACCTTTACTTGGGGCTAGCTCAATCTGTGTGATTTGTCGTTATTTTTTTTTTTTCAAAAAAGGAAAATTCGTCGTAGAAGGTGGTGTATGAATTGTAATGGGGGGGGGGGGGGGGGGGCATTCGTCTATGGTGTTTGGTGGTGCGCGCACGTGCGGCGCGTTCTTATCGAATGTAGACTACCTACGTCTGCTACGTCTAGTATGTATTGTCATGGTATTGTTAAGCATTTTACACATCTCTTTACATAATATTTAGAAAACTTTAATCATATTTACGGGCCTGCTCACTTCTTTCGTTGGCTGACTGTACATAAAAATATAATAATTTCATTACCTTTGACTTCAGGGTGTGTTGTGCTTGTATGTGCCAATGATGTTTGTTCTTCTCGTCAAATGTTGTATCTGGGAATAAAAATAATTGGTGTAGTAAAAAAATATGTGTTAGTTTGGTTTTAATCAATTATAATATCGTTGTAATTTAATTTTAATAAGTACTTATGAATATATAAAATAGTATGAACAGTGTAAATAACATTGCTCATAAAATAATAAAACAAACATTAATAATTTCGAGTTGTCGCTACACGTTTGAGTCAACAAATTAAGTATTTGCTTACAACATCTTAAAGTAAATAAAGAAGCAGTAATTATTTTTAAAAAATTGCAAAGTAATTATCCCTGTAATTTACCCGTATAAAATTAATCAAAAGATATTCTGCGATGCGTTCAGTATCATAGCAGCATAATTGTTTGAGTCAACAATTAAACAGAATTTAATTAACCTAAATAAAGCTTGACTCTATTATTAATGAAACACGCAAACAGAAAATAATTTGTAAGAAAATTTCCTTGTAGATTTAGAAGGTACAATCACATTCCTTCACGAAGAATCCGCGGAGACGCAGTGACCTAAATTGGTATAGTGAATTGCACAAACATTTTGTGAGGTTAATGGCACGTTAAATCTCTTGTCATTGTCTAATTATGGATTATAATAAAATTAATTAAGTTAGGGATGAGTTTATAGTTATTAATGAAGTTTGTTTAGTAATTGTTTGTAATTACATCATGATAATGTTGTTTTAAAACAGAGGAGTTTCGGCCATGTTGTGTTCCTACGGCGAGTAAGGTCTCCAGAGCTCCACTTGGCGGGAGGGGGGGGGGGAGGTGTTGGCAACGCGTGAGTGATATCCCCGGTATTGCAAGCGTCTATAGGCTACGTTGATGCTTACCATCAGGCGGGTCGTATGCTTGTTTCAATATAATCTGTGGTGTGGGTGTTCTGTGGTCTATACTAAAGAGAAAACGACAATAATTTAAAATCATAAAAAATAAGTTTTCATAACACATTTTTTTAATATGTTCGTCGGCTATTACTCAGTAATAACGACATAACTTTCTGTCTGTAAAACTAGATTATTATACTAATAAGACAATTATTAAATAACCCACACTGTTACGTAGTACTAGAGTGTCGTAAGTGTAATGTGTCTATGACAATATAGCGTATAACAATAAAAAATAAATGTATGTAAAAGTTGACATAAAAACACACTTATACTGAGAAATGCAAGTATTACCACCAATTATCTAGTTAAAAGGTGAAAATTAATGTGCCATTAACTTATTTTTTTTTTAAATCTCTTTTAATTCTAAGCATTGTTTTTGCTAGTTAAAACTATAATATAGGTGCTCAAAATTATGCACTAAAATTGATACTATACGTTAGAAACGTATGGTTAGACTTTTATATGATACAGGATTTAACTCTGAACTCGAAATCGTTAAGCAAAATGTCCTCTTGAAGCACCAGGATCTGGGATCGTATTTTGAGGGATATTACCTAAATCCTCACAATTTGGAAGTATTAAAACGTTACAAGACAAGAAGAATATTGAAATCTTAGCTATGAACAACCATATAAAAAAATGAACATTTTAAATTTGTTTTTTAATGAGGGTAAAACATCGATATGTATGTAGTATGATGGGGTAAAAAGAGGAAACCAGTGTTATTTTTTTATTATATTCTCAGACCTGGTTCAATCAACTTAAATCTCTTCTGGCCTCCGACAATCCCCAATGGAGCAGTGTGACTTGAGGTCCTAAGTCCCCTAGACGGGGCAGTGGGCGTCCACATCGTCGCCAACCCGATCGGTCTTGAGTTTCGCGCTTTATTTCGCTCCAAGTCTTCCCTATTGCCTTCGCCTCTGCAGCGACAGTCCCTCGCCAAGTCTGTTTTGGATGACCACGTTTGCGATTTCCTTGGGGGTTCCAGTCGAAGGCTTGCCTCGGTATGTGGTCAAGGAGCAGCGTAGCAGAGCTCAAACCCCCTTCGATTAAAGGCAGACCCGTATATCTGTGTAGGATGATTATTGGTCGATATGATGAATGCTTTCCACCAACTACGTTCTTCCGCTCCCGCATCCATCCTCCTACAGCCGGCTTTTTGAGATCATCAGGCCATCTGGACGCCCCACGCTTCGCTTACCTAATTACAAGGAATTTAGGCTCTTTTAGGGCAATCAAAATCTTGTAATACAGGAGGGCTATGGTTACCTAGTACAAACATCAGTTCTCTCCACTAAACAGTCCACACATTCTTTTATGTATTTACAACTTAAGAAATGTTCTATATGTGGAAAGAAAATAAACGATTTAAATATCCACCAAAAAATTTTATCTTGCCATCAAAATGGGAATTGATGAGACATACTTATTTCGGTTTAGAACATTAATAATCGTAACGAATCAGTCGTATTGTGAACTTGAATTACTTGACAAATGTAGCGTAACACTTGAAGATCATAGAGTTTGCTATTTATTACACTAGACGTGACATATCTTGTCATAAAACTTTCTTTAGATCATAAGATCGTGGTGCTCAGCTGTGGAGATTCTCTCAAATAATAATATGACTTTTTTTTTCTAGCCATCTATTTTAGTTCAACAAATAAAATGGAAAGGATGGGAAAATGCCACAAGAAGAGTTATTTTCAAAAAGATATATTTATGCATAGTTTTGGCTGTCTGTCAAGCTTTTCTTATAATTGATATTCCGTTCCACAATACTAGACACAAAAACAATCGTCTGATATAAAATATAAATCGATGTCGATCACAAACAACTTTTTTTTATATAGGGACAAATCATACAGATTGAGCTAGAAGTAAGTTCGAAACTTGTGTTATGGGATACTAAGCCCGTTCGTACACAAGGCGACGCCAGTCTCCGATACTCGGCGATTTTAGCATCCAACAACGCGAGTGTACGTACGAACCTCAATGGACTTGTATGGCGGTAGTCGCTTGGATACGAAAATCGCCGAGTATCGGAGACTTGCGTCGCCTTGTGTACGAACGGGCTAACTCAATGATACTATATTTTATAACAAATACATAAATAGATAAACATTCGAAACCCCAGAACCAATCAGAAAAAGTTCGTTTTTTTTTTCATCACGACCCGACCGGCACTCGAACCTGGGACCTCCTGGGTGGCGGTCTGGCGCGATAACCATTACGCCACGGAGGTCGACTTTATTGCGAAAAAGCACGCATCAATAATGTTGCCACAATAATGTATGACGAGTTCCAACATTCTTGGAAATCTTGTATCAAGTATAATGGAACAGAATATAGGTTCTGCTTCATCAACGTATCATAAGCTCTCTGGTCTGCGGACTGGTTCTCTCTGGTTCTGTGCTAAGGTCACTCAGCAAAACAAATCTTAACAGAAGTTTCTAACGGCTATTGTTGTTTATTACGTGATGTTATGTTTATTGATGAAATTCAGAAACTTGACATTGTTTCTAGGTCACGGTGTCAATGATACAAATAATCTTTAATATATCGGTAAGGTAGCACATAAGTTTTCCCCTATAAGAAGTTTTATAATCGTCTATGTAAATAGAAGCCAAATCACTGACAAGACCGTCCTATAACCGGCATGTGCCGGTACCGAGAAAACCTGGTCCCTACAGATTGGGGATTTACACTCATTCCACTAGTAGACGACTTTGTTTTCCACTTGAATCCCTCAATAGATCCTAGGCTTTTAAAATTCCACTTGAATCCATTTTTCGGTATTATTTAGGATGGCATGTCGGATTGTTTTGGTATGAGTTGTGGTTTGTTTTGGGATGAATTGGAGATGGTTCTGCCTTGATTTCGTATCATAGATGATCTTTTGTTTGCTTTATTTAAAAAAATCCGGTAACAAAGAATACAATGCATCATTAAAATAAAATACTTTCATTTTATGAGTAAAAACCAATCGCTTGATATTCTCATAACAATATTAAGGAAATGTGTTTAACAAGACGAAAACAGGTAACTTATTGTAATTTTTAATTACCTTTTTATATTGATAAGGAGGAAACAAGGCCTTAGCATGCTGAGGAAGCAGTGCAGACTTTGCCGACCAAATACGCGCTACCAACTATCAGTGTTCATGAAGCTAATAGGCGGCGGTAACTACTTTCCATCAGGGGCCCGAATCTATTAAACAAATGCACCAATGGACTCTCAATGGTGTCTCAATCGTGTCTCAATAGAATGTCGATAGTGTATCAGTGGAATAGTTTTTGACATTTGTTATGGACTTAAACAATAACATAATGTTTAACTTATTGTATAAGTCCATAAAAAATTTCAACAACTATTCTACATATACACTATCGACATTCTATTGAGACACGATTGAGACACCATTGAGAATTCATTGGTGCATTATTGTTTAGTATCGGGCCCCAGGTGGCCCGCTTGCCTGTTTGCCTGCTTTATGACAGTGAAAGAAAAACTGATATGAGTCTAACAATAAGCTAAATGTTTATATTGCACCGAATTAGAATAGAATCTACAACTATCAGCATATTTTTTTATACAAACAAGCATTCGGCCTGCCTAATGGTATACAGTCACCGTGGCCTATAGATGCTTGCCATACTAGGGGTATCACTCGCCCGTTGCCGACTGTAGAAAGTGGAGTGGAATGGTAACGTAACCAGCTCTGGAGACTTTACTCACCGTAGGAACACAACATGGCCGAGACCAATGCTGTTGGCTACGATCTTCTGTAAGGTGGAGGTCCTTCCCCAGACGGGCTGCTCCGATTTGAGCGGATTATCCGCTGTGCCCTACCTCTCTTGAATGCAAAAAATGTAACTATATCGATAATCTTTACATAGTATAATTAGGAGTTGTACCTTCCATCATCATCTCACCAACACAGGATGATGACTTCCAGACGTAAAAACATGAATAGCTGACGAAAACATAAGTAACGCGTTGTACGTGCCTATTAAAATCTGAGGGTTGCCCTCGATTTGCCTGGGATCGCATCATCAGATCCTGACTTGGTGACAATGGGACCAACTTGAGAGTATGCACTTTCGAATAAAAAGAGAATTTTGAAAATCGAAAATGAATTCGCTAACTACTAACACGCATTGATATGCTGAAATGGAGATGGACGGGGCACATGCTACGTTGTAAACAAGAAAAATGGAGCAAACAAGTGACAGTCTGGTATCCAATGGAAGGGCACAGGAGACGAGGTCGCAAAGTAAGAAGATGGGAGGACGAACTGAAAATGACCTTGGGCCCACTCTGGATGAGAGTAGCGGCAGATAGGGAACAATGGAAGACGCTGGAGGAGGCCTATGCCGTAATGCACACCAAACTAAGAGACATATTATGAAACTGATATTATTAACTAGATTATAAGGAAAAATGTTTAATGTTTGGAATAAAAGGCTTTATTATAATTAATGAATTCGCTTCCACTGTCTGTTTGCTTATATCTTTTAAACTACTTAACGGATTTTAATGCAGTTTTCAGCTATAGATAGAGAGATTCAAGAGGAAGATGTGTATGTAAAATACATACAACGGTTTTCCGAGATTCCCACGGGAAAGCGGCGTACACGCAATGGACGTGGAGCGATTTTCGCTTGTAAATTATAAATTAAATTTTAAGTTAAACATTAAGCAAGGTGAACTAATACATATGTTTATATTATTTTTAATAAGCGGAAGTATTATAATTATCTGTTATTAACTGTTGCACTCTGCTTCGCCCGCGTTATCAAAAAGAAGTGTGTGAGCTATGTATTTTTTTTTCTTTGCATATATTTTTTTTAATTTTAATAATTGTGCTCAACGATTATTATTTTTAAACCTATATGTAATGAATGATAGAGTTTCTTGCGGCATTTTCTCGATTGGGAGATATATTTTTTTATATAAAATTGTAAAAAACCTGTCTAAGTGATTCGAAAGTGCTTATATTAGGCCTATTTGAATAATAATATTTTGAATTTGAATTTGAATTTGCCGACACGGGCCCACAGAATAAAGAAATTTTTGAATTTTGTATAATAGTTTTGGGATTATATTTTTGGGAATTTCGCATGGAAATCTATCTACATATTTAATCCCTTATCATAAATGTGTATAATGTTCATCGATTGTATGAATGAACTATTTATTCACAGAATATGGTCATTATGTTTAGTAAGTTTAGTAATATAATTTTATCCTGAACATATTCCACTAGTTTTGATATATAATTGTTGTGATACATTTGAAAGAATGACACACAAACACACATTCGAATATGTTATGATTAGCGTTGTTGAACTAATTCCTACTGTTACGAATAAATTTATTATGCTAATTATTATTTAATTAATTCATTAGTAGTAATGCAAGTATATTATTATATTTTACAAGCCCGTTAATCGAGTGGTTAAAAATGGCTTCATTATCCCTAGAGCCGCAGGTTCAAATTTCCCGCAAGGCAAACCCTAGTGTGCATGAACATGTCTGTTTGTCTGGATGTTTTCTACGTATAAGTGAGTACTTATTTACTAAAAAAATATATTTATACATATATATAACTTACATTTCTGATTGTCAAAACTACGTGCATCAATACACAACACTATAAATAATATTGAAAACAGTTTTGAATTAAACAAAAAAAACATTTTCACCAAAAAAAAACCCACAAAAACTCAATAAAATATTACTATTTAAAATAGTGTAAAATATTTGTACAAACACAACACTAATATTATTATTAACTTCAATTTTTTTTAAATATTATATTTCATATAAATTTATATTACGAGTAATAAACTTGAGTACGCCACGGTTTCCATGGTACTGTTAAGAATTATTCAATTACTGTCATTTAAAATGCGTTTTGGAACAGAGGCAGTCATGGAGTAGTCTTTGTTGATTTATTTTTATAACCTTGATCTGGTTCTGTGGAATTGCTGATGAAAATAAATTTATATTATGTTTAGACATGCGTGAATGTGTGATGGAAATGTAATGTAAAAATGGTTGATTATTTTGTGATCGTAATTATAACTTAGAAAATATAGGGTTATAAAGATTTAAATATAATTTTTATTAAACAAATATTGTATACAATAAGTTCGTCTTTGTCTATGTTTCTATGTAATGTATTTACTTTCAAAATAGAGTATGTACATTTCAATCGTCAGCAATCACCTCAAGTAACTAGTACCCATATAAATTTGTTTAGTATGGGACTACGATGGCGTTGTGTGATTTGTCCAAGAATGGTCCGATTTTTTTTATACAACAAAGTTGGCAAACATGCATACGGCCCGCCTGATGGTAATATTTAAAAAAGACAATTAAAATAATAAGAATTAAATAAAATTTTAATAAAGATAATATACTATTCTCTTAAATTTTCGTTTTAATTTTATTTAGGATTTATAATTTCAGTATTAACTTTCAGTTTTCCCATAATAGAATTTTTAAATAATAAATCAAAATTCACATTACCTTTGTCAGCCATAACAATAGTAGATTGATTACACATAGGTACGTAACGTAAATACGTGTAAATATGTAGGTAGGTACGCACTATTATGTATTTGTAAGGTTAGGATAGTTTTTATTTGTAAAATCATCTAGGGAACGGGACCAATTACGATTGCATGGTTAAAACTGCGAATGTTCGATTGAAAGAGATAAGTTTCCAAATAGCGATTATAACATTTTTTTACCGACAACCGACCGACTTAAACAATAAGTTAAACATTATGTTATTGTTTAAGTCCATAACAAAATGTCAAAAACTATTCCACTGATACACTATCGGCATTCTATTGAGACACGATTGAGACACCATTGAGAGTATGGACTCTCAATGGTGTCTCAATCGTGTCTCAATAGAATTGGTGCATTTGTTTAGTAGAATCGGGCCCCAGATCGTGTTTAGGGTTCCGTACCCAAAAGGTGCCAACAGGACCCTATTATTAAGCCTTCGCTGTCCGTCCTGTCTGTCACTAAGTTGTATCACAAGAACCGTGATAGATAGACAGTCGTTTACTCAGATTCTTATGATGTATTTCTGTTGTCTTTATAAAAATAGAATAAAATAGGATAATTAAGGGCTCCAAAACAATAAATGTGTTTTTTCCCCCCGTTTTTTTGCTCTGTATTAATAACGTCAACTGGTAGAAATATTTTCAATGTAAGTATACTGGTAAAGGAGATCGATTACAGCTGGGATGGGCCGCATTCAACAAACTGGATAACATATTAAAATCAATCAATACTCCACAATGCCTGAAAATCCTCTTATAGAACCAACTAGATGCTGTGTTACCCGCGTTTAATTTTATGTACAATAACGCCGTCTATATCAGACTTTTATCAAATCCTACGGGAATGGCGTACTTCTCAGGATAAAAAGTACCCTATGTGTTCATCCAAGGCATCAGCTGCCTACATACCAGATATTATAAAAATTGGCTCAGCCATTAGAACGTGAAGAACTAACAACAAGGAGACTGTGTCCAAATTATGAGTCACACAGAGGCCATGGAGTCATGCTCGGCATCAGGTTACAAGATCCCGTTCCAAACACCGTGATGGACAAAAAACTAAAGTGCGAGATGTCGAAAACGCGGTCATGAGCTTGAAGTGGATCTGGGCAGGTCGGAGTAATGGCAGATGAAGTAAGGCCTTGACCGATCGGTGGCTCAAAACTGGGGACAGAGGTGTTGGACGTCCAGTAGCGAGATGGGTGGACGATATAGCTAAAGTCACAGGTCGTATCTAGATGAGAATGGCACAGAACCGAGTTGGTTTTTTTTTTTTTTCGCACTCTATGAACACGCAAGTTATTAAGCCGTCGTCGGCCCTGCTGTCGATGGATGACGTTAATCGTTAAGCCAAGTCGGTCGGCCTTCGAGCGGCTGGAAAACATCGGCGTCTGCCAATCCGCATTGGAGCAGCGTGGCAGAGTACGCCCTAATCACCTTCGATTCCCCGCGCTGGCCCTCACAGCGTAGGGGAGCGTCCCCAAGGTGGCGGATAGGGGAATGGTCGGTAGTACAGCCTAGCTACACTAACCGGCTAAGTCCGATGGACTCGCTGACCAACGACGGGTGTGGTCCTCCAGCATTTCGGGGGTTGTGCGTCGGGTTGACACCCCGCCCACGTAAAACCTATGTTGCTGGTGAAGCGTATCCCATTAGCGCTTCACCAGCCTGCACAACATCGTCATGAAAAAAAAAAAAAAAACGAGTTGGTTAGAGTACAAAAAGAGAGGCCTATGGCTCAACAGTGGGCAGAAACGGACTGAGATGATGATGATGATAAAGCATATTGGAAGGTCTAATAACCTTTTAACTTTTATAAACGATAGTCTCCATATCTTACTTTGTTCTCTAATTATGCGAATCCCAGATGTGCACAATGCTGCGTTTGTTCGATGATTCCCAAATTGGTTTGCATAATGCATTTTAATATATTTGTTATTTCTTTCCCATCATAAATAGACCCATTACAAGCTCTATAGAATCGTATTTTCTTATTTTTATTAATAGATTGTATTTCATCTGTGACTAGGTACTTTACCAA
This sequence comes from Endotricha flammealis, assembly GCA_905163395.2. Classification (NCBI taxonomy): domain Eukaryota; kingdom Metazoa; phylum Arthropoda; class Insecta; order Lepidoptera; family Pyralidae; genus Endotricha; species Endotricha flammealis. The sequence goes on along the minus strand of LR990864.1, from coordinate 13,728,725 downwards.
ATGAAAATCGTATTTGTATAAATAACATCCCATTATTTCACACTATTTATAATTTACTTTTTGGAATGGTAGAGCATTTCTGAAAATATGTTAGCTCGACTGGAGCAGTACCTATACCACACATTCCTTCTACACAACAATTAGTATGCAACTTCAAAAATCTTCTTCCATAACTAATTTTTCCTCCTAAGGCTCAGAGCTTCCCCTGGTATCTATGTGCTTCATGATCAGCGGTGATCTATCAGTATGCTCATTTGCCAACCTCTTCCATAAAAAAGACGGACTCGATTATGCTCATTTATCAACTTGTAACGCCATCTATGATCTATTATAAGAAACTTAAAAATGTAGCAGCGCCACTCTACCGCGCGTTTCTGTAGAGTAGTTTATTCATTTCTCCATAGGAGGCGACACTTGACATTGTTCATGAAGAAAAATATAAAAATAAAATAATAATGTTACTTATTTATATTTATTTTATTAATAAATATTTTTTACATAAATCACATTAACGCTTGGTGTTACTCTAAAACGGATAACATAAATTATTTTAAAAGAAATAAAAAAATGTTTTAAATTCAATAAATTATTGGCATTATTGCGTTATTTACAAAAATAAAAATAGTTTACAAAATTACAAATACAAAGTTGTTTTTTTACTAAGAAAAAAAATTGAAATTATAATACAAAATATTAGTCACATAATTTATTCTTAACAAATACCTACTTATTAATTACCATTTATTAGGATAAAAGAAAAAGATAAAAAGAAACAATTTATTCAGAAGTATTAATAATATAAGGCCGTATTCAGAAAGAAAGCTGGTAGCCTACCAGCGCTTATAGGAGCCGATCCGCGCAGGTAACTGTCGCAGGCCAGTCTCTATGAACTAGCGCCGAAGCGCCGACAAGTTCCGACAATCTTCGACACGCGCTGGTCAACGCTAGCACCGCCATACACATTCTCTATAGTCTCTGCTTCAATCTGCTTGCTTTCTGTAGCAGTTACCTGCGCGGATCGGCGCCTATAAGCACTGCAGGCTTCCTTACTTTCTGCATACGGCCTAAGATTTGTGTTGTTGTTATAGTGAAATGAAATGATTGTATATTTAATAAAAAATCTTTGACTGTGTTCATTTTTATCATAAATATAATTTTGGTGTTTAACAAATAAATATAATTACTAAAAACATAATAATATTTTAGTAAGTATTCGTTGTATTTTCAAAAATTTCCAAAGTAGCCTCTCTAAAATCGAAAATAGTAACAACAAAAAAATGAAGTCCCACAAAGTCTTTGAAAATACAATGAAAAACCTTTTAAAAATAAACAAATTAGAAAAATCCCTCAAGAAATACAATTACTAAAAGGCCAGCAATTTCAATTATGAAGTAATTTAGCACGATTTCTTCAAATGCAGCTGTCCAACATTTTGTTTAACTATGATATTATTAAATATGCAAATTGAGCTATTTCTGCCTATTTCATCATAATTTGTGAAAATTGCACGCGTCACGTTGACCATCATAGACGAAAGAATCTCAGTAAAGCAATTATCAAGTCTTTTCTGAAAGTAATACGGCTCTGTAAAAGGTCTTAAAATATTATTTTGTGTGAAGCCTAGCTTATAGCAGTTACAGGCGATAGAGCCTCTTTTATCTTTTAATTTCCCCAAAATGGCGGTCATTTAACATTCATAAAATAAATAAATAAAATTCATTTAATTCAGGTTTATGTTACCCATAATAGTTATGTACACATCAAATTAAAATGAAATTAAAATAAAATAGAAAGAAACAATTAAATTATATTGATTAGAATAAATTAATTATGAAAATATAAATGAAAAATGTATCAATCAAGAATTTTATTGATGACCGCTATTTTGAGAAATTGACAGAAAGACGATTGTTCAAACGTCTTGCAAATTAATTATGGATGTTTAGTGATTATATTCTTATAATAATCTTTGTACTTGTAATGTTTTATTAATAATTAGGGCCGGCGTCACACTGCCCTCATAAGATCCAGATAGCCTATCTAACAGACTGTGGAACTGTGGAAAAAGTTGTGGTTTTGGCATGACACAGGCATGCCGTATGCCGCTTATTACTCTTTATATTTCAAGAATTCCTTTATTTTTTTTTAAGTTTTCTTTGATTTCATAAAGAGGGCAATAATTGTATTTTACTTATTATCTGCATCTAAATACTCATTTTCAGTAATGAGCTATATATTTATTCAACAATTCATTCATTTGTTAACAAAAAAACACATAAAAATTAAGGAGTTTACTTAGTACCTATTATTACTAAATTTTTCATAAGCACTTGTTCTTTCAGCACCGTAACTGGGCAATTCCCGATACTCATTTCCTTGGCTTTTTCAACTTTAGTCGCATTTTTCATCATTAAATTGTTATTGTCACACATATAGCCTTCATTTTGCAGAATAGTACGCATAAATGGAACGCTAATTACAAATAAAAACTGATAAGAAACCACTAAATTGGCCCTACGCAAAAAGAAAAATAGAGGGAATGGAAAGAATTTATGACAAGAATGCATGAAACAATAACTAAGGCTAGGCATAGAGGATCTCTACTCCATTCACGCCTTTCTCATCCGCTAGAGAAATACAACTTTCCCGTAAGACTTTTCCTATGAGAAAACGCCATGAAAGAGTGTGTTATAGGACTTTTTTTAAATGACCAGACTAAAAATTTACTATACAGAAATTACTTTTCTTAGGAATGGCCCAGCATTTTCTCTGTTTATTCTTCTAATAGCCAGTTTCTGAAAATCAATTTTAATTTTAACTACACTCTATCTCTTCAGCCTTGTCTTTTTGGTCTTCTTTACTTTGACAGTGATAGCTATAGTTAAATATTTAAAAATGCTATTTAGAAACAGGCTGTAATACTTGTCTTTTCAAGTTGGTGATTCACAACCATTAATAATACTATCTACCATAACATAACTCTAAATATCACAGTTAAACCTATAATATAAGGAATACTTGGCCTATGAATCACAGCACTGGATGACCAGATATCAAATGAACTCCTATGCTTGCAGTTTGGATGCTTATCCTCAGAAAGGCACATAGCGTATGCCATGAAATGTGGCAGGAAACTTTGCTCGTAGCTTGATGTGAAGAGATGTTGCCACGGTCCTGATGCAAAGACGGCTACGTCCTCCCCGCCGTGTGTCTCTGAATCCAATGGGACCAGACTGGGATAGGAATAGCCCACGTCTCCTGAAAAACAAATGAGTGATCAGTTAGAGATGCAGATTGATGTGAACCCAAAATAATTTAAGAACATGCAAGTTATTGTATCACTTTGACTTATCATTTTTATGGAAATTTTACCTACACCTGTAATTTATAGCTATCTATGAAGTTTGATTCAAATTTGCCGGCTCAGTTACAATATGATTGGAACTGTAAACTGTAATACTGGGTATTAGGAATGCGTACTCGATGGATATAAGCTTACTCATGTAACTGAAAACCATGACAAGTCGCTGTGACCAAAGTTATCACTATATTGCAGAAATACTGCACTTCTACATTCAAAGTAAATTTAAAAAAACCTTACGTGACATAAACTGCTGGTGTAAACTGACATCAACCCTTTTTCCATCTGCTCCAATAGACGCTGCCCTTCCATTAGCATAACTGATAGTCGTATAAGGTATTTCATCGTCACCATTTGACGTGTCAACCAATCCTAAGATATCATTTCCTCTTGAGGGGTAACCAGCTACCGTCATTGTGTGAGCGTGGTCAGAGCTGACAACGATCAGGGTATCCTCGTCGTCAGTAAGTGCTCTGGCTCGTTTGACTGCCTTTGAATATTCTACTGTTTCATCTAAAGCCAAATGGGCAAGGCTGTCGTGGTGAGCGTGATCTATCCTTCCACCTGGAAAAAATGTTTGATGTTACAACAAAAGAATAACGGACAGAACTGGTAAACCTTTGGAGTGTTTGTTTATTAGTGAGTGTGAGTCAATTCCACTTAGTACAAATCTGCCGTCTGAACTGGTGGTAGGAAAAAATCGTAATGATTCAAAAGAGCTTGGGCCTATTTAAATAAAGAGAATTTGAGTTTGAGTTTTAAAAATTAAAGGACTTGGTGTTAAATGTATAAAATGAGTGGAGACAAAAAGTTTATTAAGCCTTTTTATTGAGACACAACCTCTATGTTCTTTTTCCTTCTCTAGTCTTTGAAAATTACAAAATCATCCAATTTATCAATGGTAATACTTAAAAAAAATGTATTTTGGTGAATGAAGAGGCGACCTCAAAAAGACCTTTTTTTAATAATACCTACATGATAAGCATAAGATACAAATTACAATAACAAGCGTATGCTTTGTCACAAGTTTGTCACAGTCTTTAATATTGTCACAACTTTTTTAAAATTAACTTTGTGTAATTAAATGAAACATTAACAAAGAAAACACATTAACATTACAAGTGATTTAATTGTGAAAATTAAACAAAGCACGTCGCCATTAAAATCTTGGCATGTATGAGATTAAAACAGTATGTTTTCCATAACAATTTAAATCTAATACAATTTCATAAACCGTAGCAAGGTTCCAGACAGGCGTGCAATATTACTTGAATAGGTGAAGAAAAACTCATTATGTAATTTTCATAATACCTACTGTTTTTGCTATAGTCAAAGTCAAAAATGTTTTTTCATACTTATAGGCCTATTAGAAGTTCGTTCGAATCATCACATTTTTTCTCTACAATCACTACAATACAGTGGAGTCTCGGGACAAACCCACCACACATTCCTACCCCTCTGTGTTTCCTGTTGTGCCAGGATTCAGGATGAACAAGCGCGACCTCAAATTGACAATAAGCAATGAAGCTTATTAACGTCCCGGGGAGAAACTACAGCTGTCTTGGAACTCACAACGAATTTAATCAAAAAAATATTACGACGGTGTAGAAAGTATTGAAAGGTCTGTGCAGAAAGAAAATGGCAATAGATTTCAGGACGCTGTGCGTGCGAGATTGAGATGATGAAAGTAGCAATGCACTTTAGGTACCAGTTCTCCACAAATTACCTACACCACAGTCAAAAATTATCTAAAAGGAGTGGAGTCTACTATTCTGAAGGAAAACAATGAGAAGAATCAACGATATCTTTATTTAGTTTTAACTAAGATTTGAAACTTCGTACCTTCAACAAAGAGGAAGTATCCATTACTGCTTTTACTCAAAATGGAGATAGCAGCCTCGACAAGCTCCTCGAGGGTAGGTTGGTTGCTGCTGGCTTTTAGATGATAGTCCATGTGGTCTTCGTGGAACAGCCCAAGAAGATATTCTGGTTGCTCGTCGGAGTTCAATACCTTAAAAAATCAATATATTCATTGAGAGATATATTGTCTTTGCTATTTTTAATATTAGCTTTACTTTTGTTTTACTTTGATTTTTTTATGTAATTTTTAGTTTTTAGTAAAAAAATTTTGGACTCGGTAATTTTACGTATTTATGTATTTTTTTACTTTCTCAATACGTTTTTTATACTACTATAGGGAAAACAAGCATACGGTCCGCCTGATGGTGAGCAGTCACTGTAGCCTATGGAGTATGGACGCTTGCAATACCGGGGGTACAATAATACTATTTAATTTTGTTTAATTAAACTATGTTTTTGAGAATTGAAAATGTACCTACCTAACTAATTATGGATCAAAGTTGTCCGAAATAAATGAATTTTATTTTTTTTATTTATTTTATAATAATATAATATCACTCGTGAGTTGCCGACTCTGTAAAAAGTGGCGCTTTGGAGACCTTGCTCACTGTAGGAACACAACATGGCCGAGACCAATTTTTTATTTTTTTTTTATTTTTTTTTTTTTTTTATTTTTTTTTTATTTTTTTTTTTATACCACTAAGGTGGCAAACAAGCATACGGCCGCCTGATGGTAAGCAGTCACCGCAGCCTATGGACGTTTGCAATACCAGGAGCATTACTAACGCGTTGCCGACCCTGTAAGAACCTCTTCACACCTTTTTTGAAGTACCCCATGCTGTAATCGACGGGGAAAGCATGGACAGGGAGTTCATTCCACAACCTAAGGGTTCGGTGAAGAAAATCCCTCTGGAATCGCGTAGTACGGGACCGGTTTGGTTCCAGCGTGTGAGGATGGATTCCCTGTCGATGGCGAGCGGTGCGATGATAGAAAGATGACGTTGGCATCATGTCGAATAGTTCCTGAGAACACACCCCATTGTACAGCCGGTAGAACACGCATAGGGAGGCAAAATCTCTCCTTAAGCTTAAGGGCTCAATACCGGCTGTAAGCACAGGATCGTCGACAATTCTCACAGCTCGTCTCTGAACCGAGTCACAAGGCTCAAGTTGGCAACTAGGCGCTCCCGCCCAGAGATGACAGCAGTACTCCATGTGCGGCCGGACTTGAGACTTATAAAGTAGCAGTCGTTGGCGCGGGTTGAAGTACCGCTTTGCTCTGTTGAGAACACCAAGTTTTTTGGATGCCAGCTTTACCTTCTCTTCTAGGTGACTACGGAACTGAACATCGCTGGAGATCTCGACACCAAGTATCCCGATGCTTTTAGAGATAGTAAGGGGCGTGTTCTCGAAACAGGGTGCTACAGCAAATGGGGTTTTTTTCGCGGTGAACGCACAGACTTGTGTTTTGCTGGGATTAAACTGGACCAAATTCTGTCGCCCCCAGTCGGACACTTGTGCCAATGCGGTCTCAATCCCTAATACCAATTCCTCGCGGCTTTCCTCCACCTTTGAACGAGGGATGCCCGCACGGCCCGTGTAGTAAGTGTCTCCGGTGCTGTCATCCGCATAACAATGAATGCCATCGATGGACAACATATCATTGATATGCAGCAGAAACAACGTCGGAGACAGCACGGAGCCCTGTGGAACGCCGGCATTGATGTCCATGCTATCTGAGCTGCAGCCATCGACTACTGCTCTGATGCAACGCCCGGACAGAAAGCTAGCGATCCACTTGCATAATCCCTCAGGCAGTCCGTATGATGGTAACTTCGACAGAAGACTGCGGTGCCAGACCCGATCGAACGCCTTGGCTATATCAAGGCTAACAGCCAGTGCCTCACCTTGACTCTCAACGGCCGATGCCCAACGGTGTGTGAGATACACTAGAAGATCACCAGTCGAACGACCGTGACGAAACCCATATTGACGGTCGCTGATCAAGTCGTGATCTTCTAGGTATCCCAGGAGTCGCGAGTTAATGACACGCTCCATGACCTTAGAGAGAAGGGAGGTAATAGCGATAGGCCTGTAATTCGACGGGTCAGATCTATCACCCTTTTTAGGCACAGGATGTACATTAGCAGTCTTCCACGAAGACGGAACTTGCTTAGTGGAGTATGAAAGCGCGAAGAGACGCACAAGCACAGGACACAGCTCACGAGCACACAGATTAAGCACCACTGCCGGGATGCCGTCCGGCCCACTCGACTTATGAATGTCCAGGGAGAGCAACGCCCGCCGGACATCTCGCTGTGTAAATGAGATTTCCGGCATGACATCACCGCACCACGGGATGGTAGGTGGCGCGGCGCCCCTGTCATCCAGAGTCGAGTTTGAGGCGAAGAGATTACCTAAGAGGTCGGCTTTCTCCTTCGCACTGTGGGCCAGTTCGCCGTTCCGTTTACGCAGCGGTGGCAGAGACGATTGGCAAAAGTTTCCCTCGGCAGCTTTGGCTAGCGACCAAAAAGCGCGGCTCCCGGAAGGGTGTTTCGCTAGCCGCTCGCCAACTCTGCCGATGAAATCGAACTTAGCCCTAGTAATCGCTCTCTTGCAGGACCTCGAGGCAGCGTTTAGTTTGCATTTCAAGTCGGAGACATTATGAGCGCCATTATCACGGGCCGTGGTCCAAGCCTCGTAGGCTGCCTGCTTGAAACGACAAGCTTCCTTACAGAGCCGATTAAACCACGGACTTTTCTTAGCTCCCGCTGCAGGCACCAGCCGGTTGGGAATAAAACATTCCATTCCCGCCAAAATCGCTTCAGCCACAGCGGTCGCACAGACATCAATGTCTCCGGATTGAAAGCAAAGCTGCCTCCACGGGTACGACGCGTAGAATTCCCGCAATCCATCCCAATCTGCTGACTTGTAGTGCCATACACTACGCCAACCGGCAGGCCGAGGTGGCGTGGGTTGACCACACGGCGCCTGGGTCCGGATGAGACAGTGGTCAGATGAGCCAAGAGGTGCTTCCACTGAGATGTTATACCCATCCGGACATGTAGTCAGCAGAAGGTCCAGCAAGGAACAAAAATGGTCGCTAACATCTGGTATTCTCGTTGGAGACTGAACCAGCTGAGAGAAACCATATGCTAGGGAAAACTCATAAGCAGCCCTCCCCGCGGAATCAGTAGACCGAGACGTGGTGAGCATTGAAGTCTCCTAAGATCACTAACTCCGCGAAGGGGTACTGCTCAATGACTTTGTCCGTCGTCTGCTGCAAGTGCTCGAATAGCTGTGTCGTGTCCGAATCACCGCTATAGGACCTGTAAAGGCACGCATAGATACGGGTGCGACCGCCCTGATCCACGCGAACCCACAAAATTGACAGGCCCTTGACTTCAAAGGCGTGTAGACGGCGACAGCAAATATCCTCCCGGGCGAACATACACACCCCGGCGCGACGCACAAAGCAGTGCTCGAGTTTGTACCCAGGGTAGTGTAGATACGATGAATCGGCCGGGGAGGATATTTGCGTCTCCGTTAGGAAAAGCAGGGTCGGCTGTGCAGTCTCGAGATGATGATGAACTGCGTTGATGTTTGAGTGAAGTCCCCTAATATTACAAAAGTCCACTTTTATTGTGGAAGAGGATGCCGCTGACAAAAACCTGCTTTTTCTTCTGTTTCTGCCCATTTTAAGTGTGACGAGATTAATTTAAAGGAGTAGTTGCACTAACAGCAAAAGGAACAAGGGTGAGGGCTCCACAACCACGGCATTGTGCAGGTTAAGTGACCTGCTGGCACGGCAGACGGAAGGGCCCCCAATGCTATTTGGTTACGATATTCTGTAAGGAAGAGGTCCTTCTCCAGACGGGCTGCTCCGATTTGAGCGGGTTATCCGCTGTGCCCTACCTCTCAAAAATATATACTATTCTTTAACTCACCTTGAATAATTCATTTCTGTCGCTTACATATTGGTGGGTGACATCTCTATCCACCTTATCAAAGTGCCACTTCTCGATCAGGTCTATTCCATCCAGTCTTCGCCCTGTGCTGTTCACTACTGGGTCAGTGATATTGGGAAGAAACTCTCTCCTGCCACCACCGAGAATCACCTGGAATTATAAAGTGATATTTAGAATGGTCTAAGTAGTTATGTGTTGTTGATTAGTAAATTGGAACGTGCGCTAAAACTCTAAAATACCTAAAAGGAGATTCAAACATTCACTGCTTGTCAAATTCTGATCAGCTATTTAAATGAGGCAAATATTGTATTTTGCATTTGTACCAAAGAGAAATTTCTCTCTCTCTTTGGTTATTCTAATTATACTTTTTTAGGGACAAATCACACAGATTGAGGTAGCCCCCAAGTAAGTTCGAAACTTGAACGATACTAACTCAACGATACTATATTTTATAAGAAATACATATACATATAGATTAAACATCCAAGACTCGAGGCAAACCAGAAAAAAATCGTTTTTCATCATGACCCGACCGGGATTCGAACCCGAAACTTCTGGGTGGCGATCCGGCATGCTCATACAAAATACAAAAGAACGAGATAGCGTGAGTTGAGACTAGATTTTTGCCTGTTTTTGTTACGAGAATTGGTACGGAGATCTTTATACGGAAAGATTCAATAACGACTCACAAACTTTAAGCAAAACGGGAAGATATGCAAGGTCAACCGGGGACCTCAGGGCCACAAGATTGGTAGGAAACATTTACTGACACTTTTACCTTATATTCAAGGATTCTAGGTTTACACACTACATTGTCTTTTGGTATACAAACGTTTTATTGTAAGGAAATTAAGTTATAATTATTACGCGGACATTAAATCAGAAGACTTGCTAGAAATTTCAAATTGAAAACAAATTTCTTTATTTTCTCCACAACTACGAAGTCTCAGTACACAAAAAAATACAAGAAATAAAAACAACTTAACTGTTTAGTTTAAGTTGTTTAACTAGAGTTGGACTGGTGTAAATTAAAATAAAAAAAATGTGAAGAGCTAGGTAACTGAAATATCACAGGTCTCAGTCAGGAAATTTCAAGTTAAGAGAATAGGTAATATCTTTTTTGCAAAGTTTGCTCCAAGTTTGAACCTTGGAACACAGAACGGCAAAATTTAATAAAAAATATATATTTTTTAACCTACTAATATACATAATACTGTACAAAGCCATAGCAGATTACTGTAAAGAAGACAATTTTTCACGCATCAATATGAATAATACTGCCAATTCGTAACAGTTCTAAAGAACAATTTATTGTTGCAAAAATCAAATAATGACAGTTTTTGCATACAGATTGAAATAGCTGTGTCTCACAACTACATGTTTTTAAATTGCATATAAATATGAATATTGTGACAAAGTGTAATCGCTAGCCACTCGACCACCGGGCCTGGCCCCTGGCCTATCCTACTAATATTATAAAGGCGAAAGTTATATGTATGTTTTCTTCACCTTATTTAAATTAAAGAATAAAGTGAAATTGGAAGTAGCTCTGGTTGCCTATCATGTTTTAGTAACATCTCATTTAAATTATGGTGTGATATTTTGGGGGAACTCGCGGGATAATGACAGAGTTTTTAAAGCACAGAAAAGATGTATCCGTTCGATGCGCGGACTTAAATCTAGGGATAGTTGTGTACCTATTTTTAGGTCCCTTAAATTATTAACATTACCATGCATTTATATTATGCAAATATGTATTTTTGTTAAATCCAACCATCTGTTCCAAAAAATTTGTGAAACGAGAATAAGAAAAGATCTTATAAGATCTCAATATAAACATAAACTGTTGACAGGGGGATTCACAACCGCATTATTGACAAAAAGTATTATTGGAATGCTCCTGTTATTTTCAATAAGCTGCCTGATAATTTTAAGAGTTTAGACATGCTGAAATTTAAGAATAATTATAACTGTTTTTGACTGATAAATGCTATTATAACTTAAAAGAATATTTAAATGATAATTTGACTCAATCGAAATTTTTGACATTTTGATTTGTATTTTGTTTATTTTTTGATTTATTGATTTATGTGATTGTAATATAATTTAATTGTAATAATATAATAATTTAAATTGTTGTATGTCTGTTAAAGACAGGCCACAGTGATACACATACACTATTTAAGATCCTTATAACCCGTGTGTCTACAATAAAGAATATTTGATTTGATTTGATTTGATTCACGCTCAAATCGCTAGGCTAACTGTCTGGATTACTTTTTAATGGAGTATTTACTGTCATATACCAAGTATCATCATAATATCAACCCATAATCATTCCACTGCAGGGATATCCCTCTTAAATTTGAGAGGATTAGAGCGTACTCTGCCACGCTGCTCCAATAATAAATTTAGTATGTTAATTGTTTTCGAAATTTCCTTGAGAATTGGAACAATGAGATTGTTCGAGAATCACGACCACGAGCATCTTGTATTTAATTTTATTGAATTAATTGTTTTTAGCATGACGTCAGAGATATTAATAATCGCTGGTTAGATTTTCAAGGTGTTATAGCAGGTGTTTCATTCTTTCAGTTATTTTCTTATAATTCTGATATTTAACTACCGCGCTTCGACTCGTACAGTCAAGAGCAGGTCGACCTTTACATAATGGACTTTGTACCATACTTAAGTTCTATGCCATAAGAGCCACTATTGTACTACAAGTGTAAAGCTCGACGTGCACCTGACTGTACTATGTTCTAGTTTTGAAGCGCAAAAACGAACATATTGTTACACTTTACAACGTGCAACGTTTTGACAAAGTTACGACTGATTATGGAGCGACATGCAGTCTCTTCGAAGCACGGCTAAGATTAATAAAATGTAATATTATTATATTGGCTGTGCCCGCGATTCTTAATTCTCAAAAGTCCTATTTCCGATCATCGTCATGATCATTTCAGCCTACAAGTATTACTCGTAGCCTACTGCTGAACATATAAGGAACAAACAAGAAAACCGTTAAAAGATATGGCTAAGAAAACCAGTTGTATTTTATCACTCAATATGTTGTACGAAATGGATGTTTAAGATTAACTGACCTTAAACTGACGTCCAGTTTCACCGGTGATGAGCTGCTTTGCGATATCTTGGCATCCCAAAGCCAGGCATTCATCAGGAACATCGGCGTCCGACTCCCAGTTCCGTTCGGATACGTGGGCGTACATGCCGGCTGGAGATGCATGCGTCACTCTGGTCGTTGTCACCAGACCTTTGGAAAATATTAATGAAAATGAAATTTGTAAAAATGATTATCGAATAATCAGAGAGTAGATTTTCATAGGCACGATCTCTCTTTCGTCATATTGTTCAGTTAGGTACACGTCGAACTTTACACTTGCAGCACAAGAAACATATAGGTAATAATAATATCACTTTATATTTTAGCTACATACATGGTATGTTCTTAGTTTGTCTGCATAGGTAGGTAAGGTAGCAGTAGGAGTGTACACTCCAAAAACTATTAATTTTTTGGTCGGTGGCATTAGTATTACTTTATAATCACTTTTGAACACGTCTAAATAGTGATGATCTGTATATTATAATAGAAACAAAGGGCTATTAAGACTTAACGAAACATATAAGTTGTGGCATAATTGTCTCTCTTGACGTCATAAGCTATTGACGGTTGGAAAGGAAGACACGTGCAGATATTACTTTTTGATAATAGTTTCTTTAGATTAATAAATAAATATATACAAATCACACAGATTGAGCTAGCCCCAAAGTAAGTTCGAAACTTGTGTTATGCGATAGTAACTCAACAATACTATTTTTTATAACAAATACATATATAAATGAACATCCAAGACCCGAGGCCAATCAGAAAAAGTTCGATTTTTATCATGACTCGACCGGGATTCGTACCCGGAATCCCGGGACCTCCTGGGTGGCGGTCGGGCGTGGTAACCATTACGCGGCCACGGAGGTCGTTTCTTTAGACAAAAGAGAGAAATGCAAATTCGTCGTTTGAATACTTAGAAACAAACATAACATATGTATTTCGACGAAATCAAATATTTGAAACATCTGTATAAATAGATATTCACTCACAATAATATTTATGTAGAAAAACACTGGAAATTTTAGGCTAAACGTTGAGGGATCTTTTGTAACATATTATAACAATACTGAGGTGTACTTAGGTGTAACTGTGGGTGTTGCTTCTAAAGGATCACCTTAAAAATCACCAACAAGCACCAGCTTCTAAACACTAAAGGCCCTGAAGCCGATTACTATCATACTGACAAATGTCTCAAAAGTATTTAATTCGTCTTATGCTGTTAAAGCAACCCAAAGACTGCATAAGTAACTTGAAAACACAGATCAAAGCATACGACTATCGACGATTCTAGATGATTTACATTTCTAGCAGAAAAATACTATTGCCATATTTATCAGTGATAGATTTGAAGTTTATTGACTTCATTTTGAAAAGAGTGCTTCCGAATCAGTTCGATTTGGGGATTATCAGACCTGACACATGGGTACTGTCAGTTACTCTTTAAAATCTCTAATAATTTGGACACTGGAGTGGATTTGGACTTGGACTTGGAGGTCTTTTCTTTAGACTGTAATATAGGGTTTTTCAAAGGGGCATTAAAAGATTTTTACAGGGTCGGCAACGCAAGAGTAATACCCCCGGTGTTGCAGGCGTCCTTAGGCTACAGTGACTGTTTAGCATCAGGTGGACTGAATGCTTGTTTGCAAAAAAAAACACCTTAATGTCTAGGATTTTGCAACTTACCAACATCTAGTCCATGCTCCAAAGCCCAATGTCCAATAGACCTTGCCCAATTCTTCGGATAAAGCTCGGAGTAGCAGGAACCTCTCGTCACGTTCCCATCCAGGCCAATGACACCATATTTCGTCTTCACACCGGTTAAGTAAGAGGTCGCTGTACACGCTGAATCTGGGACTTGTGCGTCTATGCAGTAGGTCTGAGGAACAAGAAGAAGTAACATTGATTAATATGAATGATGAAGATTCTTCAGAATATTCTCTAGCTCTTCTATTTCACAGACTTCGCTAGCCTAGAAAAAGAAGAGTGAGAGGAAGTACCTGTGAAAGTGTCTAAATTAAATATTTGATTCTAGATGTCGTTTGTCGATGTTTGAAGATGGAAATCTTCCTGTGAGAATCACTGTATTTTCCTAGTCAAAAAATGTTCGATCTGTCAAACAAGGTTATAAAATTTCTGTTTTCTAACTCGACCGGAGAGAAGTACCATCTCTCACAGAATTCGGCATGAAGCAGCAATTTTGTTTCGTTCGGTGAGTGAGAGGTCAAGAAACTCAATTCCTCTCAACTATCTTTCATTCGTTCCTCATTTCCTTCATTCTTCCTGTTAAAGGTAGGCAACGGATCAGGGTCTCCGCGAGTACTTGTAGAGCACGGATGTAGGCACAGCTTATGGCAAATTTCAAGGTATTTGATGGATTGTGTAAATGACGGTCACATTAGTCATAAGTGAAACTATTATTAAATTTGTATTCAAAACGCGATAGTTGAAATATTCATCTGATGTTTAACGGGACATTAAAAAAATTCAACAATCTTAAAAAATATTTGTATTCAATTCGATTGGGAATGCCGAACTCGTTGTTTTAAATAACACTGTATTTTTTGTAAGTTGTTTTTTACTTATTGAATAAAAGTCGATTTGTTATGCCGTCACAGTTAATTAATTTTTCAAGTGTAATGTATGCGAAAATTTCTGTAAAATCCAATCTTTGTTAGATGATTAATGTACAGTTTTTCCTTATAAAGTAAAAAACGTCAAACAATATAAAATTAGTTCCATGTAACGGTCAAGCTACGGCAGATTAGCGACAAGCAGAAGAGTCTGAACTCAGTAACAGTAGCGCATCTAGTCGACTTAGCTTCTTATAAAAAAATATACGATATATTTTTAAATGACAAAAAAGGCTGGTTTTCTTTCGCCATTCCTTATACCAGTGGTCCTTTTGCTTTTGTTTCCGAAATGGTAGTAGTTTATAGAGTAGATTTATTTATTACTAGCTTTTCCCCGTAGCTTCGCTCGCTAATTTTATGACATATCGTTTGACAACAAAACAATCCATAGCGCGACTTGTGGCGCCATCTGTTGGCCGATACAGCGCCCTCTATAGTAATGGGAATGACATACTTTCACTTGATAAAAAGTAGCCTATGGTGGGCTTTGTACCCCTGACAATATATATACAAATTTTTATAATGATCGGCTGATTAGTTAAGCCGTGAAGGAATAACAAACAAACAAACTCACTTGTATATGTATTACATCTTCTTTCCCAAAATTTAACACCTACAGATGATCCTTTTTCATTACACAATGTCACAGAGGAAGAAGTTAAAAAAAGCATTGTCTCAATTACCACTAAAGCTACTGGTAGTGATGGCTTGAGTAGCGACATGCTACTACCTGTTATTGACCTTGTTGTTCCGGTAATCACACATATTATAAATTTCTCTATCTCTAACAACGTGTTTCCGACAGCTTGGAAAATGGCTCAAATCATCCCCATTCCTAAAACTTCTAACCCTATAACTTTTTCTCAATATCGGCCTATCTCAATTCTTCCTATTCTTTCCAAAGTTCTCGAGAATGCAGTTCATAAACAACTTTATAAGTATATATCTCACCACAATCTTCTCACTCCTTACCAATCAGGATTTCGTCCTAATCACAGCACAGTCTCTGCATTGTTGAATGTCACTGATGACATCCGTTACGCTATGGATATTAAAAAACTCTCACTTATTATTCTACTTGACTTCAGCAATGCGTTTAATTCCGTTGACTTTGACATTCTTTTGGGTATACTTCGCTCTCTTAACTTCTCTCCTCCTGTGATGACTTGGTTTGACTCTTACCTTCGCGGTCGCCGTCAATGCATTAGGCTCAATGACACATCGTCAGACTGGGTTGACCTTGTTGCAGGCGTACCGCAGGGCGGCGTGTTATCTCCTCTTTTATTTTCTATCTTTATTAATGAAATATCCAAGGTTCTAACTTCTTCCTACCACCTATATGCAGACGATCTCCAAATATACAGCCACTTTTCTGTTGATGAGGCCAGCGATACGTTCGAGGCTGTGAACCTCCAATTGAACGCTATTCGGGGATGGGCTGAGAGATTTGGACTGTTAGTAAATCCCTTGAAATCTCAGGCCATAGTCGTAGGCAGCAATCAGCTGAGTTGTAGGCTTAATTATAATGTATTGCCTAAAATATACTACAATGGTCTACACATCCCCTTTGTTGCTAAAACTAAAAATCTGGGACTCATAATTGACAACACATTATCCTGGGCTGCACATATTAATGATGTCAGTAAGCGTATGCATTTTACTTTTCACTCCCTCAAGCGACTTCAAAACTTTTTGCCTTTAAAAACTAAAGTTATGCTGGCTCAGTCTCTTCTACTTCCAATTCTTGATTATGCTGACGTCTGCTACCTGGATGCAACTGAGGAGCTACTCAACAAGCTGGAGCGACTACAGAATCTGGCCATCCGTTTTATTTTCGGTCTACGTAAGTATGACCATGTATCGGAGTTTCGAACTCAGTTGAAGTGGCTCCCAATTCGACTTCGCAGAAATGTGCACATACTATCTTTTCTTTTTAAACTAATTACTAATCCCAATTCCCCCCAATATCTCTCTTCTCGTTTTCCATCTCTACCTCCCTCTACCCGTTCTTTACGTTCTTGTCATATTAAAACTTTAGATTTTCCAATGGCTAACACAAAATTCTTTTTCAATTCTTTCACCGTTCGAGCCGCCCAACTTTGGAATAAGTTACCAACACAGATTCGTAAAAGCACTTCTTTCTTCACTTTCAAAAAAAAAATAAAAGAGCACTATTTAAACACTATCGTCTAGCATAAATTAATATGTATTTATTATATTTTTATTTATTGTATGTATGTATAATGTATTTATTTATTGTGTGTAAGTACTTTATTGAGTATTTAGGTATGTGTTTTTTTTTTTTTTTTAATTGTTAAGTATTAGAATTTAGAATGTAGTAGTATAAATTGGCACATATAAAATTGTTTACCGCCCTTGTACAACATGTATGACACACGGTTGGGTAGGCTGGAAGAAATCTCTTAAAGAGATAAGCTCACCTTTGTACACTGTATCTATTACTGTATTATTATTTTTTAATTTATGTGCAATAAAGAATAAATAAATATGTAATAAATATTTATATATTTATATTTATTATTGTATGTACTCTCAACATTTTTGGGGGGTTTAGCCAATATTCGCCACGCTCATCTCACACCGCTTAAATATCTACCAGGGACTCGCGCTTCGGCCTCAGGATGACACAGGGAGAGAAAGGTCAAAGGGATTCCTGTCTAGCCCAGGAGTGCATCATATCTGAACCAGTGACGACACTGGGAGAGAAAAGTCAAAGGTCGAAAGAATGGCTGCAGTAATATCAAAAACAGTTTCAATCTCATCTCAAATGCTTTTAGCAATAAGGCTGCCTTGTTGCACATATACTAGTCTATAAGCTTTCCGTATGATAATATGTTGTATTATTTAAAGATGTATATTACAAATAAAGTATATTCTCTCTCTCTCTTTCTCTCTCTCTCTCTCTCAAACTCGCGCATTATCTCACTCAACTACTATTTTGTATGAATGAGAAAATGTTTCTTTTACTGATCACATTGAGTTAGTCCCAAAGTAAGTTCGAAACTTGTGTCATGGGATACTAACTCAACGATACTATATTTTATAACAAATACTTACATAAATAGATAAACATCCAAGACCCAAGGCCAATCAGAAAAAGTTCTTTTTTCATTATGACACGACCGGGATTCGAACCTGGGTCGTCAACTGACATGAGATTATAACTGATTTTGTTATGAGAACACGGGGCAGGTGCTTTACTTTAAGAATTAGATAAAGCAATCCCATCAGATTAGGAAATGGATGATGCTAGGAAAAAGGAGATTAAACAGTGTCACTGCGATCCTTGACAATGAACATCGGTTAATTAACCGTCGCTTCCATAATTACCCATTTCCTTCCTCGCATTGTGTCAACTTTGCCTGTCATACGATCTTTATTGTTAAGAAATCTTTGCTTTCGTATCCTTATTGGTGGAGCAATAAAATACCATACCTTAATACTTTAAGTACCTATTGAATTTAGTCATAACTTTTTTCTCATTGTGATTCGAGATTTGCAACTATAGTATAATAAGTTGTCTATTATTATAAAGAGGAAAGATTTGTTTGTTTGTTGGTTTGTTTGTTTGCATTGAATAGGCGCCGGAACTACTGGACCAATTTCAAAAATTCTTTCACCAGTAGTAAGCTACATTATCAGGGAGTGACATAGGCTATAGCTTTTCCCGAAATTCAATGTGGTTCCCACGGGAAAGGGTCCGCAACTTCACGCGGACGAAGTCGCGGGCAAAAAAGCCTAATTACAAACTCAAAAACCATAAGACCGATTTGAAAAATTCTTACATCGGTGGAAAGCTACACTATCCATGGGTGACATAGGCTATTTAATTATATTTAAGGCATATTATATATATTTTTAAATATCCCCTACAACAATTTGTGCGAAGCCTTCCTATATAGGCGCTAGTATAAAATAAAATAAAAACTTTACAAAATAAATATTTTAATTATTTAAAAATAAAATGAAATGAAATTGTTTATTTCAGAAATTAGACCTTCACAGGCACTTTTTCTTGGCATTTACAATTTGCATATATGTATAAAGAAAATAAACTACGTTATATACTACCACCATTTCGGACACAAGCAAAATGGCCACCGGTAAACGAAATGGCGAAAGAAACCAGGTTACGGCCTTTTTGTCATTTAGCAATTTTTTTTTCTTTCACTCGTTTGTTACAATGTATAAGTACGTTTATAAGAATAAATAAAATACAGATCCAGGTACATACAGAAATCAAGCAGTAAATAATCATACTAGTATTATAAATGAGAAACTGAGTTTCTTTGTTTGTTTGTTTGTTATTCCTTATCACGGCTTGACTAAGCAGCCGATCATTATGAAAATTTTTAGACATATTGTCAGGGGTACAGAGCCCAACGTAGGCAAATTTTTAAGCGGGCGAAGCCGCGGGTAACAGCTAGTATTAAATATATTTAAGTACTTTCGGTAGTGTTTATAAGCACTTTCTATGTAAATGGGCTGACGAGCTGAAATTATCTCCTATTCTACATATTTTTAAATACTTCATGAGTAATCATTAGAGTTTATACTATGAACACATATTAAGCGGACGAAGATTAAAATTAAATAGTAGTAGATATATTTTGAGTTCTAGCGTTCTATTCAAAATCTAGATTCTATATATATAGACCCCCATTTAGGCCCCCATTACAATATTGTAATGGGGGCCTGAATACTGTAACAGGTTTCGATTCGATCCCATACAAAGGGTTAAAAAAATTGACGTGCAAAAGTTTTTTTCTGTAAACTTGCAATATAAATTATTTTCTTTTTTATAGCGTTAAACCACTGTAGGTACTAAGTATTGTACGGTATGTAGATTCTTTAAAACGTATCACCAATTTAACGCAGATAATGCAAAGGAAATAGTGACGTCACATTTCGTGCGGCCTCCTCGCACGCAGACCGTCCCCTTGAACGTGACACCTTGACGCGGTCAAGCGCATTAATGCCATTTCCACAGATTTTAAATCTGTGGCCTAAATTTTACTAAATAAAATATTATTTGGGAAAAACTCTACTTATATTACTTTTTCCATTAAATGCATGTCTGTAATTGAAATATGGTAAAAAATTAGATCCAGCTCTCTAATATACCTAGATGGTTAATAAAAAAATTAAAAAAATCAACACGTCTTCAAAGTCTGTCAGTTTTTAGCAGATGTGACGTCATCATATCAAACATCTCCTGAGAACACATCCCATTGTACAGCCGGTAAAACACGCATAGGGAGGCAAAATCTCTCCTGGCTCAATACCGGCTGGAAGCACGGGATTCGGGGACGGGGGGAATTGTATTATAATTCAGGTTTTTGGCACAAAAATTATTTTTTCTCAATAAAAAAATGTATTCCCTATTGTTTTTTGTAGTTATAAAGAATGTATGGGCACGTTTTTTATTTTGAACCTACAATGAATAAAAATTTACTAAACAGAGTAAAAGAATAGAAATAATTTTATTGTTCGCTACACCATTACTGATATGTCATGTAATTTCCATATCATCCGTTCCGCTGTAGCGGTTTACCGCATAATAATTTACTGAAGACTCTATTAACTATTTAATGTATTCAGAGTATAATAGTAGTAACAAATAGCTTACATTACTTCTTTATCTGATTGTTTAATCAGAGAGACGAGTTACATGATCGTAACGATAATAAAAATTAACTAATTTACTTTTGATTGAACGCCTTCTTTACGAAGTACATTTAGGTACGCTCAAATCGGAGCAGCCCGTCTGGGGAAGGACCTCCACCTTACAGAAGATCGTAGCCAAATAGCATTGGTCTCGGCCATGTTGTGTTCCTACGGTGAGTAAGGTCTCCAGAGCTCCACTTGGGAGGGGGGGGAGGGTTGTAAAGTGATACCCCTGGTATTGCAAGCGTCTATAGGCTACGGTGTTGCTTACCATCAGGCGGTTCGTAAGCTTGTTTGCCAGCTTTGTGGTATAAAAAAAAAGGTACTGTACGGTCTGTTCAAGTTTGAAAATTAAAAAAAGTGTCGTCGTCGCCACATTTTAGCGAGAGATTTGCCACGGAATTTTAAAGTAAAAGTTGTTGAACTAAATCGGAAAATCTAAAAAAACAAGTATAGATATCTCTTCGAAATTTCGTTGAAAGAAAGTGGGTGATCTAATTTTTTTAATAAATAAAAACAAACCGCTATTAAAAGTATTGTCAAACAATAAGACCAAATAGAAAAGTCGAGAAATGCAGGAAAAAAGTGCTACCAATGCGTTGCCTGCTAGATAGAAGGGAGTATACGCAGCGAAGGGTTATGGAAAGGTGTTGGTTATTGGACTTCTGGATCTCTCACTCGCCGAATGAAATACATTTCTGCTTTACGCCCATATTCTATGAAAGGGTGGTGCTTAGCCTATTTCATAATTCCTAATAGCACTCCAAAATTTTATTTTTTTATTTTTGGTAAAAAATGTTAATTCACTCACCCTTGCCAATCCGATGATTGGGAATTTCTCAAATTCCAATACATTCTCTTCGCCGTTAATACCGTTCATCAATTGACCTCCAAAAGTCCGTGCAGCCATGATAGTGGCCACCGACATACCGTCACCAATAAACAAAATTCCGTTTTTGGCTTTATTCGTATTTGGGGTCTCTTGAAGTTTAGCTTTTAATGTTTTCGCCGCGCTTTTCTTCCAATACCACCCATGTTTCTCTTCTGGTGGGAGGGATTTTGGGTCCATTATTGTGTCTAGAACTTTCTTTGGTTTCGGCGTGACTCCATTCTCTGTGGAAAGAAAAGGTTACAATTTAGAGAACAAATCGTAAATAGCGGTTGGTGACACACCCGAATTCTGCGAGCCTAGTCACACACAGCTATGAAAATAGCCATAAAAGGAATGATATAAAATATGCTGTAACTGGCTGTAACTGTCTTCAATGGAGCACGCACCTGACCCCATACTCTTGAAGATAATTCCGCTCGATCGCCATTGGATTGTTACTTGTAGGCACTTTTTACAGCTAAACTAGCACTAGCTAAATACTAAACTAAATGAAATCGGATTGTATGCTAGCCAAAAAGTTAGTAAAAATATCAAGGGTACAAATTAGGATTTGCTGTTAATTTTGCATTTGAAATTATACAGAATTGAAATTAAAATCGCGATTGTTATGCAGAGTAACCTAGCAGACCTGACATAACCTTACAGAATGTCTGCTTAGTAGAATACCGATTTCAGATCAAAAACATAATTCAGTGAACAGTAATTCCAAAAAAATGGTTGATAGGTAAAAGTCGTCATCATTGACCGTGGTGACTTGAAAAATGATACCAGCTATCCGCAATTAATACTAGTTGTAAGTACACGAAAAGGAGAAGACTAAACCTCTAGGTACCTGTCTACGTTTTTTTTGTAAAACTGTAATGTATAATAATGTTCAACGACCTCCGTGGCGTAATGGTTACCACGCCAGACCGCCACCCAGGAGGTCCCGGGCCAATCCCCGGTCGGGTCATGATGACAAACGAACTTTTTCTGATTGGCCTCGTGTCTTGGATGTTTATCTATATATGTATTTGTTATAAAATATAATATCGTTGAGTTAGTATCCCATAACACAAGTTTCGTACTTACTTTGGGGCTAGCTCAATCTGTATGAATTGTCCCTATATATTTATTTATTATAATAGAGCATTTACATTTGGTGAACGAAATTGTTGTAGTCTGATACTGTCAAATTAACCTAATGTAAACGTGCCGTAGGTTTAACTATGTGTGATAACTGTTAGTTAACCATTAGTGACAGTCAATGACCATTGTTAACCTTGTACAGTTCACACTTATCTAAATAGTCTATGACAATCAATGAATCATTACATAAAATAACTATATTTATAATCAACCATTAGTGGTTGTACAGTCAGCATTCGAATTAGATTAAGTAAGATAAATTTCAATAAATTGTTTACATTCCATTCTAATACTTGTTTTTTTTAATATACCACAAAGGTGGCAAACAAGCTTACCGTCCGCCTGATGGTGAGCGGTCACCGTAGCCTATGGACGCAAGTACCACTCGCGCGTTGCCGACCCTTTAAAAATCTTTTATTGCCCCTTTTAAAGAACACCATATTTTTTTTATTTTTTTTAAACTACAAAGTTGGCAAACAGCATACGGCCCGCCCGCCTGATGGTAAGCATCACCGTAGCCTACAGACGCTTGCAATACCGGGGGTATCACTCCACTCACGCGTTGCCAACCCTCCCAACCCCCCCAAGAGGAGCTCTGGAGACCTTACTCACCGTAGGAACACAACATGGCCGAGACCAATGCTATTTGGCTACGATCTTCTGTAAGGTGGAGGTCCTTCCCCAGACGGGCTGCTCCGATTTGAGCGGATTATCCGCTGTGCCCTACCTCTCTAAAAATATTATAGTCTAAAGGAAAGACCTCGGCAGGGATCTCATTCCACAGCCTTAGCGTAACTTGGTTGGTACTAGATTCCCAGATAAATTCAATGATAATGTTTGAAATAGTGGTCACACTTGTATGCTTTATCACAGTAAAGTGATATGTAATTTATTTTAAATCGATTAAATTTCAAAATCGTACGTTGGTTTGGAGTTTTCGTGCCAAGTATAATGGATCAGAATATAGATAGAGTTAGATTTATAGTTCTAACATTACATTTAAGTACAGTCAAACAAACGAAAGAGATGAGCAGATTAGAGAGCTAAGGACAAAGATTTTGAAGTTAATAATGTCAATAATGTGAATTGGTCGCTGTTCGTACGTCGAGTGTTGTTTACCAGAAACTAACCTGCCGGCCGGCCTGATGATAAGCCGCCATCGTAGCCTATAGACATAATACAATTTTAATACTATTGATGTTTAAAGTTCGACGAAAATAATTTCACGCAATGTTTAGAAAACTCGAGTCATATTTATGGCCCTGCTCACTTTCTGCATTCACTTTCTTCACTTTCTTTCGTTGTCTGACTGTTTTGAAGTGTTAATCTACTTTTGTTACTGACCGTACATAAAATATTAAAAAGATATTATTGTTGCGAAGGTCAAAAACAAAATAATTTGGCTATTTATCAATGCGTTCGGGTAGGCTAATCTCAGAAACTACTTAATTGGAAATTTTTCAGTGACGTATTGTGGCAAGCTTCCTGTAACATTCGTTTTATTATTATTTTTATGACGAAAACTATTATTTTTGGAGTATTATTGGTAGAGCGTTTATGAAATAGGCTAGCTCGATTCCCCAAATACCACCCTTTCACAGAATAGAAAGAGAGGTAGGGCACAGCGGATAATCCGCTCAAATCGGAGCAGCCCGTCTAGGGAACTTCCACCTTACAGAAGATGGTTGACAAATAGCATTGGTCTCGGCCATGTTGTGTTCCTACGGTGAATAAGGTCTCCAGAGCTCCACTTTTTACAGGGTCGGCAACGCGCGAGAGATACCCCCGGTATTGCCAGCGTCTATAGGCTGTGTGACACTTACCATCAGGTGGGTCGTATGCTTGTTTGTCTGCTGTATATCATAAAAAATAAAAAGAGTTCAGAGGTAGGGGGACTCTATATGACAACATGACGTTATTATAATATTTCGAAATAATATTAATAATAATATCATTGACCTAATGACGTTAACAAGCAAATCTAGTTTTTATAATGTTAAATAATGCTAATATACTAGTTGCCTAAATTATGCTTAATGTTTAAAGGTTAACGCACACTAACTGGATTCTAAGAGGACGCACGTGTACAAATCATCACATATCATCATATCAACCCATAATGATCTCACTGCAGGGATACGGGTTTCCCTTCAATCGAAGGTGATTAGAGCGTACTCTGCCACGCTGCTCCAAGGCTGCTCCAAGGCTGCTAAACATTAAGCATAATTTAGGCAACTAGTATATTTGCATTATTTAACATTACAAAAACTAGATTTGCTTGTTAACGTCATTAGGTCAATGATATTATTATTAATATTATTTCGAAATATTATATTAACGTCATGTTGTCATATAGAGTCCCCCTACCTCTGAACTATTTCTATTTTAAACACAGAGACTTTCTCTCGTCGAAAATTACGTTACGGTAATAAATTGTAAGATACTAATCCGCATTGGAGCAGCGTGGCAGAGTACGCTCTAATCGCCTTCGTTGAAGTAAGACTCATATATGCAGTGGGATGTTTATGGGTTGATATGATGAATGTAAGATGATATAGAAAAACACTAATTTAAGCCTTCGCTACACGGCTTAAAATGAAGTCGCAGTTCGTGTCGACAGTACGTAGTACGCACGAACAGAGACGAAATCAATCAAACGTGTTGTTTACCGAAAACCACAGAGCCCCCCAATAGAGACCACATATCAGGGCCCCCGCTTCTGCCAAGCTTATGCAGTACAACTACTAATATTGATGACACGCCCACCAATCAAATTGCACCAATTTGATTTACGACATGACGTGTCCTTGACCTGCCCAATCAGAACACTGTTCGTTCTCCCCGCACCCCGCACTTGTGGCGATGTCATTTTCAAACAATAAATGGTCATTGCGGACTCTATTGGGGGTGCTCTGTGCCAAAAACTGTCGACGCACGACCAGCGACTAATTCCTTAAAACATTGGTTTGGAAGTTAGTATTGAAATAATGTAATAAATAGGTTTCATACCAATTACGCCTTGAAACGCCTTTGCAGCGTTGCTACGCTGCATTCTTAGAGCATTAAACCAGACCGGAGACGACACGCGCAACAATTCCTACGCAAAAAATTCTGCCTCTTTCAGCGGGGGGTGAGGTAACACACATAGATTTTCTATCACGTCGCTATAAACGCACACAACATTATTATCGCACACAATCTTAAACTACACGCACACAATCGCATCGCGGCAACTAGTTTTATATAACGGGGATGACCGCCGCTCTCGTACCTTTGGCAGAGGGGTATGCCTATGAGTGTCGCCTCCGGTCTGGTTTAATGCTCTAAGGCTGCATTTGACGCAGCTATACTGTAGTTTGGAGTTTTTTTAAACCGTGCTTCATTTCAAACTGGGTTTAAAACGTTTTAGCGCAGGCTTGAGTTACTTTATGTTACAAAAGGCAAAAGTTGAATTAATTTTATATGCACCGCACGTCATTATCGTAATTATGACGTCTGGGTTCTTGGCAAAATTCGAGGTGAACAGGTGTAATGAAAAATAGGAAAAAACTAGATGGCATCGACATTAAAGTGGTTATAAAATATGCAAAATAT
Organism: Endotricha flammealis; assembly: GCA_905163395.2. Lineage (NCBI taxonomy): Eukaryota > Metazoa > Arthropoda > Insecta > Lepidoptera > Pyralidae > Endotricha > Endotricha flammealis. The sequence continues at coordinate 13,702,477 of LR990864.1, read as the reverse complement.
TTAATTTATTTAACTTGATTTTCGCACAGATGTTTCGCATGAAATGTCGCCATCTGTCAATCAAGCCAAAGACTGTCACTTACGATTGACTCCATAACGATATTACATATTTTACTTGTTATTTTGCTTTTGTTTCCGAAATGGTAGTAGTTTATAGAGTAAATTAATTTACACACATCATTATGTATGTAGTAAATGCTCTATGTATGTATATTAAGCGCACTATGTAAGTCTTTACTCTGAATAAACGCTTTATATCTTTTTGATTCTCAGCCATCTAAGTTGTATTTTGTTCTACTCTCACGACACAACGGCTGAATGCATTTTGATACTTAGCATACTAATAAATCATCTTAAAGACAAACTATTTGCAAAACTTTACTTGTCTACTTGTTTTATAATCACTTCCTTCTCATACAAGTAACAATTTTATTGTACCTATTCACGACACTGAGGTACTTTAAAACGTGACAAAAGAGTCATTCGTAACGTCTCGGCGAGCACCGTCTGATTGGTTTTATTCACTTTTTGTCACAGCACGTCACAGAACTCAGCCTTCTGCCGCAGAGTAAACACAGTAGGTCAATCTCGGTCAAATAAACACGTCTAATATAAACTAGAGCTGTAGTGTTAGCAATTAAAGTAGAAACATGAGTTTCCTTACTTCTTATCCCAATTAACCCCAATATTATGATTTTTATTTTTATACCACACAGGTGGCAAACAAGCATACGGTCGGCCTGATGGTAAGCCGTCACCGTAGCCTATAGACATAAGCAATACCGGGGGTATCACTCACGCGTTGCCAACCCTCCCAACCCCCCCAAGTGGAGCTCTGGACCACAACACCGTAGGAACACAACATGGCCGAGACCAATGCTATTTGGCTACGATCTTCTGTAAGGTGGAGGTCCTTCCCCAGACGGGCTGCTCCGATTTGAGCGGATTATCCGCTGTGCCCTACCTCTCTTAAACGATGAGAAAGGAATAGAAAGATGACACATTAAATTTGTAGCTGTCGCTGAAAAATTAAAAAATACAAAAAGAGCTTGAGTCTCAATTTTAAATTACAATGCGTTTCAGAAACTCCCTGTTAATGTCTGAGAAGGAAATCCATCACGCAAGAATAATCGATTTGGATGATAATTAACTGAAATAGTTTAATCTCTGGTGTTATTTTACTCTATTTGGGATTAGAAAAAGAGAAATGATATTGTGAATAACAAAACATAATCTAATTTTAATTTAAAGGGTTTGTTGAGAATTTCTATAGTGAATGTTTGTAAGTAAGAAACGTTACCGTTCTGAGAGAAGGATAAGTTTAGTAGCATAATATCAGATAAGTTGTAGATAATAAATTAATTACAAAGTAAATAAGAAAAGTTCTGTTTCTATTTGCCACACCTGGTTTCCAGGAATTTAGAAAATTATCCACGCGAATAGCAAAGAATCAATATAATAAAAACACAAAGTCTCTAATCTGTGAAACCAGTCAAATAAAAAGTGACGCCTTTTTGCACCTTGAGGAAAAACTCATTCGTGCTCGCGACGCCGTCCGAGTCACACGTCCGGTGCCCGGTGCCTCCGCGCTACGCTGCTCCCGCGTGCTACGCACGCCCCCCGCCGCCGCGCTACGCTACCGCCGCTCCGACACACGTGTCTCCTTGCCTTTTTTAAGACAAGGAGGCATTATCGTGATTTTTAGAGTTTCTTCGGTTTTTCGTCTTTTTTTTTGCCGATTAAAACCACAGTTTCGTGGTCTGGCTGTGTGATACCTCACGGTGCCAACTTTGCACAGCCAGGAGTGCGACCCGGGCACTCGCCGATCCCCTTCAGGGTGAAGCAGTTACCCGGACGGGGCTAGAACCACCGGCCTAGGGGGCTCCCCTGACCGACACTAGCTACCGCCCCCTCCCGCCCACCCCTTCCTCCTTCCTATCCTTAGGGAACGGCTTGGGCGCCTAGAGCTCCGGCTCGAAGCTACCCTCCGAACCTTAAGCAGTTAGGGACCCTCTGACACATTAAGATTGGTCAGAGGCATACAAGCTTAGGGCACACCTTAGAAGCACCCCCCTCGCCTCACCCGGCGCGGGGGACTAGGACTACACACCTCGGGTTCTCCCCCCGAGCGCTCCCAAATTAGGCACGACTGCCGCAAGGTTTCTTCGCAGCTCTTCCTTGCGGAACGTGACGCGACGAACTGCGATAATTTCGTTTTAGCTGTAGGTTCCCTTAATAGGCCGGTCGCCATGGCGACCGACCCGAAAAATCGCGCTCTCGAAGAGGTCTTGTCGCCCCTAGTCAACTTTGCTAGGGAAAATCCGGACCTCGTGCCCGCAATTGGCCTTCACCTGAAGGCAATTTTCTTCCCCACGGCCCCTCAGGCCGCAGCCCCATCGGCCCCTCAGGCCGCAGCCTCATCGGCCCCTCAGGCCACCAAGCCCTCGGCCACCAAGCCCTCCGCCGCCGCGACTTCCATCGCCGCGCCCGCCGTTGCCGCGCCCCCCGCCACCGTGCACCCCGCAGTAGCGACTTCCGCCGCCGCGCCCTCCGCCACCGCACCCTCCTCCTCGATCTCCGATGACGAGATGGAGGTCATCTCCGAATCTTCGGATTCGAGTTCCGCCCCCTCGTCCGACTCGGACGACTTCATTGTGGCCTCAGGCCGCAAGCGCACAAGGCGCAACAAGGGCGCTGCCAACAAGGCCGCCAAATTAGCCGCCGTATCAAATCCGGCCGCCCCTCTCTCCGACTCGCCCGCTTCGCCCCCCGCGGCTGAACAGGGTGCCGAGGGAGCTTCTCTCCCCACCCCTCCCAAGCGCTCCCAGCGCCCACCGGCGGTCGTTATCACGAACCGCCATAGGTGGATGGCCATCAAGGCCCGATGTGATGCAAATGGCATCTTTTTCATAGCGGAAACCCGCACTGAGGGTATCCGCCTAAAAACGGAGTCCATCACGGACTACCGTAACCTCACCCGACTTCTCGACGCTATGTCGATAACTTTCCATACGTGGAGCTTGGAGGAGGACCGGCGCCTCCGCGTAGTCATTCGGGGGGTCCCCAAGGAAATCGGGTGCGAAGACGTGCTCGAGGACCTAAAGGCCCAAAAATTCCCAGTCTTAGAGGTGCACCGCATGCACCGTGGGCATGCAGCCCCTTTCAACATGGTCCTTGTCATTTTAGACAGGACTAACCTTAAAGAGGCGAAAGCCATCTTTAACATCAATAAAGTCTGCGGACTGTCTGGGGTCGTAGTAGAGCCCCCACACCAAAAAGGCACTGTGGGTCAATGCCACAGATGCCAATTGTACGGGCACTCCGCCCGAAATTGTCATAACACACCCAGGTGTGTCAAATGCCTCGGAGCCCACTCAACACCGGAGTGTTCACGCCCTAAAGACCGCGCGCTATGTTCGGAACCTCCGAGCTGCGTCAATTGCGGGGAGGTGGGGCACCCGGCTAATTACAGAGGGTGCTCAAAAGCGCCCAAAGGAAAGAGCCGGAGGCCTACTCCCTCCTCATCCAAAACCCAACCCCCCGCTTCTCCTCCTCAGTCCCAAACTGCCGAGGCCGCCCCGGCAACAGCTAAGGCACCGGTGCCACCACTCAATCTGTCGCCCTCGTGGCGCTACAAGACCAACAAGGTCCCACCCCCACAGGCCAGCCCCTCAGGCACGCCTGCACCCGCGGCGGTGGAAGCCGCAACACCTCCACCCCCCCCAGTAAAGGCATCGCTGCCACCTTCCAACGGGACCGAAGGGCTCTACAAGCTCGCAGCCGTCCTAGATATAGATAGGGTTCTTGCCATGGCCGCGTTGGTCAATGAACACGCGAATAGTCCCAACGCTCTCCTAATGGCCGTCTGTCAATTCACAGACGTGTTCGTTGCCCTTAAAAATTTCAACAAATAATTATGGACTTACACCATACGAGTAGAGTCAAACCGACCTCCCTTAAAATCGGCTACTTCAACGCAAATGGGCTTCGCACCCAGAGGTCTGAGGTAGCCGACTTCCTCTACACCCATCAGTTGGACGTCCTCCTTATCCAGGAGACGTTCCTTAAACCATCAATTCGCGATCCCAAAATCGCGAATTATAAAATCATACGTAATGATCGCACAGTCTCTGCCCTCGGTGGCACTCTCATCTACTACAAAGCGACATTACACTGCACGCCTGTGGATACACCCAATCTCGTGCACATTGAGGCCTCTGTCTGTAGATTAGGAATGACAGGTCACCAATCCATATTTTTAGTGTCAGCTTATCTAGCTCCCACTAACTCCAACTCCTCAAACCCCAGATCACTACTCGATAGTGACATACAAAACCTTCTAGATCTTGGCCCGTCTGTTATCATAGCGGGTGATCTAAACGCCAAGCACCCTGCCTGGTGTAGCCTAACCACAAACCAACGTGGTAGACAGCTCGAGCGACTCTCAGAGAGTCTCAATTTCGACATTGTAGCACCCATGTCCCCTACTCATTACCCGGACAATGTTGATCATCGTCCGGACGTCCTAGACGTAGCCCTCCTAAAGAACATCAATCTTAGATTGAGTTCAATAGAAGTGCACTCCGAACTCACCTCAGACCATAGGCCTGTCATCATTTCTCTCTCTCCCAGAGTGAGTATTCCCAATGTGGCAGCCACAGATCCCACTATGATCAAGACCGACTGGGTCAGGTTAGGCGAAAGCCTCAAATCCATTTCGTCCCCCTTGTTAGATCCAATTCCAGACGAAATTGTCTCAATTCCCGATGCAGTAGGTGCTATTGACTCGTTAACAGCGCACGTGCAGAAAGTCGTTAGCGACTGCTCGCGGCGTGTCCCAGTGAACGCTCATCGTCGCTGGACACTTCCGCCGGATGCGCGCGCTCTGTTAACAGAGAAAAACCGAGCCCAAAGGGCCTACTTCTCCGCTCCCACTGAGCCTAACCGCGTCCGCATGCGCGCTGCTCAATCAGCGGTTAAGCGTCGTATCAGACAGCTTAGAAACGACCAGTGGGACGAGACTCTCTCCAATTTGGTCCCATCTCACCAAGCCTTCTGGAAACTTGCCAGAGCCCTTAAGGCAGATACAGTGGCTGCCACCCCTCCGTTAGTACAGTCAGATCCCTCCCTCCCCCTCGCCTTCGAGGACGAGGAAAAAGCTGAATGCTTAGCATCCAGTCTTGAGGCACAATGTGCACCTAGCACACTCCCCGTTGATCCAGATCACCTACTCGAGGTCGATACTGTGGTAGCAAATAGACTCGCGAGCCCACTTACAGATGCCGACCCCCCGTTAGAGCCGGTAACCCCTGATGAGGTAGAGTCCCTTATCAAAGACCTACATAATAGGAAGGCCCCGGGGCCTGACGGGATTTCTAACAGAGTCATCAAGCTCTTTCCCGCCCATCTTATACTACTCCTGACTGCTATCTTTAACGCAGCCCTCAAAAATAGCATTTTCCCCCAAACTTGGAAGGAAGCCACCGTCATCGGCATTCCAAAACCCGGCAAGCCCAAGGATCAGCCCTCGAGCTATCGCCCTATCAGTCTTCTTAGTTCAATAGGAAAAATCTATGAGCGCATAGTTCTCGCACGTCTCAAAGATTTTTCCCTTGCCAACAATCTCTTGCCTAACGCGCAGTTTGGTTTTAGAGCCAAACACTCTTGTGTCCAACAAGTGCATCGCATAGTCGAACACGTGTTGGACCGGAGAGCGAACAGATCCCGCCCGCATAAAACGGGCGCTCTCTTCTTTGACGTGGCAAAGGCGTTCGACAAAGTTTGGCACAACGGGCTTATTTATAAGCTCTACAAACTCAATACGCCAAATCGTCTTGTGCTCATCATTCAAGACTACTTGTCGAACCGCTCTTTCCGCTATAGGGTGGATGGGGCACTATCCCCCCCTCACACCATTAGAGCCGGAGTACCACAAGGGTCCGTGCTCTCGCCTCTCCTTTACACGCTTTACACAAGCGACTTCCCCGAATTCAGACCCAGTCCACTAGCGACCCATACCGCTCTCTTCGCAGATGATACTGCCATCTACTGTTCAGCCCGTAGTATTCCCCCAATTATAGACTCACTCCAAACTGCCGCCAATACTCTTGGCGACTGGTTTAGGAAATGGCGCATCGAAGTCAATCCTCAAAAAAGCGCCGCTATCCTCTTCGCTAGAGGTAGCACCCCAAATCCCTCCTCCAGAGTCGAAATGTTCGGACAACCGATCCCTTGGGAAAGGAAAGTCCGCTACCTAGGCGTCACACTCGATAGGGGACTCACCTTCCGCGATCATATTAAGATTGTCCGCAACCGCGCCGCTTTCGCGCTAGGCCGACTATATTATCTGCTCAATGGGCGTAGTAAACTCTCTCTTAGAAATAAGGTGAGAATTTACACAACGTGCATTAGGCCGATAATGACTTACGCGAGTCCAGTTTTCGCCCACGCCGCGCCCTCTCATATCCACAGGCTGCAAACCATCCAGAATAGGTTTTTGCGCAAAGCCATCGGTGGGCTTTGGTTCATTCGGAACAAAAACCTCCACATTGACTTAGGTGTGCCGACCATCTCGCACCACCTAAAGCAATGCTCAGTCAGATTTTTCGACTCTCTCGACCATCACCCCAATCCATTGGTGAAAGCCGCAGGGGATTATCCCGCTCCGGTTGACACCATTAGGTCCAAACGTCGTCCGCGGCACGTCCTCAACGACCCGGACGACGCCATTACAGTCGCCATCGAGGCGTACAAACAATTAGATTCCGCGACACAAAGTAGACACACACGTCCGTCATATCGGCCCCGCCGGCGGGGCCGCGCGTCGCGCCACCCTGTAGGGACTCGGTTTTCGCGGTACCGGCACGTGCCCGGCCGCTTCTCTCCAATCCGTTCGCCTTCCCCCAGTGTCGCCATAGGCCGAGGTTCGAGCCCCCCTCTGGGGCGCCCCTAGGCAGACACTGTAAATTTTTGGCGGTGAGAGCCCTACGCTCCCGCAACAGTCCGGTGTCTCAGTAAAGGGTGTCAGTACACCCGAACTGATTAGTCCAAACAAAAAAAAAAAAAAAAAAAAAAAAAAAAAAAAAAAAAAAAAAAAAAAAAAAAAAAAAAACCTTGAGGAAAGTTATCAAACTATTTATTGTTTTTTTTTCGAAACGATGTTTGCATGTTGAAGTGTATATTATATTGATTTTACAGCTAGACACAGAAAGAAAAGCCTAGTATTTATTATTTATTTATAAAAATAAAAAAATAAACATTTTGACTAGTTTTCAAAGCCACAAGAAATATTATTCAATAAAGGATTGACTTGTTATTTTTTTTAAATTACAGCAATATCTACAAGAAATAATTCCATATAATTTGATACGATTGATCACGATACGGGAAGTGAACTGACCTTATTTAGGTCTCTAGAGTATCAGTAGTTCATTCATTCAGACACTGATACTGGCTGTTTCCGCAAAAAGATCTACAGTAAAAAAACTATATTGTGTGCTTTTTTTTAATTTTCGCTGCGGGAAAAACCTTTTAAACGGTTTTATAAACCACATTTAACGGATTCTTCCCTTTAAGGGCATTCCAACTAACATCCTCAGAATTGATGAATGGTGTCAACTGCTTGCCTCGCTATTGAAAATGACAGTTTTTTTTAAATATTTATTCAGAGAGTGGATCCTAGAACAGTCGCATTCTCTCGTCAAAGATTACATTACAATAATAAATTATTTATGTAATTAACCTACTCTTTAAAATACTACCATTTCGGAAAGAAAGAAAACAATCTTTTTGACAATTATCGAAATTCATTTTCGAATGTCGGAAAATCGTTTCTTATCGAATGTACACGTCATACAGAAAACAGCCTCCAAATTTCAGGTCTCCACGATCAGTGGTATCGGCTGGCAGGTCCGGATGTCGAGTGGCTAGCAATGGTCACTTTATCCCAAGGGCCCCAGATTCGAATCCTGCGCAAGGCAAACATTTTGTGTGCATGAACATGTCTGTTTGCCTTGGTCTGGATGTTTTCTATGTGCAATAAGTATTTATTTACAAAAAAAAGTATTTCAGTATATTTATCAGCAACCCATAGTACAAGCTTAGTTGCTTAGTTTGGGAGTAGATGGCGTTGTGTGATTTGTCCAAGAATATAAAATAAATGCATTTTCTATAAATTATATTCGATTCGTTTATAACAACGATCAATATTATTACAAGGACGGTTCCAAAAAAATGCAAATTTCTAACAGACTTACTAATTGTCACCAAACATTTACACCCATTTGGTTTTCAAGGCTAATAGGAGTGTTTATTTGTATGGTTAGATAATAATTGACGCGTTTTACATGAAATTAGTAATATCTATTTACACTAATAACGTATTTATATTTAACATTGTATTTGCGAACGTAATCTCTCACATTCCATTACAATTTTACTTTTGACAGGAAAAGTCAGTACATAAAGTAGATTTTACAACAAGTGCACAAAACGAACCATTTGATAGTAATGTCGAGGATAAAAATGGTTTTGTGGACGAGTTATGAACTCTGCTTTTCACTTCGATTGCGAGGAAATAATCCTGTTTCCCGCCGCTTTTTTTTAAAAATCTTACGACGTTGAAATTAGGCTTGGGCTGCAGACCTGTACAGCCTACTATTAAATTAATTTTGTAATAATAATTTTCTTAAATTAATTATATATTGGAGAGAAAAACAATAATAGTTGTTTATCATCCACACTTTAGGGTCTGCGTGTACAGTGAACCAATGAAAGAGGTGAGCAGGGAAACAACTAAAAAACAAAGATTTTTATGCTAATGTAAGCATTATAAAAATTTGTAATTACATAGTACCTACAATGTTAATATTTTTGATAAATAAAAATTCGAGACTATCCTTTCTCGCAATGTTTAGAAAATTTCAGTTATTTACTGCCCTATTTATATAGGCTATATTCTTGTTTTACATAAGTATTTGAAAGAGAAAAAATTAACGATCATTAAAACATGCGAACGATGATTGTATGATAACACCTTTACATTTTATGTGATTATAAAATATTATCAATTATTAAACTAGTATAATTAAATATTAATATGAAATAGGTATATTAATAATGCTAAAAGACGTCCGTTCCATGGTCCCATTAGAACAAACGACATTTTCGACCTTTTAAGATTAGATTTCTTATTGGAAATCAATATTTTAAGAGGATCCTACTTGAACAGCGAATAATTTGCGAAATTTGTGCCTTTGCTTTTTTTTAATGTAATGATTTAGCCATGAAATTCTGATCTACGATAATTAAGGAGTTACTCTGTTTTTTATTCGTTAGACTTTTATTTAAATATATAAAAAAAATGTATAGGGACAATTCATACAGATTGAGCTAGCCCCAAAGTAAGTTCGAAACTTGTATTATGGGATACTAACTCAACGATATTAAATTTTTATAACAAATACATATATAGATAAACATGCAAGACCCGAGGCCAATCAGAAAAAGTTCGTTTTTCATCATGACCCGACCAGGGATCGAACCCGGGGGGACCTCCTGGGTAACCATTACGCCACGGAGGTCGGATTTGATCGCACGTAGCTGAAAGTCAGTGTTCTGTAGAGTAGAAATTTCAAAACGGAACTCTAAAAAACATGAAAGGTATGGAGAAAATATAAATTACTAGCGAAACCTGCGGAACTTCGTTTGCATGTATTTATACACAGCAGCGCCATCTACTTTATAAAGCGCCAGACTATCAGACTTTTGACCAAACCTACGGGAATCGCGTACTGTTCAGGATAAAAAGTACCCTATGTATTAACCCAAGGTGTCAGCTACCTACATCTATACTCTATACTAATATGTAAAGTTTGTGTATTTGTTAAATTGTAAGGGGTAATCTCGGGATCTAATGAACCGATTTTAAAAATTCTTTCACCAATAGAAAGCCACATTATTGCTGAGTGTCATAGGTTATATAAAAAACCAAAAAATAAAAAGGCTTTTAACATTATGCCCAACGAAGTGGGCACGGGTCAGCTAGTACCAAATATAATAATAATTTTCCCAGCCATTTGAGCGTGAAGAAGTAACAAACATACTCACAAAATTTTGTCTTTATAATAGTAATGGGATGATTTCATCATAATTATCATCATCCCATAGGCTTGTTGCCGTAAAAAATGTAATTAGTCCGTCTTTTAGATTATTCAAAAATACTGGACACTCATTTTTTCATTTGTAAATTAGACCATAATGACAAAGATATAGCCCATTAAAGTTACGTGTGTCGTCACGCCGTGTGGCATTTTTTCGCACGGGGTGACATCACAGGCCGACTCGAAAATTTTTATGCCTTGTATCTTTGTTATTTTTTGTTTAATCGAAAAATGAAAAAATACGTGGCCAATATTTTTTTATAATCTAAGATACGGACTAAACATAATGTACCTAATTATTTGACACTGGAAACAACCCTATTGTGGTGATACGCCCCTACTTTCAATCGAAGACGGAATTAGAGCGAACTCTACCATCTTCAATGCGGATTGACGGAGGCCAATGTTGTCAAGAATGCATGACGGCCGCCGACCATCGGCAACAGTCGGGACCGACGATTCTCGAGATAATGGAACCCATCTAAACTAAATACTAGGGTCGACATTGCTTCACTTGCGTGTCCGTTTACAGTGCGACACACAGCTACATCATGGAGCTCCTATGATTTCATGTAATTATATAATTAGATAGATTATTAAACTGCAATATAGTCACGTCTATTATACTAGTACCTATCTATTACAAATTATCAATTACTAGACCAATGTTTATCATGTGAGTGTCGAGTCACGTCGGGCGTCGGTTATTAGCCAATTTTGATAGTTAATTTGTATCGCACACACGCTTTTAATAGAATGTAAGTGTGGGTTGACACAAAATCGTCCATAATTTTAACCAAATTATGTTATACCAGCTATTTATCTGCGGCTTTTCCGGATTTGCATGAGTTACACAAAAACTGGTTTTTCTCTTTATTTGCATTACACACAAGAAAAATTCAATAAAAAACAATCGTTCAAACTAGTGTATATGCAACAAGGCAACAAGTTTTAGTTAATAAGTATCATTATCTATAGAAAATAAAACGAGACAAAACCACCACACGTTTCCATCGGCCTATTGTTACATTACTATTGAAGAAGAAGAAGTAAAAAATGCTCATAATAGTCAAATTAGATTATTAATATTTATGTCTGGAACACATAGAGATCATTCTTTTTAAGAGAGGTAGGGCACAGCGGATAATCCGCTCAATCAGAGTAGCCCGTCCGGGGCGTAGCCAAATAGCATTGGTCTCGGCCATGTTATGTTCCTACGGTGAGTAAGGTCTCCAGAGCTCCACTCCAACCCTCCCAACCCCCCCAGGGTTGGGAGGGTTGGCAACGCGCGAGTGATACCCCCGGTATTGCAAGTGTCTATAGATTACGGTGATGCTTACCATCAGGCGGGCCGTATGCCTGTTTGCCACCTTAGAGGTATAAAAAAATAGAGGACTAAAGCGCGTTATGCTCGGGTCGGATGTTCGATGGAAGTTTTTTTTCTAAGTTTAAAATCTATTTAAGAAAGACTGTATACAGCACAGATATAATGTTACTTCTTATCAACTCATATCAACTGTTACTCATCCTATTGCAGGGATACGGATAATATTTTTTTAGTTTTAATCGAAGGAGATTAGAGCGTACTTTGCCACGCTGCTTCAGTGCGAGTTCGCGGAAGAGAGTGGCTTCAAGCTGCCTGAGGGCGGCTGAGGGCCACCGACTGTCATCCATCGAAAGCAGCCGGGGCAGTTGGTTAATCGTGCCTTCCGAAGCACGGAGAAGCTACGAACCCATCCAAACACTGGCTAGGGTCAACGTTGCTAACTTGCGTGTAAGTTTAAAGTGCGTCACACATTGACGCCATCGAGTTACGGGCTATGGGGTAGTTTTATGTAATGTCGGTTATTAGGTAAGAGTTCGCGTTTTCTAATTTTATTTCTAGTGAGACACTGACTAATAATATTTGTTATTTGTCGCCATTTTACGTTAGATTAATTAATACCCAGGATGCATGGTATAAAGCCATATACCCATAAGCTTTGCTTACTTTGGGACTAGATATCGTTTTGTGATTCGTCGAAAAAATAATATTAAATTTAAATATTTTTATCTTATGTTTATGTGTGAGTCTTATTATACTAAAATAAAAAATAATAAAAGTTAATAATCTCAGCCGGTTTAAAAACTCGTCTTTTTTTTACGGATTATTTACGGTTAAGTACTTATTTATTGCAATTTATTGATATTATCGTAATTTTTTTTATTACCTTATTTTTATTTATTTATAATAATGTTATATTAAACTATGATTTTTAAGTTGATTTTACTTTTTAATATTTATTTTTATTAAACCATAATAATTAATTCGTGTAATTTTATAAACTGTAAAAAAATCTAAAAAACATGAGATTAGTTTCCAATTTTTCTTACGTTACGTCTGATATTATTTAAAAATAAATGAAATCCTGAATAAAAAATACCCAATAAGAAAAAAAACCATACATACATTTCGAAATCAAAAATCAAAAAACAATCATACCACCCCAAAAAATAAAAACAAAACATCACAAAAAGACACCACAAAAACAAAAGCACAATCACACACCTGCGCGACACAGCGCCACAGCTGCAACCAGTAGCAACGTTAATCTCGCCATCACTGACTCGAGTCAGCGTGGACAACCTCATTATATCGCAAGTTCACAACACTATCAGATCAGGTGACAGTATTGCACTGTGTTATTTGTTTTTGGGTGTTCCGTATTTTTTAATTTAATTTTTAATAACAGAATAAAACATTGGAATGTTGAGTTTTATATTTTTTGACATTGGTGGTGCGTGAGTGATCCTATCTGCGGCACCAGAGGGGTGGTGGGTTCGACTCCTGCTCGGCAAAACAATTTTATTGTGTGGTGGCACTTGTGTTTTTTCTTGAGTCTAGGCGTTTTCTATGTATTGTATATTAATATTTACAATTATTATCATTAAAAAATTTGATTTTAATACAAATAATTAGGATATAAAAAAAAACAAATTAGTAAGATTGCTAACCTTACTAATTTGATTTTACCGTCTTCTAAAAAGGTCTAATCTGATTTTTTTAACGTCTTCTTAATTTACATGAAGACTGTGGTGTAAATTGTCATTTTCTATAGAAAATTTGTTAATTTAATATTATAACTAGCTGTAACCGCGGCTTCGCCCGCGTGGGTAGCTGGTACCCGCGACTTCGTCTGCTCAGGATTAGTACTTTGAGTACCTAATTTATATTGAAGATTTGTTTAAATTAGATTGACCGTAGCGAATCTCACACACCTGTTGATCCCTAAAATATTCAATTAAATGTTCTTCTTTTAATTCATAATGACGCAGAAACGATGTATTTACAGGTTTACAGTAACATAAATTTCTAATTAATAATAATAATAATAATAAAATTATTGAAGTTTTCTATTGTTTATAAGAGTTTTCATGAGTCTTTGTTTTAATTTTTACGATCGTTAATCTCTTTACTAAAGGTTCATTGTGAAGAGAGAAAAAAGTAAATAAAATAACCTTCAGCGCCGAACTACATTGGATCGTCAGCGAATGCGCGCTCGCTTATGTAGACGCTCGCGAGCGCGCTCGGCTCGAGCAGTTGCGAGCCAGCTCGCCACGTTCAAGCGGTTCTATAGATCTTATAACATTGTGCTTAAGTTTTAAAAGCTTGTACAATGGGCACTAGAAAGCCCACATAACAATGAAACGGGGAGTTTTATGAGATAGCTGATAGGTATATTTACTCAAATATTTTCTTTTCTTTTTACTATTGATAGAAAATATCCAGACATGTCATACACAAATGATTGCCTTAAGCGGGATTAGAACTCTTGAGATAAAATGTGTACACCACTAGGTCTGGGAATATGTGATTCGTGTTCCGAAGTACTTATACTAAAGTAGGTATTTTACTATAGCGAAGAATGCACCCTTGGATATTATCTGAGGACTAATCAATACATATTCTAATACCTATTACGTTGTTTAAAAACAATGTCAATGTAAGATTATTAAATATTATGACTGCATCGAGATTGCATTGTTCATTATAACTTTGTGTAATTTGGAGATCAGGAGTGCTTAGTACGAGTTTTTCACTTAGTGGTCACTAGGTGGCGTTTTATCTTTCCCATTCGTGAGGTGAAAAAACTCGGCATTAACCATTCAGAATCGTAAGATATAATAATACAATAGAATTTTGTAACAGAAAGATAAAGCCCCACCCGCTCGTATTCGAACGTGAGGTGAAAATACTAGGTACTAAGCAATCAGAATCGTAGGATGTTGATGATGGTGTTCGAATTTAACAGAAAAGTATTTTTTTTAATGACTGACGAGGACAATCTAGCTGGCGGGTCACCTGATGGTAAATAATCACGACTACAAGATTTTGGATGCATTCACCTATGAAATGAAGGAATGACGGGGGAAAAGAAAGTGAATTTTTTTTTCAAATAAATATTGTTGGAAGCTCTGCAATTTTGAGAATCTAAGGTAAACAAGATCTAAAGAAGTTCTAATCACTCATTCGAGTATTGTTTATTGTTTTTAATATTGATATTCCCCTGAATCACACCTGTTTACCTTGCAATGTCTGGTTCAAGGGAATTCCTGCAACCATTCCAAAACCACAAATTTTATCCCAACATATACCGTCTCTGATAGCTTTAGGTGACATGTTCAAACGTCAATTGTGGTTAATATTGAAGGCAAACAGGTGAGGAAGTATCGTTGTCATCCAAAAAGGTGTTATAAAACGTTATTCAACAAATAGTAACAATTATGTGGGAGCAGAAAATAAAATGTTTTAAAACATTAGCTAACATTAAATTTACAAATGACACTGATATCTGTTGTTCTATAATGTATATTAACGTTTCGAATAACTAATTCAAACAGTTACAACACATTTGTTTATATCAACAATACTTTAATGTAACATTTTTTTTTACAAAACATAACTGTTTGGAACAGTTATAAATTCGGTTTGGGAACAACTTTAGAACGTAAAAAGGATGGAAAAGCCAAAGGTATAGTCGACGCATTTAGGATTAGGGGAAAGCCTAAACTCCATAACTAGACGTGACACATGACAAGGATAACACATTTTACATGGAACCCTAATAAGCCAACAAATTCCAAAGTTTTTGTTTTACAAAATCCGGTAGAGTGATTGCACAGAAGTCGTAACGGAAATCGAAAAATAATTAGAAAAAATACCCATTTAACTTCTCGACTGCTAAGATTACATTAGGAAAGACCACTTGCGTATAATTTACTACTATTTCTTTCTATTAAATCGATGCCTTATTGCCGTGTGTACGTCATTTTGTTTATCGCCATAATCGCCTATTGTGAGATCGTACAGATATCTCTAACGCATTATTGACATACTTAATTAATATAATTAAATTGATAAAGTATTATGAAATAAAATAAATTTAATTTTTACTATTTATTTTTACACCCGGCCCGTCGGAGTGATGGCAAATGGAGAACCTTGATCGAATGGTGACCCAGAACAGGGGACAGAGGTGTCCGGCGTCCAGTAGCGAGATGGGCGGATGATATAGTTAAAGTCGCAGGTCGTACGTATCTAGATGAGAATGGTACTGGACCGAGTTGTATAAGGAAGAAAAGAGAGGCCATATCTCTTGCTCAGAATCTGTGAAGACCTACTCACTAGTAGGCATCACCGCTTCTCTTGTCTTATAATATTATATCCATATCCATACCACAGATATTATAATACTTAACAGTATCCATACTAATATTATAAATGTGAAAGTGTGTTTGTTTGTTTGTTTGTTTGTAAGTAATGAACGGATTAATATGATTTTTCATTGGGGATAGTTTAAGGTCTGGAGAGTGACATAGGCTACTTTTTATCCCGGAAAAACATCTCATTCCTACGGGAAAAAGAGTATAACATAATTATTTTCAGAATTTTTTAACGGGGATAATTTTAAGGTCTGGAGAGTGACATAAGGCTACTTTTTTTCCCCACGGGATAAAGAGCAATGGCAAAAATTTTTGACATTTTCCCTTGACCACGCGGGCGGAGCCGCAGGTAACAGGTAGTACTTAATAAATAAGTATAAACTACCATCATTTTGGAAATAAAGCAAAACGCCCACTGGGAAAAGAGTTGGCGACAGAAACGTCTTTCATTTTGTTGGCTTTATGAGGAAAATAATGTTGCGAAACCTTGCTTTGCGGCCGCGCCGAGTGTTTCTTACTGATCAAAATATGTACTTAATGCCGGAATCATTGTTTTTAAATATGTCCAGGAAGTCAATCCTAATATCCCTATCCGAATCTGCAACCGTTCCCCTAATCCAATAAAAGTAGAGAGATCTTTTTACTATTGGACGTAGAGAAATAAATAGAGATACCTATTGCAATTTTAAATTTACACTTTTTACACCCCTGGTCCCAAAAGAGCTACCTAACGCGCTAGTGTTACGGGTACTAGACAACGGATAAATTTCTAAATAAAAAAAGTAAATTCGTCACAAATTGTCATAGGTGTTCGTTTTTTTTTTTTCTTGACGATGTTGTGCAAGCTAGTGAAGCGCTAACGGGATACGCTTCACCAGCAACATTGGTTTTACGTGGGCGAGGTGTCAACCCGCCGCACAACCCCCGAAATGCTGGAGGACCACACCCGTCGTTGGTCAGCGAGTCCATCGGACTTAGCCGGTTAGTGTAGCTAGGCTGTACTACCGACCATTCCCCTATCCGCCATAGGTGTTTGTTTAAGTCCATGACGAATTTACTTTGTGTCGAATCTACAACAACCCCCCTGAACTTTAAACAAAAAATGCATAGCAATGAATGGAAAATGTGAAAATGAACTCGCGGCCGCGGAAGAAATCGCGGAAAAGCTAGTGTTCATATTTTTATGTACACAAACATTTTTTAGTTTAATTATTTAATATTTGTGTAGATTATATTTTTACTGTCCGTCTGTTTGTCTGTCACGTATAACAGGAACATTTCTTATTTTTTTATTTACAGTTATAAAGACATTAGATAACAATATGAACATAATATAGAAATATTTACTTTTACGTGTTTATGGTATTGTTTTATATTTATGAAGTGACAAACAAGAAACATTGGTTATTTTTAATAAAGCATTTTATAGGTCCGTTCCACAGTTTACTGATTTCGGGCCCATCTTTCCGATATAATGTCAGTTTTTGATATTACAAAAGGGTATCTGCCAGATAGGCTTACTGGAACTTATCAGGAATCTCTGTCAATGATAAAAGGGCATAAGAGGCAGACATTAGCACTCGTTTGCATTTATGACAATATTTTCAAAGACCTATTGCATGCGAGCACAGCAATTGACAATAAGGAATTTGGCAGAATAAATTTCAAACACAATTGAGTAACTTTTCAATCAGGTTTTTTTTTATGCCACCAAGGTGGCAAACAAGCATACGGCCCGCCTGATGGTAAGCATCACCGTAACCTATAGACGCTTGCAATACCGGGGGTATCACTCCTAACCTCCCCAAGTGGAGCTCTGGAGACCTTACTCACCGTAGGAACACAAAATGGCCGAGACCAATGCCATTTTTCTACCTTGTCCTTCCCCAGACGGGCTGCTCCGAATTGAGCGTATTATCCGCTTCGTTGTTAGGTGACGTCTAAATACGTCATTACCACTCAAAAGGTTGCTAAATCCTGTTTACTGATTGGTCTGAATCCTGTATATTTTAGTAAAATGCGATTAAGGCATCACGCATGAAGTTTTTAATTAATTTTATTGACGTTTGTTGGCCCAATATGCATAAACTGTGACGCGCACGAATACAATGCCACAAACTTATTTATGCCGATGGCGGGGGCGCTAGGATCAGCTATTGTAGGTAAAAGTCACGATATTTAAGGCATATTCATTAGTTCTAGTTTCGGCCACCAGCACAGAGAAGTTTGTGGCACTGTTAACATTTTGCATAGAAACATAATAAAATGTTGAGCATTAGTGTTGTGACGTATATACAAAAAAAATGAAGATCGTAACGTAATCAAATTATTGACCTGTTGGCAATCAAGTTTTGGACACGAGACCAAGGATTAAAACCAGTTTTATCTGGGTTCGTTATGAATAATAAAAAAAATATTTAGATTTTTTGTAGTTCAAATAGTTTATGATTTTTTTGTGGTGTAATCATTTTGAATTCAGAATTAATTTAGCTACGTACGTACAGTCACCAAACGAAAGAGAGATAGAGAACTAAGATCAAAGACTTTGACGCTAATAAATAATGTAAGCATCGTTATGACATAGCCTACAATATAAATACTATCCTAATAATATTATAATCCTACGAATATTTAAAGGGCGAAAGTTATGTGTATGTTTGTTACTTCTTCACGCTCAAATGGCTGGACCAATATTTATGATATTTGGTATATAGGTTCTGATACCTTGGATTAACACATAGGGTACTTTTTATCCCGAAAAGTACGCGATTCCCGTAGGATTAGTTCAAAAAGTCTGATATAAATGGCGCAATTGTGCATAGTAAATACACGCTAACAAAGATACACGGGATTCACTAGTTGATTAATAAAAAATCGTGTTAACCCCTTCACGCAATAATTTACATAACTTGAATCATATTTACACTCCTGTTCACCTCTTTCATTGTCTGACTATACATATCCTAGCTTCAATATTACGATAAATTATGGCTTATGTAATTTTATAAAAGACTAGCAAACCGCCCCGGCTTCACAAGGGTTATACTAAGGCTCCCTAATTATTTTGATAATTTATTATAGCCTATGTTACCCGGAAGTAACGTACCTTCATAACGGTGAAAGAAATTTTGAAATCGGTCCATCAGTTTTTCAGTTAACTAGCTTTTTTGCCCGCGACTTCGTCCGAGTGAATTTCCGGACCCGTTCCCGTGGGAACCACATTGAATTTCGGGAAAAGCTATAGCCTATGTCACTCTCTGATAATGTAGCTTTCTACTGGTGAAAGAATTTTTGAAATCGGTCCAGTAGGTTCGGAGCCTATTCAATGCAAACAAACAATCAAATCTTTCCTCTTTATAATATTAGTATAGACAAACATGTACTCCCAAAAATACAATTCTTTCCCCTTTATAATAGTGACAATAGTGTAGACAATATTATCATTATCATCATCATCATCTCAGCCACAAGAAGTCCACTGCTGGACATGGGTCTCCCCCAAAAGATAATATAACTATGTACAGTAGCGCCATCTGTATCTTTTGATGAAATCCTACGGGAATCGCACACTTTTTTGGATAAAAAGTACGCTATGTGTTAATCTAAGGTATCAGCTACCTACATAGCAAATATCATAAATACTGGCACAGAAATTTGAGCGTGAAGTAACAAACATACACATCACTTTCGCCTTTATAATGTTAGTAGGAAGTATGATTATTATTGTTTAATGATGTTACATGTTTTCTGGATATGATTACACTACATTATATAAAATGTAATATTCCTAACACAATAAGTACTATAATTTCATAAAGCAAAAAAAATATATAATAAGTATCTAATCTATGGAATAATGATATCGAAATCTCAAAACAAATGGCGTATATAAAACCTGATTTTAGATTAGTGTAACATTAAGATTATTACATGACTTTTTGCACAACCAAATTTTAAATTCAAGAATAATTTTTATCCTTGTTATTTTGTATGTCTTGCAAATTATCCTGTTGTGTATTAAAATTGTTGGTAAATTCTAAGCGATAAGGATAATGTTACGTCTAAACAGTACTAGGTTTGTACGGGCAGCAAAAATACATTTTAGTACTATTTCACATCTAGCTATTGCGTTTGTCCTAGTTTTTGCTTTGATCTAAATCACTGAGATTTAGATTTTTGTATTGACATTGTGCATTTGATTTTTGCACTCTCAATGGTTGACTGGAGAAAACAATAAACATACGTCCACTTGTATCAGTACTTTTTGTATTGTCAATAAAGATAATTAAATAAATAAATATTTGCCCCGAGAGGGAATCGCGCTTACTGGTGACGAAGGTAAAATAAATACCAACACACCATCGCGCTGCCAAGATGAAGTTGATTGCTATATGATATCTGGAAACGTCTAAGTTTCCATCGGATAGCTATTGATACTCGGAAGTTTAAGAGAGGTAGGGCACAGCGGATAATCCGCTCAAATCGGAGCAGCCCGTCTGGAGAAGGACCTCTTCCTTACAGAAGATCGTAGCCAAATAGCATTGGTCTCGGCCATGTTGTGTTCCTACGGTGAGTAAGGTCTCCAGAGCTCCCCTGGGCAGGGGGGGGGGGGGGGGTTCGCGTGAGTGATACCGCCGGTATTGCAAGCGTCTATAGGCTGCGGTGATGCTTGCCATCACGCGGGCCGTATGCTTGTTTGCCAAGTTTGTGGCATAAAAAAAAACAAGCAACTAAAGTCTTCTTTTACTTCTTCCTACACTTATTCTAAAATAGAAAAGATTAACACGCTGTAAATGCACGTCATTTACGTGTACAGCGTATTAATCTTTTCCATTTCGCTCTATTATTCGTTATTTCGATCAAAACATTCGTTCCCCACATTATCATCATTCACACACTCAATCCATGTGTTCTTTGGTCTTCCCTTACTGTAAATTAAAAATAACATTGGAAAAAATCTCAAGAAGGGTTTCAACAGTGTTATGTAAATGACATAAATTGTTGTTAAAAATTGTTTTTAGGCTACGGAGAACATAATCTTGACACGTGCAAATATTTATTAACTGTTTATGGTAAAGCAATCAGCTTTCACAATGTTTACACTAAATTATGGTACATATTAAATAACGTGATATAATAACCATTATTTTATTATATACCAACGGACGCCCACGGCTTCGTACGCGTTTTCGTAATTCTCGGGTGATAGGGAAAGTAAAAAATTGATTAAAAAGTAAAATTCTAGCTGCCATCAAGTCCCCTTATAATCTGTTCAACTTTTTCGGATATTAATAAAACAGATAGATTTTTGAATGATTTTTTGGTATGGTAAGAAAAAAAAACAATGTTGTTTTACCTACTTACTTGGAATAAACTTATAAATAAATTACATCGCGACAAAACATAATTATATATATAAAATTATATTTAAAAATAATAGAAATAATTTTAAAAATTACTTAACAATATATATATATTTATTCTTTATTTCACGATTAAGAATACAATTAGCGGACTTAAGCCTAAAGGCTTTACCTTGATTTACTTATTCTCTAATATTTAAAATAAACGTATTCTTTTTGGAGTGCGACACACAGGCAACGCCATCGACCTCTTATTTATATAAACTAATAAATAATATAAAGTTTAAAAAAACATATTATTTTGGTGAAACGCTCTAAACTCAGACTACTGGTTCTAGGTATGTAGTAAATGATAGGATCTTTATATAAATAAAATAGATAAACATCAAAGAACAGAAAAAGTACGTTTTTAATTATGACCCGACTGGGGTTTGATCCCGGGACCTCCAGGGTGGCGGAGCGTTATGGTAACCTATTGGTAACCTAATGGCCACGGAGGTCGTCAAATGTAGTAAACATACAAAATATCACTCGAGCATATTAAAGGCACCGCTTTATCAATTAACACGTGTCTGAGCTCTGATTATTACAATTCTTCGGATTATCAATGTCGTAACAACATTATTAGTTTGTTAATGATTTTATTATTTACAAATAATTTGAGTTATTTGTAACATTGTAATGGATTTGATTGATTGAGTAATTAGTCAGTATTAGTCGATTAATACTGGAATTACATTGACTTGTACAAATATTAAAGTCACATTACTTACATTGATTGGCTAATTTTGAAAGCTTTTATGGTAAACAGAACAGAGTGCTTAGTACGAGTTTTTTTGTTCACATTCGATCATGTCGACGTAAACAAACCGACCAAATAGAGAAGAACTCTCATGTTGCGAATTTATAAGACGCGTGCTACATATCAAAATTATGCGGCTTACTTGCTCACGTTTCGAAGTGAGTAACACGACTAATTTGGATATGTAACACGCGTCTGATAAATTCACAATATGAAACAGTTTTACATTTTGGTCGGCTTGTAAACGTTAACACGTTCGAATGTGACCAAAATACTCGTACTAAGTACTCTGACTACATTATTAGACAATAATCAAGGAATTTAAGCTCGATAACATAATTAGGTTTCAAGCTATATCTATTAATTTCTATCTGACAATCAGTCAGTTTCTTTTCTTTTTTTCTTTTCTTTCTTATTTAATGGCGTTTCTGTCGTGTTTTAACGACAGTTAGACAATTTCGCCAATGTCGAGTATTTTAAATGAACAATTTTTAACAAAAAAGTACTCTATAAAAGGGCAACGTGGTACGGTGAGGATCCGAGGTCGCCATCTTGACTACCTTCGTTGACAAGGCGGCGATCTCGAATTACCAGTCAGTTTATGAAACGCATTTTTACAGTAAGTATCTATTTTTTACTCAGCTGTCACTGTCAAACTAAACTAGAAAAAAAGAGATAGACAATTTAAGACATTGTGAAATTTAAATTAACATGAAAAACACCGATCTCTGCGACTAAATGAAGCTAGTAGGGGCCATAAAGGACTTGAGTTGTACCAACTTTTGTTTTGGCGATTGCGACCATAGATTTATGATTGCGACTGTACCCAGGTGGCCTTATTGTTCGGCACAAGTGGCACACAATACATTAATCTACCACAAGGTCGGTTGAAGTGGCCATAAGTCCGCTGGACCCTTGAATTGCAATTTATTAATTTCAAGTAGATATTTATCTATAGATAGATTATAGTTCTTACTAGTTTAGCTGTTCTAAGTAACGATGTTCAGTTTTGCTTTTTTGATTTGACAGTGACATCTATAACTTAACGTGTCATTAACTTTAAAAATGCTATACAGAAACTGGCTGTTAATTTTGAGACTGCGAACACAAGATACAGTGAGTTTGAAACTTATGATTTATGAGATTATGGTCTATTTGAAAAACTCAAATTTCAGTTTTGTAAGTCGCAACTCGCAACTTCTGAGTAATTTGAGTAGTGTTTTGAGCTCTATAGAATTAGTCTCGTGAGTCACAAGTTTTTTAGAGTAACTTGAGTGGTTATGAGCGTTTTGAGATCTGTACAATTTTTTGTCTTTTCTCCAAAAGTAACGAACAAAAGGCTCAAAGTCCTGTTGAGCCTTTTGTCCGTTATTTCTAATCTAAAGAATAATTCACACTTACCGTAACCGCAAACATATACAACCGCAATTAAACCGCAGAACAATCGCAGCGCCATATCACTAGATCTTATAGAGGAGGCGTGGTCGTATATAGTCGGATAAACTCGTAGACACGACTGAAAGATAATCGTAACTGAGACACTTTATAGTTAATTAGATAGACAGTTACAGGGTGCGATAATTTTAAATATTTATAATATGACAAAGCCATTTCATCTTTTTTTGATTGTGAATTATGTGAAAGGAAGGTAGTTAGTAAGTGCCGTTAATGGGGAGAAAATTCCTATTAGAAAAGTTATAATAAGTATAAGTTATAATAAGTAATATTGTTTGATTTGAACTTCTCCTTCTGACGGTCTTTGACGTTGTATGCATTGCCCACCTAGAAAGAAATCGGACAGGAAAGAAGGGGAAAGGAAATATAGTAAGCAGGAAGGATAATTTAGACTTCCTTGTAGAATAATTTATACCTATATACACTTTATATAATTGTAAGTAATTAATTACTTTGTGTTAAAGATGTTATTACGAGAGAAAGTGTGAAGACTGAATAAAAATATTTGTCATTGACTTCTCTCTTACCTTACAAAGCTGTTTCATGACGATTTTTTTGTGAGGGTGATTCGGCCCGGATTGCCAGAAAAGCCACTACCAGTTCATAGCATTACCACTCTATATAAACTTATTTTAGAACGTTCACAAATTTAATTGTTGTTATCACGTTACCTCAATTATTTTGGTAGCATCCTCTAAATACCACCACGCTTGATCGCCGTGGGTTAGACAGCAGTTGACGCGCACGGTTTATCATATTCGTTTATCTCGCTCTTAAATAATATACAGTTGTTTTTTTCGTACAGTGAAAAAAAAATGTGTCAACACAACAAATCCTCCTTGGTTTTGTTTAATAATTTAATGTAATGCTGGCCGCTAAGAAAATTTTTAAAAGGTTTTTTATTATTATTAATAAAAAGGATTCAATAGGTACTCTATGGTTAAAAAGGATGGATGGAACGTCTAAGCTCCTTCGCACACAAGGCGACGCAAATCTCCCTTCGATACTCGGCGATTTTAGCCAATCCAATCCAATGACGCGAGTGTACGTACGAACCTCAATGGACTTGTATGGCGGTAACGCTTGGATATTAAAATCGCCGAGTTTCGTAGACTTGCGTCGCCTTGTGTGCGGACCTTAACAGTAAGTTTGACAAATTCGAAATGTGAGAGCTCTGGACAGAGACGTGACGTGAAAGTGTGGACGGAGGAAGAGGGAGGCCATAGGGAGGCTTTTGCCCAGCATTGGGACATTTATACTGTTTATCTTATTTTGAAAGATGGTTATTGTTGGTTTTTGGGTACCGGGTTACTTATCGTAAATAGTAATGTAGAGTATTTTAGAATTTAATGTACACACAGACAGAAGATTTAGTCTTAGAAATAAATATAAGTAGTTATAATATATATTGTTAATTTTAACATCATTTATCACTGTTTAAAAATATACTTTATTTTAATATTGAATTGTTGAATATGGGTATGTTATCAAAGATTTCGATTCGGAAGTTGTTTACCATTCAGTCAAAGATAACTAAAAAAATAATCGTTAATTCGGTTAACCGTGAAACTATAAAATAAAATAAATATTATTGAATAAATTTTACACAAATTACACAGCGCCACCTTCAGTCCCAAAGTAAGTTAGGTTGAACCCGCTTGTGTTTTGGGGTACTGGACAATGGATATATCACATATTGTTAACACAATAATATATCATACTAATATTATAAATGAGAAAGTGAGTTTGTTTGTTTGTTATTCCTTCACGGCTTGACTAATCAGCCGATCATTATGAAAATTTGTATATATATTGTCAGGGATACAGAGCCCAACATAGGCTACTTTTTATCCACTGAAAGTATGTCATTCCAAAGAGATAATATTTTTTCCATTATAGAGGGCGCTGTATGGGATGCTATCGGCCAACAGATGGCGCCACGAGTCGCGCATAAAATTAATGCGAGCGAAGCCGCGGGGAAAAGCTAATTTATAATAAAAAGAAAACATCAAGACTCGAGACAAACACAAATGATATCACATAAATGTTTGCCCCAATCAGGAATCAAACCCGCGCGCTCTGAAGCTAAAGATAGGATCACTAGTAATCCACCACCGGGCTGTTGTTAAACTGTTTTTTAATGACAAATTTGAAACAGTAGGAAGGTCACGTCCAATTTCGACTCCGTCCATACGCATTCAGTTATTGTACTGAAGACAATAATATTTCAATAATAATAACATATTATAATAATTTCGAGTATTACAAGAATAAATATTTGTGTTTTCTTATGTAAGTATTATTATTCAAAATTAGTTCAGTTTTATTGATTTATGTACTTATTACGTTGCAAATTTTGTTAATCAGATTCTTGTTCTGCTTGCCCTGCCCGTTTCTTTCTTTCTTTAATTCGTTACCCTAAGGTTGCCTTGAAAAGATTGCTTTTAGCAATAAGGCCGCCTTGTTGCTAATACACTAGTATGTAAGATTTTAATGTAATATTTATTTGTGCTGTTGGATGTGTATTGCAAATAAAGTATATTCTATCTATCTATCTATCTAAATAGTGTTTAAACTGATTTATATTTTTATATCATGCAGACAAACAATTGGGTCACCTGATGGAAAGTATGGTTACCGCCGCCGCCTATGAACATTTGCAACACCAAGGGACAGATTACTTAATAGTACCAAGGGCGCTACAAATACGTTGCCCTCTTTATAGAAATAGCGAGAAAAGGTACAGAAAAGCAGTTGGGCTTCGATCTACACAACGAATGAAACGCATTGCTGCTTCACGCCGATTTTGTGTGGGAGGATGGTACTTCTCGAGTCGAACTAGCTTATTTCATAAATTATGCTAAAGCATAATTTATGAAATAAGCTAGTTCGAGTAGCAATATTGAGTAGTAAACTACTCAATATTGCATAATAGTTATGTGAAAGATTTGGATTCCGTTATTAATAATTTAAAATATGGTCAATGAACTATCTGAAATAACTTAGTTCGCCGACATCATAAAAGTAATCATCCAGTTAAATTTATATTAATCTTTATTTTATAAACCATTGTCTTGTTAATCTTTAATATGGTTAGTTATAAAATTTTATGATATAATGTGAATTAAGTCTTAAATCTACAAGATTGCCATTTTTTATCATAAAAGTCATGACTTTATTAACAAATTGAAGTCTTGTCTATTTTTAAATATTTTTTAGTAATAATTGACAGTTTTTATTTGATAATTTACTTTATAAAGTCATTCTCTAACGAAATCTTTATAATTTATTTGAAAGTAATTGATAGATTTTATTTGACAATTTACTTTATTGTCTAATGTAATTTACTATTTTGTCATTTTTTTAATTAAATTACAACAAACAAATAAAATTTCAAATTTTTAATGCAAATTTTTCTTACGATTCCGCGTTTTATTACTTTGGCTAACTTGACCCGCTGCTCTTATGAATAATGTCCGGAAAAAGTGATTAATTTACTTGTTTTATTACTTTAACCAAATCGCCGAAGATATTATATATAATTGCTAGGTAATGTGGTTAATTCTGTGTCATTTATCACTTTGTCTTAATTGAGTAGACAAATTATAAATAATGGCTGGATGGTATATATAATATCCGGATTTACTTTGGCTGTAACATATATATAGAGAAAATAAACTACGTTATAAACTACAACCATTTCAGACTTTTAATTGATAAATTACTTCGTGTTCTGTGCGTCAAAAGATGTTTATGGTGGTATCATTTCGCTACTGCGTATCGGAAAACTTAATACGTGCATGCGCAGAAACTAGATTTGTATTGATAGATAAACAAGAAAATAAATAATGGTTATCGACTAAAAACTTAAGGTTTCATTGTAGTACTTAAAAAAATATGTTATCGTCATCATATTAACCCATAATCATTCCACTGTCGGGATACGGGTCTCCCTTCAATCAAAGGTGATTAGAGCGTACTCTGCCACGCTGCTCCAATTGGCAGAGGCCGGTGTTTTCAAGCCGCCCGAAGGCCACCAACTTGGCTTAACTGACTGTCATCCATTGACGACAGCCGGGACCGACCGCTTGACGTGCCCTCAGAAGGGTCGACGTTGCTTATCTGGCGTGTTCAACTCATATTACAGTGTGACACAGCGACGCCACTGAGCTCCTCGTTGTTTTCGTACTTTCGTAGAAAACCAAAATTCAAAGCTTTTACTCAGATATTAGGTTTTCACAAACATGTTCTCTTGTCAGAGTCCTCGTCCTTGCGTCGTTTGTCCTCAATGCTGAGGGTCGTGGCCTCTCCGAATCACTCTCTCGTGGACTATCTTGCGCCAGCTTGCTCTGTCTTCGGCAGCGTGGATGGCGTCGCAGACTGAGGTGTTTAGGGCAGATCGGAACTGGTCTGACCAGCGCATCGGGCTTCTGTCTCTAGGTCTTTTCCCGCTCACCTTGTCAGAGTATACAGTAATAAATGATTTGTGTAAATTAATCTACTCTATAAACTACAACCACGCAAAATTACCACTGGTAAAAGAAATGGCGAAAGTATTAAAAGAAGAAGAAATTGTGAAATATTTGATAAAGTATAAATAATATGTATAACATTTGAGACTTTTAAAGCTCATAAATCAGATTTTAACTATAAGAATTTAAATAAAAACTATTAATATGTTTTTAACTCTGTGCAATGTTGCGCAGGCGGCGATACGACGCTCGGCTAATGAGGATGTAAGCTGTTCAAACGGATTGAAAGAGTATTGTGTGCATCAATATTAGAGTAAGATTTAAGAACATCAATATGCGTAATATTTTAAACATTTCAAATCCGTATTAGCTAGTATTTAAAAAATGTCTATCCTCCAAAGATTTTTAATGCTTCTTTTGAAGAACCCCATATTGTAGTCTTAAAAAAAAGGGATCTCATTCCACTGCTTCAGCGTTCGCTGGAGGAAATAAAGATGCTGCCCTCTCTTTCCTTCACGTCATAATATTACGACTTAATAATTCTGAAATTTCGGTCAGAGAGTCGTCTTTGGAGCATGGTCGTCATGAAACTATTTTTCTTCGACTCTTTAAAATGTAATCTAGTAATGTTTGACGAAGCATATTGCTGATGACTTGTGTATATATTACTAACAAAACTTTAAGAACATTGTTACAAACATTACGAATAAATCTAGATATGGTATTTTTATTTCGGCGACTTTTTTGTACTGTTGTCTAATTGGTTCTTTTTCTACATCAAACGTTCAGAGAATGGCTTTACAGACACTATACAGACATATCTCTATGTCGTTCCTATAAACTTCGGATATATACTAACTCTATGTACTTAAATTATTTTTTTTTGCCAAATTCTATCACGCAGTTAGGTCAATGTAAACCATTGTTATGTCAATGTCGCATTCCCAATGAGATGTACTTACTACAAAGTACTATTTGGAATATGATGGTCAGGGCCGGGTCAAGACTCGAATTTTTTTTATACCTACAGTTAGTTGTGTAAATGAATTATTGTTATTTAACATAACATCAGTAGTGAAGCTGTGAAAAAATGTATTAAAATATCAAAATAACGACTTTTTTTACTTAGAATTTATTAACCATTTAGTTGCACCAAAAAAGAAAATAATACTGCATCGAAACTGGTAGATCGCGTCAATTTGAGCAGATATGAGAATTTGTAAGCGTGACGCGGCCTTAGTTTAATAGTCGGGAGTCTCGGGAGCGACGCGGGAGCATCTGTTTTTCATAAATTTGTATGAACGACATCACAATAAACGCGGCGGCGGCGGCGGCGGCGCGGCGCGGCGGCAGTGGCGGTGCACACGCGTTCCGCTACCGACCCGCAGTCATTCTCGGAATATGAAATTGCATCAGAATGGAATTTTTACTACTTACTACTAATCCTATTAGTTTAATATAAGTTTACGATCAACTGTATTAACCAATATTTACTAAAATATTTTTAAAGATTGACAATGTTTATTTTTAGGCGTATGTGTAAATTTAGTCTGACATGTTTTGGGTACCGCAGAGAAATTAATAAAAAAAACGAAATTGCCGGTAACTACTTTCTATCACGTGGCCTGTTTGCTATTTTGTATGACATACAAAAACCTATCTTTTTAACCGACTTCAAAAAAGGAGGAGGTTCTATGTTTCATTGTATTTTTTTTTTAAATTATCATGTCAACCCATAATCATCCCACTGCCGGGATACGGGTCTCCCTTCAATCGAGAGTGATTAGAGCGTACTCTGCCACGCTGCTCCAATGCGGATTGGCAGAGGCCGGTGTTTTCAAGCCGCCCGAAGGCGACCGACTTGACTTAACGACTGTCATCTATCGATAACAGCCGGGACAGACGGCTTAACGTGCCCTCCGAAGCACGGAGAAGCTCAAGATCACCATTTCCTGTTGGAATCCATCCAAACGTTGGCTAGGGTCGACGTCGCTTAACCTGCGCGTTCATACTAGAGTGCGACACACAGCGACGCCATCGAGCTCCTCAACTCTCTAAAATATGGTAGGCAAACAATGGACCATTATTATCACCAGACGCGCTACCAAAGAAAAAGAAATAGTAAAATAATTGGCCTTTCGGATTCGGATCTCTTACCGCTACGCTACGGAACGAAACGTATTACTTCTTCATGCCCATATTCATCATATCGAGCAAGCCCATTTATTTAGCAAATTAATTTGTATACAGAACCACGTAGTACTTAAGACAAGTTTTAAATTATGATAATATTTTAATTGACAATTATACATGTTTTGAACAAGATAAATACATTTTTATTTGTTTTCCTACATCTATATCAACAAGTTATCTTTTTGGAACGGAGACGTGCCTTCAACGTAAACTGTTATCTAAAACTTAGTAGATGGCTAAAATAGTAAGGAGACACAATCTTAATAAATATTATGTGGCAAACCGAACTCAACCTCTTATGTAAATAGTTATGTTTCTTTTTCTTTATGGATTTTTTTGATATTCTTTTTGTCTGTCACTCACCTTCACTTCACTTTTTCACGTTCGCCCACCAAATCATATTTTCTCAATATAAGTTTTCTTTATCCCTTCTTCCTCTTTTTCTAACCTCTCCATCCTTAATATATTATTTACATATTTTTAGCTATCGCCCACGTACAAGGTGGTCAGACGAGCTAAAGAAAGTCGGAGGAAGCCGCTGGATACAGGTCGCTGCCAGCAGGTCGTATTGGAGGAATTAGTCGCTGTTTGTGTGTCGACAGTTTTTAGTAAACACGTTTCATAGAATTCGTCGCTTGTCGTGCGTCGACGACGTACTGTCGACCAATTCCATTGGAGACGTTTGGGGGAGGCCTATGTCCAGCAGTGGACTTGTTGTGGCTGAGATGATGATGATTTCTAGCTATGCTCTACCTTCCACTACGACATAAATGTGATGCTTCACAAACTACAATTTAAAAAAAATTAACGGTTCTTTAACATTTCAGAATTTGCATTTGCGATTACTTTTAAGTCAATTCATACTTGTGTCAGTAAAATTTAATGTATAAACTTATAATAATTTAATGCGTCTCAGAAACTTGCTAATATTATCAATGCGAAGGTAAGCATGAAACAGACGGACACTATCTCCGAAATGTAAAAAGTATGGAGATTTATTCCCGGGCAAATAAAAATAAGAAACCCTATTAGATCACCCAGCATTTAACTTGAAGATAATCGATAAAATAGTGTTCTCCACACTATCTAACATTGCTCAGGCGCATGTCGCGTGATTACTGTGTGGTGTGTCCGTTTTTCCCGACGCTATTGGTAGATGGCGTCGCACGTGCCGAGTGACGTCACAATCATTTAACTGCTTTCATACATTTTTATATTGTTAATATGATAATCCCACATTTAAACTTAAAATGATGTTTTAATTATATTTGATTTCTTGATAACTATAAGTATAATGAACCTATCTTTTCAAACTACATACTTTTAATCGAGACAAGCCCACCACACATTTCCACCTGCTGTGTTTCCTGTATAGCCAGGACCAACAACGGCGACTTCAGATCACAATAAGCAATGAAGCTTAATGACGTCCCGGGGAAGAAACTACAGCCTGTGTCTTGAAACTCACAACACAACGAATTTAATCAGAGAGAAAATAGACGATGTATTCAAAGGACTTGGGATCCATAACAACTACGTGACGTCTACATACCTTAAGTTGGGTCTAGAGACCTGAAATTTTGCACTGGCCTTTAGAACGTAGGCAAAGAGTAAGATTGGGATTCATTATCGACCGCATGGTTGATACACAAGTGCAGCGACACTATTCACGCGTAACCACTGTTCGAGCACCTTTAGTCGTTTCGATGTGGTGTGTTTTGTGGTTCGTGTGAAATGACTCTAATAGCCGACATAGGCGGACCTGCTCGAGCAGTTAGCCATTTCACCATAGGCTCTTGCAGTCATAGTCAACAGTTTGAAGCTTTGACCACACGACCGCTCCAAGCAGTTCAACTGCTCGCGCGGTCCGTGTTATGTATGTGGAAGACTAATTCACTGTGCAGTCTCAGCTTGAAGCAGTACATCCTGACCGCATCAAGCAGTCAGTGTATGTTGGCCCTAAGACAAACGCATCAATTTAATTTATTTGTAAAGCAGTAAGTAATGATCTCATCAAAAATTTCCCCATGCTGTGTGAAGTTCTCGCCCTTTATTGCCCGTGGTCCCTGTGATAGTCCCTGGAAGGTACCACGGGAAATATTTTACCCGTGGTCCCTGAATTTAGTATAAGCCAACTAATTTAAAACGGTATGGCCTACAATTTTTTTTTTTACAATGTTTTTATGATGTATTAGAAATTCCTTTAGGATTATTTTCGAATGTTTTTGGGATGGATTAGGATTGACTTTAGAATTATTTTGGGATGGATTAGGATTGACTTTATGATTATTTTGGGATGAATTAGGATTGACTTTAGAATTATTTTGGGATAAATTAGGATTGACTTTAGAATTATTTTGGGATGGATTAGGATTGACTTTAAGATTATTTTGGAATGTTTTTGGAATGGATTAGGATTGACCTTAGAATTATTTTAGGATGGATTAGGATTGACTTTATGATTATTTTGGAAGGTTTTTAGGATGGATTAGGATTGACTTTAGAATTATTTTAGGATGGATTAGGATTGACTTTATGATTATTTTGGAAGGTTTTTAGGATGGATTAGGATTGACTTTAGAATTATTTTGGGATGGATTAGGAGTGACTTTATGATTACTCTGGGATGGATTAGGTTTGACTTTATGATTATTTTGGGATGAATTAGGATTGACTTTATGATTATTTTGGGATAAATTAGGATTGACTTTAGAATTATTTTGGGATGGATTAGGATTGACTTTATGATTATTTTGGGATGAATTAGGATTGACTTTATGATTATTTTGGGATAAATTAGGATTGACTTTAGAATTATTTTGGGATGGATTAGAATTGACCTTATGATTATTTTGGAATGTTTTTGGGATGGATTAAGATTGACTTTAGGATTGTTTTGGAATGTTTTTGGGATGGATTAGGAATAACTTTAGGACTATTTTGGAATGTTTTTGATTGATATATTTGTTTTCGGAGATAGAGGGGGGGGGGGGGTCCTCTTCATGGTAATTCATGGTAGTAGTCCATATAGTAAACCTACAAGGAAAACTATAACGGTTAAGTAGGCACTAATAGTTACCGAGTAATATCCGACGAACTTATGAATTATTTTATTATTAGGTTTGACTTTATGATTATTTTGGGATGAATTAGGATTGACTTTATGATTATTTTGGGATAAATTAGGATTGACTTTAGAATTATTTTGGGATGGATTAGGATTGACTTTATGATTATTTTGGGATGAATTAGGATTGACTTTATGATTATTTTGGGATAAATTAGGATTGACTTTAGAATTATTTTGGGATGGATTAGAATTGACCTTATGATTATTTTGGAATGTTTTTGGGATGGATTAAGATTGACTTTAGGATTGTTTTGGAATGTTTTTGGGATGGATTAGGAATAACTTTAGGACTATTTTGGAATGTTTTTGATTGATATATTTGTTTTCGGAGATAGAGGGGGGGGGGGGTCCTCTTCATGGTAATTCATGGTAGTAGTCCATATAGTAAACCTACAAGGAAAACTATAACGGTTAAGTAGGCACTAATAGTTACCGAGTAATATCCGACGAACTTATGAAGTAAAATTTCTTTGACGAAAACGTACAAATGTCATAGAATATGGAATTGTACTCATCTGTAAGCAAGAAATGCGTAGCCAATACGGAACCCTACATTGTGCGTGGCCCGACACGTACTTGCCCGGTTTTTTCTAATGAGGGATGGCTGCTACAAAAGAGGCGCATTTTACCGAGTATTTCTAAATTTAATGCCTTTTTTTAACTAACTAATATAAAAAGGTATAATAACTTAATTGTATATTATTAAAGACAACAACAAAATAAAACATAAGTACATACATATACTCTATGCGTTTGTGCTCTATTATAATAACTAACAACATAAACATAGTCCTTTAAATCGTTCTAAATGCAATTCTTCTTTTGGTTTACCGCAGTTTATCAATAGCATGGCCAATGTCTATGTCGCCATTAATGAGCTCTAAAATAACATGGCGAATAACATCGTCATTCATTGTTAGTTTATTATTTCGTCGGGCTTTGCTTTTTTTAGTTAATTTTAGGTTATTTACGGTGTCCATGTCTCGTAATACATTTAAAAGACGCATCAGGTTAACTGTGTTTTTGTGAACTCTTTTGTTAATTTTGGCGTTTAGTCCCGACATTCCCGTTTCCCGACATACATATTGTGGGCTGTTATTACCATTGGGGCAAGTGCATGTGGAGAAATGCGAAACTCCTGAAAATGGATAAAAACAAACAGGAATTTTACATTTCAAAATCATCTTCGAACCATCCGAAAATCGTATGAAAATCATTTCTGAATCACCATAAAAGCATTCTAAAATAAGACTGAAAATTATTCATAACTAAATCTAAAGTCAATCTTAGTCCATCACAAAACTATTCTAATAACATAACAAAAATTTCGTCAAAATTACATAAAATAATCCTAAACCATATCAAAAAATTTCGAAAATAATCATTCCTAATTCATCCTAAAAACATTGCTAAATAATCCTAAAAGCATTCCTAATCTATCCTAAAAACATTGCTAAATAATCCTAAAAGCATTCCTAATCCATCCTAAAAACATTTCTTAATAATCCTAAAGGCATTCCTAATCCATCCCAAACACATTGCTAAATAATCCTAAAAGCATTCCTAATCCATCCTAAAAACATTTTTTAATAATCCTAAAGGCATTCCTAATCCATCCCAAACACATTGCTAAATAATCCTAAAAGCATTCCTAATCTATCCTAAAAACATTGCTAAATAATCCTAAAAGCATTCCTAATGCATCCTAAAAACATTGCAAAATAATCTTAAAACCATTTCTAATCCATCCTAAAACATTGCAAAATAATCCTAATAGAATTCCTAATCCATCCAAAAAGCATTCCTTTAAATTAGTTGGCTTATACTAAATTCAGGGACCACGGGTAAAATATTTCCCGTGGTACCTTCCAGGGACTATCACAGGGACCACGGGCAATAAAGGGTTCTCGCGTGGTGAATGCGTGAAATGAAACGTGGAAGAAAATTATACTGAAACCATAAAATCATAAAAATGTTATACTAATATTATACTCACTCACTTTATTAATGTTTATTCTTAAGATTATGTTTGAGTAGGCTACGCTTCCCGCTTTCCCTGCGTAACCTCTTTTCTGTTCATATGATTATGATCTGACCTGTCAATGACGGTTTTCTGAAATGACACCCACTAGGCGGCAGCACTGAGACGTCAGGTCCAGAAACCTGTCAAAAGTGTCATAGCGCCTTTATATATTTATTCTTGTCTGATTTTTTTGGCGCTTTTGACAGCGCGGGTTATCAGGAATGAGACCTCTTGCCAAGGTAGCGAAAGCGCCAATGGTGTAAATTTTCGTGAAAACCCTAAGTATAACAACCTGGGCCTCGGGATTATTTATTTTTTATTGCACGAATTAAAAGTAGGTGCAGTCAAGACCTTTATATATTAGACTTTGTACCATTCTTAAGTTCTATGTCATAAGAGTCAAAATTGAACTGCAAGTGTCAAGCTCGACGTGCACCTGACTGTAGCCTGTGGCCAGTCAATTATCTACTGCAAAGTCATAATGATCAATTGCATAGTCAAAAGATAAACAAACAAATTCAATTTCACATGTCTCAGGATAAACCCACCACACATTCCCATCGCTGTCTCCTGTATAGCCAGGATCAACAACGGCAATCTCAGATTGACAATAAGCAATAAAGCTTATTGACGCCCCGGGGGAGAAACTACAGCCAGTCTTGTTATTCACTATGAATATAATCAGAAAGAATATAGACGGAGAAGGAAGTATTGAAAGGACTTCGCCCTTAGACAATACTTGCGGCATCTATAAAGACTTAACATCTACGGGTATAGGGTATTCAAAATAAATTATTCACATATGAATTTTATTAAATCCTTTGTTTCCAAGCTTGTATATTGATCTAGATACATCGAATCTAACTTTGCATATACGTGTAACTTGATATTATTATATAACATTATACACGAACTGGCATTGTGCCAGGCTCCAAACACATTCAGTACCAACATTCAATAAACTATAGGGTTGCCAACCATGACAATTTTTTATTTTATAACAATGATTATTTTTTTAATTTACAATAATTTTATCACTTCCTCAGCAATGATGGAAAGTCATGTGAAATAATATAAATTATCACAGAACTGTGAACTGAGATGAACTCAATGTAAAATTCAGTATATTCGACAAATTATTTAGCTCCTTATTACTAGCAGGGTTTGCTACCTAAGCAAACTATGCTAATAATAAGCAGTTGATAAGGAAACGGAAAATAATGATAGCTATGGTTTTTTTTTGTTACTTGTTGTCTCTGCGTGCAAAAGTGAGATAGGGAATTAGTTAATAATAATAAAAACACATTACCTACCACAAGACTTAATATTTATACAGCAGAAAACTTCGATCATAAATAAAAAACCACGAAGTCTCAAAATTCACATTATTTCACTGTACAATATTTTTTTAATTATCACTTTGTCTGATGGTAAGCGAAGGGTTGTCCGTCTATAGAACTAGTAAGAACTTACATATTTAGTTTGCTTACTAAAAAATTCTTCGTTCGCTTAACACATTTTGGCAACCCCATTTTATAGTTGTCAACCATTCTATTCACAAAGACCACCATCAAACATTAACCTTACTGAAAATTGTGACAATGTTAAGCCACGTTTAATCAACAAAGTTAATCGAAAGGTCTACGAGACTAAATAAAGGTAAAATGTATTAATTTGTTACCAAACATTTTTATGGGAACAGTTAATAAATTGACAGGTTTAATGGTAACAAAAGTAATATGTTTTTTTTTTATAATTTTTAATACCCTGAGATGACATGACGCGCGTAAAGTCGGAGATCAACGAATTATTTAATATTAATAAAGATGTATATTATGACTAGAGAAAGTGTCTTAAGAGTAGGATTTCAGAATAATCGAAATGATCTTGATTTTTGAACAAAATCACAAGCAGAAGTATATACACAGAGTGCATCAAGTAGTGACGAACTTTGTAAAATTAAAAAAAAAAGTTAAGCCAAGTTACATAATTTTAATTAAATTCAAACAAAAAAGAGTAGATATAGGATAAGAGAAGAGCTACCCGAAAAAATATTTGCGTTAATTTTTTTACCTTTAATAAAAATGATTCTTTTTATTTAGTCTTGTAAGCCAACGAGTCCGCAATTACATTAACATTACATACGATACGAGTTACAGCCAGACCTAATTGTAAAATAAAAAATTTCTACATTTTTTCCTTATTCTGTATACTCAAATGTTCAAACATACATAAAGTAAGTAGCAATATGATAAATGGTGAGGAATAAAAAAAAACAGTAAAATGGTGATTTATATTTCGTGATGGCCTAAAAGTGTGTATTTGAGCATTTTCACGTAATGTAACGTAGAGTTGTAACAAAAGTCGCCACGATAACGATACTTTGATGGCATCGCGTATCATCGAGGGTATCGAACTGTCTAGTAAAATCAAGTTCTGAAACGACTGTACTCATATTTGCTTTAAGCTGTAAAGGTCGATCGTCGTCTCTAGGGAAAAACATGTAAGTTTGCAAAGCATCCTCCGCAACGGAGTCGAGTACTCAGGGAGTAACCCGTTGTAACAAAGTGGTCATTATTTACATGTAACGTAACAAAAAATTACGACATGTCTTGTTATTATGTTACAAATAATGAATGCTCAAATTCGACACCTTTAGAATGCTAAGGCGTTTACAATAATTGCAATTTTCATGTGAAATAATGTAAAATTCTGTTACTTTTATGTTTAAATACTATGATATTATAATTATATTGTTTAGTTGTGTTACAATGTGTACAATAAATGAAATTTCTTGTAAATATACTAATTTGGCAGAATATAATAAAATAATAATTATAATTTATTAATCAAGAAAAATATTTCACATTAAAATATATGATACTTAACAATATAATCACTTTGTACTAATATTTTGTTTTATTATAATTTAATAAAATCTCTTGGAAATAATTATTTATACCAACATTGTTTTAATTATTCAAAAAATATGATTTCATAAATTAAATATAATCTTTTAATGTATAATTAAAATTATTTTATGTGTTTTGTCAATATATTTCACTAAGAAAATACATTTTTTGAATAAAATAATTTTTATATTGCACATGATATGTGAGTGTCGTAAAATATTTTTGTATTTGTTTAATTATAATTTGACCAGGATAAATATTTAATGATAATATAGTTGGTTTTATTATCTTTTTGAGTTTAAAATTTATATTTTGCTGTATTTTGTGCAATAAGTTTTTTTTAATGCAAAATTAATAGGAAGCCCATTAACATTTTAAGACAGTTTTTAGCATTTTTACAGCAATGAAATGAATAACACGTTTAATAAATTAAAGGAAACATTTAACAGCCACTTTCTTAAACGCATTTCAATTTTTAAATTCACAATCTGAAGCTATCTCTTTTTTATTCTTTAGTTTGACAGGGACAGCTATAACTGAATACGTCATTAACTTTAAAAATGCGTTTCTGAAACTGGCTGTTAGTCAATAATAATGAATATTATTATGAAAAATATGTAAAATTTCATGTGACAAAAGAAAAAAATGGGATGCTATTATTTTACATTTATTTCATCTCTCTAAAAGTTAATTTTTATTCGTTTTTATAATCAGTGTCAAAATAATAATAACATCTAAAATGTACATGGTAATAAACCACATTTTACAATACCAAGCATTTAGGCTATATTTAAACTATTTTTGTTTCAATTCATTTACTTGCATCAGTCTAAATATTAATTAGATTAATGCGTTATGAACCAGTTTGGTCAATTAGTGGTATTGCGCTAAGAATTTAATAGGCGACTGTCATGTTTTTTATCTAGTTTACAATAATTTAATTTAATTAAGATGACAATTAAAATCTTGCAATAGGATCATGGACTATAGCCATAACAAATTGATTAGACAGCAGTGGCGGATTTATAGTCTTGGCCTCCCTACATTCACCCGAACCCAAATGCGATCTCAATACTTTTTTAATATTACAGATTGAAAAAGTCACTTTATGACATGTGTCACTTTAATCAATCGATGCATTGTATTTTTAATCTATGGAAGTAAACTACGAATTAATACTTCTGTCACGATCATCTGTAGAGGAACAGCGCTTATTGGGTTCGGCCATTAGAACGGTATATCGGTTAAAAACCAATATGTATTTCACCAGTTCAGCAAAAAGCCTGTGTACAAGTGTTTCTATCCTCGGGTACCAAGTTTGGCCGCCCCTTATATGGCCGTCCTTTCTTTTACCAGTGGCCATTTTACTTTTGTTTCCGAAATGGTGGTAGTTTCTAAGGTAGATTTATTATGTACAAAACAATATTATTTCTACACTTCGACAAGGGAGAGTGCCCGTAAGGACCTAGTCCCTGAATAAATGATTTTATCTTTATCTTTTATGGCCCGGGCCTACTAGCACATGAGTAAATAAACTGACGGACAGAGGCTTCACTTCCATACAACGGCGCGCGCCGAGGACACGCACACAGGCATGAGGCGCGTGTATTGCGTGACCTCAAAGCGCTCGTCACGTACACATGCTTGTGTGCGTGTCCTCAGCGTGCGCTATTGTATGGAAGTGAAGTCTCTGTTCCGTCAGTTTATTTACTCATGTGCTACTAGGCCTAGGATAAATCCGCTACTGGTTGTATAACCTTTATCGATATCAATGATTTTCTTATACTTGTTGAAAATCACACTTCCCTCGGAAGATCTTTCGCATCAATTGCCATAAGTTAAGCTATTCTTACTAAATAATAAATGTTTCAGATTATTTATATTATCTAATTTCATTTTGGATGGGTATTTTTGTAGGTACAATAAAATTTAAAATACGAATAAATTTAAAATCCTCCATAGTCGTCGGGAGCTTAGCAAAAACGTAGAAATGACTAATTTTTCGTTAGAATATAAAGTACCCTTTTCGTGTGCCTATATAATTTTTTTTTGGTAAAACTCGCCATATTTTTGTTTACAATTAAATAAATTTAAACTTACTCACCTCCTAAGTTAATTATAAATATTATTTTTTTTCGTTTCCTCGTAACATTAATGAACGCTGGTTACTTTTGGCTCATTTTTCAGTCAACCTTCACATATTTGGAAGACTAACGAAACCTATGACATGAACATTTCCAACACATTTTATACTAATACTAATGAGTCATACAACGTGTATACGTACCTACATAATTCTAAATCTGCGGGCTCTTAATAAAAAGAGTTAAAATCTAGTTTCAATCTTCTTGTAAATGAAAAAAAATAATGATTACATTGTAACGAGTGGAAAAAAATAATTGATTAATGACAAAAAAGGCCGTAAACTGTTTTCTTTTGCCATTTTTTTTACCAGTGGCCATTTTGCTAGTTTCCGTAATGGTGATATAGTTTATAACGTAGTTTATTTTCTTTTATAACATACAAGTTGTACCTAAATAACAAAAAAGAGTGCCTGTGAATTCCTAATTTCTGAAATAAACAATTTCATTTTGAATCTCATGGGTTTCTTTCACCATTTTTTTTACTAGTGGCCATTTTGCTTTTTTTACGAAATGGTGGTAGTTTTAAAGAGTATGATTTATTTATACAAATCAATATTATTTTACACTTCGACATTAAAAAGTGTCTGTGAGAGTTTCTGAATACAGATTTATCATTTTACTTCATGCGTCATCTCGTTCGTTTTATATATATATTTTGTACGAGCAATATAGCACTAGAGATTTGAGACTACATTTTAACTGTTTCTATTACGAGCATAGACCCGATTTTAACTTTATTACAAAAAATGTCGACACAACCGAATTTTTGTTAGTACAACTATTTCTTTTTGTTATTAGATACTTAGGGAAACTATTTATGTTATTGTAAAATAACCGTTTTTTATAACGTTAATATTTTAACTAGTAGCATTTTGGGAATAACTTTAATTTTTTTCAACGTTTTCAGAGTCAATTTTACATACAAATAGTGAAGTAATACTGAGTCACTCTTTTATTAAACAATAAATCGTTACAAAAAAATGGATTAAACCAGAATGTACCTATTGATTCGATTTAAGTAAGTTTGAGATAAATTGTATGCAAACAGTGTTCCAAACAAACATTTTTTCTTTCAAAATGTATCATCTCGTATAACATTTTTCGATGTCGTTTTATATTACTAATCATTCTAGGTGTTTAACTGCAAATTATAATTATTCCCAAAAAGTACTAATACATACAACAAACACAATAATAAATCTAGTTTTTAAAAGTGAAACCGTTATATAAAAACGGTTTTTACTATAGTAGGTAAATCATTTTATATTCGTCCATTATTTTATTCTAAAACGTACTTTATTTTAAACACGACTCCATCAAAAATACAGCTATTATAGCCAGTAATATTAAAATAAAACTGATACACAGCGCCATCTAGTTTGAAAGTAAGTGAAGCTCATTCTATGTACTAGCTAGACTGACAAAAAGTACATTTATATTTTGTAAACACATAGAAAACAGCATATTATAATGTTTATACACAGTTTCGAAGCATGGTTGGGAAACGGTTATTATATACATACTGTGAAAGGCCCAAATTTTAGCAGTGTTCCATCCTAACAGCACCAGCGATGAAAATTTTTAAAATTTAAGTTTATTGTTTGCTCAATCAATGAACTTAAATTTTAATCAACTCACTATTCTCAAGTGAATATGTCATGTTTAATATCGTTTTTTTTATTTGTAAATAAGCATAATTCGTAATTAAAACATCTCTTTGTTTGCTATTTAAAATATAACAGCTGATAATTGGGCGTTTCACACGAATAAAGTTATGGGTTGTTATAACGTTATCGAATGTTGTTACCGTTATTTGAAAATCGTTTTTCGAACCCTGTTGCAAAAATCCGTTTCATTAAGACAGCGATTTTGCTTCTTTCATTCAATAAGGTCAGTTAAAAATATGGTTAAAATAAAATGACAGTTCTCATTAAAGAATTGCAGTTAACCCTGCTTTCCGTGGATAAATAAATATATGGATTATAATATTTAAAATGCGTGTGCATTTTAGTGTTAAGACTTTTTAGCATTATTTGGGTTTGAGTTGACTCCTGGAATTTTGAGTCCCGGAATTTCGTAGTTACTATATTAACTTTTTTTCGAATAACGTAGTCCCGGGATCCAGAAATAAATTCAAAATAAGTATCTTATCTTATGGCTTCCACACTAGGTTTGCAGTTTGCACCTGTCTCGTGGAGAACCCGATTCTCAGTCTCCGTGACACTTGGATTGTATGAAAATTAACACATGTATGATGAGTTAATATGTGATTTCAAGCAGGATTTTCAACTATGTATATCAAATTGAGAGTATTCCTTCCTTATCTGTTTGTTTGTTGCCATTGAGTCAAAGAAAAATATAAGATGAGTAAGAAACTCCGAATTGTGTTTCGTTCGCAAAAAAAATTGTTCCATTAATATAGGTGGTAAGTATACAGACTATTCTTACTGGTCGTCGTGTATAATTATCAATACAACATTGACATGTAAAATAATCATGATTACAGCTTATTTTGCAATAGGCAATGCTAAAAAAGTAATCGAGGATTTTATCAAAGTATTTATTTGATAAAACACTCAATATTGAACGAAAAAACACCTAAATACATGTACGTATACACTGCCACCAAGCGCGTTCTATAATAACGTAACGTATAGCGTTAACACTTCGTTATTTATAACAGTTTTGCCCGCCGTTAGCAACTATATAAGAGTTTCTCTTCCTCCGAACTTGTAAAACTCCTCGTAAGGACACTGGCGTGGTGGGGAAGGATCTCTCTTCGGCCTTTGCTCTGCATACTAGTTTTTCGACGTCAATATTGTCACGAACTCTGAAATTAAATGAAATAAAATATTTAAAAAAGTATTGGTAGTAGGTACTAATTAAATTAAATATATAGGGACAATTCATACAGATTGAGCTAGCCCCAAAGTAAGTTCGAAACTTGTGTTATGGGATACTAACTCAACGATATTATATTTTATAACAAATACATATATAGATAAACATCCAAGACCCGAGGCCAATCAGAAAAAGTTCGTTTTTCATCATGACCCGACCGGGGATCGAACCCGGGACCTCCTGGGTGGCGGTCTGGCGTGGTAACCATTACGCCACGGAGGAGGATATACTTTATAGATAGTTTTTGTCAAAATTGATTAAACTATTTTCATTCTGAGCTTGTTCAGAAGTTATATTTTCAATTATGATTG
Organism: Endotricha flammealis; assembly: GCA_905163395.2. NCBI lineage: Eukaryota > Metazoa > Arthropoda > Insecta > Lepidoptera > Pyralidae > Endotricha > Endotricha flammealis. The sequence continues at coordinate 13,658,908 of LR990864.1, read as the reverse complement.
TGTCGGATGACGTTACGACCTAGGAGAGCGCCAGTAGTAGGTGTATGTATACAAAGGGAAGCTGACAGCTTTGTAATTTTTTTAAATATCGACATAATTATTTTACTGTTCTTAATAAATCATAAAACGTTATACAAATTAGTGAATATCTTAATTTAGGAGACGAGCTCATTGTCCAATAAGAACTTATAAAATCATGCATCTTTAGGCAATTAGTTTACTCCATGAAAAAGCTATTTGTAATCTTCTTTCTTCATGTTATTATTATTTAATAATGACATCTTATCTAACACGTTCGTAATGTCGCAAATGTATCGCAATGTCTAACTTCCATCTTGCCTCAAGTTTCTCTTTGTCCTAATGACATATTATTAGATTATTATCCTTATTTTCGGCAACAGCGGAAAACTTAGTAATCAGATAAAAAAACCGACAAAAGCATCAAACTTGTTATAGATAACGTTGACTATAACCAAGTTCGTCTTTCAGCATTCAAAGTGGTAGGTACATTTTGAAATGATGTTGTTCCTCTAATACCCACGTTTTGTTTCCTACTGCCTGTGTCCTTCCTTCATCTTTTCTTTGCTATTGATGGAGAACGCATCCAAGACTCTTGTAGTCGACTAGAATTCTATGGGCAGCGGTGTTTGCTATAGGGTTATCTGCTTGCCCGTTAGTCGTCTTCTATCATAAGAAAAATACTGCCAGCTTTTGTTTCCTTCGGACTATGACATGGGACTATTTAAGAGTTACATTAGAGGTCTCGTCAGAGGTGAGCAACGCGATGGTAGTGCCCCTGGTGTTGCTGATGTCCATAGGCGGCGGTGACCACTTTCCATCATGTGGCCCGCTTGCCCGTTTGTCTACCGTATAACATTAAAAAAAACTAGATATCTCAAAGCGTCTCCCTAAGTCGTTTAGCACGTACAAAGCACTTTACCTCATCTTTTTTAATGCGCATCGCTAAGGAATGAAATTCGCCGCTGGCCTCCATTTTTCTGTTTGTTTTACATAAAAAGGAGGAAAATCGAGGCATTGGGACACGTCCTTCTAAAAGCAATCAGAGTTGCCCATGTAATTCCTACTAATCTTGGCTAGGTCCACCTTTTACGGGAATAGGGAAAAAGAAATAGAAAAGATGTATTCGATATTACGAGAGCCTTGTGAGAAAATGTCGTGCGTTTAATTACAAAACAATTCTTTTTAGGACATACAGCAGGCAAACAATCAACTAACAGTAAGCCCAGGGGTGCGGCCATTGCGTTACAAGTTATAAATTCTACTCAATTTCACACAGCGCCACATGGTTCCAAAGTAAGCTTGGCTTATCCTGCTTGTGTTAAGGCTACCAGACAACGGATATATAAATGTAAATATATGCTTAATAATACATAGGAAGGACCCAGTAGAGATCAAACACAACTGTACCATCACATAAATGTTTGCCCCGATCGGGAATTGAACGCACAACGGACTGTCAGTTATATTTATTAGTAATAACTAAAGCTTTAACTTTGTTCATGATGGTAGTGTCGGAAAAGAGCGGGATATTATTGGCTGTATTATAAAATGATGAAACTTACCATCGTAGTTGACCATGCCATCACCATCGAGGTCAGCTTCGCGGATCATATCCTCAACTTCTTCTTCGCTAAGACGTTCTCCTAGGTTCGTCATCACATGACGCAGTTCGTCCGACGAGATCAACCCGTCGTTGTTCTTATCGAATACCCTGAAAATATTAATGATGAGATTGATGTTGGTCACATTTCCTTCGTTGTCTTGATGGTAAATGTAAGTGAAGTTCTGCAGGATTGGTAAGATACCTTCGTTGTTCTACGTTGACTTTAATTATGTCACGTTTTGATGCAGACTGATACTGCTGTATGAAATAAGTCTGTAGGAATTATTTTTTATTAACTTTTTTTACTATTTCTGAACGAGCGAACGAGCAGTTCTAAAATTCAAGAGAGGTAGGGCACAGCGGATAATCCGCTCAAATCGGAGCAGCCCGTCTGGGGAAGGACCTCCACCTTACAGAAGATCGTAGCCAAATAGCATTGGTCTCGGCCATGTTGTGTTCCTACGGCTGTAAGGTCTCCAGAGCTCCACTCAGGGGGGTTGGGAGGGTTGGCAACGCGTGAGTGATACCCCTGGTATTGCAAGCGTCTATAGGCTACGGTGATGTTTGCCATCAGGCGGGCCGTATTCTTGTTTGCCAACTTTGTAGCACGCGGATCATATCCTCAACTTCTTCGCTATTACGTTCTCGGGCGGGCCGTATGCTTGTTTGCCAACTTTGTAGTACGAAAAAAAATAGAACATTTTTAGTTTGAAGCAAGTCATCTATCTATCTATATAATATAAAATTCAAAGTCCTGACTGACTGACTGACTTAACTATATATCAATGCACAGCCCAAACCCGTGGGTCTAGAGATTCCAAATTTGAACTGTAGGTTCCTTACGACGCGTAGGGGTGTACTAAGAAAGTATTTTTCAAAATTCCCACGGGAAACCGAGATATACGCAAACGAAGTTGCGAGGGTATATCAACGCACAGCCCAAACCGCTGGGTTTAGTTAGAGATTTCAAATTTGGCATGTTGGTTCCTTACGACGTCTAGGGATACATCCCTAGACTTCTTCTTCTTAGTTTAGTCTTTTTTCTTCTTAGTACAAAGAAAAGATTTTTCAAAATTCGTACGAGAAAGCGAGATATACGCAAACAAAGTTGCGAGGGGACGCACAGCCCAAACCGCTGGGTCTAGAGATTCCAAATTTGGCATGTAGGTTCCTTATAAGGACCGGCACCAGACCGACCGGACTGGACCGACCGGACCGGACCGGACCGGACCGGACCGGACCGGTATGGATCCGACCTGATCGGACCGGAAGGAACCGCATTGTACAGGGCCGTGCCGGCCCGGACCGAACCGGACCGGACCGGAATTTGTTTCTGAAGAAAAATATGCTAATTGGCATGTAGGTTCCTTATAAAAACCGGACCGACCGGACCGGACCGGACCGGAGCGAACCGGACCGGAACGGAATTTGTTTTCGAAGAAAAATATGCTAATTGTTAGTAGGCCACGCTGGTGAAGCCGCAAGCTAGTCCTATAATAAAATCCGAGTCAATTGTAACTATATTCTCGTTTTCTTTTGCCGATCATTTTAATAATTTCATATTCGCAGTCTGCATCAAAAACGTGACATAATTATAAGGATAAGGATGCTAAGGCAATTTAGATTATACCCGGTGATAAGAATGATTTACATGATATAAATAAATAAATCTGAACAAATAGTATTGAAAATACTGAGCAAAACGTGACAGCAAATAAATTTTAAACTAAGACAAGACAATATAAAGATAATACCTAAAAAGAATATGTAGGTACCTATTCAATTAAATTCAATAGTTTATTAGAATTAATGCCCGCTATCACCAATGTCTACCGTAGAAATAACCTTATGTCATACAAATGTCATACAATTTCCTTCAGTCACGTTATTCCTACCGCTAGGACTTAAATAATTATGCACTTTTAACTTAATCCCCCTTTGTATTGCTAAAATACCTACCTACTAAAATAAGTGTACACTGGGTTTGTCATAAAATATGTTTATAAACCTGAATGCCTCTCTAAGCTCATCCTCTCCATCAGCCCCGCGCATCTTTTTGGACATCATTTGGAGGAACTCGTTGAACTCGATGGTACCGTTGCCGTCTTGGTCCACTTCTTTCACCATATCTCGCAATTCAGTCTCTGTAACGTTACATAGATACGTTTTAGAATGTTTGTAAGTAAGAAACAAAGGTACGTGGCAACACAGAACTGGGAACTTGATACTTCTCAGTGGAAATGCGGTTCGCTATAAATTGATTTTCTTCCAGTAACGCCAACCGAAGAAAATGATCTATCAGAGGTAAAATAACTCTGAAATTATAAGTTACTACTATATTGTTACTACTACTATATGTTACTTATTATAATATATATTCACAATAACAATTATTATTCTCAGAATATTACTGTTTTTATGAGAAATTAAGTACCTTAATAATGTATCAATAAAAATGAAAAAAAAGGAATAAGTATTTTTACCAAGAAGTTTATTTTATATTCTGGAATCAGTACGCTGGATTACAATAAAAATTGTGGCCACTAATAATCTAGCAAAAAAAATATATAAGGGTCTCTAAGAAAGAGTTTGTAATACAGCTATAAATTACAGAGAATGTCCCCACAGCTATTTCATTTCACGGGGCTTACATAAATAAAAACAGAATAATACGAAACGGTTTTTTTCCAGTAACCGTTACCTTAAAACGGTTGCCGCACACGTTATTCCTATGGACCATTATACAATGACCCGCACTAACAGAAAAGGATAATAATTACGTAAACAATATAATTACTGTTAGTATTATAGGTACTATGTTATTTCGTATAGACAATATATCCTTTTGATCTGTAAAAGAGGAGACCATCGAGGATACGGTACTCGATGGAGGAGACCATAGATTTCGATTTCGTACGATAGAGACGTAGATTAGTTATGACTTAGAGCAGTGTTGTGCATAACGTGATTTTATTTTATCAAGGCAAGTTAACGAAAATAGTTTTTAAAATTTTTGATATCTGAATTCTGAGCTCACTAGAAAATTTCAACTGTAAACACATTTACACACACGAGAAAGAACTTTAGACTTTTAAAATTAAAAGAAAAAATCTTGTATTTTTCTTCGTTACAAAAACAATTATATTGTCAAAACAGGTAATAAAAATTACACAGTCGTGATTTTTTTTTGATGTTATTCACAAACCATGAGAATAAACAAAGGGATTTTGAATAGCGGGGGGGTCAGGATACACTGGTGGCACTCTCCGTAAACATTCATGGATTCGCATTTATTGTGACCGCAAATTGAAACGTCTACCCACATGTTAATATTCATTTGTATCTTTATTTTATGTACAATTTGATGTAAACATTGCGAATTTTCTAAGTCGTTCGTCGTCGTTCGTATGTACAGTCGCCTCGAGGATAGCAGGACCATCTTTAGGATGATTTTTGGTTGCAACATCCAACATCCTAGTGGACACATGTGGCTCTAATAAACAAAAACCCTGTTTGGTAACAAAGAAAAGGACGGAGCTGACAAAAGATCCGCTTACAAGATGTGCAAGCGATTTTTTTCTAAAATGCTATCTTCGAGGCCACCGTACAATGTACAGAATAATATCTTGTCCGTATGACAAAATATCTTCACAGGACAGATGTCCTATCATTTAAGTACGTATTTGTCATTGTAATTTATCAGTCAGTCAATTATTAAACAACAATTGTCAGTTTTACATAAAATAAGTCTGATTTTTGCGAAATGTGTCGTTTAAGCCAACGTCATAGTATGGTTTAAACATCGAGAACGTATCCCTTTGGTTTAAAACATTGGTTTTTATGTAATTTGGTATGGAACCACTGCGTACAATGTTTTTCTCTTAAAAAAATTAGGCTTATTACAAGTTCATTCAAATAGGCCCGAAGTACCCAAATTATTTGCATAATTTTTGGGTAGGATCATTGAAAAGGGAGGTCCTTTTAATTATCATAATACAGGTATTTCGTTGCTATTTTGTTAACAAAAATAACACATTTCATTTTATACCAGAAACGACGTGCATGTTAAAATAAACATGAACACTTGGCAATAAATCAAGTTAATTACTTTGAATTCATTAAAAAAATACATAAACACGCATTGTTGTGTGCTTTTCGAAGACATACTTAATTACCACAATATTGTAGACTATATAAAATAAAATGTATACTTAATAAGTTCTTCACAATTCATAAAGTGCCACCTGTGGGGCAATTCACGTAACAAGAACCGATTCTAGTTCGATTCAACGACACTCGCTGTCTCACTCATACAAAATAGGAATTGAACGGGACAGCGAGTGTCGTTGAATCGAACTAGAATCGGTTCTTGTTACGTGAATTGCCCCACTGGTACCTGGTCCCAAAGTAAGCTGGGATTAAACAGCTTGTGTTAGGGGTACCAGACAACGGATATATTATTGTAAATATATACTTAATAATACATAGAATACTATCGGACTCGAGAACCAAATGCAATCAAATGTTTGCCCCGAACAGGAATCGAACCCGACATCGTATATTACGCAAAACTTCGGTCCTAACATAAAATCTTTATGAAAGAAATGATTTGGTTATCATCCGTGCGGAATATCTATTCATTTATTCATTTTGTATTCAAACAGGTCTTTTCCCGTTGCTTTTCTAATAAATAATTCAATACATTCCCTAATTCAATTATCATGGATGATACTTTTCAGAAGCTGTATTATTTGTATACGTTTTAGAAAAAATATGTTTTGAGAATATTATCTGAAAGTAAAATAACATTATAACAACATAAATATGAATGTTATTATTATTATAATTTTAAATATATCGAATTGCTGTTAAAATAACGAATTATATCACAACACTAGATAATCTGGGCAATCTTATCGGAGTTAGAAAGTGTACGCTAATTTCGAAACACGCATCATCGGCGCCGTGGCTTAGTTGGTTAAAGCGCCTGTCTAGTAAACAGGAGATCGTGAGTTCGAATCTCGCCGGGGCCTTAGTTGGTTAACTTTTTTTATATAAAAAAAAGGATTATTTTATATATTATTTATAGATTTTTAATTTTAACTTTCTCCGGATCATTATTTTACAGTCAAAAATGTCATTCAAATGGTTGAGTGACTAATGATCACGGATTGGTTATCTTAATAATGTCCTAGTTAGGCGAATAATGAGCGTCTGATTCATTGAGATACAAAAGATAACATTATGTTTCTGATCTAAATCCGATATAATTTGTTTCTGGTTTGGTAGAGCATTATAGAAATGGTCCAGGACTACGAAACGTAAATCCGATACTTTGGCCGAAGTATCGGAAGAATTTTAACCATGAATTACAAGGTATTTCGTGGTTATAATTCAACGAACTACTAAAATAATCATGAAATACCTGGTAATTCATGGTTAAAATTCTTCCGATACTTCATTTACGTTTCGTAGTAGCCCTCCAGTTTGTCCGGGATAGTACCATCCTCTCACAGAATATTGGCGCGAAGTAGTAATGCGTTTCGTTCAATGACTGATAGATCCGGAAGCCCAATTATTATTTCCTTTCCCTTTCTTTCTCGTTTCCCTTATATCAGGCAACGCATATGATAGTAACAGGCGGTGACCACTTTCCATCAGGTGGCTTGTTTGCTTGCGGTGTGACATAAGAAAAATAGGAGTTATATCAGACAAGTGACCCTACCTCGCAATATTATTTAGATTAATTGAAGGCCCAAATTCATTAATCTTGTTCGTAATCATTCTAAGATATTAGTCTAGATATTACTCTGAGATATGTCTAAGATTAATAGTTATCAGAGGCGATTTGAGCTGTTTTATGACATACATAATTTTTTTTTTAAAATGATCAATGCAGCCATCTTCATCTCATCAAGGATAGTTCGTTTCCAAAATGTATAATACAAATTTTTAAAGCGACTGTAACACCAGTTTCTGAAACGCATTATTACAGTTAATGGCACATTAAAATAAAGCTGTCACTGTCAAACTAAAAAAAAAAACAAAAAAAGAGACAACTGGAGACTTAATGTGGAATTGCGCTGTTATTGAACTAAAAGAAGAAAAAACAAGCTTAATTTGGGTTTCGGAACTAGATGGCGTTGTGTTGTGTGATTCGTCCAAGAATATTTATTTATTTATTTTGTATAATAGTGTTATAACACTATACCTAACTAGCTAGATAATTTTGTATAATAAACATTCAGGATAAAAGCATTGTCGTTATTTTTAGATAGTCTTATTTACGTGATACGATTTGGCACTCACCCTGTAGGTACTGGCAAGATTGTTGGACATTAAACATAACAAATCAGTGGCGCCACGTAGCGATAAATCGGGGCAATTTGTTAGCTGGTTAGTTTGGTTTTTTTATCTCTTGCTTATGGCAAACTTAAGGTAGGTACGAATAGACCTGGTGGCTGATTCTCGTAACAAAAACCGATTCTACATCTACATACATTCTACATACAATTTGAATCGAAATAGAATCGGGTTTTGTTACGTCATAGTCATAATGGTTATAATTCAACGAACAACTAAAATAACTTTATAGTACAAGGTATTTCGTGGATATAATTCAAGGAATTACTAAAATAACCATGAAATACCTGGTAAAGCTAAGTCATAGCTAACTTAGTTTAGCTTAGTCTGCATAGGTAAAATGATTTTTTATACTTAGGTGCAGACCACAATGCGTGTGTAATGCACAATGTGAATGCATTATTCATGATTAGAATTATTTTCAATTTACGATTCGTAGTAGCCCTGTTCACCTCTTTAATGGATTGACTGTACAAGTTGCGTACAGATGAAATTGCTATTTGTCGTTAGTAAGGTGATGCTAACTAAACTCACGTTGGCGTGGATTTGTGTATTCAGCTTATAATAAGCTAGAAGTACAAGTTAAGAGTATGCCACAGTGCAGCTGTGTAGAAATCTATACATTGCAATAATTAACTAAGTTTGAGCAGTTTCATTATTCTCGTACTTATGGGTATTTCATTTAAAAAATTGTCTTATCTTATCACTCGCAAAAAAATGCTCTAAGGGTGCTGACTTTCTGACCGATTTTCTATTTATATCCTTTTCAATGAAATAAAAAAAAAACTGCCGGAAAGTCGGGCGAAAAGACCGTAAGCCAGTCGTATCGCTGAGCCTGAGCCGTACCTTTTTTTCATATTATGTAGCAATATAGGTAATATATTTTTATTTTTAAATCTACCAAAAGGTGTAATTAAATCCCCTTAAATTATGTTTCTAAATTTGAACTAGCTGTAAATACATGTTTTGAGTTGTTGCCTAGCTGTACTATTTGGTTATAAGTATTTGTTAAATCTTGGTAACAATTTGTTTTGTTTCTTTATATAAATAAATTAAACCACTATAGTGGGCTAGCAGTCAAACGACAAAAGGGCTTTACATATTGAACTACCAACCTGTTATTATTTTGTAATTATTGTTAAAAAAAAAATACCTGAAGGTCTCTGTCCTAATGATCGCATCACGACCCCCAACTCCGCCATCGTAATGGTTCCATCTTCGTCCTTGTCGAACAGCATAAACGCCTCCTTGAACTCTGTACAAAAAAAATAATTTAATACAAATACATAAAGCCCAGTTTACATTTTGAGAAGTAACAAGTGAGAAGTGACAAATGAGAAATAAAACAACTGACAAATGAGAAGTGACAAATAACAAGTAGGTGTTTATACATCTGACAAGTAGAATGCTAAGCAAGGAAAATTTTAATTTTTTTTTTTCCATAAGATTTCCAAAAGATTTTTTTTTATTTAGGCATTGACCATATCCAAAAATAATTGAGAATTTCTTCCAAAAACAATTTCCGCTCCTAATTTACCAAAAACAAAACGCGAGAAGGGCGAGAGCGGGAGGGCGCGGGGCAGAGTTACTTGTCAGGAAATAGAACCGGCTTCTATTCACTTGTCAGTTCTCACTTCTCATTTGTCACTTGTCAGTAGCCGTTCACACGCAAACACACTTGTCATTTATCAGTTGTTTCACTTCTCACTTGTTACTTCTCAAAATGTAAACCGGGCTTAATACTAACGGCTTTACACAAATAATATTGTAACATATAACCTGTTTTTCTTAATTTGACCAATATAGTAAACAATAATAGCGTGTCTTTTTATTCAATTATCCATGTGTAAAATCGATAGATCTGTGTTAAATGCCATTTCTACCTATATTATTATTATTTGGGTGAGAATGATAATTTTAATTGCCTCTTTTCGTTAAAAAGACGTGGTAAGATTACCTACTACAAATTGGTCAAGTTAAGAAAAACAGGGTTTATATTATCAAATTGCACTAAGTATATCATTTGCATACCCAAAATCGATTGTCTATTGGAAAAAAATGCAAGTACCTACCTGCATAGCGATGGAATAAATTAAAATATAACTAATTTAAGTTAAATAGGTACTTTTCTGTTATACAATGTTAGTTTTTTTACAATACGAACCATCCTTTTTAGGTATCATGTATCACCTAATTTTGTTAAATACTTAAGTGTTAAGCCCACCATTCACACGCAGATTGGTCCGGCGGATTGGTCGGCCATCGGACTAATCCGTCTGTGTATGGAAGCGAAGAACCGGTACGCCAGACTGTCAAATGGGTTGGCGTCGGGCTCGCAGGTCCGCGGTTGCGAGCCGCGAGCGCCTGTCGAACCCCACATGCCATACTTCGAGTGGAGGGTGAATGGTGGGCTTTAAAAAAAAACACAAAAGATGGTACTTTTGTGCTGTTATGGGTCTATTTTCGTAACAAATACGGTTTCAATCTCATCTGAAACTCACGCACTGTCTCGCTCTATTCCATCGACATTCAAATTCAGTTATTGGCAGTAACACATCTCTATTCCTATTTTGTATGAGTGAAACAACGCTTGAGATTGACATGAGATTGTAACGTAAATGTGGGGAGGTGATCCTCAAACACGAGTTTAGATTACCTATCAATTAAATTATAATAATTTTTAATCATGGTCCTGTTTTGACGCTGTGTTTGCCTATAATTGGGTCTATAGCTTGTAATATTATTATTTTCTTATTGTGTAGCTCACTGTCAAACTCCTGCAAAATTATAATTTCCTCATTGAATAATATTACCTTGAGACCGCTCAAAATAATCCAATCACAAATACTTATACTCTGTATCACATTTTGGCACTCGGTCGAACAAATTATGATTGTCAATGTTTCCGTGACTTTGCAAATACAACATTCTACATTTTATTGTGAACATGACTATCTTTTTGCAATGTTGAGTAAAAAAAACTTACCTGCAACCTGCTCCTCCGTGAGGCCATATTCTGACTGGAAAAAAATTGTTAATTTAATTATCACAATACATATTTTGACATAATTTTAGATCGTGGCGTTATAACTTATATTCTACTAGCTGACCCGTGCCCACTTCGTTGGGCATAATGTTAATAATCCTTTTTTAGTACAGGCGTTCGTAAGAAACGCTTTCATTCGACCGTTCTTTCTCCGATACACTTTGCAAAACCGACTACCACATAAAAGCCTTTTTATTTTTCGGTTTTTTATATAACCTATGACACTCAGCAATAATGTGGCTTACTATTGGTGAAAGAATTTTTGAAATCGGTTCAGTAAATCCCGAGATTACCCCTTACAATTTAACAAATATACAAACACACAAACTTTACTTCTTTATAATATTAGTATAGATGTCATGGCATGTAATTCTACACAAATCACACAGCGCCTGGTCCCAAAGTAAGCTGGGATTAACCTGCTTGTGTTATGGGTACCAGACAACGAATATATTATTGTAAATATATTATATACTTATAATATGTTGGTAACTGCCACCTATGAATATCATTAAATCCAGAGGTAGAGTAGAGAGAGTAGGGAGAATGCGTTGTGTTCTACAAGGAAGGTAGGTGGAAGAAAAGAATGAAGGAAGTTAGGCTTCTGAATTTTTCGTTTACCGAAAAAAAAACGCATTTACCGCCGATGTTCTGTGAGAGGGTGGTACTTCCACGTTCGAACTAGCTCATTTCATATGCTCTACCTCTGCAAAATTCCTCTATACTGTGTCAGAACTATTGCAGTTACAGTCATTAGGCCAAGACAGTAATCAGGCATGAAATACTACGGTAACCAGTCATTTTTCATATTCAAATTCAACGTTATTGTCTCATATTTCTTGGTTATATTAATAATATAGATCAATAAATTGTGTCTACTAAATCTATTTCTTTTTTGGAGATTAAGTAATAAAATAAATTAATAATATAGTAGATTATTCTCATTTTCTGTTTATTCATTCATGTTCTATTTACTTATTTAGAACACATAACACTGCAACCACAGAATAAAATAATAATAGTACCTACAGCTGCAACTCCGAATAATATCAAATTAGTATAATTACTAGTAGTTAGTTTAGTAATTGAACTACAATTTTTAATATTATGTCTTAGATAAAACTAGATGGAGTGGGGTCATACAAGCGCTCTGTCAAAAGTGAATCGCTAAACGCTCGATGACATGTCGGTGACATGCACTTGACACTTGCGGAATGTTGTCAATGGAGGTGTAGTTTCCAAAAAGCGGGGAAATAAATAGAGTTTGTTTAAATTTCTCAACTTTCAAGTAACAAAATATCGTAAATTCACAAGGACTTCCATTAGAGAACGTGTCACATACCTACGTAAATATGAGAAGCAGCAGCAACTGTTTTGAAATTAATCAATCGAAGCAATAAAAATAGTTAAAATGGGAAACAATTTTCAGAATCGGGCAACACCGAGCATTAGAATAATACGTTAAAGTCGTATTATTTCTTTTTCACTTCTCATGCTCAGAAAGTGCTTATTTGCGCAGGATACAGGCTGCACAAAATCGAATTTTGTGCACAAGGGCAGAAAAGTAAACTCATAAATGTATCTATATTAAGGCAAAGGAAATAAGCCATACAGCCAAACACAACAAAAAGTTCAGAGATAGAATTTGTTATTTTATAATATTTACTTTAATTTATTTGCCTAATGTGTTTTTTAAGTCATAAAAGATATTTAAATTTAAATTAAAGTACGGTAGGTTATTTAATTAATTTAAGAAAATTATTTTATTACAAAATTAATTTAATAGTAGGCTGTATAGGTCTGCAGCCCAAGCCTAATTTCAAAGTCGTAAGATTTAAAAAAAAAAAGCGGCGGGAAAGGGGAAACAGGTCTTGTTTTTCGTGCGTTTATTTATTTATTTCCTCGCAATCGAAGTGAAAAGCAGAGTTTATAACTCGTCCACAAAACCATTTCTATCCTCGACATTACTATCAGCCCTCGCCTTCGGCTCTGGCTGCTAAAAGTCTCGGATAGAAATGATTCGTTTTGTGCACTTGTTGTAAAATCTACTATTTCATAATTTACTACAAATACTATGAAATATTTAAAACTTTCCCGTGAAAAGTGATATCATTACATTTCCTTTTTTTAGACGTGTTGTGCTTGTGACACGATTTAATAGCACAAACCGCCATATTTTTTTTTTCCCGGGAGACACGTTTGGCGCGCTTTGACATCGGCAACTACGAAGCGGTTCGGCGTTCGGCAGGTATATCAAAACGGGTGCAGGGATACTCCATCTAAATGTTATTATTCTGAGATTATGTGTTTAATCTGTTTATCTTCTAACATCTCCATAACCACACAAATTTGATGCGGTTTGTAATGGGTTTGTAAAGTTTGTATGTACTTTTTTTACGAATTACTAATTATATTACTTTTTTAAATTTTCTTAACAAAAAAAAAATTGAAATACCTACGGAAACTTGTCGTATAGCCAAGTCGCTGGTAAGCCTTCTCAGTCTTTTATATTCTTTTTTGTAAATGTCGTCCGTTTTTGCTATTTTTGCCATTTCACAATGCTTTGAAACGAAACACTAAGGAAAAACACAGAGCATTTAACAAAAAAACAATTTGTTGCCACTCAGAAACTTTTATCGAGCAACTTTTTGTTCCTCCAACGAAAAACTTTTCACTTCAATCCTTTTACGTGATAAAATTCACAGCCGTTTAGAAAATAAACGTCACTTATTTCCCACCAAAAACATTACAACTCTTTTGTTTATCGTTTCCAGAATACTGGCATTACAGACGGAGGTTTACTTTTTACAAAAAAAATAACACTGTTTTATCTATGGTTATTAATAGAACACTGATTTCTTTGTTTGCATTGACATTCAAAAATACTGGTTGGAATTTTACGAAATATTTTTTTTACAAAATAAAATCACAGGTTTGTTTTCAAACATCGAACGTTATCATAGCAGACCAGTGACAAGCGCGCACGACATTGTCAGCTCGAATTTAAATGTAGAACTCTATATTTAAATTACATTTTTACCAGCTATAACTACTGAACGGAATGTTCCACAATGATGTCAATATTCGGATGTCGATATAAGTTACAATGCAACACAAAGAAATTTTAAAAATATTTTGTCATCGTGTTATTTGATTGTTGACATTTTTATTGTAAACTAATCTACTAAAAGGGTTTCATAATGTCGCTATTACAGTTATTGATATATTACTAAACATGATAGGAATAAATATGATGATTATGTAAAACTACACGCAATTACATTCTAAAACGATGCGTATGATTATGAAATTAATTAGTCCATGTAAATACTTTTGCGTTAGATAAAATTGTGATATTTACTATGATCTACGAATTATCTGGTTAGTATTATCTATACATACACCTATACATATATATTCAAACAGAAGTCCACCCCCACGGTATGTCTGTACATCCTACTAATATTATAAAGTCGAAAGTTATGTGTAGGTACCTATGTTTGTTACTTCTTCACGCTCAAGTGGCTGGACCAAAATTCATATCTTGAATTAACATATAGGATACTTTTTATTCCAAAAAGTAGGCGATTCCCGTAGGATTTGATAAAATCTGATATAGATGGCGCTGCTGTGCATTAATAAACACACGCAAACGAAGTTGCGCGGGTTTCACTAGTTGAACATATTTGACAATAATGGATAAAAGAAAAGTAATAAAAGCAAGAGTTTTTTTTTTGCTTGTTCGTACGCGCACATCTTCGTAGTTACTAAACGGATTTAAAATGCTGTTTACACAGAAAGATAGAGCTTGACTTGGAGAAAAATATAGGAAAATCAGATATCAGGAGTCATTGGACAGAGTGGCCCGACTTAATAAAAATTAAGTTCCTCAAAATTTCACTAGATGTCACTGACTCAGCCCGACTTAATGTACCATTATTGTGTTGTTTGTAAATATCCTATGAACAATTTAATACGTTAAAAATTTGTAAATTAATGGTACATAAGTACTAATATGTAAAAAAATTCAACGTAATAAACACACATACTAGAGTTACCAAATACTAAATCTGCGGCCATTGTAGATTGAAGAAATATTTTCCGTCATCTTGGCACGATTGTACCGTTTGGAGCCATCGAAATAATATTACTACGTATAGAAATGACAGCGCCTTCAAATTTTGGCGCCGCGTTCGGCCGTGAGGGGCGTGCCCCTCCCTGGCCCCGCCCCCAACCGAGTCATAGAATATGACATTACTACGCAGGGGCGACACTTTGTTTATATTCTGCCTATTGGACATCTAATTGATTATTTTATTTTATTACAATATTTTATTTTACTTAATAGAATAAACTTAATAGAAAATAGGTACAATATTAGCTTTATAGGTAGGAAGCTACATTAAATTTTTGTTCTTAACTAAATATTAGTCAAAAATAAACTGAGATTAAATCAAAACTAACTTTATAATGAAATTTTATTTGTTCGAAAACGGTTGGTCGAAATTTAAAATGCTGTTTCGTTTTCCTTCTTTTTATTTTCTAGAAACTATTTTTTTTACTTAGTTAGTAACTTTATCCACATTTACATATTTTATACCTACTATATAAAAATATTTTGTAAATATAGTTGAAAAAATCTAATTATAATAATTACGACAACAAAGTAACGCGTTATACGTGCCCATGAAATTTGAGGGTTGCCCTCGATTTTCCTGGAATTCCCATCATCAGATCCTGAATTGGTGACAACTTGGGAGTATGCACTTATGAATAAAAAAAGAATTTTGAAAATCGGTCCACAATTGGAGTAATCGGCGGACCTCCAAAAAAAACCAATGAAACATAGAACCTCCTTTTTTGAAGTCGGTTAAAAAAAAAGGAAAAAATTTTTCAAAAATAAGTACCTAAATTATATTATAAAATTGACTCACGCTTAGTACCTACGTATCCCATCTGTACGATTACTTTTTGATAATCTATGATTTTCACATAGAAATGGCGGATGCAATCATGATGCAATAGAAAATAATGAAAAAAAATTGTTTTGGTTGGTTTTACTTAATTTTTTGTATACTTACCGATGATAAGTGACGCCGCTATCTTTCTTTCTTACTGTTGAACGGTTTTTGCAAGATTTTATTGAACATGACGGCATTTTTTAATTATTTTTTTTAACATAAATCAGAGGACCAATCACGATGAGCGTCGGCAAGTTTCTAAACGAGTCATAAACGAGTTGATGTCTATTGGCCTCAACGTATGGGGACAAAAATTTTGTTCGCGGTGTCATTTCTATACGTAGTAATATTATTTCGATGTTTGGAGCGGGTTAGTTTTGGCGGGAAAATTATGGTCTCATCAACATCTCATTTGAGACTGTTTTATGTTCAAAGAGCCATGATTTACAATTTTCAGTCCTATTTCAAGTGATAGAAGTTCACAAATTCTTTGTCATGCTTGCATCTTTTAAATAATTTTATTATGAATGCGGGATCGTAATTAGTTACGTTAATGAACGAATAAATTGTAATTGCTCTGGATAATTATAACGACACGTCGTCGACACGTCACATAGGAACTTACATATTATCAGTTAAATATGAAATATTTTTAGGAATTTAACCCTCAACCTGTCTCGCAGTTTTTGTCCATCTCGCACCACCGCCATCTCGCACCACCTAAAGCAATGCTCAGTCAGATTTTTCGACTCTCTCGACCATCACCCCAAGCCATTGGTGAAAGCCGCAGGGGATTATTCCGCTCCGGCTGACACCACTAGGTCCAAACGTCGTCCGCGGCACGTCCTCAACGACCCGGACGACGCCATTACAGTCGCCATCGAGGCGTACAAACAATTAGATTCCGCGACACAAAGTAGACACACACGTCCGTCATATCGGCCCCGCCGGCGGGGCCGCGCGTCGCGCCACCCTGTAGGGACTCGGTTTTCGCGGTACCGGCACGTGCCCGGCCGCTTCTCTCCAATCCGTTCGCCTTCCCCCAGTGTCGCCATAGGCCGAGGTTCGAGCCCCCCTCTGGGGCGCCCCTAGGCAGACACTGTAAATTTTAGGCGGTGAGAGCCCTACGCTCCCGCAACAGTCCGGTGTCTCAGTAAAGGGTGTCAGTACACCCAAACTGATTAGTCCATCCAAAAAAAAAAAAAAAAAAAGCAGTTTTTGTATACGAGAGTCGTCGCGCGGGGTTTTTAGAGACCCCAAGAATAAACGGCATTTAATTTGTAAAATATATATTTTGCATTATTTTAACATAAGTTCAGCCATTCATGTTACACAGAAACATAAAATAATACATAGAAGATTAATTATACATACATAATTTAATATACTTAATCTAAATAACGTTATTAAACTGTCATAAAATTTGCTCTCAGTATTTTAACAGGGTTTTTTTTTTTTAAAGTTAACACTGCATTCGCATTATTGATCCGATGTTTCTAATTTTTCATTTTCGAGCGGTTTATACTATAGTCTTTCCAATTCTAGCCTCTTTGAAAAACCTTTCATTTTGGTAACCTGTTTTTCAATGGGGGGTCAAAAGTGGGGCAAATGAAGCATAAATCGTCAGCAGCGTCAACTATGATCCTTTTTAGGAAGCAACCTAGAGAATTCATTCAGACGAAATAGTAAAAAAGTTAAAAAAAGTGCATTTTTGTAAACCTCGGGATTTCAAGGACCCCACGCGACGGGCCGAGGGTTAAAGTCCTATAAAAAACTAGCGCCATCTAGTTGAATATTTAAACACTTATAGTTCACATTTGCAATAACAGATGACGCTAAATTGATTTTGCTTTTCTAAATTTGTTTGCGGTGACACAGATTATGCCTTATTGTCAAATATCTTTGTAGTACTTCCCCCTAATTCGGTGAATACCGCGCCAATAAAAGAGAGCCTGAAGTGAATCAGCGTAACCAAATACTATAGACGAGTAATACGCACAGCTTCAGAAGAATTCGGGCAAGACGCGACACTAGCGCCCCTACGGCATGAGGGCGGCATGAGGTGAACGATTTCAAAACTTTTGTATGCAAAATGTTATAGCGCCCCTAGCGGCATGAGGTGAACGGAGGTTGCCAAGTCATTGTATGAGAAACGTCAAGAGCTGTGGGTATTAGTCTTCTATAGTATTTGGCGTAACTAACATCAGATACTATAGAAGACCAAAAAGTTTTGAAATCGTTCACCTCATGCCGTAGGGGCGCTAGTGTCGCGTCTTGCCCGAATTCTTCCGAAGCTGAGGGTATTACTCGTCTATAGTATTTGCTAACATATACTCCACTCCACTAGATGCTGCCCGCGGTGTTACCCGCGCTTAATCTTATGCACAATCAGCGCCATCTTTATCAGATTTTTGACCAAATCCTACGGGAATCGCGTACTTTTCGGGATAAAAAGTACCCTGTGTTAATCCTAGGTATCAGCTACCTACATACATATCATAAATATTGGCCCAGACATTTGAGCGTGAAGAAATAACAAACATACACATAACTTTCGCCTTTACAATATTAATAGGATAATCAGCTCTACACTCTCACGATGTTGAGTGAAAGAGTATGGACGGGCTCTCCGTCTCACTTCATTTTTAACTTTTCTTTTGTTTTATAACTTCGTGTCTAACTTTGCGAGAGCTTTTCCTCATAAAAACAACTTCAATTTGAAAGACATAATCCAAACAGTACATGACACTTATGTTATAAAGATATCAGCAATAAGGCCGCCTTAATTGTCACTAGTCTGTAACTTTATGTATCACTTGTTTGTGTATTGCAAATGAAGCGTACTCTATCAATTTATTTTAGTTATTATAAAAAAATGAAAACCTGTCGCCACAGTGTCAGCGCGTCAATAAAACGAAGTGATTATTACACAAAGCGACGGGCCGGAAAATGAAACGTCATGTCTCCACTCGTAAAAAGTACAGAATGCAGACTATTCAGGGATATTTTATTATTAGAAACCTATTTTCTTTCTCTTTACTGACATATAGGTAGGTTACCTACATCATTATGTCATTCGACGTATACCGTATTTTTATGTGGATATTTTGTAAATGATGGATATTTATTTAATTCTCGTACCCTTAAAGTTTTGGTACGCTGCGTTTACATTTTGCAAGTTCTCGCGGAAATCTTGCTTATCATGTTTATTGTAAACAGCTACAAGTGCAAGAAACGGTCACTATAATTTTGCTCCTCTGCATTCTTACAATAATATGCAATGTATAAAAATCTTTTAACACTTTTACGAGTGTTGGAATGGCTTTATAAAAAGGTCAGTCTAATATCTAGCGGCGCTTCTTCTCAACAGACCATTTACGTGAAAAGCGGTAATGGTATAAAAAATATTGACGTGTATTTCCTGTAAATCAAATTGCAAAATAAATGATAAAACCGGGCAAGTACGTGTCGGGCGAGCCACGCACAATGTAGGGTTCCGTATTTGCTGTGCTTTGCTTGCCTTCATTTGAGTCCAATATCAAATTGTAAGTTTCATCAAAGAAATTTTTTTTTTTCAGTTCGTCGGCTATTACTCGGTAACTAGTAGAGCCTACGTAACCGTTATAGTTTTCATTGAAGGTTCAGAATATGGACTACTACCATGATTTTTTTTCAAATTTCCAAACATAATACTTTCGGAGATAGATGGGGGATTTCTTGACCACCATGCAAACCGAAAATTAACACGATAAATGTTAATAATTCCGAAACAGATAAACGAACTCAATGTTTTGAAGAGACCTATCTAACGATAACACACAACATGGGGTGGGCGCAAAAAAAAATGCATTTTCACTTTACATGTAGGGAAGGCACCCCAAAAATAGTTATTTGTTATGCAAGGCTGCAAAGTTGTTTTTTGGCGCGAGTACTTATATTGAAACCCGAGCTAGCGAAGGATTCTAGGATTGAACCACGAGCGAAGCGAGTGGTTCAAATATAGAATCCTGAGCGTAGCGAGGGTTTCAAAGGTACGAGACGCAGAATAACTTTGCTGCCGAGCGAAACACACAACTTTTCATCTCACTACAGCGAGGAAAATGCTTGGTGCATGAAAAACGCAAATAATATATTAAACTAGCTGACCCGTGCCCACTTCGTTGGGCATAATGTTAAAAGCCTTTTTATTTTTTGGTTTTTTATATAACTTATGACACTCAGCAATAATGTGGCTTTCTATTGGTGAAAGAATTTTTAAAATCGGTTCAGTCGATCCCGAGATTACCCCTTACAATTTAACAAATACACAAACTTTACCTCTTTATAATATTAGTATAGATAAGTGTTTATTTTTTTTATGCGGTGTCGTGCTGGCCAGTTCGATTATTTTCAAGATAAGGTTGGCACACTGGCATGAAATAAGTATTAATGCATTTTCAGAGGATTGGCGGTATAAAAAATTATATACTACATTTACACTCTCGCCTCGTACCTCGTCTCGTGCTTCGTCTCGCGCCTCGCGTGATCGATGGTTTTTGAGTTGTCTGTTCACACTCTCGTGTTGTGTTCGAGCTAGCCAGAATGGAGGACGTCGAAGTGTTAGCGGCAACATAGTCTTTTTTAACGCGGCACAAGGTTTAAACTCGAATGAAGCGAGAGCGCGAGTGTGAACACCGCGCTCGCATCCCACGCGAACCCCTTTGACTCGTGCCCAAAAAACCGCTCCGGACGCGAGCGCTGCGAGGCGCGAGGCGAGCCGCGAGTGCGCGTTTACATTCGCGTCTATAGAATAGAAAGCTTCGAATTTTAAAAATTCTTTCCACGCTAGTGCACAAAATGCACTTTTGCGCTCAGATTTCGAATGACAAACAGATTCTTTCCGAGCTTGTAAGGTGAAAAATATATTTTTCAAAATTTTGTCCCAGCATTTTGTTAGCATTGTTGATATATATATGTACATACCAAATTACAGCTTTCTAGAATTAAGCGTCTAGGTGCTAGACCGCGGACAGACAAACAGACGGACATGGCGAAACTTATGGGTTCCTTGTAGTTTACTTCGGAACCCTAAAAAACAATTATTATACGGAATTAAACCCAATATCTGCAAGAACGTCACGTCATTAAGCTTCATTGCTTATTGTCAATGAGGTCGTCATTTTTGATCCTGGCTTTACAGGAGACACAGGAGTGGAAATGTGTTGTGGGCTAGTTCTAATAGAATAGGATAGGCAACGTGAGAACTAGGAAAAAGAAGTAAAATTTGGTATCACTTACCAAGACAATCATTGTAAAGTCTTTAATGACTCTATAACGGCAGACCTTGTCAAAAACACTAAAAAGTCTCAAAAAGAAGAATTATATCTAATCTAAAATATAACAGTATGTACTGTCTACTCGCTTGACTATACAAAGCGGACGTATCTACGGTTAGGCTAACAAAAGTCTACTTTGAAATGAGCAAAATTAAATGTGAATAATTGGTATGACTTGTTTAGTTCTAGAAGATTCTTAGATCTAGAATTGCTATAACAACGTAGTGTAAAACGGTTAATTCTTTGGAAAACCGCTGTAATCTTAGAGTATTTAACATATTGGAGATGCTACTTATATCTACATTCGTCCCTCTGCCTAAAAGGACTGTATCACTGAATGCTAAGATATAAAGATTATGGTATTATAAGTTTATCAGACTAATGATACGAATATTTATAACATAACAATATTTTCTATGTGTGTTAGTGAATGTGTGAGATATCGCTCAAAAGTAATTTAAAAGGAGGCTTTTGAAACTTGTTATTATGGTTATGCAGAAAAAAAATTTTTTTTATTAGGTATAATTTATTTTTATTAATTTTGTATTCACGGTAAAATAGTTCTTTTCCCAAATGCATATTCATGACAGGATGGAGTTTGACATTTGACGGAGTGGAGCGCTGCCAAATAGATCGAAAGCACAGGAATTAGTCCGCGTGGTCACTCCCTTTTGGTTTATGCTCTAAGACAGTAAATACTAAACACGCAGGTACTTGGCAACGACTGCGAATGTACGTATAACATAAAACGTGAACTAAAAAGTAATGACATCGTTAAAGCTAAACAACAGTGTTTTCACATCTCCACAGATCGTAAAACTATTCCAGGAATTAACGTTTTGACGGCATTTTTAACTTTTCAAAATTTAAGGTCGAGAACTAAAGAATAGGTCAGGGTGATTAAAATGTTTGCAGGTGATTGAAATTAGACGTCGTAAATTATAAAGGCGTTTTTATTAAAAAAGAAATCATGTAAAATGGGAGTTTTCTAGTGCAGTCATGTAAAGTTACTCGTTCGGACTGAAACCTCATGACACTCAAACTAAAACCCAACAACACTGTATATACGCATGAATGCTGTTTCAGTGAGTTCCAGTGTGAGAGTTTTCAGTTGGAGAGCGGAGAACTAATAGCCAGTGGCTAGTATAAACAAGAACTTACAAAATGTTTCTTTGATTAAATTAAACAAATACCGTGGAATATGACGTTGTACTCTTAAGGAAGTAAGCAAAGCGTAGCAAATACGGATCCCTACACTGTGCGTGGCCCGACGCTTGCCTAATTTTAATTTTAATCGAGAGAGATAATGTTTAAGGAAAAGGAGAAGAGAGAGAAGTAGGTCTTCCGCTCTCACTCACATAAACGTATTGAGACCATAAGCCAATATTCTGTAAGGGGATCGTACTTCGGCAAGCTAGATCATTTCACAAATTCTCTAACTACAAAACACAATCTAAACTACAATGGGAAATTGGAAAAGCAATATATCTGCATTGGAAGGCAATTTTCTCCAGTTTTATGGTCGCTGTGAGCTTATAATAAATCTTCTAGTCTGTAATTACGAAAGCATCGATCACTGCTTGCGTCCATATTACAAATTACAGTTTAATTTAGTTGAACGATTGAGGCTTTAGAAAATAGCGTTGTTTCATGAATTAAAATTTTGTATTTTTAATGGCTTTTTAATTAGCTTTACAGGCCTACAAAATTAAATCACAATTTATACAATGCCACCTGCCAAATTACCAGCTACCAGTCCCGACTGTTATCATGATTCCGTTAAGAAAAGTCCCTTTCGGCCGCCATGGCAACTGAGTTTCGCAACCAGTTGTAAAAAAGGTTTTTTTATTCTTTCTCGGCAACTAGTTGATATCAGGCGTCAACTACAAATATCGCGTGCTACGTTTAAAGGTCGCTGTATACGTAACGTGTTTTTTCCCGGACGGGACGGGACGGGAAGTTAAATATAGTTCCATACAAAATGTATGTGAATATGCATATGTCGCTATTACACGGACGGGACGGGAACATGGCCGTGTCGAACAAAAAGTCACGTCACACGTCCCCGTCCCGTCCGAGGTATTATCCCATTACGTATACAGAGACCAGAGAGAGAGAGTATTTTTTTTAGGTATTAAAAAAAATTCAACTTAAATAATATTAAAAAAGTACTTGGCATTTAAAACTTGGCACCATCTTGAAACTTGGAACGATCATAGCGAAATTACGCTGACCATAAATTTTATGGTTCGTAAATGCAAATTTTGAGGACTCCTTGGAGGGAAAGGGAAATGCGTGTTTGTGTTCACAACAAATTGATTAACAAGTTGTAATGTTTTTTTTAAAGATTCTGCGTTCTTTTTCATTGCCAGTGTCATGTACAGTCAACAAAGGAATTGACTGATCCCAATGTCTGTATGATTAAATAATTTATTTATCAATAGTATTCATATTGTACCTACTATGTAACTACAAAATTTTCACGTAAATCCCTTCACGCAATATTTAGAAATCTTTAATCATACAGACAGGGGTCAGTCAATTCCTTTGTTGACTGTACTATGATGTATGATTCAAAGCAGCGTATTCATGATGTCTAGTATCAGTATACAGTCTCTGAGCAAGACCTCCGACCTCCACCTCCGTGGCGTAATGCCCACCACGCCGGACCGCCACCCATGAGGTCCCGGGTTCGAATCCCGGTCATGATGAAAAACGAACTTTTTCTTATTGGCCTGGGTCTTGGATGTTTATCTATTTAAATAAAATACTCTGTCCTGACTAACTGAAAATCAACTTACAGCCCAAACAGATCGTAGAGACCTGAAATTTGGTGGGTCTGTTCTTTGTATGACGTAAGCATCCGATAAGAAAGGATTTTTAAAAATTCCCACGGGAAAGCGGGTTACACGCTAACGAAGCTGCGCGGGTTTCACTAGGTAGTTTGTTATAAAATATAGCATCGTTGAGTTAGCAGCTCATAACACACGTTTCGAACTTACGTTGGGGCTAGCTAAATCTGTGGGTTTTTTCCCTGTATATCTGTCTATTTATATTTATTTATAGAGGACCATAACGTAAAGTAAAATTACTCAATGAGAAGAATCATCTTACTCCGAACCTTTAAGATAGTGGGTTATAGAATTGAAAACGCATATTTTTTTCTGGACAAGTGCTTTTACATATTTATTCATAGATTTGTTGACGACATTAAAATTTATCACACCTATAATTATGAAGTTGCCATAAAACCGACTTAATGAATCAACCGATTATGTAAGTAACAAGAAATTTAATACACCCTTCAATCTAAAACGTAAAATACAAGGAATCATAAAGCCTTCAGAAATGTATTCGTTAATCCAATCAATGGAGAGATTACGTTTAAAGATATCTCTTTGAATTGATACGTCTGACAGAGATAGATATATAAACCTTAATTTGATTGAAAGGGACAACGATAGTCCCTTCTCGGGTTCTGTTTGGTTTAAGGTTTTGTTTTACGAAGCAATTTGCTACTATATCCGATTTTACAGAAGCTCGTAGCTTTTGTTATAAAGTAGTATCATTTTAGATTGATTATTTCCAATTGAATTTTGTAAGTGAACCCTTTTATATAAGTTCATTATGTACGTATTTAGAAACCGGCAGGCTGAGAACGACAACTTACTAAAACATCTATTACAGAATAGACAATTACAAAATAGCTTATATGGCCTGTTTCTGGTGTAAATAAAAGTTATTTGTGATTTATCTTACAGCCAATGTTTGCAGTGGTAGAGCCTAGCTACTACTATGAACTGGTAATGGCTCGTATATGGGCTGGCTCAACCGGGGCAGTACAACCCTCTCACCGAATTCCGACGTGAAATAACACTGATATACTTTCGTATGATGAGATATACTCAGAAACCTAATACCAGTCCTGCTCGCTACTTCCTGTTTCGTCTCCTCTTTCTTTCTTTTTCATTCCTTCATAGGTTGGCAACGCATCCAAGATTTGTAGTCGTGACTATTCATTGGCAGCGGCATTTGCTTACCATCAGGTAACCCACTAGCTCGTGTGTCCTTTTTTTCCAAACAAGTTGACGTGACGAGAAATGAGACCCATCGCCAGCGCGGACACGAAGCGCAGTGACAGTCTTACCTTGGTTCTCATATAAAAATGTATTTTAGTAGAAAAAAAAACACTTACCAAGTTAATAGTAACAATAAGTTCATATTGCTGATGTTTATGGCCCTTCTTCTTCTTTCCCTGTGGAGTTTTGACTGCCGCCGCCGCCGCTGCCTGCTTGGGTGGCGCAGTCTTCGCTGCCCCCTTCTGAGCTGAAGGCTTAACTGGTGTTTTTGGACCTCCTTTTGTCGATGCCCCTAGGAAAACAGTGTAGATTTAACTGCGTTTATACTCATTGGTTGGTATAACCAAATACTATAGAAACTCTACCGAGTTAATACGCACAGTTTCGGAAGAATTCGGGCAAGACGGCGACACTAGCGCCCCTACGGCATGAGGGCGGCATGAGGTGAACGATTTCAAAACTTTTGTGCGTTTTGTATGCAAAATGTTATAGCGCCCCTAGCGGCATGAGGTGAATGGAGGTTGCCAAGTCATTGTATGAGAAACGTCAAGAGCTGTGCGTATTAGTCTTCTATAGTATTTGGTATAACGGAAGGTAATGCCAACCAAGAGACATTGATGTCAGACACAATACCTACTAAATATTATATTATTTAAGTTTAAATTAAGTATGTTTTTGTGTTGATAGATGGAGCTTGTCATTATTTAGTCCTATGTTGAATTACGTTATGGTTTGTATTATGTATGATATTATATCCCTAAAGGGATAAACTTGAATAAATTAATGTTATTGTGTGAGCCGAAAAATTTGTAGGCTACCTATTTTATCTTCATAGACGATGTCTATATCGAGGGTCAAAATAATTCTAAATTCCCGATGAATTTAGAATTCAGTTGGTGTTTTTGGAGCATATCCATAATACGTGTTAGCTGTTTGGGTCAGCTTATTGGATCTACATCAAGACAAACAAACAACTGTTTGATAGACTAATGGCATTTATCAATGACTTTGTTAAAAGGTTTACTGCTTTTAAGATGACGATAGCGTTGGCGGAATTTCTAGAATACAGAAAGGGGAGTGTGGGGGGATGGGGGGAGGGAATGGAGAGAAGGAGGGAGACATATTTTTTGTCCAAACTGCAAAGCAAAGTGAACAGAGTTGTGGGCACTGTTGTAGTCTGTTTTTTTTAAACAAACGAGTACAGAGTATGTCCCTCGCACATTTTAAATATTAACAGAGTGAGATGGGTCATCATATCAACCAAAAGCAGTGCTCTGAACCAATAGTAATAACTACGTGGACCTTACCTATATATATAGTACCTACCGCAGTAAAAATTTTGGATAATCGTCGGCTTTTTTACTGGCAAGCCTTCTCATCTCAAGTCTTTTTAGGGTTCCGTAGTAAACTACAAGGAACCCTTATAGTTTCGCCATGTCCATCTGTCTGTCTGTCCATCCGCGGTCTAGCGCCTAGACGCTTGATGCTAGAAAGCTGTAATTTGGTATGTATACTCATATTAACAATGCTAACAAAGTGGTAGAACAACATTTTGAAGAAAAAAAAATTCTTACCTACAGGTAACCCTACAGGTAAAGTGGTTTTTTTTTTCGCACCGACCTCATCTTGTGGGTTATCGTTAGATAGGTCTCTTAAAAACATTGAGGATGTGGGAAGATCATTTTCCGATAAAATAATCCGTTTGCGAATTATTTACATTTTACGTGTCAATTTTCGTTTTGGACGGTGGTCCCCCCCCCCTCCTCTATCTCCGAAAGTCTTGAGTTTAGAAATTTGAAAAAAATCATGGTAGTAGTCCATATTAAACCTACAAGGAAAACTATAACGGTTAAGTAGGCACTACTAGTTACGGAGTAATAGCCGACGAACTTTTGAAGTAAAATTTATTTGACGTAAACGTACAAATGTCATAAAAAATGGCATTGTACTCATCTGCAAGCAATAAATGCATAGCCAATACGGAACCCTACATTGTGCGTGACCCGACACGTACTTGCCCGTTTTTTTTACGTCCAATTCAAGCAAGTTTCATGCTTCATCAAGTAAATAACCCTTTTATTTATGTCAACATGACAAGGATTTACAGGAATAACCTTAATCTGAGGCAACAAGAGGTCTCAGAAAAACAGGGTGAAAATATAATTTATAAATGACATGTCTACCTTGTAATAAAATAGGGTGACAGATGTAGGTCGCTAGATTAAGTTGGCAAAATGAGAACAGGTGTCCTCGAAAACAATAAAGCCTGGGAAAATTAATATTTTCATATCAAAAGGTTTTCTTATGTATAATCAATCTAGTTATTTATTTAGGCTAATCTGTAACCGAGGAGCGCGATGGCGTCGCTGTGTGTCGCACTCTAAAATGAACACGCAAGTCAGGCAACGTCGACCATGGTCAATGTTTGGATGGGTTTCGTTATCTCGAGCTCCTCCGTGCTTCGGAGGGCACGTTAAGCCGTCGGTGTGGTTTGAAAACACCGGTCTCTGCCAATCCGCATTGGAGCAGCGTGGCAGTGTACGCTCTAATGACCTTCGATTGAAGGGAGAAACGTATCCCTGAAGTGGGATGATTATGGGTTGATATGATGAATCTGTAACTATTAATTTAGGGCTTATTGTTTGATCAGTAGTTAAGTATACTAATGGTTAATATTCGAAGTAATTTTTAACTAATAGTTAGTTTTTTCAACGAATTTTAACCATTAGTATACTTAACTACTGATCAAACAACGGGGCCTTAATCGTGATAGTTTTTGTAAAATGGACTTGATAGGTGAAAGAGCTGGCACAAAACAGAGAGTGCAGCTCTTAAATTAAGAAAAGAAGGTATGGACTACTTACCTTTTTTATTATGTAAAGTTTTAGTTTTTATTAAGTAATGTCAATAGAAAAGCCAAGGATGCGATGGTCGGACGACTTGACTGCCTTTTGTGGTGATTGGGAGGAACTGGCAAGCGACAGGGATGTATGGAGGCGTAAAGGGGGGAGGCTTTTACCGAGGAGTGATATATTTAAAAAAATCTGAACACTAACAGTTTCGCAAATAGATGTGGGGGAGAGGGGGACCAGGTTATTGTAAACAAAAATGAGCGAGAGAAATAGATTATAAGATTGAAAGAAGACAAGGAAAAATATTACCTTTTTGACATGGCTGAGTTGCCTTTTGTCCTGCAGCATTCTTCTGGTTGACGTGTCCGCCGTGACCGCCGTCTGCAGGTTTATTCCGCGCCTGGAGACCAAAATATCACTTATAAAGAATTCTGTAAGGATAATTCTATATAAACAACCGAAAGTAAAAGTTCAATAGAATTGGCGGGGTTCAATAGGATAACGAGGGTTGAAAAATTTGAAAAAAAAAGAAGATTCAACGCAACGCGATAATCACTTGTTTCTGTATTTTGACTTTGACAGACTGATATCACTCAAAATTAAAAATAAACAACATGGCTGTAATGAAATTTTGTTTATTTTTTCCTGTAGATAAGAAAGGATTTTCTGAAGTTCCTACGGGAAAGCAGAGCGGAATACCACGCCAACGAAGTTGCGCGGATTTCGCTAGTTAAATATAAAAGTATAAAGAATGGATACTTGAACTAAACAGATAAAATATAGTGAATTAACGTCATTACTGGCCGCGCGGGAAAGTAGCGCAAGTACGTTTTTCATCTTTTTCGGCTCGAGCGACTAATGGCTCGTGAACAGCGATTTATTAAACTCATTTCCTTTGATGACTATAATCATAGTTTAATGTGCATACTTCGATTTCGAATAGAGGAGAATAGAGGAGCTCGATGGCGTCACTGTGTGTCGCAAAAGGAACACGCTAGTTAAGTTAAGCAACGTAAACTTGAGTCACGCCCCGGACACTCCATACAACGCGCGTGAAATAATTATCTATTTCTACTACGTAAGGCAATGTCGTCTGTACACGCGCGCACGTATGCGCATACGTATACACATTCGTTCACTAAGCGCACACCTTTGCGACTGCACCCGCCTCGATACCCACCAGCCCCCCAATTCTGCTATTTTTTTTAAGCTGAAACGCACCTGGAACGCATTGGAATCGAAATTTTTGTATTCTGCTAACTCTTTGGTTGAAACCGAGCCGATACTCATTGGTTGGGCAGCCGGAACGCTTTGGTTGTAGTATTCCGCTAATTAACACAGGAACGGTTTGTAATCCGTTCAACTATCGTTTGGTATTCTGCAATTTTTTTGACAGTTGACGCGGCTGAAACGCTACGGCTCTGCGTTGGTTGAACTGTCAAAAGTTGCGGTTTTGCATCGGCAGTGAAAGAGTGACTTTTGTAACCAACCGTTTGCGTTTCAGCTGTAAACATAATGTTAATGGAATACCGTTTTGGTTTACAACCGCAAATGCAACCAAGCCGAAACGCTGCCGATCTGTTTTGGTTAATAAATAGCAGAATTGGGGGCTGGGGTAAGATGACGCGATTCAGTGCGGGGCGGAGAGTGGCCATTCCACCTCGGGTTATTGCTTATTCTATGCTTGCGTGGACACTGGGTAGTCAGTGTAAATTTGGAATAAAGGAGAATAGACGATTTATTATATAGGTCGCTGTGTCACACTCCAAAACGAACACACAAGTTAAGAAACACGTCGATCGTAGCCAGTGTTTGAATGGGCTTCGTTATCTCTAGCTTCTCCGTGCTTCGGAAGGCAGGTTAAGCCGTCGGTGTCGATGACAGTCGTTACGCCAATTCGGTGGCCTTCATGCGGCATGAAAACACTGATCTCAATCCACATTGTAACAGCGTGGCTGAGTGCGCTCTAATCCCCTTCGATTGAAAAGAGACTCGTATCCCTGCAGTGGGATGATAGTAACTATTTTATGGTGAATGCATGATTATGAATATAGGTCATTATGGGTTGATACGAAATGATGAAAGGTACAGAATTAACATTACGATTGTTTTCTTTCCTTTTGTTAGCAATAAAAACTACAGTATACCGTCTGTTTTTCAGTTCTGTTTTATTCTAAACCACTGTACTCGTAACTGTTCTAATAAAAGGACAGTACCAACTACTATGGGAACGAATTACAAGCCTCGAAACGAACTGTAATGCTTTGTAAAAATACAGGAGCGTACGCGACAACTTTGAAAAGACGTTCTCGTAATAAGAGCCGACATAATACGGACAGCTTGAAGCAGTCAGGATGAACTACTTCAAGCTGTTGCGGCTGCTCCGGGCAGTCGTGCGGTCAAAGCATCAAGCTGTTGACTATGACTGCAAGACCAGTCCGTGCATGTTGATCTATGGCTAACTGATAGAGCAGTCCGTCTATGTCGCCTCTCAGGTTACAGATAAAACGGGGAAATCACCGCGCATTTGATAATAATAAAATCGAGATAAAAATAAAGCTGAAATGTTTTAAATCGGCATTTTCACTACCGGCAAGCAAGCCTTTGTACCGTAACATACTTAATTTAAAACGTCGGCTTAAAGTCAGCTCTGTTACGTAAATTTTGAAAATGTCCTTTAAAGTCTTTACCGCTTAGAAGTTTGAAATGTGTCGCATAATCGCATTATACGCTCTCTGCTGAAGCTGTAAAGTTCCATTTATATCTACAGTTTTTAACCGACACTGACAGACGCCGTTAAAACTACTATTTTAGCGTGTCGTGTTAGAGGGTTTTTACAGCAAGTTTTTGGAATGAATTTTAATTCCACATTAATTCTCGAGCTATCTCTTTTTTCTTTTTTAATTTGACAGTGACTGTTATAATTTAATGTGTCATTAACTTTAAAAATGTTTCAGAAACTGGCAGTCTTTAGCGTACCATGTCAGATGACTTTTGACGTCACTCTTACGTTGTCAATTTCGTGAAGAAAATAAAAAATGCGTAATCGTTCCGATGATGTACGCAGACGAAATATTATTTCTGCAAATACAAACCGGGCACAGTCTGTATTTGTTGTTGCCTGCACAGTCGTGCTATTGTACCTACAATAAACATTAATAGAGATTTCTGTGGATCAGACGGTATGAATAAGCATAAGAAGATAATAATATGCCGCGTCCGACAACGAGATTTTTCTGACACACTATGTGTTAAGAACACACGCTATTGTCGGTGTACGGGCATGGCGGCATGGCGCGGCATGTATCTAAGCTTGTCTGTAGATATAAACGGACCTTTACACTTTCAACAAAGTTTATCGCGCGAAGCAAATCAATAGTTCAAAAGCTGAGTTACATTTTATATAGTTCCCGGTTATAGGAGGTCCCGGGTTCGATCCCCGGTCGGGTCATGATGAAAAACGAACTTTTTCTGATTGGCCTCGGGTCTTGGATGTTTATCTATATATGTATTTGTTATAAAAATATAGTATCGTCACATGAGTAAATAAACTGACGGACAGAGGCTTCACTTCCATACAACGTCGCGCGCCGAGGACACGCACACAAGCATGAGGCGTGTATTGCGTGTCCTCTAAGCGCTCGTCACGTACACATGCTTGTGTGCGTGTCCTCGGCGAGTGAAGTCTCTGTTCCGTCAGTTTATTTACTCATGTGGTATCGTTGAGTTAGTATCCCATAACACAAGTTTCGAACTTACTTTGGGGCTAGCTCAATCTGTATGAATTGTGTCCCTATATATTTATATTTATTTATATATAGTTCAAATTTGGTTTGACTAAAACGCAAACGAATTTTAATTGATTGTCAATTATTTAGCTGAGCTAACTAAAATAATTGGAGTTCCATTCTGTTTGTTATCAAAGTTAAATATTAATACATAGCCCCGAGAACGTTTGATCCACTCTTTGGTAAATTGAAGTGGACAAAAGTATGTCCAGGGATCTACAGTAGTGCAAAGGACACACCCTAATCTCGATCACTCTAGTTTATTTCCTCACTTTGCTATAAAAAGATTACTTTTAA
This sequence comes from Endotricha flammealis, assembly GCA_905163395.2. Taxonomy (NCBI): domain Eukaryota; kingdom Metazoa; phylum Arthropoda; class Insecta; order Lepidoptera; family Pyralidae; genus Endotricha; species Endotricha flammealis. The sequence continues at coordinate 13,626,583 of LR990864.1, read as the reverse complement.
GCAATAAGGCCACCTTATTGTGATTTCACTAGTGTGTATGTTGTGTCCTACTGTTGTAAATTGCAAATAAAGTATATTCTATCTATCTCTCTTCTTGTCTTTGATTACTTCTGAATTATTATTCTTTGCGAGATATATTAACTAAATTCTTAATACTAGCTTCTTCCTCTCAGGTTGCCTGGAATAAATTGCTTTGCGATATGGCTGCCTATTGTTTTGTTTTAATTGTTTTGATGCAATAAAGTATGTTATATTGTTATTATTATTATATTCTGTAAGAAGATGGTGTTTTACTAGCTGTTCATCTCTATAGCTTCTTTTAGCATTTTGTCTTTCCGTATCTTGAAAAAACTATACATTTTCTATCAAGGTAATAGGTATTGTAGAGAAACCTGACTATTGTGTGGCTTCAGATAGCCTAACCACATTAATCACTAGGGAAATTAACCGCTAAGGCTTCCTTGTTATCTACGAGAATGGATTCAGGATTGCCGATTTGGTTAGATATTGATTTGATTGTTTCCAAGATTTAGGTTCGTGATATATTGCGTCGGACAGACAGTAGCGAGATGAGCAGACGATATGGTTAAAGTCGCAGGTCGTACCTGGATGAGAATGGTACAGGAAGAAGATTGAAGTAAAAAGAGAGGCATATGCTCAGTAGGCCTCTCTTTCTTTCTCTCTCTGAGCCGCTGCCGGCCTTTTAAGTACGATTGTCTATTGTTTTCCCGAAGAATATATGCCATAATATTCAAATGCCAGAATTTCAATTGCCCGAATATTTTGTTGACCATAATATACATGTGTCTTGTCATACTCTTGTTCGCCCTAAAATTAGATTCCATAATGATACGAGTGCCATACGTATTGTTATCCATTTTATTTATTGCAATAATATTATTCAACAGAATATTTAAATGCCTTACAAAATTGTTTTCGAATCTATCTAATAACTCAGCCCACTTTCGCTATCGCTTTTAGTACAATTTTTAACAAACTATGTCGAGCCTCGCTCGCTTCGCGCGCTGGGCTGCTGATAATCACAAGTCAAACCTAACCTAACCAAAATATTCTCATGTTATGGGCCATATTAAAATTTGACAGATTCGATATGCCAGCAAATCTCGATCAGCCGGATTGACCGATCTATGTTGTAACTCAACCAAACCATACCTAAACCTATTGCTCATTTAGTATAAAACGAATTTATGTTGTTTTTCTGGAAGTTATGTTAATGGCAAATGATGTTATGGCTTGTGATAATACCGCTTAAAATCATGATAGCAAATGATATTATTGAAATTGACTTTATTGGAAGCATAGTTTCTAGCACGTGACTAACATAGTAAACAATGAGTATGACATATGAAATTATGAGAAACAATATTATCTCTGTTGATCATTATAGCAGATGAAATTCTGGCAAGTGGGTTTACAAGTGCTAGTGGTTTACTCACACTCAGTCGATCCTTTTAGGTTTAAATAATGTAGATTTATAATTAAATCACTAACACGAGAAACCCTAATAATTTGCATAATGAAAGTGAGCCATGAAATAGAGGTTTGCCCACTAATGCAGTCATTCACTCAAATTAATCTATGTAGGCTGTGATAAAAGTGAAACTTTAGAATATCTTAAAACTAGTCTAGACTTATAATTTATATGGCAATAGATTTTTTAATTACAGATCAGAATTTAATGTTAAAGTTAATGCACACTATGTAAAATATTTAATTAAATTCAAACGTTTCTTACAATGTCAAGGGCCTATTTCACGTTTAGAGAATGTTTTTTTTTTCTTTTATTGCAATTTTTTCAATGTTGCGTCACGAAATTTTGTTCTCAAACCGTAGATTCGGATTCAGCACCCCAAAATACATAATATAGAATGAAATAAATCAGAACTACCCCAGAACTTTCCCACCTTTAGAGTACAAATTGACTGAATTAATAGGTCTAATTGATCTAATTTATCGCAAGAATCGTGGGTTTGAATTCAACTTATAATACAAACATTTCTGTACATATAAGGATATTTGTTTGTAGCTATAATTTTTATTTATTTACAAAAATAAGTATTTTATTTATCAGCTATCCTGGATACTTCCAATAGTTTATTTATTACCCTTTTTTTCATCATACGCATGACATACTACATGGAACGTGTCTATCAGTAAGTATAAACAGTAAAAAACTATCATGTAATATTTGATAGGATAATTTTGCTGATGTTGTACGCTTTTACAAGTTTACGTCGTATAGAAAACAAAATGACCAGACCACAAGATGTTTTTGTTCCAGGCTTCCAGTTTAAATTTCGAACAGAGTAGGTGACCAGTTCAATCACGGGCTCGGTGCAAGCGCATGCCTTGACAGCCCGCGCTTTTTTGTGATACGTTCCGAAATCATAATTTCAAAATGGTGTGTTTGCATTTATTTTATATATTTTTTTAATATAAAAAATAAAATAGTTTTTATGTGATTAAGAAAATGTGATTTTTATTTTTCAGACAACACAATTGGACGACGAACAAATTGCGAGTAAGTAATTTTAAGCTAAGGATAATAATATTAGCGAAATCTTTAATATTTGTCAAACATTGCGATTTTTTACGTTGAAATTCAGATAAATATACAAAATGGTGTAATGTTCATTCAAATAGAATAATAATAATAAAGTCTATTTAGGTTACAAGATAACTTTAAGGTTATTGCCTTAAGGTCGGCAATACCAAAAATGTGCCATATGTAGCACAAATGAAAACAAGAAACTCTAAGAAATAATTCTTTATTTGCTTTTAATTGTTAAAAAAAAACTAAAATTTTCTATGACAAGAGATTAATTTTGTATTTTAATTCTAGAGAAATTAAATTTAGAAAAGTTTTTTTTTTATTCTCACTAAATACCAAAATGCATGTGGCCATTATTTTACATAATTTACATACTTAATAACTTTATAAAACTACCACTATTTTTATTATTTCATAAAATATAACACAGCCTTGTCCTATTTACATTTTAAAATCTTAAAGTAATAAATAACAGTGGTTGTAAACGTCGGTTATAATATAATATTTACTTCAAGGCCAAACACTAATAAATAATATTTTTTACGATTACTTTGACACATTGTTATGTATTTTTTAATGAATTAAAAGTTTTATAAACATAATAAAATAGTTAGTTATAAACACATTAGATATAATTCATTTTTGCTTAATTCTTTAAATCATAAAATCACAACTTTGAAATTTTAAAATTTCTGACTTGTATAATGCCATGGGGAATTTATTAAATTGAACTATTACATAGGTATACCTGATAACTTCGAGTTAGTATTATCTGACAGATGAACTGTGGGGCAATTCACGTCACAAGAACCGATTCTAGTTCGATTCAACGACATTCGCTGTCCCGTTCAATTCCTATTTTGTATGAGTGAGACAGCGAGTGTCGTTGAATCGAACTAGAATCGGTTCTTGTTACGTGAATTGCCCCACTGACAGTGTTTTCTTCAAATGTACAAAATATGTGATATTGTATCAGGAGCATATACATATTACATAAGTACATACGACACATAAACTGCTTAGGGGTAATGAGACCTACCTACCATGAAAACTCAATCAATCCGAAAACAAATGAGTAAGCGAGATAGCGCAATACATAATGTAAAGCGGCATCTCATTCACGCAACCGCTTATAAATTGTTATACGTCGTGGTACCTTCCCTGCTTTTCCTCCCTAACAAACAGGATTATGACGAGTAAGAAAGCTTAAAGAAACTTGAAGCTTATGGAGTTATGTAACCGAAACTGGGTGACTTAATTATTATACTTAGGTTCGCTTCACACATATTGGGACCAGTGTTTTCGGGTATATTTCCTGAACAAAAAAGCCGACCCCAGGCAATTACTGTAAGTATTTGGTCGAGCGAGATGTAGAACTTTTTTCTCGAATATTCATTCTATATATTCGGTACATACTTACCTTAATTTCCGAGTAATTGTATGTAAATGATAATTAACCGCCCGGCTGTGCCAATCAAATACCATACCATAAATACGGTGTGTTGCAAGACTTGCAAGCCTAACATTTTATTTCTCAGTTGTGATTATCATCTTGGGAAACTGGTCTGCTCGTTTTATCAACATCTACATCGACATATTTAGGATTTGACCATAGCGCTATTTGCATCGACGTCCCGCATTTGGTACTTAATTTCTGTATATACCTGGATCTGTATTTTATTTATTCTTATAAATGTTCATTGTAACAAAGAGTGGAAGAAGAAAAAAATTGCTAAATGACAAAAAAGGCCGTAACCTGGTTTCTTTTGCCGTTTCTTTTACCGGTGGCCATTTTGCTTGTGTCCGAAATGGTGGTAGTTTATAACGTAGTATTTTTTTAATACATAAATATACAAGTTGTAAATGACAAGAAAAAGTGCCTGTAAAGTTCTAATTTCTGAAATAAAAGATTTCATTTCATTTCCTACTTACGTAAGCTAAAAGTTAATAGGTACGTAAACAAATAACTATACTAATATTATAATAAATTAAAAGTAAAAAAATATATTTAAAAACAAGCTTTTATTTAATTGCGCTAAAAAGAATAAAATAAACATTTTTATTTTAAAATTTTAACTATCAACTTATAACGTCATTACACAATTTATATGACATAAAAGCTTGTCGCGAGATATAATTACTAACATTTACTCGTAGTACAAATAAATGTTAGTTCGATAATTATGTTTTCCTAAACAGGTAAATCTCGCGACAAGCTTTTATGTCATATAAATTGTGTAATGAAGTTTTAAGTTGATAGTTAAAATTTTAAAATAAAAATGTTTATTTTATTCTTTTTAGCGCAATTAAATAAAAGCTTGTTTTTAAATATATTTTTTACTTTTAATTTATTTTTTACTTTTTAGTTATCACTGGACAGATTTCGCAGTGCCATCTATTGCTGTGCATCATATCCCACTGCTGGTCTCAGGTCTCCCTTCAATCGAAGGTGATTAGAGCGTACCTACTCTGCCACGCTGCTCCAATGCGGATTGGCAGAGGACGGTGTTTTCAAACCGCCCTAAGGCCACCGACTTGGCTTAACGACTGTCATCTATCGACAACAGCCGGGACCGACGACTTAACGTGCCCTCCGAAGCACGAAGAAGCTCGAGATAACGAAACCCATCCAAACGCTACTACTAATACTAATATTATAAATGAGAAAGTGAGTTTGTTTGTTTGTTATTTCTTCAAGGCTTGACTAATCAGTTGATCATTATGAAAATTTGTATATGTCAGGGGTACAGAGCCCAACATAGGCTACCTTTTTACCCGTGAAAGTATGTCAATCCAAAGGGAAAATATTTTTTCTACTATAAAGGGCGCTGTATGGGATGCTATCGGATGGCGCCACAAGTCGCGCTATGGGTTGTTTTGTTGTCAAACGAGATCTATGTCATAAAATTAACGCGAGCGAAGCCGCGAGGAAAAGCTAGTAATTGATAAAATACATTTTAATTCATAACCGGTATAAAAAGAGCCATGTACCAATGTAAAATGTACCAAGGGTAGGGTCACATTATATTGGTTGTTTAAAGAAGAAGAAGTAACTACAAATTTACGATTTTCAGATTTATTCCTGTACTTGTACTACATCATCTTGCTTCTTGCCAAATTTCATGATTCTAGAACTACCGGAAGTACCCTATAGGTTTTTGGTCGGAACTGTTTTCTACGAAAAACGGAACACAAACGGCTGTATCGTAATTTTGTTATCATAATATTGTATTGTCATCTGATCTACAGTTTTAAGCAAAATTTCAGCTCAATCGGTCTTCGGGAAGTGGTTCAAATTATCGTTTCAAGATTCCACCCTTACATACATACATACATACATACATACATACATACATACATACATACATACATACAGGTCAAGTTAAATAAAAGCTTTTAAAAAGGAATAAATATAATAAATAAATAAATATATAAGGACAATTCATACAGATTGAGCTAGCCCCAAAGTAAGTTCGAGACTTGTGTTAAGGGATACTAACTCAACGATAATATATTTTATAACAAATACATATTTAGATAAACATCCAAGACCCGAGGCCAATCAGAAAAAGTTCGTTTTTCATCATGACCCGACCGGGGATCGAACCCGGGACCTCCTGGGTGGCGGTCTGGCGTGGTAACCATTACGCCACGGAGGTCGTCAAAGAAAGGAAAGATTTGTATATATTTTTTTTGTAACGAATAAACTCATAACTATTGGACCGATTTGAAAAATTATTTCACGGTTGGGACGCTACACTATTAGCAGGTGACGTAGGCAATTTTTTTTTTTAAATAAGGATCCTTACAAAAATTCGTACGAAGAGCTAGTATTAAATAATAATGGTTAGTTTTTATTCGCCGAACAACTAGAAGATCCGATGGAAGACATCGATTTACGGTGGATGTTCCAAGAACGCGCACAAAGCGCTTTGCTTCTTTCATTGTAAGGACTGCGGTTCTTTGAAACTCTACCGGAATCGGTGTTTCCTGAAAAATACAATCCAGTGGTCTTCAAATCTCGAGTAAATAGGTTTTTACTAGGTGAGCGTGTTACATCGTAGACCACAGCGATACTTTCCATCAGGCACGCTGTGACCAAACGCAAGCCTATTCCAGATAAAAAAAAAACAAAAAAAAAACAGAAATAACATTAATTTTATATGTGATAAATAAGTAGGTGAATTTTTTTTTGTTTGGCAATCGCACTTTAGACGAAGTTTCCATTGTGCCATCTTCAAGTTATGATTGTGTACGTCTGAGTCAAGCAAGACGCCGAAGAAACACGATAGAAAAATTTCTATAGTGAAGTGAAGCCGGATTTTGAGCTCAACACGATAATGCACTTTATATATAATAGTTTCTGATCATAAACTCAAATTACATATTTGTTTCAAATAACACTATCAATACTGTAAAGGATAGGGGAGAGAAGTGGAAACAGAGAGCTCAAAGTAAAATAAAATATAATAGAAAAAAAAAGTAAAAAAAATATATTTAAAAACAAGCTTTTATTTAATTGCGCTAAAGAGAATAAAATAAACTTTTCTTTTAAAACTTTAACTATCAACTTATAACGTCATTACACAATTTATGTTACATAAAAGCTTGTCGCGAGATTTAATTACTAACATTTATTCGTAGTACATACGAGTAAATGTTAGTTCGATAATTATGTTTTCTTATACAGGTAAATCTCGCGACAAGCTTTTATGTCATATAAATTGTGTAATGACGTTATAAGTTGATAGTTAAAGTTTTAAAAGAAAAGTTTATTTTATTCTTTTTAGCGCAATTAAATAAAAGCTTGTTTTTAAATATATTTTTTTTACTTTTAATTTATTTTTTACTTTTTAGTTATCACTGGACAGGCGGTACTAGTCTAATGAATTTATATGAATACCTATATAATTTCCTGATTTTACTACTAAACGGGAACTAAACGGGTTTATGTACCCATCAAAAATAAAATACCGACCAAGGGCAAGTAGAACTCGCGCATGAGGGTTCCTTCCCATAATCATACTAGTCATACTATCATACTAATATTTTAAATGAGAAAGTGAGTTTGTTTGTTGTTATTCGTTCACGGCTTGACTAATCAGTTGATCATTATGAAAATTGGTATATATATTGTCAGGCAGGGGTACAGAGCCCAACGTAGGCCACCTTTTTACCCGTGAAAGTATGTCAATCCAAAGGGAAAATATTTTTTCTACTATAGAGGGCGCTGTATGGGATGCTATCGGCCAACAGATGGCGCCACAAGTCGCGCATGTCATAAAATTAACGCGAGCGAAACCGCGAGGAAAAGCTAGTAATAGATAAAATACATTTTAATTCAAAACCGGTATAAAAAGAGCCATGTACAAATGTAAAATGTACCAAGGGTAGGATCACATTATATTGGTTGTTTAAAGAAGAAGAAGTAACTACAAATTTACGATTTTCAGATTTATTCCTGTACTTGTGCTACATCATCTTGCTTCTTGCCAAATTTCATGATTCTAGGACAACCGGAAGTACCCTATAGGTTTTTGGTCGGAACGGTTTTGTACGAAAAACGGAACACAAACGGCTGTATCGTAATTTTGTTATCATAATATTGTATTGTCATCTGATCTACAGTTTTAAGCAAAATTTCAGCTCAATCGGTCTTCGGGAAGTGGTTCAAATTATCGTTCCAAGATTCCGCCCTTACATACATACATACATTCATACATACATACATACATACATACATACATACATACATACATACATACATACAGGTCAAGTTAAATAAAAGCTTTTAATATAGAGCGTAACAGAGATCGATAATAAGTACAATAAAAAAAAAGAGATGAGAATAAACAAAGACAATAACAATATGACAGCTTTCAAATTAATAATAAAAATTAAAAGTAAAAAAATATATTTAAAAACAAGCTTTTATTTAATTGCGCTAAAAAGAATAAAATAAACTTTTCTTTTAAAATTTTAACTATCAACTTTTAAACGTCATTACACAATTTATATGACATAAAAGCTTGTCGCGAGATTTAATTACTAACATTTACTCGTAGTACGAATAAATGTTAGTTCGATAATTATGTTTTCTTAAACAGGTAAATCTCGCGACAAGCTTTTGTCATATAAATTGTGTAATGACGTTTAAAAGTTGATAGTTAAAATTTTAAAAGAAAAGTTTATTTTATTCTTTTTAGCGCAATTAAATAAAAGCTTGTTTTTAAATATATTTTTTTACTTTTAATTTATTTTTTACTTTTTAGTTATCACTGGACAGGCGGTACTAGTCTAATGAATTTATATGAATACCTATATAATTTCCTGATTTTACTACTAAACGGGAACTAAACGGGTTTATGTACCCATCAAAAATAAAATACCGACCAAGGGCAAGTAGAACTCGCGCATGAGGGTTCCTTCCCATAATCATACTAGTCATACTATCATACTAATATTTTAAATGAGAAAGTGAGTTTGTTTGTTGTTATTCGTTCACGGCTTGACTAATCAGTTGATCATTATGAAAATTGGTATATATATTGTCAGGCAGGGGTACAGAGCCCAACGTAGGCCACCTTTTTACCCGTGAAAGTATGTCAATCCAAAGGGAAAATATTTTTTCTACTATAGAGGGCGCTGTATGGGATGCTATCGGCCAACAGATGGCGCCACAAGTCGCGCATGTCATAAAATTAACGCGAGCGAAACCGCGAGGAAAAGCTAGTAATAGATAAAATACATTTTAATTCAAAACCGGTATAAAAAGAGCCATGTACAAATGTAAAATGTACCAAGGGTAGGATCACATTATATTGGTTGTTTAAAGAAGAAGAAGTAACTACAAATTTACGATTTTCAGATTTATTCCTGTACTTGTGCTACATCATCTTGCTTCTTGCCAAATTTCATGATTCTAGGACAACCGGAAGTACCCTATAGGTTTTTGGTCGGAACGGTTTTGTACGAAAAACGGAACACAAACGGCTGTATCGTAATTTTGTTATCATAATATTGTATTGTCATCTGATCTACAGTTTTAAGCAAAATTTCAGCTCAATCGGTCTTCGGGAAGTGGTTCAAATTATCGTTCCAAGATTCCGCCCTTACATACATACATACATTCATACATACATACATACATACATACATACATACATACATACATACATACATACATACATACATACAGGTCAAGTTAAATAAAAGCTTTTAATATAGAGCGTAACAGAGATCGATAATAAGTACAATAAAAAAAAAGAGATGAGAATAAACAAAGACAATAACAATATGACAGCTTTCAAATTAATAATAAAAATTAAAAGTAAAAAAATATATTTAAAAACAAGCTTTTATTTAATTGCGCTAAAAAGAATAAAATAAACTTTTCTTTTAAAATTTTAACTATCAACTTTTAAACGTCATTACACAATTTATATGACATAAAAGCTTGTCGCGAGATTTAATTACTAACATTTACTCGTAGTACGAATAAATGTTAGTTCGATAATTATGTTTTCTTAAACAGGTAAATCTCGCGACAAGCTTTTGTCATATAAATTGTGTAATGACGTTTAAAAGTTGATAGTTAAAAATTTAAAAGAAAAGTTTATTTTATTCTTTTTAGCGCAATTAAATAAAAGCTTGTTTTTAAATATATTTTTTTACTTTTAATTTATTTTTTACTTTTTAGTTATCACTGGACAGGTTTCGCAGTGTCATCTATTGTCGAGAGGCGGTACTTGTCTAATGAATTTATTTGTTACAACTAGCACCAGCAATTTGAATACCTATATAATTTCCTGATTTTACTACAGTCACCCTGCGAACTAAACGGGTTAATGTACCCATCAAAAATAAAATACCGACCAAGGGCAAGTAGAACTCGCGCGTGAGGGTTCCTTCCCATAATCATACTAGTCATCATCATCATATCAACCCATAATCATCATCAGTGCAGGTCTCAGGTCTCCCTTCAATCGAAGGTGATTAGAGCGTACTCTGCCACGCTGCTCCAATGCGGATTGGCAGAGGTCGGTGTTTTCAAACCGCCCTAAGGCCACCGACTTGGCTTAACGACTGTCATCTATCGACAACAGCCGGAACCGACGACTTAACACGTTAAGCCCTCCGAAGCACGAAGAAGCTCGAGATAACGAAACTCATCCAAACGCTGGCTAGTGTCGCCGTCGCTTAACTTGTGTGTTCATATTAGAGTGTGACACACAGCGACGCCATCGAACTCCTCATACTAGTCATACTATCATACTAATATTATAAATGAGAAAGTGAGTTTGTTTGTTTGTTATTCCTTCACGGCTTGACTAATCAGTTGATCATTATGAAAATTTGTGTATGTCAGGGGTACAGAGCCCAACATAGGCTACCTTTTTACCCGTGAAAGTATGTCAATCCAAAGGGAAAATATTTTTTCTACTATAAAGGGCGCTGTATGGGATGCTATCGGCCAACAGATGGCGCCACAAGTCGCGCTATGGGTTGTTTTGTTGTCAAACGAGATCTATGTTATAAAATTAACGCGAGCCTTCGCTAGGAAAAGCTAGTAATAGATAAAATACATTTTAATTAATAACCGGTATAAAAGAGCCATGTACCAATGTAAAATGTACCAAGGGTAGGGTCACATTATATTGGTTGTTTAAAGAAGAAGAAGTAACTACAAATTTACGATTTTCAGATTTATTCCTGTACTTGTACTACATCATCTTGCTACTTGCCAAATTTCATGATTCTCGGACAACCGGAAGTACCCTATAGGTTTTTGGTCGGAACTGTTTTCTACGAAAAACGGAACACAAACGGCTGTATCGTAATTTTGTTATCATAATATTGTATTGTCATCTGATCTACAGTTTTAAGCAAAATTTCAGCTCAATCGGTCTTCGGGAAGTGGTTCAAATTTTCGTTCCAAGATTCCACCCTTACATACATACATACATACATACATACATGCATACATACATACATACATACATACATACATACATACAGGTCAAGTTAAATAAAAGCTTTTAAAAACTATAAAAAATTAATCTATCAAAAAGTATTTATTACACTTCCAGCCTAATGGCTAGTTCGCAACAAATACTATGAATCAAACGTTGAAACACACAGAAATTAAATTTCTAATAACGAGCCCAAGTGGACGCTATCGTAGTTGCCGCCAAAATCCAACTTCATCCTTTAATACGTATCAAAAATAAATAGCCATAAACAATAAACCTAGAAAACGTTGCCACATGGAAAATTGCATGCGCGAAGGAAAAAAATTAAAATGGCTGCCACTGTTTTGCAGACCACATTTCATTACTATTTTATTCAATGTTATTTTGAAAATTTTAAATTGTTTTCTGTTGAGACACAATTTACGATCACAGAATATGAATTGTTTTATTATTAAAATGTGAAATTAATTTTGGCAAGCGAGCTACATTCAAATTAAGTATTCCTTTTTAGGCATTTCCTGGGAAGATGTAGTGTGTCTATCTCATTTTTAGGGTTCCGTAGTAAACTACAAGGAACCTTTATAGTTTCGCCATGTCTGTCTGTCCGTGTGTCCGTCCGCGGTCTAGCGCCTAGGCGCTTGATGCTAGAAAGCTGTAATTTTGTATGTATACTCATAATATTAACAATGCTAACAAAGTGGTAGAACAAAATTTTGAAAAATATGTTTTTTTCGGGTAGGATAAGATCGGACAGGTAAAGTGGGAATGAAATTTTTTTTTCGCACCGACCCTATGTTGTGGTGTATCGTTAGATAGGTCTCTTAAAAACGTTGTGGGTGTGGGAAGATTATTTTTCGATACAATGATCCGTTTGCGAATGACTTACATTTAACGTGCCAATTTTCGTTTTGCACTGTGGTCCCCCCCCCCATCTATCTCCGAAAGTCTTGTGTTTAGAAACTTGAAAACATTCATGGTAGTAGTCCATATAATGAACCTACAAGGAAAACTATAACGGTTAAGTAAGCACTACTAATAACCGAGTAATAGCCGACGAACTTATGAAGTAAAATTTCTTTGAAAACATACATATGTCATAAAATATGGCATTGTACTCATCTGCAAGTAATAAATGCGTAGCCAATACGGAACCCTACATTGTGTGTGGCCCGACACGTACTTGCCCGTTTTTTTTCATCTTTCTTTGTGCTGTTGGACGTGTATTGCAAATAAAGTATATTCTATCTATCTATCTTTATTTTAACAGTGACGGCTATAATTAAATGTTTCATTAACTTTAACAAGCGTTTTAGAAACAGTCTGTCTAACAATTTAATTTTGAATTAAAACAATATATATTTCACCTTAGATTAATAACTTTCTAGATGGAGTGGGGTCATACAAGCGCTCTGTCAAAAGTGAATCACTAAACGCTCGATGACATTTCGGTGACATGCACTTGACACTTGCGGAATGTTGCCAATGGAGGTGTAGTTTCCAAAAAGCGGGGAAATAAATAGAGTTTGTTTAAATTTCTAACTTTCAAGTAACAAAATTTTAGTTATACGATACCGTAAATTCACAAGGACTTCCATTAGAGAACGTGTCACATACCAACGTAAATATCGGTAGCAGCAGCAACTGTTTTAAAATTAGTCAGTCGAAGCAATAAAAATAGTTAAAATGGGAAACTATTTTCACAATCGGGCAACACCGAGCATTAAAATAATACTCTAAAATCGTATTGTTTCTTTTTATAATTAACTACAAAATACTATGAAATATTTAAAACTTTCCTGTAAAAAGTGATATCATTACATTTCTTTTGTTTTTCAGACGTGTTGTGACACGATTTAATAGCACAAACCGCCATATTTTTTTTTTCGGGAGACACGTTTGGCGCGCTTTGACATCGACAACTACGAAGCGATTCGGCAAAGTTCGGCGTTTGGTGCCAGTTGAGGTATATCAAAACGGGTGCAGGGACACTCCCTCTATTATGTTGATAATACTCTAAGGATTTCACATAATTTATCTTTGCTAACTTAATCATAAAGACAGACGTCTAAGGATAAGGAAAATGTCCGACCCACGCACTAACGAGGCAAGAAGTGGCAAGAAGGCTGACTAATTATGTCACACGGGTGAATTATTCAGTAAAAGGTTTTGAGGGGCGACCATGTATTTTTATGATTCAAGTCACTTTTTATATTTAATTCTGTTTATAAACAACCCTGCCTGCTAGGGTACAACAGCTCATACTACACCAGTAGTGTAAGACCAAAAAAAAGTTCAACAGTTTTAAATTAATTTGCAACTGAAAACACTGTTTTATTTTCGTAAATAATAGAAAAATTGGTACCTATGTAGTAGTTACCAGCACAAAAACGTTGTTGTGCTGGATGCAATTGGCTTCACACCAATTCAGTCGGTAATGAAATTGCAATATTCGCAAATTGAACTTCCCGTTGAACGGTTTCCCAAATGATGGCGATCTATGAATATGATGTGTTTTACTTCAAAATGTTATTTAAATATTGACTCTAGTGGTACATATGTGGAATTTAAAATAAAACTTCATCATTGGAAAAATTGAATGTTTTATCACCCTACAGCCAGAATCATCTCGCTGGTATCAAATTGACTAACGGCCTGATTCTGATACGCATTTTAGTTTTAATTCTACATTAAATCTCAAGCTTTCTCTTTTTTCGTCTTTAGTTTGGCAGTGACAGCAGCAGCAGCTATAATCTGTCATTTCAAAAATGCACTGGCTGCCTGTTAAATCTTATTGTCAAAATTTTTAATGGCTGTCGCAAATATTTTTTTTTGTTTGTATTTTTGTAATTTGAAACATTTATCGTTCAAAAGCCGTGGGTAAATTGTATCAGTTTAATTTCTTCTATATTAAAGCTACTTCCATATTCTAGAGAATTCTGCTAAATATATTTCTTCACAAAATAACACAATCTCAGCCACAACCGCTTAACGTTTCAACGCTTCTAACGCACGATGATAATTTCTAAGCTAAATGTGGCATAAACTGAGAATTTCACAAATTCGTTGAATTTATTACGCGCGCTTATAATTTCTGTCTGTCAAAATGTTACATTTAACTTGATCACTCCTTGTGTATACATATTCATGTTAAATAATTGCGAGTTTGTTTTTCTAAATCGTATATTTTTTAGATTATCTTAGTATTTATTTATTAACTATCTGTGACAGGCGACTTCGTCCACTTCGGCAAGAGGATTTACTAACAGTTTTTGTATTTTTCCTTGAGTTTAACTTTTTATTCCGTTCGATAAAATCTTTACATAGTTTAAAATGAAGTCACTCCGCGGTCTGTATGTTCCTATGTGTGCTGAAAAAACTGCATTGTTTTAAACATCTAAATGTTTAAAACAATGCAGTTTTTTTTAAATAGAAAGTGTGATTTAAGAGGATGGTTTATTTGTTTATTACATTCCGAAATTGCGAAGTTAGCACTAGCGAAACCCGCGCTCGCTAGTGATATAGAATAAGTAATAATCCGAGGCTAATGACTAATAAACTGCTCTTATAACCTGTAGGTAAGTGAGTTTTGTACAATACATGTTTATAAAGGTTAGTAATTTAGGCACAAACAATTTTATAAGAAAGAGATTTTGTCATAATTTAAAGTCACTGCTCTTTGAAAAGTTCTAAAATGTAGAGCACATTCGAATTTGTTCTAAAATCAATCTGAAAAAAAAAAATTTAATTAATAGTTCCTCCATATTTGAAATAGGAACAAGAACAACAAACAAATGCACATCTGGCTACTAACTTCTCATTTCTTAAACATTTTGTGGAAAGTAGAGTGAAACTACAGAACAATTGCAGTGGCATGGATGGGATGAATGTATGTAGCGGCTGGTAAGAATTGCACTGTTGGGAATAGTGTGGAGCGTAATCGCTAGTAACGTACTCATTCTTTTTCGTGAGTTATTGTTTTGTTTTATAAATAAATTGAAAGTTTAAATAGTTTTTTTTTCAAGTTGTGGTTCTTGCATTCTTGTTTGTTGCAATTAGCCGGTGTTAAGTAATATGATAATTATATCATTCAAAACAGCGCATTCATGCTGTCTCGACTCAGACGCCACTAAGAAAGATGATAGCAATATTTCTTCAGAAAAGGTGGATTTTGAACTCAACACGATAATGTGGTTTTAATGGTTCCTGATTATATATACTCTTAGCACTATGCACTTTCTTTAACCAACATTACTCTATCAATACCTACTATGAATCAAACGTTGAAACACATAAATTAAACTAATCACGAGTCTAATGGCGGAAACACACTACCGTGTCGGGGCGTGTCGTGTCGCGCCAGAAGCATATCGCGTTCATACATTTTATATGGTTAGGAGCACATTTGTAGGGCGTGTCGTGTCGTGACTCGCTCTGTCGTGGCGCGGACTGCTGGCCGCCGATTGCGCCACGGCGGTGGTGGGGGTTATGACGCGACACGACACGCCCTGCAAATGTGTTTCTATACCCGCGCGCGGCTCGTGGCGCGAACAAGTGGACGCTTTTTTTTTAAATTTGTTTTTGCAGCGTGATAATGAGTTACTAGGTACTAGATTCCTGATAAATATACTTAAATACTTTTTTTTGTAAATAAATACCATTATACATTATAGAAAACACCCAGACAAAGGCAAACACTGCGAGCTTCTGTTCAGAAATGAAAGAAATAAACGTCTGGCGTTTATTTCGTTCATTTCTGAACAGAAGCGCGCCCCGACACGACACGTAAGTGTGCACACCCACCGTCACGACAGAGCGCGACACGACAGGCCCCGACACGGTAGTGTGTTTCCGCCATTAGATGACGCTATCGAGTTGGCGCCAAAAAAAGAAAAAAAAACATGTTAAGTAATAGCTATTTACCGCTTTGAAAAATTATCTTCATGAATTTGTGATGAAATATAAAAGAACAATATGAAGTCTGTCTGGTAGAATAAAATATAAAGAAGTTTTGATTTGGAAGCTATACATAACACAATAAACTAAAAAAAACAAATAAATATACTGCCTGCGTATACAACAAAATATACGATTCAGCGAAAAGTCAAGAACTGTATCGATTTTGAGCGCGGGGGATTTGTACACTGTCTGCCGGTGTAATCTGTCCTTTTCGGATTTTCTACATTTTAAAGAGAAATATTGAGTGACGTCAAAAATTTTCTAGGTTCTGTCGTTGTCAGAGTCGTTTAGATACGGTTACTGTTTATCAGGTCTGATCTGTCTCTAACAGTGGGAAACATAAGGCAGGTTATTGTTTAATGTATGTAGTTCTATTCACTATTTTATTCACAGCTGAGATTATCACAAATTCGAAAAAGTTGGCGGTTGCCTGTCTTGGTCAACGCCATGTCATCTATACTTCTATACTAATATTATAAAGAGGTAAAGTTTGTGTATTTGTTAAATTGTAAGGGGTAATCTCGGGATCTACTGAACCGATTTTAAAAATTCTTTCACCAATAGAAAGCCACATTATTGCTGAGTGTCATAGGCTATATAAAAAACCAAAAAATAAAAAGGCTTTTACATTATGCCCAACGAAGTGGGCACGGGTCAGCTAGTTATTTATAAAAATGATGACAAAATTTCATGTGCATGTTAAATATTTTATCTTCTCTTTCTACTCTGGTAAGTATCTTTCTTTATTAATTCTTAGTACTGGTACAATATCCTTATTATTATTAGCACATTTTAAGTGTCAAGTCAAGGGATCTGTCTGATCAGATTAAAACCGGCCCTATTTTCTGCGTGTTCACCAGAAATCTTGGTATTTCGCGGCATAAACGTTAAAGAAAATTAATAATGTTTGCGAATCATAAGCTGAACGACCAAAAAGTATGCAATAATTAAACATTTAGTCGTTTTATGGCTTCCATGAGCGTTTGTTATGAAAGGCGGGTCAACAGTCATTATTCAAATTAAGTGAACAATAATAAACGCGAAATGTTTAAAATGCAATTGTAAATATTTATCTAAATTTTATGACTTCAGAAGAACATTTTGTTATTGTTATAATTTCACGATCGCTTTCTTTTCATGGTAAATTTTACGACATGCTTACGGTAGTCATGATGAAATTGTTCTCAAATCATCATAAAATTTTATTTATCATTGTAGAATTTAAACAATTCTGTAAATAAGTAGTAATACGTTTTTTTAATGTAAGAGGTTAACAAACAAACACGCAGTCATCTGATGTAAGTGATCACCGCCCATCCATGGAGCCCAGAGACACCGGAGGAGTCACTGAGCCTCTAAATTACAATACGCTCGCTTCTTGAAGGTCATAGTTTTTCAGAAACACCACTGGCGGGAGTTGATTCCATATTACTCTAGTTCAAAAGTATAAACAAAAAATTTAAGCGGGGGCGCAAACATGGACACTTTTTGTGTCTAGAGTCAGATACAAGCTACCGATGATTTTTTTATTTTTATATATATAGAACCAGTATGATATCATCCACTTCCTGCGCATACGTGCATTTTTTGCGTCCTGTTGCTTCCTCCTAACACATGACGATTAAAAAGTTTTTGGTCTCGGTAACCGGCAACACGTTTGCGAAGCACCTAAAAAACAAAAATAAACGATAAACTTAGCAGAAGACTAAAATTGACGTAACAAATAAATGGCCTATTAATTTTGTCAAACATTGCACAACTCCGAACAATTTAGTCGGTTTAAATTGTTCCCAGCAGTATGAAAACACTATATGGAGTTTAGTTTGCAAAACAGCGGAACCACAGCGTCGGATACTTGTAACAATATGGCTGCCAAAAATGTTTTTGGTGAAATTTATTGTACTACAATGATACGCGTCGGTTTTCCCAAGATAACTAAACCTTTTGAGAAGATTGCTTTTAGCAATAAGGCCGCCTTATTGCTATTACACTAGTTATTTATTATTCAAATTGACTTCGGCAATTATAGCATTTTCAACAAAACTAATTTCCATGTAGTTTAATTATTAGATTTATTATTTATCAGAATTTCAAAATTGAATATTTTTATTGTGATTCCCTCGTTAACTACATTATAGAGCTGTACTATGGACTTCTCTTACCCTAGTTAATGGCACTTTAACAATGACAGCACAGGTTTAGTGTCATTAACTTTAAAACGTATTTCTGCAAGTCGCCGATAGGTTAAAACTATAGGTCAGGAATATACAACTAAGAAGAGAAATATGTAGTAAACCTGTCATCAAAGCACCATAAAATGTCCGAAAACGGAATAGGAAATAGACAAACTGTCCTTAGTTTTAGTACCAGGGCTATCTAGTACTCTCGACATTAAGCCCGACAATGTCCACGACGCAATTTACAAGCGATGACTCGAGTAGCATAAACAAATCACACATTGAGCTAGCGTCAAAGCAAGTTCGACACTTGTGATAAATTGGATATTAACTCTACGATACTATATTTTATAACAAATACATATATAGAAAAACAAAAAAACGTTTAAAAAACCTTAGGTACTCTTTCTGTTACCGATTTAGCCAGTCTTCCCTTGGGTACCGTAAATCCCACAATTTTCTCATTAGTTCCGCCCCGCACTTGGAAATTCATCCCGTTGAGATTAACCATAGTTTCTAAACTATTTATAGATTCTGTAACATGCTTATCAAATAGTTTACAACATGTGCCTACATAGTTTTGAAAACTCAACAAAATTACAAACTTACAACTTTGTTTGATAAAATTTTCATATCTATTTTGGTTTCCTTTGCCGTATTTCGAATTTTATGGATTAATTGTTGATTACTATAATAATTATTAATCTAAAAAAGCGTGTTAAACATAAGACATAATCCTGCCTGTCTCGGCCATTACCTGTCTGTCATCTTCGAAGTGGGTGGATATCAGTCGGCAGACCAGCGGCCCGTGTGTCCGACGACATTGTCCCCACTTGATGAGACTGGCACAGGATCGAATAAGGTGGCGTGACCGTGAGAAAGGAAAGCCTATACCCAGAATGGGTTGATAATCATCATCATCATCATCTTAGCCACAAGAAGTCCACTGGGCTGATAATATAATATATGTAATTTTATCTAGAACTAGCGAAACCCGCGCAACTTTGTGTATTTATTCACAGCTGCGTCATCCACTTTATGAAGCGCCATTGACAATCATCTTTTAATCAAATCCTACGGGAATCGCGTACTTTTCGGGATAAAAGGTACCCTATGTTATAATTCAATCTTTTTAATATTAGGATTTAAATAAATATAATTTGTTTTTCAACAGTGCTACGGCGGGCATTCAGTATGTTCGACTCGAGCAAGCAGGGACGCATCGAGAAGGAGAAAGTGCGGACCATTCTCAACACCATGGTGCACAACTACGATGACCACGAGCTGGATCAGATGCTGGACAACGAGGATGAGGATGGTGAGTTATAATGGTATAACCATTTATGGTAGGTAGTGGTAGAGCATCTATGAAATAGCTCGACCAAGAAAATACCACCATAACATCAAGACAAGCTGTCCGGTACTGAGATTTTGCGGCTTAAAGATGGTGCTTTGAAGAAAGCAATCTTGAAATAGTTTAGGACAACACAGCAGTAAAGAAGGTCTCAAGGGAGGCAAATCCACAAAAATAAACGCTCGTTATATCGTCAGCGCAGCGTTTACTGGTTTACGATTATGACCCGACTGTGCGGTACAGTCAACCACAGATTAAACCTGATACAGTTGGCCGCAATCTAGCCTGATGTCCATGCCCGTTTACAATTGTGTTTTTCTAAAAGTCATTGTTCAGTTCAACCGTTGGTGAAATGTAGTAGGTACTCTTTTCTCAAAAGCCAACAATGAGTGTGATTCCTCTAGTATTGCGGGTGTCTATTGGCGGTGGTGATTTCTCAACATGAAATTAATATGCAAACTTTGTAGTATTGGTACTAATAATACTTTTTTTTAAATATAAGTGCACAAAAAACGGGTAATTCAGCGACTGACACCACGAGGGATTGGAACCATGGTGTCAGTCGCGGAAGGACTCTTTTTAAATTGACTGATTGACACCATGGTGTCAGTCGAGTAACATATAATTAGGACGTCGTTGATTGACACCATGGTGTCAATCACGGCAGGCGTTTTTTGACTTGCTCGATTGGAACCAAGTACATTTTATTGAAACTAAACAGTTATGTAAAAAAGTGCTAACATGCCTTTTTAAATTATCGCAATTTAAAAAGAATTTATTTCTAATGGTGTTAACTCCAAAAAATAATTTTTTTGTTTTAAATAAACCCATCAATACCGTAGCGACATACTTTGAATAATCGGTTAGTGTCAAAGTGCACGCTTTTTTTAATAGTTTTAACTTCTAAACAAATTATGTATATCCTACTTACGTTTTTAAACCTATGCATATTTTTTTTTGTCCTGAACGACTGACTGACTAAGAATCAACGCACAGCCCAAATAGCTGATCGTAAAAATGGATACTTGAAAGGTGTGTTCTTTGCTATGATATAGGCATCCGATAAGGAAGGATTTTCCGAAATTCTACCTCTCGGGAGTAAAAAGGGGGACAAAGTTCGTATGGGACGTGATTTCTTATTTGCATAAAATTCTTTAAGAAGACTGATGAAAGACCTCGGATTTTATAAAAATTCTCGAAAGTAAGGTATTGTGTGGGTAATTTTCTTCAAAGTTGATTTTGATTTAAATTTTATTTTGACATCTGTCATGTCAAATATATATATTTTTTGAGAACATTCAAACAAATGGTTTCATAATATCGTACTATTCTGTTCGTGATCTCGGAAAAACAGCTAAAATTTGAACTACAAAACGGACTGGACTACGCTATTTCATCGATAATAATAGTTAGTAATTAAATATTGTTATTTGTCAAGTTAAATTGGTGAAAATGGCAATATTGATATTGTTTCTTATTCACTTAAGGGCAACCTCATTACATATTTCGTCTCAATCTATTTTTTCGTACTGAAATTCCGATATAATTTTTTTTTTAAATGGAAAAGGTTGGAAAACGGCATACAGCTCACGTAGGTATAACTGTGTAAAAACTACACGAATTATTTCCCCTGATTAACTGTATATGACTTAATTTGTTTGAATAATATTTAATCATTTTAGTAAATATAAATCTCATTCAATTGTACATAATTTAATTATACTAATATTGAGTACCAGTAATTTTGTTTCATTTCATTAAGTATTTTCTATCCGACTGTACAAAAAACCCATTATTTA
This sequence comes from Endotricha flammealis, assembly GCA_905163395.2. Taxonomy (NCBI): domain Eukaryota; kingdom Metazoa; phylum Arthropoda; class Insecta; order Lepidoptera; family Pyralidae; genus Endotricha; species Endotricha flammealis. The sequence goes on along the minus strand of LR990864.1, from coordinate 13,604,753 downwards.
AAATTAAAAAAATCGTGGTTCCAATCAAGGAAGTCAATAAACGCCTGCCGTGATTGACACCATGGTGTCAATCAACGACGTCCCAATTATATGTTACTCGACTGACACCATGGTGTCAATCAGTCAATTCAAAAAGAGCCCTTCCGCGACTGACACCATGGTTCCAATCCCTCGTGGTGTCAGTCGCTGAATTACCCCAAAAAACACCCTGGCCAATGCAAACATACAAGTACATGCCATGCACACATATATTTACCTTACATATCATTCGACTTTTCTTGGGTTTAATAAATTAATATTTTATAATTAACCATTTTCATCAAAATGAAATCATTTTGATCATGAATGATGGAATATGAAACAAGGAAGAGGAAATATAAGCTGAAGATAGTAACATCAAACTGCGATATTAAACGCTCTTTATTAGACATATCCGCTCCTGTCGTTTCCACTTCAACTGAAGGGAAACACGCCGCCTGTTCTAAATTACAGTGAAATTTACATTATGTCGAATCGACAGTGTAGAACTAAATGATATCTCTGGATTTAAATTACAAACTTGCATAACATTCATAAAATCTTACTAATAAACACAAAAGTTTGTATAGATGTCTATCTGTTTTGATGTTTGATAATTTTCAGCAAAAATAACTAGACAGATTTGAATGAATGAATGATTAGAATGTTCCGTCATGCGGTATAATTTTCACACTTGACACCTGCCCCTAGCTACCGCCTGACTGTACCCACAGTAAAACCCACCGTTGTCTCCTATACAGCCAGGGCTAAACAGATTTGAACTGAAGCTCTTGATAACCTGGGGTGATTCCCTGGGGAAGAAGTAACATTTTGAAACCCACAATGCATTTAACCAGAAAATGATAGAAGTAGGAAAGATAGAAAAAAACCCTTTAACTAAATGAGTAGTTATAACCAATATTCATGATTGTACCTCATATATTATGCATTTATACTTGGTTTTCGTTCTATATTCTCACAACTCGCTGTGACAGGTGGCGAAGATATTGCGGCTGCCGATTCGATGAAATCGATTTTGTTATTCCATCGACGTATGCAAAAGGATGAAGAAAAATTCATAAAATAGATAGAATCATACTCCTTGAGTTAGACAAGTCAGTTATCTACTGAATAATCATCACATGATTTTTAATTTTTAGCACTTCTTTGTGTGTGACATATACATTTTTTCCTACTTTGAACATGGATCTATATTGGTCATGTGAATTAAATGTGCTTTTTTTTCCTTTTAACGTTTGTCGAACTATCTTAATAAAAGTTATGGAATAGATTATCCCATAAATCACTATAATAACGGAACGGTTGACCTATAACTCGTTATAATGACAGATGATTTAACTCGTTAAATATAGAGCAGAGCTGTAACAAAATGGCCTGTGACTTTCCAAAGTGCAATTAGAAAAGTAATTAAACTTTGATGTCTAGAGAGGGGCGGATTGCAGTAAATGTCGACCTTTAATAAACAGATGTTGTAATTGTCGAAAATTTCAATTAAAACATCTCTTTTGATGTTGTAACATCCATACTTCCATACTAATATTATTCATAGACATAGTCTACTTTTTGTCTCTTTCTAGCCCCCCACTTGCCTAAAATGGGGGGTAGAAGTTTGTATGGAGCAGGCCGCAATTTTCAAGGTAGAAAGCCAAAAGTTGGTATGCGGACTATTTATGACTAACAAATCTGCCCCTAACCCCTTAAAAGTGGGGGTGAAAGTGAAATTTTATTTTTGACTTTTCGCAGTTTTCAAGGTAGGAAGCAAGGAGAACCATGTTACCCCGAATTTAACGCGAGCGAAGCCGCGGGTATAAGCTAGTAATAAATAAATAGCAGTGATAGACCAGTAAGTACATAAGGCACGAGCTTATTAACTGGTCCCTAGCTAAAATGCTGATACGGGTACGCCACTAAATTGAAATTTCTTATTTATGTCATCATCATCTCAGCCACAAGAAGTCCGCTGCTAGACATAGAGAATACCAAATATAGAAGAACCAATATGTTGCGAATTTGTAAGATGCTTACATATCAAAAATATATGTGGCTTTCCTCACATTTTGAAGTGAGCAACCCGGCTAATTTGGATAGTAGTAACACGCATCTGAAAAATTCACAATAATTATGAAACTTTATTCCAATTTGGGCGTCTTGTAAACGTTAACATTTTCGAATGTTATCCAAAAACCCGCACTAAGCACTTAGTATGAAGAAAAAAGATTCAGGAATCTAAATTTTGTCTTCAGGTGAGCCAGAGTATAACGTAGGTGTCTAAGAGCATATCAAATCAATTCGCAACAACATTGACTGTAGCTCTCCGCAAAATCACTTGGGTGTTGACAGATTTGCACTCAAATTTTACGTTCCATTTCTATTCGGCCTTTCGCATACAACAGTCGTAAATATTGAAGTATGCATCTTGAATTATTGTTGCTTTCAATGTAGCGTATAATTTGTTTCAAGGTGTGAAATGTCGATATTGAAATATCGTTTTCGTACATTGTTATATCTGTTTGTTGAGTTTTAATAGCGTTTGCTGTATGTAACGTAGATGGATAGATAGAATATGCTTTATTTGCCGACCGACCAGTACATTAGCAACAAGGCGGCCTTACTGCTAAAAGAAATCTTTTCAATACAATCTTAGGGTAGCGATCAAGATCGTAACCGCGAGGAACGAAAATATAATTTTGTAAATTTTTGAAGATGCTATCTATCGTAATAAAAACAACCCATATTTCTAATAAAAAGACATGGATAGTTTACTAATTAGTCTGTCAGAAATAACAGGAATTAAAACTTCCCATTTTATTTACCCTTTCTGTGATACTGACAAACCCATTAAACCATGTTTTACTACATATCTTTGGAGTGTCACACTACTGTAAGACATCCATCTTCAGACTATTTAATCTGTGTCGTGAGTTTGTCTAGCGTCGTAAACTCTACACTACATTACAGCCCGTTTCGTGCCCTTGAAATAATGCCAGTCGGGACAGAGACTGTTAAACAACACATTATAAATTTGTTTAAATTTAGGAAGGAAACATACACGGTCTAAGTACTTTTAGTCAAGGGGTAGTTATTTGTGTGCTAAAGTTTATGACAAATAAATGATTTCTATTCCATTTGAAATGAACTGGCCTGCTTATAAAGGGTTATCGTGAGAAAGCCCAAGATTAAATCATTTTGTGATGTTAACTTACCTACATAAAAAAGGTCTATTTCCACTGACGTTTATATAGGTATTTTATGTTCTGGAAATGGTAAAGCAAAAATCAGTATCTTCGACAATATCCTTATTGGTCAAAAATCTCATTAATTAAATCAATAAGTAGACTTTATTATTTTCAGAAAGTGGGAAGTTAAATTTCGATTCATTCCTTCGAGTGGCCACCCACTTCTTGGACGAAGACGACGAAGCTCTTCAAAAGGAATTGAAAGAAGCCTTCCGACTTTATGACAAAGAAGGTAAAGACTATTTTTAATACATTCTATTGTACTGAATTGGTGATTATTAAAATTATTATTAACAATGGTATTTCAATAAACATTTGAGACAAGTACATTTAACGTAATCGTCTGTTGACATCAGTTTACTTTCTTCCATATCAACCCATAAACCATACTATTGCAGAGATACTGGTCTCCCTTCAAAGTATTCCAGATTTCTTTAAATTACTAATGTTACTATTAAAAAATTCTTCTTTATCAGAATCTCTCCTAGTCTAACTATTAACGTTTAGAGTAAGTTCCTTCCTATTCGTGTCTTTATTAGCAATTGGTAAAACAGTCAGTTATTGCTTTTCTAAATTTAAAACTAGTTTCTGCCCGCGGTTTCGTCCGCGTCGTGGCGTGGCCTGCCTGCTAACAATTAGCATATTTTTCTTCAGAAATCAATTCCGGTCCGGTCCGGTCCGGCACGGAACGGTTCCATCCGGCCCGATCCGTTCCGGTACAGTCCGGTCCGGTTGCTCCAGTCTGGTTGGTCCGGTCGTTATAAGGAACCTACATGCCAAATTTGAATTCTCTAGACCCAGCAGCGGTTTGGTTGATGTACCCTTGCTCCTTTGTTTGCGTATATCTCGCTTTCCCGTGGGAATTTTGAAAAATCCTTTCTTGGTACACCCCTAGACGACGTAAGGAACCTACATTCCAAATTTGGAATCTCTAGACCCAGTGGATCAGTAAAACCGTCGAAACTTCGATTGCGTATTCTTGCTTTCCCGTGGGAATTTTGAAAAATCCTTTCTTATTACACTACTAGACGTCGTAAGGAACCTACATTTCAAATTTGGAATCTCTAGACCCAGCGGTTTGGGCTATGTATTGATATATAGTTAAGTCAGTCAGTCAGTCAGAACTTTGAATTTTATATATATAGATCATGTTTACAATGACATAAATTCCCTGAATTCTACTGAAAAGACCAAGGAAGGCAAAATCTCAGAAAACACGCACTTCACAAAAGCCTTTTTGTCAGTTGTCAAATATGTATTTTATAAAGAACTTCTGAAAAAATATACTCACTATTTCGCGAAACAAAACCAAAGTTGAATTTTTATCAGATTTCAGAATAAAAATTTCAGAAATGTAATTTAGATGTCGGCTGTAAACCCAGATACATTATCATAATTCTTGTTTATTCAAGTATTATCCCTAAATATTACGGCTACAGTAATAAAACAGCATTAAATATGTAAATATACGAATATTGTGGATTAAGATTCTGACATAACGAGAATATCTTTTTATTTTGGTCAGCCCTTATTGACCATGACCTGTTTTACGAAATTACAGCTTAATTCTATAAACTAGTGGATTTTTATATGTCTTCACCCGTGTATTCTCCAAAAATTGTTAATACCAGACGTCATTTTCAACAAATCAGTTCTGTGAAATTTCTGGTATTATATTTATGCGGTCTTTATATATTTACCCCCTTACTAATAAACATTGTGTAATGCGTGCATAGTTACATGTTTTGTCACTTTCACACTTCATTTAATTCTCATCAAGAAAGACAGTGACATAACAGTGTTTAACAATATACTTACTCGTTATACGTTTATTAGTAAGGGGGTTAAAATGGTTGTAAGTTTCAGAAATGAATAAGTTAAAAATCCAGATATAGTTTTTTAAATGTGTGTTTTTCGATGACAAGTCGGTTTTGAAAATATTAAATTAATTAATTTAAAACTTTTAAAGTCAGGCCACTCATTTTCTCAATTTTTTTTCATCCTGGATATCACTAAGTGATCGTTAGGTGTCTTGAAACACTGACACCAGCAACCCGCAGTTGACACTAAATACAATTGAGGTAAGCACACGAAAAGAAGTCAGGGAACAACGCAATTTCGAACCTCTCAAATTCTAAACTCACGAATCTAATACCAATCGATGACAACGAGTGACCTCCATTGATCAAATTCACATCGAGATATGACACATACATATAGGTATATAGCAGTTACAATATCGGCCTATTGTTCCCGTATACCAATGAGATGAACATTGTAAAGCTGATTAGAACGTATGATATTGTACGTTACAGTAATATATTCTGAATCGGATGTCAATTTATGTTACAAAAAGAATAATCCTGACTGATTGGACCTAGAGACTCGAAGCACAGAGGTTCCTTCTGATATATTTGAATTTGTAAAAGAGCAAGTACAAAGTTTCTTACTAGTTCTTCTTAGTACAAATCTGCCGTCTCCACTGGTGGTTAGGATAAGAAAAGATGAATTGAAAGAGCTTGTAATAAATAGGCCTATTTGAATATAATAACGCTGAAGTTTGTCACAATACTACTAACTAACAAGAGGTTAGTTTAATAAAATTGAAATATACTTAAACTTGTTTTTGAGAAATATTTTTTGCATTTGATAGCCCAATTCTTGATGAAGGAAAACTAATTAATATTAGGTATGCTAGATTATCTTTAGGAGCCATGCAAAATCAAGGGCTGGAGAAGCTGTGGGCAACAATAATTGAATTCTTTCTGCCTCTTTTGTAGACGTAAAGCTCGTAATAAAAATTCAGTAATCCACATAACAAAAAGACTCAGTAAAAAACTTCAAATAAAAAACAAAATATTATGGTATTATATTATTCTGCCAAACTGCAGACTACTTTGTTGATATCATAAAAAGTATACTGTCTTACGAAATAGCGTCCCTGTTTGGTTGTCAACTTTTTTCCTCCAAAAACATGTGCTGTTACAACCCTAATCTCCTGGGAGTAGTTTACGTCCGTATTCCGTGATAAAAATATCATACGTAACGTGACGTCACCATATTGTTTGTACGAAACGCTTCTTACACTGTTTGTTGAATCTTTTGAGCTCTTTGATGTTATGACGTCATTGTTGATGTGAATTGTAAGGGCGACTGTATTTACGTAATGGATATGTGATTCTATTTCTTTTTAGGGTTTATACTAGATTTTGTAAAATTCTTATACACTTATAGGTACACACACTAAAAAAATATTCCATTTTTTCTTGTCAAATTAAAAAAGCCATATGGAATTGACGTGTCTTAAGAATCACCTTTGGTGGAGTGATGGTTGGTAGCTAGATTATTATAAGATTCTAATTACTAACGATGACGATCGCGAATTTAATATGGGCAGTGATAAAAATTGCAGTAAATTCAATTAAACCGTTTTGAATTTCATGCAATTGTATTTTCAATTTTCGGAAGTGAAACAATGATTTTCCAGCAATAATAGTCGCAATAAAAGCAAATCAGTTTATTGGAAGCCGGCCAAATATCACCCTTACCAGTTGTGACAATCTCGACAGCGTAAATTAAAAATGTTATAAACGAAAAGCAATAAAATATTAATTAAAAATCTAAAACACTGACAAAAGATATCAAAAAGTTTTTTTGGCAACCATTGATGTCGCACTCCAGACCAAAGATTTACTAGACAATATAAGTTTATCCACATACTCAGTGGTACTTTACTTATATAACGCACACAGCTTTTATTTAAAATGTGTCAAAATTTTCATTGATCAAATGACTAAAATTATTTTGGATAAATATACCAACATTGCTGATAGCATTTAGTTTGCGTATGAAGAAAAATATTAGTCTCCAAAAATGCTTTTGACACAAATGGACCTATCAAATAAGTAAACAAAACCTAATATAAACACAAAATAAACGTAGTTTTATAAAAACGAAATATCCCCCAGCTGTTTCTAATAAAATATAATACACATTGTTACAATCTAATATTAAATGTTCAAGTGCCTGAAAGGGGTTCCGCAGGAGTCCCTCTTGGGACCCAGATTAATAACGCTAGCAGGTGTTAACATTTATCTTTCTACTTCATAAACTACTTTTTCGGTAAATATAAACACTGTCGCCTTTGTTAATTGATTTTATAAAGAACTTGTTTGTGTTAACGTGTGAAGGAGTAACTCAAATATAGGAACAAAGTCACCAGGTTTGTTTTAGCTCTGTTTTTCTCTTCGCTCTGTTGGCTCATTGTGACCAAAAGTCTTGGTGACTATATACTTACACCAAATTTCTTGTTGGGTATTGAGTACCACATACCTACTTCTCTCGCTTCGTTCATATTCATTATTATTAAAAAATTTACAGTCCAAATCTAATTTAATGCTTACGAGAATACCTTATGTATGATCCTTGTTAACATCAACATAATACCAAGATGAAATCGAGTTATTTGATTTTTTTTATTATGATTTATCGGGATCGTATTATATGCATCGTTTGCAGCTAACATTATTATTCGTTTTTCAAGGGAATGCCAGTATGACAGTTTAATAGAATTTTTGCGGAATTTGGCACAGACAGTGGTAGGGGACTAGGTGATACATAATATGTATGCAATGCAGGCAGAGGAATATTTCGAGTTATCGACACCAATTTGTCGTCAACTTAATTTCTGGTAACTGACTAATATTAGCCCCTGTTTCATCACTTGTTGGAAGCGTATCCGTTAGATAAACAACTAGATTTTGAATGATTTTGACTTTTTTAAAATGACTCCTTTCACAAAAACGTATATTCTATCTTCCTACTATATTTTTTACATTTTAACTTCAGGTAATGGTTACATCCCTACCTCCAGTCTTCGAGAGATATTGGCAGCTTTAGATGACCAGCTCACCCCTGATCAGCTCAATGAAATGATAGCTGACATTGATGCTGATGATTCTGGCACCGTGGACTTTGATGGTAAGAATAAACCTTATATTACTTGTTTCACCATTTACAAACTGACATAATCATGTATTTTTATACAGGAAATAAAGAGAAAATAATAAACTGGTTAGGATTTCTTACTCACTGAAAGAAACGTATTGCTGCGTCATGCCGATATTTATTCCATTTAACAACGCATGACTTTTACAGTTAAAACCATAAACAAATTATAATGTATTAAAGTAGTTACAAAAAAAGATAATAATATATTCTTATTTTGTCATTAGAAGAAAAGAAACGCACATTACAAAGAAAGCATTGCAATATTATTTTGTAAGAGGTGTGTTAAAGGCCGAAATAGCTCATTACATTATAACTGTAACAAACGACGAATCAAACCGAAATATTCAAAATTTGCGTTAAATTATGGGCTTATGTGTTTATGCTTTTCTATTTAATACCATTCTATAATTATAAAGACTTACTAATCCTTCACTGAATATTGGAAGCTTATTTAAACCGAAAATTTCGTTCACGCATTAATTTTGTGATAATGTAATTCATGAATAATTAATAATAACTTTAACATTTATCAGAGGATTTTATAACAATCATTCATGGAATCTCAAAATGAGATGAGAATTTTTTTGTCTAAGAACTATTTATCTTATTTTAGGTATCAAAAAATTCTGTTGAGTGACATAAAAACTAAAAAATTTATATCATTTTAAGTAACTCGTCATTAATAGAGATAGTGATAGCAACATAATTTAAAAATAATCTAATTTATAAAAGCTCGTAAAAAACTATTATTACGAAACTCAGAAATTGCTCATCCAATGGAAAATTGATAATTTCAAGAAATGGAAATGGTATTTTATAAGTTCTGCCAATAAGCTTTATTGCTTATTGATCAATTTGTGGACAAGGTTGTTAATAAAATTCATGCTGTATATGAAACATATGACGGGTTAGTCCCATAAAACATTTACGCTACTAACAAAACCATTTTAAAAAGTCCATAAAAAACAACGGGTTACAAAAAGGTAAAGAACAAGCACTCATTTACAATTCATCACAGCTGTAATTCAGAAATTACAATGGTAATTAGTATTGCTACAACTCTAAAAGCAGTAAAGAAGGGAATAATAAACTCTTGATTTCAGAATTCATGGCGATGATGACTGGCGATTAGTTGTTTGATGCCTACTAAGGACTGGATTCCACTGCAAGCGACGACGTAACTAAGATTGGCGTCAATTATATTACACACTCAATACTAGCGGGGCGCTCAAGTGGCATGAAAACACCAGGTTACCTCCAATTACGGGAATCACGGAAAGAAGAAGAAGACTAGCTAAATGGCGAAGAATCAGAGAACTTATCTCGTAAACAGTGTCAATCAAGTTTAAATCTTATTTTCTCGCTCATTTCACACTTTATATGAGAGAAATGACCTAAGAAAAGTCGCAGGAAGCCGCTGGATGCAAGCCGCAGCCAACCGGTCGCGCTAGAAACGTTCGGGAGAGGCTTATGTTCAGCTGTGGACTTCTTGTGACTGAGATGATGATGATGAGAGAAATAACGTGCGAGATTGAAATTGACAATATTAAAATGGAAATAGATCTTAAAAATCTGCTAGTTATACAACTGATGTATACTGAGGGTGATATTAAATCAGAAAAAGTATAACAAAATATGTAATAGCTTTATATAATTGGCGCTACAGGGACCACGTAATAATGTAATTAGACGTTGTCATGCAAAGAGGATCTAGTAAATAAAGTGAGCAACCCGACTAATTTGAATAATGTAACACGCATCTGATATTTTTTTCAATTTGGTCGGTTCGGGACATGTAAACATGTTTGAATGTGACCAAAATCTAAATACTCAGGCTTATCTGTAAAGCGGAATCCGCGGTGAGATGCCAAAATTGCATGCAATTACCGCGGATTCCGCTTTCGAGTTAACAAATGATGCTTAGAGAATAATAGCTGTTTTGAAAAATATTTTAAGAGGTATCACCTAAAGAAAATTAGCTTGTAGTGGAACACCAGTATAATAAGAAATGGTTCGAAAGCGTGAATTTCTAGTCGTTGTAATAAATAACATTTATTTAAATAATCCTTCATTTCATTTACTTCCCTTTAAAGCTTTGTTGAGCTTCTCCACTTGGAATATTGAGGTTTTCTCTGTAACGAATGGACGAGCTTTTTTAGCTTACCTTTCAAAAATTTAACTATGTTTTTAATGTAAATTCCGAGTGGGAAGCTTCAACTTTGTAGCTAGATTAAGTTCTTTAGAATGCTTTTGAAGTGAAATAGAAAATGAAAGGCACAATAAACGATATCTGTTATTTTGCTAGTGAAATGTTCAATTGTTCAACCACATTAGGCTACTTAGGTAACATTAACGATCGGGGACACATCAAATAATGTAAGTATTTAATAAATTAAAGAATTAGGGGTCACTGGAACTCCTTCCAGTGACCATATTGACAATTTTCTTTGAAAAATGAATCATCATAAAACGAGTGAAGAAGAAAAAACCGGTAAAGTATTTTCAAGTGGTTCCATTTTGGTTTGTGCCGACTCGACCGACAAAATACCACCACTAAAACACATTTTTTAAATTTTAAGTATCACCAAACAAAAACAATACTTCTTTATTCTGTATCTTAGAGACATCTTTTACAATGTTAGATATATTTTTTAATCTACCAGCATTTCGGAATGAACATTCACGAGAAGAAATGCCGAAAGAACTTGCTAACAGGACATCGTTTTGAAGTATCCAAATATTCGGATCCCTAACCTGAAGGAAAGCAATCACCGTTGCCCACACACTAGCTCTTAACCTTTCATCGTCTTAGAAAAAAGGTCGATGATTTTCCTTTTATGTATTCATTTCCTGCTATTTGTCCATATTCTAAAGGGAATACTTGTACCATTTTTCGTAATATTACAAAATTATATTCGAGGTGCTCAATCTCAAATTAGTCTTGTAAATATTTGTTGATGTCGGCAGCCGGAAATTACGTATTACGGCAACAATGTGTGTCAATATCACATTTATATGTAATACTTTAACATGATTCTTCAGAAAAGTGGATTTGAGTGAAATGAGCTATTATTTCATTTCACTGTATTAGTAAGATATTAAAGCTTAAGATGTTATTACTGACTTAATCATAACTTTATTCGAAAGAGCTTGTATTGTAACAGACCTATTTGAATTTTTTAAAAAAATCTTCAGAAAGATATTTTTTTGCCAAGTCTTTTCTGCTGTAAGATGTTGTACAGCCAATGACTGAGGTAACCACACAACTAACAACAATGATTTTTCTGCCTAGTTTTAAAACTATTATTTTGTAAATCAAGCTTTTGATTACTTTTAGTAGAATTGAAATCGCTTAATATATTTCATATCTGTAAGTATGTGAAAGTAGAACACGATAATTGAGCTATTCTTAAAACAAACAAAGGGAACTTTGAAGACAAAGATCATAATTAACAGGACCTGGTACGTTATACGCATTGCCTCACAGATGCATGCAAAATATCTACTTTCAAAGAACTCTGAACCTTTTAACTTCCACCTAGGGCTGTGGTCGAATTGGTAGTGATAAAAGTTAAATTTTTTAAAGTAGGTGAGTCGTGACGTGACTGCTATAAATATTAAAAAAAGTCTTTCAAATACAGAGGAAACGAATAGAATAGGAAGATTTTTGGGATTTTTGGAGTCCGCTACCTCTGGCTTAGAATTTGTTAAGAATTTAACTCTGATATGTATTACCAGATGGATCAATGCACAGCCTAAACCCCTGATCGTAGAGACCTGATACTTGTAGAGTACGTTCCTTGTACAACGTAGGCATTCGATAAGAAAGTATTTTCCGAAATTCCCACGGGAAAGCGGGATACACTAAACAAAGTTGCGCCGGTTTCGCAAGTATGAACTAATTCATTACAATTGGCGGTATCCACTACCTCGAAGATCTTGATTTTAAATACCTATTTGTTGGCAAAAAATCGCTAAACGCTCTAAATAAAACCGCCTTCCACATACCTACTTTCAGCAAGACCTCAGGCAATGGTTCTACTGACACGAGCTCACAAAGAATTTCAAATAAGGAGTCTGAAATAGTCTGAATCTTCTCACTTTGATCAAATCGCATGTATTATATTGTGTTTGAGAAGATTCTTACCAGGCGAGGTTTAAGCAATGACCTGGTGAGTCATAAAACAGCCAGTAACCGAATGTTGCCAGGTGTTGATCTTGAAGGAATACTAATTAGACTACTAGTTAAAATCTCATCTCACTCTAAGCGCTGTCTCACTCACACAAAATAGGAATCGAGCGAGATAACGAGTAAATTTGAGATGAGATTGAAACTGTTTTTGTTACGAGAATAGCTAATCCTACTAATATTATAAAAGCGAAAGTTTTGTGTATGTTTGTTAATTCTTCACGCTCAAATGACTGTACCAATATTTAAGATATTTGGTATGTAGGTAGCTGATACCTAGGATTGATGCATAGGGTACCAACTTTTATCTCGAAAAGTACGCGATTCCCGTAGGATTTCATCAAAAGTCTGATATAGATGGCGCTACTGTGCATAAATAATTACACGCTAACAAAGTTGCGCGGGTTTCACTAGTGAGTAACAAATCAGCCAGGAACTTAATGTAGCCAGTTCTACTGCCTGTCTAGTTCTTCGTGATATATTGCTAAGATTTCTATTTCTAATTACTATTGATTCTATTGATGAAAGAGAGGTCAATATCGACCTGAACCGCACTAGAAAATATGTTAGTAGTGATGGGACTGGGACATACAGAAATTATAATCGAAAATCGTAAAAGAAATTAAAAAGAGATAAATGTATTGTGATGAAAATTCAGACATATCATCTAATTAGAAGAAAGAAAAACTTGGTAGATAGCTTAACAAGATAATGTAAAAACCATTTAATTTCTATCAATTTAATATCAAAACTATTCAAGATCGTAATATAAAGAGAATATAAATCATCTATAATGAAAACCTATCTGTGGAAAACTAACATTATTCTTCACTAGAGCCATTTATGTAGGTAGCAAACTGTCTCCAACGAATAGAATGGCTAATGAAGGTCTTTATTTCGAACTTTGTAAAATGTGTGATGTACATACTTGCGACAATACTATTGTTGTAGTAATTAAAAGAAAAACCCCATTATACTTACAACAAAATCGCATAGAAGACCAACTAGCAGACGGGTTTTCTGATAGGTAATCACTACCACACCCGTGACCCCGAGAGAGTTACCGGTGATTTGCCAACTTTTGAGACATTTTTTTTTTCATTTTATACGCTGACTTTAGAAAATTTTTGAAGTCAAATCTTGCAACAGAACTTTTAAAGCTGTTATTATCAATTGAAACTCATGATTTCCAAGTACAATCAACCAGATTCTGTAGATTTTTGTTACTACCTAGTCTAACGCTTAATTTTGAATCGAATTGAAGCAGTTACTAGTATGTCGCACGTATTTGTCGTTCGTCTAGTCAAGTCAACGATAGAATTACATGCAATTTGGAAGTCGAAATCAGCAAAAGTAGGTTTTTAGGTCAGAAGTCGATAAAAGACGTGACTCCGAGTGAGAAATTTTGACAAAATTGGACTCATTGTTAAAGATGTTGAATAAAATATTTTGGTGGAATATCAACCAGGTGTCATTTACCAACCAGGTTTATTTATTTAAATTGTACAAAATTGTATTTAAATAGTTACCTTTTAAATATCAAAAATATTTTTATGTAAAAACCCGTCCGTCTATTAGTAAACTTATCAGCACCCTAGTGTCAATTATCAGCAGTAATAATTTGAAGAGGCAAATGATGATTATCAAGCCTTTTAAAGGAAAAAGGAAAAGTTCCCACTTCTCCTTTCGAGAGGTTTTCCCCTTTGTGAGACAGAATTTTGTTACATAACTTGTTTTTCAACTTCAAAAAATTGTACAGTCAAGAGCAGGTCAACCTTTACATATTGGACTTTGTACCGTTCTTAAGTCTAAAGTCATAAGAGCCAAAATTGTACTGCAAGTGTCAAGCTCGACGTGCACTTCACTGTACCTACTACTCGATGTAAAATTTATTTTACTTAACGTTTAACATTAGACGTTTTGTAGATTATAGAAGCTTGTATATTTGGGCGTTTCATCCTATAGACAAAGAAAAAATCATCCAAGAATCCTGTGGTATTATGACATGGACATCAATTTCCATAAGTCTAGGTAGCTTCGTCCATTGTTATGTCAAAAACACTAAATGTTATGACAACTATTACTGATAATTACTTTCACAAGAACATTAGTGACCCATTTATCCATATTGTAATTAAGAAAAAGAACACAGTCATTACATAGATAAGAATCATCAAATTTTATGGTATTACCTCGATAAAATGACGCTCGGCGGTTGTTATGTGGAGTCCTCGTTAGCAGACGGTCCAATGACCTGATTTCCATGGCCCATGTATCCGTAGTTATGGTCAAATGACCTACAAATGGATTTTATTAAATTGAAATGGCTAATGGTGTATGTTTGCTACTAATGTTATAAATGAAATGTCATGTAAAATTGGCTATGAATTGGATGCTTTATATATAGATGATAGAGATTTTTTATCAAGTTTAATACATCAGTTTAGCTAGGTTAGAAATAATTGAAATCTAAACGAGCAATATTATGCCGATATTTAACTATAAAACGCTTTTCCTATTTTACAACTTTTCCTCTTAATATTTGAAGATTTTCCAAATTCATTCAAACACATTTTGGAACACGTGATGTTCAATAATCTATGGTAAGCACAGGTACAGGCAGCAGTCTCTAAAGTATAGATTTTATTGTAAGTAAAATTACACCCCTCCTTTAACAGAACCCTGGCTACACCCAGACACACTGGGTGGGTATAGTGTGCCTGTCCGTCATCGTGCGGTGTTCCACGCAGCACACTATGTCGAATAGTTCTAAGTTTAGAGCCTAGTCTTACAGCGTACCTAAGTGAAAATCTGAGTAGATTTCTATAAACAGTGTGAAAAATATAAAATACTACTCAGTTGGTATTTGTCCCAGCTACTCATTTAAATAATGGTCCGCCATATTGCCGCGCGCGATTGTGGGCTCGCCCGCAACGCGGATCGTACGGGAAATTAACGAAGTTTTTCATTCGCAATACTGAGATATTTACCTCTCAAAATAATACGGAATAAATACTATTGAGTTATATATATTAATGGACTACCTATGTAGTTTTAAAACAAGAATCGTAGATACAGAGAAAAAACGAATAAACTACAGTAATGTGGTCATTACTGACAAGGATAGAAGATAAATCTGTCATATCGGCTGCATTGTTCGAGCAATTTTGAAAGGAAAGTAACATACAGAGAATTCCCTACATATTTATCTATAATAATCGTTTACCAAAAGCTTTACGAACCCTACGTTGCGAGTTAATAGTGTAAAAAATCGGGAAAAGGCTACTGGCTTAATATCCATTGGAGCATAATAACATTAAGAAATGAATTCAAAGAGTCTGAATGTTTGTTATGCGCAAGCGATATGGCTTTTCATTTAACTGCCTCGATGGCCTCGTTGTGTGAAAATTCTGACACCAACTACCTGCAGTTGACACTAATTGTGGAAAGCACAAGGAGAAGACTGGCTACCTCCCCAGTGTACGTGAATAATCGATTATTTTTGTGTTAAGTATGTTTTAGATTGTTAAATTATATTTTATGACATAGATCTCGTCTGACAACAAAACAACCCATAGCGCGACTTGTGGCGTCATCTGTTGGCCGATACAGCGCCCTCTATAGTAGAAAAAATATTTTCCCATTGGAACGACATACTTTCACGGGATAAAAAGTAGCCTATATTGGGCTCTGTACACCTAACAATATGTATGCAAATTTCCATAATGATCGGCTGCTTAGTCAAGCCGTGAAGGAATAACAAACAAACTCACTTTCTCATTTATAATATTAGTAAGATTTGTCAAAACCGAAAATATTATTTAGAACTCCTACATCATCAAATGATTGAGTTTACCCACCACAACAAGGATCCACTCTTGGTCCACTTTAGTCTGAGGTTGACGCAGCTTTTCTTTTTGATTAAATTCGTTGTGAGTTTTAAGACAACTGTAGTTTCTCCCCCGGAACGTCAATAAGCTTCATTGCTTATTGTCAATCTGAGGTCGCCGTGGTTGATCCTGGCTATACGGGAGACACAGCGGTGGAAATGTGTGGTGGACTTGCCCCGAGACCAGCTCCTCGCCATCAGACTCCTCGTAGATCATTATATAATTCTTGTTAGTATTGACAAGTCTGTAATTGATATTCATAGTGACAAGGACTACAATATTTTGATTTTAATTACTTACTGAAATGTTTGACGTTGAATAATATATTTTTTTTATCTAGATGAGTAATGTTCAGTTTTAATGAGGTAATAGGCCATCGTCCAAACTTTATTTTACGTACCAATCTTTCACAAGGTAAAATTAGTAAGAAATACAATGTTCGGTCGAACGGCCTATAAAATGTGTGTTTTTTGTTACTTACCGTTCACTGACTTATTTTTGCTGATGATGGTGATTCTACTGCTACAGCTAAAACAAACTACAAAGGTAAACGCGAATGACACATGGGTCATGACAAAATTACTGGCAATGATTTTTTGATGCTTCATCGAAAATATATCCTCTTTAATTATAAATGGTTTCGCAGATAGTGTTAGCCGTTAAAACATAAAATGGGACAAAATATGGGGGAAATAGGATTCTGGACATCGATTTTTTCTATTATACTAATATTTTCAATTTCACCCGAGACCCGGATCCCATTATAAATCCAAATGGACTGTCCATTTGGAGTACTTAGATGTAGAAATAAATTGAAATATAAAACATTGAAAATACGTATCAATATAATATGAAACTATAGAAGATTTAGATTGTAAAATTTTCTTCGATTTCTACACAGAATAGAGAATTGAATTGAATCTTACTCTCCAATATTGCACTGGGCTTCATTAACATTTTATGCATGGAGCTGACAGATAAATTAAGCGGTAAAAGAATTGTAATATTGCAAAGAATCTTTGCATCTGCGATTTGTGATCAAAAATAAGGCGAGACCACAACAAAGCTGATACGTCATACAAGGAACACACTACAGACTTGTAATTACGTAGTGCATCATAGTACGACAGCGAACAGCAGTGTTGTTTTCTCAGACTTAGATAAAACACGGTCAATAAGAACTACGAATAGCAATACCTTAACCTACCTAGGCTTAAAAGTGCATATTTAAGACCTAAATTGTACACTTGATCTTGCTACTTGTAATAAAGGATCGAAAAAAGGATAAATAAATAAAGTAATAAGGATTAAACTATTTGAATTTTATTTGAATGGAACTACGCTGTATATCCTGCATGAAGAAATGTATTTTTTCAATCAAAAAATCATTACCGACCAAATCAACCAATCAAAACAAAGTCAATGTGGGTGGACAGGCGTGAGTAAGCATACCAACGATCATTACCTGACTTACACTCCTAAAGCTACTGGTGCTTGCGCTCCGAGCCTGTAAGAAGAAACATTCGTTCCTATACACTAGCAACACAGCATTGTAACGACCAAGAAGATTGTCATGCTTAGAACAATTTGGTGGTAAACGGTTTTGATACTTTAAGCTGACATAGTTAAGGCTCATGCAAATGTACAAAGACAAAATATTCAGAATATCATGTGAGCATTTTTGTTATTATGAAGCAATTTTTCTGGTTATACGACGTGTCGTCCACTGTGTCGTATAACAGCTCTGTGGTTGGTAGTGATCCTATCTTCGGCACCAGATGGCGCTGGTTCCCGCTCGTGGCAAAAAAAGATTTTTTCTGTCATCATTTAAGTAATAAAAATAATGTCTTTGTTCTAGAACAAAGACATTATTTGATTTACAGTTGATCAAAAAAACACCCAGACTCTAGAGTCTGGGTGTTTTTTTGATCAACTGTAAGTAACTTTGGGAACAGGTGGCGCTGTGTGGATTGTGTAGAATTATTTATTTATTTCTTCAGTTCAGTCTCCACTTTGTTGTAGTAAAACCTTTATGTTGAAGTAGTTTTTAATATGCAAGCACCGCGGTTCCGAGTGCACCGGTGCTCGGCACACTTGAGCATAAATTAGTGCCGAATAATTTCGTAGTTATTTCGAAATAGAGATTTTTTTTTTTTTTTTTTATCAGACACGGACGGACCCCTACTATTTCAGAATAATAAATTATAAGGGCTTTATATTTTACTGTTTTAATATTAATATCATTTTTAATGTTTATTCTTTTAATTTTTGTTTAGTTATATGTGTAAAGAACTGTTAAATATTTAGTTTTTTATATTGATTTTGAAATATACCTAATAAATAACAATATTTATGATTCATTTTTAAAAAATACTTCTCAAAGAAAGAGAAATACGAAGCTTGCTTTGTAATTTTCATTATTATTTACGAAATGCAAAATTAACTGATTGATATAATTTAAAATTACACGTGTTGAAACAAACAAACATTTATTTTTAAGCATAAATAAAGACACTAGACAGGTTTATTTAGCGGGATACTTGAGAATATTACTCCGGGGAATTAAGAAAATCTAGAAACTTTCTAGAAAACTGCAAGTGATAAATTTCACAGAGTAAATTTAATTCAGAAAACATCTGTGACATTTCAGGTGTGGGTTTATTTTTAAAAGAAAAATATTATTTGCATAATATTATTGCGACATATTATTACTAGCCAACACGGCTGGCTCGCGCAGACGTAAATCGACGTTCGAAACTTAACGGCAATCGATTTTCAATTGTTTTATTAGCTGTGAGCGCAAATTTTCGCGCCTACTATTGGGTCCCTCCACTATATGTATGTATGCTACGAACTATTGTCAGGCTGAGAAGTAATTAGCTTTTATTATTATTATATGTAGTTTTTTTTATAGCTGTTGTCTTTAGTTCTTTTGTCGATTCTATCAATTTTCTCTCTTGGGTCTGTTTTACTTTATTTTTCATTATATTTTCTATTTTATTTTGAACTCTCTTTTTCACCCACTCGCCTTTACCTTTTGCTATTTACAATTTTGTTTTTCCTTAAAAATACGATGCTCCGTTAAAATAAAATCACCTCAAAATAAACTACTTACTCGTCTTTATTTTTCTTAACCGTTTACCATCCAAATAATGAGTTGTGCAACGTGCTAACAGTTGGAAGAAAGTAGATAGTTCGTGCAATATTATCTAATCTTATTGGTCGGGTACACATAAAACAGTTACTTAGATGTAATATGCTATAGTAATGAAGTATTCTTATTATTAATCATAGTACTTTAATCTCGCCAAGTGACAAGCATACTTGTGGTAGCCAAGATCACAAGCTGTATAATCCGCGCGACGCGAGATGAGACCTGGCGTATAACGTGATCGACCTGCGCAGTAAACGATTTCTATAGTATAGTTTACTAGAAATCGTCTACTGCGCAAATCAATCAGGTATTATCCCTTGAGGTTGAGGCGCGGATTGTATGTACACGTATGCGTAAGCGCAGCTCTCATTGTCGCTACGCACACGTTATTGCCATGCTTGTAAACTTGGGTACTACAAGTTTGTGTCGCTTTAATAATGACACTTGGAAATGACCCGTTTTAAGGAGGATTGATGATTAATAGTTTGGCAAATACTTTTTTCTAATGATCGAATTTATATAATTTAGGTATTTTTCCTTTAATTTTGTAACACTGACAAACACGATAATTGGCAGGGAAATAAATTACAGTTTTGTTAGATGATATAATTCCTAAAATAACATAGTTTTTTTTATCAATCCTCCGTAAACATATTTCATTTTTAAAACCAAGAATACCTCATTACTATACACGCACAAAGGAGCCACAATTGTTTACATTTAAAAAAAACAACATTCAATATTTTGAGCGGAAGAGCCATTTATAAATTGTACCACCCTCTCACAGAATAACAGTGTGCAGCACGTGATTAATTCATTGTCATTTTCATTGTTTTTACCTAATTGTTGTTTCAATTTCTAATTATATTTTTTTTAGGAATTTTATTTTATTTGTCAGTAAATATTTTTGATTATGGCTAAATAGGATTATTGTATCCTTTTACTATAACTGATTATAATTGCTCTATTTAAAGCAAATAAATAATTTTGATTTTTAAGGTTCCGTACCTCAAAATGGGACCCTTAGATCACTTTGTTGTTCGTCTGTCTGTCATTCTGTTTTTTTTTTGTCCCAAATCTCCCAATCCACATTACCTCTCCTCATACATTCTATCCTCTTCAAAGACAGACAATGTACCCCCGAATTTTGATACGCAGGTGTACATGGAGCTGTTACCATCAAGTGACCGGCTTTAACGTATCATAAACGTAGTACCGCAGATGCAGTCATGCAATAACATTGAAATTTAAACCTTACTACATTGAGTTAAGATTTTCATTGCAGAGACCACTGGTATACCATTTCACGAAGAGCGTTCTGCTATGAATGTACACGTTCACATACACATTGCGTTAGTGTGAGTAACCATGGAAACGCTCGTAAAATTGGTCACGCACACTAAAGTAATGTGCACGTACATGCCTCACACATTCACAGCCAAATGCTCTTCGTGAAATAGAAAATCTGTACATAACTGCATCCAGAGTTCCTTTGATTCACAAATGTCAAAGGATTTTGATAGCAGTGACTTTAAATGTATTGGCCAATTGGAATTTCTAAAGAAAATGTAATTTCAAAAGTTTTCTCTAAAAGGAAAATAGCAAACAGCGATGGTTGAGTTGGGATTGAGTGGGAGTTGTTATATTTAGTTAAATGTTTATCAAGTATTTAAGCTAGCTATTTAGACCCTTTAAATCCCTTATTTTTCGTCAAAAAATTCATTCATTCATTCATGGAGAGCAGTCATTACTTACCATCAGGGGCCCGATTCTACTAAACAAATGCACCAGTGGACTCTGAATGGTGTCTCAATCGTGTCTCAATAGAATGCCGATAGTGTATCAGTGGAATAGTTTTTGACATTTGTTATGGACTTAAACAATAACATAATGTTTAACTTATTGTTTAAGTTCTTAACAAACGTCAAAAACTATTCCACTGATACACTATCGACATTCTATTGAGACACGATCGAGACACCATTGAGAGTCCATTGGTACATTTGTTTAGTAGAATCGGGCCCCAGGTAGATTTTGTAGTATTTTGTAATATTTTTATTTATTTATGGATACAGCATTCTTATTTCGATTGTGGATGTTTAGAACATTGAGATTTAACGCAATCAAATCCTTTTTATGGCGATTCTTACCGCTATATTAATTTTATTAAAAAATTACAACAATTGTGGCTCCGAAACACATAACAAATAATTCAATGCAAGCATATTCATTGTGTAATTAAATAGAAATTTTAAAACAGTGACTCGAGGTTTCCACACATATCGCCAGAAAAGCGAGATAGACCAACCAACACCTTAGGTGTCTCTTTACATGAAAAACAGTAGCAAACAATATAATCAACAGTAAGTGTTCCATTAACATCGACATTAACTTCAATTACTGTCAGAAAATATGTAATCGTACAAATTGTCGGTTTATTTCCTCTAATAAAACATAAAATTATAGTTTACTGTCGACATTAAGTAATTTTCGGTTTATTATCCAATCAAATATACAGACAGCAATGTTTCTAGAACACTAAATAACAATTATATGTACAAATACTCAATTAAATATCACAAGTACATATATTTTACATTAACTCCGCAATGTCAAATGAATAAAAATGTCAATCATTTGACATTGCCGTTAAACATAATATGTATCACTTGTAAAAAGTATTTGCATATGTAATTTCGTAAATGAAAATATTATTAATTTAATATTCAATTAAATGTAAAGAGCACCCATTCAACATTTAAAGCATTTGCCAAGACATCCAGCAACATCAAAGTTATTTACAACAAATACGTGTTTTTTGCGTTTGACATGTAAGACAATTACGGCTGATGTCAGTGTGCAAATGTAGCGTTAAAGGTTTGTCAAATTTCGTGGTGAAATGTTAATTTCTCTGGTGGCAATCTGAAAAGGTATTAGATAAAAGTATTATATAGTCAGCATATTTGAAGTCAATCAAGTTTAAAAGTCATAAATATCTAAAAAATATCAGTTGATTTCTTTTGTATTTTTATTTGACTATGAGTTCATAAAAAGAAGAAGTGAACCGTATAGAGAACACATCGTTGCAGTGACTATTGCAAAATATATTTTATATCAACTGATATAAAAAATATTTATAGTTTGAAGTAAGTATTCTAATTCGATTCAGTAAATAGCTTGAAATGTCAAAACAAAATTTTTGACATTTCAAATTATTGAACAGAATTAACAGTCGTCAAATTTTTTTTCATATGTGTTCTCTATTCAAATTAACCCAACGTCTTTAAAGTTAAATCATAAGTCGTTTGACATTGTTCATTAATTCATTTGACATTGACATGTCGGATGCGTAAGTTGATTAATATTTTAATAATCAACGATTTGTACTCAAACTAATTGTTTCCCGCTTCGCTAAACTGAAATACCTACCACATTGTGACAGAGTAATATTCGATTGTGATTTAGATTGGGTATAAATTATACTACCTACAATTAAATATTTAATTGAAAAGTAGTGCAAGTCCCTGTTTTACAGACAAGATTCAGATAGACTATTTGTTTCAAATTTTTTGTAAAAATTTTCGACAAAGTGATTTTGGTGTTGAAAAATTTTACAAAAAAATATTTAGCTATAATAAAACAAGGACTAAAATTAACTTCGAACTATAAACGTTATCAAGAATAAGATAGTTGACTTTTTAAGTGGTTACTATCAATATAAAATAATGTAAATGCTGGTTCCTCAGTGACGGAACTTGTTTGTAAATAGGTACAATGAAGGGTCTTTTTCAAGATTTTTTTCTAAGTTTTAAATTATGCTACTATTCGTTTAATCCACATTCATAATCATCATCTCAGCCACAAGAAATCGACTGCAGGACATAGGCCTTCCCCAAACGCTTCCAGTATGACCAACTAACCGACGCCGAAGTCGCAGCGGCTTTCTTGCGACTTTCCATAGGTCGTCTGTATTGTATACTTTTATAAAATTCCTACTTACTTTTTGTTCAATTTAAAATGGTTTTTGTTTAAATTCTTCCTAAGATAAGGTAAAATTCTAATATAAAATTTTCACCAAGTAAATCCACTTTGACCCGGTTCAAACAGGTTGAGTCCTCAATTTTAGACGAAATTCCTTTTACGAATACCTTATTTTCATAGGAATTTCGTTGAGCATATTTTTGTTATCGTAAATCTACTATCTGTACAATTAATGCTTTAACTGAATGACTAACTGACGGTTGACTGACGCACAGCTTATACCGCTGATCGTAGAGACCTGAAACTGAAGAGTGTGCTCCTTGTATGACGTAGGTATCTAATAGGAAAGGATTTTTCAAAATTTCCATGGAAAAACGGGATACATGCAAACGATACGCGTTTCGCTAGTCTATATAAATTTCTTTGTACTGAATGACTGACTGACAGGCGCATCAACGCATAGCCTAAACCGCTGATCGTAGAGACTTAAAATTTGAAGGGTGAAAACTATGTAGCGCAGGCTTTGTTTATTATGTAACGTTAAAAACCGTAGCTACAAAATCCCGTGCGGTACATTGAATCGATTCCAATATATGAACCCGTCAGCTTGCACTGGATGAGTAATGGAATGAAAAATGCCAGCGAACGAGCTCACCCATTTTTACACTTTTGAAAACAAGTGAAAGGTTTTACATTTTCTGTGGACAAAGTGCCACGAGTAACTTAACTTCCTATTTTATTTTTATACAAAGAGCTGCGCAAAAGAGTTTTGAAGTTAAATCTTAAGGTATTTCTTTTTAGGATCCCATATAGTTTCGCCACGTTCGTCTGTCCTGGGCTTTTTCACGCATCCCATGATGTGGCATGTCATTGGATAGCTCCTTCAATAATAGTTGTAAGTATTTAATTCATAGTGTCTTCTAGTCCGAACATAAAGAAGACATAACTTTGTCACGAACATTAGACAAGATATATCAACACTTATGAAGATAGTTTTTTTGTAAATGCATGAATAGACACAAAATATTCATAACATAAATGTTTGTCTTGTGTGAAGATCGACCGTGCCCTAGTACCGAAGGTTACATTTTAATTTCTCAACATCAAAACTGAAACCTTACCACAAAATAATAGTTTACGAACAGAACTTTACTTTGGATGACAACTCGTTCAAAAATTAATGTAGTTCGAATAAAGTCGCAGTCAGACTGTGAGCTAACTATTGGCTAGTTCATATTTTGATTCAATAGGAATTTACCGTACACAAATAATCTATTTGTGTACTTATTAAAAACAGCCCCTAACCCGTCTCGTTTACCAGTGGTCAATTAATTTTATTTTTGGAACGGTAAAAAGGGTATCATATTGTACCATGTAATTAAAGAAAATTATAACGATGCTTACATTATTACTATAAAAATGTTTGTTTTTTTATACCACTAAGGTGGCAAACAAGCTTACGGCCCGCCTGATGGTAAGCTATGGACGCTTGCAACACCGGGACCATCACTCGCGTGCCCCTTTTGAAGAACCCCATATCGTAGTCTAAATAAAGGAAAGACCTCGGCAGGGATCTCATCCTAAAGCTTCAGCGTTCGCGGGAGGAAACTCCTCTGAAACCATGTTATCATCTGATTACCATAGTTCTCTACCATGGTTACATCTTTCATTTAATTTTGTTGGCTGTACGTGATAACACTAGGGACTAAAAGGACTGTAAATGAAAGATGATTTAGGGAAGAACGTGGTTTAAACTGAATGCACGAGAAGATGGAATAAGACTGGCAAAAACAAAAAGGAAAGTTTTAAACATGACAAATTAATTAAATATATTAAAAAGTTAGAGCTAACCAGTCGCAAATAGTACGTGAATGCCTAATATGGAAACAAACGGTCATTACCTACCTACACTATCCACTAGCTCAAGCCCATTGTTCTGACCGCGCCTTAACATCGGTTGACAGTTAATCTATAGTTACAAACTAATCCCACTTTGAATTTTCCGAAGAAACGGGACAGTCGTTGACAGCCCTGGGGATCGTCTGCGAGAAGGTATAGGGATTTGGGGATTTGAGTATTTTCTGCTCTGTTTACTTTTTGTGACAAAATCAATGGGCGATCCCAGTGAAACCGGTTAACGAATTTAAAGGACGCCAACCAAACTCGTCGTGAACAAAAACAAGGACAAAAATATAATTTGTATAAAGTTTTCTAATAAAATATAATGAATTTTACTCAATGATATGGAGTTTGAAAATAAATAATTAAAAAAGCAATTTTAATATGATGGTCAACGATTTATATTGGTATCTGGCGATCGCAGAGATCAAATCAAAAAGTTGACAATCTGACATTGACTAGCGATAAGACTGCCTGTTGTAATTTCCTACCACTATGTACTATTTTGTTGTTATAATTATTTTGGTGCAATAAAGAATATTGTATTGTATTGTATAGGCTGGCTGTATTCGTCGCCCGTGCTGGCTGCGCGCGTTTTAATCTTGTACAAACGTACTACTTTTCTTTAAAAAATGTTATATTGAGTTAACTTGATACTAAAATTCTTTCACATTTATTATGTGCATATTATATAATCTATCTACATATTCACATTAAAGCCAGGTGTCCTTTTTAGTTTACTTAATATGCCTTAGCCTATTTGTATGCTTACTATACTTGCTAACCGACTTCCTTAACATATAAATAAAATAATAAATAATAATGGATCATGGCCTCTGAAACTAAAGTGCGCCAGAGTCAGCAATGCGCCAGAGATAAATAACGTGCGCGAGTTTTAAGAATTGATGGTGAAAACGGGCACATGCCAATGGAGTAGCAAAATATGTGTTCATAGGTATCTTTAGCAAACTAAAAGAGCTCTAAAGCTAACAAGCAATACATATCTTGTCGCAAAGCCTTGCCAATATCCGGCCAGGGACTGCATCCGGCGGTTCGCAACATGAAATTACTATTATTTACTAGAGACTAGCGACCAAACCTCATTCTGTGGGCCTAAATTTTTTGCGATACCTGGAAAGGGCGATCTGATTAAGTTCAAAGTGCATGTTTAATTTAAGACCTATATACACTTACACTTGTCTTGTTAATAAACGATTGAATTGAAATTGAATATTCTTGCTACAATTTTCGTACTATTAGAAGGATCACTTGCTTGTCTAATGACATTGCAAACACTGTCATCACACTTTGAATCTAAATTCTCTCTTCGTCAGTCGGTTCAAAATCTGACTGGTCCTCAATAACTTCCAATTGTTCCTCAAGTACATGCAGTTAATATTTACACCTAATGGCTGCATCTAAAGGTTTTTTTCTCAAGTCCGCCAGTGGATGAATGGATATAAAGGAATCGTCCAAAACCTTGTAACTTTAAATAAAAAATCTTAGAGTCACTACTTTACATATAGAAGAGGTATAAACGGTCGTTTAGCCAGACCGCGAACGGACGAAAAGACGGACTACCTTGTTGGTTTACTACTAGAAAACAAAAGTTCCTAACCATGCATCGCTGTGAAACAGTACAGTATGAATACTATTGATAAATGAGGCTTGGACGACGGTCTACTCGGATCTAAAGACGTCTGGATTACCCAGAACGTGACCTACTTTGGGATTATGCGATGTACATGATTTATCGAAGCTATAAATGAGATAACGGTTATAGTGCGGTTAGTAAGGATTATGGTGGGTTATTGCGATTTTATTTATCGTTTGTTAATCCTATTCATGTTGTAAATGATAATGTTGTAAATGTTTGTTATTATAATTGAACTCAAAAATCAACTTGTAGAAAAGTATCAGGAAATGCTTTACGTAAACCGTTCAAATATATAAGTTTTAAACAATCGTCTGATTTACAGTGTGAATTGATATTTAATAAACACGAATCAAGCACAAATCATAGGCGGCGACCACTTTCCATCAGGTAGCCTGTTTGTCAGCCGAAAAACATTTAAAAAAAACACTTTATTGCAATATGCCACACAACATTGTGTTACCACACCTCAGATTTTCATAGCTATGCGAGTTGACGACAAAACGAAAAAAATAAACAAAATCGAATCAAGTAGTTCAAGTCGCACGATCATGCGAGACGACGAATAACTCAACTTTAAACATTTTTTCTCTCCGTTTTGTTTTTCGAAAGGATTAATAACAATACTGCTAATTTCAATTCCCCAACAAACAACACTCCAATTTGTCGGTTTTTATTCATTCATTCGTTTCACAACGTTCGTTTTCATTTTCATTGTGATTTTACCTCGCTGACCCTTCCGTTCCGTTATTCAGCACCTCCAGGTCAAGGAGAAACGGATTTGTTTTGATTTGTTGTGAAAATCGACTATTGACATCCACTTTCACCTGGTATCAAGTTTAATTTGATTGTATTATTTAAGAAATCAATAATAATTGCACACTCCGACAAGGGATAGTTCTCGTGAGAGCCTAGTACCTGATGAAATGATAATTTTTTTATCTTTTTTTTTTGAATACCTTATTTTATATCTTTTTTAATACCAATGTCAGTGTTTTCAGGAAAAGTTTGATTCTATATTTTTTTTATGAAAATAAAAAATATTCAAAACATTCAAGAATATTCATAAATCAATTATATCGTACACAATTAATAAAATTTATTATGCTTCGGATCTCAAGAGTAGCAACCCTAAACCGGTTAAGACGGGTTAAAGCAATTACATGAATATACATGAGGGGTTCACAAGAGCTGTAATGATGTGGTCGAGGCTCTATGGGGTTTAAACTGAATTCACAAATGTTAGAAGTTACAAACGTTAGTTTACACCTTAGCTTTACTGTTCTAAGTCAGTTCTGTGTTAGGGATTGTGAACTATAAATTATTCTTTACAAATGTTGTTTTTAAATATTGTTGTAACAAAATAAGTAATTTTTTCAGTATATTTTTTTAGATAATATGCTCTATTTGCAATACATATCAAAATAACACATTAAACATGAATAACTTACAGGCTAGTCACAACAAGGCGGCCATTATTGCAAAAAGCAATCTTTTGAAGGTAACGTATTTTTGTATGGAGTGGTTAAATTTTGGTGCTTCGTGCAGGGCTAGCAAGGCACGAAGCACCAAAATAAGTAAGTGACGATTTTGTAGAAAAGATAGTACCCGCGAGTGCTTACAGAAAAAATTTTTTTTTACTTTGACGAGTAAACAGTCATGTTCGTAAGAATCTAAACCTTTCTTCGTCATGACCGTTTTATTTATAAGAACCGTTCGAAAACGTAAATTTAACGATAAAATTCCAATACCGAAATTTGAACCAAGAACTAATTTAATAGTTCTGTTGGTTGCTTATCCACTGAGCCGACATTCTCCGAGCTTCACTAATACGGCTCTCAATAACGCTTCGGTCAAGGGTCTCTTCCTATAGATACGAAGCTATCCTAAGAGCTACTAATGACTGTTACAAGATGATTAAGCTGAGTAACTACGCCTTAATGAAGTTACTGATGGTTCAAACTTAACGTGATTTAATGTGGTTTAGGAGTTAACATGTTTTATGTAAATAATAGACGACACAGGATCGAGACGAGATGTTCTTTTTCGGGGTGGGTCGAAAGAGTCTTAAAAAAAAAAACAAAGTTCGTTTCACTAGAGGTAAGTTTTAATATAAAAGAGACTTCACAATAGGAAATTAAAAAGATATTTAAGTATTCAGGGTCGATGTCCGGTTATGAATAAATAAAAAATAATGTTCAAAATAAAACGATAAAATAGCAATTAGGTGGCACGATGGCTCGAGTTACTGAATCAGCATTTTAATTTACTGCTATCGTAACAGTTCTCTAGACAGGAGAGGATGGAGGATGCAATTAGCGTTTGTGTCAGTACTTTATGCATTGTGGTCAATAAAAATAAAATATATAAAAAATATATACCTAGATAAACCAATGTGCCATACTGATGTTTTTAGCCCAGTGACCTCATTAAACGCAGCCATAAAATTTTATAATGGTCTCCGAGCGTCACTATCGAACAATCGCAACGCAATGAATGTCACTATATAAAATCTTTGTGTGTCACACCGTAGTAACCCGTACAGTTAAGGCGCAAAGTAAACTTTATTGACTAGTCCACAAAAGTACATGCCGCATGTCACCGTTAGGCAAGATTTTCGTGCAGTCTCCGCCCGAAAATTTTCGTGTCTTTAAAACGCGCCCTTAACTGTAAACGGTTAAATAACTAAAGCTGTATGTAAAATTTGTATAATAATTAGAAATATTTTTTCTATCGAAAGAGCTGATGGTTCGCCTGAGTGGAGAGACTGACTCCGGAGATAATTGCCGATTGTTGGTCTGAAAACAGTGACAGCTTATTCGCAGATGACAATTATGTTCTAAAGAAAGAAAGAAATAATATATTCTTCTCTGTCAGAGATTCTAGCATATCGTTACTTATACATCATCTGAGCGTTCGGTTAATGAGCAATTTCCGAACGAAGTCAAGTAATGAACTATCCTCATTGTGATATCTGATTTAATTGCTTTTCCAGCCAACGTTGCACTTATAATGGGCCTGCGAGGCATTGTTAACCTTTATGGTTAGAGATACAAAATGCATACCAGCCCCACTACCAAAAATACGGACTGAAATTTCGTTTTTCTAGTCAGTTTTGACCCATTCTAACTAGTAATGTCTTTTTGACAGGACTATCTGTTTCATTGTTTCTAGACACTTTCATGGTTGCCCGACTTGCCCCCCAGATTATTTATTATTTTAAAGTTGGCAGCATCGATTATTCCGATTTTGAAATTAATTTGTTTTTGCAATAATTGTACGATTATCAAACGTCATACCGTCATACAAATGGATTTACTTGGTTCAAAATTATATTTTAATTTATTTTCTCTTGTTAATTTTATTTAAAAAAAAAATAATGCGTATTATTTCACGTATTTAAATTATGAGTATTATTGTAGGTTTCACCACTTGCAAAAAAAGTCCGAATAGGCTATTTGCCAATTAAAAGACGTCAGTTGCATCCTAGAAAACTGTCTGTTTGTTTGACAAATAAACTACTCGGGAGTTGTGAAACCGACTCGTAGTTTGATCTATTTAATTTATTGACCAATTGCGCGCGAAGCGATCGTAGAACGCATTTGTTCGTAACTCGCGCTTCGTTCGCGCGCGACTGATTAATAAATCAAAGTTAAGCTATCTGCCAAAAAAAATTGATGGAATTGGAATATTGTCAATTTATCCAACAGACAGTTTATCACAAACTTATCAGTAACTTGTACAATTTAATGTTATTTAACACTTTCGTTATAGACCCAAATTCATTGTACCTAAGTTAATGGTCCCACCGAATAAACGTATAAGAGCTTTTACACGAAAAACAAAAACCACGTAAATATTAATATAGATACCTAAAGGCGCTAGACAAATGGCTAATAAAATTTATGATCAATAAACTTTAACGCTTTTCTGTATATTATGTATAATTAACTAAGATAAATAATTATTTAATTTCAAAAAAAAAATGTTTTTGATAAATTTGCCATTTGTCAAGGGCCTCAATGCTAAGACCTTGTCCAGGGACGAATTCGCCGCGTGTTTTCATCGCTTTTCATTATCCATTGCGGAGTTGCAATGATTTAATCGTCAGATCTAACATACAAAGAGCTCAATGTGGCACGAAACGCGAGGCCTACGCATATTCATCAGCAGCGTATTCTCATAACAAAAATCGTTCAAATCTCGGGTCAATCTCAATTGCTGTCTCACATTTTTTCTTTTATGCCACAAAGTTGGCAAACAAGCATACGGCCCGCCTGATGGTAAGCATCACCGTAGCCTATAGACGCTTGCAATACCGGGGGTATCACTCACGCCTTGCCAACCCCCCAAGTGGAGCTCTGGAGACCTTACTCACCGTAGGAACACAACATGGCCGAGACCAATGCTATTTGGCTACGATCTTCTGTAAGGTGGAGGTCCTTCCCCAGACGTACTGCTCCGATTTGAGCGGATTATCCGCTGTGCCCTACCTCTCTTCATATAAAATAGGAATTGAGCGGGATAATCATTGAGATCGACACGAGATTTGAATGATTTTTGTTAGGTGAATAGAACCGCTGTACAGGGTCTTACATCCTTTTTTCGTGTAATGGAACTTACACGTTTATTCATCGGAGCAATTAAAATATTAAATACTTAAAAGAATACCTTGCTTCTATTCCTGGGGTCCCTGAAGTCCTCTTTCGACGCCTTTCTCCTTTTGTCCTTCAATATCATTCGAGCCGCAGCAAACGCCATTTTCAATGTTTTTAAACGCTTCCTATATGCCACCCTTAATTCACGTTGGCACAGCACCAAATGTCGTTAAACTAATGTCACTTATAACCAATTCAATAATTACACATACGTCACGTCCGAAACTATCACTCACTAGTCAACACAATCACAGACTTATATTTTTTTTCGAATTGACTATTTTTAATTGCTTATTAGGACCTTATTATTAATTATTTTTTTAACACTTCGATAACATTAGAATAAAAGACTCAACGACTTATTGCCACTTTCGTTGTTATTAACAATAAAATTGCTTCAATCAACAGTTTATAACTAATTTTCACTAATTGCACGAATTTTAATAATTAACCTGTAAGTTGACGTGTGTTGGTGGTTTCTTATTCAATCAACAAAAACATAACAAAATTAAAAAGACTTAAGTACTATAATCTATATCTATACTAATATTATAAAGAGGAAGTATTAGTATTTTTAAGTGTATGTGTGTTTGTAACGAATTAACTCTAAAACTACTGAACCGATTTCAAAAATTATTTCACTGTTGGTAGGTACATTACCCCCGGGTAACATTTATCTTAGTGAAACCCGCGCGAAGCTGGGGCAGTCCGCTAGTTAACTATAATATCGAGATATGCAAATTCGTCAAACTGAATCCAGTTTTTTACACCAGGAAAAGAGAAATTGTTAATTTTCCGACCAGATATCCCAACAGATTGCTCACACCCTCTCATAGTACCACGTGTTTTTCAAGGAACAGCTTAAAGATGTCAGTAACCTTGTTTAATATATTACCTGAATCCGTAAAGGCACTACCCTTCAGCAAATTCAAAAATGCTCTCTATAACATTCTTGTGAAAAAGTGTATCTATAGTATTGATGAATATAAAAAAAAAATTTAATCCTTTAATTAATCATTATTATTGTTGATTATAATTTATTACTATTAATTTATCTTTTATGTAATTTTGTTGTTGTAATTAAATATTATATAATTTTGTTAATATTTGCATGCTATTATGTGGCAGGCAAAGTAGAACGTACCTACTTACTTTTAAGACCTAATGTACCTTTGTATAAGCAAATAAATATATTCATTCATTCATTCATAATTTGTCAGTAACAAAAAAATATTATCAACTATTGAAAACATTGGAAAATTGACGAAAAAATAAAATAAAAATTTTCCTTGATTTTCCTATCAGTAATGCTTAGTAGAGGAGAATGGGGAGAAAGGAGATACCGAAAATCCAAATGGACAAAGTCGGGCACATACTGTTCTGATAAAATAAAAAAAAAGTAAAAGTTTATTCTCTAAATAATAATAATAAATAAATAAATAAAATAACTCTATTATAAATAGTGACGTTAACTAAAAAAAAAATACTTATAAACAATAAATAACAGTTATTTCAGAGAATAATATTACTATGAAACACAAACCAATTTGCCTGACATCAATTCAAGTTTTCACAGCATATTTACGTAAACAAGTTGTATATCGCACAACTGTCTTCATATTTCATTATTATATCGCAGAAACACAAAAAGAAATTCAATTTTCTCACGACCAAAGAATCGTTTGAATAAAGGCAAGTATCGGGTTTTCAATTGAAAGATTCTCTCATTCGTCAGTTTGTGAATAGGAAATAATATTATGCATTTTTAGGATTCCGTAGTGAACTAACAAGGAACACCCTATATATTTATTTATTAACTCTGCTAACAAAGTGGTAGAAAAAAGTCTTGAAAAATATTTGTTTGTGGGGTGCCTAAATGTTATGCTAATAATAATATAATTAATTAGTTAATAATGTTATGTTAGTTTACTGCTTGCCAATTGATTACTCGTGCAAGTGAAGAATTTTAAAATTTAAATTTTTAGTGAAAGCAATTATTGAGGAATCAAAAACTAATTATAATCTGTACTATTTTATGGACTCCGAAAATCACCTAGTGTCCAGCAGTGGACATCTTGTGTCCCAGATGATGATGATAAATAAATAAATATCCTAAACCAGAAACAAACAAACGCCGTTTAATTAGAGTGTGCAAAACAAGCCCGTATCGTAAAATTTAATAAATTTTCTCCAGCAAATGGCGAATACGTGAGTGATCCCAAGGGGCCTTTTGTGTATTCATAATGCTGAAA
Organism: Endotricha flammealis; assembly: GCA_905163395.2. NCBI lineage: Eukaryota > Metazoa > Arthropoda > Insecta > Lepidoptera > Pyralidae > Endotricha > Endotricha flammealis. The sequence goes on along the minus strand of LR990864.1, from coordinate 13,570,791 downwards.
ATTGTGATTGCTACGGCTATTTATATTACCGAGGAGGAATTGATATTGTTTAGGGTTTAAAGCATTAAAAACAGATTAAAATGCGTATTACGTGCGTGCAAGCATGCGTAATATCTTACAGCATGGGCTCGATTCCCGCACGGGACAAATGTTAATGTTTTTTCTGTTTGTTCTTGAGTCTGAGTGTTTCATTAGTATTTTGAGTATATATTTACAACTCTTCATTCCACTTGGATCCATTATTTGATCCCTCAATGAATCCTTTTTTTTTATTATAGTGAGAGATATGCATTACTGGCTACTCCATGCCCCACCGCTTGGGGAAGCAGCGGGGGTATGTCGGGCTCCCTCTCTAATGCCACTTAGGTTATACCGACTAAAACTCTCACTCACTACCACCTTATCCGCCTAGAGGGCCACGGGAACTAAGATACTTCTGTGACCCCACCGGCGGTTGTCCGAAGCTCCGTCAACTTGGGCTCGGCACTATTGGCGGCGCGCACAGTTGTGATTGGCGCGCCGCACCGCTCGGGGAATCCCTCAATGGATCCTAGGTGACTTTTTTTTCCACTTGAATCCAAAATTCTTTATACCTCATTTACACTCTCGCGCGAGCCACGAGGCGAGCCGCGAGACGAGCCGCGAGACGCGAATGTAAACGCGCCTAGCGTCTCGCCTCGCGCTTTGCAGCGCTCGCGTCCGGAGCGGTTTTTTGGGCACGAGCAGTACGTAGTACTATTATCTATTCTGTGGCACGAGTCAAAGGGGTTCACGTGGGATGCGAGTGCGGTGTTCACACTCGCGCTCTCGCTTCATTCGAGTTTAAACCTTGTGCCGCGTTAAAAAAGACTATGTGGCCGCTAACACTTCGACGTCCTCCATTCTGGCTAGCTCGAACACAACACGAGAGTGTGAACAAACAACTCAAAAACCATCGATCACGCGAGGCGCGAGACGAAGCACGAGACGAGGTACGAGGCGAGAGTGTAAATGTAGTATTAGGGTTTTATCTCAATCATTAGGGTTTTCAAAAGTTTTACAATATATTCGTTGTCTGGTACCTTTAACGCAAGCAGGTTGAGTCTACTTTACTTTAGGACTATGTCGCGACATGTAAATTGTGTACATTTTTTTATGTCACATTACAGGCAAATGAGAAAACGGGGCAACTATTCATCCTACATGAAAATGAATACGAAAAGAAGAGGAAAGGAAAAAAGGAAAGAAATGAACGAATGAATGAATATGCTTTATTTGCAAAACACAGAGAAAACAGTAGGTTTATACAGAAAACTTACGACTAGTGCTTTTGCAACAAGCCAATTGCAATATTTTCAAGGCAACCTTACGGTAAATATAGATCACGCTATGGAATGGGCAGGGCTAGCAATGCAAGGAAAGGAGTTGGGCTCCCGGATATCTTGCATTACGTATATCAGAAAAGCTCGTTTGCAAGCTTGTTCTATAAAAAATATATACAAAGTTTTCCAATATTTTATTCTCATAAGAACGAAAATAACAAGATTGCACAGACATTACCGGCAGGCGTTTGCCAGTTACAAATTAGATTATAGCATGTTACCCTAAAATCTTACCTAAAAGCATTATACGTCATTAATTTGAGAAAGAGACAAAAATACATAAACCAACGTAAAAGAAAGAGATATTATTAATTTGTTATTTCCTCGAAAATGGCGAAGGGACCATCTGTTTCCCTAATTAGACGCCTAACAAATAATATTATAAACACGTAAATTAAAATGATTTGTGCTCATAAAATGTAAATTAATATCACAGTAACGTTACGATAAACGCAAGTTCAGTAACTTAGACCACATTCAGGTCTTGGATGGGTTTCAAAAGAGATCCAGGTAAAGTAAAGTTATGTGTATGTTTATTACTTCTTCACGTGCAAATGGCTGAGTCAATATTTATGATATTTGGTATGTAGTTAACCTTGGATTAACAGGCAAGCCTGAATTAAATTAAATAAATATATAGGGACAATTCATACAGATTGAGCTAGCCCCAAAGTAAGTTCGAATCTTTTGTTATGGGATACTAACTCAACGATATGATATTTTATAACACATACCTATGTATATAGATAAACATCCACCCGCCAATCTGGCCAATCTGGCCAATCTGGCCAATCCAGGCCAATCAGAAAAAGTTCGTTTTCCATCATGACCCGACCGGGGATCGAACCCGGGACCTCCTGGGTGGCGGTCTGGCGTGGTAACCATTACACCACGGAGGTCGTCAATTTTACTTTTTTTGTGATTCATTTATTTTATTTACCAAATAAACTTTTCTTCCAAATATCTTTATTGCAAAAAACACACAACATTATGTTGCCATCACAAGGTAAGCTTAGCGAGTTCAAAACTTCAAACACAATCGTTGATTTTCACTAGAAATCTTGTAGCAAGTATATTGAAACAGAATATGCAGTGACCGCGAAAAAAACAGGAACATTACTAACTTTTATACAAAAAAAAATGCTCAAGAACTTATGCTACATACCTACATTTCTAGGAAAGACCAATGTTTTTGTTCTAAAATCCACAGTGGGTCCGTGGCATGTTTTGGCAGGCCAACCACCATTAGTAATCTAATCTCCGAAATAGATCCCACCATAAATTACTTTAAACTGGGCGAAAATGTCTGCAATACCGTAGTTGCATTCAAAATTGTGTCTTATTTGCATAACGCTTAGGTAATAAACTGCGTTATTTTAGTAGCTTACGTGGATAGTGCAATTGGTAAAAACTTTTTGTTCTTTGTAACATATTAGGTATGTATTTTGTAACATATTCTGTAAAATTACTGTAGTGAGATTGTGTCGCTTTTTCCCCTATGTTACGAATGGTGGGAATTGTAAAAGAAAATAATTTTAATGGTAAAATTAGTGTGTTATAACAGAAGATACGGTGAGAAAAAGAAAGAATGATTAGGCAAAAATATAACATAAAAAAACAAAGACAAAATGTCAAAATGTATAAAAAAGGAGTTCAGTTTGTCATACCCTATTCGGGCTATTCGCCATGTCAATCTGTCCGTCCATCTGTCCGCTGCCTTGCTCAGAGACGTTTAATACTAGAAAACTGATATAGCATGTTTACACGTAGTAGCTACACTATCAAAGTGGTAAAAAAACTAGAAAAATATTTCTAATCCATTGTCTGGTACCCAAAACACGAGCAGATAACGTGTGAATTGTGTAGAAAAACACAATAACACCGAAAAACCGTATCAGCATTGTAAATTCTCAAGAATGCTTGCAAAGAGTAACCCTACTTTCAAGAGGGAGTGTAACAAAGTATGAGGGTACCTCACAGGAGGGCTCTCGCAACCGTGTTGACACACACTGACTTTTGATTGTTGAAAAAAAAAGTAAATTCATGATTCAATGTTTTTTTTGTATCGTGGGAATGACAAACAAGTGGGTCATGGAAAGTGATCACCGCCTATGATTATCAGCAACAATAGGGGCTCTATTGATGGCACAGTCTAGCAGCCTAGGGGCGCACTTTTTTTTTAATACCACAAAGTTGGTAAAAACGCTTACGACCAGCCTGATGGTAAGCATCGCCGTAGTCTATAGACGCTTGCAATACCGGGGGTATCACTCACGCATTGCCAACCTCCCAACCCCCCCAAGTAAAGCTCGGACCTTACTCACCGTAGGAACACAACATGGCCGAGACCAATGCTATTTGACTACGATTATCTGTAAGGTGGAGGTCCTTCCCCAGACGGGCTGCTCCGAATCGAGCGAATTATCCGCTGTGCCCTACCTCTCTTAACTTGCTTTTGATTTTGAAATTCCACACAATCTCCAGCGCGGTCTGGACCCAAGGTAAGCTATATATGTTTAACCTACTTATTGGTACGACCATACCTGACAACAAATATATTATTGCAAACATATAATTATAATACACAGAAAACACCCAGGTGCGAGCGAGACACACAAATGTCATCATATAAAATTAAATGTTTGCCGCCCGAACGCGGCTCTCTGATGTCGAAGGTGCGACTACCAACACGTCACAGAGCTGTCGTCTAGTATGCACACAACAATCACAATCGATACTACTTTTCAAATGTCAATCGATAGTGGCTTTGCACGTTATCATTATTAAATGCAGGCTTACTACTCCGCCGACGGGGTTGTGGAAGCATCACCAGTGCCCGCGACCCTGCCACGTGAAAGCGGGGAAGGTGGCAGACAGTCAGGGGCCCGATTCTACTAAACAAATGCACCAATGGACTGTCAATGGTAAATGTGGATAGTGTTTCTGTGGAATAGTTTTTGACATTTGTTAAGTTACTGTTGAAGTCCATAACAAATGTCAAAAACTATTCCACTGATACACTATCGGCATTCTATTTGAGACACGATTGAGACACCATTAAGAGTCCATTGGTGCATTAGTTTAGTAGAATCAGCCCCCGGTTTTTAGTCGGTAGATATCCCTCATTGGCAAGAGAGGTGTGCCCGACAGACCCCCGCGTCGCTTCCCCAAGTGGCGGGACATGCAGTAATGCATTTTCCTGACTTTAAACCAAAAAAGGCTTAGGTACTACGGAAACAACACACTACATAACAATACAAGTAGAATAAATAATAAATATATAGGGAAAAATCACACAGATTGAGCTCGCCCCAAAGTAAGTTCGAAACTTGTGTTATGGGATACTTACTCAACGATACTATATTTTATAACAAATACATAAAAATCCAAGACCCGAGGCCAATCAGAAAAACTACGTTTTTCATCATGACCCGACCGAGTGGCGGAGGTCGTCAATATAATACTTACACACTTTTTTTAAAACTATTAACAATTCAAACAGCGCCAGTTAGTGGTTGAAAATTCACCAGAAAACAGTCTCTTCAAGTTAAAAAATAAAATAAAATAACTTATTTTGCAAGTAGCCATGACACGAGATTCCGAAAATATCGATTGACGTTTCGTTGAATTCTACGCAGTTTTGAACCTTATTCTAATTAGTAATGTCTTTTATGACAGGACTACGTGTTTCGTTGTTTCGGATGGAACTTTCATGGTTGCCCCACAGATTGGGAAAAAATACTTATAAACATCAACTTTATAAATAGAACCTAATACTTCCATAACTCTAATCGAAAGAAACTCAATGCTGTGCTTTACGCCGATATTCTGTGGAAGTGGAACAGTATGGTGGTCTTTCCCCGGTCGAACTAGCCTATTTCAGAAAACATACTAAATAATTGAAATTTTATGTTATAAGGCAACAAAGAGATGGACAGACGGACCCAGGGAATTCTATAGCAAATGGGAAGAAGAAACAGCAGAGAGGGATAGCTGGAGAAAGAGAGGAGAGGCCCAGCAGTGGGACATAAATGGATAGAAAAAAAAGGACGGGTTGCACTCCGGGAGTGCCGGCAGAAGTGAAAAAAACATCAACGATGTGCATTTTTGAATATTTTGGAATGGTTAGGGAATCTTACGCTTTTGCGATCAGGCTACGGATCTGACGCGAGTTTAACGTTTTTTAGCCATCTAAAAAAGTGCCAAGCGCCGCTAAAGAAGTTTTCACTTCAAAAAAAGATAACATACAATAGTTGCTTGCATCTAACACAAACAACCTTAATAATGCCCTGAAAGTATCGATTGTGACTCAATAGAATTTTAGTGTAGACCTACAAAATGTTATAGACTGTCTTCGAATTATTATTATATTTATTTCGACCAAGATCATGGGTTAGTAACACATAATTTCTTATTTTATCGTTAGTTTACAAAACATTAGAAACACAAGCACAAAATTATTCAATGGTTCACATACTGAAGATCAAGTATGAAATTAATAAATGGGAACAAATATGATGAATGTATTACACATACATTGTTACGGTCTTACTTTAGATTTATTTTAATTAAGTAGGTACATAGGACGGCTTGTTTCTACTCGTATTTTGTTAAACTGTAAAAGCTGTATCTACCTATAATTAATTTATACATTTAAATTGTGCTATCGGATCTTACTCTGTAAATTTTTCGATGTATGAATTGTTGGTAGATTAATAAATAAATAAATAAATAAATTGTGGAAAAACGATAATTTCCTTCTCTGACACAATACTACAAATTGAGGACCCCGTTAAAAATGTAATTAAAAATGTGCTTGTAGAACATATTAAATCCTACAGATTCTCACTAGCTGCTCTTGAAACTCCGTTTTTCGGTAAGGGCAAAATGGAGAGCTCGACTTTTTTCTTAAATTTTTTAAAAAGTTGTCATATCTAATTTCGTTCTATTCTCTATAACAATATTACTTGCTATCAATTCAGCCAACAGCCTTCTGCTGCCTAAATTGATATCATTAAATTTTAATTTCTAATAACACTGAAAAAGAGATGAAATTCTTTGCGAGATTAAAACGTGCTAAAATAATAAAATTAGTTATTGCCTTGAGAACTTTTATTACAAGATTCTTATAAATTTGCAAACAAGCAAGCTGGCTTGATGGAAAGTGGTTGCCGCCGCCTTTGAACATCAGTGATACCAGAGGCGCTACAAATGAGTTGCTAAGGGAGGGAATAGAGAGAGAAGGGATAAGGAAAAAAGAAGGAATAGGAATTGGGCTTTCGGATCTCGTAGTGCTGCTTTACGCCGATATTCTGTGAGAGTAGTATTAGCCCGGTCAAGCTAGCCACTTCTTAAACGGAGATTCATTTTAAGAGAGGTAGGGCACAGCGGGTAATCCACTCAAATCGGAGCAGCCCGTCTGGGGAAGGACCTCCATTTTACAGAAGATCGTAACCAAATAGCATTGGTCTCGGCCATATTGTGTTCCTACAGTGAGTAAGGTTTCGAGAGCTCCACTTGCGGGGGGGGAGGGATACACGTGAGTGACACCCCCGGTATTGCGTCTATAGGCTACGGTGATGCTTATACCATCAGGTGGGCCGTATGTTTGCCACCTTAGTGGTATAAAAAAAATACTCTAACACACCAGCTTAGGTAACAAGATCACGTCGACAACGTCACGTATATGGACAATAATATATTGCGAGTGAAGACTCAAATACTGACTCAAAAACATAGACAATTATTTAAAAAATGTTAAAATTTATAAAAAAAGGAGTTGGGTTTGCCACAGAAGAAGCGATTTTAGCGATTTTCAATTTCGCAAATACGTATCAAAAGAAATATTCCTTTGTTTCGAAACTGAATTTAATACTGTTTTAACAAAGGGTACAATGGTATAATAGAAGTGCAAGTTTTGCATGATATCCTTGAATGAAATCCTAGAAACTGAAGATTTCTGCAATGCTTTTATTGAGTTACCGCTCTGTTTTGAAATTCTGTGGTATTCTTAATATAAAATGCGTGAAATATACAAAAATGAATAACGGATCGTGCGCGACAATTTGTAATAGGTAGGTTAAAATTTTGATAATTTAAATGTCAATTAAACATCATTAGGACGAGAACTGCTAAGGAAAGACATGCATGGAAATTGGAGTAGGTCTTTGTCAATAAGTGGCATACAGATAGGGTTATTTTATTTCGAAGTGTAAAATAATATAAGTGTAAAGTGTAAAATAAACTGTTAGATATATAATGATTTAAGATAGGTACCGACAACTCACTTATGTCGTACGTTCTCAGTCTGAGGACTTCACATGGCATTGCGTATATGGAATTCGTTGTTTTTGTCAAAATATAAAAAATTATCGCCATTATGTTTTCAATGTGTTTTACGTGTGAACCAAACGAAATAGATCCTAATATAGAAAATAATAATTACGGTTATCTCGTAAGTATGTTTTTTCTAGTATTCGGATATCCGATAGTTTTGGTTACGGTCTATAAAGTCCCTGATAAATATATAAATGTGTGTGCAATAAAATAAGTCGCCTGCAAGTCTACGAGGATTGTGGCATGGGTTGGAAGTGTGCCAATAATTGTGGGAGACGCGTGACCTTGCTGCGACATCCTTATAAGAATAATTGAATTGAATCGTGTACATGTAAGTTAAGCAACTTTAGATGCAGGCCACTTTATTTATTTATTGACCACAATATTTGGGTACAAAAGGCGGACTTAACGCTAAATGCATTATCTACCAGTCAACCTTTGGGAAGTGCAGATATTCGCGAATGCGGTTTTAATATATATGACATACTTACAATAAATAATACTTAGATGTAAAAAAGAAAAAAAAATACTATTAGTATTATGGAAAGACATTTTTTTATTACATAAACTAAACACAATACATACAAAAATAAATATCATATACATTACTAATATAATACTTATAAGATACAAAATATTATATAATGGACTACGTTGACGACAATTACTGCATTGTTGAGAGAAGGCTAGCTTTAACTTTCTTTTTAAAATTAAATTTAGGATACTTACTAAAGAAATAATTATTCATTTCCATTATAAAAAATAAAACTACTAAGCGCCGCCGTACCTACTATACGTAGTGCCGGTGCTCTGTTTTACAAACAACACAATTTGTTGTTATAGCAAGGCGACAGATTTAGCGCTCAGAATCTCGCTAAGTACGCCGCATGTTGGGAAAGGCCTTATGGTGTCCTAAAGTGGAAATATTTTTTGGCAAAGGCAACTCCGAAAACATATATTTGACAAGATTTTATTCTACCACTTTATTAGCATAGGTAATATGTGTAAACGTGCCAAATTAGTCTAGTATTAGGCATGTCGAAGCTAGACAGCGAACATGGCGAAACTACCAAAGTTCAAATAAAACAAAATTTCAAAATAGGCAAAAAAAAAACTTAACATTGATATTGTCAAAATCATTAATCTTTTGGCAAATTGAATTATAATCGGAAAGGAAAACTGTGGGTCAGTTATCCGGATCGGCGGCGGTCGACCCGGATCTACGCATATAACATTGATATGCATAGCACTTATAATGAAACCGCATTGGTCGCTGCTTTTAGAGATAAAAGTAATACCGGACACGGATAAATAAACTGCCTTGTAGCATTGTATTTGTAAAGGAAAAAACATTGTCTTTGTATCTAGACTTCTTTGGGTTTTTTTTTACCTACACTTAATAATATTAATTAAGGATTACGGTCGCATCGGGAGTCGGGTCGCTGTGTTCCCTCCAATATTGTTCATAATATTGTTGATGGTGAGCTCAGTGATGGAGGCTGGCGGGCCGACTCTCAGTTGTGGTTGTCATCTTGGAGGACTGGTCTGCTCGCTTTATTAACATCTACATATTCGACATATTTAGGATTTGACTATAGCGCTATTTGGATCGACTTCCCGCGTTTAGTGCTTGATTTCTGTATGTACCTGGATCTGTATTTTATTTATTCTTATAAATGTACTCATACATTGTAACAAAGGAGTGAAAGAAAAAAAAATTGCTAAATGACAAAAAGGCCGTAACCGGGTTTCTTTCGCCATTTCTTTTACCGGTGGCCATTTTGCTTGTGTCCGAAATGGTAGTATATAACGTAGTTTATTTTCTTTGTGCATATATACAAATTGTAAATGACAAGAAAAAGTGCCTGTGAAGGTCTAATTTCTGAAATAAACGATTTCATTATTATAAAGAGGATGTGTGTGTGTGTATGTTTGTAATGAATAAACTCAAAAACTGCTGGCCCTATTACAAAAATTCTTTCACCGTTGGGAATGTACGTTACCCCCGGGTAACATAAGCTATATTATATTTTCAAAATAATTAGGGCTCCTCATTAAAACCCATGCGAAGTCGGGTTCTCTAGTTGTATATAACCAAATACTATAGAAGACTAATACCCACAGCTCTTGACGTTTCTCATACAATGACTTGGCAACCTCCGTTCACCTCATGCCGCTAGGGGCGCTGTAACATTTTGCATACAAAAAACCTCCGTTCACCTCATGCCGCTAAAGGCGCTATAACATTTTGCATACAAAACGCACAAAAGTTTTGAAATCGTTCACCTCATGCCGCCCTCATGCCGTAGGGGCGCTAGTGTCGCGTCTTGCCCGAATTCTTCCGAAGCTGTGGGTATTAGTCTTCTAAAGTATTTGATATAACTAGCAAAACCCGCGCAACTTCCTTCGCGTTTAACACGCTTTCCCGTGGGAATTTCTGTTTCTTTTCTACTTTCGTATGGGATGGACCACCTAGTCCCTAAAGAAAGCTAGGCATAACCTACTTGTGTTATGAGTACCAGAAAACGGGGATAATATTCTAACAGCCAGTTTAGGGTAAAGGAACAGGCCTAACCCTCACAGAATTGTCTGTATCAGAAACCTGTTTCTTTATACCTAAGTGACCGCATGAAACATAGAAAATTATACCTGCACAGTACCGACCCGCACTAAATCTATTAAGTAAATACGGAGATACGGGATAAAATGAAGTCGCGCTGTCTATCTGTCCGTCCCTACGAATGCTTAGATCCTTAAAACTACACAACGGATTTGATGCGTGATTCAAGAGAAAGGTTCAAAATTGTGTATAATACATTCGGAAATTCCCACGGGAAAGCGGGACGCACGCCAAAGAAGTTGCGCGAATTTCGATAGTATACTTATAAAACATCTATTAATCTGTATTTATGTGTTCGTAAGTCGCATTGAATACCTTTACGAGCACCGCGCCCTGATTCAGCCAAGGTCATCGGGGAAACCTGATAAAATCTAAGATGCGAACGTTTTAACCAACGTGAATTCCATTGTTCACAGAGTGGAGAAAGTGAACTATGAAAAGTCAGATTTCCTACACTCGTTTGTAGTTTAGAAAATCAGACTTTTCATAATGTTTTTATACTACACCTGCGAGTAAAAAAAAAAAAAAAAAAAAAAAAAAAAAAAAAAAAAAAAAAAACTGTATAAATCATAATATGTTTAAAAAATATTTAAAGCAAGTGGCCAGTATCATTACGCGATTGGAAAAATAATATTTTTTTAGATTAAAGTTGTTTCTTTTTTTATTTAAAGCAAGTGGCCATTATCATAGTGCGATTTTGATTAGGAAACTAACAAATATTTTGTTATATATCATTGTACGTTCGTAGTTTTAATTTCAAGCACTATCTCGTTCGATTTAATATTGAAGTATTTTGTATGAGAAAGCTATCTTTCTGTTTAGATTGAGACTAGATTTCAACTGTTCTTATTACGAGACCCGCTGGCCAGCATTGGTTGGCAAAAAGTAGCACAATATTATCAGGTCAACACAGAGCAAAAAGTTTGACACAAACTCATATCCTATATTGGATCTTACAAGTGTTCTTGACAGGCCAGTATAGGAACCAGTTTGCAAACTTTTTATTTGACGCGAGTTTCAACCCTATATTCCTAAATCGATAAGTTTAAATAATTGATATAACTTTATAACAGCTGTTAGAACATTTTGTGTGGATAATAGTGGATATAATATGCAGAGACGAAAAAGTTTTTAGAGACCATTCACCGTAATAGTTAAATTAAAGGTACTGTTACAGCTAGTTTGAAACGCATTTTTAAAATGAATCACGGATTTTGGCGCCAACTACGATAGCGTCCACTTGGGCTCGTGATTAGAAATTTCTGTGGATTTCAAAGTTTTATTCTTATTATTGATAGTGTAATGTGAAGCAAACATCGGTTAAAGTGAATAGTGATTGGAATTTAAGACCAGGAACTATAAAAAGTGCGTTATCGTGTTGACTTCAAAATCCGCCTTCACTGAAGAAATTTTGCTCTCATCTTCCTTGGCTCAGAGACTGTATACTGAGTCGAGATAGCATGAATACGTTGCTTTGAATTACGTTAACAAGCATAACTTGAAGATAGCACAATCGAATCTTCGTGTGAAGTCCGATTGCGAAACGAAAGAAAAAAAAATAAAAATAAAAATATAATAATAATAATAAACTTTATTTATTTGTTACTCCACAACATGTATGGAAATGGTACAACCTGTATCACAGGGGCCACAGTGACGAGGGAGACATAAGCGAAAAAATCATCAATTTATACGGAAAATATGTGTCTGTTTCCCATGTCACCAGGAGGAATAATGACATTAAATTGTCACTGTCAAACTAAACGAAGAAAAAAAGAGAGCTTGAAATTGTGTAATTGAGCTAGCTTGAGTACAATCCATTCAACCACTCAGCCATAAGGTTGCCAGCAAAATTTGTAGTGGCGTCAAAAAAACTTGCATTTATACAGTAAGAGAAAAGCCAAAAGTCCTAGCCGATCACCGCCACTAAAAGAAGCGCGTCTACTTAGGTTCTAAAGCGACGGTTCATTACTGTACAATAGTTGGTCATTTAGGTAGCGTCAGCATAACAAAACGCTCCCGTAGTGATATCACCCTCATTCTAGTAACAATAGCACGCAAACTGAAACCATTACCCTAATTGATATAGGTCTCTTTTCCATAAAGGCATTCTAGAAAATTCCATTTTACGAGTAAGTACAGATTAAAATCGTTTAGTTCGAAGTGAATAAACATGTAAGGATATGAAAGTATTTGGAAACGGGACAAGCGCACCACACATTCCCACCGCTGCGCTGTCTCCTGTAAAGCCAGGGTCGACAACGGAGACCTCAGTGCCTCAGGTTGAAAGCAATGAAGCTTATTGAGGTCCCGGGGGAGAAATTACAGCTGTCTTGGAACTCACAACAATTAAATGGGCTGACTCGACAGGTGAAGTACCACCATCTTACAGAATATCGACGTGAAACAGCGGTGATGTGCCGCTGTGTCTCGTACGATGAGTGAGAGAGCCGCAAGCCTAATACCCCTTCTTCTGTCTTCAAAAAAGAAAGTTCAACAGGAAGAACCTTACAGAAGATCGTAGCCAAATAGCATTGGTCTTGGCCATGTTGTGTTCCTACGGTGAGTAAGGTCTCCAGAGCTCCACTTGGGGGGGGGGGGGGGGGGGGGAAGGTTGGCAACGCGTAAGTGATAACCCCGGTATTGTAAGACGCTTAAAAGCTGCGGTGACGGCTTACCATCAGGCCGACCATATGCTTGTTTGCCACCTTTGTGGTATAAAAACAAATAAAAAAAAAATATTATCGTGCATTCATTGGATACATACATTGAATGTTTATCTATGTATGTATTTGTTATAAAATATAGTATTGTTGGAGGAGCTCGAAGGCGTCGCTGTGTGTCGCACTCTAATATGAACACGCAAGTTAAGCGACGTCAACCCTAGCCAGCGTTTGGATGGGTTTCGTTATCTCGAGCTTCTCCGTGCTTCGGAGGGCACGTTAAGCCGTCGGTCCCGGCTGTTAACGATGGATGACTGTCGTTAAGCCAAGACGGTGGCCTTAGGGCGGTTTGAAAACACCGGCCTCTACCAATCCGCATTGGAGCAGCGTGGCAGAGTACGCTCTAATCACCTTCGAATGAAGGGAGACCCGTATCCCATCAGTGGGATGATTATGGGTTGATAGACCCGTATCCCATCAGTGGGATGATTATGGGTTGATATGATGATCTATGATATGATAGTATTGTTGAGTTAGTATCCCATAACACAAGTCTCGAACTTACTTTGGGCCTAGCTGAATCTGTGTGATTTGTCCTGATAATATTTATTATTATTCAAACAAAATGTCGCTGACATGTCGACATTATGTATGAATAATAATAAATATTACATTTTTGCGTGAAATACCAAAAAACATGCATAGATCACAACTTTTAGATTTGTTTATCATTACGATGTCTATACTGAGTTTAATATGTATATTGTACATACATACTCGCTTACTGTACGGTCAACTTTGCACTGTAGAAATTGTTACCAGCTGTTCCTAAACTAGTTGGAGAGTTCGTTAAAACTTGCACCGCCACCGGCCCAAGTTTAATCGAAAAATTGAATGTTTTCTTAGACATACTCAGTTTGAATAGCCGATGCTGCTTTTAACACAACAAAATACATTTTCATATGCTTAGGTATGAGGGAAATTGTCACGGAAGTATCTTAGTTCCCGTGGCCCTGCCCATCTAGGTGGATAAGGTGGTAGTGAGTGAGAGTTTTAGTCGGTATAACCTAAGTGGCATTATAGGGGTAACCCGACATCCCGCTGCTTCCCCAAGCGGCGGGGCATGCAGTAATGCATTTCTTTCACTATAATCAAAAAGAAAAAAAATATATTTAGGGGAATATTACAGTATTTAATGCTGTAACATTAGAGGGCTCAAATAATGGATCCAAGTGGAATGAGGGGAATGCTGTAACGTTACATGTGTTTTCTCTATGTTTTCTTCCTCCATCATAGGTCGCGGCGAGCACGAGTTGAATGCCCGATTCGTGCGCGCAAGGCGCCCCACACTATAGGAGTTCTATTACATTACACTATGCATTACATGTTACAGCAGTCTGTATCCGGCATAAAAAGACATTTTCTTTTCACCTCTCCATTCTAAATCATCGACTTCGCTACGAGAACGAATATATATATATTATTGAGTTTACTAACGTCCCAGTGAATGCAACATACAATTACTGACATTGTAACTTAGTACAACTTGAAACAACTACGGCTAGAAACAAAGTTATCGGCACAGTTAGAAGTTGGGAGCGTAGTTAAGTTGTGTATTATTGTCATGTATGCTATCTACCCAGGACAATAGCTTTCCTTGAATGTTACTATTCTAATAAAAATACAGAAAAACATTTACTACAATGACTACCTACCTACAACGCATAGTATGATGTAAAAACTATATACCCGCAGTTTCATTACGATTTTTCCTATAAAAGTTCAAAAATCCTTTAATGTAAGCTTTTGATGAATGACATACTTTTTGTAAAAAAAAATGTCTTTGGACCCACTCATCCGTACAAAATCCGTAAAAAACTTGCGTTCAAATTAAAATGTTTTATTGCAAACCAAGTGTACAAAAAAGGTTGTGCTTACAATCTGTCGCCCTTTGCGCACAGAAATTTACTACAGCAAAGCTGGTAACATGTTGATAATTAAATTTTAAAAGCCTGGCAAAAGTATGTGAACCCCGATGCACTTATAAAATTTCATTGATTGATACGTAAAAATCCCAAACAATGATAGCTAGCACTCATCTGAAATCACCTGCATATAGGGTACTTTTTATCCTGAAAAGTACGCGTTTCCCGTAGGATTTGGTAAAAAGTCTGATAGTCAATCGCGTTATAAAATCTATTTTTCACTTCTCATGCTCAGAAAATGCTTATTTGCGCAGGATATAGGCTGCACAAAATCGAATTTTGTGCACAAGGGCAAAAACGTATCTACTCATAAATATATCTATATTAAGGCAAAGGAAATGAGCCATACAGCCAAACACAATAAAAAGTTCAGAGATAGAATTTGTTATTTTATAATATTT
Source organism: Endotricha flammealis (assembly GCA_905163395.2). Taxonomy (NCBI): domain Eukaryota; kingdom Metazoa; phylum Arthropoda; class Insecta; order Lepidoptera; family Pyralidae; genus Endotricha; species Endotricha flammealis. The sequence continues at coordinate 13,555,425 of LR990864.1, read as the reverse complement.
ACTTTAATTTATTTGCCTTATGTGTTTTTTAAGTCATAAAAGATATTAAAATTTAAATTAAAGTACGGTAGGTTATTTAATTAATTTAAGAAAATTATTTTATTACAAAATTAATTTAATAGTAGGCTGTATAGGTCTGCAGCCCAAGCCTAATTTCAATGTCGTAAGATTAAGAAAAAAGCGGCGGGAAACAGGTCTTGTTTTTTCGTGCGTTTATTAATTTATTTCCTCGCAATCGAAGTGAAAAGCAGAGTTTATAACTCGTCCACAAAACCATTTTTATCCTCGACATTACTGCTAAAAGTCTCGAATAAAAATGATTCGTTTTGTGCACTTGTTGTAAAATCTACTATTAGATGGCGCAACTGTGCATTAACACACGCAAACGATGATGTTGCGCGGGTTTGGCAAGTTTAATTTTATCCAACAAAATTTGTATCATTCCATACATGCTTTAAAAACACATTATTATAAAAACCTAAATGTACAAATAATTGCAGGTGAATACCACATGCACTGATACCTAGTTTCATCAATCACAATAAATATTATTAAATATTTAGAAGAGTTAAGTAAAAAAAGTCTAAAATAAAATGCATGACAGAAACCAGTTATATTTTAGAACACTATGTTTTTGTTCTGCTTTGTACAAGTAAATTACGATATGGACTATCCAGTTATATACAATCTAAGTTCGTACAAGTAATCTTGGGTTAATCTTATCGAAGTAGGAAACTGCAGTGAGCGTCTACCAAGAATTTAGTGCTTGCAAGTTCCCGATTAGAAAGTTTTATATGATTTGAAATTCCAAAGTTATATCGGTTATATTATCACGCGATCTTAATTACATGTTTTATGTAATCGTTTAATCTTAATGAATGCCTGTTTAATGATGAAATTTAATTATAAGACCGCCCGCGACCGGTTGTCCGTCGTTCGTTGTGATCACTCCACCTTCGGCACCATATGTTAGGAAGGACGAATCCAACGCCATCTAGTCCCAAACTAAGCAACTAAGCTTGTACTATGGGTAATAGATTGCTGATAAATATACTTAAATACTTTTTTTTGTAAATAAAAACTTATTATACATAGAAAACACCCAGACCAAGGCAAACAGACATATTCATGCAAATATTTGCCTTGCGCAGGATTTGAACCCGCGACCATTGGGATAAAGTGACCATTGCTAGCCATTCGACCACCGGGCCTGTCAATATTGAAGGTTACTATGTAAACAATTTTGTAACTAACCATAAGGATGACATCGTGCGTGACATGACATTATTATTTTAAATATGTGCCGAATATTAAAAATACCATGCCTGTGGCCTGTAGAGAATAGATGTACAAGGAAGTTTATGATCGTGAGTGACGTTTGTAGGAGGGCGAATTTTCATACATTTTGTCAAATGCGACCTGTCAAAAAGTGACATACAATATGAACGGGACTGTGGCGTATTTTCATACATTTTGTCAATTGCGAACTGTCAAAAAGTGACATACAATATGAACGGGACTGTGGCATATTTTCATGCATTTTGTCAAATGCGAACTGTCAAAAAGTGACATTCAATATGAACGGGAGTTGTTGTAGTTCCAATTTCGGCCACGTTCATATCTTTATTTTATCATTGTTGCACTATACTGTATAATGCACGATAGAATGAATTATTGGACACTAGAGTATTTGCCATTTCTTTTTACCGGTTGCCATTTTGCTTGTGTCAGAAATGGTGGTAGTATATAACGTAGTTTATTTTCTTTATTTAAACAAGTTGTAAATGACAAGAAAAAGTGCCTGTGAAGGTCTAATTTCTGAAATAAACGATTTCATTTCATTTCATTTCATTTGCTATTTGGAAATTTTGGATACTAGGTAATATGATACTCTGGATGTTTTGAGACACTAGACATTGTGAGACTAAACGTTTGTAGGAACTATTACACTTAAAGCACTACTTCATTTTAACATTAGTCTAGATTTGTCCCAGTTACGGAAAAGTGGGTTCCCAGAGTGTATTATGGAGGCCGCTTCAAGAACGTACCACCTTTTTAACAATGTCATGGAAACTCAACTTAATGAAATATTTAAGCAACACTTTCATATGTAAGTAGTTAATAAGTATGTAATATACCAGTGCGAAAGTTCTCGAAGCAAAATTAACATCTAGTAGGTACTATCTAACGAATAAAAATATCATTCAATTATCAGGTAATGAAAAAAAAAACAGGGCCAATAAGTATTGTGTGAAGAGATTTTCTCGAATTTTTATTTATAACAGTTCAAAGTTTCTTATAAGATATTGGTATAAGAATCTTTATTTTTAGTTTTTTACCCTGCTCAGCTCTTTCACTGGTTGATTGTACCTAGCACATAAATAAATAAATAAATATGTAGAGACAAATCACACAGATTGAGCCCCAAAGTAAGTTCGAAACTTGTGTCATGGGATACTAACTCAACGACACTATATTTTATAACAAATACATATATATGTAGATAAACATCCAAGACCCAGGCCAATCAGAAAAAGTACGTTTCTCATCATGACCTGACGGGGATTCGAACCCGGGAGCTCCTGGGTGGCGGTCTGGCATGGTAACCATTATGCCACGGAGGTAGTCGATAAATAATAAATCATTGTATTTAATAGGCTTTTATAATTGACACATTTATTATACACTTCAGTGTGGTTGGATTAAGTTGATTTAGCTTTGTTAAGAAGTCGGTATTTTTTTAAAGTTTTTACCTTTAACGAAAATCCACATACAAGTCTATCCGATCAAATATAAAGCTGTCTAGTTTATGCTTTTAATCTCCCTGTCATCTCATCTTGCCCTAGTTACAGAAGTCTCTTGTTCTAAAGAGGTCGTCGTAAGTGTTATAGCAGACAATGTCATCGCTTTTATTCAATACAATAAAATAGCATTTACTGAAAAATTCTGCACTTATTTTATTTTACAAAACGTAGAAAGATTTGAACTTACTTTTTTATATATGACAGAGTTCGATGGATGAGTGGCTAGCAATGGTTACTTTATCTTAAGAACCTCGGGTTCGAATCCCGTTTTCCTTGGTCTGGATGTTTTAAATATCTATTTATAAAAAACAAATGGGTACCCATCATCGTACTAGCTTTGTTTAGTTTACACTCCGGCCAAACGGAGCATAATAGCGCGCGGGGTTTGGTAGAATCTAAACAAGATTCTACCAAACCCCTCGAGAATTATAGCCACGATTATTAAAAAAATCAATAAACGTACCAACATTACAGATAGAGGTCACTATATTATTAAATCCTTTTCCAAAATTCCAAATTCATCCATCACATTCAAATATAACCCGCCATGTGTAATTCAACGGGTTATCGGTAAGAAAGGGTCCGACTGACCCTTAACCCTTTCAAACTTATTTTATTGTAATTTGCATTGATTCCGCACCAGAAACCCCAATATCGATGGGTTTTAATATAAGCAGAAATATACTCTACTTGAGAATTGTAGATCAGTCACCGTTTTGAGATGGGTTCGGTATTTAAATAAATGGTACCAAGTTGTATAGCGCGTTCTAAAGTAAATTAGGCTTGATCCTGCTTCCTTTGTTAAAAAAAACCGGGATGTCATCGTCACCGAGATCGAGACAATTTTGGCCGAGATGAAGTTGACAAACTGACTGACCCACCGAGATCGTCGCGGTGGACAAACGATCGCCGTCACGTCAACTTCAATCTCGGCCAGAAATAATCTCGTTCTCGGTGACGTCCCGTTGACGGTGGCGGTGGCCAAACGGCCTAAAAAGACTACACTTAATGGTACTACACTCTATGAATGCACGGTCATCGACAGATCGAAGTAGATTGACACTTTAGTATCATTTCAAATCAAACTGGTGCTTTTGTAAATATAAGCTGCTGTCAGTTATTTAGAATTTTGTCAAGGTAAAGTCAACCTATGAAAGAGGTGACCAGGGTATATAACTAAGAACAAAGATTTTTATGCTATGTAAGCAAAAAATGGGATTGGGCTGGTCACGCCTGCCGTATGAGTGGGGAAAGATGGGCTCGCACTTTAACCACATGGGTACCACACGAGGGGCACCGAAAGAAGGAGAGACGAAGGACGAGATGGTCAGATGGCATCAAGACCTTTGCTTAAAGACTGGTAAATGACAGCTCTAGACAGGGACGTATGAAGGGAAGAAGGGGAGGCTTTTGTCCAGCAGTGGGACAAGCATAGCTTGTGAAAAAAAATGTAAGCATAGTTATGAGAAACTTTTTTCAAATATTTGAGTATTCACGCAATATTTAGAAAACTCGAATCATATTTAATGCTCTGCTCACTTCTTTAATTGGCTGGCTGTACTAAAGTGTTAATCTACTTCTGTTGCTGACCGTACATGATACAGCTTTGATTATATAACTAATTGCCCATGTCATGTCATTATTTCCCTAATTTTACGACATAAATGTCTTAAACCATCGGCAAATAAGTTCGTGGTGCCGAGCAAGCATGTTCCCGATAGCACGGAGTGCACGATTGGTAGGACCATGTTTTGTGTTAAGCTTTTTATGAATACCCATTAGAACAAGTCAGTAAAATGACAGTTCGACATAAAACTTTTCTTTGCAAAGTCACTAAATGGCGCACGTACGGAATAGGTCACTAAAGGAACTAACTTTTCATACAAATTACACTTTAATCTCAACGGAAGTGTCTGTGAGGATAACAACTTCATTATGAAACCCACCGTCAAAGTTATAATGTATGCAAACATGTTTTAAATGGATCAATTTAAAATTTTCATCTACCCTTCTCTTTCTTTTAGACCATAGAGCCAGGAATATCATAGAATAATGTATTTGTTATGCTGGAACTATATTAGCGGGCGAAGATAAAAAAAAACATCGTGTATGTTACGCGATATTCGTCTTTACCTTCAAGTGTTGCAAAATACTACGCTTTGCAACAATCTACCCGGCCAACGGCGCGCGTACGAAATCGTCGTGTAGTTGAGTGCAAGATATAGGTACCTACATATGTTTATGGTACGTCATCGAATGTGACTACCGAATTCGGTTTAATTTTTTTTTCGTCGATTGGGTTGTTCACATAAAATCGTCAAAAAACGACGTGTGTTCATTTCATATACTCATTTACCTATTTGTATAATAATTATTATTAAGATTGGAGAGGTAAGGAAAAGATGAGGAAATAGAGAAACTTATATTTTATTTAAATGTGCAGACGCGTAATAAAAAGAGTGAAGGTGACATGTAAAACAGACGTATAAAACATAGACAATATGAATTATAAAAAAAATGTTTATCAAAAAAGTTATAATTTAATATTTGCAAAGAAAAATTAATTGCTACATCGTGGTATGTCTACAAGCATTCTATGCTCTATGCAGCGGCCGAAAACGCAAAGGGACTCGGTTACAATGACCTTCAGTGATGAAATTGTAATTTTGAAAGTTTTATTCTTTCATTATAGGTCTTCAGTTTAATTTATGAGCCTAACACAAAAGTTCATGAACCTTTTTGTTGATAGCTATCGAATTTTTTTTGAGCTTTTTGTTTTAAAGTTGAAATTTTCATAAAAGGGTTTAGATTTCGTATCCGCTAGCTAATCCGAACTTATAAATATATATTATAAATGAGAAAGTGAGTTTGTTTGTTTGTTATTCCTTCACGGCTTGACTAATCAGCTGATCATTATGAAAATTTGTATTTTGCAAGGGTACGGAGCCCAACATGGGCTACTTTTCATCCCGTGAAAGTATGTCATTTCAATGGGAAAATATGTTTTCTACTATAGAGGGCGCTATATGGGATGGGCTATCGGCCAACAGATGGCGCCACAAGTCGCGCTATGTGTTTTGTTGTCAAACGAGATTATGTCATAAAATTAACGCGAGCAAAGCCGCGGGGAAAAGCTAGTAATTATATAATTACTAGTGAAACCCGCGCAACTTCGTTTGCGTGTATTTATTTATGCACAGTAGCGCCATCTATATCGGACTTTTGATGCAATCCTACGGCAATCGCGTACTTTTCGGGATAAAAAGTATCCTATGTGTTAATCCAAGGTATCAGCTACATACATACCAAATACATAAATATTGACCCAGCCATTTGAGCGTGAAAAAGTAACAAACATAACTTTCGCCTTTTTAATATTACTAGGATATATTTTCATTGTGTACCGTGCAATAGAACTTTCAGATTGCAATAGAACTTGTCACCTACTTGTTGATAGCATATTTGAAACTATCAAGGTACACCATAGATAGATACGACAGGGAGGATTATAATGTACATATATTAACTAGTTTTTTATTTTCAGTGTTACCAACATCCATACTTAATATTATAAATTGGAAAGTGTGTGTTGTCCGTCTTTCACGGCAAAACGGAGCGACGAATTGACGTGATTTTTTAACTGGAGATAGTTGAAGGGATGGAGAGTGACATAGGCTATTTATTGTCTCTTTCTAACCCCCCTCTTCGCTAAAATGGGAGGTGGAAGTTTGTATGGAGCATTTCGCAATTTTTCAGGTAGAAAGCTAAGAATTGGTATGCGGACTATTTGTCACAAAAAAAATCGTGGTGCATCATTTTTTTTTAATCTGCCCCCAACGCCTAAAAAGGTAGTGAAATATTATATGGGACTTTTAGCAGTTTTCAAGTTAGGAAGCAAGGGGAACTGTGTTACCCCGAATTTAACGCGAGCGAAGCCGCGGGCAAAAGCTTGTAACCTTTAATTGTAAATTCAGGGCTCACCTTGACTGCACTAGTCGCTAGATTCTACAATTGGTACAGTCAGGAGCACGTTGAGCTTTCCCTTCGGCTACACTTGCTGTACAATTTTGACTCTTATAACATAGAACTTAAGAATGGTACATAGTGAACTGTGTTACCCCGAATTTAACGCGAGCGAAGCCGCGGGCAAAAGCTTGTAACCTTTAATTGTAAATTCAGGGCTCACCTTGACTGCACTAGTCGCTAGATTCTACAATTGGTACAGTCAGGAGCACGTTGAGCTTTCCCTTCGGCTACACTTGCTGTACAATTTTGACTCTTATAACATAGATCTTAAGAATGGTACATAGTGCGATATGTAAAGGTCGACCTGCTCTTGACTGTACAATAGATTGTACCAAGCATTTGCAGAATAAACATTTTGTTTTATTATCACTTTATTCTCATACAAAATAAATTTTAATTGAAACGGTGTGTTTTAACAGTACGGTGTAACTTTGCACTTATTACTCGTAAAGCTGCGTACTCACTCTGTTAATTAAAAGTTTAGGCGGCGCTTCATTTAACTTTTGATTTATAAATTGTACCTAATTTCCATCAGAATTAATTTGGAGATAGGGATTAACAAAATACATTTACTGATGTAGAATAAACACTCTTATAGCGCACTTATTAATGCCGTTTTATAACTAAAGTACCCTGTAAAACTTTCTGAGTGGTAGAGCCTAGCGTCTACTATGAACTGTGGGCTGATTTTCGTAACAAAAACCGATTCTATTTCGATTCAAACAAACTCGCCGTCCCATTCAATTCCTATTTTGTATGAGTGAGACAGCGATTGAATTTGAATCGTAATAAAATCGGGGTTTTCTACGAGAATCTGGTAGTGACTCGTAAATGGGCTGCGTCGACTAGCAGTACCGCCTTTCAATAGAATATTTCGTACGATGAGTGAGCCAGAAAGTTAATACCCGTCCCGCTTCTTACTAGGCTTGGATTGCTTACCATCAGGTGACCCGTAAGCTTGTTTGTCCTTTTAAAAAAAACATTTTATCCAACTGTTCTGTGTTCGTTTGATACCGCGTTCAATTTAAGCGTCTAGTGTTGCCAAGTGTGCCCCGAATTGACTATCACACTATTTTCAAAAGAGAGCTCAACAATAATTTGACCATAAATCAAATTAAAAATGTTTGACGCACCAACAAAGCCTCATAAAATCTCCGTTTTGCTCTAGTCACCTCAAAAATGAGATATGTCGCGAACAAATCACATTTACTGGCTGTAAACCGGCGACCGGCTGGGGGCGGCTGATACCGGTTCTAACTGCATTTTTCGATTTAGGCCTCGGTCGTCCTCGAGGCTCGTCCCGCATTCCAAAAAAATCCTAACTCGTCCTCCATCGGTTTTGTAGCAACGACTCGTCCTCCATTGCTAAGTACTTTAAAAGTACAGTTAGCAAAAGAAAACAAAAGTATTTGGGATGATTTAAAGAATAATATTATTATGTTAATAAAATAGACCTTTTAAATATAAATCATCATTATTAATTAGTATCAGTAAACTAACTAACTTAATAAATGCAATAGTAGATCAGGAAAATGTTGAAAATATTTTTGTTCTGGGAGATTTTAATGCTCATCCGCATGAATTGTTTTATAATGAGCTCAGTAGGTTCTGTTCTGAACAGTGTTGGGTCTGTGCGGATATAGAAAAACTCGGCTTGCAAAGTTGCACTTATACGTATGTTAGCGCCGCTCACGGATGTAAAAGGTGGCTAGATCACTGTATTGTTTCGGAAGCTGCCTGGCGGACTGTAGTGGAGGTCGGGGTTCTAGAGGATGTGCTTGTATCTGATCACTTACCTTTGTTTGTTAAATGTAACATAAACATAATAAGGCCTAAAGTGGCATCCTCTGTCCTCCGCCAAAACGCTGTTGTGTGGGGAGACCGTACCGAGAGACAGGCTGAGAGGTATAGGGACTTGTGTAGCCATAGTTTGCGTGACATTGATTTTCCCCATGAGTTTACAGACTGTAGCCGTGGAGCGTGTAGTTTGAGTGGGCACAAATTGGTGTTGGATAGATTGTACACTGACATTGTAAAGGCCTTAAGTGACGCAGCTAGTAAAACTAGTGACAGATCTGTGGGTGGGAGAACCAATGGCAGGCATCTGTGTGGATGGAACAAGCATGTCCATGAGGCTCACAGGGTGGCCAGGCTTAATTATAACATTTGGTTGTTGCATAATCGTCCGCATTCAGGTAGAATATTTATGCTTATGAATGAATCGCGTAAAATATTTAAGAGCAGACTACAGTGGTGTCAAAAAAATCAAGACCAACTCAGAATGAACGCTTTAGCAAAGTATAGAGCTGATAAGAAATTTGATCGCTTCTGGAAAGCAACAAAAAAGCTTGATGTTAGGCCTGGTCTGCCTGCGAGTGTGGAGGGGGAGAGCGAGCCTGTGCTTATTGCTAATATGTTCCGAAAACATTTTGAAGTTAATTCTCCATTGGGGCCTTCTGCTCCCTCCTATGACGAACTATCCGGACAGACCCCGCTGATGTACGTTTCAGCTAAGCAGATAAAATTGGCAATCGGGAGTATGAGAGGTGGCAAATCCCCTGGCCATGATGGTATCAGTGTGGAGCACTTAAAACATGCAGGTGTTCATCTACCTAGGGTGCTTGCTCTTTTCTTCACAATGTGCATTAGTCACTCTTATATTCCGCATGATAATGTTAAAAACTATCGTGGTGCCCATTGTGAAGAATAGGGCGGGTGACGTCGCGGAGAGGGGGAACTACCGTCCCATTTCACTAGCAACAACAATTGCTAAGGTATTTGACAGTGTGCTTAATAATAATAATAATAATAATAGTCATTTATTTCAGGCAACAAATAAAATTTTAACAAATTATCGGCCCATATAATATATACCTTACAGACTAACATATATACAATAATATAAACACTATAACTATTTCACATGTGATGTCGGCGACATGTAACGCGCATTCTCCGTAGGTAGTCGCCCGCGGAATCTCCGAAACACGACGCCCTGCGGCCAGAAATCCTCCTTCATAAAGGTCGCTAGATGGTGAGTCGGAACTCTCACCACATAAGAATTGAAATTCACTTTGTGGCGGGATTCCAACCGTTCGACCCTTAAGGTGAAGTTGGACTTCTTCCTGACATAATCTACAACCTCCTCTACCGTTGTAGACCAGTGCAATCTGGAAACATACACCTGCGTCGACGGTGTCGCTGGACGCAAAAGGTGGTTTGCTCCGGTCGGTGCTGTGCCGCACTGGTTGCGACTGGTGGGCTTCCTTTTCTTCTTTTCCACCTTGGTGAAGCCCTCCTCGTCGCACTGGTTCTTCTTTGGAACAGCCTTACGTTGGACCCGTTGACTAGGACCCAGCTTCTTCCCCTCTTGAGATGGCTGCTGCGATGGTTTAGCAGCGGCAATTGCAGCGTATGGACGTTGAGGAGTCGACGAACGTACGCTGGATGTCAGCTCCGGCGCGGTGGAGCGGGCGGCGGGACGTAGTTCGTCGCACCTTACGACAGCGGCTGGCGGCGAGCGGTCGAATTCCGCTGACGCAGAACTGCCTAAGGTCGCATTGTGCGCTCCGCGACGCATGTTTACGTTAGCAAACTCGTCTGACCTACTTACCGAATTATTACTTTTTAATGATAATAATTCGGCACGTAGCTCCTTGATGGTAGTTTCCGAAGTTGCCAACCTAAACTCCATCTCGGCCTGACTGGCTTTCAGGGCAGTGATGTCCTTGAGCAGCCTGGTGACGTCGACGTGGTCGAAAGTGACGGGGGGCAGCCGATGCAGCTCCTTCGCCACAAAAGCAGGCACGTCGTCCGGATCGGTGACCTTCAATAATGATATTATATCTTGAAGGCTCCTCTCGCCTTTTTCATCCCTTCGCCGGGTAGAGCAGCTCCTTGCCACTACAAATTTCGTCTTCCTTGAAGTTTGACTTGCAGATCTGCAAGATGCTAACCTCGTCCATGGTGTCGATAGCGTGCTGGATGAACGCCAACAGTTCGTTGGCTATGAGTTGTTCGGAACCCATAGCCGCGGTAGCGGGCAGCGGCCAAGCCGCGCGTCTCGCGAATTAAAATTCGAGTCTAATGTCAATGCAATGTACGCGACCGTTTCCGAACGCGCATCGCACTACAATCGCAATTCTTATTTACAAAACTTTGCGGATATCCACGATGCGCAGTTTGGTTTTCGGCCAAAACTGTCGACGGAAAGCGCAGTCGTGAGTCTAAAGCACACTGTCAAGTACTATACAAGTCGAGGGACGCCTGTGTACGGCTGTTTCCTTGACCTCTCGAAGGCTTTTGACCTAGTGTCATATAATAAGCTGTGGGGAAAGTTGAGGGACAGGGGTATGCCGAGTGATGTGCTTAATATATTTAAATATTGGTATGCCAATCAGTCCAATGTGGTGAAATGGGCGGACGCTTTTTCGGAGCCTTATGTGCTGGAAAGTGGGGTGAGGCAGGGGGGTTTGACTTCTCCCACGCTCTTTAATATATACATTAATGATTTGATCGTTGAGCTGAGCAGTATGCGTGTCGGGTGTCGGATTGATGGTGTTAACTTAAACAGTATAAGTTATGCAGACGACATGGTGCTGCTCTGCCCAACGATTGGTGGCATGAATGTGCTTCTTGATGTTTGTCAGACCTATGCTGCCCATCACGGGCTTATTTACAATGTCAAGAAAACTGAGTACGTGATCTTTGAGGCCCCTGGTAAGTGTCCTAATACTGATGCTAATATTAACCTCAATGGAGTCGACATTAAACGTGTGAGGAAGTTCAAATATTTGGGTCACATTGTTACTGAGGACCTCAAGGATAATGACGACATAGATAGAGAACGTAGAGCGCTCGCAATAAGAGGGAAGCTCATTCGCAGATTCTCCCGTTGTACCGAGGACGTTAAGGTCACGCTTTTCAAAGCATATTGCCAAAATTTGTACACGGGAAACCTGTGGGTCAGCTATACCAAAAAAGCGCTGGACACGCTGCGGGTCCAATACAATAACGTTTTCAGGATGATGTTGGGATTGCCTCGTTTCTGTAGTGCATCAGCTATGTTTGCTGAATATCAGACAGATGGCTTTGCGGCATGTTTGCGCAAAAAAATATCGTCGCTAATTTTCAGAATACGGAGCAGTCCTAACGGCATCCTGGAAACGTTGGCAAATAGATTTTCTTCCCCGCTGTGGGCCTGTTTTGTGAGGAGGGTGATCTGCGAAACGCATGATCCGATTTGATCACTCTCGGTTTTATCTTTATTATACTTTTATTTTATATTTTATTATTATTATTATTATTATTTTTTAAACATGAGTGTACCTATTACTAACAAATCTTTTTTTTTTTTTTTTTTTTTTTTTTTTTTTACGTCAGAAAAATGCTTTGTGGCAGCCCCACCGCCCGGGGGGCAACCCGGTGGGGACTGTGGAACTTACCACTAAAAAACTGACGGGATGCCTCTTGCCCTGTGTGGCGGGGCCACGGGAAACTGGGATACAACCGCGACCCCGCCAGGGCCGTCCGGCCAAGGTACCAGCCGGACCCGCTCGCCCCCGATACGCTCCGTCAGCAGTACACCGCATCCAGGTGCACTGCCGACACCGAGGACCATCGCTCCCTCAAGACGACGGGCCTTCCCCGGCCCGCCGTCTCGGCAGGGCTATGGTCCCCGTCCACTCGGCGATCGCACCCACTGTGCCGACCGCCAGCCAACGGCCACACCACACTTATTCAGCGTGGCGCGGCCGTCAGCTCCGCTCGTGATTTTTATAGAGGTTGTCTTCCTCGCGGCCCGGGCGGTTAAGCCAAGGCCCCCGGCCCGTGGGTGGAGGACCCACGGGTTACGGTATGCGCCGCACGCCGGCTGGTAAGGCCGGCGCCCACTAGGGCGTCCGCGTCAACCCGCGAGCCGAGCGCAGGGAGTGGACACACCCGTCCGCCTGCAACCCGCACCCGGCGAAACGCAGGGACCGGACCCCGCTCGTCCCCCTCAACCCGCGGCTCGCCGCAACTCGAGCGCAGGGAGGGGACCCACGTGTCGGGACTTCAGCCGCCGGCAAGGACGCGCCGGCGTTGCCCGGGGTGGACCACGTGGAGGTATCCCGACAACCACCCCATTACTAACAAATCTTTTTTTTATTTTATTTTTTATTTTTTATTATCGTCAGAAAAATGCTTTGCAGCAGCCCCACCGCCCGGGGAATATGCAGTGGGGACTGTGGGACTTACCACTAAAAAACTGACGGGATGCCACTCGCCCCCTAAGTGACGGGGCCACGGGTACTGTGATACATCCGCGACCCCGCCAGGGCCGTCCGGCCAAAGTTAAACTGGCCGGACCCGCTCTCCCCGGAACGCCCCGTCAGCAGCACACCGCATCCAGGTGCACTGCCGACACAGAGGACCATTGCCCCCTCAAGACGACGGGCCTTCCCCGGCTCGCCGTCTCGGCTGGGTAAGGGTCCCCTCCATCTCTGCGGTCGCAACGACGTGCGACCGCTGGCCGGGCTCTGCGAGCCGCCGGCCCCTCTTCTTCAATTTTTTAACGAGGTTTTCTTCCTCCACCGCGCCTCCTGCGCCACTCCAAGTGCCACAGCGTCCACTACGTACTTAGTGGACTCTGTGACACTTTGCGCCACCGCGCACTCCCTCTTCCAGGGTGGTCTCATTCGCCCATGTGACCCAACCCTTAACGCCCCCCGCAGTGTCTGGGTTGGCGAGACCCAGTGTCTGCAGGGCCTCCGCGTTCCACCATACGGAGGTCGCCCCCGGTATCAACGGGTGGAGTAGGCCCGGACACCAGTCGGGGCGAAGACGCTTTTGGGGAGGATCAGCGAGCGAACGAGTCCACCACCGCTCATCATACAGCCGGCCGAGCCAAGCGCGGCCGGCTCCACCTCTTGTTTTTTAATGAGGTTGTCTCCTCAATCGCTCCACCCCCAGCACCAGTACGGATGCAAGGGGGGGCGGATTTGTCCGCATCCCACGTACTCCATCCAAGATAGGAGCACGGGGAGCAGACCCACCGCGTCGGGAATTTGGCCGTCGGCAAGTAATTCCAGAGTTGGGTCCAGAAACTAAGGAATTACTCGCCGACGTTACCAGGGTGGTTTTTTATAATAAACTATTTAAAGCGATATAAAATGTTTTTTGTAAAAAAAAATACGATGGAATAGAAATTATTTTAGAATTATTTTGAAATATTTTAGAATAGATTAGGAATTTTTTTAGGATTATTTTTAAAGTAAAATAAAGTGTTCATCGGCTTTTTATTGCGCCTTTTGTTTGTTTACTTGAATAGACTCATTTGGCCAATTGAATTGCTTTCGGTTATCAATGACAAAACGGGTTTCGCACTAGTTCTCGTGACGTGCATTCAATATTTTGAATCATTTTGTTTCTTATCTGTTTTTTAAGCGTGTAAAGTGAAATCTTGAAATAAATTTGCCAAAGGTAAGTTTATTTTATTTTAAAGTATTGTTAAATTAGCAGTTAATTAGTAATGATTTTACATTTGTTAAGTTGCCTTAGTAGTCCAGCCAAATTAGATATGACAAGGGAGTCGTGCTCGGAAAAGATCGTGTTATTCTGATTTTTTTAATATGTTGTTAAGACCTAAATCAATAATAAAAATCCGATTTGCAATTTCGAAAGTGCTGTGCGGGCGACGGTATGCCCCAAAAAACCATAAAATTTTCGGATTTTTCAGTTTTTGCTCAATATCTCAGTGAAGGAAGGGTCTGTCCGGTATAATCACTTTTTTTAGTAGACTAAATTTGCTACAATACAAGACTAAGGCGAAATCTATACAGATTTTCAAGATACAGTTCTTCGAAAATAGCCATTTTTTTCCAAAAAGAGCAATTTTTCGGAATGTTCACTTGTTCTCTGAAATATCTTCTAAAATACGCATCCCACGTCAAATATTATTAAAATGAAGTTGTAGTCAATTTAATTAGTTTTTGTTTGAAACTAAATTGGCAGCTGTAGGGTCAGCGGTTCTCTCAAAAATATTTGTATTGATGCGTATTTTAGGAGAAATTTCACAAAATAAGTGAACATCCGTTCGTCTAGTTTAAAAAACACTATGATACTGATAGTAAGAACTTGCACAATTCTTAGGCTATCCAATTCTCTCAGTCTCATATTGTAGCAAATTTAGCCTACTTAAAAGTATTAATAGAGATTATACTGGTCAGATCCTTCCTTCACTGAGATATTTAGCAAAAACTGAAAAATCCGAAAATTTCATGGTTTTTTGGGCAAACCGTCGCTCGCACAGCACTTTCGAAATTGCAAATCTGGATTTTTAATATTACTCCGGTCAATTTATATTAAACATTATTAAACATTATATTAAACATTTGAAGTTACTTTAACTCCCAACAAGCTGAAAATCGGTAAAATCGTTCCGAATATAATAAAATTATGAATAAAATTTGAAAGTCAAGTTCAAGCAAACAAACAAAAGACGCAATAAAAAGCCGGTGAACACTTTATTTTACTTTAAAAATAATCCTAAAAGAATTCCTAATCTATTCAAAAACATTTTAAAATAATCCTAAAATAATTTCTATTCCATCGTTTTTTTTTTTACATAATACATTTTATTTTGCTTTAAATAGTTTATTAAGTTATTAACATTAAATAGCTAGGTAATAGTTTTTTTTCTGACTGTACAAAATTTCAAGATTTCTCATACAAAAAAAACGAGGGACGTATAAGGCTTATGAAAAGGGACGAGCCGGGAATAAAATATAAAAAAATAAATTTCGGGACGACTTAGGCCTATAAAATTTAATTATGGGGGACGACCTGGGATATTTATTATGGAGGACGAGTCTCGAGGGACGACCGAGGCCTAAATCCATTTTTCATTTTGTACTCGGCGCGGAACACGGGACGAATAAAAAATATTAAATGCCATTTATATGGGTTTGTAGGCTTTATTGTTTGGATGGTTTCAAACTTTATTTTTATTTTTTGGACCAATTTTATTGAGTGGACTTTGAATTTACAGACTAAAAGCGTGCTACTTTTAGTCTGTAAATTCACGTACAATGGAGAGCAAATAAAAAAATATAACCTTGTTGCATAACACTAGGCTGTAACTTTACCTGTTTTATATTATCTATCTATTATCTATCTACTTAAAAAACTTTTTTATCATTTTAGGTTTTTGTTACAAGTTTTTTTTAACTTATAATCGGATACACTCATTTATAGTGAATTGAACTGACGATGTTAAACTTTTAGAATTACGTTTTTTTAAGTTGTCTGCATTCTCATTCTTTACGATTCATGAAATTCTAAATAACAATTTTGATTTTGTTTCAGTAAACCACTTTATATTGCCGCTTGCTTAAATTGCTAAACAGTATTACACCAAAAATAACTTTTTGATTGAAATAAATTAGCTAGTTTCAACAAAGATATGATAGATAAAAATATAATCATTAAACTACTTAGGTTCATCTTGAGTTAATATCTGGGGGGTCGTTTATCATCGTTAGGGGCCGCTGAGTCACGCCACTGATTCTCAATTCACTCATACGATTAAGAGCGAGGCCACACGATGCGTTGACGTTGCGGACACGCAATGGTGCCGCAGCGTCAGCATAGCAAGTCAAGGACTATAGATAGATAATAAACCTGCTTGGTTGTAAAACTATCAGTTAGATGGCGTGCTCTGCGACTCGCGCAGTTTAAACGAATGAGAAATTTCACCACTATTACTAACCTTCCCAGTAGCTCAATGGTACGAGCATTCGGCCGGATATCGAGAGGACGTGGGTTCGAATCCCAGGTGTAATTTTTCTTTCAAAATAAGAATGGCTAGTTGCCTAACAACTACAACAAACAATGATATAATAAATAATATGCTTTATTTCTGCAATCCACAACTTTAGGACTAGGACACAGTAATCGCAGTGTAATCGCAACAAGGCGGCCTTAAGCTTTTTTTTTCATGGCAACCTTAGGGTAACGAATTATTATATGGACTGGGCAGGGAAAGCAATATATGAATAAAATTATGACATCAAAGCTACTTATCGAATCCTTATTATAAATGTGAAAGTTTGTAAGGATGTATGAATGGATGTTTTTTACACTTTCACGCAAAAACGACTCGATGGATTTTTCTCAAATTTGGTACACGTGTAGTTTGTAACCTGAATTAACACATAGGATAGTTTGTATCCCAGATACCTATCTATGGAAACAGGAATATTGCTGGTAAAAACTCAAGCATCGGCTAGTTTAATAGGTTTAGGTTTAAAGACTTTTATTCTCATTAAGATATAAGCATATTAAATGAGAACATAGGTAATTTTAAAAGAATAAACCACACACATTCGTTGACACACCAATAAATCAGTAGCACAGAATAATAAAATAGTACCTACTCAGTAAAAATTTTAAATTTTTTTAAAATTTAAAATTAATCGCTTTTTAAATACGTCGAACGAGTCAATAATTTTCATGTCCGAAGGGTACCTTGTTAAAAAGGCCAACAATATAATACTACCAATGAATATACAAATGCTATAAGGATATGTCAATAATATACCAACATTTAAAGCTCTTGACGGATGGCTAAGTTAGTGTGAGACCCTATCCTCTCAGGATGTTATCTGACAGGTCCAATCGAGTGTAAATATCTAGTTATACCCTTAATATAATCCCTGCTTAGTTTGGGATTAGAGGAGGATTTATTTTGAGAGGTAGGTCGTTATGAAATGCGCTAGCTCGACGAGGAAACAGCCACCCCTTCACAGAATATCAGCACCGAGATATCGGGGTTTTTTTAAATTTTTTTTTAAATCAATAATTTTGCAAGTAAATTTACAGGATATACTTTTGCACGTCAATGTTTTTTATCCTACTAGTACTTCCGACATGAATAGTGTTCAGAACAATTGCCGCAAGAAACTCTTTTCTATTGTTTTAATGTTGTTTTGGATTCAATTTTGTCTGTCCGCGGTCTAGCGCCTAGGCGCTTGATGCTAGAAAGCTGTTATTTGGGGGTAATTCAGCGACTGACACCACGAGGGATTGGAACCATGGTGTCAATCGCGGAAGGACTCTTTTTGAATTGACTGATTGACACCATGGTGTCAGTCGAGTAACATATAATTGGGACGTCGTCGATTGACACCATGGTGTCAATCACGGCAGGCGTTTTTTGACTTGCTTATACACATATTAACAATGTTAACAAAGTGCTGGATGAAAATTATAAAAAAAAATTTTTTTTGGGGTGCTTCCCCTACATGTAAAGTGGAAATAATTTTTTTTTTCGCGCCCACTCCATGTCGTTAGATAGGTCTCTTCAAAACATTGAGGGTGTGGGAAAATCATTTTTCGATACAATGACCCGTTTCGGAATTATTTACATTTATCGTGTCAATTTTCGTATTGCAGATAGAGCCCCCCCCCCCCCTCTATCTCAGAAAGTCTTATGTTTAGAAATTTGAAAAAAATCATGGTGCTTTGCTTGCCTTCAGTTGAGTCCAATATCAAATTCCATTAGATTTGTAAGTTTTCATCAAAAGAAAAATATTTTATAAGTTCATCGGCTATTACTCGGTAACTAGTAGAGTCTACTTAACCGTTATAGTTTTCATTAAAGGTTTAGCATATGGACTACTACCATAATTTTTTTCAAATTTCTAAACATAAGACTTTCGGAGATAGAGGAGGGGGGACCACCGTGCAAAACGAAAATTAACACGATAAATGTAAATAATTCCGAAACGGATCATTGTATCGAAAAATGATCTTTCCACGCCCTCAATGTTTTAAAGAGACCTATCTAACGATACGCTACAACATGAAGTGGGCGCAAAAAAAAAATTTTCCCTCCTTACATGTAGGGGAGGCACCCCAAAAAAATATTTTTCAAAATTTTGTCCCAGCACTTTGTTAGCATTGTTAATATGTGTATACATACCAAATTACAGCTTTCTGGCATTAAGCGTCTATGCGCTAGACCGCGGACAGACAGACAGACAGACGGACATGGCGAAACTATAAGGGTTTCTTGTAGTTTACTACGGAACCCTAAAAAGGACATTAACTAACTGGTTTAAGATTATAATTTTTTATTTTAAATCAGATGGATGTTTTTAGCCTTCGTGCAATGAAATGGAATATAAATGAATTAAGTATAGCATATTAAATTATTTAACTACTTTAAAAGGTTTAAGAGGTAACAGAGAAGATTGTTTCAATGTAGACGAATTCGCATGTATAAGTTAGTAACTGAATAATCTTACACAATTGCGTAATTCTACTCAAAATAACATTGTTAACTTGAAGTGCTTTCCAAGAGTTTCGAAGTTACAAATTTATGCTGAAGGCGTTTGTGTCAACGTCACATAAATGCCTGAATTCTGAATTTGATAAAAGCACGGCTTATTTATTAACAGCCAGAAACTTTATATTTAACCATTAAAAGGGCGAAATAGTGCCTAAAATTGTACTTCGTGCTATAGACATAAGATTTAAAAACAAAAGAAATAATTGGTTTTGCTTTGTCCAATTGAATATTTGACTAAAAGTTGCACGCGGCTTCTCCAACATTAATGAGGGATGGATCATTGGATCTAGGTTTTAGACCTTGGTGTGGTGGTTGATTAGAGATCTAACTACTTTGTAGTGGAAAGATTGCTTTGACTTCGGCTTTGACTTACATTTGAATGTTTTGGATGGGATACAACTGATAAATGAAATTTTAAAATATAAATGAAATTTTAAAATTTAAAATTTCATTTATCTTCATTTGTCTTCATGAACAGATCACATATCGTCATTTTAATCCCAGACTAAATAGAGTAAATCCCATCATGAAATAGTTTAGTAAATTTTTTCATTAGCTGCTAATTTTAATTCAATTTCATTAATGAAATGAAATGAAATGAAATCGTTTATTTCAGAAATTAGACCTTCACAGGCACTTTTTCTTGTCATTTACAACTTGTTTAAATAAAAAAAATAAACTACGTTATATACTACCACCATTTCGGACACAAGCAAAATGGCAACCGGTAAAAAGAAATGGCGAAAGAAAACCGGTTACGGCCTTTTTTGTCATTTTGTACTTTTTTTTCTTTTTTTTCCACTCATTAGTTACAATGTAGGTATAAGTACATAAAAATTTATAAGAAGAATACGCGGAATGTTATACACAATGGTGTGGAATGAACAAGTCTTAATTAAAATAAAATGTTACGATTTGGTACATATATTAATTACTCAATATTAATCATTCATTATTTAAAAATTGTATATTTGCATGCCTTATTATTTTGGTAAATGTGATGGAATCTTGCTTATTTATAATATATACATCCACATTTTGAGCAAATAATTGTATTGTATTGACTTCCATGTATTGCAGAACCTAAAAACATAACATTCATACCTAAGTATAAGTATAGTTTCACAGCAAAACCTTACAAAATGAAATACTCGAACAAATCACCGCAAAAGTAAAATATATTGAGCCGATAGCAACACCCAGAAATAAAATTGCTGCCTTGGAAACTACTCGTGAAGTGAATCCATTGGGAGCATTGACATCTCAACACCTTTTATTGCAAGTATTTGTAAAGATATCTAGTTAAAGATCGTTTCTTTGCTCTCCTTTAGTGTAACGGCATTATATCCTATGTATGTTTATATTGTAATAAGTATTATATTTATAACGAGCTGTTACCCGCGACTTCACCCGCGTAAATATTCAAATAAGGATAACTCGTTTTCCTGACATGCGATTTAAATGAAACAAAGCTTATATTCTGCTCCAAGCCGAGCTCTATCTTCTTGTGAAAACAGCATTAAAATCCGTTCAGTAACTTAGAAGATATGATGTCATACAGACATTTTTTTTTCGCTTTTATTACCTTTCTCTAACTGTTCTCTCTCCATTTTTGCCAAATATTATAACTATTATATGTATAGATTATGTATGTAATAGTATGTATGTAATATTACATATATTTCTGTATAAATCTATATATATAAAAATGAAACCCGTTTTCCGTTGTCACGACATAACATGAAAACGGCTTGACCGATTTGGCTGATTTTTTTTTTTGTAGTTTTCTAATACTCTGTACAAGGTTCTTACGGAAAAAAATATTAAGAAATCTCTCAGAAAGATTGAAAAAAAAACGAAACAGTACCCGGGCGAAGCCGGGCCGGGCAGCTAGTAATTATATAAAGTACAATACCTTATATTCATAAATAATATCGATATGTCCTGCTGATTATTGTGTCTTGCTGGTCCTGCCCACTTCATGCTGAAATTCGTTACCCTAAGGTTGCCTTGAAAAGATTACTTTCAGCAATAAGGCCGCCTTGTTACATATACACTGTTTGTACCTTTCTACTGTTTACTGTATCACTTGTTTGTGTTTTGCAAATAAAGCGTATTCTAATTATGTCTCCCGTTTTGTGGAAAATTTTATATCCTATTATGTATTAAGTGAATTTAATTTGACACGCCCGGTGGTCGAGTGGCTAGCAATGGTCACTTTATCTCAAGGGTTCGACTCTTGCGGAAGGCAAACACCTGTGTGCATGAACATGTCTGTTTGTCTCTGGGTGTTTTCTATGAATAAATGATAGATAAATAGATAGATAGATAATTTTTTTATTTGCATCAGCTAAAGCACACATTACATAAAAACACACATTAAAATAAGTGTTTATTTAAAAAATATATTAAAGTATATTTATCGGCCATCTAGTACCCATAGTACAAGCTTAGTTGCTTAGCTTGGGACTAGATTGTAAGAACGTTGTGTAATTCGTGCAAGAATATTTAAAATTGGGGGGTTATGCCAATACTCATCACGCTAAGCTTATTACAATCATATAAAATGAACTGACAGATCAACGTACAGCATAAACAGCTGATGGTAGAGACCCTGAAACTTAGAGGGTGTATTCCTAGTATGACGTAGGCATCCGATAAGAAAGGATTTTTCGAAATACCCACGGGAAAGCGAGATACACACAAGCAAAGTTGCGCGGGTTTTTACTAGTTTTATGAGAGTTCGGGCACAGCGGATAATCCGCTCAAATCGGAGCAGCCCGTCTGGGGAAGGACCTTCGCCATACAGAAAATCGTAGCCAAATGTCAAATGCCATTGGTGTCGGCCATGTTGTGTTCCTGCGGTACGTCTCCAGAGCTCCACTAGGAGGGGTTGGGAGGGTTGGCAACGCGTAAGTGATACCCCCGGTATTAGCGCAAGCGTCTATAGGCAACGGTGATGTGACGGCTTACCATCAGGCCGGCCGTATGCTTGATTGTCAACCTTGTGGTATAATAAAAAAATATTTGTGAAATAACTATTAATTGTTTGTTAATAATTTATTCCTTTATAATCAATTTCAATTCTTATACTCAACATTACAATTATTTTATTTTGTTAAAATAGTAGTCAGAAATTCTTCATAGAAGAAATATCCATAAATTCAGTTCCAAGTGAAAAAGGCGAGATTATCATGCACGGAACTCCGCCGGAAGTACGCCGGCTACAAAACGGAACTATGCTTTACAAAAAACCGCATAATATCTATCCACTAAACGGCAAGGCTTGGCAAAAATTTGGTGTCCGCAGCCAAGGGATAATACGGGTTTTTGGGTAGAAAATATTATCATGTTTTACTATCGCCACGGATGTTACTCGCAGTATTATAAGTAAAATGAACTATTTTTTATTTTTTATTGGTCTTCATGGTGTCTCGTCGCTTCAACGAATTGGTCGCTGGTCGTGCGTCAACTACGTACTGTCGATGCTCTAACAGCGACAAATTCGCTTCTACTATGAACCGGCCTGAAAGCTGCCTCTTCACGCTCCGCTTTGAAGAAGAATGAAGAACCCCATGTCGTACACGTGTGCAGGGAACACATCGTCGTGCAACTTGTTCCACCGTTCAATGGTTCGACACAAGAACGTTTGACCGAATCTTTTAAATAATTACTTTACATAATAATTTTGTTCATAGACAACACTTACTTAAGTCTTAAGCAATTTTTTTTCTTATTCAGTTTGACAGTGTCACCAATAATTTAATAAACTTTAAAATGATATGAGAATTAATATTTTTCTTAATGATCGGCTATAAAGTCAAAACGTGAAAAAAATAACAAAAACACTCCATTCTTCACATCTATACTAATATTATAAAGAGGTAATGAAATGAAATGAAATGAAATCGTTTATTTCAGAAATTAGACCTTCACAGGCACTTTTTCTTGTCATTTACAATTTGTATATATGTATAAAGAGAATATACTACGTTATATACTACCACCATTTCGGACACAAGCAAAATGGCCACCGGTAAAAGAAATGGCGAAAGAAACCCGGTTACGGCCTTTTTTGTCATTTAGCAATTTTTTTTTTCCTTTCACTCTTTTGTTACAATGTATAAGTACATTTATAAGAATAAATAAAATACAGATCCAGGTACATACAGAAATCAAGCTAAAAACGCGGGATGTCGATCCAAATAGCGCTATGGTCAAATCCTAAATATGTCGAATATGTAGATGTTAATAAAGCGAGCAGACCAGTCCCCCAAGATGACAACCACAACTGAGAGTCGGCCCGCCAGCCTCCATCACTGAGCTCACCATCAACAATAATATGAACAATATTGGAGGGAACACAGCGACCCGACTCCCGATAAAGTTTGTGTATTTGTTAAATTGTAAGGGGTAATCTTGGGATCTACTGAACCGATTTTAAAAATTCTTTCACCAATAGAAAGCCACATTATTGCTGAGTGTCATAGGTTATATAAAAAAGCAAAAAAATAAAAACGCTTTTAACATTATGCCCAACGAAGTGGGCACGGGTCAGCTAGTTTTTTATAAAGTTAAAACACTTCTTCGTACTACGTATTACGGAATCCTAAAAACATGACAAAAGCTCCACCGCCTGAATGGTACATAGAAATATAAAAAATACCTTTTTAGTAGATGAAGCTGAAAAATTTAAATCTAGAGCGCATTTTATGAGAATGAAGTTTAAAAAAAACAAACCACTACTTTTGAGTGATTGGAACGAACGAAAACGGACATTCGTGGGTGTATAAAAACCTCTGTTTCAAGTTTTTATAGAACATATCTATTTCATAATCAAAATGTATTGAAAATTAAATCTTTTATTCAGAAAGTAGACCTTAGTCACATTTTTTAATATAATTTAGAGGTCATTGTGTCATCCAATAGCAACTTTCGTAATTTTTTTCCACAAAATTTTGCCCAAAAAAGCCATTATCAATAGCATTGATTTCGTTAACCAAAAACAAAGCAGTTAACAATTTCGGTATCGTTTGTTAAAAAAATATTTAGGTATTATAGTCATTATAATAAATAAATAAATAGGGACAATTCATACAGATTGAGCTAGCCCCAAAGTAAGTTCGAAACTTGTGTTATGGGATACTAACTCAACGATATTTTATAACAAATACATATATAGATAAACATCAAGACCCGAGGCCAATCAGAAAAAGTTCGTTTTTATCATGACCCGACCAGGGATCGAACCCGGGACCTCCTGGATGGCGGTCTGGCGTGGTAACCATTACGCCACGGAGGTCGCCAAATCATGATTATGTTTATGCATTACCTTTCTGTTTTTTTTTATGTTTTTCGGCAAACAAAACAGGCAAGCGGGCCACCGGATGGAAAGTGGTCACCGCCGCCTATGGACAACAGCAACACCAGGGGCATTACCAATGCGTTGCCCATTTAAAACAATCTTTGCATGTTCCCTGCCTCTAATGTCAACATATTTACCATAACTAACAGCATTCTGCTGACTACCTGCAGGCCTGTGTACTCTAAATATTGTCGACACATTCAACACCGAAATTGTCGACCTTCGTATCAGCTGTGTAAGCCATAATTTTCGTGTAAACATTCTGTGGACGAGCAATTTCGCTGTTTAACTACAATCTCATAAAGCCTTCACATATACAGTCAGTGTCAAAAATAATGTACACATCCATAATACGCACAGGTGCATGGTGCTTGTAAAGAAAACTGCGAAAGGAATTTGCAACGCAGAAAAGTGTGATGCGAGTTCGTGTGGCGAGATATCTCCCTCTATTTCAAGTGTCAGCGATTTTGTGACGTAGATATTTTCAAAAATGAAGGCGTAATACCTTTTTTTTCTTTTTTTAGTTTATAGACAGGGAAATGCATTACTGTGTGTCTCGCCACTTGGAGAAGCTACTGAAGTTTGTCGGACTCTCCCCTATGGCCAATGACGAGCATACCGACTAGAAACCCGACTGTCCGCCTAAACGTGATACTTCCGAAACCCAACTGGTGGGTGTCCGTACGTAGACTCATTAGGCACGGCTCAGCAGTGCGTTCAGGGACTAGGCAAAATTTTATTTATTTACTCCACTCTTACAATTAAATTGGGACTATGCGCTTCATAATAGATTTTGAATGTATACATTATGATTGTCTTTGACTATTCTAAAGTGCTTAGTACACGCCTAACATTACACCTGTTAGCGCTGACATAACTTCCTGGCATTCAGTGAACACGCGATCAAAATTTTGGAACAAATTTATGTTCATCGTATTCAAAGATGTATGCACAATAAACGGTCTCTTCCAGACAGATGGATATTATATCTATAGATAATTTGAAAAGTTTTCATTACCGTCACCTCAAGAAAATTACACTTTTTATTGGCGCAAAAGCCAATTATTTTTATTACGTTAGTATTTTTTCATCCAAATACTTTTTGAAAGTTTTTTCTTAAAGTAACACTTTTATTTTTATTATTGGCATCATTCATCTTCGAAGGTCATGTTTCGTCTTGGTACGAATTCCAGCGTAAAGCAAAGTAAATAGGCACTACAAAATGTAATTTCAAATAATATTATTTTTTCGCAGTACAACCACCAAAACATTTTTTTTTTTTATAATTATATTCATACTCTTTACTTTTTAATAATTATACTGGGTAGTACTGGCAACCTTATTATGTATTTTTAACTAATTCTTTTTAATTGGCGGCAAAACGCATTTCCAATTTCAAACTTTATGTTGCGTGAATAAAATTTACGACCTTCCCGTCTTCTTCTTGCAAATGTTTCGCGAATTTCCTTCAATGGGGGTCTGCAGGAAGCCATTATTTTAATGATTGCTGACAATTTTCCCCGGGAAACTCCTGTCACCCGCCATTGTTAATATTTTAGGCGATTTTAAGATAATTATCATGTCCATCAGGGATTTTATGAACATCCGTGTTGTACATTTTAAGTGAGGGGAGTTACAAAGGACTATACTTCTATCACGTTAGCGTGCTTACTTTTACGACATCTATGTACACTTCTTAGCAAATTGTCGACAACGGTAAATTGTTCACTTAGTTTAATATTAGTGTTTAGTGTTCGGGTTAGTGGGCTACTCGTCTTACTCTACATACTGTGTTGAATTGTATCAAATTACGTATGGTTTGCCAATGAATGTGAGCAAGGCCTGTTTAAATATGATTCAAGTTTTTTTAATATTGTATGAAGGGATTTACTCGAATTTTAAAGGGTAAAAGATTTTTACAGGGTCAGCAACGCGCGAGTGATACTCCCGGTGTTGCAAGCGTCCATAGGCTACGGTGACCGCTCACCATCAGGCGGACCGTAATCTTGTTTGCCACCTTTTTTGTTTAAAAAAAATAAAAAATAAATATTTTTCAATATTATTCGTGTTGTGGAGGAGCTCGATAGCGTCGCTGTGTGACGCACTCTAATATGAACACGCAAGTTAAGTGACGTCGACCCTAGTGAGTGTTTGGATGGGTATCGTTATCTCGAGCTTCTCCGTGCTTCGGAGGCTGTTGTCGATAGATGACAGTCGTTAAGCCAAGTACGCTCTAATCACCTTCGATTGAAGGGAGACCCGTATCCCAGAAGTGGGATGTTTATGGGCTGGTATGATGATGATGATGATTCGTGTTGTACTATGTACTGTAGGTAAGTGCAAAAATGGTTACTTATCTCATGTTTGCACTGTACTTACACAGTTACTCTATAACGATGTTTCTTTTTGTGTATGTCTAGTTTTACTTAAATTTTAACTGAAACATTATTTTGACAACTTTAGTTATAAATACAGGTTGCAGTTGCAGAAATATCGACGAAAATTGTTTATTCATAATTTGCGAAACCACCAAGTAAAATTATTAATTAATCCTACTTTTAAAAAATGACATGGAGAATTCGCTTCGGCTTCTTCTATATTAAACTTGTTTACCAAATTTACGGGTCAGTGCATTTAATTATGGAGCGAAGGTTGTTGTTTTTGACAAATAAAATTAATTAATGATGCGATCAGTAATTTATGGTACATTTAAGCAATTTCACGTCGAAACTATTATAACATAATAATATGCCTACGTTTTTACACACACTGTTACTGTTTTGCCGTACGCGATTTGATTTCCGAGATAAAAACCACTCTATTTCATTTCCCCGGGTGTCAAATCTCATTTATAACACTAGTGTGGGACCTTACTTCACAGTTACACACATGCCACGCAACTTTCATAATTGTATAGGTACAGAATATCTACAAAGATATTGTTTAGTTGCTATGAGAATTCCTAAGGGAAAATCAGCTAACATAATAAAGTAGATTTTTATCGCGCAGGATTTGAAGCTCTCATGATGAAGTGACCATTGCTAGCCACTCGACCACCTGGCCTGTCAAATCTTACTAAAAATCTACCAAAAATATGAATGAATACTTGAAGTACAGTCAAGAGCATGTCAACCTTTACATATCGGACTTTGTACCACTCTTAAGTTCTATGTCATAAGAGCCAAAATTGTACTGCATGGGTAAAGCTCAACATGCACCTGACTGTACAAAGAAAACTAAATATCCATTTTCTCTAAACTCTCTTTCAATAACATACCGTTTTTGCGCTTAACAGCATAGTCTTTCGGTTAGTATTAATAAAATTACATAGCTGTCCGTATTTTCTTTATCAATATTTATACAATTGCGTGTCATGTCACAATTAACGTTTGCAATGCGGCAAAATAAGTTACCATTTTTATTACATTTCGCTTTGAAGATTAGTAACGAATTCATTTGTCATGGGCTGTAATAGATTGTAGTTTATTTACACATTAGGCTTGTAATGTTCTTATGGTTGTACGATTCAAAAACGGTCTGTTTTTTTACCGGGACAAGTCTACCACACATTCCCGTCGGTGTGCCTATATAGCCAGGATCAACAACGGCGACCTCAGATTGACAATAAGCAATGAAGCTTTTTGACGTCCCGGATAGAAAGTCTTATCAGAAAGGTATGATGGAGTAGGAAGTATTGAAAGAGCCTAAAATGAGTTTGGAGAGGTCGTACTGACCAAACCAAGCCAAGCAGACGCGACAGTTGCCGTCAGGTGACCCGAAATCAGTGATATCAACTGATAACACTCACTAATGCACAACATTTTTTTTTATGGTTGTAAAGTTGTACTGTAAACCGTATTAACTTTAAGAACAATAGGCTCGTTGCCGTAAAAAAATGTAATTAGTCCGTCTTTTAGATTATTCAAAAATAAAGGACACTAATTTTTTCATTTGTAAATTAGACCAAAAATGACAAAGATATAGCCCATTAAAGTTACGTGTGACGTCACGCCGTGTGGAATTTTTTCGTACGGGGTGACGTCAAAGGCCCCCACTCCTAAATTTTTATGCCTTGTATCTTTGTTATTTTTTGTTTAATCGAAGAAAGAAAAAATACGTGTCCAATATTTTTTTTATAATCTAAAAAATATAATGTAATTATTTTGACCCTGGAAAAAACCCTCCGTCCGAACAAAAGATTACTCTATGAACTGACATCCGTTTGAGTCTATTTTAATCTTTACTTAGAAAAGAAGCTTAGATCATGATGATCTATGTATTATTGTTATTTTTATGTTATTTTTATTTAGTTTAGGATAAAGATAAAGTTAATAATACTTACTGGTCCAGATGACCCACTAACCCGTTTAAAAAGGTTTCTAATAAAAGGATCCTGAACCTTACGGTCACATAGTTACTATATTTCGTTTACGAAACAAAGAGCAATGCGATCATCTCATCACAGCTTTCCCCATAAGCCTTCTCGTATATAAAGGTCCATTGTTTTTATCCTAAACCCATAAGCTCTTACCATAATGGATATGGCAGGTAAAAAGCTCAGAAAGTCGTTTATGGTAAACGTAATAGTTGTCTGTCGCAAGCTTTTTATACCTTTTTGTTTTGAGAAATATAGACATTTGACATGTTTCGCCTTGCCTTTTTATGTTTTTTTATTTGATAAAATAAAATAAATAAATAAATACTCTTGGACAAATCACACAACGCCATCTAGTTCCAAACTAAGCAACTAAGCTTGTACTATGGGTACTAGATTGCTGATAAATATACTTTTTTTTTTTTGTAAATAAATACTGGCAAACATACATGTTCATGCACACAAATGTTTGCCTTGCGGAGGATTCGAACCCGCGGCCCTTGGGATAAAGTGACCATTGCTAGCCACTCGACCACCGGGCCTGTCACTGACCACTGGGCCATGATAAGAAAGTATCTATATATATAAAAGGAAAAGCTGACTGACTGACTGACTGACTGACATATCAACGCAGGGCCTAAACTATACGGGTTAGAAACTTGGATTTTTGCACAGGGGTTCAAAATCAAAATCAAAAATCAAAAAGTTCCTTTTATAACGTAGGGGAGCACTAAGAAAGGATTTTTCATAATTCCCACGGGAAAGCGAGATATACGCAAACGAAGTTGCGAGCGATTTACTAGTATTAAATAATAATAAAGTCATCTGGGACGAATCACACAGCGCCATCTAGTTTTGTATATGACTTTTGTTTACTTTTAAATACAAAAATTACAACATTAATCATATCGCTGACTGTACTTATGTGAGCTGGATGGATGACATACATAAATATTAGTATATTAAATAAATAAATAAATATATAGGGACAATTCGTACAGATTGAGCTAGCCCCAAAGTAAGTTCGAAACTTGTGTTATGGGATACTAACTCAACGATATTATATTTTATAACAAATACATATTATATATATAGATAAACACCCAAGACCCGAGGCCAATCAGAAAAAGTTCGTTTTTCATCATGACCCGACCGGGGATCGAACCCGGGGCCTCCTGGGTGGCGGTCTGGCGCCTATATACTGGCGATATTAGTAGGTATACATTGCACAAAGAAAAAAACAAATCCGTAAGAAGATGCCACGCAATTTTTATTTTATGTGGACTTTTTAAATTCTCCGCCCGAAGCCAAACCAGATTTATCCTCCTAGGGGAACGGAATTTATGTCGGTGCTATTAGCGAACGCTCTTTAAGCCATGTCAGATAAATAATAGCTTTCGACGGTATCTCAGATTCTTGACTTCTAGATGTATTGTGCCATCACGTTATATAAAGTGGATATAAGATTAAAAATGTATATAACGTAGCTATGTTTACCTGTAACATTTTTTTTAAAGGTTTTTAACAACAGCCTAGTGCCCGGTTGCGCAGTTCGTAGTGCCGTGATCACTCCCGCAGCGGTAAAGAGCGCGGGCTCAATTCCCGCAAATGGTGAAGTTACTTTATCTTAAGATAAAATATCACTCACCTTTTAGATGTACTATTATTAACGGCTGAAAGAAGATATCTATATATATAAAAATGAAACCCGTTTTCCGTTGTCACGACATAACATGAAAACGGCTTGACCGACTTGGCTGATTTTTTTTTTGTAGTTTTCTAATACTCTGTACAAGGTTCTTACGGAAAAAAATATTAAGAAAATCTCTCAGAAAGATTGAAAAAAAAACGAAACAGTACCCGGGCGAAGCCGGGCCGGGCAGCTAGTATTTCTATATTATTCCTACAATATCTTACGGTACGGAGCGACAAGGAAATTTTATTATAAAGATACTGACAATACAAAATTATCATCTTAAGAAAATATTATCGTAGAATCAACTGCATCACAGGTGAAGACCTGAATTTGTTATTTGAATCAAAAACGCCTTATCTAGAAATAAAATCAAGTAACCAAACAAATATCTACAATTCCCTGGTCTAAAATTGTCTAGGTGTGGTATGTTGGCCGGTTATGCCTCAAAATTCATTACTGAATGATCGTGAATGATTCGGAAGAGCTTGTAGGTCTATCTGAATAAAAATATTTGACTTTGTCTGTCGTTTGTGTATCTCATGGTAAAAAGTTACTGCCTTTCTATCGACCGTTAAATATGTATATGATGTTTAATTAAATAGATTTGACTAAACTGTCCGTTAAATTAATAGGGTTAATTCGAATTACATTCGGCGAACGGTTAAGTTTTCATTTGAGCCCGCGACAGCCCAATTTTCTGTTGGAATTTTTCAGTTAACCCGCGGTCCTTTTACAAAACACAGATTTCGAGTTCTTTGTGGTGACCCAATTTTAGATTTGTGATTGTTTTAACTTTAAATACTAAAATTGCTTTAATAACAAATTGAATAAAGTAATATTAAACCACTTTTAATGTTAAAGATGTATATTGCGAGAGAAAGTCCGTTTTTCCTTATTCATACCTTCATAGGTAGGCAACGCATCTAAGATCTTGTAATCGTTAACGCATCTAAGATCTTGTAATCGTTGATGTCCATGGACAGCCGTGATTGCTTGCCATCAGATGACTTGGTAGCTCATTTTATCCTCCTCTGTCATTAAAAAAGTGCCCGTTAAAGGCCCTAGATCCTAAATAAAACATTTGATTCTTGATTCTAAATTTTTCTCGTTAACTAGACTGATAGTTTTCTCCGAACCAACGAACTTTATCGCACATTGATTGCTATGAAACTACAGGTGGAAAGCCCAGAAGAAAGATGATAGCAAAATTTTTTCATTGAAGGATTTTGGATGGAGTCAACACGATAATGTACTTATGATAGTTCATTATCATAAATTCCAATCGGGACAAGCCCACCACACATTCCCACCACTGTGTCTCCTGTGTAGCCAGGATCAACAACGGCGACCTCAGATAGACAATAAGCAATGAAGCTTATTGACGTCCCGGGGAATAAACTACAGCTGTCTTGGAACTCACAACGAATTTAATCAGAAAGAAGATAGTCGGAGTAGGAAGTATTGAAAGGACTTCCCTCCTTAACAACTACGTGAGAAACAGCAATTTGAAGCAAAAGGCATTTATACCCTAGAGAGATGGCAAATCAAGTGAGGCTCGATTGCCGAGCACCACGGTCTATTGTTACGCTACTATTGGGACCTAATGCTATGAGCTGTTGTTTACTATTTTGATTCCAATAATATGTATTGCAAAACCTTCTAAATGCCTGATAATTCTCTCTGCTTGCTACGAGATCAGAATAATAAACTACGCCCGAAGTGACATGTAAAGAATCCAACATGATTACGCGTTCGTCATGCCAAAGATCACACTCCCACAGAACGTGATGAGCTGTTTGTTCTACTCTGGTATTCGCGGTAGAACATTCACAGAAAGGAGAAGGTACAACCTTGAAATAGAATAACTTGGCCTTAAAGTTTCCGTGTCCCGTTAGAAATTGAGCTACTTGATGGTCGACCTCTAGCCAGGTTTTCTTTAATCTGTCTCTCACCGAGGGAAAGAACAGATACAGATGGCGGCCTTTTACGGAAGTCTCCCACCTTTCCTGCCATTCCGATAGAAGATTCTGTAATACGTCATCTAACGGGTTGAATAGTCTATTTATTTTGTCACGATCACGTGTCTTAAGGAACGCGGGGGTCATTTCTTTTGATCTATAGTACATCGACGCGCGACGCTGTATCTCCAAATCGACGGGTATTACGCCAGCCAGCACAGGGAGTGCCTCCGTGCTGACAGTTCTGTAAGACTTACACAAAAATATCAAGGCAAGACGCTGACTTTGCAATAATTTTCTTCGCGCGGCCCCAATTGTTACACGATCCGCGAAAACCGCTGAACCATATGTTATACAACCCAGGTATGTCGCAGTATAAACCATTTTTAGCGTTCTAAAAGTTAAACCCCAGGTTGCGGCAGATACTCGAGTTAAGGCATAAAAATTCTTTTTGGCTTTTTCTCCTACTTGCTTCATATGTTAAATGAAATTAAAGTTTTTGTCTAAAAGTAAACCTAAGTAGCAGACTGTGATTTTATTTGAAACTGAAACTCCATTAAAGCGAAAGCGCGGAGGGACTTGTAAATTTCCCTTAAGCATAAGTTGATACGTTTTATGAGGTGCAAATTCTAGACGGTTACGATTTCCCCATTCGGAGATAATATCAAGACTCGTTTCAGCTAATTTTTCTAAAGATGCCCGCGAACTAGCATTTATTAATAAAAGACCGTCATCAGCATAACCCGTCAAGGAGCATCCATCCGGTAAGGGGAGGCTGAAAAAGTCGTCAAAGCCGAGATTCCACAGGTAGGGCCCCAATACTGAGCCTTGTGGGCAGCCTAAAGTGAGCACCTTTGACGCAGCATAGTGTCCGAGTTTTAATTTAGATATACCATTTTCAAAGTACGTCAGAATAAGAGAGTAAATATTACTATAACATCCTCTGGTCTTAAGTTTAAGTAATAACATTGGCCACCAAGCATTATCAAAAGCACCCGAGATATCTAAAAACACGCCTATCACATATTTACTTTCAGAATGCTCAACTGCTTTACGGACGGTAAGAGCTGCATCGACGGTAGATTTCCCGACGGTGAAACCAAACTGTTTTTCGTGAAATTTAGGGCCACCTGGTAGCAAACGCGGAACTATGAGACGTTCGAGAACCTTACCCTTATAATCATAAATTCCAATCAATATACACTTTAACCAATGCTTCACATTACACTATTAATTATAAGAATCAAACTTTGAAACAAACAGAAATTAAATTTCTAATAACGGGCCCGAGTAGATGCCATCGTAGTTCGCGCCGTAAATCCTGCTGCTTTACTTGTAATAAAAGTAATGCTATACAATTGAGATCCAGCCCTAATCCTTTTTTACATGTAGACAGAGAGGTTCACAGAGATTTTATATAAAGGGCCTTAAATAAGTTAAGGGCGCGTCAAGATTTATTGATTAAGGTACATACACCCGGAGCGACAGATTTCTCACGTCAAACTCTGAGATCTTCGCTTTAGATAACCTTAAATAAGTAATTAGTTATCCAAATGTAACAGGCAGCCAATCTTATTTTAACGTTCATTAACTTTCGAAATTAGACTTGTAGGAATCTCATTATTTCGAATTTTGCTCATAAAATACAACCTTTAAAATATTTATTACGTTGTCTAATTAAAATACGATAGTTATCTAAAGCAATTCTTTGGAGCACCCCTACTGCGCATACACACATACGCTCAAGGTATATAGGTGGTATATAGCCGTCTTTTCTTAAATCTATATAATCTTAAATGTACAACAAAATATAATTTTATTATAAACTTATTAATATAATAAATCAGTCCGTTTCTGAAACGCATCATATTCTCAAGCTATCACTTTTTTATTAATTAGCTTGACAGTGACAACCTTAACATAATATAAAGTTAAAGTTAAAAAATATGAATGAATAGAAAAATATTTACTTAACTATGGTAATATTAGTGAAAACCGAGGCTAAACTATAATTCTTAAATAATTCTTTAATGGAAACGAGTAAGTGCTCGGTTTAGTGATAATTGCCATGAAATACGACAGTTCGTCCATCTGATTTATTCCATGACGAAAATACTTAACGTCTTTTTTTTAAAAATACATAAAATTTAGAAACATTACTCAAACGCCAATAATCTCACAAATCTCGAATCGGTTTACGGCAGGTAATCAATTCTCACCAGAGAGTTAGGGATGAAAACTTTTTTATTTTTCTGCTTTGGAGACCGGGGATATTCGCCCTCACGTCCGAATCACGCGGTGCCATAAATCACGCAAGGCGTGCCATATACCCGGCATAACCCGGCCAGTGACGTCATTTGTTTTTCATCGATACAATAACCATGTTTTTACAATAATTAGGCCGTTTCTTACAAACAAACCTTGAGATAGTGCGTTTTCTTTGAATTAAAATTTGACAGCCCGGTGCGTGGCGCGTTTGTAAACATTTATGTGATGGCATACACAATACACGTCAGTTTTTAATTTATTCTATCAGCACTTCAACGTAAATGGCCTGTTGAGAAGAAGTACCGCAAGAAACTCAACAAATAGCCTTTTTGAATAATATAAATATTCTTTTTTTTTCTTTTTGAATAATTTAAAAATAAAAAAATAAAATAATTGACGTGAGTTAAGTAGGGAGCGTCTCGGAGAGCCTTTTAAAAAAAACAAGATGTTTATACACGAAGAGACTTTAATCAACTGACTTATTCTATGGTTACAGGTTCCTTATATGCTATTGCTTATCTAAACAGTAATATTAAACCTTAATGCTACTGGTACCGGACCCGAGCATATATAACTCCTCCCTTCCGAGAGGGCTGCGTACGATCGGGGTTGCGTTGCACTTTGGTTGCACTACGGGTGCATCACTCGTTGCTGCACTACACTGCACTGCGGGTGAGTCACTCGGTTGCACTAGTGCGGGTAACTTCGGCTCGTTGCGCGGCACGTAAATCTCCGTAGTCGGGATGCGTTGCTGTTGTTTGGTGCGCCTGCACCTAGCGAAGTACACTCTGTAGGTGTAATACACTAAGCCTGATGCAATGACGATGACGAGTCCGATGGAAGTCCAACTCGGCGTGCTGGATATACCTTCTGACCTATTTAAGTCAGCTATACCCAACTGGGTTTGCGCAGACAAAGTATGCAGTTTGTCAAGGTTTATATGTTCTAACTGGATATTTCGGTATGTAATGTTAGTATCGGGTAAACGAATCCGTGGCAACGGGATTGTTTCCCTGATAGCGATGGTGCTGTGATGTGTCTGTAGCGTCTGACCGTCGAGGTTGAAGCTGCACTGCTCCGTGGTGGTAAGTAGGTAGGCGCCTTGGACACGCTGGTACCTATCGTTGGTTCCACAAGTGGTTTTCAGAATTTCCTCATTTCTAAAAATAGCTAACCATGTGTTTTCATGTATTTGCTCTATTTTTACAGGTGGTGATACTACTTCGGCGACTCTGCAGTTTGTTGCAGGTAAGTGGCGTATAACCAAGATTACGCAATCTTGACTGTTTTCTATCTTTTTCAGGGACAGATGGCTGCAAATCTGGAGCTCGTCGCTGATGGGGCGGCAGGGCTCCCGGGGGTAAGTATATTCGTCATTACCCAGTATGAGGAGGGGTGCAATTGGTATGCGGGTAAGGTTATGATCATTCGGGATGGAGTACAGGTGCAATAGGTCGAATGAAGCAGGACTAACAATAGGAATTTCTAATATGAATGTCAAAGACTTTAGGGTACTATAAGCCTTAACGCTAATAGTGTTTTCAAGTAAGTGAATATTTTCACGCCTAGCAACTAGGGGTAGTTTATATTTACTTTCTATCTCAATTAATTCTGATAATAAGTATATAGGTTCTATTATACTAGGGTGCAACACACCTAGGGATGCAAACGTTATAGCCGTTTCGAGTGTGCTTACTTTATCGAATATTTGCTGGAAACCATTTTCTATTTGAATATATGACTGTAAAATGTCTAGGCGAGAGTTTAATGAAGTAAGATTTTTATTGACATTATCTAAGTTAACTGTTAACAAATCTAGATTTCTCTGGACTTTGTTAAGATTTTCATTGTATTCGTTCATAAACTGCTTCATGAGACTAATGCCTTTAAACTGTTTATCTGCCATTAAATATGCGTTTTTCCTTAAGTTTTCTATTTCCTTTTCAAAGTGCTGAGCATCGTTCTCGTCTAGGTTACCGCTAATGGCTTTAACTATTGATCCTAATCCGTTGATCAATCCTCTACGTTGTCTAGACGACGATCTAGGCAAAATGTAAAAGAACTTACTAGTAATTATATCTATCATATATTTAATCTGATCTCTATGCACAAACCTTTCCGCATAGGTAGGGCGTGCGTTTTCTATAAGGCTTAACTTTAAATATACGCTAATAAATCCACTAAATATGTCGTACAAATGAGTTGTGTTATATACACAGACTAAATTATACGTATCTATCCTATGTATTATTCTACTTTCCTTAATTACTAACAGACCGTCTTCGTTGTGAACCGGCTGTACTATGGGGTCGGAGGTTGCGCGGGCGCTGCCGGCGGCGAACCAGAAGAAGACGACTCTGTAATTTGAGATGGTCGTCTTAATAATCGGCTGTGTACTCGTATAGACTTTGAGTTAACATGCTTTCCGATTATTTCAGTAACGTTATTGGGGTGGAACCTAACCACTGTATAGGGACCCAAATAACGAGGATCTGTTTTCTTACTGCGGGAAGTTTTCGCTACCTGCTTGAAAACTTGATCACCTACTTTAAATTTAATGTTTTCCGAATTTGTATTAGATTTTGTAATAACTTTTTCTTTGTCGGTCATTAACTTAAGGGTGACTAACTTTTGTGCACTTTCCATTTGGCTTTTGTGCTTTTGAACATAGTCCTGGTAATATTCCTGAGTATAGAATAATTCCAGAGGGTTACGACTGCTAGTATGACCATAAAGAAGTTCGAACGGTGTAAACCCGGTAGCCGTATGTATGGTATTATTATAGGCTATAATGGCATTCCGCATGAGGACGGCTACATCGCTCTTATCAGTTAATCTCTGTAATCTAATTAATTCGCCTATAGTAGAATGAAATCTTTCTATAGGAGAATTCGAGTTCGGATTATAAGGTGTAGTGAAATGTATATTAACTTTATGCATGATACATATTTCTCTAATTACATCATTATCAAACTTATGGTCTGAATCAGTAGTTAATTTACTGGGAATACCTATAATTGATAGAATTTGAAGTAAAGCCTCCGCTACGTGAATACTGGTAGTTGCGCGCAATGGAACTGCCTGAGCGTACTTGCTAAAGTTATCGATTATAGTGAGAAATGTCGAACTATCAGTACTATATAAATCCATGAACAGATGTTCCATGGGCTTAGTAGGGGTTTCGGTTAATGCTAAAGGTGGTCTAATGGGATTACGTTCGTATTTGGCTTTCAAACACGTTTCACATTCGTTTATGTATTTTTGTATAGAGATAAGCATGTTCGTCCAGTGATAATTCTTACGTAATTGTTTATGTGTCTCTTGTATGCCGCGATGGATCGTTTTACCTTCGTGGTAACGTTGTATCAGCTGTCTCTGATGGGATACGTCGTCAACTAAGGTCACGCGAGATAAACATCTGACGAGTTTAGGACCTCTGTTGTCGGTAACTGAACTGTATACCTTACAGAATGTGGGATATAATTCTTCGTTATAGAAATAACAAAAGAATTTCCTATCAGCTATAGTATGATGTCTCAAGAATTTTATTATTTCTTCCTCTGTATTATTGATAGGGATGAATACATGTTTTATTTGAAAGTTATTTTTGGATTTATCTTCGACTCTATATTCTGTACCTGGGGAAGATCTAACATGAAATTGCTTTAGTTGCTTATCGATTGCGTCAGGGCAGGTAGGTATGTTCGCTGTGACGTCGCAAGGTGTATCGTCTTTTACAGTGCTGGGCGGTGTAACGGGTACGTCTAACAAGGTACGTAAGTCTACGTCAGTCAAGTCGTCAGT
Source organism: Endotricha flammealis (assembly GCA_905163395.2). Taxonomy (NCBI): domain Eukaryota; kingdom Metazoa; phylum Arthropoda; class Insecta; order Lepidoptera; family Pyralidae; genus Endotricha; species Endotricha flammealis. The sequence continues at coordinate 13,516,798 of LR990864.1, read as the reverse complement.
CTGATTTTGAATTATATTTTCATTATCTATTTGCAGATTCGAGTCATTAGCGGATGATGTTTCTACGGCTAATGAATCGATTTCGTTGATTAGTTCTACGTGGGTATTATCTGAGGATGTACTAGGTTGTTCAGCGTCTATCGCGTTTATTTTTACTCGAAACAACGCATCTGCGTTTGTGTTATATTTGCCCTTTTTGTATATTATTTGATAGTCGTATTCCTCTAATCGTAATCGCCATCGAGTTAGCTTGGAGTTGGGATCCTTTAAGGACATTAACCATGTAAGTGGTTTATGGTCGGTATATATAGTAAATTTTCGACCATATAGATAAGGCCTAAAATACTTGATAGCCCATATAATGGCTAGTAGCTCCTTTTCGATAGTGGAGTATCTACTTTCGGTTTGGGATAAGGTACGAGAAGCGTACGCGACGGGTTTATCTGAGCCGACTGTACCTTGGGATAGTACAGCACCTACGGATACGTCTGAGGCGTCGGTTGTGAGAATAAACGGTTTCTCAAAATCGGGATACTGTAGTACGGGGCTATTGCAAAGTATTTCCTTAGATTTGTTGAATGATTCGATGAATTCGGAAGTATGTTCTACTTTCGAACCCTTTTTCAAACATTTCGTCATAGGTTTCGTCATTTTTGCGAAATCCGGGATAGATTTTCTATAGTAACCAACAAGTCCTAGGAAAGATTTTATTTCTTTCGGAGTTGTTGGAATTGGGAATTTTTGAATGGCTTTGATTTTATCGGTGTTAGGTTTAACGCCATCACCGCAAAGTACATGCCCTAAATAATTGACTTCCTTCTTTAGGAATTCGGATTTATCTAATTGCACTTTAAAATTGTGTTCTCGGAGTCTCGCAAAAACCTTTCTTAGTTTTAACATGTGATCCTGAAGGGATGTAGAGTATATAAGGATATCGTCCAGATATCCTAAGCAAGTATCGGGTAATAAATCACGCAATATGTTATTCATGAGGCGCTGAAAAGTGCTAGGAGCGTTTTTTAAGCCAAAAGGCATTCTAAGGAATTCGTAATGCCTATTGGTGGTAAATGCAGTCTTTTCTATATCTGCTTCACTCATTTGGCACTGATGGTAACCTGATGCTAAGTCAATTGTTGTGAAGTACTGCGCTCTGCCTAACCTGTCTAATATGTCATTAATATTGGGGATGGGATATTTGTCCTCTATTGTTTTATCGTTGAGTTTCCTATAATCGATGACTAGTCGCCACTTCACCTTTCCGGAGGCATCAGCCTTTTTAGGGACCAGATGGACAGGGCTAGACCAGGGGGAGATGCTTTCCCTTACTACGCCTTTATTAACTAAATCATCGACCTGGCGTTGGATTTCTTCTTGTATGCAGGGGGGTTTTCTATAGTTCTTGTTAAATATCGGTGTCTCATCCGTGAGTCTAAGTGAGTGTTTAACAGAGTTGGTGAACGTTAAAGGAAGATTATCCGAATAGAAAATATCCCTATACTGATAACATAACTTTTCTATTTCTCTTCTCTCTTCTACATTCAAATGTTGTGTCCTAATTCGACTTAAATTTGATTTAAGTTCGTTATCTATTTCCATATCCGAGTAACGAATGTTATTTAGTTTATTGTTAATCGTTAAATTCCGTTTAATTGTGATATTATCTACATGTAGTTTCATTGATTTTGATTTGGTATATAATTTACTTGTTTTGAAATCTATACGGCATCCAAGTGATTGCAGGATGTCGTTACCTATTAGTCCGTTATAACTCTTATCAAAGTCAAACACAAGAAATTTATGCTTGACATCCGAGCCGAACAATTCGGGTATTGTAATATAAGCTACCTGATTATGGTGTGTAATACCATGCGCGGTTGTTATCTTAAATGGTTCTTGGTGAATGCAATTAATATAACGATCGTCGGATGTTATTGCTGAAGTTATCAGCGATCTGGTAGCTCCGGTGTCTACTAGGAACTTTCCGAGGTTTTTTAAATATACAAATGGAAGTTTATCTATTATATACTCGTACTGGACATGTAATTTATTGTCTATCTCGGGTTTATATCGAAAATCTCGGTGGGAAAATCCGATTCGGTATTTTCGTCCTCTGGAAGAGCTGCGTCAGCCTCTTCCTCGGGGTAATCATTGTTTCCTACATCTTTCGAAACAATGTTATGCGCTTTATTGAAGTGCGACTCGCGTTTTATGAATGAATTTGGTTGCGACACGGGGTTGTTACGCGGGGTGAATGAATTGGGTTGCAACGCGGGGTTGTTACGCGGGGTGAATGAATTGGGTTGCGACGCGGGGTTGTTACGCGGGGTGAATGACACACGTGGCTGAAATGGGGCTTTTACATTATTTTCTACCCTGGTTACACGTTTCATTCGCGCCTCCTCCTGCGTAGCGAATATAATGGCTGACTCTAATGTTTTGGGATTGTTTATCCTAACCCCTAGACCTAAGTTGTATTCTAGATTATCTACAAATGTGTCTATAGCGATGGTCTGATAATATCGCCCATCTTTTAGGTTTGGACCTAACCCACACAGTGCATCTAGTATGTCTCTAATTTTTTTTCCAAATGAATCGCAAGATTCGGAGCGTTGTTTTGTACAGCGCATTAGTTCTTGAAGAAGTTGAACTTCATTTCTTACTTCACCAAATCTATTTGTAAGTGCATGACGTAATGATTGCCAGTCATCTATGTCAACCTCAAGCGAAATAGCCTCTAATGCTTTATTCGATAGTTTATTCCTAATTAAGCAAACGACCACGGGGTCGTTGCTACTGATTTTATGATGCGCGAGCACACTCTCCACGCTTCTTATATATAGGTTTAAAGATTTTCTATTCCCGTCATATGTTGGTAAAATTGTATTTATTAAGTCGTAATTTAAGGTTCTAGCGTGAGGGGTGGTCAGCCCTGCTGCTGCTGCAGCAAGCTCAGCTAGGTTGTTGTTGTTGTGTGTTGCCATTGTGTTTACTAAAGGTACTTTTATAAATAAAATTGTAAAGATAAATTGTAAATGAAATTGTATAAATTGTAAAAATTGTAAAATTGTTTTAAAAAGATTTTAGAATGGTATTGGTATTAACCACGATGTGCTAAACGGAAGGTGTAGAGTTTGATACAACTTCGTATATTAGCATTAAAAATATATAAGGTGTGCTAAACGGAAGGTGTAGAGTTTGATACAACTCCGTATATTAGCATTAAAAATATATAAGGTGTACTAAACGGAAGGTGTAGAGTTTGATACAACTCCGTATATTAGCACTAAAGCTGCAGCACCCTAAAGAACTTGATTTAGGATACTGAGGATTGGGATTCTGAACCGGGAACTGAGTAATTAACAAACTCACCCCCAGAAGATCTCCATGAGTTGTTGCTCTGTCGTGTGGCTGCTCCGGCGAACGCGGGTGTAAAAAGTTCGATAGTGAGGGGATGCACAGGGTGCAATCTGCTTTACTCGACGTTTCGTAAGAAGTTCGCGAGACTCACTTATCCTACCGGCTGCGCCAGTTAAGTAGGGAGCGTCTCGGAGAGCCTTTTAAAAAAAACAAGATGTTTATACACGAAGAGACTTTAATCAACTGACTTATTCTATGGTTACAGGTTCCTTATATGCTATTGCTTATCTAAACAGTAATATTAAACCTTAATGCTACTGGTACCGGACCCGAGCATATATAACTCGTGTAAAAGTATTTCTTGTAAATCTACTTGCAACCCGTGTGTGGTACTCGTAACAAAAGCAGGATAAGCTTAGGATACTTTGGGACAAAGTCGCTATGTGAATTATGAAAAAAATATCGAAATAATGTTGCATTAGCAAAATTAATTTTAGAAGTACTGATTATGATAATAATAAGTAAAAGAAAGAACAACTTTAGTTTAATTAAAATTAGTGCAAAATACAAATATGCGTAAATAAAAACATGTTGGAGAATATATTTTAAAAAGTAACCTATTTTTTAAACTTTGGCGACAAAGGTGTCGGTCGAGGTAGATTTTGTAATGAAAATAAATTGTTTAAAATAAAATCTAATTGATCACGCGACGAATGATAATTATACGGTTGAATCCTTTTGTTGTGACCCAGTTCGATACGTAGTAAAAAAAAACTAATTTGTTAACTAATTGACTGCTTCAATCTGCCGTTTCATCTAGTGCTAGGAAAAATCACACCAGATCGCCATCCAGGAGGTTCCCGGGTGCGAATCCCGGCCGATTTTAAAACTTTTTAAATTTTTTTTCACCAAATATTTTTTATTACTTTCCTTAAATCATGTCTATTTTTGGCGGGGGGTCCAAAAGTAACCCTGTAATGTATTTGTTATAAAATATAGTGTCGTTGAGTTAGTATACCATAACACAAGTTTCGAATTTACTTTGTGGCTAGCTCAATCTGTGTGATTTGTCTCTATATATTTATTTATTTACTAGCTTCTGCCCGCGGCTTCGCCCGCGTGGCCTAGTAACAATTAGCATATTTTTCTTCAGAAACCAATTCCGGTCCAGCACGACCCGGTACGGTACGGTTCCATCCGGTCCGGTCGGTCCGGTCAGTCCGGGCCGGTCCGGTCGGTCCGGTCCTTGTATGGAACCTACGTGCCAATTAGCATATTTTTCTACAGAAAAAAAAACCGGTCCGGTCCGGCACGGCCCGGTACGGTGCGGTTCCTTCCGGACCGATCAGGTCTGATCCGTTCCGGTCCGGTCCGGTCCTTATATGGACCCTACATGACAAATTTGGCATCTCTAGACCCAGCGGTTTGGGCTGTGCGTCCTCTCGCAACCTCGTTTGCGTATATCTCGCTTTCCCGTGGGATTTTGAAAAATCCTTTCTTAGTACATCCCTAGACGTCGCCGTCGTAAGGAACCTACAGTCCAAATTTGGAATCTCTAGACCCACCGGTTTGGGCTGTGCGTTGATTTATGTATAGTTAAGTCAGTCAGGACTTTGAATTTTATATATATATAGCCGGTCCGGTCGGTCCGGTCCTGATAAGGTACCTACATACCAATTAACATATATTTCTTCAGAAAAAAAAAACCGGTCCGATCCGGCACGGCCCGGTACGGTGCGGTTCCTTCCGGACCGATCAGGTCTGATCCGTTCCGGTCCGGTCCGGTCCTTATATGGACCCTACATGACAAATTTGGCATCTCTAGACCCAGCGGTTTGGGCTGTGCATCCTCTCGCAACCTCGTTTGCGTATATCTCGCTTTCCCGTGGGAATTTTGAAAAATCCTTTCTTAGTACATCCCAAGACGTCGTAAGGAACCTACATGCCAAATTTGGAATCTCTAGACCCAGCGGTTTGGGCTGTGCGTTGATATACCCTCGCAACTTCGTTTGCGTATATCTCGGATTCCCGTGGGAATTTTGAAAAGAAACATACACTAAATGTTAAGTTGAGCAAATCGCCACATATTAGTGAAAACCGCATCCAAATCGGTTCAGCCGTTTCTGAGATTAACGCTAATCTGTGTGTAAATGCAAACATACATACAAACATATAAACATACAAACAGACGGACAAAAAAAAACGGTCCGGTCCGGTTTGGTCCGGTCCGGCACGGACTCGGTACGGTGCGGTTCCTTCCGGACCGATCAGGTCTGATCCGTTCCGGTCCGGTCCGGTCCGGTCCGGTCCGGTCGGTCCGGACCATATAAGGACCCTACATGCCAAATTTGGCATCTCTAGACCCAACGGTTTGGTCTGTGCGTCCTCTTGCAACTTCGTTTGCGTATATCTCGCTTTCCTGTGGGAATTTTGAAAAATCCTTTCTTTGTATATCCCTAGACGTCGTAAGTAACCTACATGCCAAATTTGGAATCTCTAGACCCAGCGGTTTGGGCTGTGCGTTGATATACCCTCGCAACTTCGTTTGCGTATATCTCGGATTCCCGTGGGAATTTTGAAAAGAAACATACACTAAATGTTAAGTTGAGCAAATCGCCACATATTAGTGAAAACCGCATCCAAATCGGTTCAGCCGTTTCTGAGATTAGCGTGTACAAACATACATACAAACATACAAACATACAAACATCCAAACATACAAACATACATACATACAAACATACAAACAGACGGACAAAATTTTACGAAATTCTTGTTCTATTGCTTATTCTTCATCGCCCTAAACAATTTTTTTGGAAATATATTCAATGTACAGACAAACTTTTTTTACACTTTTATTATATTATAGATGTGTCTTAAAACTGTGCTACACGATTTAAAACATTGGTTTGGAACCTGTGGAACCTGCATTTAAAACAGTAATAAGATTTGGTATGAAACCACTGTCTACACTGTTTCCAGTTTCTATACCAAACTAATATATAAGCCGTGTCGCCAACGCAGTTTCCATATCTCTTATACATAAGAGATATAATCCAATAAAATTAAAAATTGTAACACAACACTATATTTCAAGTAGACATGAAACAAAACCTTGTCGTATGATAAAAACCTGTATTTTGTCTTCTCAACAATATACTTAAGGCGTCAAATTTATTTAGAGCTCTACAACTTCATTCTTATGACATTGTTTCTGCCATTCAAGGGTATTTCTGGAGATCTTTTAGAGTGGTCCAGCCATTGGAATATGTCCAAGTGCATCAGAGCTCACTCGAATAAACAGATGACCTTGTATACAATTCTCACATAAATAAAAATGGTTTTGGGAGTGAGTATGGTAACTTCAAGATTCATGATATTTTTTGGGAGAGGCTGGCAAACGAACATGTCACCAGGTGGTAAGTGATCACTGCTACCAATGGAGCAAAGATAGATACATAGTCTCGAGAGTTAAGCACGAAATAAAAGCGTAATAGCGTATGATAGAATAGGCTTGGCCGAAAATATGATGCAAGTTTTCTTAATGATGAGTGAAGAGATTTACTCGAATTTTTGTATTTCAATAGTAATATATATTTTTTTTATGTCATACAGTAGACAAACAAGCAACCGGGCCACCTGATGGAAAGCGGTCACCGCTGCCTATGGACATCAGTAACACCAGGGGCGCTATCAATGCGTTGTCCACCAAGGAGGTTGGAGGAAAGGAAGGAGGAAGAGAAGGGAAAGAAGGATGGGGAAAGAGGGGGATAGGGAAGGAGTTGGGCTACCGGATCTCTCACTCACCGAACGAAACGCATTGCTGCTTCACGCCGATATTCTGTGAGAGGGTGGTACTTCCCCGGTCGAGATAGCCCATTTCATAATAATTGCTCTACCACTCCAAAAAATCATTTTGTACTATGTAATTACCAAGTTTCATAACGATGCTTATTATTAGCATAAAAATCTTTGTTCTTAGTTATCTACCCTGGTCACCTGTTTCATTGGTTGACTATACATTCCCGATAGAGCTAGCCTATTTCGTAAATGCTCTATCACTCCACAAAATTGTAACTTTTTTGCGAATATTTAAATAATTATAATATTTTTCAGTCCATTTTGTAATTACGATAATTTGAAAAGATTAATTTTTTTGTTGGAAAACAACACGCGGCAATATAAATCAAAACAATTAATATTATTCGGTCACGCAAATATAATATGTGAAACAAATAAATGAAAAAGTATTTTTATATTTATAAAATGACGTGCCAACAACGGTGCCAATCTATGAAATGTTATCAGCAATCAGAAAATAATAATTTCAATGTATAACGCTTTTATATATAAACTAACGAAACCCGCGCAACTTCGTTTGCGTGTCCCCGCTTTCCCGTGGGAATTTTTTAATTTTTCTCTCCGTAAGAACCATCCTCGTACTTCAAGGAATATAATTTGTTAATAGTATTTGTTCACCACTTAACTTACTATATTGTTTTTTTGAGGATAAACATCTTATGTCTACAATTAACTTACTTACGAAGATTTGTAATTAGCCTTTAGTTTCAATATTTTTGTATATTTTTGTATGAGATGCTGTTAATCTTCTATAAGAAATAAATAAAAATATTCTAAAAATTTGCGAAATCGATTAACAGCGATTAATTTTTATATTATAGATACTAATTAAACGTAGTGTCGGGGAGTGTGGACAGAGAGAGAATGGAAGTCAGGGCTTTTTGTATTGCAATGAGACTTTAGACTCTGAAAACGTTTTGAATTTTCGCATCTCTTGATATGACAGAACTGAGCCGAAACACAAGTGGTCAATTAACTGCAAAATTATGAAGTAAATTATTATTGTTAATAATAATAACGTAATACAACAGTAACGTAGTCGACAGGCCCTGTGGTCGAGTGGCTAGCAATGGTTACTTTATCCCTAGGGCCGCGGGTTCGAATCTTGCGCAAGGCAAACATTTGTTTGCATATACATGTATGTTTGCCTTGGTCTGGATGTTTTCTATGTATTATAAGTATCTATTAACAAAAAAAGATTGATGTATATTTATCAGCAATCTAGTACCCATAGTACAAGCTTAGTTGCTTCGTTTGGGACTAGATGGCGTTGTGTGACTCGATCAAGAATATTTATTTGATAATAGCGCTTGCAATTAAAATCAGAGCAACAGTTAGCAAAGTGAAAGACTGCGTCCACCTTCAGAAACTAGCCATAACGTAGGTATACCCTTACTCCTACTAATTTGTTAGATATGAGGGCTGGTTGGTGGTGGGTTCAGTATGCTATCGACAGAGAGTGAAGGAGAGGGTTCGACCAGCATCCTGGTGGGACACTCATGGGTGTATGTGTGACCCGCTATTATCACGCCCCGACTGTCTAGAAAACTATCGACCGTACTTGCGTACGTTTATTGCAGGTGTGAACGCGGCGAAAGTTCTACTTTGTTATATTTATAACAAAGTAGAACTTTCGTCGTTTAGTAGAACTGTCCATTTGGACAACACAATTTTATATACTGTTTAGTTTATTTACATCAAACCCGAGGTCAAATTACGGTTTACAAAACTGCGTAGAAAAATAATGAGTAAAGTCATTAGTCACGCAACCACTATTGCTACGATTTTGCTACGAACCTCTACGCCGTAGGCTCGTAGCGAGCTCGTAGCAAAGTGCTACGGAAAAATGCCATCTTTGAATTTAAAAACTACTCCCCGTTCACAGTCATTTTACCTCTGACAGATGGTTTAAAACACTCAAAATAAGAGTCAGGAATAATCCTGTAGCAGAAATAATGTGTGAGCCGCCATAGACGGACTGTTCGAGCCATTGATCAACATACGAACCCCTCTTATTTAGAGTCTTATAAACCTGTTTTTACATCTGTCAGAGGTCAAATAACTGTGAATGGTCTATATTGGAGTTTTACAAATAAAAATAGTTAAATACACTGGGCGTCAAAAATAAGTAGTACAGTTTTAAAATTTCAATTACTCTTAAACTATAGAAGTTAGAGTTTTGAAATAAAAATCAATCTATAAAAGACGATATTATGCATGAAGTTCTTATTAAATGAAATGAAATTGTCTTTTAACTTTTTTTTATTTCAAAGGTCTAGTTTAGGAGATATTGCAATTTTAAAACTGTACTACTTATTTTTGACGCCCAGTGTATTTATAATGATGCTAATTCTTTTGTACACTTAACTAGACTAAACAAATTTTGACAGGACTAGAAGTGTTGCTATCCTTGTCACTAATTGGAAACTAAGGAAGGACGACAACACCTTTGGTCCTGTCAAAATTAGTTTAGTCTAGTTAAATGTACTACAGAATTAGCACCAATATTAAAATAACATTCTAGAAAACAAGAAATTCATTTTAGTTATTTTTATATGTACGACAGTTGTTTTAAAGCTGGCCGCGGCATCCTGGCCTTTCGCCAAATTACTTTATTAAACTGGATAAAAGGTATACATGTTGACGAATTAATTTTGACTACGAACTAAAAGCTTAACAGAATATTATGCTAGCATTTTGTCATGACATTTTACTTTCTATGTGATAAATTAACAAGTTAAACAATTAAAAAAATATTCTTGGATGAATCACACAACGCCATCTAGTCCCAAAATAAGCAACTAAGCTTGTATGGGTACTAAATTACTGATTAAATATACTTAAATACTTTTTTTGTAAATAGATACTTATTATACATAGAAAACATCCAGACATGTTCATGCACACAAATGTTTGCCTTGCGCAGGCTTCGAACCCGCGGCCCTTGGGATAAAGTGACCATTGCTAGCCACTCGACCACCGGACCTGTCAACACAACAGATTATCTATAAATAAGATAACTATGATTGTTTTTATAAAAGAAAACATTAAAACATATTAAAAAAACTGCAATTTTAAAAATAATAAAGAAAAAATTAATAATAAAAACCGGGCAAGTACGTGTCGGCCCACGCACAATGTAGGGTTCCGTATTTGCTGTGCTTTGCTTGCTTTCCGTTGAGTCCAATATCAAATTCTATCACATTTGTAAGTTTTCATCAAATAAATTTTATTATAACAGTTCGTCGGCTATTACTCGGTAACTAGTAGAGCCTACTTAACGGTTATTATTTTTATTAAAGGTTCAACATATGGACTACTACTACGTAGTACTATTATCTATTCTGTGCTACTACCACGATTTATTTAAAATTTCTGAACAACACACTTTCAGACACAGAGGGGGGGGGCACCGTGCAAAACGAAAATTGACACGATAAATGTAAATAATTCCGAAACGGATCATTATACCGCAAAATGATGTTTCCACACACTCGATGATTTTAAGAGACCTATCTACATGTAGGAGAGGCACCCAAAAAAAATATTTTTCAATATTTTGTTCCAGCACTTTATTGGCATTATTAATATATGTATACATACCAAATTACAGCTGTCTAGCTTTAAGCGTCTAGGCGCTAGACCGCGGACAGACAGACAGACAGACGGACATGGCGTAACTATAAGGGTTCCTTGTAGTTTACTACGGAACCCTAAAAAGGCGTATTAATATACTGGTATACAAATACATTCTAGGGTGTAAAAAAACTAAGGTTACCCTCAATACAAGCAGGTAAATAATAATTTATTTGGGGCCATGTAGCGCTTTGTAAATTATGTACAATTTATTATTAAGTGTAAAATTATAAAGTGAAACAAGTTTATAACTTTACATATTAACATATCTAAATGCCAGATAGCAAGGTGTCAAGAAAGTGCCGTCCTAAGCACACAAGCCGAGTGCAAACAGGCAAATCTTTGTTGGAACAACCTCGTTGTTATTTCTTAACCACTAGTCAACACACTGTTAGATAAGTTGATTGCATGCTTGGAACATTGTTTTTTTTTTAATAAAAATCGAAAAAGTCACGATATCTCTATCCTTACATTTTCAATCTTACAAATCTCTATCTTACATTTTTAATTCTAACTTTTTAATTTTAAAAACAGTATATTTAAAATTTGTAACAAAGGGCTACTATTCCTGCTTGGTTGTAAAAAATATCAGGTAAATGGGGTGCCACTCACGCAGTTTAAAGGAATTCCAAGAGAGGTAGGGCACAGCCGATAATCCGCTCAAATCGGAGCAGCCCGTCTGGGGAAGGACCTCCATCCTACAGAAGATCGTAGCCAAATAGCATTGGGCTCGGCCATGCGGCACGCGTGAGTGATACCCCCAGTACTGCAAGCGTCTATAGGCTACGGTGATGCTTACCATCAGGTTTGTTTGGCATCTTAGTAGTAAAAAAAAAAATTCACCACCATTACTAACCTTTCCGGTAGCTCAGTGGTAAAAGCACTCGGCCGGATATCGAGAAGACGTGAATTCGAATCCCACCTGGGGCGAGGTGAAATTTTTCTTTCAAGATAATATTTTTATAAATGAGATAAGACCCGCTGTTGTGTGTACATTCGGTATACAGAACAAAGAATTCGCGAATAATGTGTACACAGTAGAAATTCCCTCCCACATTACAAAACAGTGTAGTCAGCATACCAGTATCCGACACGGGAAGCGAGGACCACGGGGCGTGCGACACAGCTAATTTCCCATGCCAGCAATGTCCCATTTCCAACAGCGGTTCTTTGGCATGACGGAAATATTCAACGTTCATGCTTTCATTCAAAGATCTTTGTATGAGAGTTAACCATAGACTTTAAATCGCGGCATCGAGTATATACATCAAGCATCCGCGTCACAGAGACTTTGAATCTCTGTGACGCGGACTTTGTTAATACTCTTTAGACCACAGTAACATATTTTTATAAAAAAATTGATCACTCATATAACGTCATTATAATAATGGAGAAAACAAATAAAATTAATAATTTAAAAAAACACAATATTTTTATTGTAATATTTCAAATTTTAACATGGCGAGTAGCTCGATGGCGTTTCTGTGTGTCGCATCCCAAACACGCAAGTTAAGCAACATCGACCATAGCTAGTGTTTGGATGGGTTCCTTGATCTCGAGCTTCTCCGTGCTTCAGAGGCACGTTAAGCCATCGGTCCGGGCTGTTGATGGATGACAGACGGTGGTCTTCTGGCGGTTTCAAAACACTTCTTCAATCCAATCCACATCGGAACAGCGTGGCAGAGTACGCTCTAATCTCTCTTGAGTACGCTCTAATTTGATTGAAGGGACACCCGTGTTCCCTGCTGTGGGATAATTATGGGTACATATGATGGATGATATACAAAAGACATGTACACAAGCTGTAGTTATATACATTTCATACACCACAGAGGTTAACAAAGTGACTATATGTCAAAACTGTGTGTACACTCTGTAGTACTCTGGTACGTTATATATTAGACAGAGTGATTAGTAAGCAGGTCATGTCCGTTGTTGTAATTTATGTCCGAAACGCTAGCCGTTTTGTGAACACCGTTTATCAATGAGTCTGTGCTACAACTACTATCGACAGATTGAGATTTAGATAAAGCATTTACTATAAAGGTTTTTGGTTCAAATTCTGTTGTGAGAAATCATACATGAGATTAGATTGATATCATCATTTCAACCTATAATCTCAAACTGCTGGGATACGGGTCTCCCTTCAATCGAAGGTGATTAGAGCTTACTCTGCCACGCGGCTCCAATGCGGATTGGCAGAGGCCGGTGTTTTCAAACCGCCCAAAGGCCACCGACTTAACTTAACGACTGTCATCTATCGACAACAGCCGGAACCGACGGCTTAACGTGCCCTCCGAAGCACGGAGCAGCTCGAGTTAACGAAACCCATCCAAACGCTGGCTAGGGTCGATGTCGCTTAACTTGCGTGTTCATATTAGAGTGCGACACACAGCGACGCCATCGAGCTTCTCGATCGATATACATAATTTTAATTACCAAGGCCCCGCTGCTTGATCAGTAGTTAAGTATACTAATGGTTAAAATTCGTTGAAAAAACTAACTATTAGTTAAAATTTGCAACGAATTTTACGCCCTTAGTATAATAATAATAATAGTCGTTTATTTCAGGTATAACCCATAAAAAATACAATACAATAGATCCAATAGAATTAACTAAAATTAAAGTTAAAATGATAGAAATAAAATAATAAATAAAATGTAAAAATTAACTTAAATTAAATACCATACAGTGTAGAATACAAATATTACACCACACAGGGTTACTTCCTGTTGCTGTCACGCTGCACGGAAAGCCAGTACCTTTTTTTTTTTTTTTTTTTCTTTTTTTTTTTTTTTTTTTTTTTACGTCAGAAAAATGCTTTGTGGCAGCCCCACCGCCCGGGGAGCACGCGGTAGGGACTGTGGAACTTACCACTAAAAAAACTGACGGGATGCCTCTTGCCCTGTGTGGCGGGGCCACGGGAAACTGGGATACAACCGCGACCCCGCCAGGGCCGTCCGGCCAAGGTACCAGCCGGACCCGCTCGCCCCCGATACGCTCCGTCAGCAGTACACCGCATCCAGGTGCACTGCCGACACCGAGGACCATCGCTCCCTCAAGACGACCTGCCTTCCCCGGCCCGCCGTCTCGGCTGGGCTATGGTCCCCGTCCACTCGGCGATCGCACCCACTGTGCCGACCGCCAGCCAACGGCCACACCACACTTATTCAGCGTGGCGCGGCCGTCAGCTCCGCTCGTGATTTTTATAGAGGTTGTCTTCCTCGCGGCCCGGGCGGTTAAGCCAAGGCCCCCGGCCCGTGGGTGGAGGACCCACGGGTTACGGTATGCGCCGCACGCCGACTGGTAAGGCCGGCGCCCACTAGGGCGTCCGCGTCAACCCGCGAGCCGAGCGCAGGGAGTGGACACACCCGTCCGCCTGCAACCCGCACCCGGCGAAACGCAGGGACCGGACCCCGCTCGTCCCCCTCAACCCGCGGCTCGCCGCAACTCGAGCGCAGGGAGGGGACCCACGTGTCGGGACTTCAGCCGCCGGCAAGGACGCGCCGGCGTTGCCCGGGGTGGACCACGTGGAGGTATCCCGACAACCACCCCACGGAAAGCCAGTACCTAATAATGGGACCATCCAGATACTGGGCCAGTGTAGAGAGGATCACGTTTTTGGAGTTGCGGACACGAGTCCAGAACCCTGCAACGCGAGACCTGATAATAGCGAAATAGTCAGGTACTCCGGCCTGCGCAAACATGTCAGATGCGCTGCAGTATCTCGGGTGTCTCATCAGGATACGGTATGCATTATTATACTGGACCCTAATGCTACTCCGAGTACGCCTCAAGCAGTTGACCCAAAGCTGAGCCTGTGGCTGAGCCGTGTAGAAGCATTGGCAATATGCTCTAAACAGAGTTTGCTTCACACCGTCCGTGCAACGCGCGAATCTACGTGCTAACATGTATGCTAACAGTATACTTAACCACTGATCAAATAACGGGCCCTTATCGCTCGGTGTACTAGGATCGTAGAAAAGTTCAACTATGTTTAAAAAGATAAAGCATTTTATTCAGACACTATCAGAGACACATTCTCTTGTCGAAGTGTACGAAAAATATTGATTCTTATAAACTAGCTAAACCCGCGCAACTTCGTCTGCGTGTATCCCGCTTTCCCGTGGGAATTTCGGAATAAAAACTAAAACTAAAAACCTACCTCTTGAATCACTCTATCTAAAAAAAAACCGCATCAGAATCCGTTGCGTAGTTTTAAAGATTTAAGCATACAAAGGGACATAGGGACAGAGAAAGCGACTTTGTTTTATACTATGTAGTGATGTACTCTATAGATTATCACCATTTCGGAAAAAATACTTGTATTTAAATGAATAAGTCGTTGTTCGTGCGTCGATAGTACGTACCTAGTGGACGCACGAATAGCGACGAATTCTATCAGACGTGTAGTTCACCAAAAACTGTCGACGCACGCGCGACCAATTGCTATTAATATAGTTATTGTAACGCCACCTGGGGACTGGGTGTTGAAATTTTTCTATCAAAAATATTTTCAAAATAACAAAGGTTAGTTTACGTACCAACTCCACCAGTCATAAATAGTTATTAAAACTCTTAATGTAACGATTATGAATATATAAATATATATATAGGGACAATTCATACAGATTGAGCTAGCCCCAAAGTAAGTTCGAAACTTGTGTTATGGGATACTAACTCAACGATATTATATTTTATAACAAATACATAATATAGATAAACATCCAAGACCCGAGGCCAATCAGAAAAAGTTCGTTTTTCATCATGACCCGACCGGGGATCGAACCCGGGACCTCCTGGGTGGCGGCGTGGCGGTCTGGTGTGGTAACCATTACGCCACGGAGGTCGTCGTTATTAATTCGTGGACCTAGAAAAAAAGGCGGACACCATCACTGAAACTAAAAAGTGAAGCAACCATAGTAAACCACCTCGCGTATACGTACGAACCGGCCGGCTTACTATGGTGTGAATGTGTGCGTGCCGGTCAGCCATTTCACACTCACAAATAGTTACGCCGCCGCCATTAGGTTGCTTCAATTCTTTCTTAGCAAGATTCCGTCCTTCTATGCGGAAAGCGGAGGATCGCATTTGGTGGAAGGCATTGGGAAAGGCCTATATCCAGCTGTGGGTAGATAAAGGCTGATGATGATGACGAAGATTCCGTCCTCCTTTTTTTCTAGGTCCATTATTAACTTATTATTATTATTTAACCTTTCCCATTTATATATTGATGCGATGCCTCGATCGATAGTGAATAGAGTTCGTGCAGCGATCTAAAATTGATGGAAGTACGCTTCGGGCGTGGCGCAAAATAATTGCTCTTCTGATTTTGGGATTGTTCGAAAATTTAGCTTCGTTTAGTCGAGTAAAGTTTTCACTAACGAGACTCAATCTATCTTTGTCGTTTTGGGGTTCCGTTCCCAAAAGGGTAACCTTTTTAACTATAAAATCCTTCGTCTCAGTATCATTATGATATATTGTCAGTCAGTTGGTGTAAAATAATATAATGCCGATATCATCATCGTCATTTAAGCATAAGTCAGTCTACAACTGAGTATAACTCTGTCTTTTAGAAAGCCACTCGGATCGATCCTGATCCAAATCCCTATCTTTGCGTATAAATACGAAATTTTTGTGTTTTTTAACTTCCACTCGATTTTGATTAATTTTGATGTGAGAAATAGATAAAAATCTAAAGAGTGTTGTATGTTATTTACCTATTTAAAAAATAAAACTTAAAGATTAAAAATGTGAAGATTGTTTTTTTTTACTATTTTTTACAATGGACAACATTGTAAAAAATAGTAAAAAAAAAACAAGCGAAGTGAAACATACAAAAAATAGTTTTGTAACATAAGTTCAATGACATTCGTAACGTTCACTTGTTTAATTTTAAACCCGACTGAAATCGAGAGTGGGGTCAGAACGAGTTATTAATAAACATATTAGGCTTAGTTTCCACCGAAGCGGAACAAAGGTATTTATTATACGGCCTAAGGGATGTTCAAAACTACCATGGCAGATATGATTATGAAAAGAAAGAGATAGCTGATTGATGAAATGAACTGAGGTACAACAGGATACGTCTATGGTGCATACGGTACACCGGGAGGTAGGTTATCACGTAATCACTCGATAGGACCGTGAAAAGGGATAAGGGATTTGGACTCTATCGTAGCAGAGAGAAACGAGATTTTGTATCATAATGTGTAAAAATTACTAACGAAAATATGTCGACGTCCACCTAGCCAGTCATCTAACAACCCTACTTAGGATGTTTTATCTTGGCACTCACCTAAGTCATAGAATAAGTAATAACCCGAGGCCTAAGTAATAACATAAATAAATAAATAGTTTTACTGTTCTTCTTTATTTCGTCTTTTTCCCCATTTTTTCATTGACTTTATTGACATTGCACATTTTTATTTTCTTTTTAACATTATTTTATTTTATTGTAATTTTATGAAGTTAGGTAAAAAACAAGTACAAAGCATTATACGAAACAACGTTGAAACTGTTGTCGATATAATTCATAATACCATAATCCACAAAGCTGGGCCCTTGGCATCACTAAAAGGAATTTTAATAATTCCTTTTTGGGCTGCTTTCATATTAAAATCTGTTTTGTGTGGCCATTCACTTTCTGTACTAATGAAATCCTGTTATTTTAGAGATCCTTATAATATAACGTGTTACGCAATAAAATCTTAACTCATCATACTAATATTATAAATGAGAAAGCTAAACTAGCTTTCTCATTGTTTGTTTGTTTGTTATTCCTTCACGACTTGACAAAGCAGCCGATCATTATGAAAATTTGTAAACATTATTTTAAGGGGTACAGAGTCCAACATAGGCGGCATTTTACGCGGGCGAAGCCGCGGGTAACAGCTAGTATGAAATATTACGATAATTATTTTGAAAATATTTTTGTGACGAAATCGCGATTTCAATTTCAATTCTATATAATTTCAATTAACAGCCAATTCTAATTCGTTCTCTTGAAACTTATACTTTACGAATTTTTTTTTAGTGGACAATCCGATTTCATTTAGTTTAATATTTAATTGAAGCTAGTTTTATGAGACTATATCTCTCAATAGTAAAATTGACAAGAAAATTTTCTTTCAAAAATATTTAATTTTCATAACTAACCTTAGGCTGCATAACTAGTCTAAGAATTTGGTAATGACAATTTTTACATAGAGGGAGTGCCATCAAACCTTTTATCAACGTAGATGATAAATCATACGGATGTATGAAACCTATTGTTTTTGATACGGAACCCAATAACGTTATTATCCGTATCCCAAATTTATTATTAGCAAGCCGGGTATTCAGATTATCCCCGGTTATCCAGATGGCCATCGAAGTGATAAATTGGAATTTCGACGAGTTTTATAACTAAATTAAGAGTTAGCTAATTTGAAATTATTACTTGTCTCTAGTTATTTTTCAAATTGCTCTCTCTCACGTAATTGCTAAAGAGGGGACTTTTTTCAATACTCTTACTACAACTAATATCTTCATAATTTCGTTGTGAGTTCCAAGATAGCTGTAGTTAGACTGCATCTTTCTTAATTCTCTCAGAAAGGTCTACTACGCTATTGTGGAGAGTCTGATCTCATATTGTATCACATCTTGGGGAGGTGTACACAAAACGACCGTCAAAAAAGTCGAAGTAGCACAGAGGGCTATTTTGAAGGTAGCTCGTTTTCTTCCCTTCACTTACTCAACCGAACTTTTATACCAACACTGGAAGGTTTTATCGGTTCGGCAATTATTTATTCTCCGACTAGTGCTTAAACAACACTCAGAGATAGTATATAGACCACAAGATGCTTCCCAAAGGAGACGTAAGCAAAAAGTCTGCGACACATACAAGACCAATAAATCTTTTACCAGAAATTACTTTTGCTATCTGGGTGGCTACCTATATAATAAAACTAACAGCTCACTGGACATCTACTCCAGTAATAGATTCAACTGTAAGCGAATGGTTAAAACATGGTTATATTCTTTAAATTATGAACAAACCGAATTACTTCTGTCCAGGTAATATGGCATATGTCACTCATACCGCACACATCCAGATGCACGCACGCACATGCATGCAGGCACTCTTACACACACACACACTAAACACATGTTTAATCGCTGAGTCCCACTATCTTTGCAATATCTTTATTCCTCTTGTTTTGTTTATAGTTTAGTTATAGTTTAGTCTTACTTAATTCAATAGGAAACTGGCTTGCAGCAGTTGCATCATGTGCCTGTTATCTTATATTTAAGTTTCTTTTGTTACACTGCATCTACATATTTTTGTTTGGCTTCATCCGTGGGTTGGGAGCCTGGAGACCTGTACTACAGGCTTCTTTAGAAACCTATTTCAGGCTCCAGCTTCTCACACACACCAAATTCTAATTTTATTTTATTTTCCTATTTAGCGTAGAAATTACTTTTTTGTAATACGACTGTGTGTGAGATGAAAATAAATAAATAATAAATAATAAATCTTTAATTAAATATTCGGTTTTTGTTGTCTTCGGGATGCTACGTCGCCGCATATGTTCCATTTTAATTGTTTTTTGTTATTGGTGCTAATTCTGTTGTACATTTAAGAATAGAATAGAGAATAGAATAGAATATATTTATTTGCATAAAATATGGTTGATACAAGGTGTTAAAATAAAGAAATAAACGTTTCACATATTTTGCCAAGATATTTGGCGTGCAAAATACAAGTGTCATTAAATTATTCATTAAAAAAATATTACATATTTTTAGTATTAAAATTTAAATATTTAGTTAAGTATTGTATATAAAATTTATAATGATATTAAAACAAAATTATACAAATAGAAATTATACAATTGGGTCATTAAGATATTCTTCAATGGAGTAGTATGCTTTAGAGATAAGGAATTTCTTAAATGAGGCTCTAAACATATCAATTTTCCTGTTTTCTTTGATACAGTTAGGTACCTTGTTGTAAATTTTAATAGACAGGCAGAATACACTTTTATTATATTTGGAGGTCCTACTTTTTTGTGCTTGTAACTTTTTGTTTAATCTCACACTACGCAATGTGTCAAAGTCATCAATATTTCTCATTACGAGTGATGCCGCTTCTAATATATATAATGACGGTAATGTTAAAATACCATATTGTTGGAAGTAAGGTTTGCAGGACACAGTCTGTTGGACTCCACTAATGGACCGAATACACCTCTTTTGGGCTTTAAAGGCTCGTTCTCTATCAGCAGCATTGGCCTAGAAGAGAACAGAAGAGAACTTGAAGTGTTGCTATCCTTGTCACTAATTGTAAACCAAGGAAGGACAACAACACCTTTGGTCCTGTCAAAATTAGTTTAGTCTAGTTAAATGTACAACAGAATTAGCGCCATTATCTGTCTTCTATTATTAAAAGTTTACAAATTAAGAGCCGCAGTTTGGATTGAGGACCCCCATACAAGCTGTTTAATGTATGAGAATTTAATATAATTAGTGAAAAGCCTGTAAGAAGGATAAGCCCGGAAGAAAATACCGGACAGCCGTTGTACGACCCGCTCAATCCGATTGTTTATTTTCCCTTGAGATATAGTATTATATTGTAAACATTTATCATGAATAATATTATATTAAATCTGATTAAATTCGTTGTGAGCTGTTTCTCCCACGGGACGTCAATAGGCTTCATTGCTTATTGTCCATCTAAGGTCTACAGGAGACGTTTGATAGAAGATGTATGGTGTGCTTGTCCCGATTATCATGAATAATAATAATAATCTCACTCTACACAATAATAAAAATTGTATCTTTATTTTTTGTTCTTTAATTTTTTTATAAATTCGTCGAGACGCGGCAAAGAACTAAATCTATTTATATATGAATCTATACCTAAAATGCTTTGTCCTGAATGACTGACGGATCTAACGCACAGTCTAAGTCTTGAAAATATTGCTTTGAGCAATAAGGCCGCCTTGTTGCATATACACATGTTTTGTTTTGCAAATAAAGCTTATTCTATCTATCTATCTATCTATCTAAAGCACACACACAACAGTACTGGAACAGTGTCGACAAGTTCTGTTCAGTAACGTATCCATCAGTGTCAGTGTAAAACGATATTGTAGCATACATAATCCGCCGAACGTAGACATCCGATAAGAAAGGATTTTAAGAAATTCCCACGGGAAAGCGTGACACACGAAAACGAAGTTACGCGGGTTTTGTTAGTTTTATAATACGAAGATACTTTATTATTATCTTATGCAACAATTCTAGAAATATCTTTCATGGAAGCCTAGTTAATTACTTTAGATAATATGCGATTGTTTACTTTCATGCGTCTTATATCATACTAATTATATGCGAAAGTATGTTTGTTTGTCCTTCTTTTACGACGAAAGTAACGAACCGATTGACATGGTTTTTTTTTGGGATAGTGAAAAGTCTGGAGAGTGACATAGGCTTTTTATTCCGGAAAAACGTCTTATTCCAACAGAAAATACTAGTCAATGGTACATATAGGCCACGCGGGCGAAGCCGCGGCTAACAGCTAGTACATAAAAACAATTTAATATTAAGTATAACTGATAATTATGCTTAATTAGTAAATAATAATTATCACCATTAGCGAGAAACACAAAACCTTTACACTTAATAAGCTATCAACCTGTGTTTCTGTTTCATGTCATTATAATGGCGGTTAATTGACATGTTACAACAGCCTTCGCGCAGTAATAATTGATCGTGGTGGCCCAAATTGTGGAAAATAAAGTCGTTATGTCATCATAGACTTTGCACAGAGAAATTAGGAACGTTACCCGGCTATGTTTAGGGAACTAAATTATGTATCCACTAATACATAATATAAAAAATACGAAAGTTTGTTTGTCCTTCTATCATGTCGAAAGTAACGATCGGATTGATTAGTTTTTTTTTGGATAAGTTAAGGTCTGGAGTGTGACGTAGGCTAGTTTTTATCCCGGAAAGATATCTAATTCCCACGGGAAAAAATAAAACCTGCGCTAAGCGGGGCCGGGCCGCTAGAAGTAGTATAAGTTTTCTAAATACTCTTGGATTTTTTTGCTTAACAATAGTATTTATATTTTTTTGTTATTTCTTTTTCTGTTTAAAGATGTACCCACATACGTTCTATCAAATCTGTGCGTTCTATATTATTAACTAGCTTTTTTACCCGCGACTTCGTCGGCGTGAAGTTCCGGACCCGTTCCCGTGGGAACCACATTGAATTTCGGGAAAAGCTATAGCCTATGTCACTCCCTGATAATGTAGCTTTCTACTGGTGAAAGAATTTTTGAAATCGGTCCAGTAGTTTCGGAGCCTTTTCAATGCAAACAAACAAACCAACAAACAATCAAATCTTTTCTCTTTATAATATAATTATGTAATACAGTACATGCGTACGCTTTATATTTTCTTGGTCAGTGAGCTGATCAGCCTAATTATTCTTATCTTTATAATAATCTATCTTTGATAGGTAATAATCTTTTCAGTTTCTGATCACAGACGCTACTTTGTTATCACAGTCGAGGCTTCATTATAATTTTCTTGTAATTCTGATTCCTGCGGTATTTTCTGGCCATTCCCATCATTTTCATTTCTTGGCCTAAAACTTAGCCATTTCAATTTGCTGTCTATAGCAAAAACTAATTAATTTATTATTATGTGATTCTTTTTAATTAATAATAAATAAATATTTCCACAAACAATGTTATCTACTTATAGGCTAATTAGAGTGAATTAAAAATCGTTGTAAATCGTAAATAATGTTATTATATATTATTAACTACTTAATATTAAAATTATCCATGGTTGTATCCGCGTGAACATATAAGATAATAAATCAAAAATATTTTTGACGAATTTCCATTTTAATTTTAGTATAGGGGTTCATTTAGAGGTTATAATAGATCTAATGATAAACACACCTAAAGGTTGTTGAGCTAAACGTTTTTTCATAGATTTTCCCGATAATTTTATCAGATAGATAACAGTAGGTCATATGAATGTAAGTATAATATAATAATTATTAACACGAACTCAAATTCAAACGATTCTTGGTACCTACATCATGTGAAATAATATATTATTATGTATTTCTGTTAAAAGTTTTTATGTCATACAGGATTTTTTTATTATTTTTTAAATATTATTTTAATAATAAGCTAGTAGTCAGTAGTGTACGTACTGAGTTTTTTTTCTGAAGAGTCATAAATATTTCTCCAATAAATTATTTCCAATATACTTAAAAGCTAAAATTGGTAATGACGAAGAATTTTATTTCGTTAAATAGATTATTTTAGAATAATTACAACATTTTAATTTTATTTTTTTCTCATTAGTTTATCCTAAGAAGTATATGAGTACAGATGTTAGACATGAAGACGATGTAGACAACATATAAATAGCAAGCTCCCGATAACAATCCGATATCCCAACGGAGCGTTTTTGCCAGAAAACTATCTGAACGAGCCCCAAACAGTTGGCTCCCGCAATACCTTACGTAAGCTTCTGCCATTCTTATCTAAAACGCTTTTTATCTACATACTTACATACAGACTTCCAAAGCCGGGAAAATTAAAAAAAAAATAAGAATAAGAAACCACCGTTACCTTAATCACCGTTAATTTAAAAAATAACACGTTATTATTGCTCACGTTCCATTCAATTCCTTTTTTGAAATACACACAACTTGAAAAGTGGGAAAATGTGCGAAAGCGGGGTATAGTGACGTGACGCGTGGCGCGTTTTTTTTTTTTAACGGTTTTTGATTTGCATCCAGCCAGGGCGGTCGTGTTTTGTTTTGGGATTGCAATGTTTACGTGGGGAAGAAGAGGCGTGCGGCCCGGCTGGCGACTGCCGGCGGAGTATTAGGTACATGCTTAGGGTTGCGCGCGCACTACTAGCCTAGTGAAACCTGTGTCGATTTTATTACGTAGGTGTAAGGGTGAATGACGCTTAAGCATTTGCGGTTTTCGAAGCGTTGATTTTAATTAATCGGTAATCGGGAAGTGGATGGACTGCGATGAGCGTTTGGGTCACTGGGGTACTGGGGTGGTCAGTTGCGCGACTTGCGAGTTATGACAGGTATTTAGGGTTGGGCGTCGTTATTTCATTTAGCCACAGCTGTTTCGTTGGAAATCGTAAATTTTCATTCATGAAGTTTAGTTAATGTTTGCTTTATTGTAATTTTATTTTTTTACTAGGAACAAAATGTATCATTTTATTTGAGAATACTAATTAGGACTAAAACTTAGAAGGTTACTTACATTAACATTACAACTGTTACCAAGAAGACTTTTAGCCAAAACCTGAAGGTGGCTAACAAACCTTAAGTTCATTGCCCTTAAAATGACACAAATGAGGTTGGGTTTTGACCCCAAATAGCCGTGAGGAACATTTTGCCGAATTCCACTGATCCACCAAAAACCACCCTGTCCAAACCCCCCTTTCTTAGGAGGTTTGGGGAGATCCTTTCATATTATAATAAGCAGCTTCCCAACATAAATAAAGGTTCAAATTATCATTTGATTGAATGAGTTAGGTATACAAAGAAGAAAAAAATTGAATAAAAATATTTCAATGGTTCAAAGAATTGTGGAATTTTCTAGATCTTTCACATTTTTTGCAAGTCATTTTTATTTCTAATGGGTATTGCATTTCTTTCATTTTTCAATTGTAAATTAATAATTTACTAAGTATAATATTTATTTACATGAACAAACCTTATTTTGTAAACTATGTACAGTCACCTCCATAAATATGTAATCACTTTAGAACCTTGTCACTTTCGTATATCATTTCATTTACTTAGGACATTTGAGTGAACATGTCAACAATGTTATAGTGACAAGGTACTAAACTGATTACATATTTATGGAGGTGACTGTACCTAAAAAAATAAACTTTTAATTTATTCATTCATCATCATCATCTCAGCCCGTTTCTGCCCACTGCTGAACATAGGCCTCTCTTTTTGTACGCCAACCAACTCGGTCCTGTGCCATTCTCATCTACATCGTCCGCCCGTATTCATTCATTAACTCTAATTATTATTTTGTAATGGCTTCTCTTGAAGAAGGAAATGACACGACAAACATCATAGCTAATCAATTTTTTCATCATCTCAGCCACTAGACGAGAAGTCCACTGCTGGACTTTAGCTCCCCCCCCCCCCCCCAACGCTTTCTGTATGACCGACCTTTCTGTATGATTGGCAGCGGCCTTCGCCCAACGGTTTCCTACGACTTGTCTTAGGTCGTCTGACCATCTTGCAAGCAGCCGTCCTACGCTGCGCTTTCCGATACCCGGTCGCTATTAAGGAACATTCTAGCCCCAGATTATTGCGCGCTACGTGCCCTGCCCACTGTCACTTCAGTTTAATCCGTTGAAAAAACTATGTCGTTTACTTTCATTCTGCTACGGATCTCTTCATTTATATACAATACAATATTCTTGCCTAAAGAATTGTCTTATATAGATTTCATATTATTTTTATCTGGCAATAGGTTTAATACCTTCATTCGAAACCCACAAAAAAGAACGAAAGTCTAGTTTTATTCACATTGTAAGACGGATTTTGAAATACCTACATTCATTCACGTATAATTTCCGTTCCAACATTTTAATTATAACTTTATCCTCTTATTAAAAGAAAACTTTGCTTTGGACTAAAAATAATTTCGCAAGGGCGCAGACAATTTTAATTAAATAAAAAATTCAAAAAGAAAATATTACTTGTATGTTTTTGACCAACTTCAAAAAGATATGATTCTCGATTTCTTTACGTATTTTTTTCATAGTAAATCTTGGCGATATAATATGTTACAAATCATTTTAATAACGTTATAAAAAATCTATGAAAACGCCATTACGTTGTCATTTTGTACTATTTTGTATGTACTCATGTAATCTAAGATAAATCTGGAAATGTCGTAAAACCTTTTATAGCCGTTTTTTAAAAGCCTCCAGGGAAAAGCTAATAAAGTCTTCTGTCACTTTCAATGTGTCTAAAAGAATTCTGCATACAGAGTAAAAATTTTGTCATCATCAATTTTTTTTAATGTACGTTTCAAATTTTCAAAATAATAATATTTTCCTGGGATGACTTTATGGTGCTGCTGTAACTTCATATTTTAGTACGAAGTGATAGGAAAAGAAAAAACACATGTACCTATCTAGATTTTCACAACAGAAAAGTATATAAAATTTTAGATGATGATAAAAAATTCAACCTGTATATATTTGCAGATGTGACCAAATATTGTGTTTGGCAAACGTGGCAAACGTTTTTCAGTCATTCTCAACTCTAAAATGACAGAAAAAGGCTTTCCGGTTTTCTTTCACCATTTCTTTTACCAGTGTGGCCATTTTGCTTGTTTATTTTCTTTTATGTATACAAGTTGTAAATGACGAGAAAAAATGCCTGTGAAGGTAATTTCTGAAATAAAAATTTTCATTTTCTAGGGATGGCCAATAGTGTTAAGAGGTTTTATAAGTGGTTCTTTTCGATATGGGTCTCTTTCTCTAGCCTTTTTTTTATGTTATACGGCAAGCGGGCCACCTGATGAAAAGTGGTCACCGCCGCCTATGGACATCAGCAACACCAGGGACACTACCATCGCGTTGCCCACCTCTGACGCGACCTCTAATGTACCTCTTAAACAGTCCCATGTCATAGTCCAAAGGAAACACAGAGGTCAGCTCATTCAAGCTCATTCCACAATCGTATAGTGTGAGCGAGAAACGTTCTTTCGAACCTTCGCGTGGACACCAAGAGAGGGTCAACGTAGTGGGGATGAGCACCCAGTCTTGATCAAGTCTGGATTTAAATATATCAAGAACAGTCACTACCCATTATTACTGTACAGTCCGGAAGTACGTTGGTAGTGATCCTACCTTCGGCACTAGGGCGTGGATTCGATTCCCACTCGTGGCATACATTTAGGTGACGGCATTTATGTTTGTTCTCGAGTCTGGGTGTTTTTTATGTATTACTAGCTTTTACCCGCGGCTTCGCCCGCATGGCCTACTAACAATTAGCATATTTTTCTTCAGAAACAAATTCCGGTCCGGTCCGATTCGGTCCGGTTCAGGCTTGGATCGCGTTAAATTTATGCGAATTGCAGCGCCACCTATATATAGTAGGAAAAACAATTTCCCACTCGAATGACATACTTTCACGGGATAAAAAGTAGCCTATGTTGGGCTCTGTACCCCTGACAATATATAATTTTCACACTGATCGGCTAATTAGTCAAGCCGTGAAGGAATAACAAACAAACAAACAAACTCACTTTCTTATTTATAATATTAGTTATTATTTATAAGAAAACTGCAGTCAGCGAATCTGTAGCATTCTGAGTGATCCTTATAGATTACAATGATTATAAGTTTTAAGGCTAATCTTCCTGAGCCGAATAGATACCTTCTAAATACTTCAACTTCGAAGTTAACGATTACAAATTACGTCGTATTGTCGAAACCAAGTTTCGTAATAAATCACTGGGTCAGTTATATTTAAAACTCTTTGGCCTACATTGAATTTATTCTTTAATGTTGTAGCCACACAATGGCTTCACAACTTAAATTTAAGGTCCACCTTGGGTCGTTTTAGGAAATTGTCGTTTTTCAGGAAGTTGTCGTTTTAAGAAGTTTTCGTTCTCAACCTGAGGGTTGGCGACAAATATTACAAAAATCCTACACTTATATGGTCGTTTGCCAATCCCTTCCATAAATAAACTAAACAAAGTGTATCAATAAATTGCATTGTTCAAAACAATACATTGTCATACTTTTAAACTATTTATGTTTTATTTAAAATTTCGTTGTTTTGGAAAATTCGAACACCGTTACTTTCGGGAAAATTATTTCGTAAAAATATATTTTTGTTTCATAATTATCTCTGTACAAATCACTTTAAGTATTTAAACATATTCATATTTATTTATATTTCATGTTATTACCTACATTACATTGGCTAATAACATTGGCATTGGCGTTTTGACGACCTCCGTGGGGTTATGGTTACCACGCCGGACCGCCGCAGGAGGTCCCGGGTTCGAATCCCGGTCGAGTCATGATGAAAAACGAACTTTTTCTGTATTATATGTAATTGTTATAAAATATAGTATCGTTGAGTTAATATCCCATAACAGTTTCGAACATACTTTATTCTTGCTCAATCTGTGTGATTTGTCCTAAAAACAATTACGAAAGTACAGTCTCGCCATGTAAGACAATATTTGTTCGAATACCGTGCTGCATTAATTGGTTTGTTTTCCTTGGCCCATTCGTGCTTTGCCCTCGCAAACGCTCCAGAATTTTAAAATTGACTAACAAATACTAATTTAACTGTCTAACTCTATGTACCTAAGCAATTTATTTTCTACACTAACGCTATTGTTTATTCCAATTTTGATTTAATTTTAAAAAAAAACTTTAATTATTTAAAAAAAACAAACATCTTATTTCTTAAATAAATTAATACTTTGTTGTTTTAAATCTTGAAAAAAAAACGACTATTAAAATAATTCTATAGCATAATTATGTTCGTATTAATTCAATGTTATTAATAAATGTAACAAAAGAGTGAAAGAAAAAAATTGCTAAATGACAAAAAAAGCCGTAACCGGGTTTCTTTCGCCATTTCTTTTACCGGTGGCCATTTTGCTTGTGTCCGAGATGGTGGTAGTATATAACGTAGTTTATTTTCTCTATACATATATGCAAATTAATTAATTATTCGAGAAACTTCTATTAAAGAGATTAAAACCTATAATAAACGCCAAGAACCTCATTCCAGAACATCAATTTGGCTTCAGAGAAAACATTCCACAATAGATCAGGTACATAGGATTACAAATATAATAGAAAAATGTCTTGAAGATAAAAAAGTTTGCTCTACAGTCTTTTTAGATGTTGCGCAAGCTTTTGACAAAGTCTGGCATGAAGGCCTAATCTTAAAACTAAAAAGAATGCTACCTAAAAGCTATGTAGACATATTATCTTCATATATAAAAAATCGAGTATTTAGAGTAAAGCAAGAAGAAGCTTACTCTGCCATTAAACAAATAAGAGCTGGAGTACCTCAGGGAAGTGTATTAGGTCCGGTCCTGTACCTTTTATACACCTGTGATATCCCTGACTTAGAAGAAAACACTATTGCAACCTTTGCGGATGATACGGCTCTAATGGCGGTTGAAACTACCCATGCTGAAGCTGCAGAAAAGGTTCAATTAGCTGTTAACAGAGTTCACAATTGGACAAAGACATGGAGAATAAAGCTGAATGAAACAAAATCTATTCACGTGAATTTTACAAACAAACATGAACAGTACCTTCCTATATATATAAATGGAAAGATAATACCACATGAAAATTCCGCCAAGTACCTAGGCATGACGCTGGATGCTAAACTTCGGTGGAAAGCTCATGTCAAAAAAAAAAGGAAGAACTGGAACTACGGTTCCAAAAAATGTACTGGCTGCTTGGAAGACACTCCAGCCTATCAGTATATAACAAATTACTTATATACAAACAAGTCCTCATGCCCGTATGGACCTATGGGATACAGTTGTGGGGCTGTACTAAACAGAGTAATACCGAAGTTATCCAAAGACTTCAAAATAAAGTGCTAAGAGCAATAGTGAATGCTCCCTGGTATATAAGAAACGACGACCTGCACTCGGACCTTAATATACAGTTCGTCAATAAAGTTATAAAAAAATATGCAGAAGCACACGAATATAGACTGCTTCATCATGTGAATGTCGAGGCGATCCAGCTCCTCGATAATACGGATATAGTGCGTAGACTCAATAGAACCAAACCGTTCGAACTAGTGTAGTGATTAGTAACAATATAACAGTGTTAATATAGTGTAAACAAAGACACAAGAACAAAGTGACTTCCCCTTAATAGAGACA
Source organism: Endotricha flammealis (assembly GCA_905163395.2). Taxonomy (NCBI): domain Eukaryota; kingdom Metazoa; phylum Arthropoda; class Insecta; order Lepidoptera; family Pyralidae; genus Endotricha; species Endotricha flammealis. Next base: position 13,486,984 of record LR990864.1, on the reverse strand, counting down.
GTAAGAAAAGTGCCGATGGACACATTCTTATATTACAACTTTATAAAACTAGGTCAACGTAAAATTACTCATTAGTCTGTATTTAGGCTAGATTGTAATTATATTAGCGTATTTAATAATATCAATTAGTATGCTACAAAAAAAAATATATATATATATATGCAAATTGTAAATGACAAGAAAAAGTGCCTGTGAAGGTTTAATTTCTGAAATAAACGATTTCATTTCATTTCATTTCAATATTTTGTTCCTAATATAAGTAATAAGGCCGCCTTGTTGCTAAAACACTAGTTTATATGTTAATGTAATCATCTTATTGCAAATAAAGCATAAGTCTATCGATGTATCTTATACTACTGAACCCCACGCAACTTCGTTTGCGTGTATTTGTTTATGCACAGCAGCGCCATCTATATCAGATTATTGACCAATTCCTACTGGAATCGCGTACTTTTCGAGATAAAAAGTACCCTATGTGTTAATCCAAGGTATCAGCTACCTACATACCAAATATCATAAAAATTGGCCCAGCCCTTTGAGCGTGAAGAAGTAACAAACATACACACAATTTTCACCTTTATAATATTAGTAGGATACACATAAAATATTTTTTTTCATATCACAAAGGTGGCAAACAATCATATGGCCTATTTGGTAAGCAGATTTCTGGAGGCCTTACTCACCGAAGAGAATATATCAATATCCCGCCACTAAGCCTTATCGATATTCAAAAATATTAATGCTACGAGGCACATTTCCCAAGGTCTATATCCGTATAAGTCCCACAGAAAACCGCAAAAAAATCCTTGTCTTTGTATAAAATATAAAAAGTTATACCGACATTTTGATTGACAGCATTTTTAGAGTAATTTTAACTTCAAATTATTATTTGTGATAAGTTAACTTGGTATTGACATTTCGTAAAAAAAAAAACACTTAACATTTCCGAGATTAAAGAGCAAGAAGGTTTTAAGAAGTCAACTTTAATATATCTGAGTTAATAATATTGACAAAGTCCTTTCATGAAAACGTCTTAAAATATAACGTCAAAAGGAGAATTCCCAAATTAGTATTTCGGGACAGCATTATAACAAGGAGAACAATGGGAACACGGAAGGAATATTTTCAACTTTATGATAAAGACATTTCATAAAAACACCTAATGTTAGCCACAGTGTCGTGAATTTGATGGGTGCGGAGTGAATTGAAATTAACCACGAAGTGAAGAGAAAAATGAAAAGTATGGCCGAAGTAGGACGGAGAACCCATCCAAATTCTCCTTTTTGCTCAACTTCGCAAGAATGTAAGTGGAGCTAGCATAATAGAGTTGTTCTTTCAAGATTCAAAATAGGGTGAAACGCCCATATGTCAGCACCGTAATGCTCATTATCATCCTTACTTCCTAACTAATATTATAAATGAAAAAGTGAGTTTGTTTGTTTGTTATTCCTTCACGGCTTGACTAAGCAGCCAATCATTATGAAAATTTGCATACATATTGTTGGGGGTACAGAGCTTAACATAGGCTACTTTTTATCCCGTGAAAGTATGTCGTTCCAATGGAAAAATAATTTTTCTACTATAGAGGGCACTGAATCGGCCAACAGATGGCGCCACAAGTCGCGCTATGGGTTGTTTTGTTGTCAAACGAGATCTATGTCATAAAATGATGCCAACGAAGCCGCGGGGAAAAGCTAGTTTATAATATTTTAAAGAGATTAAGCACGTAAAAAATGTTTTAATTTCGATGGTTTTTAGAAAAAGAAAACGATATTTCTAGTTACATAAAAAAATAGTGCATGCAGGCTTCTGCCTAAGGCAGCAAAGTTAAAATGGAACTGGGCAGGTCATGTTTGCCAAATGCACCCGGACCCCGATGGGCACACGCCACTACCAAATGGATTCCACCTGGACAAAGGCGAAGAGGAAGACAAAGAAAGAGATGTACTCACGAACTGACGGAATTTCATAGCAAATGGGAAGAAGAAACATCGGAGTTGGAGAAAAAGAGGAGAGGCCTTTGTCCAGCAGTGGGACATAAATGGCTAGTAAAAAAAAGTAACATGAGTAAGTGAATTCACTTGAAAATATTAACATAATAACAATCATTTTTTTTTTAATCACTGATGCCGATGTTGTTGACGTTCCATCTTACATTGCTAGCATTTGAGCCTTTCACCTTACTGTTTATAATTTAAAATCATTTTAAAGTTTTTCTCTTAAGGTGCTCCTTACACGCCATTCGCGTGCAACATTACACGCTCAGATTCGAGCATTACAGCAGTAAGGGAGGCGAACGCTCGTCAGTCAGGGAGGTAGTATTGTAATGTAATGCTCAAAGTCGAATCTAAAATGTTACATTGCACGCGAATGCTCGCGGTGAAGAAGCAAGACTTTAAAACAAGGTGTTGTTAAGGAACTATCAGTCATTTTGTGAAATTATCCCCTTAAAATATAAAGTAAAACATAGCCTTTTATCCAAAATTCAGATGATATTCAACATTATTGTATGGTATTCTATACCAAAAGATATTATAGAAATCGCAAAAGTCAGTGAAGAATGTACCTAAAAAGTTAAGGATAAAAATATGTTTTTATTAAATTCTGATGACAAGATGATAATGATTCAATTTAATAATTCTAAAGTCTATGCAAATGTTAAAAATGTACTCACCGACACAGTTGATAATGATGAATGATTCTCGATGATTTATCTGATATTTATAGCGATACATACCTGCAAGAAAAGATTTATATTATACACTACGAAATATTAAAAGAATTTTAAATCCATAAATTAAATATTAACTTCATTATCATAATTTTTAATTATATTTGTTCTTTAGTATTAATAAATATTATGTTTATATAAATGAATGTATGTATTAACGACTATTTAACTAATCAACTAAATGGAAAAATAAAGTGAATGAATAAACATACTTTTAAAAAGTATTAAGTAAACTGTCAAACTGAGTTGACAGCACTGTATCGACTCCGTGCTAAATTATTCTTAAAAATATTTTATTAAGTCAGTTCCAAAAAAAAACATATTCAAGGCATAGTATTATATACGAACTATATGTGTATGCGTTATCTTTACGTTTAAAGTAGTATTCAGAACAATTTTATTAGCTTCAAAAAGTGCATAATTATTCCAAGGTGATTCTTCACAATTTAATAAAAAGTGATAAAAAACTCCATAAAAACACAAAATAAACAGTGTCTAAAGTGAATGTGAAAATATCATTACGAAAAAGTAAATAATTAAATGTAAACAGTGCAATAAAAATAGTGCGGGTAGTGCATATAAATATTTACATTCAAATATTCTGTGCAACGAACTTTTGATCTTACCTATCCAACAGTACCTAAATTTCGTCAGTAATAATTATTCTTTCGATGGACGAGTGGCTACGGATGTTAACCTCACATTGAGAGAAGCCGGTTCGAGCCTGGCTGCCGGTATCGCTTTTTGCGACAATAAATTTCTTGATTCGATATTATAAATAGTGAGAATGGCCAGCAACAGCAAAAAAATATGCTCTGGCTGTTGCAATATTATTTCATCAAGACAGTTCTTGATCTGCTCGTATTGCGCTTTTACCTATGACTTAGAATGCGCAAATGTTTCCGAAAAACGATTCAATATCATGACCTCAGAGCACAAAAATAATTGGAAGTGTCCCGAATGTTACAGTAGACAGCCAAAGGGCAATAATTCAAATACTCCTGTACGAGGCGCATTGTCTGATAATACCGCAAAGTCGTCCACGACCGCTCCAACAGCAAAACTGCCAGAGAGCTGTAATGTAAATGTATCAAAGCGCGGTAAAAAATCTGAAGAAACAAGTCCTCCTGTTCTAACCGAAGATAATCTCAGGGATATACTTAAACAGGAATTATTGATAATTATGAGAGCCGAGTTAAAGGGTTTGCATACGAAAATGGACAACTTCCAAATGGCTGCGGAGTTTTTTAACAAGCAATACGAGGACCTAAAAGCTACTATTGATGAAAAATCTGCCGTGATTGAGAACCTGAAGGAAGAAAATTCATCACTTAAAGCCTCAGTACAAAACTTGACCTCGAGGTTGGAGTTGGTGGAACAACAGCAAAGAGACAGCAATGTTGAAATTAACGGCATTCCTGAAAGTAGGACCGAAAACAACCTAACCGATACAATCATAAAAATTGCCAACGCCGTCAACTTAACATTAGCTGATACCGACATACTGAAGGCTACGAGAGTAGCGAAGTTAGACAAGAGCAGCGCGCGTCCAAGAACAGTAGTTGCCAAATTTCAAACTCCCCGCCATCGCGATAATTTCTTAGCTTCGGTAGTGTACTACAACAAAAAGAACCCGCAGAATAAACTTAACACACGTCATTTGGGTTTCGAGGGTGCCAGTAACCCCGTTTATGTAGCTGAGCAACTTACACCTAGCAACAAATCTCTACATGCCCAAACACGGAAAATAGCGAAGGACAAGAATTATAAGTTCGTCTGGGTGCGCGGTGGACGAATATTTGTGAGGAAGGATGAACTCTCTCAGCCTATACTAATTCGTAGTCCTGTTAGTTTATCAAAAATTACTTAATCATACTTCATATTTTTGTTTACCGTTAACGTTGTTACGCCAAATACTCTTTTGTTTATGGATTTAAATATTTATTATCAGAATACCGGTGGTCTTAGGACCAAAACATGCGAAGTGTATAACAATGTGACTTTATGTAATTATCATATCATAGTATTTACCGAAACCTGGTTCAATGACAGCATACACAGCAGAGAGATTGTCGACGACAGATACGTAGTATATCGGAGAGATCGAAGTTCAACTACCAGTACTAAAAAAGACGGGGGTGGCGTCATGATAGCTGTGCTTAAGAGTATTAAGTCGGCTCGGGTGTATTGCTGGGAGAGCGAATGCGAGGATGTCTGGGTCACTGTAGATTTAATTATCAATAACAAATTAAAGACATTCGCTGTTTGTGCTGTCTATTTGCCTCCGCCAATAAGATTGGACCATATATCCAAATTCTTTGATAAAGCCAGCTTAGTTTCCGAAACTTGTAAAGATGTTATTATCTTGGGAGACTTTAATATGAGGTTCATGAATTGGTCTCAAGTGGATGATGATGTATGCATATTTCCTAATAGTAATCGCATTGAGGGTTCAGCCTTGATGGACTTCATTTCATTTAATGATTTCGCCCAGGTTAATAATATCTGTAATGAGGAAGGCAGGATGCTCGACCTAATTTTAAGCAATGTTGCCGATGTTTATGTATCGAAACCCTTAGATTATCTCAGTAATATGGTTCCCAGACACCCTCCGTTGCTGTTGAGTCTTTCCGCAAATACCGCTACTGGTGTTGCACCCAATAGTCGCGTAAACTACAACTTCTTTAAAGCAGACTATGCTAGCATAATTCGAGAGCTCAAGGAAATCGATTGGCACGAAGAATTGCGTAGCAAAGACATTAACTCTCAAGTTTCAGTATTTTACCAGTATTTGCGGTGTTGTATTGAAAAGTATGTTCCTAAACGAAAAATTAAATCCAATAAATGTCCTCCGTGGTTAAATAAATCTCTCAAAAGGTTGATGTCCGAGAAAGATAAGATTCGAAAAAAATACTTAAAATATAAAAACCCGCGAGACAAGATGGAATATGAAATTCTGAGAAGTAGGTGCCATAAATTGCAACAACAAAACCAGAAAATGTTTTTGCTAAATACAGAAAGAGATATACGTAATAATCCCAAGGCGTTCTGGCGATTGATTAATGATAAACGGAAGGCAGAATCCAACTTTCCTGCACGCATGTATCTCGATGGTGAAACTGCAGACACGGGCACCCTCATCGCTGAATTGTTCGCCAAATTCTTTAGCTCAAACTTCACGCATAGCACTATGGCCTCTTCCATTCATTTGCATTCCAAAATGTGTCTTGCTGCATCCGATATTATTATTATCGCAAAGGATGTTATCCAAAAGATACGTTCGTTGGATCCTAATAAAAGTGCCGGCCCCGATGGCATTCCGCCAATTTTCATAAAAAGATGTGGTGGGGCACTGAACTTTCCTCTTTGTTTAATATTTAACTATTCCTTGAGTAGTGGTCAATTCCCGGATGAGTGGAAAAAGGCAAGAATAGTACCATTACATAAGAGAGGAGATGTTAGTGATATACGTAACTTCAGGCCCATATCTATATTATCAACTTTTTCAAAGCTTTTTGAATCCATCGTTGAACCAGTCGTAAGTCATCATTTCAGGTTTCTTATAAGCCCATATCAGCATGGCTTTAGAAGCAAATGCTCAACAGAAACCAATTTGCTGTCTATGGTGTCCGATGTGTCACGTTCCGTCGATGCCGGTTTGCAGGTTGATGCCATCTATACTGACTTTAGTAGTGCTTTCGACAGGGTTAATCATTCATTATTATTGGCAAAACTTGAGGTGAATGGTATCCACGGCTCCCTTTTAAACTGGTTTAATTCTTACTTGCAAAGAAGATCACAAACTGTAGTAGTTCTCGGATACGAATCTCAGAGTTATTATGCTGACTCCGGTGTCCCACAGGGCTCGCACCTCGGACCTGTGTTGTTTTCACTCTTCATCAGTGACCTGCCCGATGTAATAGCGAGCTCTAGGTGCTCAATGTTTGCCGACGATACGAAGTTATATAAAGTAATAAACTCGCCAACAGATGCTTTTCTTCTGCAGAACGATCTTGACAAACTAATAATATGGTGTCGCCTAAACGACATGGCAATTAACTCAAATAAATGTCATTTCATTACATTCACAAGAAAAAAGAGACCCATCAGGACAAGCTATCAAATAGGTACAGAAAAACTGCAACGCGTAAATGTCGTTAGGGACCTCGGGGTTTACTTGGATTCAGGGCTGAATTTTGTGGCACATATTGACCATATTGTCACTAAATCCGCACAGATGTTGGGCTTTGTCAGGAGAAACTCCAAACAATTTCGTTCTGTGGATACTAGAATCTTGCTTTTCAATACCTTAGTTAGAAGCCAGTTGGAATATGCTAGCACAGTTTGGAATCCAACTTATGCAGTGCATTCTCAACGTATTGAACAACTGCAAAAGGCATTTACTAGACACCTTGCGTTCTCTGCGCCTAATGTTTCACATCGTTACCCATACAATCAACGTCTGAAGCACTTTGAAATTGTTTCCTTGTACAACCGAAGAAAAATACGGGATGTTATTTTTCTGTATAAAATTTTAAATGATTTGGTCGACTCCAGCGAATTACTATCGCATGTTAACATTCGGGTTCCGTTCAGACCGCCGCGCCATCCCGTGTCTAAATTACTTAGTGGCCCTCCCTTTAGAACCAATCTGGGATGTCATTCTCCCATTAATCGAATGTGCAACACCTACAATCTTCTCAACCGCGATATGGAGGATCTGGACATATTCCGTGACGGCTTAAACGCTTTCAGGGTTAAGGTGCTGGGAATTGTTGATGACTAATGTTTGATTATTAATAATAATAATGTGTCTGTGTATATCGAATATCTACCTATAATGTGTGTAAATGTTTTATTTAATTTTAACTTAAATCTCTTGATTAATTTATCACAATATGTCAGTCAATGCTGTGTATACCTATCATAGGTGTTTACTTTAGAACCATACTTGAATATCTCTCCTAAATGATGTATGTAAACACTGTTGGTGTACCTTAATAAAATAAAAATAAAATAAAAAAAATTAAGTAATTGAACAACTACTGCCATCTAGGGGGGTGTGTAGCAATTCATTACTAGGTTACACTCGCGCAAACCGGAACATACGCAGTACAGGAAGTCCGGCACATTTAGTTTCAGCTAAAAGGTAGAGATGGCGCTGCCTGGTGTATTTATTTCATGTAGACAATTTACAAAAAGTTTTTTATATAATACGAACGTTTATAAAGGTTATTTTAGTAAATTCCAATAGGAAAAGATCAGCGGAACTGTGCCGGTAACGAAAAATTCTTAAAATTCACATAAAATAATAGCTTAATTCTCTGAGCAACGATACAGCCTGATAATTAATAGAGACCTTAATTCAGTTTTTTTGGAAATACCGTTTCTATTGACTAATCGACGTTTATGTTAAATTAAAACATTATAAGTAAATTATAACGTAATTAATATTTTAAATATTACAAAAACTTTTTGACGACCTCCGTGGCGTAATGGTTACCACGCCAGACCGCCACCCAGGAGGTCCCGGGCTCGATCCCCGGTCGGGTCATGATGAAAAACGAACTTTTTCTGATTGGCCTCGGGTCTTGGATGTTTATCTATATAATATGTATTTGTTATAAAATATAATATCGTTGAGTTAGTATCCCATAACACAAGTTTCAAACTTACTTTGGAGCTAGCTCAATCTGTATGAATTGTCCCTAATATATATACATATATAGCAATATATATAAATCTCCGCTCTCCATAAAATATCTACAGTTTTCACACAATAACAACCACGAAAACCATTAAAAGCAAATCGGACAGCTGATTTTGTTAGACCACAAAATAAATTAGTTTACGTTTCATTGACCTCTGGCCCTCGACCGTTAATTAGCGATACCACTCACAGCTGACCGACGATCAATGGAGGGTCGCCGTTTCAATTTCACGCTGTCCACTCTATATTACACCTCCATTAATGTAAATAACATACTAATTGACTCATATAAAAAGGGTTTGTTAGCTCTTTTTAGGCCTATAAAGCAGGGTTCAAAAACCCAGAATACATTTTTTTTATGACAGAGGATAACAAACCAGCTAGCGAGTCACCTGTTAGTAAGAATCACCGCTGCCCATGGACATCCACGACACAACATAACAAGATCTTGGATGCATTGCCCATCTATGAAGGAATGAGAAAGAACAGACCTGGGACGGAAAGTTAAATAAATAGGGACAATTCGTACAGATTGATCTAGCCCCAAAGTAAGTTCGAAACTTGTGGGGATACTAACTCAACGATATTATATTTTTATAACAAATACATTTATAGACAAACATGCATCCAAGACCCGAGGCCAATCAGAAAAAGTTCGTTTTTCATCATGACCCGACCGGGATTCGAACCCGGGACCTCCTGGGTGGCGGTCTGGCATGGTAACCATTACGCCACAGAGGTCGTCAAAATTAAAAAGGAAGTAGGAAGCAGGAGGGATACTAATCTTCCATCTCTCTCCTTCATCGTACGAAACTCATCTTTCGAATAGTCAAAACTTTTTGTATCACCTTTCGGACGACAGATTTATACTGACGTTATTTCGCCTAAAATGGACAATCCGCTCAAATCGAAGCAGCCCGTCTGGGGAAGGACCTCCACCTTACAGAAGACCATAGCCAAATAGGATTGGTCTCGGCCATGCTGTGTTCCTACGGTAAGTAAGGTCTCCAGAGCTCCACTTTTTACAAGGTCGGCAACGCGCGAGGATACCCCCGGTATTGCAGGCGTCTATAGTCTATAGGCGGTGACTGCTTACCATCAGGCGGGCCGTATGCTTGTTTACTACCTTAATGGTATAAAAAATGCAAACTAACCTAAATATTATTGAGATGTATGAATCACGAATATAAATCACGCAATACAGACTAAAATGCACGAACATTTACTCGTACAAATTGTCGAACGTGTTCTGAAAGACAATGCCGTGTCTAAAGGATTGCAATTTTATGTAATACCACAGATTACATAATAGTCTGGAATCACATTCCTTGTTAGTGTAGAGGCACAGTGTGAGCTGCGGAACACGCCAGTTGGGGTAAACTAGTCAACACACGGTTCCTTTGATGAGTGAACAAACTGCAACCATGATCGAAAGATTATGAAAATAGCGGTAGATGACACCCACTTGAGGATTTTGACATTGGAAATGTCTTTTCGTTCGCTCTAGTAAAGGCTTCGATTTCACGAAAAAGTGCGATCCCCTTATATCTCGGAGAGTTGTGAAGATATGATATTCATAAAAGGCTCAAAAGACGCGTATTCACAAGAGCTGTAAGGTGCAAGAATTATTTGAGAAAGTACAAAACGAAAAAAGTTATGGCCGAAATTGTGAAAATAAAAATCATTTTCACCTCACAAGCTCGGAAAGAATCTGTTTGTCATTCGAAATCTGAGCGCAAAAGTGCATTTTGTGCCCTAGCGTGGAAAATATTTTTAAAATTCGAACCTTTCTATTCTTTAATTTTTTATACCGCAAGTCCTCTGAAAATTCATTAATACTTATTTCATTCCAGTGCGCCAACCTTATTTTTAGAATAATCGAACTGGCCAGCACGACACCGCATGAAAAAAATAAACACTTATTTAATATATTATTTGCGTTTTTATTGCACCTAGGATTTTCCTCGCTGTTGTGAGGTGAAAAATTTTGTGTTTCGCTCGGCAGCAAAGTTATTCTGCGTCTCGTACCTTTGAAACCCTCGCTACGCTCAGGATTCTATATTTGAACCACTCGCTTCGCTCGTGGTTCAATCCTAGAATCCTTCGCTAGCTCAGGTTTCAATATAAGTACTCGCGCCAAATAACAACTTTGCAGCCTTGCATAACAAATAACTATTCTTTCCGAATTTTTGATTTTGGCGCTCGATATTTTGGAAACGAAGAATGATATCAAAAATTTGAGAAAAGCTCGTCTGGACAATTTAGTCAGCTATAATTTGAGCGTAAAACAAAGATGATCGGGTTAAGGGTTTGCCCTGTAGCTTAACCTTTTTGACAAAAGTCAAAAACGTTGTAATTTTATTTTGTAATCTTTTCCTTATCCCGAAATTATCGTCGATCATCATCATCATCATATCAACTCATAATCATCCCATTGCTGGGATACGGGTCTCCCTCCAGTCGAAGGTGATTAGAGCGTACTCTGCCACGCTGCGCCAATGAGGATTGGCGGAGGCCGGTGTTTTCAAACCGCCCTAAGGCCACCGACTTGGCCTAACGACTGTAATCCATCGATAACAGCCGGGACCGATGGCTTAACCCTTTATAGGGCATAAGCATCTAGGGTAGATAAAAAATTCACAGATTTCGTGCTTCACACGACTATCGTGCACATTGGAAATGAATCTACGGAATTCGAAAAAATATTGTCGCTGAGCGACGAGGAGCTCGATGGCGTTGCTGTGTGTTGTGTCGCACTCTAATATGAACACGCAAGTTAAGCAACATCGACCCTAGCCAGCGTCTGGATAGGTTTTGTTATCTTGAGCTTCTCCGTGCTTCGGAGGGCACGACCCGTGGGCACGACCCTTTCTTTATAAGGCAGCGGGAATATATTATTTCCCATCATATTTTTTTGGATTTTTTTGAAAACGAAACTAGTGATCGAATTTATTCCTATGGCAACAAATTGTGGATTTCATATTATTTTTTTTTATCTAGGAGTTAAGAACGGACGTCATAATATTTTTTTTATCTGTGACAGTTACAAGTTTAAAAACAACTGAATTTCGACACCTGCTGTTAAATCTTTATGCATCTTCAAATTTTGCGACTTTCGAAAGATAAGTTGTTATTAAACTTAATGTCTTATTTATATTGCATTTGGAATAAGTTATTCGAGGCCTTTCTTACACTCTTTTTTTGTGGTGTAAAAATATTCCCTTTGCCCGTGGGGTGACCAAATTCAAATTCAAAACTTTATTTAGAGAATAAGCTTTCACAAACACGTCTTGTCAGAGTATACAGTTGTAATAAATGATTTGTATAAATCTCGCACGAGACGAGCACTACCTACCTTTTCTCGAAACGTTTCGTCGTTTTTTTGAACTCTCATAACTTTGTTTTGGATGATGCTAAATAGTTAAAAATTTCAAGATATAATGACACCAGTACAATCATTAAACATAAAGTTTGAATGTCGTAGCTATTATACTTTAGATTTTATTAATGTCTTAAAACCCCCGATTTCGTCACTTGTAAGTGTAGAGTTTGTGAAGTTAGGCCTTGTAGATGTAGGGCGTGTAGAGTTAGAAGCTTGGCTCTACATGAGATCTGATAACTTTTTGACTATGCGATGGTATTATGGTCTCGTCTTGGAAACATTTTACATGAAAATGTTTTTGGTGGGATTAATCTACTCTATATACTACTACGTCTATTTCGGAAACAAAAGCAAAATGACCACTGATAAAATAAATGGCGAAAGAAAACCTGTTACGGTCTTTTTTGGCATTTATAAATATATCGTGTTTTTTTTACCATAAAATTTAAAACAAGGTACATGCAACATTACGTCAATAAATAGTGCCATTCATAAAATTAAATCTAACATATAAAATGCTAAATCGGTGTTAAAGATAGGAGCAGACCAGGCCCGCAAGGCAGCAACCGTTCTCGTGTATTTTCGAGTTGACGTGAGAGTCAGCCCCCCTTTCTGGGCTCACCATCAACAATATTATGAACAATATTGAAGGGAACAACAGTAACCCGATCCACAAGCCACCGCCAGTTTGGACAATTTGCGAGTATGACGTGCCCGTACACATTAACATCCTTGTCACCCAATTATTTAATCTAAATTATATTCAAATGTAAATAATATAAAAAACAGCCCCATTTGGATAACACTACGACGCGTGTACATATTACAATATTGAACACAATTTTTTATTTAGGTAATTTATCGAACATTTACTGGCTTTTCACGACAAGTTTTAGCATTTCACCTTCGCAAGGGGGCCAGGGAGACCTTTCATTTAGATACTCGTTGATAGTATAGTACGCTTTACTGGTTAAGAATTTTTGACATTTTATTTAAATCGATTATTGGGCAATTTTTTTTTTTATTCTGGAATTTTATTATACATAATGCAAACTTTGAATTATAAATAACTTGCCCGCTTTCCTAAGCCTGAATTTAGGAGCAGCTAATTTATTTCTGTGACGCGTATTGAAATTATGAATATCCACACCTGGTTATAGTCATGAATGTTTTTACGAACAAACATGATGCTGTCAAGAATGCACTGAGATGCCACCGTGAGAATACTAGTGCTTTTGAAAAACTCGCGAAAAGACTCTCGGACCACGTTAATCCTATTTCCTTCTTTGCTTATTACAGACTATCTGGCAAATGAGTAGGAGTAGAGAATACTTAACGACTAGCTATGCCCGCGGCTTCGCCCGTGTGGAATTGGACTTATGACTATAATAGTATAGACGGATTTAACAGTCTCCTATTACTACTGCTATAGTTTTTCCCCGAATCAGTGTTCTTTATTGCTCATTGTCTATTTGCTCGCCGCTGTGTTTTATTTAATTTTATCGTACCTAATCAAAATACCTAATGTAAAATAATTATGAAAAATTAAAATTATATTAAAATTGACATCGTCAGCTCAGTTATACCAGGGGGGTGCCACTCCGCAGTTTAGGTACGATTGACCTTGGGACCGGGCCGCCCGGTTAATCTCAAGGCTACCACCACTCGGCTCTCGCTCGTGCCGCTAGCTAGACGCATCGCGCGGACTCGGCCGCAGCGCGTGTCGAGTAAATAAAAAATGACTAACTATACGAAAATTAGGTACTAATACTTACCTACCTTTAGTAATACAGTAGTTTAGTACCTACATATTACTATTTATTAAATTAAGTGATACACATGTTATTTTTATCTATTATTTATTAAATAAGTAGGTACAATTTATATCGGCGAGTGAGAACCTTATGCTCTTGCATTGAAACCAATTTCAATTTAGCGCTATCCAAGGGAATATCTAAATAAGATATTTAGTTATCTTCTTAGATTAAAGAAATAGGCACATACCTAACTGGTAATTTAATATTCAGATTAAATTCTTCTCTAAAAGAAGACAACCCTAACGTCGTCAGAAGAGGTAAGAAATACGCGATAGAAAGAGAGGCAACTTCTAGGTGATTATAACTGTAGGTTGTGTGCGCTGTGCGAGCTGAATTGCACCTTATTGTATCGTTGCGAGAGTCCCTATTTCTTTAATTGATTTTTCGGAGTGGTACTTTTGTACGTAGTACTATTATCTATTCTGTGGTTATACTAAAAAACTTTCATAGTGCGATTCAGAATCTAACAGTGCCATCTAGTGAATTTGAGAGGAACAAAATTTTAAATGGTTAACTCAAGTAAAAAAAAACTGTCATACACCGTGATACTGAATTTAAAAATGGTCGTTATGAGATTATCGGGCGATTCCGACTCTGCAGTGAGTGACAATTTTAAAATTCTTAGGCTGTTGAAAATTTAAATGAGGGTAACTTCTATTCCTGACATCCGGTTCGATTCGGTTCGGTCCGGTTCGGTTCGGTTCGGTCCGGACCGGTTTAGTCTGTTGTCGGTAGTTATGGTGTACCAAGTCTCAAGTTTGTAAGTGCGAGAAATATTTTTTTCTTACATAGTCAGGGTAGAGACCTTTAAATGACCATAACTTATTTTCCTGACATCCGATTTAAATGCGACAAAACCTATATTTTGCTCCAAGCCGAGCTCTATCTTCCTTAAGTTAAAACAGCATTAAAATCCATTCAGTAATTTAGAAGATGTGCGCGTTCAAACAGACAGACAAAAAAAATTTTTTTTTGCTTTTGTTACCTTTCTCTAACTGTTCCCTCTCCATTTTTGCCAAATATGTTCAAAGTACAGACATATCGGGATCTACTGTTTTATTATATGTATATAAATTTACAAATAGTCAACGAATTGGAAGACATATTTTGTCTTCCCGATGTATCTGATGATGGTTTTGATACTGTATTGAACGATCCTAAAAAACTATGACGAGCCTAATGACGGGCCTATGGCACCGACACCTGACCCACCTAGCAGCATAATACCTCTCGAAAGTCGAACCTAGCAGTTCATCTGTTGATTTTTCATCTATCCCTTCGTCCTCCGTCGTCCCATCCCAATGCGATTGTTCTAGGCGGGCAGCAAGATTTGAAATTTTACCCAATATATCTGGTACTCAGCAGACCTCAGAACCTCAAGCCACACGGGCAGAGGGAATATTTTTACCACCGTGTTTACATTACATAAAATATTAAAAAAAATCTAAATACATACTTTTTTTTATCTACCCTAGATGCTTATGTCCTATAAAGGGTTAAGCCGTCGGTCCCGGCTGTTATCGATGGATGACAGTCGTTAGGCCAAGTCGGTGGCCTTAGGGAGGTTTGAAAACACCGACCTCTGCCAATCCATCATTGGAGCAGCGTGGCAGAGTACGCTCTAATCACCTTCGACTGAAGGGAGACCCGTATCCCAGCAATGAGATGATTATGAGTTGATATGATGATGATGATAAGCGACGATAAAGTCGGGATAAGAAAAAGGTTACAAAATAAAACTACAACGTTTTTGACTTTGTTCAAAAAGGTTAAGCTACAGGGCAAACTCTTAATCCGATCATCTTTGTTTTAGGCTCAAATTATAGCTGACTAAATTTTCCAGACGAGTTTTGCTCAAATTTTTGATATCATTCTTCGTTTCCAAAATATCGAGCGCCAAAATCAAAAATTCGGAAAGAAATGATATTTATTTTCACAATTTCGGCCATAACTTTTTTCGTTTTTGACTTTCTCAAACAATTCTTTTTGCACCTTACAGCTCTCGTGAATACGCGTCTTTTGAGCCTTTTATGAATATCATATCTTCACAACTCTCCGAGATATAAGGGGATCGCACTTTTTCGTGAAATCGAAGCCTATACTGAAGCGAACGAAAAGACATTTCCAATGTCAAAAAACTATGTTTTTAGATTGTTTTTTTATGTTTTTCAAAAAATAAAAATTAAAAAACACGGTGGTAAAAATATTCCCTCTGCCCGTGTGGCTTGAGGTTCTGAGGTCTGTTGAGTACCAGATATATTGGGTAAAATTTCAAATCTTGCTGCCCGCCTAGAATGATCGCATTGGGATGGGACGACGGAGGACGGAGGGCTAGATGAAAAATCAACAGAAGAACTGCTAGGTTCGACTTTCGAGAGGTATTATGCTGCTAGGTGGATCAGGTGTGCCATAGGCCCGTCATTAGGCTCGTCATAGTTTTTTAGGATCGTTCAATACAGTACGTATTGAACCTCGTCTTCAACAGATTCAAAACCATCATCAGATACATCGGGAGGACAAAATATGTCTTCCAATTCGTTGACTATTTGTAAATCTATATACATATAATAAAACAGTAGACCCCGATATGTCTGAACATATTTGGCAAAAATGGAGAGGAAACAGTGAGAAAGGTAACAAAAGCGAAAAAAAATTATTGTTATTTTTTTGTCTGTCTGTCTGTCTGTTTGAACGCGCACATCTTCTAAATTACTAAATGGATTTTAATGCTGTTTTTACAGGAAGATAGAGCTTGGCTTGGAGCAGAATATAAGCTTTGTCGCATTTAAATCGGATGTCAGGAAAATAAGTTATGGTCATTTAAAGGTCTCTACTCTGTCTATGTAAGAAAAAAAATATTTCTCGCACTTACAAACTTGAGACTTGGTACACCATAACTACCGACAACAGACTAGACCGGACCGGACCAAACCGGACCGGATCGGACCGAACCGGACCGAACCGAACCGAAACGGACCGAACCGAATCGAACTGGACCTGATGTCAGGAATAGAAGTTACCCTCATTTAAATTTTCACCAGCCTAAGAATTTTAAAATTGTCACTCACTGCAGAGTCGAAATCGCCCGATATCTCATAACGACCATGTTTAATAATTCAGTAGCACTGTGTATGAAAGTTTTATTTTATTTGAGTTAACCATTTAAAATTTTATTCCTCTAAAATTCACTAGATGTTCTTTTAGATTCTGAATCGCACTATGAAACTTTTTTAGTATAACTGAGCTGACCATTTCAATTTTAATATAATTTTAATTTTTCATACTGATTTTACGTTAGGTATTTTGATTAGGTACGATAAAATTAAATAAAACACAGCGGCGAGCAAATAGACAATGAGCAATAAAGAACACTGACGTCTCGGGGAAAAACTATAGCAGTAGTAATAGGAGACTGTTAAATCCGTCTATGCTATAATAGTCATAAGCCCAATTCCACTCTAGGCACAGCTAGTCGTTAAGTATTCTGCTACTCCTACTCATTTGCTAGATAGTCTGTAATAAGCAAAAAAGGAAATAGGCTTAACGTGGTCCGAGAGTCTCTTCGCGAGTTTTTCAAAAGCACTAATATTCTCACGGTGGCATCACAGTGCATTCTTGACAGCATCATGTTTGTCATCCATATTATATCTGTGTGATTTGTCCCTATAATATATGTTTATTTATTATTAACATTATTTAATATTAATAAAAAAAGGACGGGTTGCACTCCGAAAGTGCCGGCAGAAGTGAAAACTTAAACGTAACAGACATAAATTAGCTGTTCCTAGATTCAGGCTTAGGAAAGCGGTTAAATTTTTTTCTTCAAACTTTCATTCAAAGTTTGCATTATGTATAATAATATTCCAGAATATATTTTTAAAAAATCCCTATAATCGATTTAAATTAAATGTCAAAAAATTCTTAACCAGTAAAGCGTACTATACTATCAACGAGTATCTAAATGAAAGGTCTCCCTGGCCCCCTTGCGAAGGTGAAATGCTAAAACTTGTTGTGAAAAGCCAGTCAATGTTCAATAAATTACATAAATAAAAAATTGTGTTCAATATTGTAAGTACACGCGTCGTAGTGTCATCGAAATGGGGTTGTTTTTTATATTATTTACATTTTAATATAATTTAGATTAAATAATTGGTGACAAGGATGTTAATGTGTACGGGCACGTCATACATACATACGCAAATTGTCCAAACTGGCGGTGGCGTTGTGGGTCGGGTTACTGTTGTTCCCTTCAATATTGTTCATAATATTGTTGATGGTGAGCCCAGTAATGGTGGCTGGCAGGCTGACTCTCACATCAACTCGAAAATACACGAGAACGGTTGCGGCCTGGTCTGCTCCTACCTTTAACACCGATTTTGCATTTTATATTTTAGATTTAATGGCACTATTTATTGACGTAATATTGTATGTACCTAGTTTTAAATTTTATGGTAAAAAAAACACGATAGGTATATTTATAAATGCCAAAAAAGGCCGTAACAGGTTTTCTTTCGCCATTTCTTTTACTAGTTGTCATTTTGCTTTTGTTTCCGAAATACTAGTAGTATATAGAGTTGATTAATCCCACCAAAAATATTTTCATGTAAAATGTTGCCAAGACGAGACCATAATGACTCGCATTGTCAAAAAGTTATCAGATCTCATGTAGAGCCAAGCTTCTAACTCTACACGCCCTACCTCTACAAGGCCTAACTTCACAAACTCTACACCTTCAAGTGACGAAATCCGTTTCAAGACATTAATAAAATCTAAAGTATAATAGCTACCACATTCAAACTTTATGTTTAATGATTGTACTGGTGTCATTATATCTTGAAATTTTTAACTACACTGGGCGTCAAAAATAAGTAGTACAGTTTTAAAATTGCAATTACTCTTAAACTATAGAAGTTAGAGTTTTGAAAAGTCATTTTATAGCAAATTTAACAAAGTTTTCTAAAAATAAGATTTTATTTAGCATTAGTAAAGTTTTACATTGAAAATTAAGAAAAAACTAAAAAGCTAACCATTTTGAAGGAACTATCAAGAACTTAATTTTTACGTTTTGGGCCTTGTTCCCACTTTAGTAACTTGTGTTGCCACGTCGGGCTCTGATAACAGCTTGGAGCCGGTTTGGCATGCTGAACACTAAGTTTCGGAGGCGGTGTTGGGGAATATTCACCCATTCTTCTATCAGGGCCTGTTTTAGAGCCCTGAGGGTGGCGGGGGGTGGTCTGCGTCTTCTGACTAGCCTTCCAAGCTCATCCCAGGCGTGTTCAATCGGGTTAAGATCTGGGCTTCTTAATGGCCAAGCCATCAAGCTGATGCCAACCTCCCGAATGTACTCTTGTACGAGGTGAGCGGTGTGTGGCCGGGCGTTATCATGCATTAGTATCGCTCCATCACCCATATTTACTAAATATGGCCCTGCATACTCGTTAAGGATCTCTAATGCATATCTTTCACCAGTCAGAGTGCCATTGTCTATGACCACTAGCTCTGTGCGACCCTCTGAAGGGATGCCAGCCCATACGTGTACAGAGCCCCCGCCGTATTGAACTCTTTCCGAGATGCAACCTTGAATGTATCGCTCACCAGGTCGCCTGTATACTCTCCGCCTTCCATCGGAAGTGAATAAAGAAAACCGAGACTCATCTGTGAACAAAACTCTTGTCCATTCTTCTTCGCCCCATTGTACGTGTTAACGGGCGTAGCGTAGTCTTGCTACTCGATGCCCTGTCTCAAGTCTGGGGCCATTTGCTGGCCTGTACGACTTCAGGTTGGCTTCAGCAAGTCTTCTCCTCACTATACTTTCACTAACGTAGTCTCTTCGGGTCTGGAAGAAGAAGTTGCTAGACCTCAACTGCATTAAGGTGACGATTTCTTAACACAGTAGAGACAATTAAGCGGTCTTGTCGGGTACTAGTGCACCTAGGTCTGCCATTACTTGGTGTCCTTAGATGGTTTCCAGTCTCTTCGTACCTTCGCTTTACTTGCTGGATCGTTCTTAGAGTTACACCCACCGTTCTTGCGTACGACGCATACTGATGCCTACTTCGAGAAAAGTTATGATTTTTGCGCATTCTTCTGGTGAAAGACGCATGATTAGTAAAGTTTACTCGCTGAAGACACATTTGCTTTTGAATTGCAATTGATTTATCAGCAATAAAGAAAACAATAAAAAACAAAAGTACAAGCCAACGTTTAAAAAAAGTGTGTTTTTGTTTATTAAGTTTTTTTAACAGTCAATCTTGTGACGTTGCATCCCAACGCACACATACGCGCGGCTCGCGAGGCAGGCGGACCGGACAACAATGCGCACTGCCCCTCGCCGCGCTTCACCGCGCCCTCACCGCCACCGCTCCCACCAGGCCACTATAAAAGCCCTGCGCACAAGCGTCTCCTGGGCCATTCGGATATGAGCCCACGCGCGCGTACATCTCTCTAGTAAGCTCCTCTCTTCCTACCCCGTTACGCTGCCCGAATCTAGTCCCATAGTCGGACTCTTGTTAGACGTCGTTACGCTGCCCGAATACCGTCCGATAGTCGGACCCCTGCCGGGCATTGTTCCATTGCCATTTGATTAATTTGTAATGTGAGAACCCCGGCCACGTGCCTCGTGGTTATTAGTTTGTTATCTCCTAGTAAATTCTATTTTGTGGTCGGACCTTTAGAAGGTACCCCTTGTATAAATTCCCGTGGCTTCTACCTCGACCTGCGTGGTATCCCAACTATCCTTCCCGACTCCCGTTCTGACTCGTGTAGGCACCATAAGTAAATTGGCACGACGGGACCCTTCCGGGACGCGGACTGGATTTGACTCTGAACCCGCCCCGTCCTGCCCAGGATAGCTACCGCGATTAGCCTAGGTTCGATAGGTAAATCCGTGAGACGGGACCCTTCTGGGGCGCGGACCGGATTCGACTCTGAACCCGCCCCGCACTCACATAGTTCTGATAGTTCATTTAGGTGGGATAGGGCTCCCTTGAAACAACCCTCTGAATAGTGTAAGCGTCATAGGTAAATAGACACACAGGACCCTTCTGGGGCGCGGACTGGATTTGACTCTGAACCCGCCCTGTGATTGTCACAGTATAGTTATCTCCGGTAGGCTCGCCCCCGTACTCGCGGACTCGTCATCCCGACCCTAATCCCGTCTTAGAATCCCGTAACGTTTATCCACGCAGCCTCGAGATCGAAGCACAGTCCTGATTCGATAACCCCGTTTGATGAATGGTAGTAACCGCGCGCCGCCTGCCTCCGTATCGAACAAGCCCCCACCGGTAGATAGATAACACAGCCACCGTCCGACCGTCATATCCAGTTTGTAAGGGACAGCGGGTCCCCCCGGGAGTAGATTATAAGCATATGCATGTCTAAGTCCTAGTATAAGCAAATAAACTTTGTATTACTCTGTTGGTATCTTGGATTTCATTCGCGAACCCCTCGACCACCCCAATCTCACATAGGCACTCACTCACCCCCCTGTCGCCTCGCTGGAGACTTCAGGGGGTTCTAAGGAGGTGAAAGGCATCCTCGGCCAGGAGGTTCGATTCCTCCGCCCGAGATTGGCCTCCCACACCTCTCTTGTTAACCAAGGGGACCGTCCCGGGTTCGATTCCCGAGACGCACCCTCGTTACAATCTTTAAAAAAATATATTATCCATGAAGTTTTTATTAAATGAAATTAAATTACTACTTTTTTTTATTTCAATTTTAAAACTGTACTACTTATTTTTGACGCCCAGTGTATTTAGCATCATCCAAAACAAAGTTATGAGAGTTCAAAAAAACGACGAAACGTTTCGAGAAAAGGTAGGTATGTGCCCTTGCGCTCCGCTTGGCTCGTCTCGTGCGAGATTCATACAAATCATTTATTAAAACTGTATACTCTGCCAAGAGAACGCGTTTGTGAAAGCTTATTCTCCAAATAAAAGTTTTGAATTTGAATTTGGTCACCCCACGGGCAAAGGGAATATTTTTACCACCACAAAAAAAGCGTGTAAGAAAAGCCTCGTAAGTAATGAAAAATTAAACTTATTCCAAATGCAATATACATTAGACATTAAGTTTAATAACAACTTATCTTTCGAAAGTCGCAAAATTTTAAGATGCATAAAGATTTAACAGCAGGTCTGTGTCGAAATTCAGTTGTTTTTAAACTTGTAACTGGCACAGATAAAGAAAATATTATGACGTCCGTTCTTAACTCCTAGATAAAAAATGTTAATATGAAATCCACAATTTGTTGCCATAGGAATAAATTCGATCACTAGTTTCGTTTTCAAAAAAAAAAACAAAAAAAAATGGTGGGAAATATATTCCCGCTGCCTTATAAAGAAAGGGTCGTGCCCTCCGAAGCACGGAGAAGCTCAAGATAACAAAACCCATCCAAACGCTGGCTAGGGTCGGTGTCGCTTAACTTGCGTGTTCATATTAGAGTGCGACACACCACACAGCGACGCCAGAGTCGTGCTCGCGACGCGCCCCGAGCCACACGTTCCCGGTGTCTCCGCGCCACGCTGCACGCCCCGCTCCCAACGGCCGTTTACGTATTACGTAACTGCCACTCCGAATTACGTGTTTCTTTGTTTTTTTGAAAACAAAGAAACATTATCAGGTTTTTAGAAGTTTCTTTTTAACTTCGCGCGATTTTTGATTAAAACCACAGTTTCGTGGTCTGGTTTTGCGCGTAACCTAACGGTGCCAACCGCGCGCAAACACCAGGAGTGCGACCCGGGCACTCGCTGATCCCCTTCTGGGTGAAGCAAGTTACCCGGACGGGGCTAGCACCATCGGCCTAGGGGGCTCCCCTGACCGACGCTAGCTGTCGCCCCCTCCCACCTACCTATTCCCCTTCCTATTCTTAGTGAACGGTTTGGGCGCCTAGGGCTTCGGCTCACAGCTACCCTCCGAGCACTAAGCAGCCAGGGCCCTCTGACACATTGAGATTGGTCAGAGGATAACAAGCTTAGGGCTCACCCAGCTACACCCCCCCCGCCTCACCCGGCGCGGGGGACTAGGCATACACACCTCGGGTGTTCCCCCCGAGCGCGTTTTATTAGGCACGACTGCCGCAAGGTTTGTTCGCAGACTCTTCCTTGCGGAACGTGACGGGAGGAACTGCGATAAATTCGTTAGTTGTTAGGTCCCTTAAAGTTAGGCCGGTCGCCATGGCGACCGACCCGCGCAAAAACGCCATTATAAATGGCCTCATCGCTCTAATTTTAGAGCAAGATCCCCGTATGTTGCCTCGTATTGAGGAAATAAAGAGAATTGCCTCTCTCTCCCCGGCCCCTCAGGCCACCGAGCCCTGCGCCGCCGTCGCGCCCCCTGTAAACGCCGCGCGCGCCGCCGCGCGCGACGCGCCCGCCTCGCGCCCCGCAGCGCCCTCCGAGATCGCCGCGCGCGCCGCCGCGCGCGACGCGCCCGCCTCGCGCCCCGCAGCGCTCTCCGAGATCGCCGCCCCCGCCTCGACCTCCTCGCACCTTGCGAATGCCTCGCGCCCCGCCGCGCCCTCTGAGATCGACGCGCGCGACGCGCCCGCTGCGCGCGCCGCCCCCGCCTCGACCCCCTCGCACCTTGCGATCGCCGCGCGCACCGCCGCGCGCTCCAAAAGCGCCGCGCGCGCCGCCGCGCGCGACGCGCCCTCCGCTAATTCGTCTCCGGCCCGTCAGGCCCAAAACGAAGAAATGGAAGTTGTTTCCGAGTCCTCGGAATCCTCCTCAGAGCCCACGTCCGACTCGGACGAATTTGTCATGGCCTCAGGCCGAAAGCGCACCAGGCGCAACAAAGGCGCCGCAAAGAAGGCCGCCAAATTGGCCGACGGCATTACTCCCGCCGCGGCCTCTGACTCCCCTGCTTCGCCCCCCGCGGCTGAACAGGGTGCCGAGGGAGCTTCTCTCCCCACCCCTCCCAAGCGCTCCCAGCGCCCACCGGCGGTCGTTATAACGAACCGCCATAGGTGGATGGCCATCAAGGCCCGATGCGATGCAAATGGCATCTTTTTCATAGCCGAAACCCGCACTGAGGGTATCAGGCTGAAAACGGAGACTATCTCCGACTATCGCAACTTAACGCGACTTCTCGACGGTATGTCGATTCCATTCCACACGTGGAGTGTGGAGGAAGACCGGCGCCTCCGCGTCGTCATTCGGGGGGTCCCAAAGGAAATCGGGTGCGAAGACGTACTCGAGGACCTAAAGGCCCAAAAACTACCCATCATAGAGGTGCACCGTATGCACCGTGGGCCTTCCGCCCCATTCAACATGGTCCTGGCCATTCTGGACAGGACAAACTTAAAAGAGGCCAAAGCCATCTTTAACCTTCGTAAGGTTTGCGGACTGTCTGGGGTTGTAGTCGAGCCCCCACACCAAAAAGGCACTGTGGGACAATGCCACAGATGCCAGTTATACGGGCATTCCGCAAGAAATTGCCATAACACACCTCGCTGTGTAAAATGTTTAGGAGCCCACTCGACACCGGAGTGTCAACGGCCTAAGGATCGCGCGCTATGCTCGGAACCTCCGAGCTGCGTAAACTGCGGGGAGGTGGGACACCCGGCGAACTACCGAGGGTGCCCAAAAGCACCCAAGGTGAAGAGCCGGAGGCCCGCTCCCTCCCCACCTAAAACTCGAGCCGCCCCTAAGGCGGCCTACGTTAGCCCCCCCCAACCTTCAACTGCCGCGGCCGCCCCGGCTTCAGCAAAGGCACCGGTGCCTACACCAGTTGTGTCGCATTCGTGGCGACACAGAACCAATAAGGTTCCCCCCCCGCAGGGCAGCCCCTCAGGCCAACCTGCACCCGCGGTGATTGTGGTTGCGACCCCTCCACCTTCCCCAAAAGCGGCACCGCCGTCGCCGAAAGCGGCACCGCAGCCGCCGAAACCCTCCTCCTCCTCCACCCGTGACAGCGTCGACAATTTCAAAATTGTAATGTCGGTATTAAACGCCATCGACTTTGACGAAGTCGACCTTTTGGCAGACCGCATCATAGAATGCCAGGGGAACTCAGAGGCCCTCGTCATAGTCCTGAGGCGCGACTTTAGAGCGCTGACGGACACTCTCAAAAATTTTAGGTTTTAGTTATGGATCTACACCATAACACGAGTAGAGTCAAACCGACCTCCCTAAAAATCGGCTACTTCAACGCCAATGGGCTTCGTACCCAGAGGTCTGAGGTAGCCGATTTTCTCTACACCCATCAATTGGACGTTCTCCTCATCCAGGAGACGTTCCTCAAGCCGTCAATTCGCGATCCCAAAATCGCGAATTACAAAATCATTCGTAATGATCGCACAGTCTCTGCCTTCGGTGGCACTCTCATTTACTACAAAGCGACATTACACTGCACGCCTGTGGATACACCAAATCTCGTGCACATCGAAGCCTCTGTCTGTAGATTAGGAATGACAGGTCATCAATCCATATATTTAGTGTCAGCCTATCTAGCTCCCACTAACAATAGCTCCTCAAGCCCTAGATCACTACTTGACAGTGATATACGAAACCTTCTAGATCTTGGTCCGTCTGTTATCATAGCGGGCGATCTAAATGCCAAGCACCTTGCTTGGTGTAGCCAAACCACAAACCAACGTGGTAGACAACTCGAGCGACTCTCAGAGAGCCTCAACTTCGACGTAGTAGCACCTATGTCACCTACTCACTATCCAGACAATGTTAATCATCGTCCGGACGTCCTAGACGTAGCCCTCCTAAAGAACATCAATCTTAGATTGAGTTCTATAGAAGTGCACTCTGCACTCACTTCAGATCATAGGCCTGTCATTATTGCCCTCTCGCCCAGAGTGAGCATTCCCAACGTGGCAGCCTCAGACCCCACAAGACTCAAGACTGACTGGTTCAGCCTAGGAGAAGGCCTTAAGTCTATCTCATCTCCTTTGTTAGACCCAATTCCAGACGAGATAGTCTCAATTCCCGACGCGATAGGTGCAATTGACTCATTAACAGCGCACGTGCAGAAGGTGGTTAGCGATTGCTCGCGCCGCGTCCCAGTGAACGCTCATCGTCGCTGGGAACTGCCGCCAGATGCCCGTGCTCTGTTAACTGAGAAAAACACAGCTCAAAGGGCTTACTTCTCTTTTCCCTCTGAGCAGAACCGTGTCCGCATGCGCGCTGCCCAATCAGCGGTTAAGCGTCGCATTAGACAGCTTAGGAACGATCAGTGGGACGAGACACTTACAAATATGGTCCCCTCTCAACAAGCCTTCTGGAACCTCACCAGAGCCCTTAAGGCAGATACAGTGGCTGCCACCCCCCCGTTAGTACAGTCAGATCCCTCCCTCCCCCTCGCCTTCGAGGACGAGGAAAAAGCTGAATGCTTAGCATCCAGTCTTGAGGCACAATGTGCACCTAGCACACTCCCCGTTGATCCAGATCACCTACTCGAGGTCGATACTGAGGTTTTCAACAATCTCGCGAGCCCTCTCACAGATGCCGACCCGCCGATAGAGCCGGTAACCCCCGATGAGGTAGAGTCCCTTATCAGAGATTTACATAATAGGAAGGCCCCGGGGCCTGACGGGATTTCTAATAGAGTCGTCAAGCTCTTCCCCGCGCACCTTATTCTCCTTCTGACCGCCATTTTCAATGCGGCATTAAAAAACAGTATTTTCCCCAAATCTTGGAAGGAAGCCACCGTCATTGGCATTCCAAAACCCGGCAAGCCCAAGGATCAGCCCTCGAGCTATCGCCCAATCAGTCTCCTTAGTTCGATAGGAAAGATCTATGAGCGCATTATTCTCGCTCGTCTCAAAGATTTTTCCCTTGCTAATAATCTTTTACCTGACGCACAGTTTGGTTTTAGAGCCAAACACTCTTGTGTCCAACAAGTGCATCGCATAGTCGAACACGTGTTGGACCGGAGAGCGAACAGATCCCGCCCGCACAAAACGGGCGCTCTCTTTTTCGACGTGGCAAAGGCGTTCGACAAAGTATGGCACAACGGGCTTATTTATAAGCTCTACAAACTTAATGTGCCAAACCGTCTCGTGCTCATCATACGAGACTACTTGTCGAATCGCTCTTTCCGCTATAGGGTGGATGGGGCACTATCCCCCCCTCACACCATTAGAGCCGGAGTACCACAAGGATCCGTGCTCTCCCCCCTCCTATACACGCTTTACACAAGCGACTTCCCTCAATTTAGACCCAGTCCACTTGTGACTCATACTGCCCTTTTCGCAGATGATACAGCCATCTATTGTTCGGCTTCTAGTACACCCGCCATAGTAAAGTCCCTCCAAGCCGCCGCCAACTCCCTTGGCGACTGGTTTAGGAAATGGCGCATAGAAGTTAATCCAGATAAAAGCGCCGCTATCCTCTTCTCCAGAGGTACTACGCCAAATCCCTCCACTAAAGTCAAGATGTTCGGACAACCGATCCCTTGGGAAAAGAAAGTCCGTTATTTAGGTGTCACACTCGATAGGGGACTCACCTTCGAACATCATATAAAGATTGTCCGCGACCGCGCTGCTTTCGCGCTAGGCCGCTTACATTGTCTGCTTAATGGGCGCAGTAAGCTCTCTCTTAGAAATAAGGTGAGAGTTTACACAACGTGCATTAGGCCGATAATGACATACGCAAGTCCAGTTTTCGCTCACGCCGCGCCCTCTCATATCCACAGGCTGCAAACCATTCAGAATAGGTTTTTGCGCAAAGCCATCGGTGGGCTTTGGTTCGTTAGGAACAAAAACCTCCACATTGACTTAGGTGTGCCGACCATCTCGCACCACCTAAAGCAATGCTCTGTCAAATACTTCGACTCGCTCAATCATCACCCAAATCCGTTGGTGAAAGCCGCAGGGGATTATTCCGCTCCGGCTGGCACCAGCAGGTCCAAACGTCGTCCGCGGCACGTCCTCAACGACCCGGACGACTCCATTACAGTCGCCATCGAGGCGTATAAACAATTAGATTCCGCGACACAAACTAGACACACACGTCCGTCATATCGGCCCCGCCGGCGGGGCCGCGCGTCGCGCCACCTTCCTGTAGGGACTCGGTTTTCGCGGTACCGGCACGTGCCCGGCCGCTTCTCTCCAATCCGTTCGCCTTCCCCCAGTGTCGCCATAGGCCGAGGTTCGAGCCCCCCTCTGGGGCGCCCCTAGGCAGACACTGTAAATTTTTTGGCGGTGAGAGCCCTACGCTCCCGCAACAGTCCGGTGTCTCAGAAGAGGGTGTTAGTACACCCAAACTGAAATTTTCAATTAATAAAAAAAAAAAAAAAAAAAAAAAAAAAAAAAAAAAAAAAAAAAAAAAACAGCGACGCCATCGAGCTCCTCGTCGCTCAGCGACAATATTTTTTCGAATTCCGTAGATTCATTTCCAATGTGCACGATAGTCGTGTGAGGCACGAAATCTGTGAATTTTAGCGCGTTTTTAGAGCGTTTTTTTTTAATGGGACCTGCGGGCTATTAATATTCAATTAAAAAAATCTAATTCTAAGTAAAGGAACCTCTACCACCTAGTATACAGCTAAGCTGGTTTCGATGATTTATTTTGTTGAGTTCCAGTCGCCGTCGAAGAAAAATATTTAAATAAAATAAAAGAGGCAACTGAGACCGCGGTTTTGGTAAATTGTGGTCCCAGTTAACGGAATCCTATTAACATTGTGATGTTAACATCACAAATAGATACTTTCTTATTTATTTGATAAAATGCCATAAAATTAAGGTCGCTTTTACATAATCAGCGTCACAATATTTCAGCAATCAGAATGAGCGTCAAAGTTATTTTTCAACGCTCATTACGTCTCGTCTATATGCACCCTAACTATTTCTTTTATGAAGGACTACCAGGACATTTTGACGGTATTTGGACATTTGCCAGGTCTGAAGGTTAAGATACACACGGACATGACCTTTTACCAACAAATTATTAAGAAAGATATTTGTAAAAAAGTGCGTGTCCGACATAACAAAACCGTTTTTGTTATGCGTTTTTTCTGCTTTTTTTGGAAAAGTCCGTCTGAGAAAGGACCCTCACCTTACAGATCGTAGCCAAATATCATTGGTCTCGGCCATATTTTGTACATTTTCTACGGTGAGTAAGGTCTCCAGAGCTCCACTTGGGGGGGTTGGGAGGGTTGGCAACGCGTGAGTGATACCCCCGGTATTGCAAGCATTTATAGGCTACGGTGATGCTTACCATCAGGCGGGCCGTATGCTTGATTGCCACCTTTGTAACATAAAAAATACAGTGTACCTACTTAGTGTGTAGAGTTGCGGCGGACTGAAGAGTACTTAAAATTTTCATTTCAACTAATTCAAAAAAAGGAGTGTAGGAGACAGTATAGGCTAATAATGACACCTCGTTAATCAAATTCATTTTGTTGGGCATTGTAGAAACGTGACCGTGTGTAGTAACTGTCCGCAGATATATGATGTTTGTCGTGAGCGGCTCATAAACCCGGATGTTATATGATATTCCAATTCGCAGCCGGGAAATAAAGAATTATACGTATATAATACTATTCCCATTTGACACCCAAAAAATAGGGAACTTTCACCCACATCGAGTTTGTATACTGAGAGGGAAAGTTAAATTCTCGTAATAAACGATTAAAATCTAGTTTCAATCTCAAGTGAGCTCTCGCTCCAATTATAAAACGAGAGATTGAGTTTGAAAATAACTTAATACCGTCGCTATGGTCACTGGAATGGAATGTGACGGTTAATGGAATGTGACGTCACATCTGGTCAAGCTTTTTTTTTCGTTTGGCAATCGGACTTCAGACGAGGATTCCATTGTGCCATCGTCAAGTCAAAGCAGCGTATTCATGCTATCTCGATTCAGTAACAGTCTCTGAGCCAAGACGCCCCGAAGATGATAGCAAAATTTCTTCAGTGAAGGCGGATTTTGTAGCTGTCAGCGTTGTGTATAAACGACGTTTAATTAACGCGTTCATTTTTATAGGTTCTCAATAATTATTTTCTTTAAAAAAAATTAAAAATGTACAGAAGTGAAAGTCATATCGTTTTGCAAAAGACCGCAGCTGGTGTAGCCATTTTTGTCCATTAAGAAAAAGGTTGCCTGATACCTAAAATGAAATCGCACACATTGCCCACAGTTAAGGAAGAGATTCTTATGACTACAATGAGATATCGGGGAAAACGAAAGGATCACCCTAATGAACTGGCTGCTAAGCTGACAACACAAACATATAAAGCTATAATTCCTAAATGATGAGTAGAAGTCCTCATTGGAGCACACTCAAAATGTGACAGCAGCCTTCAGCTCATCGGATTAAAAATTGCAAAATTCAAATTCAAAATTCGAAACTTTTATTCAGAGAATAGGTTTTCACAAACACGTTCTCTTGTCAGAGAATACAGTAATAAATGATTTGTATAAATTAATCTACTCTATAAACTACTACCATTTCGGAAACAAAAGCAAAATTACCACTGGTAAAAAGAAATGGCGAAAGAAAACCAGTTACGGCCTTTTTGTCGTTTAAAAATATATCATATTTTTCTTTTTTCTTTTCTCTTTTAACATAAAATTTAAAACAGGTACATACATACAACATTACGTACGCGGAATGTCAATAAATAGTGCCATTAATTTGTCTCAACATAAAATTTAAATCTAAAATATAAAATGCTAAATCGGTGTTAAAGATAGGAGCAGACCGCCCGCAAGGCAGCAACCGTTCTCGTGTATTTTCGAGTTGACGTGAGAGTCGGCCTTCCAGCCTCCATTACTGGGCTCACCATCACGATATTATGAACAATATTGTAATGAACAACAGTAACCCTGTAAAGCGCAAATTGTCGCTGAACGCAGATAAAAGCTTACAACAAAAAAAAACGAGCTAAAAGTTCAATCCTTCTCTGACTCTAGTAGACCTAGATCCCTTTACACTTATGATGTGCTATGTGACGAATAATTTACAACAATGCTGTTGATGGATTGTCGACACCTGTAATTGAATCCGTGAGCGATCGGCCGAGATCCGAGCGCCGCCGCCCGACTAATTGATGGTGTGCATTACTCTTTGTCAACGTGTGCTATTATGTACTACATACAACCATGCTTGTGTTGCATTATAACTAAATAATCTCATCTCAAAAGACTAGTTATACATCTATTGTCACCATTTGTTACCATTTTTAGGGTTCCGTAGTAAACTACAAGGCACCCTAATAGTTTCGCCATGTTCGTCTGTCTGTCTGTCTGTTTTTTTTTTTTTTTTTTTGTTTCCGAACAAATTTACATAGTATCAAGTAATAAGCATTCGCCAAACTGCGTCTGTCTGTCCGCTTTCTAGCGCCTAGACGGTTAATGCTAGAAAGCTGTAATTAAGTATGTATTTTGACACAACACTTGGTTGTCATTGTTAATATGTGTATTAACAATGACATAGGTAGGTTACTGGTCCCTTCATAACAGTGAGGGTATGGAAAGATCATTTTTCGATACAATGATCCGTTTCGGAATTATTTATATTTATCGTGTTAATTTTCGTTTTGCACGGTGGTCTCCCCCCCCCCCCCCTCTATCTCAGAAAGTCTTATGTTTAGAAATTTGAAAAAGTCATGGTAGTAGTCCATGTGCTGAACCTTCAACGAAAACTATAACGGTTAAGTAGGCTCTACTAATTACCGAGTAATAGCCGACGAACTGATAAAATAAAATTTCTTTGGTGAAAACTTACAAATGTGATAGAATTTGATATTGGACTCAACAGAAAGCAAGCAAAGCACAGCTAATACGGAACCCTACATTGTGCGTTGCCCGACACGTACTTTCTCGGTTTTCTTTTTATTTTTTTATTTATTAGGCACATCAAACAATACAAAACATAATACATTGTATTACATCATTCCAAGGATTCTATTTAGATATGCACAGCATTGAACTATCACGTGCTATCACATTGAAACTATACTCTAGATACACATAACAATTTAGAATAATTACAAAAAAAATATAGTTAAAAACAAAAACCAAAATATAAAAAATAAAAAATAAATTTGCCTCTAAACTTATAAGTAAGTACCATACTTTCCTTATGTGTTTATATATTATCTGTGGTCACTGTTAAAAGGAATAAAGTCGTTCATTTTTCCGTGAATCACAACGCTGTTTGGAGCTTGCTTATTTGCCTACCATTAACTTGCGTGGATTTTTTTTTATTAAAAAATTTACAATACTAAGGTCGTGGTCACTCAAAAAAGGTCGTGGTCCATTAAAAAACGTTGTAAGCGTCTTACGACTTCAAAATAAACGCTTAAAAAAAAAAAATTGCATGTAGATTTACAAGATATACTTTTGCACTCAAATTTTTTACCTTACTAGCGCTTGATCGTCTTTTGTCATGATCTTTAGATATTTCATTGATGACGCGGTACACGTGACGCTAAGCGACGCACGGCGTTTACATAAAGGCGCTGTCCCACTGCTACGCACGAAGAGGCTACGCACGTGTGTTAAGCTTTGCTTTGCAAGAGGATGTATGTACGTGGTTGTTTCCACTGCAACCCACGGACACGTTAAACATCAAGTGACGTCATTGATACACGCGTGGCTTGCTCAACATAGCTCTACGCTGTCAACGCCATGCACGCAGTGAATGCGGTACACAGCTTGTTCCACAAAACGTGCACATCGCTGCGCACGCTGTGGAAACGTAGACCCATGTAGTCATCCACGCAGCTGTAATGTGCCACGTGGCCCACGTGTTCGTGCACAGCGTGCGCAGCAGTGGGACCGCGCCTTAATCCACGCCATTATTGTCATCATGATAATAAAATGATAGCAAACATAGTATATTCAAAGTAATTCAATTAAACAATAAATCTCTTTGAAGGGAAGACAAATTACTTTCATATATTACGCAGAATAGATCATATTTCCTGCCCCTCGTTTCCGATCGACAACCTTCGGATTACGCCAGTCGTTTCATGGGAACACCATGGACATAAGTAAACTCTTTACCTAAATATATTTAAAAAAAAATGCGTATCGGCCCAAGCACAGTGTCTTGTATTTGCTGTGCTTTGCCTGCTTGCTAATGAGTCCAATATCATAATTCTATGACATTTGTAAGTTTTCATCAAATAAATTTTATTTTATAAGTTTGTCGGTTATTATTCAATAACTAGTAGAGCCTACTTAACCGTAATAGTTTTTATTGAAGGTTCAGCATATAGACTATTATTATGGTTTTTTTTTAATTCTTCAAGACTTTCGGTGATAGACGCCTCCTTGCAAAACGAAAATTGACACGATAAATATAAATAATTCCAAAACGGATCATTGTATCGAAAAATGGCGTTCCCACACCCTCGATGTTTTGAAGAGACCTATCTAACAATATCCCACAACATGGGGTGGGCGCAAAAAAAAACATTTCCACTTTATATCTAGGAGGCACCACAAAAAAAATGTTTTTCCAAATTTTGTTCCAGCACTTTGTTAGCATTGTTAATATGTGTATAAATACTAAATTACAGCTTTCTAGCATTAAGTTTCTAGGCGCTAGACCGCGGACAGACAGACAGACGGACTTGGGGAAACTATAAGGGTTCCTTTAGTTTATTACGGAACCCTAAAAACGTGTCTGTAAATTATTATTGTCCCTCACTTAAAAATCCAAACCATGGTTTAATTAAAACTTGTTTCCTACAGGCATATGAGAGTCGCCTACTACTAGTGTGAGGCTTGGTTGCATTGCAGACACTTTGGGTAGCGTCGTGGAAGAATATTATTTTCACTTCTCATGCTCAGAAAGTGCTTATTTGCGCAGGATATAGGCTGCACAAAATCGAATTTTGTGCACAAGGGCAGAAAAGTAAACTCATAAATGTATCTATATTAAGACAAAGGAAAAATAAGCCATACAGCCAAACACAACAAAAAGTTCAGAGATAGAATTTGTTATTTTATAATATTTACTTTAATTTATTTGCCTAATGTGTTTTTTAAGTCATAAAAGATATTAAAATTTAAATTAAAGTACGGTAGGTTATTTAATTAATTTAAGAAAATTATTTTATTACAAAATTAATTTAATAGTAGGCTGTATAGGTCTGCAGCCCAAGCCTAATTTCAAAGTCGTAAGATTTTAAAAAAAAGCGGCGGGAAATGGGAAACAGGGTCTTGTTTTTCTTGCGTTTATTTATTTATTTCCTCGCAATCGAAGTGAAAAGCAGAGTTTATAACTCGTCCACAAAACCATTTCTATCCTCGACATTACTATCAGCTAAAAGTCTCGGATAGAAATGATTCGTTTTGTGCACTTGTTGTAAAATCTACTATTTATTCTAATCCGTTGACCAACAAAAAAAATTGTTTTAGATGGAAGATCGAATCAAGCAGCTTAAAAATCACCTTACCGTACGTAAATGAGAACTGTGAAGTTTGTGATATGTTTGTCACTTCTTCACGCTCAAATGGCTGGGCAAATTTTTATGATGTTTGGTATGTAGGTAGCTGATACCTTGGAAAAACGCAAAGGGTACTTTTTATCCCGAAAAGTATGCGATTCCCGTAAAGTCTAATATAGATAGGCGCTGCTATGCATAAAATTAAACGCGGGTAACACCGCGGGCAGCAGCTTGTCTGAAATATAATGTTGAAGCTTGTACCACAAATCTTGTTAAGTTCATATCCTAGTGTCAAAAGTTTCCAGACCGCTGTCATTGAACTCGAGGCACTCTGTAGCTTATCGAGTTGTGGTTTTATGTCCAATGGGAATGTATAAAAGTGAATGAACTCGAAGTTTGGTTCGTTAAGAGCTATCCAAGAACTGAAATGTCAAGACGGTAACAATATTAGCTTCCTATTGTTTTTGACATAAAATTATTCAAATAATTATTTTATAATATATTTGTAACGTTACTTAAACATAAAACTTAAAAAAAAGTTTTCTTGTTAACTAATTTCTAAACGATTTGACTTCTTTTCAAAAGGTAAGGAAGATTACACGGTTAATATTTAAAGTCACTATTTATCTTTTCGATGTTTCTGTTGAAACGCGATAATATATGTATTTACAAAAATAAAAACTTAAATACAAATAGTATCCCAAACAATTAGTATAGATAGATTGGTTTTCGGAAATCGAAATTAGGCTCTATGGAGGTTGTTTCCCTTGCGTGACCACAGACGTGACAAATTAATTAACGAAAAAAGAACACCTGAATCTCTACAGAGATTAGGTACTGGCCGGCGAGACAGGCAAAATGACTTTTTTTTTCTTAATTTCGCACGCCCACATTTTTTCCCTTCAAATTAGATTACAACCTCTTGTGTCATACTTTTATTATGAAATAGAAAAAATGTTCATTGCCTCCTAAAAATATTATTTTTAGAAATGTTAATTACAGTTTGTTGTAACATAGAAAGTGAAAAATGAATAGAATATTAGGAATGTTATGAATGTTAATGAGTACGTGTAATTAAAATAGTTACAAAGAATTACAAAAGAGAAACCTTCTTCTTAATCGTTTCCTCATTGCTGAGGATCGTGACTCTACACGATCTTGTTGACAAACTGCCGCCATCGCATCGGTTGCGCTCAGCCGCCTGGTGTAGTGCGGCGCTGACAATGATATTCAGCTGACTGGATATCTGATCTGACCATCGAATGGGACTCCGGCCACTAAGTCTTTTACCCTCAATCTTCCCTGTCACCATCAGCCTCTCCATGTTGTCCACATCCCTCCGCCCGACATGGCCGAAATATCGCACAATGCGCTGCAGACAAGTAGAGGACAGACGCTGTGCATCCTCCAATTTAAGTTCTTTTAGTACAGAGACGTTTGTACGGTGGGCTGTCCACGGTATTCTCAAAAGTCGCCGCCAGCACCACATCGCAAAGGCATCTTTGCCTGTCAGCGGCTTTGAGAGTCCATGTCTCTGCACCATATAGCGCGATGGAGAAAACCAGTGAGCATACCAGGTGTATTTTGGTTCTGTTGGTAATGTTTCTGTTTAGTTGGGTCATTGCTGTCTTAGCCATGGCGATTCGTCGCCGTATCTCGTTTCGCCTGCCTTGGTTTGTGATTACGGAGCCAAGGTATTGGAACTGGTCAACGGTGTCATAGTCGCGTAATATGTCAGTGCGCTGGATCGATGAGAAACGATCGATAACCATGAGTTGGTCTTGCCTTTGTTGAGCAAAACCCGACCTCAAGCTGACGGCCTCCAGACGACCGGTATTTCCGCCATTTCTACTTCGGATGACGCCAACAAAGTAGTGTCGTCAGCGTAACGTAGGTTTGAGATTTTGACTCCCCCCCCCCCTTCACGCCACCCCCACCCCCCCAATCCTCAAGCGTCTGTCGCATAATGTATTCCCCATAGATGTTGAATTGGAGTGATCACACAGCCCTGCCGAACGCCTTTACAGAATTTGAAACGGCTCGATGTTAGGTGTCCCACTGTGACAGTGCCGTATCCAGACTCGTATAAACTGCGATTAATTGATACTAGATGTGATGAAACCCCGGTCTCTGTAAGCACTTCCCATAGCTTTTCCCATTTCACACACTCGATAGCCTTCTGGTAGTCAACGAAGCACATCTACGTCGGCACATTAAATTCATGGCATTTTTCTACCAGAAGTCGTAAGTTCAATATGTGCTACGTAAGAAAAACACAATGACATATAAACTAAAAAAAAATACCACTAGAAGGATAATAAAAAATCAAAAAAAAAACAAAGGTAACTGAATAATCCGTGCAATAAAAATGAAACATTTAACTCGAACTAAGTAGTTTGTAAACTTTTGACGTTCCCCGAGGCAAATCTCGGTTAAAATAAACTAAAAACAAACACAACAAACATAATACTGGCTTTTTATTTAATTTCCCACAAAACATGAATACACTTAATTATGAGATTGAAGTACAAATACATGACATTTCTCGTATAATTTTCCCAACATACCAACATTACCAACGAAAACTCGCAAAACTCTGAAACACGTAAAATTTAATTTTCACTTCTCATGCTCAGAAAGTGCTTATTTGCGCAGGATATAGGCTGCACAAAATCTAATTTTGTGCACAAGGGCAGAAAAGTAAACTCATAAATGTATCTATATTAAGACAAAGGAAATAAGCCATACAGTCAAACACAACAAAAAGTTCAGAGATAGAATTTGTTATTTTATAATATTTACTTTAATTTATTTGCCTAATGTGTTTTTTAAGTCATAAAAGATATTAAAATTTAAATTAAAGTACGGTAGGTTATTTAATTAATTTAAGAAAATTATTTTATTACAAAATTAATTTAATAGTAGGCTGTATAGGTCTGCAGCCCAAGCCTAATTTCAAAGTCGTAAGATTTAAAAAAAAAAAAGCGGCGGGAAATGGGAAACAGGGTCTTGTTTTTCTTGCGTTTATTTATTTATTTCCTCGCAATCGAAGTGAAAAGCAGAGTTTATAACTCGTCCACAAAACCATTTCTATCCTCGACATTACTATCAGCCCGCGCCTTCGGCTCGGGCTGCCTAAAGGTCTCGGATAGAAATGATTCGTTTTGTGCACTTGTTGTAAAATCTACTATTCTCGCTGTAATTCCGGCTTAAAAATGCATTTACGACTTGCACTGTTTTATTTCACGGATTTTGAAATGATACTAACTCGGAAAATAGGTCGGAATTAGTATGCATTACTGTCAAAGGTATTCTAGAAATTGAGGAAAAATTGCAAAATTGCAGAGCAATTTTTTTTTTTTTTCACGTTTTATTTACCTTTTTAAACTTATTTCTACATTAACTTTCAAGTTATCTCTTTTTCTTTTTTAATTAGATAATGAGAGCATAATAATTATGACGTTTTATTACATATGGTAGTTCCATTCGCACACATTTATGTGATGGCATATGTTTGTCTCAAATCTGAGTGTTCTAGGTGTCTGGGGTGTATATGTACATTGATGTATTATGAGTATACATACATACATATAAGTATTTACTTTATTTATGACTTTACATTTACAATAATATATTTTATTCGTTGTCTGGTACACATAACACAAGCAGGTTTAGCTTACTTTGGGACCAGGCGCTGTGTGAAATATGTAGAATTTAATAGGCAAAGAAAATGCATTCTGTGGGAATCGAACCACGTAGCTCCGCGTTAGTGGAAACGCACCCTTAACACATATCTACTTAAAAAATGTTATTATCATTTAGATTAGGTACCAACATTCAAAAAAAATGTTATACGTCATTATAAAGCACTCCGCGAAACGAAGAGAAAAATTCATATTTTTCCAGACATTTACATGTGTATAAGGATTTATGCTTCACTCTTAATATTACTCGGGATCTCTATAAGGGATAAGAATAATTTTTTCAGATGTCAGCCTTTTTACGGGTACCGTTGAAATTGGTTTATAAGTAGGTTATGTGTTACGCATATTATTTTCCTTAGATGTAACCGAAAATTTTCATTTTCGTTCTTCACCGATAATTTAACCTATATTTCAATACTAATATTATAACACGCAAATGTTTGTACGTATGGATGTTTGTTTGTTTGTCTTTAACGCAAAAACGACTCGACAGATTTGCTTGAAATTGGGTACACAGGTAATTAATTTATAACACAAATTAACACATATATTCTTTCTTTGTATATAGAATTATGCTTTATTTGCAATTCACAAACAGAATAGTTAAACAATAGACATAAACTTACAGGCTAGTGTGTATGCAACAAGGCGGCCTTATTACTGAAGGACATTTTTTAACCCGTTAACATCATTCCGGTAACGGAAACAATGGGATAAAACCTGTGTGAATCAGCTGGTACTGTATATTCTACGATGTTTTCCATCGCCTAGGCAAATACCTATAGTTTATTTACAGAATTTATTTAAAAATATACATAATCGGATGATACGTAATTATTCAACGGACAACAAATTATGGTAATACTTCCAGCAATCAGAAATATGCTCTCATGTTCCGTACTCAGTCCGTTTTTGATATTGTTAGAAATATCAGAATACTGGCTGTATTTCTATTTAAAATGTTATGTTCTTCTAAAAAAGTAATACCTTTGATCAATGAGATTTTATATATTTTATGACAAGAGAAGTAACGTCATACAAGCATTCGTAAAAAGCCGCAACCACTTTAGAGTGTTAAAGACGTAGCTTTGAAACCGATACATATTCCGAGCATATGCCAACGTAAAATATGTTTGTCTCTTTTTTTCTAGAGTCAAACTAATTATGTCAAAATGAGACAAAAGCATTACTCCCAGAAAAATGGTCAGAGTTGCCAGCTCATGAATAATTTTCCCATTGAATGAATGTTATGAGTCTTTTTTAAAAAAAAAAGTTTTTATACCATATTATTGTTTCTTAAGTGACAGAAGAATTAAAGATAGGAAGAAATAAATATATAGATGCGTAAATATTGGTACATACATATTATATTTCAAGAATGAATCATGGCGGAATGGAGAAGTTTCCATTTTTTAGTCATTGATGAATCTAACCGATACAGACCTACTACTATATCTATTCTGTGCTACTACTAACTTTTAGCAGAGATTTTTTTTTGTTTTCTTCACCCATTCTGGGTAGGCAAAGGGAACTATGCCCATACAGCCAAGTCTTCAGTAGATTTTTTTTATTGTTAAGAAATGAAAATGAAATTTAAATAAAATAAAATAATAAATTTAAATAATTTGAATAAAATACAACATAAAACAAAAAAAACTATTGTACTCAATCGAACATTTGATAATTGCAGAAACAATTTAAATTAAACACCGTTACCACAATGAAAAAGATGAAATTGTTACTTCACTGTCATAGTAATAATATCATTATGTCAAATATCAGCTAAAAGCCATATCAAAAAGAGGAAAATGATTTGTTTTTTCTTGTCTTGACGTGCGTAGCACTAGCGATTGATTTTAGTATCAATCAATTCTAAGTAAATAATTAATTCTAGTTTGAGCCTGGTTGTAGGTTTACTTCTACTGTGTTACTAATAATGATACTTAAAGGCGTATGAGTTCGTCATTGACTAAACTCCTAACATTTGGGAAACTTAAAATCGTTTTTACTGGCAACACTGTTGGCAAAAACAATGCGTAATATATTAATTTCGATTTTAATACTATTTTGGTATAATTTTAACATAATTAAGCATTCTTATTTGTGAAAAGTGATACCACTTGCTTTGTTATTAGTTTGGGATCACGACATACATGTTTTAACAGTGCATTTAACCATTTTTGTGATATTATTGTGAGATACGCATTCACTGAACGTCAAACTACGACTAAGTCGGAAGAAATTCAACTAAGGCTGTGGCCTCAGTCGACGTGGCAGCGGGTATGTGTCAAACATTACGAATCTATAGTAAATAACAGATCACTGTACGTAGGTATGTGACACGTTCTTTAATGGACGTCCTTGTGAATTTACGATATCATATACCAAAAATTTTGTTACTTGAAAGTTGAGATTAAACAAACTCTATTTATTTCCCCGCTTTTTGGAAACTACACCTCCATTGGCTACATTCCGCAAGTGTCAAGTGCATGCAATGAGATTTTATATATTTTATGACAAGAGAAGTAACGTCATACAAAGCATTCGTAAAAAGCCGCAACCTTTTTAGAGTGTTAAAGACGTAGCTTTGAAACCGATACATATTCCGAGCATATGCCAAAATAAAATATGTTTGTCTCTTTTTTTCTAGAGTCAAACTAATTATGTCAAAATGAGACAAAAGCATTACTCCCAGAAAAATGGTCAGAGTTGCCAGCTCATGAATAATTTTCCCATTGAATGAATGTTATATGAGTCTTTTTTTTATTTTAAAAAAAGTTTTTATACCATATTATTGTTTCTT
The DNA here is from genome assembly GCA_905163395.2 of Endotricha flammealis. Classification (NCBI taxonomy): domain Eukaryota; kingdom Metazoa; phylum Arthropoda; class Insecta; order Lepidoptera; family Pyralidae; genus Endotricha; species Endotricha flammealis. The sequence goes on along the minus strand of LR990864.1, from coordinate 13,446,484 downwards.
AGGTGACAGAAGAATTAAAGATAGGAAGAAATAAATATATAGATGCGTAAATATTGGTACATACATATTATATTTCAAGAATGAATCATGGCGGAATGGAGAAGTTTCCATTTTTTTGTCATTGATGAATCTAACCGATGCAGACCTACTACTATTATCTATTCTGTGCTACTACTAACTTTATATGACAGCTGGCAAAATAATAATATAAAGATTCTAATAGCAGATACTAATAGCAAAAAAAAAACTAAGTTAAAAAAATATATTTAATTACTTAAACACCACTGTGTAACATCAGTTTGTTATATAATTGTCGTTTATTTTCTTTTTTTACATTTATTGTAAACATTTTACTCTCATGGTACAATCTGATTTTTATATATTTTTGAATAATTAGATTGATTAATAAAAGATAATGGTCTATCTGCAATGATGAAACATCTTCCGCTGAATGGATTGCGAATCCCTTTAACGACACATTATCTTTTATTTTTTGAAGTGTTTTGGTGGCTAAAAACATAGGACCATATTTAGGGTGCAATGACTTTTCATCAGACATGGCTATGCTCAATCTAATGACGGCTTCACAGGACATGCAAATATCAAAAACCTGTTGCGATGGATAACAAAGACCTCCAATGTCTTTCATAATTATTAATTTGTGAAACCACAATATCTCAGTCGACCATATTGCTCTTATACATGAATTACATTTAAGCTCTTTTCCTAATTTTGAGACAATGTAACCAGCTATATACCCAACTATTTGCTTAGTAAAACTAGTTACGATACTGAAATCAATTATTTGTTGATCGAACCATTCACTCTCTATATCGGCTTCAATTTCAGTTTCTTGTGTTTCGTCATCTTCTCTGTGACCAACTGTTGATTTATTTATTTCTTTTAAACAATTTTCTGGTGTGCCAATCAATATAGTGAGTTTTTCAAGCGGTACACAGTTACCTCTAAACGCTGATTTTAGTTCTAAATGGTTCAACAACTTTTTGTAGGCCGATTTAAATTGTATGGCATTTGGATTGTTGTTATATCCTCCTTTTTGCCTTACGCAACCGAAAAAGATTTCTAGGTGGTCTTACGAAAGCCTGTATGTAGCTATATATTTCAGGGTGTTTGTTTGTACCAATTGCATGAACAAAATTTTAATGCTTTCTAAGCAAACTAACAATCCTAGAAATCCTGTTTTGAACTTGCACTGCAAGACGGGTTTAAATTCAGTTTTAATTGTTATTATTGGTAAGGCTCCACTCCGTTTTTTTGTCGTTTTGGTTATTAATTTTACTTTTAAATTTGTAATATATTCTTTATAATCCTCAAGTAATTTAAATATTGTATCCTTGTTCTTAGAGTTTAGAGCTCTTTTTAATCCATACGCTGTAGGATGTCCTCTCGAGTTTAAAACGTCAAATACGTCATTATATAACTTTATGAAATTTGCAGTAGGTTCGGATTCGGCAAATTCCGGCAACAAATCTTTGCAAACTTGTAGAGATTGGGCGACACTGTTACTTAGAATTTGTGTCGCCAATTTGACCTTCATAATCTGCTGGCGGAAATTGATATGTCGGCTGGTAAGTTTATTGCCTAAACGCAATCCTTCAAAATCTTGGATCTCTTGCAGACGTTTTATATATTTCCAGCTTACTTCTTTGCCATCTTTGTCAATAAATATTTGTCTTGCCTCAAAACTGTTTCTGACCAACTTCAACATATGGCATGCATCTAACATCAACACTATGTCATTTCCAGTAACAGGGTGTCTAAATGTTGGTTTCAATGAGTTAGGATCGTCGAGTTTACAACCCAAAGTTCTCATTGCTGCAATGTTGACTTGGCTGCCGTCGCATGTGACTGAGGTAATGTTAATGTTTAATTTAGCGCATTTTTCTAATGCCATATTTATTAAATTTGCGAGTTTTGCTCCAGTGAGACCATGAGTAAAAAAATATCCTATAGGCAACTTCCACGCCTGGTTTAGGCACACCAATAGCAACACCAATGCTGAGGATGCCAAATTGTGACAATCGTTTTTATCTTCTAAACCGTAGTCAACAAAGCCGTGATGTTTCTTTCCATCAAATATCTTTTGTTGTCGAATCGCCATTTCGTCCATCACTAAATTACAGACAATTTTTGACTTTGAACTGTCGCTTTTTATTTTTAGCACATTGAACGATTCTGCTGTAAATCCCGGTTGCCCATTAATCTTATTATACCAATTCAGCAACGTTCTAGGGTGCGGTAAACAATTGTTCAAGGATGCACGAACATATTTATATGCCGCCGGTGAGTAAAAATTTAGTGATAACGTAAACTTTCTCAGTGCAACAGGAAACTTTTTAAAGGACTTATTTTTTTTAAATGATTTTTGAAACGCTTTCATTAAAACACACATTTCATCATTAATATTTAACTGCATTTCTTCTTCTTCACTTAAGTAGCGCTTATTTTTTATTTCTTTTATAACATCTGACAACTTTTTGTTCCTTTTCTCAAGTCTTTTGTTTTTTGCTCTTAAATTTTTTAAACATTTCAATCTCTTTGATGACAAAAACTGTAAGCGCTTAATAGTGTTTCTCATTTTATGTTTTCTGGGTGTTTCGATTATTTCAAGCATTTCTTCATCAGTGTCCACATTTAAACTAACATCTATTTCCACCGGTGATTCGTTTTCATCCTGAAAAAAAAAATTCCAAAAATTTATCTATGACAAATGTGTTTCGGATAGACGATCAATTTTCGTTCCATTCATTTTTTATTAACTTACAAATACTTATTTATGCTTCTAAAATAAACTACTTCCGTTTAAACTATATTGACTATACATATAAGTTCATAATGAAAAAGATAGGTACATACAATGATCATTGGAATGGCTTCATTTGATAATCGGACATTCCCTTTAATAAGTTTAGGTAAAATCATATCTCGATTTTGGAAGTGTTTCGAACATATAACAGTGTTTGTAGATGGTAACCAGTCGGTTTCTTTACGTAACAGTCTTATATTTTCTATCCACTTCTCCCTGCGCTTATGATCTTTAGGTACCCTGGAAAACAATTTGGATCATTTTACCTTTTTTTTTTTCAAAAATCATTAAATAATAATAATAGTTCGTTATTTCTGGTAAACAAATTAAAGATGAGTGAAATTACGTTAATTACTAACACAGTAGAAATAATATCAATAAGGAAGGAAACTAAGACATTTTATCGAAATGAATAGGTAGGTAGTACCTAAACTTACACATTTTTTTATGTTCGCGGATGACAAAAAAATCTTTAGGAAATTATAGACCATTCAAGACTGTAATACTGATAAAAGTTATTCACGGTAATTTAGAACAATATTTAAATTTGTCATCAGAAGCAAATTGTAATATAGAAGTTTTGTAAGTAAATTCTTTAATAAAGTCGGATACCGACTTCTACCCGCACGTACGCAACTATCGGCATAATCAGGGAAACCTGTTATTGGCCTTATTGTTAGTTTATAAATTGTACCTATGTATTTCATTAACTGTAAAGCCTCCTCTTCACAATGGGCCATGATGGGCGACTAAAGGTACACACGATAGTGTAGAGGGATTTTAATTCTATTTTGGTATAATTTGAACAAAATTAAGCATACTTACTTGTGAAAAGTGACACCACTTGCTTTGTTATTCGTTTGGGACCGCGACGTACATGCTTTAACAGCGCATTTACCCATTTTTGTGTTAATATTGTGAGATACGCATTCACTGAACGTATTTTTGGAAAATGGCGCCAACCGTAAAACATATTCTTTTAGCAGAGATTTTTTTTTGTTTTCTTCACCCATTCTGGGTAGGCAAAGGGAACTATGCCCATACAGCAAAGTCTTCAGTAGATTTTTTTTATTGTTAAGAAATGAAAATGAAATTTAAATAAAATAAAATAATAAATTTAAATAATTTGAATAAAATACAACATAAAACAAAAAAACTATTGTACTCAATCGAACATTTGATAATTGCAGAAACAATTTAAATTAAACACCGTTACCACAATGAAAAAGATGAAATTGTTACTTCACTGTCATAGTAATAATATCATTATGTCAAATGTCAGTTAAAAGCCATATCAAAAAGAGGAAAATGATTTGTTTTTTTCTTGTCTTGACGTGCGTAGCACTAGCGATTGATTTTAGTATCAATCAATTCTAAGTAAATAATTAATTCTAGTTTGAGCCTGGTTGTAGGTTTACTTCTACTGTGTTACTAATAATGATACATAAAGGCGTATGAGTTCGTCATTGACTAAACTCCTAACATTTGGGAAACTTAAAATCGTTTTTACTGGCAACACTGTTGGCAAAAACAATGCGTAATATATTAATTTCGATTTTAATACTATTTTGGTATAATTTTAACATAATTAAGCATTCTTATTTGTGAAAAGTGATACCACTTGCTTTGTTATTAGTTTGGGATCACGACATACATGTTTTAACAGTGCATTTAACCATTTTTGTGATATTATTGTGAGATACGCATTCACTGAACGTCAAACTACGACTAAGTCGGACAACTAAGGCTGTGGCCTCAGTCGACGTGGCAGCGGGTATGTGTCAAACATTACGAATCTATAGTAAATAACAGATCACTGCCTTTGATATGTCACTCCAGGCTGGCGAAACTCAGTACTGCAAAAAATATATATGGACTTTACGCTAATTTTAATGGCGACATGTTTGGTCTCTTACTTCCTGTCTAACCTTCCTTGTCTCGCCCTGCTGTTAGTCAAAATGGTGACGGGCAGTCTTGAATATTTGTAAACAACGCGTAGTTTTAGTGTGAGTTTTAGCTAATTTTACTGCACGCCACGTGCGTATTTAGTGTTTTCGGAGTCTACCCATATAACTAAGTGCATACCGGTTTATTATAATTTACGTGCAAAACAGCAAAATGCATTACAAAAACTGTGAAATATGTGGGATAAAATCGGGTAGGAAATCTAATCAAAAGCGTGTATTCCTGGCTCAATTCCCACTAGATGAGAAGCGGTAAGTAGTTTTTCATGTTATTATATTGATGCTAAGTAATTAGGAAGAAGTTCAGGTCTCTTTAATACTTTGCCTAAGGGATGTTCTTACTACGTACCAAATTATCGATAAAAATTTTTTTTTCGTAAATTTGGGTATAAAATGTAAATGAGATATTTGCGGCTGCATTTGTTTAATTCATTATTAGATTGTTCATGTTAAATGAATTTTATTATTTTAATCATAACAGTAACTGGGCGACCGAGTCTGAATTCATACTACAGTAGACAGTAATCTCTATTTATTTATTATTTCAGATTATGAATGCCTTCGCTCACAGAACAGTGCAAAAACGTGTGTCGATCGATCAGCTAACAACATCTGAAGACTCCGCCTAGAATACCAGATTAGAAAATGACAAAAAAATAATTCTAACATTGTAAACGTAACTTTATTCGTTTTTGTTATGATATAAATTGTATTATAATAATTATAATTATTGGGTAGGTATTTGAATTTTGAATAATACTCAATATTTCCGAACTAAGTAAAGAGATTTTTATTTTCCTTTTGTATGTTAAAGAAAACCTGCCTGCAAGGTACCCACGCCACGCTTTTTTTATCGATATCGATACATTCTGTACTGTAACGTACCACATCTCTAGTATGCTTTTGTAGAATGTTGGCATTACTTTTTTTTTGTGTCTCTGTTGTTGGTACGTTGGCACGAGATCTTAGCGTGAATTGACTGTCAAAAACAAGTCAAAAAGCTTGTATGAAGTCCCGACTCTTAAAACGTAGTGATTATATACTCTTTGTGTCACTCTTCAAAATAATAAATATATTTCAACACGTTATCAGCACGAAGCTCTATAAAACTAAGATAAAACTAAGATAAAACTATATGTTTTGATGTTTTAATTGTGCAGGATTGTGGTGGGAAGAGAAAAAGTCCCTGTGAATCCATAATACATATAACTCATAAACGTAAAATGTAAAATATTGTTAATAAAAAATTTTTGACACCTCAGTTTGTCAATAATTTTTTCCGATATAAAAGGAGAGTGTTTATTTTACTAGTGTTTATTTTACTATTAATATGTTCTCAAACTCAAGTTCCAGTGGCATAAAGATAAGTTTGGTGTTGAAGGACAGAGACGGATACGCATCATGGAAATTTAAAATGAGGATGTTACTCATTCATGAGGATCTCTGGAACACTGTGAATGGTTACCCAGATGAAAGTGCGATTCCCCTGGAGGTACGTAAGAGTAAAGATTTAAAGGCATTGTCAAAAATATGTCTTACTCTAGACGGAGCTGCAATAACTCACGTTCGATGTGCTACTACAGCCAAAGAAGCATGGGATGCTCTTGCAAGCGTCTATGAGGATCGAGGTATGGGGAGAAAACTGTCGCTAGAAAGAAGATTATATAGATATTCGTTATCTGATTTTCCGTGTATTGAATCATATGTCAATGCTATAATGTCCACTGCACAAGATTTGGCGGACATTGGAAAGATAATCGATGATTCTTCAATAGCAGCAATAATGTTGGGTGGCCTAACATCAAAATACGAGCCACTGATCATGGCCTTAGAGAATTCGAACATAGCCATAACTACTGACATGATAAAGACAAAACTGCTGAATGAGTTTACTAAAAATGTTACTGAATCTGATGCAGCTTTAAAGACTCGGTACAGTCAGAAAAAGAAAACAGCACCTAATCTTAACAAGAAAAACTCGAAGCCTGTCGTGTGCTACAGTTGCAATGAACCTGGCCACAAACGACCAGACTGTCCCTATAAAATGGACAAAACACCAAAGAAGGTAAGCAACAATAACTCAACACATCTTGGAGCGCTGAATGTGGATATTAGAGATACACATTTTTCAGACAAACACTGGATTGTTGACTCAGGAGCCACAACACATATGAGTTCTCGTATTGATTGGATGGACAATGTAAAGCCGTTTACACATGGCAAAGTAACTATTGCAAATGGTGACGTGCTTCAAAGTCAATGTATTGGTGATGTTTCTATTTTTACTGATTTACAAACTACTAAAGTAATTTCTGATGTTGTATTTGTACCGAATTTAAAGTCTAATTTACTATCTGTCCGAAAGGCTGTTCAAAAAGGTTTAATAGTTGTTTTTGATAAAGAAGGTTGCAAATTTTATAATAGTAGTGATTTTTCTTGTACAGGTGTTCCGGTTCTATATGCTTCTGATCGTGATGGGCTGTACTCTCTGAACTGTACGAATATTCCTCGCGATCTGTCAGCGTTTGATGTGCACTCTGACGTTTCTCAGTACAGACTATGGCATAAACGATTAGGTCACTTAAATCGTATAGGCATGGGTAAGCTTGCAAACGGTCTTTCTACAGGTATTGAATTTTGAGACGTCGACTTGGAACCCTGTGTGGCTTGTATAGAAGGTAAGCAAAGCAGAAAACCTTTTAAACCACTATTATACAAGAAAGCAACTGATATTCTACAGTTGATTCACTGTGACCTAGCAGGTCCAATGTCTGTAACTTCTTTTGATTGTAATATTTATGTTTTATATCTTATTGATGATTTTTCGAGATTTGTTTTTACATATTTTGTAAAATCAAAAGCAGAAGTCAAGAATAAGATTTGTGAGTTTATCAATTTGGTACAGAGACAAACTGGAAAGCAAGTAAAGATTTTACGTACAGATAATGGTACAGAGTTTGTAAACCAAGAGTTGCTTCAGTATCTGGAGTCTAATGGCATTGTTCATCAGACCATCGTACCATATTGCCAACAACAAAATGGAGTTGCTGAACGTACAGGGCGCTCTATTATGGAAAAAGCTCGTGCTTTACTTGCAGGTTCCCTCTTACCCAAGATATATTGGCAAGATGCTGTCACATGTTCAGTCTATCTGAAAAATAGGTCACCTCATCGTGCCTTGAACGGAGTGACACCTTATGAAGTTTGGTTTGATCAGAAACCAGATCTCGGTCACTTAAAAGTGTTTGGGTGCAGAGCACTCATACATGTGCCACCTCAAAAGCGTACAAAGCTTGATGTCAAAGCTACGCAACATATATTTGTAGGGTATACAGAAGATTCCCACAGTTATCTCTTCCGTGTAGTTCAATATCCAAGAAGATTGACGAAAGCAAGAGATATCGTATTTTTTGAAAATTGTTTTACTGATATTAAAACGATTTGTAATGACAATGTTCATGCTCCGATGTCGTTGTCTGAAGATCCGCAGCCAAGCTGTTCAAATATTGAGCTTCAAGATTCAGATGCTCTCAACCTGGTACCTGAAGTACCATCGGTTTCTTCTGCTCCCAATCCGGTACCTGAAGTACCATTGGTTTCTTCCACAGATGAAGACGATGTGTTTGAAGAAGCATCTAATGAGTTGGAGAATGAAGCAGATGGGTTATGTGACGCTCGGAGATATCCTCAACGTGAACGTAGAAGACCAGATTATTTTAATTTTGAGTCTTGGGTAGCTAGATCTGGAGAAGATACATCTGATGACCCTCGAACATATGCTGAAGCTGTAAGATCGGATGAGAGAGAGAGCTGGATTTCAGCCATGAAAGATGAATATCAGTCTCTTAAATCGAAGGAAACTTGGGTTTTAGTTGATCGACCCAATAAACGTGTTGTCCCTTGTAAATGGATATATAAGTTGAAAAAAGATGCCGATGGGAATCCTTCAAGATTCAAGGCCCGACTGGTTGCAAAAGGTTTCACACAAGTAGCTGGTATTGACTATAATGACACCTTTGCTCCAGTAATTCGGAACTCTTCGTTACGAACTTTGTTTGCCTTAGCGGCTGAAAATGACCTAAAAATGCATCACCTTGATGTAGATACTGCCTTTCTCAATGGTATTTTAGAAGAAGAGGTGTATATGGAGCAGCCACAAGGTTGTAAATGCAAAGGTCAAGAAAATAAAGTCTGCTTACTGAAGAAGTCGCTGTATGGTCTCAAGCAAGCACCAAGAGCTTGGAATATAAAATAAACAGCACTCTAGCTTCATTAGCTTTTGACCGAACTCCTTCAGAAGCATGTGTTTATGTAAAAAAGTTTGGTAGTGAAACTGTCATATTGGCAGTATATGTTGATGATATAATTTTATTTTATAAAGAAAATTGTCATCTGCAGACTGTCAAGTCTGATTTACAAAAATATTTCTCACTTAAAGATTTAGGAGAAATAAATTATGTTTTAGGAATGAATGTAACATGTAAAAGTGATTGTATAACGCTTTGTCAGCGTACGTTTATTACCAACCTTTTAAAGAAATACGGGATGGAAAACTGCAAAGCTGCTGATACCCCATTAGTAAAGAAATTGTTGGAAACGGATGAGTTGTGTGATCAAACTGATTACCAAGCATTAATTGGCTCTTTAATATACATAGCTATGAATTCACGGCCAGATATAGCCTTTTCCGTTTCTTACCTCAGTCAGTTCAATTCAAATCCAAGGAAAGTTCACTGGACAGCAGCAAAACGCGTTCTAAGCTACTTAAAAGGTACTTTAGATTATACAATCACCTATAAGAAGACTGGTCAGTATATTGAAGGTTTTGTAGATGCAGATTGGGCTAATGATATTAAAGATCGTCGTTCCTATACTGGATTTGTATTTTTATTAGGTAGCGGCCCGATTTCTTGGGAAGCTAAAAAGCAGCCCACAGTTGCCCTATCTTCAACCGAAGCGGAATATATGGCTCTTTGCTCTGCAACGAAGGAAGCTGTATTCCTACGGAGATTCCTTTACGAAGTAAGTGGTTTGTCCAATGTTGTAGTATTGTCTGGGGATAGTCAGAGTGCACAAAAAATTGCCTTGAACCCTATCCATCATGGTCGGACAAAACATATAGATACCAAATACCATTTCGTTAGGGAAAAAGTGTCAGATAGTACTGTAAAACTTAAATTTATACCTACTACAGATCTGCCTGCGGATTGTTTGACTAAGCCTCTGCAGAAAGTAAATTTCAAACACTGTTTGAGTAGGTTAGGTTTTATAGATTAAGTTTTATTTGGTACTATATTTTTTATTTATTGTTTTGTTACTTTTTTACGACATACATTAAGGGGGCATGTTAGAAATATCAGAATACTGGCTGTATTTCTATTTAAAATGTTATGTTCTTCTAAAAAAGTAATACCTTTGATATGTCACTCTTCAAAATAATAAATATATTTCAACAGATATGAATAAAAAAATTATTCTCTTTCTAATCTTATAATAAGTTTAATAATAAAAATGCGAATGTAACTCTGTCTGTCTGTGTGTCACGTTAAAACCGATGAATCGATTGGGATGAAATTTGGTGTGGGAAATCTGGAAATCACCTTCTATAGGTGTGAAAAGGGAGATATAAATTTGTATTTGTCATTTTTTATTTTTAAACCAACTGCAATGGAAAGTATATTTAAGGCTTACTTAATAGTTAAATAATATTTTGTACTCAATTCAGACAGTTCCAACTTCCAACTGGTCCTATGTTAAGCAAGATCTTACTTGTGACACTCCTAATTTTTCACACTTATATAAAAAATAGAATCCTATTATACAAATAGGATTCTATTTGATGTGGAGAAAGTTTTATATTAGACCTATAAAAAACATAGATTTTAAAAAGGATATTATACTAAACGTAGGAAAAATGGCATTATCTCCATTCTACTAGTTATTTACCCATGCCAGTGTTTGTGAAAGAAAATAAATGGTTATTTTACCTTCTGTAATTTTCCGAGTTCGTGAAAGGTTAAATTACAAAGATTTCCAATACTCATATTGTATACAGACAACATAGGTGATAACTATGTAAATGGGAGAACGCGTCTGTACAGACACAGAGCTCATGACATGATTTTTGACCTCACTTTTTATGTTACCTGAAAATTGTACAGACCGGATGTCAATAATAAGGTTACTAACCTGTAAAAAAGAATTATTGTTATGATTGGTTCAACTACATATTTTTGTTTTGGAAATATTTTTAATGTAAAATTTTACTTGACGCCTTTCTCCACACCTTAACTGATATAACTTTACCACAACTTTTTTCAATGCATTACTAATCAACCGATCTCAAGGATTATTTTTCGCATAACTTATCCATAATCCCGAAAATTAATCGCTTTTACATTGTAGCAATATAAGTAGCAGTTAACAAGACTGTATAGTGAAGATAAAACCAACTCAAACTCTTTAATATTCCATATTTTACGAGTGACATTATAACAAAAGTTGTATTTTCAGTAATAAAAATAAAAGTATCTATACATCCAAACGTCTACTAGTATATCTTAGAATATCTTGTTCATAGAACTATTAGTAAGTTAGTCCAATTTTAAATTATTTTTATGATTACTACGTGTATTCTGTTTTTCAATTCGTTCCACAAATCCAAAGAAAGGAATCATCTCAATAAAAATAAGATTTAAAAACCCTTTTTTATGGACATTCGTAGTTAGACCGCTGCGATCCTGTGCTAACACCGAACTGTTGAAGCAGCAGAAGAAGCACCGCTTTGAATTTACAGTGTCTGCCTAGGGGCGCTCCAGAGGGACGCACCTCAGCTTAGGACGACATGCGACACTGGGAGAGGACGGTCGAACGGATCAAAAAAGCCACGAACTCTTAGCCTAGGTATAAGGAGGTGTGGAACTGTGAACTGTGAATATTAGCATTCCGTTATCAGCTCATACCTGCATATGCAAGATGCAAATCCCGACTCTCGGAGGTGTCTCGAAGTATGCACTAAGAAACTTTAAACTGGAATATAGTTCTCAGGAATTCAGCTTAGTTTGACTTGTACAAGCTATTAGTATTAAATTTCCGATAACAATGTTAACGGTTAACCCGAGTATTTGTACAGCAAGAGAGTAGGTTATACACAGGTCATTATTTAGCGCGCTTTAATTTTTGTTTTTTGTTTCTAACATTTAATTAAGTATAATAAATTTTTGTAGTTAATTTATTCATAAATTTACAATTAATAAAAAATTTGGACGAATCACACAAAGTCATCTAGTCCCGAACGAAGTAAAGATTGTACAATGGGTGCTGATAAATATACATAAATACTTTTTTTTGTAAATATATACTTATAGTACATAGAAAACACACAATACAAACACAAATTTAATGCCATGCCAACACATAAATGTTTGCCCCAAGCGGGACTTGAACTCGCGCCCTCAGGGTGTTGCGGGTAGAGTCATCAAAGCGCCACCGGGCTGTCAATCTCATAAATGTTTTGAGTTTGAATGAAGTACATTGAACTTTATGTCGTCATTACTTAACCCGAGAGCAAATTAAACCGCTTTATAGCAACAACAACCCTGGCTTAAACCCTAGTTCCATGTAAAAGCACCCAAATCCACGACATCGAGCACTCACCCCTAGATTATTATCTACAGGGTAACTTTACACAACTTTCAGGACGCAATGGGTAACTTTTCAGTAACTTTGACCATTCCGACTGATATATTCTGTTACAGGTAGAACCACAGACATAAATTTCATGTAGAGGCCGCAAGTGTTATTTAATTCGTATTAATAGTTATTTATTATGCAAGGCTGCAAAGTTGTTTTTTGGCGCGAGTACTTATATTGAAACCTGAGCTAGCGGAGGATTCTTCAAATATAGAATCCTGAGCGTAGCGAGGGTTTCAAAGGTACGAGACGCAGAATAACTTTGCTGCCGAGCGAAACACACAACTTTTCACCTCACTACAGCGAGGAAAATGAAAGGTGCAAGAAAAACGCAAATAATATAAATATTAAAGAAGTGTTTATTTTTTTTCATGCGGTGTCATCAAATATCTTTTGTTGTCGAATCGCCATTTCGTCCATCACTAAATTACAGACAATTTTTGACTTTGAACTGTCGCTTTTTATTTTTAGCACATTGAACGATTCTGCTGTAAATCCCGGTTGCCCATTAATCTTATTATACCAATTCAGCAACGTTCTAGGGTGCGGTAAACAATTGTTCAAGGATGCACGAACATATTTATATGCCGCCGGTGAGTAAAAATTTAGTGATAACGTAAACTTTCTCAGTGCAACAGGAAACTTTTTAAAGGACTTATTTTTTTTAAATGATTTTTGAAACGCTTTCATTAAAACACACATTTCATCATTAATATTTAACTGCATTTCTTCTTCTTCACTTAAGTAGCGCTTATTTTTTATTTCTTTTATAACATCTGACAACTTTTTGTTCCTTTTCTCAAGTCTTTTGTTTTTTGCTCTTAAATTTTTTAAACATTTCAATCTCTTTGATGACAAAAACTGTAAGCGCTTAATAGTGTTTCTCATTTTATGTTTTCTGGGTGTTTCGATTATTTCAAGCATTTCTTCATCAGTGTCCACATTTAAACTAACATCTATTTCCACCGGTGATTCGTTTTCATCCTGAAAAAAAAAATTCCAAAAATTTATCTATGACAAATGTGTTTCGGATAGACGATCAATTTTCGTTCCATTCATTTTTTATTAACTTACAAATACTTATTTATGCTTCTAAAATAAACTACTTCCGTTTAAACTATATTGACTATACATATAAGTTCATAATGAAAAAGATAGGTACATACAATGATCATTGGAATGGCTTCATTTGATAATCGGACATTCCCTTTAATAAGTTTAGGTAAAATCATATCTCGATTTTGGAAGTGTTTCGAACATATAACAGTGTTTGTAGATGGTAACCAGTCGGTTTCTTTACGTAACAGTCTTATATTTTCTATCCACTTCTCCCTGCGCTTATGATCTTTAGGTACCCTGGAAAACAATTTGGATCATTTTACCTTTTTTTTTTTCAAAAATCATTAAATAATAATAATAGTTCGTTATTTCTGGTAAACAAATTAAAGATGAGTGAAATTACGTTAATTACTAACACAGTAGAAATAATATCAATAAGGAAGGAAACTAAGACATTTTATCGAAATGAATAGGTAGGTAGTACCTAAACTTACACATTTTTTTATGTTCGCGGATGACAAAAAAATCTTTAGGAAATTATAGACCATTCAAGACTGTAATACTGATAAAAGTTATTCACGGTAATTTAGAACAATATTTAAATTTGTCATCAGAAGCAAATTGTAATATAGAAGTTTTGTAAGTAAATTCTTTAATAAAGTCGGATACCGACTTCTACCCGCACGTACGCAACTATCGGCATAATCAGGGAAACCTGTTATTGGCCTTATTGTTAGTTTATAAATTGTACCTATGTATTTCATTAACTGTAAAGCCTCCTCTTCACAATGGGCCATGATGGGCGACTAAAGGTACACACGATAGTGTAGAGGGATTTTAATTCTATTTTGGTATAATTTGAACAAAATTAAGCATACTTACTTGTGAAAAGTGACACCACTTGCTTTGTTATTCGTTTGGGACCGCGACGTACATGCTTTAACAGCGCATTTACCCATTTTTGTGTTAATATTGTGAGATACGCATTCACTGAACGTATTTTTGGAAAATGGCGCCAACCGTAAAACATATTCTTTTAGCAGAGATTTTTTTTTGTTTTCTTCACCCATTCTGGGTAGGCAAAGGGAACTATGCCCATACAGCAAAGTCTTCAGTAGATTTTTTTTATTGTTAAGAAATGAAAATGAAATTTAAATAAAATAAAATAATAAATTTAAATAATTTGAATAAAATACAACATAAAACAAAAAAACTATTGTACTCAATCGAACATTTGATAATTGCAGAAACAATTTAAATTAAACACCGTTACCACAATGAAAAAGATGAAATTGTTACTTCACTGTCATAGTAATAATATCATTATGTCAAATGTCAGTTAAAAGCCATATCAAAAAGAGGAAAATGATTTGTTTTTTTCTTGTCTTGACGTGCGTAGCACTAGCGATTGATTTTAGTATCAATCAATTCTAAGTAAATAATTAATTCTAGTTTGAGCCTGGTTGTAGGTTTACTTCTACTGTGTTACTAATAATGATACATAAAGGCGTATGAGTTCGTCATTGACTAAACTCCTAACATTTGGGAAACTTAAAATCGTTTTTACTGGCAACACTGTTGGCAAAAACAATGCGTAATATATTAATTTCGATTTTAATACTATTTTGGTATAATTTTAACATAATTAAGCATTCTTATTTGTGAAAAGTGATACCACTTGCTTTGTTATTAGTTTGGGATCACGACATACATGTTTTAACAGTGCATTTAACCATTTTTGTGATATTATTGTGAGATACGCATTCACTGAACGTCAAACTACGACTAAGTCGGAAGAAATTCAACTAAGGCTGTGGCCTCAGTCGACGTGGCAGCGGGTATGTGTCAAACATTACGAATCTATAGTAAATAACAGATCACTGCCTTTGATATGTCACTCCAGGCTGGCGAAACTCAGTACTGCAAAAAATATATATGGACTTTACGCTAATTTTAATGGCGACATGTTTGGTCTCTTACTTCCTGTCTAACCTTCCTTGTCTCGCCCTGCTGTTAGTCAAAATGGTGACGGGCAGTCTTGAATATTTGTAAACAACGCGTAGTTTTAGTGTGAGTTTTAGCTAATTTTACTGCACGCCACGTGCGTATTTAGTGTTTTCGGAGTCTACCCATATAACTAAGTGCATACCGGTTTATTATAATTTACGTGCAAAACAGCAAAATGCATTACAAAAACTGTGAAATATGTGGGATAAAATCGGGTAGGAAATCTAATCAAAAGCGTGTATTCCTGGCTCAATTCCCACTAGATGAGAAGCGGTAAGTAGTTTTTCATGTTATTATATTGATGCTAAGTAATTAGGAAGAAGTTCAGGTCTCTTTAATACTTTGCCTAAGGGATGTTCTTACTACGTACCAAATTATCGATAAAAAATTTTTTTTCGTAAATTTGGGTATAAAATGTAAATGAGATATTTGCGGCTGCATTTGTTTAATTCATTATTAGATTGTTCATGTTAAATGAATTTTATTATTTTAATCATAACAGTAACTGGGCGACCGAGTCTGAATTCATACTACAGTAGACAGTAATCTCTATTTATTTATTATTTCAGATTATGAATGCCTTCGCTCACAGAACAGTGCAAAAACGTGTGTCGATCGATCAGCTAACAACATCTGAAGACTCCGCCTAGAATACCAGATTAGAAAATGACAAAAAAATAATTCTAACATTGTAAACGTAACTTTATTCGTTTTTGTTATGATATAAATTGTATTATAATAATTATAATTATTGGGTAGGTATTTGAATTTTGAATAATACTCAATATTTCCGAACTAAGTAAAGAGATTTTTATTTTCCTTTTGTATGTTAAAGAAAACCTGCCTGCAAGGTACCCACGCCACGCTTTTTTTATCGATATCGATACATTCTGTACTGTAACGTACCACATCTCTAGTATGCTTTTGTAGAATGTTGGCATTACTTTTTTTTTGTGTCTCTGTTGTTGGTACGTTGGCACGAGATCTTAGCGTGAATTGACTGTCAAAAACAAGTCAAAAAGCTTGTATGAAGTCCCGACTCTTAAAACGTAGTGATTATATACTCTTTGTGTCACTCTTCAAAATAATAAATATATTTCAACACGTTATCAGCACGAAGCTCTATAAAACTAAGATAAAACTATATGTTTTGATGTTTTAATTGTGCAGGATTGTGGTGGGAAGAGAAAAAGTCCCTGTGAATCCATAATACATATAACTCATAAACGTAAAATGTAAAATATTGTTAATAAAAAATTTTTGACACCTCAGTTTGTCAATAATTTTTTCCGATATAAAAGGAGAGTGTTTATTTTACTAGTGTTTATTTTACTATTAATATGTTCTCAAACTCAAGTTCCAGTGGCATAAAGATAAGTTTGGTGTTGAAGGACAGAGACGGATACGCATCATGGAAATTTAAAATGAGGATGTTACTCATTCATGAGGATCTCTGGAACACTGTGAATGGTTACCCAGATGAAAGTGCGATTCCCCTGGAGGTACGTAAGAGTAAAGATTTAAAGGCATTGTCAAAAATATGTCTTACTCTAGACGGAGCTGCAATAACTCACGTTCGATGTGCTACTACAGCCAAAGAAGCATGGGATGCTCTTGCAAGCGTCTATGAGGATCGAGGTATGGGGAGAAAACTGTCGCTAGAAAGAAGATTATATAGATATTCGTTATCTGATTTTCCGTGTATTGAATCATATGTCAATGCTATAATGTCCACTGCACAAGATTTGGCGGACATTGGAAAGATAATCGATGATTCTTCAATAGCAGCAATAATGTTGGGTGGCCTAACATCAAAATACGAGCCACTGATCATGGCCTTAGAGAATTCGAACATAGCCATAACTACTGACATGATAAAGACAAAACTGCTGAATGAGTTTACTAAAAATGTTACTGAATCTGATGCAGCTTTAAAGACTCGGTACAGTCAGAAAAAGAAAACAGCACCTAATCTTAACAAGAAAAACTCGAAGCCTGTCGTGTGCTACAGTTGCAATGAACCTGGCCACAAACGACCAGACTGTCCCTATAAAATGGACAAAACACCAAAGAAGGTAAGCAACAATAACTCAACACATCTTGGAGCGCTGAATGTGGATATTAGAGATACACATTTTTCAGACAAACACTGGATTGTTGACTCAGGAGCCACAACACATATGAGTTCTCGTATTGATTGGATGGACAATGTAAAGCCGTTTACACATGGCAAAGTAACTATTGCAAATGGTGACGTGCTTCAAAGTCAATGTATTGGTGATGTTTCTATTTTTACTGATTTACAAACTACTAAAGTAATTTCTGATGTTGTATTTGTACCGAATTTAAAGTCTAATTTACTATCTGTCCGAAAGGCTGTTCAAAAAGGTTTAATAGTTGTTTTTGATAAAGAAGGTTGCAAATTTTATAATAGTAGTGATTTTTCTTGTACAGGTGTTCCGGTTCTATATGCTTCTGATCGTGATGGGCTGTACTCTCTGAACTGTACGAATATTCCTCGCGATCTGTCAGCGTTTGATGTGCACTCTGACGTTTCTCAGTACAGACTATGGCATAAACGATTAGGTCACTTAAATCGTATAGGCATGGGTAAGCTTGCAAACGGTCTTTCTACAGGTATTGAATTTGGAGACGTCGACTTGGAACCCTGTGTGGCTTGTATAGAAGGTAAGCAAAGCAGAAAACCTTTTAAACCACTATTATACAAGAAAGCAACTGATATTCTACAGTTGATTCACTGTGACCTAGCAGGTCCAATGTCTGTAACTTCTTTTGATTGTAATATTTATGTTTTATATCTTATTGATGATTTTTCGAGATTTGTTTTTACATATTTTGTAAAATCAAAAGCAGAAGTCAAGAATAAGATTTGTGAGTTTATCAATTTGGTACAGAGACAAACTGGAAAGCAAGTAAAGATTTTACGTACAGATAATGGTACAGAGTTTGTAAACCAAGAGTTGCTTCAGTATCTGGAGTCTAATGGCATTGTTCATCAGACCATCGTACCATATTGCCAACAACAAAATGGAGTTGCTGAACGTACAGGGCGCTCTATTATGGAAAAAGCTCGTGCTTTACTTGCAGGTTCCCTCTTACCCAAGATATATTGGCAAGATGCTGTCACATGTTCAGTCTATCTGAAAAATAGGTCACCTCATCGTGCCTTGAACGGAGTGACACCTTATGAAGTTTGGTTTGATCAGAAACCAGATCTCGGTCACTTAAAAGTGTTTGGGTGCAGAGCACTCATACATGTGCCACCTCAAAAGCGTACAAAGCTTGATGTCAAAGCTACGCAACATATATTTGTAGGGTATACAGAAGATTCCCACAGTTATCTCTTCCGTGTAGTTCAATATCCAAGAAGATTGACGAAAGCAAGAGATATCGTATTTTTTGAAAATTGTTTTACTGATATTAAAACGATTTGTAATGACAATGTTCATGCTCCGATGTCGTTGTCTGAAGATCCGCAGCCAAGCTGTTCAAATATTGAGCTTCAAGATTCAGATGCTCTCAACCTGGTACCTGAAGTACCATCGGTTTCTTCTGCTCCCAATCCGGTACCTGAAGTACCATTGGTTTCTTCCACAGATGAAGACGATGTGTTTGAAGAAGCATCTAATGAGTTGGAGAATGAAGCAGATGGGTTATGTGACGCTCGGAGATATCCTCAACGTGAACGTAGAAGACCAGATTATTTTAATTTTGAGTCTTGGGTAGCTAGATCTGGAGAAGATACATCTGATGACCCTCGAACATATGCTGAAGCTGTAAGATCGGATGAGAGAGAGAGCTGGATTTCAGCCATGAAAGATGAATATCAGTCTCTTAAATCGAAGGAAACTTGGGTTTTAGTTGATCGACCCAATAAACGTGTTGTCCCTTGTAAATGGATATATAAGTTGAAAAAAGATGCCGATGGGAATCCTTCAAGATTCAAGGCCCGACTGGTTGCAAAAGGTTTCACACAAGTAGCTGGTATTGACTATAATGACACCTTTGCTCCAGTAATTCGGAACTCTTCGTTACGAACTTTGTTTGCCTTAGCGGCTGAAAATGACCTAAAAATGCATCACCTTGATGTAGATACTGCCTTTCTCAATGGTATTTTAGAAGAAGAGGTGTATATGGAGCAGCCACAAGGTTGTAAATGCAAAGGTCAAGAAAATAAAGTCTGCTTACTGAAGAAGTCGCTGTATGGTCTCAAGCAAGCACCAAGAGCTTGGAATATAAAATAAACAGCACTCTAGCTTCATTAGCTTTTGACCGAACTCCTTCAGAAGCATGTGTTTATGTAAAAAAGTTTGGTAGTGAAACTGTCATATTGGCAGTATATGTTGATGATATAATTTTATTTTATAAAGAAAATTGTCATCTGCAGACTGTCAAGTCTGATTTACAAAAATATTTCTCACTTAAAGATTTAGGAGAAATAAATTATGTTTTAGGAATGAATGTAACATGTAAAAGTGATTGTATAACGCTTTGTCAGCGTACGTTTATTACCAACCTTTTAAAGAAATACGGGATGGAAAACTGCAAAGCTGCTGATACCCCATTAGTAAAGAAATTGTTGGAAACGGATGAGTTGTGTGATCAAACTGATTACCAAGCATTAATTGGCTCTTTAATATACATAGCTATGAATTCACGGCCAGATATAGCCTTTTCCGTTTCTTACCTCAGTCAGTTCAATTCAAATCCAAGGAAAGTTCACTGGACAGCAGCAAAACGCGTTCTAAGCTACTTAAAAGGTACTTTAGATTATACAATCACCTATAAGAAGACTGGTCAGTATATTGAAGGTTTTGTAGATGCAGATTGGGCTAATGATATTAAAGATCGTCGTTCCTATACTGGATTTGTATTTTTATTAGGTAGCGGCCCGATTTCTTGGGAAGCTAAAAAGCAGCCCACAGTTGCCCTATCTTCAACCGAAGCGGAATATATGGCTCTTTGCTCTGCAACGAAGGAAGCTGTATTCCTACGGAGATTCCTTTACGAAGTAAGTGGTTTGTCCAATGTTGTAGTATTGTCTGGGGATAGTCAGAGTGCACAAAAAATTGCCTTGAACCCTATCCATCATGGTCGGACAAAACATATAGATACCAAATACCATTTCGTTAGGGAAAAAGTGTCAGATAGTACTGTAAAACTTAAATTTATACCTACTACAGATCTGCCTGCGGATTGTTTGACTAAGCCTCTGCAGAAAGTAAATTTCAAACACTGTTTGAGTAGGTTAGGTTTTATAGATTAAGTTTTATTTGGTACTATATTTTTTATTTATTGTTTTGTTACTTTTTTACGACATACATTAAGGGGGCATGTTAGAAATATCAGAATACTGGCTGTATTTCTATTTAAAATGTTATGTTCTTCTAAAAAAGTAATACCTTTGATATGTCACTCTTCAAAATAATAAATATATTTCAACAGATATGAATAAAAAAATTATTCTCTTTCTAATCTTATAATAAGTTTAATAATAAAAATGCGAATGTAACTCTGTCTGTCTGTGTGTCACGTTAAAACCGATGAATCGATTGGGATGAAATTTGGTGTGGGAAATCTGGAAATCACCTTCTATAGGTGTGAAAAGGGAGATATAAATTTGTATTTGTCATTTTTTATTTTTAAACCAACTGCAATGGAAAGTATATTTAAGGCTTACTTAATAGTTAAATAATATTTTGTACTCAATTCAGACAGTTCCAACTTCCAACTGGTCCTATGTTAAGCAAGATCTTACTTGTGACACTCCTAATTTTTCACACTTATATAAAAAATAGAATCCTATTATACAAATAGGATTCTATTTGATGTGGAGAAAGTTTTATATTAGACCTATAAAAAACATAGATTTTAAAAAGGATATTATACTAAACGTAGGAAAAATGGCATTATCTCCATTCTACTAGTTATTTACCCATGCCAGTGTTTGTGAAAGAAAATAAATGGTTATTTTACCTTCTGTAATTTTCCGAGTTCGTGAAAGGTTAAATTACAAAGATTTCCAATACTCATATTGTATACAGACAACATAGGTGATAACTATGTAAATGGGAGAACGCGTCTGTACAGACACAGAGCTCATGACATGATTTTTGACCTCACTTTTTATGTTACCTGAAAATTGTACAGACCGGATGTCAATAATAAGGTTACTAACCTGTAAAAAAGAATTATTGTTATGATTGGTTCAACTACATATTTTTGTTTTGGAAATATTTTTAATGTAAAATTTTACTTGACGCCTTTCTCCACACCTTAACTGATATAACTTTACCACAACTTTTTTCAATGCATTACTAATCAACCGATCTCAAGGATTATTTTTCGCATAACTTATCCATAATCCCGAAAATTAATCGCTTTTACATTGTAGCAATATAAGTAGCAGTTAACAAGACTGTATAGTGAAGATAAAACCAACTCAAACTCTTTAATATTCCATATTTTACGAGTGACATTATAACAAAAGTTGTATTTTCAGTAATAAAAATAAAAGTATCTATACATCCAAACGTCTACTAGTATATCTTAGAATATCTTGTTCATAGAACTATTAGTAAGTTAGTCCAATTTTAAATTATTTTTATGATTACTACGTGTATTCTGTTTTTCAATTCGTTCCACAAATCCAAAGAAAGGAATCATCTCAATAAAAATAAGATTTAAAAACCCTTTTTTATGGACATTCGTAGTTAGACCGCTGCGATCCTGTGCTAACACCGAACTGTTGAAGCAGCAGAAGAAGCACCGCTTTGAATTTACAGTGTCTGCCTAGGGGCGCTCCAGAGGGACGCACCTCAGCTTAGGACGACATGCGACACTGGGAGAGGACGGTCGAACGGATCAAAAAAGCCACGAACTCTTAGCCTAGGTATAAGGAGGTGTGGAACTGTGAACTGTGAATATTAGCATTCCGTTATCAGCTCATACCTGCATATGCAAGATGCAAATCCCGACTCTCGGAGGTGTCTCGAAGTATGCACTAAGAAACTTTAAACTGGAATATAGTTCTCAGGAATTCAGCTTAGTTTGACTTGTACAAGCTATTAGTATTAAATTTCCGATAACAATGTTAACGGTTAACCCGAGTATTTGTACAGCAAGAGAGTAGGTTATACACAGGTCATTATTTAGCGCGCTTTAATTTTTGTTTTTTGTTTCTAACATTTAATTAAGTATAATAAATTTTTGTAGTTAATTTATTCATAAATTTACAATTAATAAAAAATTTGGACGAATCACACAAAGTCATCTAGTCCCGAACGAAGTAAAGATTGTACAATGGGTGCTGATAAATATACATAAATACTTTTTTTTGTAAATATATACTTATAGTACATAGAAAACACACAATACAAACACAAATTTAATGCCATGCCAACACATAAATGTTTGCCCCAAGCGGGACTTGAACTCGCGCCCTCAGGGTGTTGCGGGTAGAGTCATCAAAGCGCCACCGGGCTGTCAATCTCATAAATGTTTTGAGTTTGAATGAAGTACATTGAACTTTATGTCGTCATTACTTAACCCGAGAGCAAATTAAACCGCTTTATAGCAACAACAACCCTGGCTTAAACCCTAGTTCCATGTAAAAGCACCCAAATCCACGACATCGAGCACTCACCCCTAGATTATTATCTACAGGGTAACTTTACACAACTTTCAGGACGCAATGGGTAACTTTTCAGTAACTTTGACCATTCCGACTGATATATTCTGTTACAGGTAGAACCACAGACATAAATTTCATGTAGAGGCCGCAAGTGTTATTTAATTCGTATTAATAGTTATTTATTATGCAAGGCTGCAAAGTTGTTTTTTGGCGCGAGTACTTATATTGAAACCTGAGCTAGCGGAGGATTCTTCAAATATAGAATCCTGAGCGTAGCGAGGGTTTCAAAGGTACGAGACGCAGAATAACTTTGCTGCCGAGCGAAACACACAACTTTTCACCTCACTACAGCGAGGAAAATGAAAGGTGCAAGAAAAACGCAAATAATATAAATATTAAAGAAGTGTTTATTTTTTTTCATGCGGTGTCGTGATGGCCAGTTCGATTATTCTAAAAATAAGGTTGGCGCACTGGCATGAAATAAGTATTAATGCATTTTCAGAGGACTGGCGGTATAAAAAATTATAGAATAGAAAGGTTCGAATTTTAAAAATTCTTTCCACGCTAGGGCACAAAATGCACTTTTTCGCACAGATTTCGAATGACAAACAAATTCTTTCCGAGCTTGTGAGGTGAAATAGTTATTTTCACCTCACAAGCTCGGAAAGAATCTGTTGCGAGGGTTTCAAAGGTACGAGACGCAGAATAACTTTGCTGCCGAGCGAAACACACAACTTTTCATCTCACTACAGCGAGGAAAATGCTTGGTGCAAGAAAAACGCAAATAATATAATAAATAAGTGTTTTTTTTTATGCGGTGTCGTGCTGGCCAGTTCGATTATTTTAAAAATAAGGTTGGCACACTGGCATGAAAGAAGTATTAATGCATTTTCAGAGGATTGGCGGTATAAGAAATTATAGAATAGAAAGGTTCGAATTTTAAAAATTCTTTCCACGCTAGGGCACAAAATGCACTTTTGCGCTCAGATTTCAAATGACAAACAGATTCTTTCCGAGCTTGTGAGGTGAAAAATAAATTAAATTCGGAACATTTTTCTTTTGCATGTTTCTGGCCATTATGCTTGTTTCCGAAATGGTGATAGCTTAAAAATTGTTTATTTTATATTAATTAAACATAAAATAAAATAAAACTCTTTCATTGGTTGACTGAACGACAAAAGATCTAAAAAATTATACGTAATTTTTGTACATTTACAAAATAAAAGCGAAAACAATAAATGCGTTTTTTTGTTTCTCTATGCTGTCTACGCCTAAAACATAGCATAATTGATACAATCATAATTAGAAAATACAATGTAAGGTAACATTCGTATTTTGTATCTTTAAAATACTCTCTTGATGTCACAAAGTCGTAAAAAATATGATACACATTGCCTTCATACAAATGGAGGCTCACGAGTACTCTCGACTTTCCAGGCCTATTTCTGCGGGTAAAAGACACAAGACGCGTCCTTGCAATGTCTGTAAGGCGCCCAGGTAATTTTCGTATGTTTATATTTATTCAGTACCTTAAGGTTGCCTTGAAAAGCTTTCTGCAATAAGGTCGCCTTGTTGGATACACTACTCTGGAACTTTTCCAGTTTACCGTATCACTTGTTTAAAAATGTATACTAACTGTGTGGTTAACTTGCAATCGAATTTCATTTATAGTATTTAGTTAGCGCTAGTCTAGCCTCTAAAGAGTACCTAAACGTTAACAATCCAGATATAGTCAAAATAAGTAAGGCCCCAGTACCAAGAACTCATTGATATTTTCTAGAGAAATGTAAAATATACAAAGTATATATTATCCTTCCCAGGTGAAGGTTGATGGGGGAAAGTACTATCCTGTGAGAGCTACCAACTATACAACGTTTTCATTAAAATTCTAGCTTAATCGAATTCCTACCGGGTCGCTCATTACTTCATTATCACCCAAGAAATACCTCGGATAATTCATGAGATACTAGAATTAAACGCATTTTGTCAAGTTTTGTAATTTTCCTTTTAATTCTACATAATTCAATTCAAAATCTTCACAATTTAAGAGAGGTAGGGCACAGCGGTTAATCCGCTCAAGTAGGAGCAGCCCCTCTGGGGAAGGACCTCCACCTTACAGAAGATCGTAGCCAAATAGCATTGGTCTCGGCCATGCTGTGTTCCTACGGTGAGTAGGTCTCCAGCGCTCCTCTTGGGGGATTGGGATCTTTGGCAACGCGTGAGTGATACCCCCGGCATTGCAAGCGTCTTTAAGCTACGGTGATGCTTGCCATCAGGCGGGCCATATGCTTGTTTGCCACCTTTGTGGCATAAGAATTCACACAGCGCTTTCTGGTTTCAAAGTAAGCTAAGCTTAGTAGCTTAGGCATACTTATTATACATAGAAAACACCCAGACTCGAGACAAACACAAAAAGCCATAACATAAAGGTTTGCCCTGAGTGTTGTAATTTTCCTGGTATACCTATACCTACTAAGGTAATCACTAGGGATAAACTACACTACTACAGGGATACCCTAGGATACCTACAGTCAACCAATGAAAGAAGTAACCAGGGTAAAGAACTAAAAACAAAGATTTTTATGCTAATAAATAACATCATTATGAAATTTCGTATTTTTTTACATAGTACAATGAAAATTCGAGTAAATTCTTTCATGCGATATTTATAAAATCTTTTTTAATAATACCAAAACCGCAGGCATTAATATACAAAGCCATCTGGTAGTCTATTCCATAATGCGCTCTCGGAAAATTTGACCGAAACGCGACAAATCCATTTACTCACGAAAAAAAGAGAACCTACCAATACAGATAGCAATTAAACTTAGTAATAGGTATGTACATCAAAGCTGGGAAGTTTGCCGAGGTCTTTACGTAATTCGATAACCATTAACTTGCCCTTGGCACAATGAGGCCCTAGAGCTGCCGTGATCACCGGATACCAATTCAATTGATTTTATATTAAGAAACAGGATAATTGACACGTTTTATGTTTTAGGAATACTTTTTTTAAATACATTATGAATAAAATATCGAATTTCTGACTTTAGTTAAAAAAATTGGGTTCGTCCATTAGTAACTACTGAGTTCACCCTGATTTTGTTCTATAGAACTGTTGGAATAATTATCACAAGTCAGAAATTGTTCCAATAGTTCGTACTTTAGTTTAGTTTGTGCTCTTACCTTTTGTTAATTTATAAAATATCGCTATTTTAATAAAATTTCCTTATATGGTTGTTTAAATTTTTATTGCAGGTGACTCGCAGGCTTATTTGTTAACCTCTTCCATAATATTACAGTGTCATGCTTCTCTAAGCATGACACTTTAATACAATACAGTGGACATGTATACTTCAATACGATTAGTTCATTTTGGACACAATTTCACGACACTTTTTTCCTCTCGATGAATATTAAAATATTTAAAGAATACTATAGACATCTTCAAAGAAACGAATACATAGAGTAACGGCACTTAAATCCTTTGTAGATAAAAATTGTCTTAATCGTAAAAAAAATACCATCGAATTCGTTCATCTGTGAAAACTTGTAAAGGCGGAACCAATTTTCTGTTCTCGATTTCACAAACGAATACACATAACAAGGGGCTTACGGCCTATCTACAAATGTGGTATTTCAATTGACCCGATAAAGGATATTAGGAGTTTCCTGCGAGTTCTGTTTTAAAAGGAATAATGAAACGAGACTTCTTATCTGATACTATATATCTATATTTATAAAATTCAAAGTCCTGACTGACTGACTGATTTAACATCAACGCACAGCCCAAACCGCTTTGTCTAGAGATTCCTAATTTGGAATGTACCTATATTTCTTACGACGTCTAGGGGTGTACGGGGTGTACCAAGAAAGGATTTTTCAAAATTCCCACGGGAAAGCGAGATATACCTACGCAAACGAAGTTGCGAGGGTATATCAACGCACGCCCAAACCTCTGGGTTTAGAGATTCCAAATTGGGCATGTAGATTCCTTGTAAGGACCGGACCGACCGGACCGGAATGGATCGGACCGAATGGAACCGTACCGTACCGGCCCGTGCCAGATCGGACCGAACCGAACCGGACCGGAATTTGTCTCTGAAGAAAAATTTGCTAATTGTTAGTTGGCCACGCGGGCGAAGCCGCGGGCAGAAGATAGTTAATAACATAAAGATAAAAGATTTTATTGTTTGCATTGAATAGTCTCCGAAACTACTGGATCGATTTGAAAAATTCTGTCGTCACTGGAAAGCTACACTCCTCGGCTGATAATCACGGGATTTTTTTAATAAAATGTAATATAGCCTGTAATATCAACTAAAAGTAAATATTAATCTTCTGATAGTCTTATAAATAAGTAAAATAAACAAATTCACGCAGTATTTATTTATTTCAATAATATTCACAAGATTCATGTATTTTGTATACCTACTTACATATTTTTTAATGTAATTCCCATGGACTGGACCAACAGAATTATGAGTAAACAAAAACCACAGAGTAATACAGAGGGTTGACTCCCGACTAAATGAAAAATTTATACCTATTCTCATAGGGTTGACACCTTTGGCACGGTATTAAATTCAATCTAAAAATAAAAACAACGTTTAAAATAAAATGTTTTATTTAATAATGAAATTTACAATGTAGAACCATTCAAAATATCCTTTTTTTTTAAACATAAAAAATGAATATAAAAACTATTATTATTAAAAACTTTATCTTTTTTTTTTATAACAAATTAAATCTGTACTTATCTATACTACTATTATAAAGAGGAAAGATTTTGATTGATTGTTTGTGAATGGAGTAGTGTGTTTGTGTTAAAATTTTAAATTTTGTTATGTACCCGTGCAAAGACGGAACGCGCCAGTGCTTAATAAAATATGTTTCATAATGCTATCAATTAAACGGTCAGCATTATGAAATGTCTATAAATAAATATTCTTGGACGAATCACACAACGCCAGCTAGTCCCAAACTAAATTGCTGAAACTAAATTTACTTAAATACTTTTTTGTAAATAAATTATACATAGAAATCACCCAGATCAAGGCAAACAGACATGTTCATTTTGTTCATGCACACAAATGTTTGCCTTGCGCAGGATTTGAACCCGCGGCCCTTGGGATAAAGTGACCATTGCTAGCCACTCGACTACCGGGCCTGTCTATAAATGAGTGACCCGAAAATATTTTATTTTATTGTTTCGTTTTAATTCCTTATTATTTCTGGTTTATAATACAAACATTTGTAATAAACATTATTAACATTGTTTAAACATTTGGTTCTATGTAATTTAGGTAAGTATACAATACTACTTATTAAAAATAGGTAGTAGCTGTGATAGTAAGGTAGTAGGTACTTACAACAATATTCAAAAATAATAAATTTTCGTACATCGTAGGTACCTACTTACTTCACATCATTTTTAGGGTACGAAAAAAAGAAATGTCCTTGTCCTTTTTTGAATTGGCCATACAAACACTACACGAACTTGGCATTGTACACGTCACAGAACGTGCGGCGCGGCGCGCGAGCGGCCGACGTCCCTGGCGTTAATACGGAAACTGAGCCGGTTCAAACCAGTTCTTACCGCGGTCGGAGCGTACGAGACCTCGTCGGTGAGAGCTCACGCACACATCGCCGTTCTTTGTATGCGTATACCTATTCTGGACGGTTGTTTGAAGCCAACCTTCTGTAGTATTCTGTGCAAAAACTTCATTAATTGACATTTAAAAAAAACATCTAATTTAATAAACAATACCGCGACATTCCTATAATTGAAGGTTTCATTATCTGTTCGTAGGATACAAAGGCCAATCTAATTATTTTCATATTATTCGCTTTTGTGCGGCGTCCCCGGTAATTAATTGTTTTGAGACCGTCTTTTTCTGTTTTCTGTTTAACAAATCACCAAAATGAAACCCGCGCAACTTGGACTTGAACAAAACTTTACAACCCGAACTATTAGTTTTATGTCACATTACATGTACAGTCAACAAAGGTAAGGGTTGACCAGGGCCGTAATATGATTAAAGTTTTCAAAATATTGAATTACTAGATTTTTTATACCACAAAGGTGGCAAACAAGCATACGGCGGCCTTATGGTAAGCCGTCACCATTGCCTATAGAAGTATAGACCGAGACCAATGCTATTTGGATACGATCTTCTATAAGGTGGAGGTTCTTCCCCAGACGGAATGCTCCGATTTGAACGGATCCACTCAAAAAAAAGTTCAATATGAATACTAATTGATAAATAAATCTAGTAAATAAATCCCTTCATGCAATATTTTTAAATCTTTACAGGTACCCCGGTTAATCATTTCCATTGTTGATTATACATCTGTATGTAATACAAGTTATCTCACAGATTTTTCCTTTTTTTAAATATCCCCATATTTTCGTTAACCTAATTTCTGCGACATGCAACAATCATTGTTAATTAAATGGCAGTCAAAAATCAAAATTAAACCAATGTAAGTACATAAAACCGACAGCTCGTTAAAATTCCTTTTGGAAAGCACTTTATTAGGCTAAAATTCAAAGTAAATATAAATTTAATAAAATATGTACATGTCATGGCAAATAATTGTGTTCACACACAAAAAAATAGGCAATTCTTTCTTTATTTTAATAGCTGGAAACACTGTAAACGGTCACAAGACTGTATGTCATTATAATAATATGGACCGTTGAATTTTGTTCTCATTCGTTTTTTATTTTTTTCTCATTTATTCCACTGTCAGATTTATTTTATCTAACTTTTAACTAGGAAAAACGCATTTCAAGTATTCTCAATTTTAGATTCACATTAGGTCAGCGGGGCTCCTATTTCTGGGCTCACAAGGTAATCCTAACGAACCCACTGTCCCACATTTCGCGTCTTAATAAAATAAATTCAACAGTCGAAAAAAGGAAAAAAAAAACATTAATTCGACTGAGAACAAAAATTCTTACTAGTTCGACGATCGACTGATGAATCTAACTATGGAGAATAAGCCGATTTGTCAGTATAATAATGTATGTATTAATAAGTTGCGTCAGGAAATTTGCAGAGAATGAATCCGTTACGCGACTATCCGTCGACTGTCTGTAATGATTCACATCACGCACGATATGTTTATTAATTGTTATATTCAACTTCGATTGAACAATTTTAATTGTCTGAAACTGTACATATTTCGTTGAGCTCCCACAATGCCAACTTAATAGCCGCTTAAGTCAAATTGTGAAACTCAATTAATGTTTTGATTTTATAAAAGTAATTATTCACAATAAATTTTCAGTTGTTCTAGATTTAGATATTGATTTTTTCGTTTCCTCAATATTCTTCATGCTCATGCTTTTATTACGCAAGAAGGTGATACTGCCCGGATCATATGTGTAAACGTCTCAAAAAAATTCTATAACAATATCAACCTAAGTCCCCTAGACGGGGCAGAGGGCGTCCACAGTGCGTCGCCAAGTCAATATCAACTGCATGAACATTTAAAAAAATATTATAAACGCAACAAGGCGGCCTTATTGCCAAAAGCAATTCTTTTCAAGGCAACCTTAGGTAACGTTGTTATTTATAGGTAGCCAAAATGTAACCTCACCGTGGCAGCCCTCGTTAATTATACAAAAGATCTGTTTGATCCCAACCCTATTGTTACATTATATTTAAATACATTAAAGGCAAATATTCAAATTACTTAGCTTCCTTTGCCCGCGGTTTAATCAGATTGTAGAGCGCAGAATGAGATTATTAAACAAGCATTACGTAACACACATTATAAATCTATGAAAAGGTAAAAATTAAGCGCCATTTTGGAAAAACCATAGGCACAATTTTAAATGCAAATTTCATTTTACTAGGTTTTTAATGTATTTATTATTTAATGGCATTTCAAGTTTATCTTTCCATCGCTTTCAGAGTCAAATAAAAATGCAATGGTATCATACAAAAATTAAACATCGCTGAAATGTCGATGACGACGACGCCCAAACGGGTTGGGTCGGGGACGGGTCCGAATTGGGTAAGAGTAGGTTCAGTTTCGGGTCGAGTAGAGTCGGGGTCGGCTCGGGGTAGGATCGCGGATCAGGGTAGGATTAAATTCCGGTCGAGGTCGGAAATAGGGGTTCGAAGTTGTCGAAACCGGAGCCGGGAAAGAGACGGAGAGTGATGAAACAGGTAATTTTTTAATTCCAATTGATTCCCAAATAAAATTTAAATTTAAATATTTAATTCGTAACCCCCTTAACACCCCTTAACGACCATCCATGCATTTGGAGTCGCGGGCACAGCTAGTAAACGTAATAAAGACACTTCAGTGAAAAATAAAATGTGCTCATAAAATTGAAACCGCTATTACTTATGTAACGATGCTAATTTCAGGAGGCACTCTAAAACCGACACTTAGATGTTTTTTTCTTGTCAACAGAGTGGTAATAAAACTTGGTAGGGTAATAGGCAAACGAGGTCGAGATGCATGGTTCCACTTTGTAAGGTTATTTCTATTTGTATCTATGAAGTTTTGCTTATGCTACAAAGGTGGCAAACGAGCATGCAGCCCGCCTCCCAACCCCCCTCAAATGTAGCTCTGGAGACCTTACTCACCGTAGGAACACAACATGGCCGAGACCAATGTTATTTGGCTACGATCTTCTGTAAGGTGGAGGTCCTTCCCCAGACGGGCTTCCGATTTGAGCGGATTATCCGCTCAAATCGGTGCTAGGGCACAGCGGATAATCAGCAAAAGAGGTAGCCTCTATTTACTTTGATAAGGCTGTATGTGTAATTAAAATTAAAATGCATTTCAGAAACAGGCTGCATGTGTTTATATTGGTTACTTTGTGACACCGACTGAGAAGGACGATGGTGTTATTACTCGTGTCAAAAGACTGAAGTCAAGCAACAAGAACCGCAGCCAGTTTTTCGATGGATTTAAAAATCTCGGGGTCTTACCATGGTCATGTTTTTTATAATTTTCACGGTTCAACTAACCCATTCATATTTCAAAAAAATCCCGCCCAGTCAGGGGGATTCAAACGCACAGCTTTCTAAAATCCGGCCAAGTGATCAGATTTATTTTACCTTCTTTGAATCAACTTTTAAAACAGGTAGGGCACAGCGGATAATCCGCTCAAATCGGAGCAGTCCATCTGGGGAAGGACCTCCGCCTTACAGAAGATAGTAGCCAAATAGCATTGGTCTTGGCCATGTTGTGTTCCTACGGTGAATAAGGTCTCCAGAGCTCCACTTGGGGCGGTTGGGAGGGTTGGCAACGCGTGAGTGATACCCCTGGTATTGCAAGTGTCTATAGGATACGCCTTACCATCAGACGGGCCGTATGCCTGTTTGTGGTACTAAAAAAAACTGTGTTTCATAAAAAAAACTATACTCAATCCATTTATGTATTTTTTTGAAAAAAAAATTAGCTTATACCCCTAATCATTGAATCATTTTCCGAATATGAAATTAAAATTTAAACATGCAAAAAAAATATACCTGTGTATGTAAAATAACAAATTGCCATAATTTCGCAAAGTGAAATTGATCACAGCGGAATAAAAAACACCACTCGGCTAATTGGCCTCTGCTTACCCCTTGAGGATTACACGGGCGAGAAATAAAAAAAACATAAATCCGACAAAGAAAAATGATACTTATTTCCATATACTAGAATTCAAATTGCAGTAACGTTATAACTCTAAAAGGAATTAAAGTGTCATACCGACGTTCGTCCTAATGAAAGCACTAGAAACAACTCGAAATAGCTTCAAACATTAACACATTCCGAGTGGATGTGGACCTTATGTGGACACTTCAGCCTACTAAAAGTTGGTTAAATTTTTTATTGACATGCGCGGATAATCCGCTCCGCATCTTTCGCAGCCCGTCTGGGGAAGGACCTCCACCTTACAGAAGATCGTAGCCAAATAGCATTGGTCTCGGACATGTTGTGTTCCTAAGGTGAGTAGGTCTTTAGAGCTCCACTTGGGAAGGTTGGCAACGCGTGAGTGATACCCCCGGTATTGCAAGAGTCTATTAGGCTACGGAGGGCTACGGTGATGCTTACCATCAGGAGGCCCGTATGCTTGTTTGCCACCTTTGTGGTCTAAAAAAAAGCTGTTGAGGAGCTCTATGGCATCGCTCGACTGGATGTAGACCTTATATGGTTCAACCAGCTACAAGTTGGTTAAAATTCATTTTATTTACAAGCTGTTGAGGAGCTCGGTGGCGTCGCTGTGTGTCGCACTCTAAACTAGTTAGTTAAGCAACGTCGACCCTGGCCAGTATTTGGATTAGTTTCGTTATCTCGAGCTTTTCCGCGAATCGGAGGGCACGTCAATGTAGTAACCCTACCTTCTGCAATAGATGGTACGATCCCAGCATGGGGCAAGAATTTCTGTGGTGAAATTTGTATTTGTCTCGAGTCTGGGTGTTCACTATGTAACACAAGTATATATTTACAATAATGTCTGTTACCCATAACACAAGCAAGAAGACGGCTTAACGTGCCCTCCGAAGCACGGAGAAGCTCGAGATAACGAAACCCATCCAAACGCTGGCTAGGGTCGACGTCGCTTAGCTTGCCTGTTCATATTAGAGTGGGTCTAGAGTGCGACACACAGCGACGTCATCGAGCTCCACAGCGACGCCATCGAAATAGTAGAATAAAATTGTTTATATAGAGATTAGTCTTGGACGAATTAACCACAGATTAGTCCTTCACAGGCACCCTCTCTTATCATATACATCTTGTATCTTAGCTATTTAATTATTCTAACAAGTGGACACTTTAAATTCAATTTGTATCTTTAGAAACATCCTCCAAACCTCTGTGGCGTAATGGTTAACACGCCGGACCGCCACCCAGGAGGTCTCGGGTTCGATCCCCGGTCGGGTCATGATGAAAAACGAACTTTTTCTGATTGGGCTCGGGTCTTGGATGTTTATCTGTGTAATTTCTCTATAAAAAAACGTCGAATAACTAATCATCTCTTGAATTTGAAATCGCGATTCCGAACTCCAGCTTATAAATAAATCAGGGGCACCAGGAATCTATGTGCAAAGCCTACAAACCAGCGGAAGTTAATCTTCGGAGCCAGCGATTGCATTTTATAAATTCAAAAGTAGTTATAAGTCTGAGATGAACAGCCCGCATTAAACTCATATTAAAATGTTATTAGACGAGCGTAAGATCGCGGATTCGTCCTTGCAACCTGATGGTTGATTTTTATGTAGCATCATCTCAGCCACAAGAAGTCCACTGCTGGACATAGACCTCCCCCGAACGCCTTCAGTGCGACCTGCTGGCAGCGGCCTGCATCCAGCGGCTTCCTGCAACTTTCCTTAGGTCGTCTGACCACCTTGTAGGCGAGCGTCCTACGCTGCGCTTTCCGGTACGTGGTCGCCATTCCAGAACCCTTTTGCCCCATCGGCCATCGGTTCTGCGCGCTATGTGCCCAAATGAATCCTATGTCAAATGAATGTTTTAATAATTTAATTGTATTATTCAAGCCGTTGCATGGCACGGGACGAAGTATATGGCGTACAAAAAGCTCCTATGTTCAGCAGTGGGCAGAAACAGGCTGAGATGGTTATGATTAAAGTCGTTGGATACAGGTCGCTGCCAGACGATAAATTATGGTAACCGCTTACCATCAGGCGCGCCGTATGCTTGTTTGTCACCTTAGTGGTATTAAAAAATGCAAATGTTTTATATGTAATTATTCATACAAACAAAGATACTTAGAACTTATCAGAAGGTTAAGTAAAGCCCACACTGAAACGATGATATAAAAAAACCTACAGAGACCATGAAAACTCTATTACTTTCTCAAATTACATAGCACAGAAATAAAAGTAGAATACTCTACGTAAACAGACTTATTCCTTTGCACAATAGGACCCGGATAAAAGATAATATGTAAATAAAAAACCGGGCGAGAAACCGGCATTTAATTTGAACGAGATCCCTGTGACATTGAGTCGTTCCTTTGAGACTGGAATATTACTTTTATTGTATGACAAATTATTATACAATTTTCTTGAGAAATATATTGTTACTTGCGGTTAATACATTGTACAAATATTTTTGTATATATATTTTTGTCACTAAGAAATCGGCTAAATTAATTTTTTTTTTACACACAGATTGAGCTAGCCCCAAAGTAAGTTCGAAACTTGTGTTAACTCAACGATATTATATTTTATAACAAATACATATATAGATAAACATCCAAGACCCGAGGCCAATCAGAAAAAGTTCGTTTTTCATCATGACCCGACCGGGGATCGAACCCGGGACCTCCTGGGTGGCGGTCTGGCGTGGTAACCATTACGCCACGGAGGTCGTCAACAATTGGGCCATGTGTATCGTATGAAGCTAGAAAGGTGGGCTCGAGCCGTCACATCCTGACTCCCAACTCCCAACAAACGGAAAAAGGTCTAGTGGTAAGTCAAGGAAGCGATGGCCGGACGACTTGACTGCTTTTTGTGGAGATTGGGAGGCACTGGCAAACGACAGAGATACTTGGAGGATTAAGGGGAGGCTTTTGCCCAGCAGTGGGGCTTAAATAGCTAAAGAAAAAAAAAACGTCACTTATCTCACGATTATAGAAGGTCGCTAGATTATTGAAAACCACAAAATTCATCACAGAACTTAGATCAAGGCGCGAATATATAAATTCAAACTCCATTTTCAGCATCAAAATTAGATATGGTTTAAGTTACAGCCTGATTAATTTTTTTTTAAAAACAGTCATAACCTCAAATGGTATTTAAGTTACCAAAGTTATAGTTTAAGTTACCAAAAATAAAAAGGCTGACGCGGAGCTGAGCGGACCAGAGCGCGTTTTGACTTGCACGGCGACTACGCGAAAATTTTCGTGCATAGCAAATTAAATATTGAGTAGTCCACAAGGTACATGTCGCGTGGCCACCGTACGACTGCCTTATGGCCTCGGGTTATTACTTATTCTATGCTTATGGTCGCCGTACGCGCACATTTTCGCGTCAGTCGTCTAAATGCGCCTCACAGTGCTTGAAACAAAGACGGCAATATTATGGTATGATCGCGTCAATTCCCGTTTTATTATTAACTAGCGTACCGCCCCGGCTTCGTACGGGTTTTACCTACTAAGGAACCCATTTTTTTTTTAAATATAATATAGGTCATGTTACCAGGGTGTAGGTACCTTACCAGCTGCAGCGGTGAAAGAATTTTTGAAATCGGTTTAGTAGTTTTTGAGTTTATTCATTACAAACATACACACACGCAAAATACAAATCTTTCCTCTTTATAATATTAGTGAAGATTTATAATATTGCAACGCGAACTTTAAAAGTCTCTGATATAATAGAAAATATTTTAAGTCAAATTAACTGAATGTTTCCCACTTGATTTAATACATCGTAAACAAAAAAAATCCGCTTCCCGTCATCACTTACGCCAAAATAGGGGGTGCTATAATTAATCTGAGTCATGATGGACAATTAGTACCCTCTAATTATTAAGAGAGGTTTTTGTTAATCACTAATTAATCTAGTGGATGGCTTGTATTTATCTGTTCTTAAAATTCTGAACGAACAAGTATAGTCGTTAAAGTAATCACAGCAGTATCATCTGACATTGGCTGTGACTTGTGCAACACTGGTGCACCGCAAACAATGGACCATCTCCTATCTTGTCCGTGTTGTCCAATTGACTGTACCTTAATAGATTTGTGGAAGGCTACGGACAATGCCATTTTACTGGCAGAACATCTTGCCAGTAGTGTGTGAGAATTTAAGTCATTGACTCGAAAAGAAGAATCTGTACACATTATGAGTAGTAGGTCGTCTAGACCGAGGTGCAAGCCGCCTCTGGGATGCCCCTAATGGGCAAAACACACTGCCCACGGCAACGAGTCGGTAGCAGAAGATGATGTCGTTGCGAAGAAAGGCGTGCTGCCGCCGCCGCCGCCACCAACTCGTGACCCGTTTAGTGTGATGTCGTTCACACAAATATATGAAATACAGATACTTTTTTTATATCCGCCGCTTTCAACCCGCTGCTACTAAAATTTACTTATTTATTACTGCTGTATTTAAATATTACTGCCTATATAATTCTCCAACATTTTTTTCCATTTAATTTTATTCGTGTTAAATGTTGTAATGTCCCATTTAGAGATTTTTAAAGCATTTACCTTATCTTTAAAAGGATTTTTATGTTCCCACAGCAGTGATTCGGTATTCCTATAAAGCATAGTGTAATTGTAGACATTTCTGTTAGACGAATTAAATTCTTATCTATGAGTTGTAAAGTTCAAAATGGTGTGGTTTTACAATTGGACTTTCAAAGAAAATTGCTCAATCGGCCAATTTTATAGAGCCGTTTAAACAAGGACAAGGCATCTTTCACATCTACCGGCATTTATCGTAACAGGCACGTTGCTCACTGGCCGTGCGTGGTGTATGTATGTAACTTCAATAGACCCTCGATTGCAAAATTAAATGTCTTTTTAATATTCAAATAATACTGACGACTTTAGATGCGCGTCACTAGAATACACTTTTTTTTCTCTCTTCATATTTGTTTGTTTCATGCGAGTATTGAACAATCTTCCTTTTTCACTAGAGATTACTATCCCAATTTTACAGAACGTTCACAGAAAGTTACGCGTGCCCTTGGTTTAATACCAACTGCAAACTAAAATGTATAGACGCTGTGTCAAACGCATACTAGACGTTTGAAAACCAAGCGTAAGTGGTTTTGTCTACACTGTTTTAAACGTCATTTTCAAATGTTTTAAACAATGTAGCGCAGGTTTGACCGTATATTCCGTTCAACTATACTTGTCACAAAATTTCATGTGAAATCCAATGATCGTGTTAGAATACCTTATTTTTTTGGTAACATAATGTTATGTGCTTGATCGCAATAAAGTGATTTGTGATGGAATCATGTTTATATCATATCGATTTATATTTTAAATCGATTTTTCATTATACCACTAAGGTGGCAAACAAAAATAAACAACCGTAATAACACAACATGGCCGAGATCAATGCTATTTGGCTACGATCTTCTGTAAGGTTGCGGTCCTTCCCCAGACGAGCTGCTCCGATTTGAGCGGATTATCCGCTGTGCCCTACCTCTTATTTGCAGATTTTGAGTCAAGTATATTAAAATGGAGATGTGAAAGAAGGTTAAACAAGGACAATCGTAACATTACGTTGTAGCAACCATTCTGTTTGTTTGATTGAATTGAAATGTGCGTTCCGTTTCGCGATGCCTACTTTGTATTCTATTTCAGTTGATCTTTTTTAAGTGTTCCTCGCAATGAAAGCTGTCAAATTGATTAAACTGTCTACAGCTTGGGTTTCTTCGAAAAAGAAAACAGAGCGGGGCTATTTCCGTAACAGAAACCGTGTAATCTAATAACTTTTAAACTTTCGCGTTGCATAATTATAGACTATTTATGGAATTAACGCGATATTACCTGACGTTTCCAATCCTTTTACTTGTGCACTGGCTCTGTGCCTCGATGGATTCTAGGATATATTTTTTTCCACTTAAATCGACCACATATTGAAAAAAAAATGTCCCACTGGGGGATCGAGCCTGTGGATCCAAGTGGAAAGTCGCGGGCACAGCTAGTAAACGTAATAAAGACACTTCAGTGAAAAATAAAATGTGCTCATAAAATTGAAACCGCTATTACTTATGTAACGATGCTAATTTCAGGAGGCACTCTAAAACCGACACTTAGATGTTTTTTTCTTGTCAACAGAGTGGTAATAAAACTTGGTAGGGTAATAGGCAAACGAGGTCGAGATGCATGGTTCCACTTTGTAAGGTTATTTCTATTTGTATCTATGAAGTTTTGCTTATGCTACAAAGGTGGCAAACGAGCATGCAGCCCGCCTCCCAACCCCCCTCAAATGTAGCTCTGGAGACCTTACTCACCGTAGGAACACAACATGGCCGAGACCAATGTTATTTGGCTACGATCTTCTGTAAGGTGGAGGTCCTTCCCCAGACGGGCTTCCGATTTGAGCGGATTATCCGCTCAAATCGGTGCTAGGGCACAGCGGATAATCAGCAAAAGAGGTAGCCTCTATTTACTTTGATAAGGCTGTATGTGTAATTAAAATTAAAATGCATTTCAGAAACAGGCTGCATGTGTTTATATTGGTTACTTTGTGACACCGACTGAGAAGGACGATGGTGTTATTACTCGTGTCAAAAGACTGAAGTCAAGCAACAAGAACCGCAGCCAGTTTTTCGATGGATTTAAAAATCTCGGGGTCTTACCATGGTCATGTTTTTTATAATTTTCACGGTTCAACTAACCCATTCATATTTCAAAAAAATCCCGCCCAGTCAGGGGGATTCAAACGCACAGCTTTCTAAAATCCGGCCAAGTGATCAGATTTATTTTACCTTCTTTGAATCAACTTTTAAAACAGGTAGGGCACAGCGGATAATCCGCTCAAATCGGAGCAGTCCATCTGGGGAAGGACCTCCGCCTTACAGAAGATAGTAGCCAAATAGCATTGGTCTTGGCCATGTTGTGTTCCTACGGTGAATAAGGTCTCCAGAGCTCCACTTGGGGCGGTTGGGAGGGTTGGCAACGCGTGAGTGATACCCCTGGTATTGCAAGTGTCTATAGGATACGCCTTACCATCAGACGGGCCGTATGCCTGTTTGTGGTACTAAAAAAAACTGTGTTTCATAAAAAAAACTATACTCAATCCATTTATGTATTTTTTTGAAAAAAAAATTAGCTTATACCCCTAATCATTGAATCATTTTCCGAATATGAAATTAAAATTTAAACATGCAAAAAAAATATACCTGTGTATGTAAAATAACAAATTGCCATAATTTCGCAAAGTGAAATTGATCACAGCGGAATAAAAAACACCACTCGGCTAATTGGCCTCTGCTTACCCCTTGAGGATTACACGGGCGAGAAATAAAAAAAACATAAATCCGACAAAGAAAAATGATACTTATTTCCATATACTAGAATTCAAATTGCAGTAACGTTATAACTCTAAAAGGAATTAAAGTGTCATACCGACGTTCGTCCTAATGAAAGCACTAGAAACAACTCGAAATAGCTTCAAACATTAACACATTCCGAGTGGATGTGGACCTTATGTGGACACTTCAGCCTACTAAAAGTTGGTTAAATTTTTTATTGACATGCGCGGATAATCCGCTCCGCATCTTTCGCAGCCCGTCTGGGGAAGGACCTCCACCTTACAGAAGATCGTAGCCAAATAGCATTGGTCTCGGACATGTTGTGTTCCTAAGGTGAGTAGGTCTTTAGAGCTCCACTTGGGAAGGTTGGCAACGCGTGAGTGATACCCCCGGTATTGCAAGAGTCTATTAGGCTACGGAGGGCTACGGTGATGCTTACCATCAGGAGGCCCGTATGCTTGTTTGCCACCTTTGTGGTCTAAAAAAAAGCTGTTGAGGAGCTCTATGGCATCGCTCGACTGGATGTAGACCTTATATGGTTCAACCAGCTACAAGTTGGTTAAAATTCATTTTATTTACAAGCTGTTGAGGAGCTCGGTGGCGTCGCTGTGTGTCGCACTCTAAACTAGTTAGTTAAGCAACGTCGACCCTGGCCAGTATTTGGATTAGTTTCGTTATCTCGAGCTTTTCCGCGAATCGGAGGGCACGTCAATGTAGTAACCCTACCTTCTGCAATAGATGGTACGATCCCAGCATGGGGCAAGAATTTCTGTGGTGAAATTTGTATTTGTCTCGAGTCTGGGTGTTCACTATGTAACACAAGTATATATTTACAATAATGTCTGTTACCCATAACACAAGCAAGAAGACGGCTTAACGTGCCCTCCGAAGCACGGAGAAGCTCGAGATAACGAAACCCATCCAAACGCTGGCTAGGGTCGACGTCGCTTAGCTTGCCTGTTCATATTAGAGTGGGTCTAGAGTGCGACACACAGCGACGTCATCGAGCTCCACAGCGACGCCATCGAAATAGTAGAATAAAATTGTTTATATAGAGATTAGTCTTGGACGAATTAACCACAGATTAGTCCTTCACAGGCACCCTCTCTTATCATATACATCTTGTATCTTAGCTATTTAATTATTCTAACAAGTGGACACTTTAAATTCAATTTGTATCTTTAGAAACATCCTCCAAACCTCTGTGGCGTAATGGTTAACACGCCGGACCGCCACCCAGGAGGTCTCGGGTTCGATCCCCGGTCGGGTCATGATGAAAAACGAACTTTTTCTGATTGGGCTCGGGTCTTGGATGTTTATCTGTGTAATTTCTCTATAAAAAAACGTCGAATAACTAATCATCTCTTGAATTTGAAATCGCGATTCCGAACTCCAGCTTATAAATAAATCAGGGGCACCAGGAATCTATGTGCAAAGCCTACAAACCAGCGGAAGTTAATCTTCGGAGCCAGCGATTGCATTTTATAAATTCAAAAGTAGTTATAAGTCTGAGATGAACAGCCCGCATTAAACTCATATTAAAATGTTATTAGACGAGCGTAAGATCGCGGATTCGTCCTTGCAACCTGATGGTTGATTTTTATGTAGCATCATCTCAGCCACAAGAAGTCCACTGCTGGACATAGACCTCCCCCGAACGCCTTCAGTGCGACCTGCTGGCAGCGGCCTGCATCCAGCGGCTTCCTGCAACTTTCCTTAGGTCGTCTGACCACCTTGTAGGCGAGCGTCCTACGCTGCGCTTTCCGGTACGTGGTCGCCATTCCAGAACCCTTTTGCCCCATCGGCCATCGGTTCTGCGCGCTATGTGCCCAAATGAATCCTATGTCAAATGAATGTTTTAATAATTTAATTGTATTATTCAAGCCGTTGCATGGCACGGGACGAAGTATATGGCGTACAAAAAGCTCCTATGTTCAGCAGTGGGCAGAAACAGGCTGAGATGGTTATGATTAAAGTCGTTGGATACAGGTCGCTGCCAGACGATAAATTATGGTAACCGCTTACCATCAGGCGCGCCGTATGCTTGTTTGTCACCTTAGTGGTATTAAAAAATGCAAATGTTTTATATGTAATTATTCATACAAACAAAGATACTTAGAACTTATCAGAAGGTTAAGTAAAGCCCACACTGAAACGATGATATAAAAAAACCTACAGAGACCATGAAAACTCTATTACTTTCTCAAATTACATAGCACAGAAATAAAAGTAGAATACTCTACGTAAACAGACTTATTCCTTTGCACAATAGGACCCGGATAAAAGATAATATGTAAATAAAAAACCGGGCGAGAAACCGGCATTTAATTTGAACGAGATCCCTGTGACATTGAGTCGTTCCTTTGAGACTGGAATATTACTTTTATTGTATGACAAATTATTATACAATTTTCTTGAGAAATATATTGTTACTTGCGGTTAATACATTGTACAAATATTTTTGTATATATATTTTTGTCACTAAGAAATCGGCTAAATTAATTTTTTTTTTACACACAGATTGAGCTAGCCCCAAAGTAAGTTCGAAACTTGTGTTAACTCAACGATATTATATTTTATAACAAATACATATATAGATAAACATCCAAGACCCGAGGCCAATCAGAAAAAGTTCGTTTTTCATCATGACCCGACCGGGGATCGAACCCGGGACCTCCTGGGTGGCGGTCTGGCGTGGTAACCATTACGCCACGGAGGTCGTCAACAATTGGGCCATGTGTATCGTATGAAGCTAGAAAGGTGGGCTCGAGCCGTCACATCCTGACTCCCAACTCCCAACAAACGGAAAAAGGTCTAGTGGTAAGTCAAGGAAGCGATGGCCGGACGACTTGACTGCTTTTTGTGGAGATTGGGAGGCACTGGCAAACGACAGAGATACTTGGAGGATTAAGGGGAGGCTTTTGCCCAGCAGTGGGGCTTAAATAGCTAAAGAAAAAAAAAACGTCACTTATCTCACGATTATAGAAGGTCGCTAGATTATTGAAAACCACAAAATTCATCACAGAACTTAGATCAAGGCGCGAATATATAAATTCAAACTCCATTTTCAGCATCAAAATTAGATATGGTTTAAGCTATTCCAAAAATAAAAAGGCTGACGCGGAGCTGAGCGGACCAGAGCGCGTTTTGACTTGCACGGCGACTACGCGAAAATTTTCGTGCATAGCAAATTAAATATTGAGTAGTCCACAAGGTACATGTCGCGTGGCCACCGTACGACTGCCTTATGGCCTCGGG
Organism: Endotricha flammealis; assembly: GCA_905163395.2. Taxonomy (NCBI): domain Eukaryota; kingdom Metazoa; phylum Arthropoda; class Insecta; order Lepidoptera; family Pyralidae; genus Endotricha; species Endotricha flammealis. The sequence continues at coordinate 13,403,049 of LR990864.1, read as the reverse complement.
TTATTACTTATTCTATGCTTATGGTCGCCGTACGCGCACATTTTCGCGTCAGTCGTCTAAATGCGCCTCACAGTGCTTGAAACAAAGACGGCAATATTATGGTATGATCGCGTCAATTCCCGTTTTATTATTAACTAGCGTACCGCCCCGGCTTCGTACGGGTTTTACCTACTAAGGAACCCATTTTTTTTTTAAATATAATATAGGTCATGTTACCAGGGTGTAGGTACCTTACCAGCTGCAGCGGTGAAAGAATTTTTGAAATCGGTTTAGTAGTTTTTGAGTTTATTCATTACAAACATACACACACGCAAAATACAAATCTTTCCTTTTTATAATATTAGTGAAGATTTATAATATTGCAACGCGAACTTTAAAAGTCTCTGATATAATAGAAAATATTTTAAGTCAAATTAACTGAATGTTTCCCACTTGATTTAATACATCGTAAACAAAAAAAATCCGCTTCCCGTCATCACTTACGCCAAAATAGGGGGTGCTATAATTAATCTGAGTCATGATGGACAATTAGTACCCTCTAATTATTAAGAGAGGTTTTTGTTAATCACTAATTAATCTAGTGGATGGCTTGTATTTATCTGTTCTTAAAATTCTGAACGAACAAGTATAGTCGTTAAAGTAATCACAGCAGTATCATCTGACATTGGCTGTGACTTGTGCAACACTGGTGCACCGCAAACAATGGACCATCTCCTATCTTGTCCGTGTTGTCCAATTGACTGTACCTTAATAGATTTGTGGAAGGCTACGGACAATGCCATTTTACTGGCAGAACATCTTGCCAGTAGTGTGTGAGAATTTAAGTCATTGACTCGAAAAGAAGAATCTGTACACATTATGAGTAGTAGGTCGTCTAGACCGAGGTGCAAGCCGCCTCTGGGATGCCCCTAATGGGCAAAACACACTGCCCACGGCAACGAGTCGGTAGCAGAAGATGATGTCGTTGCGAAGAAAGGCGTGCTGCCGCCGCCGCCGCCACCAACTCGTGACCCGTTTAGTGTGATGTCGTTCACACAAATATATGAAATACAGATACTTTTTTTATATCCGCCGCTTTCAACCCGCTGCTACTAAAATTTACTTATTTATTACTGCTGTATTTAAATATTACTGCCTATATAATTCTCCAACATTTTTTTCCATTTAATTTTATTCGTGTTAAATGTTGTAATGTCCCATTTAGAGATTTTTAAAGCATTTACCTTATCTTTAAAAGGATTTTTATGTTCCCACAGCAGTGATTCGGTATTCCTATAAAGCATAGTGTAATTGTAGACATTTCTGTTAGACGAATTAAATTCTTATCTATGAGTTGTAAAGTTCAAAATGGTGTGGTTTTACAATTGGACTTTCAAAGAAAATTGCTCAATCGGCCAATTTTATAGAGCCGTTTAAACAAGGACAAGGCATCTTTCACATCTACCGGCATTTATCGTAACAGGCACGTTGCTCACTGGCCGTGCGTGGTGTATGTATGTAACTTCAATAGACCCTCGATTGCAAAATTAAATGTCTTTTTAATATTCAAATAATACTGACGACTTTAGATGCGCGTCACTAGAATACACTTTTTTTTCTCTCTTCATATTTGTTTGTTTCATGCGAGTATTGAACAATCTTCCTTTTTCACTAGAGATTACTATCCCAATTTTACAGAACGTTCACAGAAAGTTACGCGTGCCCTTGGTTTAATACCAACTGCAAACTAAAATGTATAGACGCTGTGTCAAACGCATACTAGACGTTTGAAAACCAAGCGTAAGTGGTTTTGTCTACACTGTTTTAAACGTCATTTTCAAATGTTTTAAACAATGTAGCGCAGGTTTGACCGTATATTCCGTTCAACTATACTTGTCACAAAATTTCATGTGAAATCCAATGATCGTGTTAGAATACCTTATTTTTTTGGTAACATAATGTTATGTGCTTGATCGCAATAAAGTGATTTGTGATGGAATCATGTTTATATCATATCGATTTATATTTTAAATCGATTTTTCATTATACCACTAAGGTGGCAAACAAAAATAAACAACCGTAATAACACAACATGGCCGAGATCAATGCTATTTGGCTACGATCTTCTGTAAGGTTGCGGTCCTTCCCCAGACGAGCTGCTCCGATTTGAGCGGATTATCCGCTGTGCCCTACCTCTTATTTGCAGATTTTGAGTCAAGTATATTAAAATGGAGATGTGAAAGAAGGTTAAACAAGGACAATCGTAACATTACGTTGTAGCAACCATTCTGTTTGTTTGATTGAATTGAAATGTGCGTTCCGTTTCGCGATGCCTACTTTGTATTCTATTTCAGTTGATCTTTTTTAAGTGTTCCTCGCAATGAAAGCTGTCAAATTGATTAAACTGTCTACAGCTTGGGTTTCTTCGAAAAAGAAAACAGAGCGGGGCTATTTCCGTAACAGAAACCGTGTAATCTAATAACTTTTAAACTTTCGCGTTGCATAATTATAGACTATTTATGGAATTAACGCGATATTACCTGACGTTTCCAATCCTTTTACTTGTGCACTGGCTCTGTGCCTCGATGGATTCTAGGATATATTTTTTTCCACTTAAATCGACCACATATTGAAAAAAAAATGTCCCACTGGGGGATCGAGCCTGTGGATCCAAGTGGAAGGAGAGGTTTCGACTAGATTGCACAGTTCGCATCATGTGACCACGGCCGGTGACACACACCTGGTCGAAACGTCAGGCTTTAACAAGAGAACTTGCAAACGCGCTACAATCGCCAACTCCAACCAATTCATGTGTATGCCAACAGGTGGCGCAGGTTATATTTTAGTTCATGCTACGGTTTGGTTTTCCCGACTTAATCTAATGGCAAACAGCTAGTTTCCGAAACGCATTTAATTTTAATACCACAAATTATCTTTTATTGATTTCTTTTTATTGGGATAGGCATGTGACGTCAGCGCCTGCCACTGGGGTCCAGGAATAGGAGTTTGACAGTGACAGCCATTATTAAAAATTTTGAAGACCTATGTGGCGTAATGGATGCCACGCCGGACCGCCACCCAGGACGTCCCGGTTCGAATCCCGGTCGGGTCATGATGAAAAACAAACTTTTTCTGATTGGCCTCGGGTCTTGGATGTTTGTCATTGTATTTGTTATAGAATATAGTATCGTTGAGTTAGTATCCTAGAACACAAGTTTCGAACTTACTTTGGGGCTGGCTCAATCTGTGTGATTTGTCCTTATATGTTTATTTTAAAAATAGTATTGGGCTATTCGCCGTCAATCTAGTGAATAATTTCAAAACGCGTCGTCGATTTTCACGATTTCACGTATTTATTACAGAGTAGAGGCCCTGTATTATCTATTGTATTTTCGTAAATGGCATTTGCTTGTCGTGCCTAACCTTGTCACGTCACAAGACAACATTCACTTTGTAGTGACTGGCTAACACAATAAAATATGAAACGAAATCTAAGACAAAAACTAGCAGACGCCTGTGGTCTTACTCGTACATCGTCACATCTACCCATAATCATCCTACTGCAAGGATACGAGTTTCCCTTCGATCGAAGGTGATTAGAGCGTACTCAGCCACGCTGCTGGAATGCAGATTGGCAAAGACCAGTGTTTTCAAGCCGCTGAAAGGCTAAAGACTTGACTTAACTATTGTTTTTGATTTTAACGACCTCCGTGCCGCAATGGTTACCATGCCGGACCGCCACCCAGGAGGTCCCGGGTTCGAATCCCGGTCGGGTCATGATGAAAAACGAACTTTTTCTAATTGACCTCGGGTTTTGGATGTCTATCTATATATGTGTTATAAAATATAGCATCGTTGAGTTATCCCATAACACAAGTTTCGAACTTACTTTGGGGCTAGCTCAATCTATGTGATTTGTTCCTATTTATTTATTGTCAACCATCGACAAAAGCCGGGACTGGCTTAACATGCCTTCCGAAGCACCCACCCCATTCAGAAACTGGCTAGGATCGACGCTGCTTAACTTGGGTATTCGTTGTAGAATGCAACACATAGCCATCGAGCTCCTCTTCGCTGTTACCGATATCTACATGCAATGATACTTTCCAAAGTAATTCAGTGCTTACTCCAAACGTTGCTTCGTTATTTTATAGTTATGTAACATGATATTTTGCGTGAATATTAATACTCATAATTTGCTAATGCTCAATAAATAGTGTACCTAACTTTTATATCACGTAGGTAATGTAAAGTTTACACGAGTTTAGTAAATTACTACTAATAAAATTGTCTCTATTTGGAGGGTAGGCTTTCGCAGACAAGTTCTCTAATCATATTTCGTATATTATTTCAATGTCATTCATTAAAATAAGCGACACTATAAACGAAACAATGCGAAATAATCACTGAGAAAAGGGATTCTGTAACCTTTCCCCTAAAGCCTATTCGCCATTAGGATTTTTAATTTATTTGAGTTTACACACACTAATCATAAATAAATATTCTTGGACGAATAACGCTATCTAGTCCCAAACTAAGCAACTAAGCTTGTGCTATATGCTATATGTATCAATGGCCATTTTGCTTGTGTCCGAAATGGTGGTAGTATATAACTTAGTTTATTTTCTTTATCTATATACAGTGATCTGTTATTTACTATAGATTCGTAATGTTTGACACATACCCGCTGCCACGTCGACTGAGGCCACAGCCTTAGTTGAATTTCTTCCGACTTAGTCGTAGTTTGACGTTCAGTGAATGCGTATCTCACAATAATATCACAAAAATGGTTAAATGCACTGTTAAAACATGTATGTCGTGATCCCAAACTAATAACAAAGCAAGTGGTATCACTTTTCACAAATAAGAATGCTTAATTATGTTAAAATTATACCAAAATAGTATTAAAATCGAAATTAATATATTACGCATTGTTTTTGCCAACAGTGTTGCCAGTAAAAACGATTTTAAGTTTCCCAAATGTTAGGAGTTTAGTCAATGACGAACTCATACGCCTTTATGTATCATTATTAGTAACACAGTAGAAGTAAACCTACAACCAGGCTCAAACTAGAATTAATTATTTACTTAGAATTGATTGATACTAAAATCAATCGCTAGTGCTACGCACGTCAAGACAAGAAAAAACAAATCATTTTCCTCTTTTTGATATGGCTTTTAACTGACATTTGACATAATGATATTATTACTATGACAGTGAAGTAACAATTTCATCTTTTTCATTGTGGTAACGGTGTTTAATTTAAATTGTTTCTGCATTATCAAATGTTCGATTGAGTACAATAGTTTTTTTGTTTTATGTTGTATTTTATTCAAATTATTTAAATTTATTATTTTATTTTATTTAAATTTCATTTTCATTTCTTAACAATAAAAAAAATCTACTGAAGACTTGGCTGTATGGGCATAGTTCCCTTTGCCTACCCAGAATGGGTGAAGAAAACAAAAAAAAATCTCTGCTAAAAGTTAGTAGTAGCACAGAATAGATAATAGTATGTAGTAGGTCTGCATCGGTTAGATTCATCAATGACTAAAAAATGGAAACTTCTCCATTCCGCCATGATTCATTCTTGAAATATAATATGTATGTACCAATATTTACGCATCTATATATTTATTTCTTCCTATCTTTAATTCTTCTGTCACCTAAGAAACAATAATATAATATAAAAACTTTTTTTTTTTTAAAAAGACTCCTAACATTCATTCAATGGGAAAATTATTCATGAGCTGGCAACTCTGACCATTTTTCTGGGAGTAATGCTTTTGTCTCATTTTGACATAATTAGTTTGACTCTAGAAAAAAAGAGACAAACATATTTTACTTTGGCATATGCTCGGAATATGTATCGGTTTCAAAGCTACGTCTTTAACACTCTAAAGTGGTTGCGGCTTTTTACGAATGCTTTGTATGACGTTACTTCTCTTGTCATAAAATATATAAAATCTCATTGTCTATATATATAAAATGCTTTGTCCTGACTGACTGACTGACTGACTGACTGACTGACTGACTGACTGAGAATCAACGCACAGCCTAAACCGCTCATCGTAAAAATCTGAAACTTGGCAGGTGGACCTATTATATGACGTAGGCGTCCGATAAGAAAGGATTTTTCGAAATTCGAACTCTAAGGGGGTGAAAAAGGGGGGTAAAGTTACTATGGGACAACTTGATTCCTTGGTCCAATCTACTTCAAATTTTGCATAAAAATTGTTTAAGAGAATTGATGGAAGACGTGATTCTTATTTTATTGAAATTCTTGAAAAATATATATTTTGTGGGTAATTTTCTTCGATTTGATATCAATACTCATACTCTTTAGTGCTTTTGATTCAATTACATTTCATTTTGACACATCCGTGAAGTGAAGTGTGTCATCTGTCATGTAATATTTTTATAAATTGTGAATATTCAAACAAAATGATTTCATAATGTCGTCGTACTATTTATTCTGTTTGTGATCTCGGAAAACAGCTAAAATTCTAACTATGTATAAAGCGGAATTATATTCATCGATAATAAACAGTAAGTAATTAAATATTAAATTTATAATATTTGACAGGGTTCAAGTTAAATTGGTCAATGGTTAAATGGCATATTGATATTGTCTCTTTCTCACTTATAGGAAATCTCATTACGTCGACTCGCTCTAATATTTCGTAGTGTTGTTGTAGGGATGATTGTAGGTATTGAAATACCCATATACTTATACATTTTTTTTACGAAAGTGGTTGGAAAACAAGCTCAGGAATATGGATCATTTGATATTAGGTGATTACCGTCGACTATGGAGCACATAGATTCTAGGCTCCCTAACCCGTTGCCGACCTATAACAGGAAAAAACAGGATATAGCGAGAAATAGTATAAGGAATGAGTTAGATTTTTTCTATACCACAAAGGTGACAAACAATAAATTCGGATATTTCACTCCCCGAACAAAACGCATTGCTGCTTCACGTCAATATTCTGTAAAAGGGTGGCTCTTCACTGGTCGGGCTAGCCTATTTCATAAACGCCCACTCCAAAGATTGTAATGAGAAGTATAAATATAGAAAAAAAAACTATACATATGACAATTTTTTGGGTGTGACCAATCGATATGAAAGGATTTTTTGAAATTCCCACGGGAAAGGATAAACGCACACGAAGTTGCGCGGGTTTCTCTAGTACATATATACAAATTGTAAATGACAAGAAAAAGTGCCTGTGAAGGTCTAATTTCTGAAATAAACGATTTCATTTCATTTCATTTCATATGGGTACTAGATTGTTGATAAATATACTTAAATAGGTATATTTTTTTTTTGTAAATAAATACTTATTATACATAGAAAACACCCAGACCAAAGCAAACAGACATGTCATGCGTACAAATGTTTGAACGCAGGATTTGAACCCGCGGCCCTTGGGATAAAGTGACCATTGCTAGCCACTCGACCACCGGGCCTGTCACTCTGCCACTCGAATCATAATTACAGATTTTAAAAAGAACATATAAACACATAGCTTAATATGTTGTGTATAAAGATTAATACACAAAAAATAATATCGAATACTTAACCTGAAAAATATTTTTCCCTTCAAAAAGTTCGGAGACAAAAATTGCATACAAATGCGTGTAACGAATTGGAAAACAAAAAGTTGAACACTGAACGAGATTTATTCGAGTCCCAGACTCTCTGGGGTCGGTCCCCGAAATCTCTTGAGAGTAAACAAGTCCTGCATACTTGAGGACTTGGGCGATTAAGGATTGAGCATACAAGATATCTTGCAAATAATAGATGCTCCCAAAGAAAAACATGAGTAAAATTCCCACTTTTTCTGAAGTAGTGGTAGGTATTTTAATATCAAAGAAAAGTAATAACATCTTATATTATTATAAATACACATTTATTTTATACTGCTTTTCCACGCGGCTTCGCTCGCGGTTAATTTTATGACAGAGATCTCGTTTGACAACAAAACAACCTATAGCGAGACTTGTGGCGCCATCTGTTGGCCGATAGCCTATCATACAGCGCCCTTTATAGTAAAAAATATATTTTCCCATTGTAATGACATACTTTCACGGGACCCCTGGCAATATGTATGCAAATTTTCTTAATGATCGGCTGCTTAGTAAAGCCGTGAAGGAATAACAAACAAACAAACTCCCTTTCTCATTTATAATATTAGAATGAAGTATGATTTTAAAGTATATAAATTTGCATATTTGAACATGGGTACTAATAGTTTTAACTTTACGTATTTTAACATATTATATAGTATCTTTTCTATTTTTGTCTTGCTGGTCCTGCTCTGCCTGCTCATTCCATAGCGTGATTAATTTTTACCAAAAGGATGCCTTGTAAAGATTGATGCCAGCAATAAGGCCGCCTTGATGCAAATACACTAGTCTATAAAGTTACCTGTTATTACCTACTGTATTTTTGTCTGTGTATTTTTTTTTATTCCACTAAGGTGGCAAACAAGCATACGGCCCGCCTGATAGTAAGCATCACCGTAGCCTATAGACGCTTGCCTTGCAATACCGGGGGTATCATTCGTGCGTTGCCAACCCTCCCAACCCCTCCAAGTGGAGCTCTGGAGACCTTACTCACCGTAGGAACACAACATGGCCGAGACCAAATGCTATTTGGCTACGATCATCTGTAAGGTGGAGGTCCTTCCCCAGACGGGCTGCTCCGATTTGAGCGGATTATCCGCTGTGCCCTACCTAAAACGTATACAAACAAATCGTATTCTATCTAATCTATATCTTAACTTCATTGTCGACGACATCAAAAAACCCGGTACCATCAGGTAATTCTCTCGTTTGCAAGCCTCTGCACTATAAAAAATCATAAACCTATCCATTGTCAATAAATAATAATAAGGTCGATAAAACCCGTTTGGGTTCAAGTATTTACGATAAGAAAAATGTCATTATGTTTTAACGCTATGAGCAATGTAGCAAAGGGCAGAGTAAGCGAAAATATATTTTTATACCAATAACATATTTTATTATATACCAAGAATGTATGAGACAGCAAAAGCTGTTAAAGGTTAATCTATTAATTTATTATTTCGACTCTTGAGCGACTTTGTTGGATAGAGGTCAAGCAATATTGTGTGAGTAAGATTTATTTGTTCTACGTAGTTCATACTACACCATTAGGCTATATTACATTGTTAAAGTAGTTAGATAACTTTTGTAATCCATTGTTGCATTATAATCTCTGAACATGTGGATTTAAGGATTTTGATGGACGTACGTAGAACTTACAGTGCGTTAACATCTAAGAACTTGCTACACGATAACCCTTTGATGCGTAGAACTTGCTATACGATAACCGCTATGTAAAACTTGCTACGCCGTAACCATTCGCTACGTATAACTTGTTACCTTTGATACGTAAAACTTGCTATGCGATAACCTCTACGTGTAACATGCTACGCTGCAATCCTTTGCTACGTAAAACTTGCTACGCCGCCGTAACCCTTCGCTACGTATACTTGCTACCTTTGTTACGTAGAACTTGCTATGCGATAACCTCTACGTATAACATGCTACGCCGCAATCCTATGCTACGTAAAACTTGCTACGTAACCCTTCGCTACGTATAACTTGTTACCTTTGATACGTAGAACTTGCTATGCGATAACCTCTACGTATAACATGCAATCCTTTGCTACGTAGAACTTGCTACACGGTAACTCTTTGATACATGGAACCTTACCATGCGATAACCTCTACGTATAACATGCTACGCCGCAATCCTTTGATACGTAGAACTTGCTACACGGTAACTCTTTGATACATGGAACCTTACCATGCGATAACCTCTATGTAGAACATGCTACGCCGTATCCTTTTGATACGTAAAACTTGCTACGCAGTAACACTTTGCAATGAAAAACTTGCGTCATCGTTATTAGGTTGTTGTTGACGATGATGATTATTGTTTTTATGATGATTATTGCTTTTTAATATTGTTCGCGATAAACATTAATAAAATGTATAACAGAATATTAACCTTTTGCCCATAGGGTGGTGCGGACATAACAAATGTTTGTAACAAATAAACATTATTCCATTCAAATGAAATATCGGTCAATACGGTTTTGGGTAGCGACCCGCGATCACCCCGATAACTGATACTTTTGTGAGGACGTAGCGACAAGAACATTTCTCATAGTACAATAATATGCTGATTTCATTCGTGTATGTTTGTGTTTTAACCTCAGAATATTAGGCCTAGAGGTGATTAAAGGTTGGGTGGCTATTTAAAAGATTGGCAAGATTTCGAACAGAAAAAACTGAGATGACATACATATTTTTATTATTGGATGTTAAACATTTTTTATTATATACCTCATTAGGTATAATGTGTGTTAAATTTCAAACAAACCTGTCAGACTGTTTGTTGTTTAAAGTAAACAAACATCAATATTATCAGTCAATCAACAGAGCCTTTCTGATTGTCTCTATTGGCAATAAGGTTAACGCCCATTATTATGTAATCATGACAGAACGACCTACCCACCTGATAATCACCAAGAAATAAATATATATATATCATATTTCAAATAGCTATTATTATTACAAATAGCCTATATAGCCATTAAAAATAACACGCAGAATATCCTATGTTTGTAAAACATCGTAAAATAGAAAAAGTTACTAAATACATCACACAAGTTTATGTTATTGAATTAGAATTAATAATAAACACATGTTGAATTAATATTACAAGGTAAACCCTCATTGTTCGGAAACAAACCTGTGACCTCATTACGAACTACCAAACTACGCGAATAAAATCAACGAACAATTTTTATATAGGTCAGTTTATGACCAGTCCAACTTCCTGGTAAAATTATGGTTGGACCCCATCTCTCAGTTCACGCGAAAAGTTACAACTTGCAATCTTCTTTTCTCGCTCTTGCAGAAGACGTATATAAAAGTTAATAATAATAATAATTTTTGTTTATTGCACCAAATAAAAGATAAAAACAGAAATATTAAATAAAATATACAATAGGCGGCTGTGGCAAACCGAACTCTTTTTGAAAACCTATATTCTATTTTACTGTCACCTTCACTTCACTTTTTCACCTTCTCGCCATCAAACATAATTTATTTTATTCAAAATACTTTATCCCTTCCTCTTTTCCTAATCTTTCCATCCTTAATAGCGGCCTTGCAATTTCTTCTAGGCAACCTGAGAGTAAAGAGCTAGATGTAGAAAGGAAAGTTAGAAAAGTAAAACACAAAATAAGTTGCTAGATGAAGCTCAACCCTAAAACATCTTTACGTGACCAATTACAGCCAATTATGTGCAAGTTAACCATTCTACCAGCGCACAAGTGCTTACATACTTATAAGGTCGTAAAGTCTATTCTACAAGTACTCTGCAAGTAAGTTTTGATAGTTTTTTCGTCGTAACTAACCCGGTGGGGCGTTGGTAGTGACACTTTGGCTCCAGAGACTGGGAGTTCGATCCCTGCACGGGGCAAGCATGCACAAATTGTCTTTTATGTTTGTCATATGTACTTTTTATGTACATATTTAGTATTATTATGTACGGTACATATACACACACTGCCCGAGTACCTTTTTTATATTTTAATATTGTTTTATTTTATTTTATCTACTAGCTTCCGCCCGCGGCTTCGCCGGCGTGGCCTAGTAACAATTAGCATATCTTTCTTCAGAAACAAATTCCGGTCCGGCACGGCCCGGTACGGTACGGTTTCATCCGGTCCGATCAGGTCCGGTCGATCCGGTCTGGTCCGGTCCGATCGGTCCGGTCCTTATAAGGACCCTACATGACAAATTTGGCATCTCTAGTCCCAGCGGTTTAGGCTGTGCGTCCTCTCTCAACTTCGTTTGCGTATATCTCGAAAAATAAAATAAATAACTAAATTTTGAAAAATCCTTTCTTAGTACATCCCTAGACGTCGTAAGGAACCTACATGCCAAATTTGAAATCTCTAGACGCAGCGGTTTTGGCTGTGCGTTGATACACCCTCGCAACTTCGTTTGCGTATATCTCGGTTTCCCGTAAGAATTTTGAAAAATCCTTTCTTAGTACACCCCTAGACGTCGTAAGGAACCTACAGTCCAAATTTGGAGTCTCTAGACCCACCGGTTTGGGCTGTGCGTTGATATATAGTTAAGTCAGTCAGTCAGGACTTTGAATTTTATATATATAGATTTTATTTTATCTATACTAATATTATAAAAAGGAAAGATTTGATTGTTTGTTTGTTGGAATTGAATAGGCTCCGAAACTACTGGACCGATTTAAAAAAATATTTCACCAGTAGAAAGCTACATTATCAGGGAGTGACATAGGCTATAGCTTTTACCGAAATTCAATATGGTTCCCATGGGAACGGGTCCGGAACTTCACGCGGACGGTAAAAGGTATCAAATAAAAGCTTTTTCTTTTTTACCTTTAATCTTTCTTTTAATTTCTTTCCATTTGTACATAAATTAGAATCTTTTATGAGGCAAAAGGTACATCATAATTATAAAAGAACTAGAACACTCCATTAGTGAGCGTGAGGTGTGAAAAAACTTTATGGGAACGGCTTCTACTGATAAATAATGCACTATTTAAATACACATTTCCATTGATGGATATTTGACTAAACATGCATGGCAGTGTGCAAGCCAATCTCTCAAAAAACATTCGAGTTGTAATTATTTGTGGAGAAATATTATTTTTATTATTATTATTCGAGTCAGATTAACTCAATTCGACGCTGACAATATCAAACTAAACTAAATGGATTTAAGACCAAATAATTAGTAAGTACAACATTTGACATAATTTATATTATATTAAAATTCTAAAAAATTGCGATTATGTTCAAGAAAAAGCTAGCAAATAATCTATTTAAACCAGTTGCGCGAAGCACGAAAAGATTTATCTTTTCGTGCTTCGCGCAACTGGTTTTATGTTTATAATGTATAATGTATAATGTTTTAACATTAAGTTCATATTTATGATAGAAATTACATTCAGTTTCAGACTCTCATTATTGTCTTACGATCGATCGATAATGCTACCCTTTGTGTAGTTAAAGAGATGTACGGTCGTAAGAAACTTTAAGAGTTAAATTAACCGTAACTTTGCTCCCCGTTTTGAGGAAACCGTACCACCAACTTATTTTAAAACTACTTAATAAACGCACAATGTACAAAAATCATCTTACATAACATTCACAATTTTTCATTTAATCCAAACAAAAAAACTAAATTCCTCTCGGTCACTCAAGAACAATGTGTCTTTATAAAATAATGTAATATTATTTATTAATATATTCAATTTTTTATTTACTTGGCTTGACTTGAAAATCTTTTATATCTTTATAAGTGTTATCACTTTGATAACGGGGCTTGAACACGCACATAAACTTACTTGTTTTTACACCCGACGTTTCGACAGAGTGACATGGTCACGGAGAGATTCTCCGTAATAAAACGTTTTAAACGCGATAGTTTAAAACATACAACAAAAATCTTTATTCAGAGTGTAGGCCTTAACAGGGACGTTGTCTTGTCATGTTGTACATTTATAAATTACTAGAGCGTTAATTAAGTACATTGTTGCCATGAATTAAATTTTAATTAAGTTATTCTCCCGTGCTAATGCGCTTTGTTTGATTATAAAGAACTTGGCGGCATTTTTACATTACATATTTTCCATAACAATTTATCACAGTCAAGCGTTGAAGTGAAGGCAGGTGTTTTATGGACCGATTAGTAACTTTGATAAATAACTTGAAATCGTTTTTTTGAAATTACCGTTATAAGATTAGGAATAGGTAATGAGGTTAGGAATCACATGAATCTCATATGAGATCTTTTGATTTTTACTTCTCTACCCTAAGGACGTCTAGAATTACTTTAGTCTATTGTACTTTACTTTTCGTTATACACATTGGTTATTGTTTTTGGTGAAATAAAGAATATGTATTGTATGAGATTCATTACTTGCAAATACTTCTGAGAACTGACCGCAGCGGTCTAGCTACCAATGTCCATTAAAAAATGCAGGCTAAACCCGATTACGAACTGAAAAAATAAACTTTTAGTTTTATTTTTAATATGTATTTTAGCAACCTAATGACCTAATTATTATACATTGGCACTGTCACAATACGACCAACCTACCTTTCGCCATTTGCGTTTCACCGTCTCCGGAACAAACAGACATCACTCACCTAATTCATTTGTGTGTGTCAATAGAAACAATAATCACTATCCGATGTCCCGGTGGTTCAGTTGGCTCACAACTTTTAAAACTAAATAAATAAATAAAAATAAATATATAGGGACAAATCACACAGATTGAGCTAGCTAGCCCCAAAGTAAGTTCGAAACTTGTGATATGGGATACTAACTCAACGATACTATATTTTATAACAAATACATATTTTATAGATAAACATCCGAGACCCAGGCCAACCAGAAAAACTTGGTTTTTCATCATGACCCGACCGAGATTCGAACCCGGGACCTCCTGGGTGGCGGTCTGGCGTGGTAACCATTATGCCACGGAGGTCGTCAAAGGTCATAAAAGTATCAAGATATCCATCTGTCAAAACACAATACACTACATCTTGCCAGTTCTTCTTAGTATACCTAAATCGGCCTAACTGCCTTCTTGAATTTAAAAAATATTGACTTTGAAACACTTTAACTGATATCAACTCTAAAATTACTCGTTAATCAAAGAAGCGTAACTATTTCAGATTGTGTACCAAATTTATTCAAATGAACCAAACCAAACGGCTAGTATTCGCATAATATCATACTTAAATAGGTCATTCGTGTTCACAAACGGTGAACACATCTATCAATCGTGTATCGATAAGAATCGAATATCCACTCGATTATACTTTCAAATCGGGGTCGCAATCCGAGCACACTGTTGCATGCCTGCATTCATCTTTGTGTATTCACGCGAAAGGTAAACTATTCACGTACGCAGTTGGCGACCGGCATCGCAATACTCTCTAAATTATCAGTACTCCTGTTATACTTGATATTTTGTATTGTTTTTAATAAAAAAAGATTTTCTGTCGTTCTATAAAAACATGCCTCATTAAAATCTTGACAAACAATTTATAATTTTTACTCAACTTTCATTGAAAAATACATATTTCTATTTACAAAGTCAAATATTATGCATTTCAATTAGCATAGACCTAGTTTATACTTATAAAATGCTATGTACTGAATGACTGACTGATCAACGCACTGCTTAACCTAAACCGCTGATCGTGGAGACTTTAAGAACGGTTTTTCGAAATTACCATGGGAAAGATACACACAAAGAAAGTAGTCCAGGTTTCGGTAGCTCTCGAATAAAATCTCTGGTGCCTTCATTCAAACTGACACTCACAACACCATCAGGTTCCTATCTACCCTCGTCGGAAAATAGGCTAGTTATCTGCTAGATTATCAAGGATTGTCGTAGTATGGATATAAATTTTAGTTTGGTACAATCAGATATGCTAAATAGAATAACTAGGTTATGCGATGAATATCAGAATGGAGAGTGTACTTCTCGAATGAAATATTATAACAAATGGCAGCTTATGCTGTGCTACGAAGGAATTTTTGTGTACCCTTCTGTGATCATGATCTATCATCATCTAGATCTTGACAGGCCCGGTGGTGGAGTGGCATTGGTCACTTTGTCCCAAGGGCCGCGGGTTGGAATTCTGCGCAAGCAAACATTTGTGTGCATGAACATGTCTGTTTGCCTTGGTCTGGGTGTTTTCTATGTATAATAAGTTTAAGTATTTATTTACAAAAAAAGTATATTAATCAGCAATCTAGTACCCATAGTACAAGCTTAGTTGCTTAGTTTGGGACCAGATAGCGTTGTGTGATTCGTCCAAGTATATTTATTTTATTTATCATAAATATAGCAGAAATAGTGCCTGTACCTAAGTAAAAGTCCTGACGTCAGGATGGCGGGTGTACCGCGAAATAATAAATCAAATCAAATCAAATCAAAATTCTTTATTTGCAAATATAGGTTACAAGGGTGTTAAAAACAATATTTTAGGTTCTGCTATATTTTACCTTGCGGCGTGCAAATTGTGTACGTACATATCATACTATAAATAGTTTTATATGTTAGTTTATCATGCCTATATCAGAATAATAATCACAATTTAAGAAATAAAAATAATTAATCAGGACATTCAATTAATCAAATAATAATAAAAAAATAAAAAATAAATAATTATACAAAATTCATTGCAAAGAAATAATAATAATAATCCGATTACAATTTTATTTGTCCTCAATAAATTCTTTAACACTATAATAAGTCTTGTCAATTAAAAATTTATGCAATTTGCTTTTAAAAATCTTTATGTTTTCACAGTCTTTAATGCTTTTAGGTACTTTATTATATATTTCTGGTGCCAAACAAAGTGTACTGTTTCGGAAGAGAGAGGTCTTACAAGGTGGTCTGCACAGTCTATTACAGTTACGCTCTCCTTTGAGTTTCCCAAAAGATTCCAGATTTGTTCTAACAAAGATTGCACTCTCATATATATATATACTTGGTAATGTTAAAATTTTTAGGGACTTAAAATGTGGCTTACAGGTTTCATCCTGTCGGAGTTTACAGATTGCCCGAACACATCTTTTTTGTGCCCGGAACGCGTATTCAACATGTACCGAATTACCCCAAAACATTACTCCGTACCGTAGCGTAGATGATACATATGCATGATATAAAGATATTGGATTGAAATAAACTCTCACAGATATTTGATACCCATAACTTACACTCTAACATACCCGAAGGAAATTCATGTTATGTGGTCTAGAATACTCATTAACATTCGTTCCGCTCACCAACCCTTTTGGTGGGCCTCTTCACACAGACAATGCATAATTAGGAAACTAAATAGAATCTAGATTCTTGTGTTAGTCTTATTTGCACACGTTTGTCGCAGTAAATATATACAGAATATATTATTATTTCATTCTGCAAATGTCACAGTCTACCGAGTGCCTCATAATATGAGTTATTTTTTTTCGCGTTCGATCATGTTGATATAGTTTTTTTTTATGTCATACAGTAGACAAACAAGCAAGCGGGCCTAGGGGCGCTACCAATGCATTGTCCACCAAGGAAGTTTCAGGAAAGGAAGGAGGAAGGCAAGGGAAAGAAGAAGGGGAAAAGAGAGGATAGGGAAGGAGTTAGGCTTCCGGATCTCTCACTCACCGATCGAAACGCATTGCTGCTTCACGTCGATATTCTGTGAGAGGGTGGTACTTCCCCGGTCGAGCTAGCCCATTTCATAATAATTGCTCTACCACTCCAAAAAAGTATAAACAAACCGACTAAATACTAATTAATACATATGATTTAATTAATTAAGGGGCTTCTAGACGGGCCACTATGGCTATTTCGCGAAAATGCTGGTTGATCCTATCAACCACACTATTGCATAGTGTGGTTGATAGGATCAGCCAGCATTTTCGGCTAGACATGCCATCCCCGTCAATATTTTTATTATGGCCGGGATATATTGCGGCATATTTTTTGTGTGGCCGATGGATTTTTAGTATCCCAGCCATATAGCCGGAACGATCGCTTTGCAATCGAAAATACTGAAATATTTCTCAGCCATTATTATTGTTGTCTCGCTTTACGGCCTAAGTGCGTCTCTAAAATTATAAATATCTTCTCTATATTTCATTAAAAGTATAGCCCGTTTAGAAGCCCCTTTAGAGTAGAGCTTTATAATAAATAAATAAAATAGAAAAGAACTATCATATTGTGAATTCATAAGACGCGTGTTACACATCAAAATTATGGCTTATTTGCTCATGTTTTGAAATTGAGCAACCCGGCTAATTTGAAAATATAACATCTGGTAAATTCATACTATGAAACTTTTTTTTTCAATTTTATCGGCTCTGTAAACGTTAACAAATTCGAATGTGACTGAAAAATTCACACTATACTTTGTAGTCACAGCTGACTCGCGCTGACGTAATGATGTTCGAACTGACACTTATTACTTACTTATTGCATAATGACAATCGATTTTCAATTGTTCGCGTTGTTGGCGCGGACAATAAGCACTCTGCAGGGCAGGGCAACAACCTTTACTTCATCAACTTTAAACAAAATAATCTATATTCTAATTAAACGACTAAGTTTTACTGTACGGTAAGACAAAGACAATTTTATTAGCAGTAATAAATCAGACACTGCTCCTAAAACTGTACTAAAAGTTTCACGTGTAAACTTATGCACGATACTGTCGGGCTAAGGCGCCTGCTCCAGTCCATAACACATTTTATGGAGTACCGAAGCGTTTTTCGATATTTTATAGTGTAAAGACATCGTCAAACTGGAGCGAAGCGTGTCATCTTAATCACTCAAGCCGTTGCGTTTGTAAATACTTATATTTATTTTAATAATATTTGAGAATTTGAGATTTTGTGTCACTAACATTCTGACTATTGTAGCGTGTTCGCGGGTATGTAATTTGACATTTTGAATTTGGACTCACAGTTTATAGAACAATTGAAAATCTATTGTCGTTATGCACTGAGTAATAAGTATAAGTTTCGAACTCTGTTTTACTTCTTCGAGCCAGCCGTGTAGGCGACTAGTATTGTTGGAATAAATCCTTATATACGTATCGCTAAATCGGCGCCGTCATCTCATTCTCGGTGACGTCCCGGTGACGGTGGCGGTCGACAAACGGCCTATATGACACCGAGCGATTTTTTAGGGCTGGTTTCACCAATGCCCAATCTAAAAGTCGTCGTGGGCTAGCGCCCTTAGAAATTCCATTTTAATTTAAATATTCTAGCATTTGTGGACATTCAGAAAATTTTATATTTTGATAATTGACTACCACGGTCCCTAACTAAAACGATTCCCGTGAGACACAGTTTGGAATAATAACATCCACGACAGACCACGACTACAAAACAGCGTGCACGACATGAGTCTAATAAATACTTTGGGTTTAAGCTTTAGTAGTTTGTCGGTGGCAATAGTTAAAGAAAATGACTCCATGTAGACTACTTTGCACACAGTTTAAATGCTAAAGGATTATTCTCACTGTACTTCTAGTTATATTTTATAATTAAGTTTTATACATTATTAGCAAAAAAATATTGCATTATTACCACAGATTCTTCTTCCCCAAGTGGCGGGACATGCAGAATAATGCATTTCCTGGCTATAAACATAAAAAATTCTTTGACTCTATTACAATACTTACTACGGATTCGTGAGGAATGCTGTTGCGCCGAGGCTGGCAACACCGCAGGCCTCGTTAGGATGCGTTTAAATGCACATTTATGATCCGCAAAAATTCCAACAAAAAAACAACAACAAAAAAAAAGCGTATTGTTAATGACGACCTCCGTGGCGTAATGGTTACCACGCCAGACCGCCACCCAGTAGATCCCGGGTTCGATCCCCGGTCGGGTCATGATGAAAAACGAACTTTCTGATTGGCCTCGGGTCTTGGATGTTTATCTATATACGTATTTGTTATAAAATATAATATCATTGAGTTAGTATCCCATAACACAAGTTTCGAACTTACTTTGGGGCTAGCTCAATCTGTATGAATTGTCACTATATTTGTTATTAATGGCAAATACGCGCATCAGTAGTGTTTAGCTTTATTCTTGTATTTGTTACCCATTTTGTACGCTTTATTTTTTATACTATTTAATACTTTAGTGAACCATCTTTAATTATTATAAAATGAAGTCGCTTCTCTGTCTGTCTGTCCCTATGTATACCTAAATCTTTATAACTACTCAACAGATTTTGATGCCGTTGCAATGCGTAGTGAAAACTTGGACCCTTTGCACACTTCGCTACAGTTTGAGTACACCCTAACATATAACGCTATTTGCAGACTGGGGACGCGTCTCCAGATATTAAACAGGTAGACAGAGGCCATCGGGTCATTTATTGCCTAAATATTGCGATATTGTTGCGATAAACTTGGTAATTCGGGGATTTTTCTTATACATTTCTCGTTTTACGATGCTTTTACGTGTAAAAGCGATGTTAATTTTATGGTTTCTTTGCGGCTTTTTATTTTCATTGTACATAACAAAGGTTATCTCGATAGCTTGTTTTACTAGATGGAATTTATGATTTTTCTATTTCGTTCCAGAATTTTCATGAATAAAAAACACAATTTACGAGATAACAAAGAGTAAGGCCTTTTTCGAAAATATTTTTCACTCTCGAAATCTGAGTGCTCTTCCATCCAACTGAACTACCAAAAAGTTTAATAATGGTCAAAAACTGCTTTAATTCGCAGTGGCGCCATCTAGGTGCCTACTAGTGTATATTATTACGTACTAGTTGCTGCCCGCGGTGCTACCAGCGTTTAATTTTATGCACAGCAGCGCCATCTATATCAGATTTTTGACCAAATTCTACAGAAATCGCGTACTTTTCGGAATAAAAAGTATCCAGTGTTAATCCAAGGTATCAGCTACCTACGTACCAAATATCATACAAATTGACCCAGCCATTTGAGCAAGTAACAAACATATAACATACAAACGCCTCTATATAATATTAGTAGTTAACTTAGTGAGATTTTCATGTGCAAGAAATTGTACGTTGCCAGACAGTTCCTGCAAGTTGTTGATGACCCGCTAAGCTATGTTGATTACTTTTATTCTTGAACGGATTCTTGCCACCGATCTCCTTTTATCTAAGAAGTCGAACCACACATTCTCCTCATTAATTGTGTATCTAAGAAATCGAATCACAATAATAAAAATTTGTGAATCAACATTGCCGCCTAAAAATGTATTATAAAAGTCTGTAACAGCGTCACAAACCGAAAATAATACTTATTACATTCAAAGGATACCAGAAAAATTGGAAACCATTGTCTTTTGTTGAGTACAGAAATTGTTTTTGTCCCAGAATAGGAACCGTTGACGCAAACACTTAAAGCCATAATAGGCTTTTTATAGACTGTATTTATTATTAGACGGGGAATAAATAACCTTCTCTAATTTTAATCTTAGCATTTTACGTAAAAAAAATACAACGTATAATATTCTTAATTTTTCCTTTCGGGAAAGAAACTAATAAAGAGTGTTTAGGTCGCAGTTTTTTTTTAAGATTTAAATTACTTAATAATTTTAGAAAATCCTGTTTTATCTTTTTTATTATTTATAAAGTATGTATATTAGTGGAGTATTGGAGCAGCGTGGCAGAGTACGCTGTAATCACCTTCCATTGAAGACTCGTATCGCAAATAATTTTTGTGAATGTATAACGCAAATAATTTTTGTGAATGTACCTATTATTTGTTTTGCAAATTTTAGACAGTGTATGATACAGTTAAACTTATTTTTAATATAATTATGTTAACTAAACATTTTTTACATTTAATTACTTTTCCTTGACATTTTCATTTATTATTCCAACATTTGAGCAAAAACAGAAAAACCAAAAATCAAGATTGTATTTTCCCACTTCCTCTGTGACGTGACACATAAATGTGATTTTAGTTAATAAAAACCCCGATTATAACCTCAAAGCGAACATACCCCACTAATTCGGCAATCCCGCGAAAGATCATCCGCAGCGGTAATCACCCCTTGTATTATGTAGAGAGTTGAAAATTTAAATTTTGTTTCGTTGAGCCATCACCTGCGGCGGAGTGTTTCGGCCGAGCACGTTTAATATGCATGAGATTCCATGGAATTCCAGTAATATTGGTACTGGAAGTGGAATATAATTAAGATTACTTAAATCATTATACTTGTTACGGCAAAACACATTTTAAAACGAAATGAAACAGTTTTCTGAATACAATCGTCAGGGGATGCGAATCCGTTTAAGAAAATCCCAATTTTAATAATACGAGGGGAGTGTGGTGACCTGTGTCTCAGACTTTTTTGGAAGCTTCATATACCATTCTCTCACAATGGGACCAAATTAAATCGATTATCAATCAAAACATACAATGACCGATACCGCGGACAATATTCAAATTTCAGTTGTTAAAAAAATATATAATTTAGGTAATTTAGAAATGATGGTTGAATTTTCTTAGTTCACAGAAAACACGATTGGGCTCTGACGTCACAGTCCTATAACTCTCAGCTATTTTGTATGCATCACGAACAATTTGTTCGACAACTATATTAAAATGTTGTTGTCGTTGAAATAGTAATATTATAAGTTTTAATACATTTGGGGGCTAATTCAAGGGTGTTATTATTTATGAATAATTTCGTAATTTTTAAATTTTGCTGTAGAATAAAACAAGAAAAAGGTGAAGCGTGTGAAGCGAGTTAGTGAAAAAAACCTTTTAAGTAAAAATTTGTCCCTTCTTTATTGTTTGCTACAGACCAACAAGCGGGGCCCACCTGATGGAAAGTGTTTACCGCCGCCTATAAAAGTAAGTAACATCTGGGGCGCTACCAACCCATTGTCTGCTACAAGTAAGTATGAAGAAAAGGGATAGACAAAGAATTTGGCTTCTAGATCAATCTCAGAAAGAAAAGCATTGCTGCATTTCCTGCTTCACACCTATATTCAGTGAAAGGGTAAAACAGCGAATCAATGAAAGAGGTGACAAGGATAGGGAACTAAGACTATATAGATTTTAATGTAAACATCAATTCAAGGAAATCACATCAAGCTATATTTTATAAATTTCAATCATATTTACAGCCTTGCACACCTCTTTCAATGGCTGACTGTACTTCCCCAGTCAAGTTAGCCCTATTTAAAAATTCTTTCACCAGAAGAAAGCCACATTTTAAGTGTCATAGACTTCATAAAAACAGACATAACAAAATACATATAGACCGCACTGATGTTAGTTGGGAGATCGCATTAATTATTATAAAAACCTTTTGTGAGACACTAATGCTCATTTTCACCAACAATTTCTAAAATGTAAAAGTCTCCTAACAGCTTTATCTATATCCAAAAACCTATGACATATAAAATTATCGATTTTTAAGAACCGTATTTTTTTCGATAATTTTATATGTCATACAACGTACGAAAGTTGTTGGTGAAAACGGGCATATGCTATGTATCTATTTACTTGATAAATCCCACACGGACGAAGCCGCAAGTAACAACTAGTTTTATTATATTCATGGAGCACGAGTGACTATTATCACTTTGACTGTCACCAAAAAAAAATAGTACATGGCAGAAAGCCAACTCCCTAACGACCACCGTAACCTTTGTATTATTGAATTTGCAAACGTATCCATGACAGAACTTGTTTTGTAAAGGCAATGTATTTTTTATGAACTATGTAGACTTTTATATGCAATAGAATTTAATGAAAACATTTTTTTTATTTTTTTTTTATTTAACTGTTGCACATTTAACTAGACTAAACTAATTTTGACAGGACTGAAAGAGTTGCTATCCTTGTCACTAATTATAAACCAAGAAAGGACAACAACAACTTTGGTCCTGTCAAAATTAGTTTAGTCAAGGTCAATTTTGACAGGACTGAAAGTGTTGCTATCCTTGTCACTAATTATAAACCAAGAAAGGACAACAACACCTTTGGTCCTGTCAAAATTAGTTTAGTCTAGTTAAATGTACAACTGAATTAGCACCAGTTATACAACTAAATATATTAAACAGTACTTTTTCGGTTAAAAATTAAATTAAATAACTCTTTATAACTCTGTGTTTGGATTACTTTAAAGTTTTAATGTACTTTACAAGTTACTTTTAATATAATCGAGCTGCAATGTCAAACTAAGTAACAGGTGCTGTATTTTATTTTAAAAATATATGTAAACTAATTTTATAAACGTGAAAGTTTGTAAGTATGGAAAAACGACAGTGGCGCAATAATTATGCTTACAAAAGATGATCTCGTTTTGATGTCAATATGATGTTGATCCCAAGTTGACATGGTTTTTAAATTGGTATTAGTTATTATTTTAGTCTGCAACGTCAAGTTGACATCAAAATGACATCATAATTTGTAAGCATAATTGCGCCACAGGACAGATGTTTGAAATTAGGTTATGTTAGCGGAAAAAATCGACAACATCACCGCATTATCGACTTCATAGTATAGTCGCGTCCCTAGATCGAACTGTCACTGTCAATTGTAATATGGTCGACTCACGGGCAAAGTTGTTGTGAAAGTATTCATAATGTTTAAATTTGATTTAATAAATAGTTAAATAAGTGAATTGTGTCTTTTAATACACAGTTTATAACACGAAATTAACACATAGGATAGTT
This sequence comes from Endotricha flammealis, assembly GCA_905163395.2. Classification (NCBI taxonomy): domain Eukaryota; kingdom Metazoa; phylum Arthropoda; class Insecta; order Lepidoptera; family Pyralidae; genus Endotricha; species Endotricha flammealis. The sequence continues at coordinate 13,378,765 of LR990864.1, read as the reverse complement.
TTTATCCGGTCATTCCGGGAACAGCAATCACCGGATTTTGCGGGTAAAACCGCGAGCTTCAGCTAGTATCTGGGTGTTTCCTTTTCTTTATCTTTTGTGTACATTTAAAAAAGTTATTTTAATTTAATTTAATCTTCTATGAATATAAGATTCAAAGTCCTGACTGACTGACTTAACTATATATCAACTCACAGCCCAAACCGCTGGGTCTAGAGATTCCAAATTTGGAATGTAGGTTCCTTACGACGTCTAGGGGTGTATTAAGAAAGGATTTTTCAAAACTCCCACGGGATAGCGAGTTATACGCAAACGAAGTTCCGGAATTTGTCTCTGAAGAAATATATGCTAATTGTTAGTAGGCCACGCAAATTTACTAACCGTGAATTATAAATTATTAAATTTTTTGCTATTTATAATGTAAATTAAAACATCGTAATTTATAACATAGTACGTATGTACTTAAGTGAAAATTATTTATCTCGTGTAAGTGACTGTTTTTTGTGTCGTTTGAGAATAAAGAATCTTTAAACCGAAATTCCTAAAGAAAATGCCTGCAAGTCTCTGAATAAATGGTTTTAAATTGGACTTAATATGAATAGAAATTAAAATGCGTTAAACAAATTGGTAAAAGTCAGCATAATATAGTAAATACAGTGAAATGGAGATAATCATTTTGATTCCCGCGGCTCCGGAATATTTATAGGGTATACCTACACCATAATTGTGGTCGGCGCCCGCCAACATGAGGCGTGACCTTTGCCACAAATTGTGCTTGTTTTTTTAAAATACGTACAGTCCACATATGAAAGAGGTATCCAGGGTAGATATTCCAGAGGTAGAGAAATAATAAGAACAAAAACTTTGTGTCAATTATGTAAACATCGTTACGAAGGCGCTTTTTCACTAATGGGATATAATATATATTACATTTTGAGATTTGAATGCAAACTGAGGCGGGACGTGAGGTAATGTAATATATATAGCACAGTGTGAATGGTCTCGTACAAAATGTATAACGAGCGATAAAATATTATGAATCTCTATAGAGGTAAGAAAAAATTGTGACGATTCGAAAGATCTTGGTCTAAAAATACTTTGAGTTTTCCTTTGAAATCACAAAGACTGGCTCTCTGATGTTATAACACCTCAATCAAGACACATTGTATACTCGATGTCCACTTTTAAAATTATGTCCACTAACGCATAGATAATTCCAAGCGCTTGTCCCAAAGAGCGGATTATTATCTATTAATTATTTAAGACTTTACTTTAAACATTAAATGTAGTGTATTTAGCACTAGGAGCGCTAACACCTCGAAGGTAATTGCATTATATCATCTCCTTTGTTCCACAGTGTAGACGGCTTGCTTCTAAAATTTTAGTGTAAAAAGTATTTTTAATTACTAAGCTAATAATAACTTCCATTATTGTTAAATGTTTCATTATTGTACAAGTTATACAAAATAATTAATGTTAGTTTTAGTGACGAAATAAAATTTTCAAAAATAAAATTCGAAAGAAATAAATATCCAGGCAAACATGACTTGCAATTAAATCCATTAGGAAGAAAAATTAGACCTTTTGCATAAACCTAAACACTCATCTCATCTTACCTGTAAAATTGTGACATGTAGGTATGTGTAAATGGGCAATGATGATTCTATACCATCAGGTAACTCGTTAGCTCCATTATGTAACGTAACATTGTCGCTAACTAACACAACTTACAGAATTTATCTCTTTACGGAAAAACCACATCTAAATTCAGAAACAACATGGAAAACGAGATATTTGTCACAAAGTAAAGTCGTCACGGAAATAGTGTGTGTTTTGCCACAGTTCTATTTTTATGAAGTAAGTTCGTCACAATGTCTTTTACCGGTCATTTTCATGAAAAAAATTATGTAAAATTAAAACTTGTGACATATCTGTGTCGGTTTTCATATATGTTTTAATTAAATAGTGACTTTACATTCATTGTTTGTACTGTACAAAATTATAGTTTTATGTGACGACGATGTCCTGTAATGTACCTATATAAATATGACGAATTTACTTTGTGACGAATATACATCATCTCTGAAAAACTAATACCAAATGATTATATCGATGATGATTATTCGACGACCTCCGTGGCGTAATGGTTACCACGCCAGACCGCCACCCAGGAGGTCCCGGGTTCGATCCCCGGTCGGGTCATGATGAAAAACGCACTTTTTCTGATTGGCCTCGGGTCTTGGATGTTTATCTATATATGTATTTGTTATAAAATATAATATCGTTGAGTTAGTATCCCATAACACAAGTTTCGAACTTACTTTGGGGCTAGCTCAATCTGTATGAATTGTCCCTATATATTTATTTATTTATTTATATTACTGATTTCACCATTAAAACTGCTAAGTATACCGTGCCGCGGCGGCGGGCATCACCCCGTACGGAAAATTACAGTGTAATACAAAGTGCGATGCGATAGGAATTTCCCAGTTAAATAAGCGCACCTATAAATCTTATATGCCTTACGCCTGTAAAACACGAGAGGATACAGACCTTCAAGTACTTGAAGCACGTCTTAGCTAATAATAAATAGAAGTAGTAGTAGATATAGTATATACTTTATTTGCAACTAGCCAAACCCGCGCAACTTCGTTTGCGTGTATCCTGCTTTCCCGTGGGAATTTTTACCGTAAGAACCATCCTCGTACTTCAAGGAATATTCTAAAAAAGGAATTAGCGAAATCGGTTCAGCCGTTCTCGACATTTGCGCTTAGCAACACATTTAGCGATTCATTTTTAGGGTTCCGTAGTAAACTACAAGGAACCCTCATAGTTTTGCCATGTCCGTCTGTCCGTCCGTCCGCGGTCTAGCGCCTAGACGGTTGATGCTAGAACGCTGTAATTTGGTATGTATACTCATATTGACAATGCTAAAAAGTGGTAGAATAAAATTTTCAAAAAATTTTTTTTTTGGGTGCCTCCCCCAAAAAATATACGACACGATTTAGACGCCATTGAGAGTCCATTGGTGCATTTGTGTTTGTAGAATCGGGCCCCAGTTTATTTGACGAATAAGCTATCCGGGAGTAATTTAAATGGTGTTTTAATATCTTTAAATAGTTTATTTTCAACTAGCGAAACCCGCGCAACTTCGTTTGCGTGTATCCCGCTTTCCCGTGGGAATTTTGGAATGTATTATACATAAAAACCTTCCTCTTGAATCACTCTATCTATTTAAAAAAACCGCATCAAAATCCGTTGCGTAATTTTAAAGATTTAAGCATACAAAGGGACATAGGGACAGAGAAAGCGACTTTGTTTTATACTATGTAGTGATGATAAGTTGCTTTAACAGCCCTCTCGACGGTCCATTCATGTCGAAAGTGATAAAAAATATTGATGTGCAAAAATCATTTCTTGTAAATCTATTTGCAAAACAAATTATTTTATTTAACAGTAGGTATGGTATACAAGTGCTCTGTACCAGACGCCCTAACAAAAGGCGAAGATAGAGATGGTTTTGACATCAATTGCGATGGAAAAACTCCAATGTTAACACGACCTTTAGTCGGAGGCCACGGTCAAGAAAAAATGGAAACGTGGTCCACCCAGGTGTACTAGGCAGGTGGACCACGGCCCATACGGGGTAATGAAGAAGATATGGAAAGATGAGACGAGTAGTGAGCATTTGGTTCGCTATGAAAATTGTATTACTTCCCTAAACAACTTTGATTTTTCATTACGAAAATTGACAAAACAGTGATAGGTTGTGAGCCCACTGCGTACACAATCGCAAACCCAATCACATTAGTAAGCTTTTTACTACGAGTAACAAAGATTGTACCTTTTTCCCCTGAAAGATATGAACTTTAAAGGAAATCATATTATTTAGATATATAAGGTCCTAATTTATTAGTGAACTTCTTATTAACACATGACTGTGTAGGTTATATAAGATTGTTTAAGCAAGGAAATAATGGTCTAATATTCAGTAAAAAAAAAATTGATTGTATTGTAAGTAGTTAGAAAAATGTTGCTTACTACATTATTATTATTTTTTTTATACCACATAGGTGGCAAACAAGCACACGGTCGGCCTGATGGTAAGTCGTCACCGTAGCCTATAGACGTTTGCAATACGGGGAGTATCACTCACGCGTTGCCAACCCTCCCAACCCCCCCAAGTGGAGCTCTGGAGACCTTACTCACCGTAGGAACACAACATGGCCGAGACCAATAATATTTGGCTACGATCTTCTGTAAGGTGGAGGTCCTTCCCCAGACGGGCTCCTCCAATTTGAGCGGATTATCCGCTGTGCCCTTCCTCTCTTAAGTAAATTCATCCATATTCAATCATTTTGATATGTGAGACGCGTTGACGCGCCCCTCGCACCGCACTATTAAACCTTTTTTTTCTACTGACGGATGGCTGCTACAAGAGAGGCGCATTTTACCGAGTATTTCTAAATTCAATGCCTTTTTTTTACTGAATACTAGATCATTATTTCCTTGTTTAAACGATCATTTGTAACCTACATAGTCATGTATTAAAAGGAAGTTCACAAAGTAGGACTGTATAGAAAATGTTTTATTTGTAATTATCAAGATATGTCGATGTTTGTAATACATAAGCAAAACTACAATACAGATTAAAGAAAATGCAATAAGAAGGCTTTAATGCTGAGATTATAACCTATCGTTGAATTGCTCAATACTATTTTTTAAAGTTAATGACTCATTATAATATTATGGCTGTTACGGTCAAACTAAAGAAGAAAATTAGCTATAGACTTAATATGGAATTAAAATTAAAACGCGTTTCTGAAACTAGCTGACTTTCAATTTCTAAGTTTATTTTAAAACTAATAAAAACAATTTAACTTTTAGTAATTATCTTTTGTAAGTACGGGTATAATTCTGTATTGTATTAGATTTTCTTCGTGTTTTTTTTTTAACTTCAATTTAAACAGAAATAAAATTGGAAGGCACGTGTAGAATTTGTCAGAATTATCTTTATTAGTCAGAAATCATGAGGTCACATAAAAAATAATTAACGTTTAAAACTCAAAATACAAAAACAAATCAGAAAATCCACAAATATTTTATCGTTTCACAACAAAAAAATATTCATAAATACATAATATTCGACCCATTCTGTATTATAAAAATAAAATAAATTATAATATTTACGTTGTAGTATATAAAAATAATATAAATATACAGGGTGTGGTCGGGAAGCGGCATCAATACGTACAGACTGCCGCCCAACCTGTGGAATCGCCCGTCACCTGCCAGCTGCATGGCGGCACCTGTTACTCAACTCTCGACAGATTCACGTCAAAACACGATACCACCAATGAACATAAAGTTGATTAATCAATTTATAATATTATTTAATTGTATTATTATTGAAACTCACCCTTCGCATCACCCGAATAGAAAACGATGAGGTCTTCATATTAATTTTTTCTGTTGATCAACACTTAAAAAAAATATCTACAGTTTTTTGTTTTATAAATACACTGCACTATTAAATATGAATTTCCACTCGCGTTTCAATATGTATATAATTTTTAATTTGCAAATTCAATACGAAAAATATTACAGTTTTGTTTATATTATTTACAAAATATATAATTATGAGGTGCTTGTGATAGTATTTTTGTCTGTAAATTAGTTGGTAAGTGCGCTAGAAGCGAGCTACTCACGGGACGGCATAAACGCGACTGGTTGCTTACCCTCGTAGGAATAGGGTGAAAAGGACACGCTACCAGCTGAAAACTGAATGACGTACGTCTGAAAAACAACAGAGGAATACCGCCTCAAATACTAGCATTGTAAGGTATAATTTTGATTACCTATATATTTGCACTTTTGAAGGATATGTAGCACTGTCTTGCTCTCGCATTCGTCTGGTTGGACGGAACAGAGATACAGGATGAATTGAATTTATACCCACACCAATGTACACGTACATCTTCGATGATTTTGCGATACTTTCCTTTAAATAACATACGTTACGCTCATATAAACAGACTCCTTTTACGGTAACGCATTTGACGGCGTAATGAATTGGAAATTTTGCTAATTATTATCAGTGAATAATGAGAAATAAGTTTAGCAATCATGTGTGTATAGAATTAATAATAAAAACATTATCTGTTCTATAAAATGTTGTTTGGTTACAGTCTCAGCTGATTAAAACTGACTGGTTAACACATCAACCATTATAGACTCTACATGATTTAAAACATTAGGTTGGAACCGAGATTTAAAACATTGTTTAAGATTCAGTATGAAACCACGGCCTACGCTGTTTTAAATGACTAAATCAAACCAAAGTTTATTTATATTGATTCATTAGACAGCACGTTTGATAGTGGTTTTAACTCTGGCGCCAGAGGGCTCGGATTCGATCTCGGCATAGGATAAACTTGTTGAGTGGAACATTTTTAGAGTCTGATTGTTTTCTGTGTAATATAAATAGATATTTCCAATAAAATATATCCGTTGTCTGGTAGCCATAACGCTGTGTGAAATTAAGAAATATCTTAAAATAGTTTTTAAGGAGTTCGACTTACCGCTCAATGTGAAAGATCACGCAAGTTAAATAAATAAGCTACTTGATAAACTACCACCATTTCGCAAAACACAAAAAAAAAACACTGTGATTTCGTCCCGCCAAATGATTGCGGTGAAGGAAAACCACACGTGGAAATGAGATGCACGTCCATGAAATTGTATTTCTGGATGTTTGATAGATGATAGCCATACACGATCAAGATTACCGTCAAGTTTGCAGCATTCTTGAAGCATCCACAGAATATGACAGATACAAGTAAGTATGTTTGAAGCAAATATTTTCAAATTTCTATTTTGTTGACTTAACGAATTTGCTGCGTCATAACTTGGTCGAGTATAGACATCGTTAAGACCCTTGTAGTATGATTATATTGCTATGTGCGTTTGTCTCGCTAAAACTCAAGAATGGCTCGACCTATTGTAACTGACTTGAAATATTTTTGGATGTTCAGCGAAGGTTTAAAAGGTGAGAAAATATCGAAAAATTAAGAGGAAAAAACTAAAAACGACAATTTTATTTTCCCATACAATACGTAGTTTTTGCGCGGGTCAGCTAATCTTAAATAAACCTTTATAGAAACTGAGTAGCCAATTTAGGTGTAATTTTCCAATTTACACTTGCCAACTGATTCATGAATCGTTCAGACAAGATTTCCCCGGACGGCGGCGGCTCCCCGGACGACTCAGCTGCACGTCGTCAATAGTGCCACGTTCAAATCTACTAACACGTAACTTTTCGTTTAAAAGTGCCAATAGATTGAATTTGATCCGGGCCGCAACAAGGACGCCGCGCCGTCCGGTACCGCACCATATACCATCATGTAGCGTAACATACAGATAGCATCGTGCGACGCAACCTTTGTTGTGCGACTCACTGCTTAGTATGAATGGTGTACATCTTATTCACATGTACACATGTTTATTAAGAGTCTAGTATATTATTTAAATAACTACTGGCAAATTGCAATGTATCAGCATCACCTCAGCCACAAAAAGTATTGGCCGGTTGGCAGCGGTTGATCCAGCCGGTTTTCTGCGACTTTCCCTTTGTCGTCTTGTGGGCGGGCTTCGGAGAAGCTCAAGATTACGAAATGCATCCAAACACTGGCTAGTGTAGAGGTTGCTTAACTTGCGGGTTCGTTTTAGAGAGAGACACACAGCAACACCATCGATCCTCCTTCTCCTTCTATTAAAATAACGTTTTAAATTATTTCTACCGGCTTTAGTACACGTATGTAAACGTAGCATATTATGCAATGCAACTATTTCTAAATCCTTTGACCAACTTTTCTTTTGCATTTCAATTCTTGATTTTAACTTACAATTTTGCATTTGCACGATTCTCGGCATGTTTCTGGTACGTGTCGATTTTTTTTTACTTAACAAGTTTAAAGATTCGAACTTTTAACTCTTTCTAGTGACTTTTTCCCCGCAAGCTTTTTTTGTCAAAGGACACGGGCAGACATGCTACTTTCAGTCGTGGCGAGGGGCGATTTAGCTGATTGAAGAAGCTAAATACAGAAACAGATATTTATCGTAACCGATATAATAAAAATAAAACAGGAAGCTGCACTTCTCGGCTTATCAGACAGTGGTAGCTGTGGTGGTTGCCTTGCCCCCCGGTGATAGTCTTACCCCATCTGACCTTACATGAAAAATCATAAAATAAATTTCAATTTATTTTAAATATAGCCTAACTGAAATTATAAAACCAATTAAATATCACTAGTTTAATATTTTACTTTTTTTTTCCATTCTCAAATATAATATAGTAAGTCGAATTGTCCAAACAGCTGTGATAAACTTTTAACAACAATTTCCAATTGTCAGACCCCGTGTCGCCCATTTTATAAAAGTTCCCCTTGTCCAACCACTCGCTCGTAACAAAAATTTTGTTGGTCTACACTTCGGGACAATATTATCAATTTGTAAAGTATATATTTTAAATTTAATCGTCCATTACAATATCTTTTGTTCCTTAATTTATACAAGGAACATATTTAAAAGAAATAAAACTCAACTACTATTTACAAATAAAAAACTTGACCCAGATCCCTCGAAAACGGGAGCGTTCCCAGAAGGCTGGCAGAGTTACCCCGCTGTATTGCGAGGCTAATCCTTTGCGCGAAATACAGGCCAGCCTTCCGATCATAGGACGCATTGACCAAGCGCTCAGAAATCTCCTTAAAGAGATAGTGAGCACCTGGTCCCCAAGGCCCGAGAGTTTCAACACCAAACGGCGCAAAAATGAGGTCACTACTCAAACCGGCATATTTGCGCCGCTTGGCGCTCTCGGCGGTCGCGGCAGCGGAGCCAGTTTTGGTTGCTGTTCCTGGAAGATGCGACGGAGCAAAAGTATCAACGCAAGTAGCGTCCCATAATGTTAAGGGGTGAAACTCCTTATTAAATTGATAAGATTTTAAGAATGAAAACCATCTTGCTAGATGAAAATTTATAATAAAGGAAAAAACATGAAAATATTGACAAGTAAAATAATATTTAAAAAAAACAAAACCAAAAATAATTGTCGCCGGCCAGTTCAGCGCGGCCGTGCAACATGCGGCCTCTTTGGCCGAGGATCTCTCGCAACATACCCCCGGGCGTTGGAGCTTAAGCTTCAACCAGAATGGGTAGCGGGCATATTTTATTGAAAGCCCTCCGAATTAGTCCGGTGGATGTCTTAACATCAGCAACACGTGCAACACCGTCGGATCCTGGGTAGATGTTGATGATTCTTCCCAATTTCCATCTTAACGGGGGAAGGTTATCCTCTTTGATGACCACCAAAGCGTTCAACTGCAACTGACTTCTATTGGAACGCCATTTGACTCGATGTTGCAGTTCTGAAATATATTCTTTACTCCAGCGAGTCCAAAAATGCTGGCGTAGTTGTTCCACACGTTGAAAGCGAGACAAACTTGTAGAAGCATGGCTTTGACAGTCTTGAGTTGGAGGCGAAATAAGAGGGCGCCCAATAAGGAAATGACCTGGCGTCAAAGGTGCATAATCAGCAGGGTCCGACGAAAGCGGAGTGAGCGGCCGAGAGTTCAAAACTGCTTCAATTTGAGTGAGAGTAGTTGTAAAGCTGTTTGCTAAACTATTCAACTCGTTTTATCGCTTCAGAAAACTATAATAAAATATATTTTAGTTTACATATTATCTCTATTAGAAACTAATATTATAAAGGGGAAAGATTTGATTGTTCTTTGTAACTAATAAACACAAAAACTACTAGACCAATATCAAAAATTATTTCACCGTTGGGAAGCTGCACTATCCGTGGTCCTTTCAATACTTCCTACTCCGACTATCTTCTTTCTGATTAAATTCGTTATGAGTTCCAAGACAGCTGTAGTTTTCTTCCCCGGGACGTCAATAAGCTTCATTGTTTATTGTCTATCTGAGGTCGCCGTTGTTGATCCTGGCTACACAGGAGACACAGTGGTGGGAATGTGTGGTGGGCTTGTCCCGTATCCGTGGGTGGCATAGGCTATATATATTTTTTTTAAATAGTGCTCCCTACAAAAAAACCCATGCGAAACTGAGACTTACTTCATTTGGGTAGCGTCGTGTGAGAATATTATTTCATTCTAATCCGTTGGCCAATAAAAAAGGTGTTTTATATTATTGAAATATTTGCACACCCTTTTGAGGGTAGAATAAGTGATACTTATTTTTATGTAACACCATTATGTACCTACCTTATTTTCGCAAATAAATTATCTTATCTTATCTTAGGTCGAAACAAGCAGCTTAAAAATTACCTTACCGTACGTAAACGAGAACTGTGAAGTTTGTGATATGTTTGTCACTTCCACACGATCAAATGGCTGGCCCAATTTTTATGATGTTTGGTATGTAGGTACCTGATATCTTGGATTAACACAGTGTACTTTTTATCCCGAAAAGTACGCGATTCCATAGAATTTGGTCAAAAGTCTGATATAGATGGCGCTGCTGTGCATAAAATTAATCGCGGGTAACACCGCGGGCAGCTAGTAATATTATATAGAGGTAAGGTTTTATTGTTTGTTTGCATTGAATTAAGAAAAAGATTTTTTTTTCACAGGGAAGCTACGCTATCCGCGGGTGTCATAAGCTATATATGTTTTTAAACTCTTTAGGTAATAAAAATGTATCGTTTAAATACATCCATACTAATATTATAAATGTGAAAGTGTGTTTGTTTGTTTGTTTGCCCCCTTCACGTCGAAAGTAATGAACGGATTGATATGATTTTTTTATTGGGGATAGTTTTAGGTCTGGAGAGTGACATAGGCTTTTTTCCCACGGGATAAAGAGATTCCCATGGGAAAAAATATTGACATTTTCCCTTGACCACCCGGGCCGCGGGTAACAGCTAGTTGAGAAATAGAAAGAAAACTTAATTTTTACTTCGTGTGCGTACAGGTTTCTTTGAAGCTAGTACATGCATTGAATTGTGTACCTTGAAGTACCTTCACATAATGACATCCTCATTTTTTTAATAAGTCAGACAAGAACACCTGATGGCAAGTGTCAAAGGATCGCTATTTATAAAAGAATTTCATTATTCATCTTTTCCGTCCGAGTCAGCGGCAGGTGCGGGTGTGACCTCCGTTTTTTTCGACAACCCTAATATTCTTATGATCTGGGATCCATCTAATCTTATTGAAAGTCGGACAATATCAAAATGTATTTCTATATATTTTATGATGTCCTGTAAAGGTCGGCAGAGTCGGCATATTATAATATCACAGGTAAGATTTGTGGCAAATTATCAGAAGACTACCTTCAAGTTGTTAAGAGAGCTCTACGGTGATGCTTACCATCAGTCGGGCCGTATTCTTATTTGCATGTGGCATAAAAAAAAGTTGTTAAGATTTACTATAGTGTCCAGTGCTTCATATTGTGGATTTATGATACACTAGCCGATGCCCGCGGTTTTACCCGCCAAATCCCCTTATTCCCGGAATGATATCCGAGATAAAAACTATCCTATGTGTTAATCTAGGTTAGGGACTACCCATGCACCAAATTTCATGCAAATCTATCAAGCTGTTTTTACGTGAAACATCCATACATACACAGAAACTTTCACATTTATAATATATACTAGCGAAACCCGCGCAACTTCGTTTGCGTGTATCCCGCTTTCCCGTGGGAATTTTGGAATGTATGATACTTTAAAACCTTCCCCTTGAATCACTCTATCAATTAAAAAAAACCGCATCAAAATCCGTTGCGTAGTTTTAAAGATTTAAGCATACAAAGGGACATAGGGACATAGGGACATAGGGACATAGGGACATAGGGACAGAGAAAGCGACTTTGTTTTATACTATGTAGTGAAGTAAGGATTTTACGCGCAAATGTAGCCTTATACGATAGCTAGTCCATTGAAGTAATTAAGTACATCTCAGGTATAATCAAAACTATTTCGATTATACAAAGTAAGAGTTCTCAGATAGGTATAGCCTTCAATTACAGACGGGGAAGTCAAATACCGGCACTAATCGAGCCTCCGTGAGGATCAGGATTCGGAGATTAATTATATCGCTGTTTTATTATGATTGCAACATTGATCGTTTACTTTATATCCTTTACTTACGAAACCTGCGCAAGTTTGCACGTATTTATTCACAGCAGCGCTAACTTGAACAGAGTTTCGATGAAAAATTCTATTAAATTTCGCCAGACCGCCACCCAGGAGGTCCCGGGTTCGATCCCCGGTCGGGTCATGATAAAAAAACGAACTTTTTCTGATTGGCCTCGGGTCTTGGATGTTTATCTATATATGTATACACTACATAGTATAAAACAAAGTCGCTTTTTCTGTCCCTATGTCCCTATGTCCCTATGTCCCTATGTCCCTATGTCCCTATGTCCCTATGTCCCTATGTCCCTATGTCCCTTTGTATGCTTAAATCTTTAAAACTACGCAACGGATTTTGATGCGGTTTTTTTTAATTGATAGAGTGATTCAAGGGGAAGGTTTTAAAGTATCATACATTCCAAAATTTCCAGGGGAAAGCGGGATACACGCAAACGAAGTTGCGCGGGTTTCGCTAGTTTGTTATAAAATAGAATATCGTTGAGTTAGTATCCCATAACACAAGTTTCGAACTTACTTTGGGGCTAGCTCAATCTGTATGAATTGTCCCTATATATTTATTTATTTATTATTTAAATGTACTCTCTTCAGATGAATTTGGAATCGCAGCGAGGTTTACGGTGTGCAGTTTTGCTTTTTAAGCTGGAGAAACTCGCGCTATACGAAAAATACCGTTTTCCCCCATCCCGAAGTTTAGTCTGTCTGATATCACGCTATGACTCTTTATAGAGCCAATAAAATCAAAAGCAGATATACTGTAAAACCATACTAATATTATAAATACGAAAGTGTGTTTGTTTGTCCTTATTTCACGTAGAATGTAACGAACAAAGAGTGACATTGGCTACATATCCCGGGAAAATATCATATTACCACGGCAAAAAATTACGTTTATTATTTTTGTCTTTTGTCAGATGCAGTGGACCACGCGGACGAAACCGCGGGTAACAGCTAGTAGCCAATAAAATCAAGAGCTGGTACTCTGTTAATCATACTCATAGTAATATTATAAATGAGAAAGTGAGTTAATTTGTTTGTTATTCCTTCACGGCTTGACTAAGCAGCCGATCATTATAAAAATTTGTATACATATTGTCAGTGGTACAGAGCCCAACATAGGCATAATTTTTACGCGGGCGAAGCCGCAGGTAACAGCTAGTTGTCTATAATTTCACAATAACAACAACATCGTCCTTAGCAACACAGATAGTAAATCTCTGTTGGAAAAATCCTCTAAGTATATTCGCTAGATATAATAGGAAATAGTACGTGCGTTACTCCCACGTCTACATGTGAATCGATTTCAGGAACCATTAAAATCTTCCCACTCGTGTCGCCTTCAGAAGTCTTCAAAGGATATAAGTTTCATAAATTACGCATACTTTATATATTTTTGTTATTAATCTTTACTAATAAAAATGTGAAAGTAGTTTATGATGTGCTAAAATAATAATGTTTTAAGATAGGTATTTAACGATCACTGACTTAGTATGACGACTGTTATTAAGTTATTTTTTTACATTAGAATACTGGCTGGGGTTACATGTTAATTCATTTCATATACTCATCAATGCAACTAATGACGTGGCGACTAACTACTTTTTTGATCCTTATTGCAGGTACAATGACAATTGTACTAGCCTAACTCTTGATTAAAATTTATCTGACTGGTTAGTACTTATTTATCAGGGATTTCTAAAACAGCTTCATAACACTCTATAACGAAAAATATCGTAATATTTGTAACCGTAAAAATACGAAATGATCTGTCAATGAGAATTAGTTCCTCACATTTCAGAACATTCCGTGAAGTTATTAAGCTGAGGCGGAAAATACCCCCGGTCTTTGAACGCGTAAATATAGAGTAAATAGATATCAGAAGAGCCGTAGTAGGTACTTATGGTGTAAATTTAAGGAGCAGGAGAAAAATGAAACGATGACCAGATATACATACCTATTTAAGAATTATTACGTTCGTAAAAAAATATAAAAAATTGCTAATAGTAAACGAGTAATGATTGAGTTTCGTTCGGCATTGGCACTTCGGCGCTGCCAGCGAGTCCCGAACTTGCCCGAAGAAGCCACACGCCTCCGGAGGATGTGCGAATAAAATCGCGCGAAGTCTCTAATTTTACCTTGCACTATACCTTTTTTCTTTCGTAAAACCATGAGGTAGTTGCTTATAGCTGGGTTTCCATGTGCAACGAAATGTTACACAGGATATAGACGTAACCAAAATGAATATGAATATGAATATGAATATTCATTTATATGTGATATGAATTTATACATCTGTATTAATTTATTCTATGGTCACATTTTTTTGTGAAGGAAAATCACAGTCGTCCATACTGATGGCTTTTTCTTTTTTGGTCAGAAATTGGAAGCTGGCATGAGGTTTTGCGATGAATCGATCAACTGAAAAACTTGATATGGATCTTATTATTAATCTAATCATGTTAAAAAACTGGATGCCTAACCCAATGAAGAAATGATAAATGACGAATGATCAGCCCTGTCTCTCTTCATAAATTAAAAAAGTAAGAAGTCTTTTATCCGCAATCCTATTCTTACTACTTAGTTAGAAAGAGACAGAGGGTAAAGCAGTATTATTACCTAACGTACTAACTACTACGATATCACCAAGACTGAAATTAAATTCTACACACAAATATCTACAAAGGAATTAAAAAAGGCAATCGCATTTGCTATGTATGTTTTTCTTTAGGTACATTACCTACAACTAACTAACTATTACTAGGTACTAAAATCGTCCTCAACGTCAGGTCTTCCAGCAAACGACGTAGATCATCTTCACATTTTTGGAAAAAGTATTAGAAAGATACGTTAGATGTATGTGCTTGTAAACGGTGGCCTGACACGGCGAAAAGGTGTCCTAAAGGGTGACCCAAATTGACGCACCTACGGCTACCGAATGTAAACGAGCAGTTTGTACCTTATGACCTATTCTTGAATCGTACGCTAGTTTAGCGATCACCAATAATTCCATTCGAATCACACTTCACTCACGAGGATACTTAGTGAGAATAATCTTAGCTTTATAATCATTACTGAGTGCTTAGTACGAGTTTTTTTGTTCACATTCGATCATGTCGACGTAAACAAACCGACCAAATAGAGAAGAACTCTCATGTTGCAAATTTATAAGACGCGTGCTACATATCAAAATTATGCGGCTTACTTGTTCACGTTTCGAAGTGAGTAACCCGGCTAATTTTGATATGTAACACGCGTCTGATAAATTCACAATATGAAACAGTTTTACATTTTGGTCGGCTTGTAAACGTTAACACGTTCGAATGTGACTAAAAAACTCGTACTAAGCACTCTGTAGTTTCGTTTCAGTCATGATTATAGGAAGAGCGCAACGACGAGATACAAGTGATTACCTAGTTCGGGAGTCAGATGATAATTTTACTTTACTTTATGGTTCCCTATTTTACATACAATGTACTACGTAACATTTCCATGCAAATAAAATTATTTTATTACTAGCTTTGACCGCGGCTTCGCTCGCGTTAAATACGGGGTAACACGATTCCCCTTGCTTCCTACCTTGAAAACTGCGAAAAGTCCCATATAATATTTCACCCCCTCTTTTAAGGGGTTGGGGGCAGGTTTCCAAAAAAAAACGATGCACGATTTTTTTTGTTAGTCACTAATAGTCCGCATACCAATTTTTAGCTTTCTACCTTGAAAATTGCGGAATGCTCCATACCAACTTCCACCCCCCATTTTAGGGAAGTGGAGGGTTAGAAAGAGACAAAAATTAGCATATGCCACTGTCCATCCATTCAACTATCTCCACTTAAAAAATCACGTCAATTCGTTTCTTCGTTTTGCCGTGAAAGACGGACGAACGAACAGACACACACACTTTCCTATTTATAATTATTAAGTGTGTATATGAGTTCAATGAACTTTGTCTAGTTATCGACGTAGTATTAATATTGACTATCAAATAAGGTGACTTCATTCTTTTACATTTACCTACTAGCGAAACCCGCGCAACTTCGTTTGCGTGTATCCCGCTTTCCCGTGGGAATTTTTAAATTTTTCTCTCCGTAAGAACCATCCTCGTACTTCAAGGAATATTCTAAAAAAAAAATCAGCCAAATCGATCAAGCCGTTTTCATGTTATGTCGTGACAACGGAAAACGGGTTTCATTTTTATATATATAGATATTCATGCGGTTATATTCCACATGTCGATTTAAGGCATGCCGTAGAATAAACGAAAAATATTTATCTTCCATTTTTGATTGTTTTATTGTTGTTTTCGGTTCAACTGCTATATTTATTTTGAAAATATTTTTGAATTAAAAGTTTCACCTTCCTGTTCCACTACTAACCTTGCCGGTAGCTCAGTTGGAAAGAGCACTCGGCCGGATTTCGAGAATTAAATATTACAACATAATATCTTCAAATCCTACTGAGAGATTACTTTATAATTTCGTTTCAACTTTCAGTACTTTTGCAAATTTTTGACAAATCTGTCCACTAAATTAAAATCTCTACGGGTTACGGTATCTCTAAAGAATTGAAACCAGGAAAATATTTTCGAGAGAGTTTGCAAATAGGACCCCCAGTTATTTAAAGTTGTAGAACCCCTGAGTAGGTATTTTTCAATAGAGGTCAGAACTTTTAAGGCTATTTTAGTTGTGCCTGATCTTATATTACCGTGCAAAAATACACAACGTTAATCCTGGAGGGGGTAGACAGATACGTTATACAATTAAGTATAAATTCGGTAGTTAGAAGACATTTTTTTTTACACAATTCAAACAACAGCTCTGGTCCAAAAGTAAACTAGGCTTAACCTATTTGTGTTATGCCAGACAACGGATATATTATTGTAAATATATATATGTATAACAAACACAAATGCCATGACATAAATGTTTGAGGAAATCGAACCCGCGCTCTTAGGTGTCGAATGCTACGCACCACCGCACCGGGCTGACATTATACTAAAATAAAATTTATTTTTTTAAGCTGTGAGTCCACCGGGCATTTTCCCGATGTAGTAGTAACAGTAGAAGTCACTAACAAGCCTCTATACAAAAAAAAACAATCTGTCTACAAAAGCCTTTTTTTGTCATGGCCATCAGAAGTTACAAAAGTTCCACAGTCCCATGGCAATTAACAATATATTTTTTAAATATATCTAAATTAAAAGTAAACCTTGAAATGTCCGCGTAATGGATGACTCGCGCATTAAAAGGCAATAATATTTCAAGGGCCCCGCAGTACTTTGGCTTTTTACAGGCTGATCCGAAAACCAGACCAGATTTTCATGTAATCCAAAAAAAGTATAAAGTACTTCTTTTGTTATGGACCTTTTCACTTTTTCATACCAATACTGAGATATCGCTCTTTAACACTTATAGTGTTATCAACTCGCATAGTCGACTTTCAGTTATTATTGTCAATCAAATTATATGCATTCACGAAATATGCATAATCAACATGCTACAATAACCATTAAGTATTATTATAATTTTCATACATTTCTCTATTTAAATATACATTATTATTTTTTATAATCAGTTCTATAGATTGTAATTCTAGTAGAAATATGCAATACCAATGAAAAAGCACTAAAATATGCACTAACCCCTAAAAAGTAGCAAAAAGCATTTGCAAACATGCATATAATCCGATATCTATGTATAAAAAAAAATATTTTCTGTGACTTTTTTTAACTGAATTTATAGCGAAGAAATTACGCTCCGCCTTGGACAGTCAGCGGCTCACTGTTCGCCGGTACACAGCCTTAAATCACAATTTTATTGTACCAGCTCTTGAAAATTAATTACGAACTCAGTAACCCTCGTGTCAAGTAGCTACCAAGTAAACTCAATCTAGCTGTAAAATATGCTATTTTTTACATTTCTAATTCTGAAGTGGGAAGGTAAATTCCATTTAATTTCAGATACCACTTCTATTTGAAATTTCGTAGCCCATGATCTACGAAAGTGTAAACAGAGCTGTGATTTGAAAGAGTTTATGAAAATTTAAAAACACCCAGCCTCAAATGAGATGCAATAGAGCCAAATCATTTCACTTCTATTCTGTCATCAATCAAACTTATTTTATGCTTAGGTTTCATTGTCCACTATTAAACCTAAAATTTAATGCGAATATTAAGTTTATAACGCTTTCGTATCGCTGAATAGAATTTACTGAATTTTGGCAATGAAAGATAGATCTGAAGGCTGCCGGCTCAAAGATTTATAAAATTCAGAACTTAAATGCAGTGAGTGAATAGGTTTTTATAAACTCGTTCTTTTGTCAGACAGTATATACAAAAAAAAATACTTATGTAATTAATCTACTCTATGCTCTACGCTCACGAAGTCGACCGGAGTGAAGTGAAGTTAAGCACGATTGAGGAGGCAAAGGAAGAATGAAAAGGAATCTCTCTCGTTTTCGCTCAACTTCGCGAGAGCACAGAACCTGTATAACACGCGGTATAATAATATTTTCAGAACATCCTATAAGTGAACGCTGAGTCATAGTGACAGCAGCTACTGGGCGTGTGGTCCATTTACTTTATTAACTACATTTTAATTAAAACGCAGACCTTCCAACGAAGGGAATCCTCCGCGGAATAAATCTATTACGTTGCTGCCGATATTTAAATATGCAAAGTGAAACGTGACGACAATTTGTGATAGAAACTTCTTGAAAATCACACATAGAAGTTAATATTTATCTGTGTAAGAGATTTGTTCTATTTTCTTTCATTACTGAGATTCATTCACTCGGTGGCGTAATGGTGGTGGTGGTTGTAATCCTACATCCGATGTCGAAAGTGGCGAGTTCAAAGTGAAGCGAAATAATTTTTTAGTGTATTGAAATATGACATTTATAGAATAGACTATACTTTGAATATAAATATTATTCGGCAAGCAAGTAAGCGGACCACCTTAAAGAAAAGGGTTACTGAGTAACAGACCAAAATAACCATAAATTCCTTTATAGGTGGGCAACGCATCCAAGACCTTGTAGTCGTGGATGTCCATGGGCAGCGATGATTGCTTTTTTTTATATACCAAAAAAGCTTACGGTCCACCTGATGATGAGCGGTCACCGTAGTCTATGGGCGCTTGCAACACCGGGAGTGTCACTCGCGCATTGCCGACCATAAAACCTAGTTGGTACCATCAGATCACCCGCTAGCTTGTTTTGTCCTCATCTGTCGTAAAAAAGACCTTCCTTGGTAACGCATTCGTAGTGCCCTGTCCATGGCGTTCTGATGTTCCTAGGCGGTAACAACTTTCCATAAAGTTTCGCTTGCTTGTTTTCCTGTCGCATAAAAAAAAACCGTATTCAAAAGACTACAACGTTTTGTATTCAATTACATTTTGTTTTGTCTCAATCAAATAAAAAAAACAAGCGAAAAATATCCCACGAGGGATATCCATAAAAGTACATTTACAATTCATATTCCCAATAGAGGAATGAAACAAACGTGTGGCATATTGGGGGAATAAATTTTCATGTGGCAGTGTTACATCGTGTCGGATCACCCCACTTCCCAACTTCGAGTTGTCTCACTTTGGAAGTCTCGTATATCATTTGTGACGTTATTGATTGACAACCCAGAATCTGGTAATTGAAAGTCAAAGTGTAATATTCTTTTTTAGGGTTTCGTACCTAAAGGATGCCAATGACCCTATTACCACAGATATTATAATACTTTTAGTAGGTACTATTACTAAGCCCCCGCTGTCCGTGTGTCTGTCACCTCACTCGCTGTACCTCATGAACCGTGATAGCTACACAGTCGAAATTTTCACAGATGACGTATTTCTGTTTCCACTGTAATAACAAATACGATAATAATAATACGAAATAGAATTTTAAAATAAATAACAAACGTGTTTTTTTTTTGTTTTTTTCTCTGTATTAACAACGGCAACAGTAGTCCACCAAATGAAGGAATCTCAGTAGAGAAAATTCGTGTAGTAGCGAATTTTGGCATATTTGTAGGAAATGGTGTTTTAAACAATATACTCAAAGTACTGATGGGGGTTGGAGCGACGGAGGCAGGGGTTAAAATTAAGTGTCCATTTTAGGGGGCCTTCCATACAAATAATCATGTATTAGATATTGGTACAGAACCCATCGTGCACGAGTCCGACTCGCACTTGGCCGAATTTTATATAAAGCGTTTCATTTATTCACACTTTTTTTTTATTAGTAAGGCACACAAACAGATATCATAGACATTAAAGTACAAAGTATTGATTACAAATAATTATTACAACTAGTCTATTATCCACTTCATCCCTGTCTAGAGCTTTACAATAGGTACTCTAATAAGTTACAACTACAATGACAGAAAATAAAAATAAAAATATATGCAATTTTAGATCACGAAAAAAATAATATAAATAATTAAAGATTAAAAATAAATTAATGTTTCTCTGCGGTCTCCTATTACCGTCATCTGTATTATTACGTCACGACGTAAATTATGCTACGTCACTATGCCATATGTGGAAATGTACTGAAATATCCTTCAGACGGTGACGTCAGAGTGTGAACTTCGAAGGCTATGTTAAAATGCTGTGCGTTGTATATTTAGAACTTCTAAATAGTCACTTCTAAATCTAAATAAAGCCTGATTCACGTTGGACGGTATACTTTTTGTATGAATTGACATCGGCAGGGACACGGTCAAGCATGATTCAATTGTTTTAATTCATACAAAAAGTGCCCGGTCCGGTGTAACGTGAATCAGGCTTAACCCTAAATAGTAAAACGTTGACGCCGGCGTTGGGGTCAGTACTTTCGTCGAATTTTCGACATATTTTCGTCTAGTTTTTTTTATAATGTACCTAGTTCAAATCAAACAACCAAGACGTATGTTGCGTCGTCCATCAGCTACAATGAAGGTGGGAATAGACAGAGAAGGAATGTAGATGTAGATGATTATGAAAAAAATGACTACTTGAAGATTTTCATAACCATCCAAATACTCGGTGGAGTCCTCCTTGCTTAACTTGATTCAGTTTTGACACGCGTAGCAACGCATATAGACCGTAACAACGCAGCCCCATAGCCTGACCTGATTCCACGGTATGAATGGGTTTGTGAATGTAAGTGAATTAAGTGCCGGTCACGGACACACAGCCTCCTGAATACAGATGGCGCTATAATCTCTCGCCTTGGCCTTCAATAGGAGAAATGCAGGGTCGACTATATTACTGTCATCCCTTACAAGGTAATTTGTTATGAAGTATTATGTTGTTTAATGTAATACCGCTGGCAAACTAGCATGGAAAGTGGTAAATGCCGCCTATGAACATCAGTAATATCCGAGGCGCTACCAGTGTGTTGCCTGCTACATGGAAGAAAATAGGAAGGGACGGGACAAGGAGAAGGGAAAGGAATTGGGCTTCCGGATCTCTCACTCAGCGAAAGAAACGCATTGCTGCTTTACACACCGGTATTCGTTATGAGGTACTTCTGTAGTCAAGTTATAAGCTGAATTACACAGAAAAATACA
Organism: Endotricha flammealis; assembly: GCA_905163395.2. Lineage (NCBI taxonomy): Eukaryota > Metazoa > Arthropoda > Insecta > Lepidoptera > Pyralidae > Endotricha > Endotricha flammealis. The sequence continues at coordinate 13,357,052 of LR990864.1, read as the reverse complement.
GTACCAAATTAAATATGACATATATTTCTCCTATTTCAAAAATCTCAGACGTGTAAAAAAAATTGCTATTATTTTACACTTTTTAGCACTACCTACCTTGTTACCTTAGATAAACGAATTTGTCTCGTACCCAGGCACAAACGCTATTAATAAAATGAGGATGAATTATATCAAGGCTGCGTGTAGAACACAAAAACTCACAGTCGCTTTGTCACAATTAACAAAGTGTGGCTCACGAGACGCAGTGAGTGCCCGCCCTTGTCATTCAAGCGAGATTAAAAATAAAAACATAAAAAAGATTTTGTGCACAATTTTGAAAATTAAAAATACCTATTAACAAAAGAAAATATTTGAATAGAGAATTTCGATTTAATTATAATCTGTGGTCAAACTAATAATATTTTTGGCGCCAACATCAATCACGAAGATTAAATTCTTTTTTTTTTCTTTCATTTGGCAATCGGACTTCCGACGAAGATTCCATTGTACCATCTTCAAGTTATACTTACTTGTACGTAAATTCAAAGCAGCTTACTCATGCTATCTTGACTCAGTATACAGTCTCTGAGTCAAGACGCCCCGAAGAAAGATGATAACAATTTTTTTTTTCATAAAAGGCGGATTTTGAAGTCAACACGATAATGCACATCATAAACTGCAATCACTATGCACTATAACCAATGTTTGCTTCACATTACATTATCAATAGGTACTATGGTACTATGAATTAAACGTTGAAACACAGAAATTAAATTTCTAATCACAAGCCCAAGTGGACGCTATCGTAGTTGGCGCAAAAAAAAACATACTACTACTTTTTTTTAGTTATGGTTTCTGCATTTTTTTCGCACTGTCTAAGACGAAGGTATTCGACTATACAGCCTAGTTTATATTTTAACTTATTTGATTGAAATCAGTTGAAATAATTATTTTGCTGAATAAACAACACATATAGGTCTCACTATGTTCCAAAATGACTTGAATATTTATTGACAATTTAACTGACAGATAGGCTATCAGGGGCTTGTTGGGATATTATAAAAATCTGCCGTAAGTTTTCTGACAGGTTCTTAAGACACATATTTTGATTTATCATTAACTTTAAATTATGAAATTTAAATAGGTTTAAAAGTAACCTGTATTTGTTTACTAAGTCACTTAATGCTTGATACCATTAGTTGGAAGGCTTATGCAAACCAATTCAATGTCTTAGTCAAATCCGATCTGAATTCATGAATTCAAATTGAACTGATCACATTTCGGATTAAGATCAATTTTAAACAACAACTCAAACTTTAAATATGTAGTTGCTACGTTTAATCTGATCATTCTATTATTATAAATGTAGTAGTAAACCTTCTCTAAAAGTATTACATTATACTTAAAACAATTTTATTTTGTTGTAAGGTTGTCTTGAAGAGATTGCTTTAGCGTTATGGCCGCCTGTGCCCTGTTGTACTTTTATTGCCACTATGTAGCTACTTTTTTATATTTATTTTGATGCAATAAAATATATTGTATTGCAAATCTGTTTCACTCAATAATTGTGTAAAACAAGTAAATTTATTTGATCCCTAATTTATAATGCAGGCACTATCCTAAATTGAAATTTTACTACTCTCAGCAATAGATCTGTCAAGATCTTTATACGGGTTAAGGGTAGTAAGCCTGGTATCGTACGGGTATAAACCTGACCTATAAATATAAAGGCTTACTCACAGTGACACAGATAGGTAATAAAAGATGAATGTCAAAAAAATCATACAAAATGCTTCAAAATCATACTAAATGGATTTTGGATAGAGAGCATATATGAACTATCAGAATATCGGTGTGATCAGTATTGCGTTTGCTTCAGTAAATGTGAGATCCGGAAGCCAATTGGCAACAAATCCAAACTTGGCAGACGAAAACCTACACGACTCATTATCCTGTCCTATCATAATTAAGTCCGACACGTCCATGTTAGTTATTGTGATAAAATTCTCATATCAGGGAAAGTGCAGCGCTAGATGTGGCTTGATCGCTTGTTAGCATTCTTTGATAGAGACCTATGTGTGCGTATGTATATGTATGTATGTCAGTGCCATACTTGTGTCATAATGCCATTATTATGTCCGTCAGTAGGCGTCTGAATCTGATGGCTGAAGCGATGATAAAAGTAAAAATATTGGCGAGCGGGGACAGCTTTTTCAGTTTTTGCCCCATGAAAAACACAAGATTCAGGGCTGTATGTATCTATCTGCCTCTTATCCGTGTTATTTATGTCGCAAAATATACCTACTTATGATAGAAATTAAATTCATAACCTGTAAACAATTTTAAAATCTGCGCACGTATATCTGACAGTCGTGGAAATTATAAAGCTATTTTACAGATAAAGGAAGGTTTACATTCTGAAGGCACAAAGGCCACGTTCGCTGCATACTTTGTGGACATTATCTAACGCCTGAGATAATGCTGATGGTTTCATATTAGCCTTGAGACAAGTACTACCTACTGTTATTTTACGTTTATTTAAGAAATAAATAACGCGTTTCTTTCTTCTTATCATGGTACAATAATATACTGCGCCTGGTAATCCCTTCCCGTGTCTATGACCCAAGAGACCCATGACTACGTCTACGTAGTATGACATAATTCAACCATATTATAACTCATTTTTAACCGCACCACAGCCGATGACGTACTATTGGGCCAATCAAGTGACCTAGCTGTCACGGGAAGGGCATACCTTGTTTTGATAAACCATACTTCTTAAATGATGCCGGACTTTTCAAACATCAGGTAGGAAACAAACTTGTTCGGCTTTGGTCGATTGATGGAATCAAGTTTTTTCTCACCATTTCAAAGTGGTTTTTCTTCTGTATTCAATAACACGTTTTGTTCAGATTATGAGAAAAGCAGACAACTTCAGAGTGAAGTGTCAAATTCCATAACAAAAAATTACGTCAGTGATTTCTTTAAAAAATGCTTTGTCCTGAATGATTGACTGATAGATCAACACACGGCCGCTGATCGTAGAGACCTGAAACTTTACTCTCCCTTTCTTTGTACGACGTAGGATAAGAAAGGATTTTCCGAAATCCTCACGAGAAAGCGGGTTACTCGCAAACGAAAGTTGCGCGGGTTTCGTTAGTTATTTTACTATGGAATTTGACTTCTATGAAGTGTGTTGACGAGAACTAAAACGGATAGTACGATCGCCTAACAACTGTCAAATCCAGAACACAGATAACAGCTATCATTTACCTTTAGTTACATATTTATAAGTGACTTCCAATTCTATCTACCCTTATCATCGCCTCAAGAATAAGTGCCTTCGGTAATAAAGCCCATGGCATATTGAATACCTAGCTGTTAACACTGCATAATATTAAGCATTTTTTTTATACCACGCCGATGGAAAATAAGCTTACAGCGTACCAGATAGAAAGTGGTCACTTTCCTATAAATATCAGTAATACAAATGCGCCGCTACAAGGAATGAAAATAGGCAGAAAAGTTATAAGGGAAAGGAGTTGATTGTTTGTTGTTGACTTTGACCATTGAGTACGTAGCACTTTTCTGACTCACCGAACGAAACACATTGCTACTTTACCCCGTTATTCTATATTTTATCTAAATGTTGGCAATCTCGTCAGATACACTCTTGAAATCTGCGGGCAACCACAAAAGTGTCCATCCGAAACAACGAAACACGAAGTCCAGTCAAAAAAAATTACTACTTACTGCCTCAGTTACGTACCACTCGCTGAGGTAGTGATGTTGGAATAGCAATGATCACAACACAACTGTAATCTCAAATTAAAGTCTCGTATTATCGCCCTTTCCATGTGACCAACGCCTTACGTTACGCAATCGCCCTAATTCCTACACTACCTGATCTGAGTCCGGTAACCGGTCACGTAGTCATTTAAGCCGATAAAAATTCTTTGCCATCTTTTTATTTACACCAATAAGTAAAAATATAGACAAAATGTCAGACAGGTGCAAGTGTACGGAATAAATTAGATTTTGAAGAAACAAATACAGTTTTCTCCACCTCATTCATGTCGACCCATAATCATCCCACTGCTGGTCTCGGGATTGGTGCGTACTCTGCCACCGTGCCACAGATTACTTAATAGTTACTTCGTAAATCGCTTTGTTAACATTTCAAATGTTGCCGTTTCGATAAAAAACGAGTTGAGAAAAAAATAAAAGTATAAAAATGTAACTAACTCTCGTTTCAATGGCGGCGCTAGTGGACGGAATGATTCACTCTTTCATTTTAGTTTAGACAGCCATAAAGAGCCTCATGAACTGTAAATATCTCAATAGGTACTACTCGTTTGTTAATCAAGCAAGTTTGGCCGCAAGTTCCCGTTCGCGACCGCAACTTCCTTAATTAAGTCAAACTTTGCTGACACAGGACTAAAGTAATCCATCACGCTTCAATATCTTAATTACACTCTTGTAACGTGTAAATAACTGTTTTTTTTTATATTTAAAATACCAGCTAGATGTTTCCCGCGGCTTCGTTCGCGTGTATGTAATGCCTATTTGAATGAAAATTGACGTATTATCGACTGTCGGTGGAGCCGCGGGTAACAGCTAGTTATCTATATATGTAAAAGGAGAAGCTGACTGACTGACTGACTGACTGACTGACTGACAAATCAACGCAGGGCCTAAATTATAACGTAGAGGAGCACTTAGAAAGGGTTTTTCCAAATTTCCACGGGAAAGATTTACGCAAACAAAGTTGCGGGGGATTTATTAGTCCTATATAAATAAATAAATATTCTTGGACGAATCACACAACGCCATCTAGTCCCAAACTAAGCAACGTAGCTTGTACTATGGGATTGCTGATGAATATACTTAAATATACCTATTTATTTTTTATTAAATACTTATATAAACATCAGAACAGAACGCCCAAACCAAGGCAAACAGACATGTTCATGCACACAAATGTTTGCCTTGCGCAAGATTCGAACCCCGGCCCTTGGGATAAAGTGACCATTGCTAGCCACTCGACCACCGGGCCTGTCGATATCTTTTCCAGGGTCTCAAACTATCTTCATAGAAAATTTCATCAGAAGTTATCGTTTTAGAAAGTTGTCTTTCTCAGCCGGCTCAGGAAATCAACGTTCACGGCTTAGTGTCAAATCAAAAGGTAAAGTTACTTTCGCATTTGGCCAATTTTTTTAGGTTTGTCCAAAACATTATAAACTTATTGAAAACTAGCGGACCTAGCTGTGCGAAACTAGCTTCGCACAGGTATTACTAAGGAACCCTTTTTTTTTTTAATATAATACCTATAGTCTATGTTACCCGGGAGTATGAACCCACCTTCCCAACGGTGAAAGAATTTTTGAAAACGGTTCATTAGTTTTTGAGTTTATTCATTACAAACATACACACACACTCACACACACACAAATACAAATCTCTCCTCTTTATAATATTAGTATTAGTTGAAAATAAGTAAGTTATAAGTTTCCGACGCAATTCGTATTCGCTTTCGAAATTCCGAAATGGAAATTAGAATTTAGCGTAAACGAAGTCTTTTGACACAGAAATAAGTATCTACATTCGGGGTAACTCGAAAGGGAGCGGGGGGTTTAGGGAGTCAGGTCATCCCTGGAGCCTGCCTGTGATTACACCCCGATACGATGCCCGGACAACAAATTCCAATTACACTTTCGCCAAAGGCAGATATTGTCAAACTTTCAAATTAATCTTGCAAACAAGAGTGGGAAATTAAAATGGGGGCCTGAAAAACGAAAAAAACTTTCGAGATCAGTGACATGGAGAGTCCTTTTAGGAATTTAAAATAGATAATTTGGCCACTTTGATGTTTTCACAAGTAGCTTCGAAAAATATAAAAAGAAGTCATCGTCTGCATGTATTTTTTTAATCTGAACTTTTTAATCACCATAATAATTATGAAAATAAATTTTCTCAATCGAAGCTGTTTTATATTACCTATACCTCCGTAATTTGTAGTTGTGTTCTGTGCGTATTTTATACTCAGTATTTTTCTTTCTTTATAAATAATCCCTAAGATGTTGCTCTATACGTCCTCTGTAAAAATATATTGTTAGACCAACAAACGTGGCAGCACAATAGCTCTCAGAAAATTGCATATTTACTTCGCCATCCGTAGGCAAAGATTACATCCTTTTTGATTCACAACTGCATCAAGTCTTTTACACACGATTTACGTTCAATAAAATGTGACGACAATGTAAAATTATGTTTTCATTAAATCGACTTCGTGCTTTTATATTATTTAGTGTAAAATGCTTAGAGAATTGATATGTAAAATAAATTACCTATAATTATTATTTTATTAACCGTAGATTTTACACCGCGATGCAGATTTTATATTGCTGTAAAATTAGTCTAGCAGCCATTTTGTAGAGACGCATTTTAATATGAATTTCACACATGTCTCAAAAGCTATCTCTTTCTCCTTTAGTTTGACAGTCATTAAAACAATTAAGCGCTAGGGCTGCGTGCGGTGCGCGTGCCAGGACAGTTGGCGTCCAGTATAGTAGGTACCTATATTACGTTTGGTTTGAGTATCTCTGTCTAAATTACCCATGTCTTCCATATATTTGCTGTTTTAATACAAAATATACTTATTTGTTCCCACCTCCGCGTGTCATCTGTGTCTTTTTACGAGAGCCATGAAATTGTTAAATTTATGTAAGTACTTAATTAGTCTGCGGCATAAATATGTTGTCACTTTAGTACTTTGTCACTATAACTTTAGATGACAATACAATGTTCACTCAAGTCTTCAACTTAAAGTGATATTAAAAAGTGATAATGTAATAAAGTGACGGGCACAAGAAAAATAAATATTGTTTTTGAACCTCTCTGTAACATAAGGTTTAATAAAATTTGTGGTGGCTACTTTTTGGCCACTGCCCGCTAAATGGTTATGCCGCTAACTTAGTAGAAGACGGTAGGGCCATATTTGAGCCTTATTGTGCACTTTGGTATAGAAGCATGAAATTTCTACCATGGATAGAGTGTCTCACAATGATCATTTTAAGATGTGGAGGGAAGTCAGATTCTTCCTCTGTGAGTGGGGGGAGGGGGGCAAAGGGGGTGAATTCCACGTCTTGATGATTATTTTTTGACTGATGCGTTAATGTTACTAGGGCTTGTATGGTGTCGTTTTCATATAAACCGAATACAAGGAATTCATTTTTAACAATAAAAATGTATGGTCCCATACAAAAAAATTAAAAATACTGCCAAAAAGTGAAAAGTGCCGCTACTTTTATTATATTCTGGAATTTGCACGTTCTTCTTTTTTTTTTAAATAGTTTTTGTATGACAAGTATACTATAATTATATATATTTGTAAACTACATTAAATAAGCTTTATCACAGTATTTTTTAATATCATAATAATTAAGATTTGAAAGTAAAAATAACGTGCTTACAAAAAAAACGTAGCGGAACTTTTTACTTTTTGGCAGTATTTTTTTTTATTCGTATTTATTTTTTTGTATGGGACCATACATTTTTATTGTTAAAAATGAATTCCTTGTATTCGGTTTATATGAAAACGACACCATACAAGCCCTAGTAACATTAACGGATCAGTAAAAAAATAATCATCAAGACGTGGAATTCACCCCCTTTACCCCCCTCCCCCCACTCACAGAGGAAGAATCTGACTTCCCTCCACATCTTAAAACGATCACCGTGGGACACTCTATCCATGGTAGAAATTTCATGCTTCTATACCAAAGTGCACAATCATCGCACTACCGTCTTCTACTAACTGTACCTAAAAAACTAATCTATTTATAGTAGGTATTCAAATATCAATGCTGAAAAGTCGTTAAAAAGATAAATTAAAAAGTATTTAGCGAAGTTATTATCTCGAACACGTCTGAAATTTCATCAAGAAAATTATATAAATTATAAAATTTTCTCTCTCCAATCTGAGATCTCATTAATATTGTTTGTTTGTTTGCGCTCAGTTCCGCCGGAACTGATTCCCTCTAATCTACTTTATGAATCGGGGGAACTCCGAGCAATTTCACGTTTCATGAAACACAACTTCATCTGTTCCTAGATCTGAGACTGATTGCGATAACAATTCAGTGTTATAGCTAAATTTATTTTTTGTTAGGACGTTTAGATGGTTAATAATATATTATGGTTTATTCTCACTTGTTCGACTCATCAGTTTGATCGTTTTATGCATTATGAATCTTTGTAATTATTAATAGTTTTTTATAGTTATTACGGTTCAACTAACCATTCTTATATTGAAGAAAAAGAATCGAAAGGAAAATTTCACCACGACGTGAATGAGTCCTCTCGATATCCGGCCGGTGCTCTTACCGCTGAAGATAAAATTGAAAATCGATGTTCTACCACTCAGCGCTGATTTCCGCTGCCAGTTGTAAAACAATATTTTTTATATTATAAAATAAGACTATAATAGCGAGAATTATAATAGCGTCCACTTAGGCTCGTGATAAAAAAAAATCTGTGTGTTTCAACGTTAGATTCATAGTATTGATAGTGTAATGTAATGTGAAGCAAACATTGGTTAAAGTGCATAGAGATTGCAGTTTATAATCAGGAACTTTTAAAAGTGCATTATTGTGTTGACTTCAAAATCCGCCTTTGCTGAAGAAATTTTGCTATCATCTTTCTTCGGGGCGTCTTGACTCAGAGACTGTATACTGAGTCGAGATAGCATGAATACGCTGCATTGAATTTACGTACACAAGTATAACTTGAAGATGGCACAATGGAATCTTCGTCTGAAGACCGATTGCCAAACGAAGAAAAAAAAGACTAAATTCCGTAGTACGAGAGGAAGATCCTGAAAAAAATATGAAATGAGGTAATTAAAATACATTTTTTTTGTTCAACACTGTTTATTCTTGCTCTAACAACATATACAAATAATTATTGTATTTAAATAATTTACATTTATACTTAAATTATATTATTATATTATAGAAATATTTTATTATAGTGATCAAATATCAAATTAATAGCATGGTACATAGATCTAGTGAGCTATCGTGTTTAATGATCGATCTCTACACTGTGTCAATAGTGAAATAAAAAAACAATGATATGATTGTAAATGAGGTAGTTTTAATAGACCCAAACCGATTGGTGACCGAAGAAAAGACTTGAATAAAATTGTTGAAATCAAATTCAAAGATATTTAAATGAGATATTATTAATTAATTAAATATTTCATATCATTTATGTCTATTTTAAGTCTGTTTAATAGTTTTACAAAACAATTTGAGAGTACTAAATTGAATCGAGAGTCAATTCAATTTAGTAAATGCACAATATATAAAATAAACATATTATGTATTATTATTTATGTGCTCGAAATAATTTTCCAACCCTATTTTTATTTTAATGCTCATTTCTCAAAACTGTTACTTAAAAAAAATATCTAATCTCTTATTTTATACAAACGCTTGTAAATAAAATATCTAAATATATATTAAATGGTCATATAAAAATTTGCTTAATTTATTTCTCAAAAACGTCATTTAAAAAATTATCTAATCTCATCTCATAATTTATACAAATGTTCGTAAATTTGCTAAAATTTAAAATATTTTATCATGTTCCCTGTAATAACGAAGAGGCGAATATCTGTTGCATTATCTGCGGCAGGTTGGCGACTTCCATGCAAACGTGAGCGTGGCCGGCGGGCAAATGGCGTAACAACCTATAGAATTTTAATATAATTAACTTATTAGTTAATAAAAAATATTACCCAGGGATTGACATGAATTAAATTAAATGCGAAAGTGACAAAACAAGTTTTAGATATAAAAAATAATGAGTTTATTTTTTATTTGCTGCCCGTGGTGTTACTCGCGTTTAATTTTATGCACAGCAGCGCCATCTATATCAGATTTTTTACCAAATCCTACGGAAATCGAGTACTTTTGGGGATAAAAAGTACCCTATTTGTTAATCATGTACCTACATACCAAATATCATAAAAATTGGCCCAGCCATTTGAGCGTGAGCAGGTAACAAACATACACACAAAGTTTCGCCTTTATAATATTAAGTAGGATTAATGGTTAGACAAAGACAGAATGAGATGAAGTCAGACCGTCCACAGCCAGCTGATTTTGTTACTGGCCGTATTTTAAAAATAATATTTTTAACTATACTTACATGGCAGCTTCGTCACCCAAACTTCCGATGAAGATGACGTGCGCCTGAACTCGAGGGTCTGATGTAATTATAGTGCCAAGTTCTTGAGGCTGAATGCCGTATCTGAAATATATAGAAATATTCACTGCCTATTTCACCATTTGCTGAGAAACAAATAAATACCTAACGGCACGTGGTCCCAACGTAAGCTAAGCTTGAACTACTTTCAGACATAATTAAGATCAACACAAATGAATGAATGACCAATCGTAGCGCTCGAAATCTCTACTTCGCGTAAATTCGAGCAATGTGATTGGTTATATCATGTGATGAAGCCGTTTGTTGAAAATCGTGCAGAAAGCTCAAGCCCAACAACACAAATCAAACAAAATCTAATAAAGCGGGATAACGCATGAATTTGAGACTAGATTGAAACTGTTTTTGTTACGATAACAGATGCGATGTTTGTAGTACCCACCGTCTTAAGTTAGCGTCGGACAGAATGAGCACAATGGCCTCATCAGCGTCTTCGTTGGCGAGCGAGCTGATGGCGTGCTGCGCCGCTGGCAGCGTGTTGTCGCCCGACCAGCAGAACTGCGCGTGCGCGTGCATCGTGCGGATTATCTGGAATACAATTATGGATAATTCACTGTGTAAACATACGTGCCTATGATAACACAGGTCAAAACGTACTTTAAGCACGTATATCGCAAATAACTATTACATACATCCTACAAAATAATAAATATTAAAAAAAAATTATGAAATGTAATTGTTCAATGACAAAAAAGGCCGTAACTAGTGTTCTCTCACCATTTCCTTTACCAGTGGTCATTTTGCTTTTGTTTCCAAAATGGTAGTAGCTTATAGAGATTTAATTACACAAATAATTTATTACTGTATGATGAGAGAAAGGCTCTGTGAAGACCTATTCTCTAAACAAAGGTATTGAATTTTTGAATCTACCTTAAGAAAAAATAAAAAAGATGTAGAAAAGTGGCACGTAGTGTGACAAGAAAGATTTTTTGAAGAAGAATCGGAATTGTTCAGAAACCACTCCGGGCGTACACTTGTCACCTATTGCCATCTCATATAAACTATCACTTTCTCACCTGTAGCCTCTGTTTCTCATTCTCCGGCGGTCTGTCAACCCTCACCAACTCCAAAGCATGATCTTCTCCAGAATGTGCGTACATGTCATATCGTATTCGCGCCTCGTAACCCTTTAGAGCTTCTGTTAGTAGAACTACAGCTTCCATCGAACGTTCTAGACGTCCGTCATATGAGTTGAATCTAGGTAAAAAAATATATTATAAAAAGTATATGTTTACTTACTTATGTTATGCACAGTATCTGCATAACATAAGTAAACATATATATTTTTTTTAAATGACATAATAAAATAGGAATTTGGACAGACAACCGAAGCGATGGTGGTGGTCCGATGACATCGCTAATGTCGCGGGAAAATTATGGTTGAAAAAAGACCGTAAAGTCGTGCGCGTGGCGTGCATTGCAAAAGGCCTCCATTCAGCGTTGGGTGGCAACAGGCCGAAGAAGAAAAAGAAAAAAATACTAACCGATACATACTGCCGGAGACGTCCAGCACGAGCCGCAGCCTCTTGGGCCGGTCGGGCGGCGAGCCCGGCGGCGGCTCCTGCTCCGAACGCCGACGGTAGATCGAGCGCTCGCCGGCCAATCCTTCGCAACCAAACATATTTCATCTTTCTTTCGTCAAATATTTTCTAACTCCCTTTCAATCTATACATATAAAACTGAATCCTAAATGACTGACGGATGCACTGCGTAAATCGCCGATTGTTAAGACTTGAAATTTGGAGGGTGTGTTGTTTGTATGACGTAGGCGTCTGATAAGACAGATTTTAATACACACAAACGAAGTTGTTGACTTAATTTTTTTATACATGCTGGATACATATTCACATTCCAATAGTACTTACCTTCAATAATCTTTCCGTCATCTAACTCCCCGCTGGTCTGATGCCGACTCCACTGCCTCTCCTTCTTCTTAGCTTGCAGCTCGGCTAACACGCCGCGGAGTGCGCCAATCTGACCACAATATTGTCAATCAATGAAAACGTAAATATCATTCAACTTTTCTAAATATGTCGTGAAGCGATTTTCTCGTTTTTTTTTTTACCACAATGGTGGCAAACAAGCATACGGTCGGTCTGATGGTAAGCCGTCACCGTAGCCTATAGACGCTTGCAATACCGGGTAGAGTCTGGCTAATGAAAGTAGAGACTGAAAAAAAGCGGCAAATTCAAAAAATCTTGAGATGGCAACCCTTTTTATCAAATGACTAATGAAAAATCTTAACTTGGCAACCCTCTGAATACATGTTGAAACCACTTTTGATGCTTGTATTTTTTTTCTAAAATTATGTAAAGAAAAAGAACTCTAGGGTAGATAGATTCAAACATAAATCATTTAATAAGCTTCCGCATTGATCAAAAAACGTATTACGAACTTAGTTTGCTTTACATTGATGCGGCATTTATGGATTTTTAATGTTACCATTATCAACTTTGCGTTACATTGCTGGTGTCACGATTCACTGGCCAGACTCTATCACTCACGCGTTGCCAAAGTCAAAGAACAAAACCTTAATAAATAAATAACAATTTATTTAAAAGATAGTACGCTCTAATCCCTTTCAATTGAAAGGAGACTCGTATTCCTGCGGTGGTAGTATTGTGGGTTGATATGAAGATGAATTTTATTTAAAAGTTAAATATTAACCTGCGGCTGCACAGCTCTCAGGAACTGCCCGTACAGCTGCGCGTCATACTCGCTCATTTTAATCTCCTTAAGACGCTCTTCGAACGCTTTGCGGTTCATCTCACGAGCTGCTTTCTTCACGTGTTCGGGAACATCGTCCTTTTCCGCTTCCGATAACTAAAAAACAAAGTTGACATGTTTAAAATTAAGAGAGGGAAGTAGCAATGAAACATGAAAAATTAAATTAAATTAAGTATTTACAAGCCAAATAACATACAAACTACAGAGCTCCACTTGGGTTAGGAGGGCTGGCAATGCGTGAGTGATACCTCCGGTATTGCAAGCGTCTATTCTATAGGCTACGGTGATCCTTACCATCAGACGGACCGTATTCTTGTTTGCCACTTTTGTAGCATAAAAAACTGTATGCGCATACGCATGTATACGTAAACATATACTATATACATATATATTTTATTTAGGATCCGAAATGTTTCATATCACATTTGATTGATAATATATTTTTAATACATAGAACATCGAGCTCCAAAACAAACATAAATGTTCTATAAGGTCTGAATTATACAAAAATGGCGTACGATGAAGGCGCGGCGCAGGCAAGACATCTCTTCAAAACGTTTTCATACAAAATGTATGAAAGCGACGCGCGATGTATGTTGTACTGAAGTTACGCGGCGCAGGCATGCCGTATACCGATTGGTCGCCTTCGCCGTACGCCCTTTCTGTATGTTTTACGCCTATAAGTGATAGGACACCTGGTGCACGTCGTGGCCCTTGTCGAGGCGGTAGGGCCCGCCCTTGCCGCCCAGCCCCGCCGTGTCCCGCCCGCCCGTGCCGCCCGCCCACGTGTTGCCGCCCACGTGCGGCTCGTTTTTAGGATCTTCTTTACCGTGCTTCGGAGACGACGTGTCTTTTCTACAATAAAACAATACTCACATTATCTCATCTTTTCAAATTATTTTGCTGTTTCTAATTTCTTATGCTAAAGAGATAGTTTAATAGTCATCATATCAACCCATAATCATCCAGAAGGGGAGTAGAGCGTACTCTGCCACGCTGCTCCAAAGCGGATTGGCAGAGGCCGGTGTTTTCAAGCCGCCCGAAGGCCACCGACTTGGCTTAACAATTATCAACCATTGACAACAGCCGGGACAGACGGCTTAACATGCTCTCCGAAGCACAAAATTTAATATTAATGATCTATTAAATGTAAATACATTGAATACAATGAGTCGTATTTACGACTCATTGTAAATTGGCAGAGTTTTACCATGACTTCATAAAATGAATGTAAAAACATACCCGCTTGTTCTCTCAATAGTCATCTGTATCTTCTTCAGTGCTTCCTTCGACCTGCCTTCTAGAACGCCTTCAGTTGGTAAACCACTTGAATGTAGCACTTCTAGTAATGTATCTGCCATGTCTTTGCTGTACCGATCAAAATCAAACACGTTTCCAATCGCTGTTGCCAGATCTTCGTGTGGGTATTTCTGTAAAATGTAGTTACATCGTCTGATAATTCAGTTCACTAGATGGCAGTGTTAAAATGGCATTTTTAATATTACCATTAATATGTACACCTGCTTTATCAAAATAAAGATTTATTATTGTTACTTATTATTCATATGCAACAATGCTTTCGGTTTTCAACTAGAAATCTACCGTGAAACTTTCAACATTAAGAAATTAAAATTGTACGTTTGCTTTGGTTGTGTTTATAGTCGGGAATCGCATTCTTATGAATGTGCATTGAAAAATTGAGTTGCAATTTGTTAAAAACGTTTTTTTTTTTAATCATTTATTCAAGATAAAAAATAGAAAATATAATAACAAATATGCCGCACCACAAAAGCTTATCCGAGTGCCGGCTGGTCGCTCATATACAACAGCTTTTTAACGTTTATATTAAATTTATATTTTTTGTGCATACAATTTCTGCAACGAGGATGGCAGTTAGTTTAAGTACAAGGGAATAAGATACATTTCTCGGGCCTAGCGAAACGGACCTTAAACACCTCCTATAAACGTAAAATCTCACCTGCAAATGTTTGACGATATTGACGAGCTCCCTTGTAGAATATGGATACGTCAGTTGACCCTGGTCAGCCTTGTCGCGGAGAATGGCGAACGCTTGAACCAACTTCTTCATGATATCCTGTGGTACATCGGGTCCATAAGACTTGAGGAGCTCCATCTCCGAGTCGATTGATGGATTGTCCACGGCGTGGCAGGAGAAGAGATCGCCTGATAGTTAAATTTAAAAATAAAGACTATTGTGTTGATGTACCTAATGGTTAAAGATGATTGAAATAAATTAGGTGATTTAAAAAAAACATTTTGTTAGAATAGTTTTCGAACCTGAATATATGAAATCTAATGTCCTATGCTTTTCTTGGTGGATCTAAGTGACATATAAAATAATAATTCTTTGATAACCTCTGTGGTGAATTGAAGTGGAAAACTGTCCTAGTATAACTGAGATATCGAGACAGTGTATCCAAGTGGAAGGAAGGAAAAATATATCGGCCAAAATAGCCAGGTAAGGACAGTAAAAATTTATCTTTTTTTTTACTAGATTCATTTTTTTTACTAATCTAGATTTTTTTTTTAAACTGTAGGAATGGTAAACAACCAATAGAAAGACAATTATTAAATAATATAACCAAGAAAATTAATATTAAAATCACATACCTAAAGAAGCGAAGAAGTCGTTTCCTAAGAATGGGAACCCAGGTCTATTGGCCAACACAATCATTTTGAAATCATCATGAACAGGTATAAAACTCTCCACCTCCCCACCAGAAACATCTATCATATTCTTCGGTACAATCCTCCTTCCATCACTCAATATCATTTCACCGTTTTCCACCAAAGTTTTTAATATACATGTCACGTGTGTAGGTGCTTTATCTGCTTCATCAACGACTAAAACATGGCCGTATTTGACAGCCTTAACCAATGGTGAATCTTCATAGACAACGACGCCATCTTTGACAGTCGGCTGAACTGTCAATGATTGGACAGTTGTATCTCTATGGAGCTGTATATACTCCCTAGGTCTGTTCAATAGTTGTAACAATCTGTCAGCGATTTTATTTTTCCCCACGCCTTGATTGCCAACTAATAATAAATGGTTGCCAAGTAAATAGTCTTGTAGTAACCACTCTAGCAATCTTATGTGTTGTGGTACATCATAAAATAGTATATCAGGTACTTTTGTTAATGCTTCAGTTTTGAATACCTCTGTGCTAGTATTTCCAATGGTCAGTCGGCCATTTTGTATTGAAGAACTAACTTTTTTTTCTTTAGATTCCCTTCCGAATACACCGAAGCGAGGTGGGGGTTCAATACCTAGTTTTTGACTAGCGCCATCTAGTGCTCTTCTCGCTAAGTTTGGTAGGAATTTTGCTAAGAATGTACGTTGTACAGTTTCATACGCCGAATCGGTGGGATATTTGGCCATTCTAGCGGAGATTCTTAGTAATTGTCGCGTTGATAACGATGATGAGAGGTTTTTGAGAGTGCTGTCCTCCGATTTTCGTAGTTGGTCTGCCAGATCGATTATTGAATGGAGAGGTTTGGATATGTCACCATACTGAAAATATAATTCAATGTTTTAATTACACATATTTAGAAGATGAGCAGGCTTAGGGATTGTTCCTGATAAGTTCAAATTAGTCTATCTCTCAGATAATTTGAGGATTTTCTTGATTTTTTAATTTGATATTGAAACTTATAACCAGCGATGCCTGCCCAGTGAAGCGAGCTACTCGCACCAATTGTGATTTAATTGTATAAAAGTGTACGCAAGAATCATACGCAATCTGCGCAAGTCACAAAAATACTCTATCATATGGTCATAAATTAATTTTTAAAAGAGATATTACTTGACACCTTCTTAACAGTTTCTGAAATATAAATTTTAATATTTTAATTCCACATCAAGTCTCAAGTTACCTCTTTATACTTCTTTAGTTTGACAGCCATAACATAATGTGTCATTTACTTTAAAAAAGGTTTTGAGCAATTCACCGTTAATGTGGCTATAAAATATACAGTGTGTGTACGGTCATTTTAAGATTCAGCTCGGTACAAAGTCAAGCATCAGATGTTACGTAATTTTTACCAAAGTGTTGATAATGGAGATCTCCTCTTGTTTACTGAGGTTCCTCATCTCGTGGAAGATGAAGAGGCTGAGCACCTCCGGCGACAGCCACTGCGTGCCGCGACCCAATGTCGGCGGCTCCGCCAATGCCACTATTCTGTCAATATTTTTTTATTACAGTTAGCATATCTATTAAGATTTTTAAATGCACGCAAGACGTACATAGTTTATGTGTAATAGACAGGATACTTAGAATGGTTTCACGATATAGGCCCATTTATCTTTTACATCCTATTAATATTATAAAGGCGAAGTTTGTGTGTATGTTTGTAACCTATTCACGCTCAAATGGCTGGGCCAATTTTTATGACATTTGATATTATGTAGGTAACTGATATCTTGGATTAACACATAGGGTACTTTTTATTCCGAAAAGTACGCGATACCCTTGGGATTTGGCAAAAAATACTGATATAGATGGCGCTGTTGTGCATAAAATTAAACGCGGGTAACACCGCTGGCAGCAGCTAGTAAGCATTATAAGGGGACGGGTATGTCTTTGCTTTGCTTATTTTTGTAGACATGGAACCCAGAAGTGGGGGATCTAAATCGTCGTCAATAACGATAAACAAAACTTTTTTACACATATGACAACCCACACATTGTCTTTATTTGAGAACGAAACGTGTTTTCGGGCATTCCCAAAAATAATGAATACGTTTAGGTACCTACTCGCTTAGAACCACATACCTAAATGAGGGATGTATCCGTTTAACCCCGCTTTCTTCTAACTGCTGCTCCGTGTGACCAGACGCTATCAATTCGTCGTACCGATCGTGTCGTAGCAAACGCGTACCGTCGTGCAGTTGCAACTCGCGATCGTGCACCAATCTGAAAAATAACCGTTTTCTTTAGGAATACAATAGAATAGATGTCACGTTTTCTGTAGAAATAGAATAGAAATAATTTTGTTGTTGTAAACTTCAGCAGTTAAGCACACAAATGTCTTTCAAGATGATAATAAGAAACCTTAAGGTGGTTCGTATCGCACGGCCCTCGAAATTCAAATTTTCTTACGTCTTTAACAAATTACGGGGGCCCGATTCTACTAACCCAAATGCACCAATGGACTTTCAATGGTGTCTCAATCGTGTCTCAAAAAAATTCAGATAGTGTATCAGTGGAATAGTTTTTGACATTTGTTATGGACTTAAACAATAAATTAATAATAATAATGTTATTGTTTAAGTCCATAACAAATGTCAAAAACTATTCTGTCACAGCGTATAGTAAAACAAAATTGTTTTTGTTGCGCTTATAAATTTTCATTTTATATTAATGTAACGTTTTAGAAATATAAATATAAATCTTTATTCATAAAAATAAATAAATAAAATAAAAAAAAGTAGCGCGTCTCTTTGTATTTGTAAGAAATATACAAGTTTACCAGAGAAAAAATGCAAGTGGCTTGTAGATGAGCTGGCTAGACCGGGGTAGTGCCACCTTCTCACATCAAGTGACCCTAACTCGTTTGTCCTCTATCACAAAAAACTATTTACCTGTGTAAAACAGCAAGAGTACTAGCATGTATCCGGTGCAGTCCATCTAACACAGCCATATGCCCTTTCAAAGCTGCCTCGACTAACGCCGAATTCCTCCACACAGTGTCCCCATTGTCAAGTGTCGTACGTTGTTGTACCAAATCCCTAGCAGTCATGTCTTGATAGAGAACTATAGGCTCTATTGTATAGCCTAATAGGGTCGCTAATTGGGTTACAAGGAGACTTTTGCCACAGCCTTTTGGTCCTGAAATTTAAAGTTTCTTTAAAGTTTAATATTGAAAAAATATATATATTTAATAATAAATAATAATAATAATAAATATTCTTGAACGAATCACACAAGGCCATCTAGACCCAAACTAAGCTTGTACTATGGGTACTAAATTGCTGATAAATAGGTACTTATTATATATAGAAAACATCCAGACTAACTAAGGCAAACAGACGTATTCATGCACACAAATGTTTGCTTTGCGCAGGATTTGAACCCGCGGCCCTCGAGATAAAGTGACCATTGCTAGCCACTCGACCACCAGGCCTGTCTATTATATTTCAGTATATTTCCTATATATTTCAGTTAAATAAATATAAATATAAATAACATTTTTTCAATTTAAGTTTGGAGTTGTAGAGCATTATGAAATGGGCTTTGTTGACCTTAACTTTTATCCTATGTATGGTGTGGTATGTATGGTATACTATTCAAAATTAACCCTTTTTTTATACCACAAAGTTGGCAACCTTATGTTAAAAAAACACTCTCATAGAATATCGGCGTGAAGCTGCAATGCTTTTCTTTGACGAGAGATCCTGAAGCTGAACTCCTTTGGCAACGCATTGATATCGTCCCTGGAGTTCCTGATGTTCATAAGCGACTAGTTTCCATCAGATATCCCGCTGGCTTGTCTGCTGTATGATTAGAGAAATTGTCAACAAGTGTACTGTTAATTTTATTTATCCAACAGATAGCTTAACAGGAAATTATCAGACACGAATACTTACCAACAACACAAAAATCTCCAACACTATGGCTCAACATAAGTTCACCCAACAACTGACTTTGATAATCAGTTTTGACCACGCCCCTATTGTCTATCTCTCTCTTAGTCCTCCCACCGCATGGCACGCCAAATTGACTCTTAACGTTGTTCATTTCTACCGTCACTAAGGTCTGGTTTCCTTTAGACTCAATTCCTTGCAATGACAACTTAAATGATGGATTTATGTCAATTTTAAGGTTTTTTAATACAGCTTCAGTGTTCTTTATGAGGTCTTTGGTAAGAAACGTGTTGTATGGGTACAGTAGATACAGTAACTTGTGTATTGGTATACTTGGATTTCGCTCCTGAAAAAAGAAACAAGATAAGATAATGCCAATTATTAACTAGAGTCTAGAGCGAAAATAGAATGTCTATTCAATCATTGTTCTAGCGTTTTAAAGAGAGGTAGGGCACAGCGGATAATCCGCTCAAATCGGAGCAGCCCGCCTGGGGAAGGACCTCCACCTTACAGACGATCGTAGCCAAATAGCATTGGTCTCGGTCATGTTGTGTTCCTACGGTGAGTAAGGTCTCTTTACAGGGTCGGCGACACGCGAGTGATACCCTCGGTATTGCAAACGTCCATAGGCTACGGGACTGCTTACCATCAGGCGGGCCGCGTGCTTATTTGCCACCTTAGTGGTAAATTAATAAAAAATATGCAGAGTGGCAGAGCATTTATGAAATGAGCTTTCTCGCTAGAAGTACCACCCTTTCACAGAATATTGGTGTGACGTAGCGTACTAACACAAATACAAAAAAACGTCCACACCTTTTTACATTATTGATAGTTTTCAACAACAAAAATGAAACACGCAATTACTATGAATAAAACAATTTTATTAGGTGCCATTTAGGTCAAATAACCATGAAACCTAAATCTAGATAAAAAATCACCATAATATAACCTAGGTATTATCTAACACCGACTTTGTCAAAAAAGTTTTTGATGGCAATGTTGCGTGAGTTCTTGATACTTGTAACGCACGCAACTTCTAGAGCTTTTTTTATGAGACTATAGAAAAACAACATCGTTTACGTGTATCCCGATTTCCCGTGGGAATTTTGGAATGTATTTTACATATCAACCTTTAATCACTCTATCCCCTCCAATATTGTTCATAATATTGTTGATGGTGAGCCCAGTAATGGAGGCTGGCAGGCCGACTCTCACGTCAACTCGAAAATACACGAGAACGGTTGCTGCCTTGCGGGCCTGGTCTGCTCCTATCTTTAACACCGATTTTGCGTTTTATTTTTTAGATTGAACTTTATGTTAAGACAAATTAATGGCACTATTTATTGACATTCCAAGTGCGTAATGTTGTTTACGTAGTTTAAAATTTTATGGTAAAAAAAAAACCGATATATTTATAAATGACAAAAAAGCCGTAACTGGTTTTCTTTCGCCATTTCTTTTACCAGTGGTCATTTTGCTTTTGTTTCCGAAATGGTAGTAGTACCTATATAGAGTAGATTAATATAAACAAATCACAATTTATTACAACTGTATGCTCTGACAAGAGAACGTGTTTGTGAAAACCTATTCTCTGAATAAAAGTTTTGAATTTGAATTTTGAATATCTTTTGAAAAAACAGCATTAAAATCCGTTGTGTAGTTTTACAGATCTAAGCATAGGCACATAGGGACAAACAGACAAACAGCGGGAGTTCATTTTATACTATCTAAAGAAGTATCCAGGAGGAGAAGGCCACTAAAGTGCTAAGTTTCTTACCAGTTCTTCTTAGCACAAATCTGCCGTCTGAACGGTGGTAGGAATAAATTGTGACGATTCGAAAGAGCTTGTAATATGCCTAATTTGAATAAAAATATTTGATTTGATTATATTATGACACACGTAGCAATCTTATGCTAGCTCTCTACTTTCGCGAAGTTGAGCGAAGTGAAGTTAGGCATGAAGTTTGAAGACAATAAATAAATAAACACGGAGTAGGATGAAGAGTTCGTACTCGTATCCGTTCAACTTCGCGAAAGTTTAGAGTTAGCATTAGATCAAGAAATTCTTATTTATTAAAGTTGTCTTACCAGTATAAGTGCGGCAGCTTGCAAACTGTCAACTGGGAAGTCAGGGAGGCTGACCATCTGTAGTTCAGGACTGATGAGCGCGTATGCAGCTGACAATAGCTGCTCCAGCTTAGTGGCATCCACGTTGGGTGCTTCTTCTTTTAGCAGGTTTAGATGTTCCTGTAAAAATATATTTACTGACTAAATTTTTATACTGTAATAATTCTTATACGACTCTGGCAACACCGTCTATTTATAAATTGACCACACCAATGTCCCGTACATTGGAAGTTCAGTAGTTTTCAAGGTTTTTCGATATTTATCCAATTTTCACGTTGTTTTTTAATTCCAAAATATTTATCCAATGGATTCCAAAACAAGAATTATTATTGTAATAATAATATGTATTACTTTTATTTGATGAATAATTTTTTATTAAAATGTCTAAATGAATGTGAAATTCTGAGGATTACAAGTACCTAACCCTGTATAACTTTAGCGTTTTTCAAACAGATCACAATTGTTATCATTTACATGACCAAAAGAAAGCATGAATATCAACTGCGCAAATCCAGACAGTAATAATAAAATGTACAAAACAAAAGCAATAAACCACAAAATTACGTTATTTATTTTTCATACAAAAGTTTTCCATTTGCGCAATTACCCAGAGACAACGGAAGTTGAATCAATGTAAATTTTAAAATAAAAGTAGACAGGTAGGCGAACGTCTGTGTATGGCACGATGAAATTCTCAATTCACAGAACCGATCCAAGTATACTTGTCTCTTTTTGCTCATAACAAATTGAATCGTGTCTAGACAGGCCTAGTATAGACCAATGAGCAGTGGACTATATAGGCTAAAATGATGATGTACGTCATGTGACCCGCCTGCTCGTTTGCCTTATCCTAACTAATATTATAAATGAGAAAGTGAGTTTGTTTGTTTGTTATTCCTTCACGGCTTAACTAATCATCCGATCATTATGAAAATTTGTATATATATTGTCAAGGGTACAGAGCCCAACATAGGCTACTTTTTATCCCGTGAAAGTATGTCATTCCCATGGGAAAGTGTTTTTTCTACTATAGAGGGCGCTGTAACGGCCAACAGATGGCGCCACAAGTCGCGCTATAGGTTGTTTTGTAGTCAAACGAGATCTATGTCATAAAATTAACGCGAGCGAAGTCGCGGGGAAAAGCTAGTCTAGCATAAAAAAGATATGGACTCCTAGGGCCATATTCTTTTTCATCAAAAACAATATTAAAATATTGTATCAATATCAACTATCAAGTACTATCTTGCTTATCCAAAATATGAAACTAGCGAGAGATTTTAACTGTTTTTAATAACGAGACCCGACCCTGGATTGTGTGTATAACCTAACTTGTGTTAACATCATTGGTAAGAAATTAACATTTAATTCCAAAAACCAATAAACAAATCGAATTAATCAGGATAATTTTCAAAACATTTACATAGACAACATCGAAATTGTTACCGTACCAAAATAAGCTTTAATGACAAAATTTGCATTTGGCATGAGCCCCATCGACCTTGGCTAAATTAATTCGTCCACCCCCGTGTCACTGAACCATTTATAAACAATTGTCGGGGTATAATATCGTTAAACAACCGTTTCTCAAACTACTAACTAAACGGCGCAAGTGCGTAAATGCGTTGATTTACACGCGCTGAACGTTTGCCCCGCGCCGTTCGGCGGCGTCGCGGCGCCCCGCCGAACGGCGCGGGGCACAAAATTACTTAATAGTTACTTGGTGCACCCGGGATTCTTGCCAGGCTATTACGTCGATGCAGAAGTGATAATTCAAGACCTCAAAAGGCTGTTGAATGCAATCACATTTAATATAAAGGGCGATAAACGGATTAATGGAGAAAGACAATGATCATTTAAGGTGATCCGTTTCGGTCCGCGCGGGAAATTCAAATTTTTTGGTGTTTTTTACAAATTGCATCTCAATCATTGATAGAATTTTCATGAAAATTGATTTGACGACAACAAATACAATATATCTATTGAATAATTATCATATAAATTATAAATATTGGCTCTTCTCATTATGAATGTGCATAATGCATGTTTATTGGGAAAAAGATGCATCGTGGACATTCATAATAAGAACAGCTAATATTTATAATTTATTTGATAATTATTCAGTAGATATATTGTATTTGCTGTCGTCAAATCAATTTTCACGAAAATTCTATCTATGATTGAGATGCAATTTGTAAAAAACCCCCAAAAATTTGAATTTCCCGCGCGGACCGAATCGGATCACCTTAAGGGATTACATAAGCATACATATAAACTGACGGATCAACGCACAGCCTAAACCGCTCGTCGTAGAGACCTCAAACTTGGAGTGTGTTTTTAGTATGACGTAGGCACCGGGTAATAAAGGATTATTTAAAATTCCGACAGTACTGCACGAAATGCCTTTTCGCGTCGCAATAACGTCAGTTTGAGAACCTCTGTTATCCCACCACCCCTCCGACGATTAACTCAGAAAGTGGTTTCACTGTCTATGCCGTAGTATTTATCATCGTGAATTAATTTCTCATCCACCACATCCATTATTATCTATAGGCGTATGTCACGCGATTACATCAAAACTTTGAGTTTAAATATAATTTTGTAGGTTTTTTAATTTTTATGATGATGTGATTGGTTAAAAAATAATACACAATGACTTAAATAACAGATTATGGCGAAAAAAGTACAATATTAATTAAATCTCACTCTATGAAGTAAAATTGGAAGACCATTGAATTAGGTAAGTACCTAACGTAAAATAAAAATGAAATACGAATTCTAAATAAATAATTTCAGGCGTCACTGGCTGAATACAATTTAGAAAAAACATTCATCAATAAAAAAAAACAAAATTACTCTATGAAATAAATAATGAAAAATTCGGTCTTCCCTGCCAGTATTCACTATTTACTCCTATAAAATCTACAGATTCCAATTTTGAATATAGCACTAACAATCAAGTAAAAATTGTATGTTGCCAGTTTTCAGTTTAAAAACAAACAAAAGTAGTCGCTAAGTATCAAGATTTACGTCCACCTGTCTGCCAGGCAAACACGCGACGCGATGAAAAAGTGCCGTAAAAGATATTCAGAACAAACTTTAGCAAATCGTATTTTGAGCACGACAGTTGTACCCAATATTTTATGTTAAAGTAAATTAAGTCGTATTCGTTTTGTGTATGTTGTCAATGAAATTTTACATTATCTGTGAATTTTTTATGAATTAAACATGTCTAAGAGCAAGTTCAGATGACAAGCGCTCAACGCGCGTTTACAACTACATACATTTTATTCAGGCCGTACACATGCTAACGCGCGTTTTAATAGAGCGCGCGTATAAAATGTATGTAGTTGTAAACGAGTGTTATCAAAACGCGCGTTGAGCGCTTGTCATCTGAACTTGGTCTTAAGGTGCTTCCCTGAGCCGGCATTCGAAACTTAAACCTTTGAAATTTAATGAAAAATAATTAGGCAAAGATTAACTAAAATCTGTTATTTAATCAAATTAAATCAAATGCCAAAACACATTTTAGATCTTTGTTCATTAACTTTAAGCGTTACAGAAACGCATTTTAATTTTAATTCCACGTTAAGTCCCAAGCCATTTCTTTTTTTAATTATATAGTTTGGCATAAAACGTTACCTTAGTCTTATAAAACTATGAACAATGTGTACAGACTAACGAGTTGTCAGAATTAATTGCAGGGGAATTGTTTCTTCGGCTCGGCGCTAATGGCGGTCTGACATGCCAGGTTAGAGCTAACTAATTACACTGAAGACTGAAAATGTTAGGTTTTTTTTTTTCTTTTTGCCAAACCAAACTTCACCCGCCTGATGATCCTTACTGATATTATAAATGTGAAAGTAACTTTGTTTGTCTGTGTCATCTTCACATTAAAATCACTGAACCCATTAGGATGAAATTTGGTATGTTTTAAGTGTCTTATGTAATCAGGCGGAGCCTTGTGATTTCAATTTCACTAAAATAATTAAACTCAATTAGGTCTATACCTTGGACGAATTAACGTCTATACATATATACAAGCTTTATAGAATGGTCTTTTATAACGACTTTCATGACGACCTCCGTGGCGTAATGGTTACCACGCCAGACCGCCACCCAGGAGGTCCCGGGTTCGATCCCCGGTCGGGTCATGATGAAAAAACGAACTTTTTCTGATTGGCCTCGGGTCTTGGATGTTTATCTATATATGTATTTGTTATAAAATATAATATCGTTGAGTTAGTATCCCATAACACAAGTTTCGAACTTACTTTGGGGCTAGCTCAATCTGTATGAATTGTCAAAAAAAAAAGAAAAAAAACATACTAGCGAAACCGGCGCAACTTCGTTTGCGTGTATCTCGCTTTCCCGTGGGAATTTTGGATTTGTATTATTACATATAAATCTTCTTCTTGAAGCGCTCTATCAATTAAAAAACTACATCAAAATCTGTTGCGTAGTTTTAAAGATCTAAGCATACATGGGGGCAGACAGAGCTACTTTATATATTATGTAAAGTGTTATAAACATTTATTTATACCTACTTACATAAAATCAAGCAAAAGTATCAAAAAATCATAAAGCATCAAAATTAAGTTTACGTCAGTATATAATCTCGAAAAAAAACAATGAAGTTATTTTTATAAACCAACCAATTAAAGGCTGTATTCGCGTGTCGGTGAAATTATGAAATTGCCAAATTTTCGCAAAGCCTTGAAAACTTTTTACTTCCGACAGTTTAAATATTTGATTCAAAAAAAGGCTTCGATTATTCCGGTGTAATTAATCCATAGATTTGCTTTAACAGAGTTAAATAAAAATCTGCTGACTGAACTGGTGGTATGATAAGAAAAGGCGATTCGAAAGAACTGGAAAAGGGCCTACTTATTTGAATTAAAAAAATATATTCTATAATAACTTTTAAACTTTCGCGTTGCATTATTATAAATTAATAATATACCGGGAATTAACGGTTGTGATGATGTTTTACTTTTCACGCAAAAACGGCTGGACAGATTTGCTTGAAATTTGGTATACGGATAGTTTATAACCTGGATTAACACATAGGCATAGAATGAGTAATAACCCGAGGTAGAATGGCTACTCTCCGCCCCGCACCGAATCGTGTTACCCCAACCCCAGGCGGGTATCGTGGCGGGTGCAGTAGCATACGTGTGCGCGTGTACAGACGACATTGGCCTATGTAGTAGAAATAGGTAATTATTTCATGCGCGTTGTATGGAGACTATGGAGTGTCCGTGCTGTGACATAGGATAGTTTTTACCCCTGATATCAGCCCGAGAACAACGGGAATTTACGGGTAAAACCGGGGGCATCGGCTAGTATAATATAAATATTAGCTTTACAGAAGTAGGGCGAAGAGTGACTTCATATTCCATTTACGCGAAAACTTTGCATGCGAGCGTGACATATCAGATAATGACTCTTAATTTGAATACAAACTTGAGTTAGAAAAGTATTTCGACTATGTCGACCTGAGTAAACTAGAAGCGTGTGTAAGGCCAGGTGTAGTGTTATGTAGCTCCAATAAATCGTAGGAGTGATTTTATTGACAGTAAAATAAATTGAACGGAATACTTTGCAGTTCTACACATTTCAAATTGAAATAATTTGGAAGACTTCACCAAGCTGTTTGAAAAAAAAACTTGGAAAAAAAAAGTGTTTACTTAAATCATACAGCCGGTTCCTATAACGCATTTTTAAAGTTAATGATACATTAAATTACAGCTGTCACTGTCGGAATAAAGTAAAAGAAAAGAGATAACTTGAGACTTTCAGAATCGTTTCAGAAACTACTGGCTGTAAGTGAATCTGTATGGCCATTCTTTATAAGGATTGCCAACGTAACCATAGATTAAAGAAGATTAGCTACAGCGTAGATTGTATCGAAAGGCTATTAGCAAAACTTCGAAACTACTTATTTCGAAACATAAACCTTAATATTAGGAAATCGTTCGTGAGAACTAACAGTTTGCCGTCAAATTATGCAGACCCCGAATTTACAATGTTTATTATAATTATTCCTTTCCGATACATTTAAACCTCTGCATTAAAGTAAGGTATGTTTCCATTAAAGCATTTAGTAA
The DNA here is from genome assembly GCA_905163395.2 of Endotricha flammealis. NCBI lineage: Eukaryota > Metazoa > Arthropoda > Insecta > Lepidoptera > Pyralidae > Endotricha > Endotricha flammealis. Next base: position 13,329,216 of record LR990864.1, on the reverse strand, counting down.
GTATTAACCAAGTATTAACTAAGTATTAATTTATTTTAGATGTCTACCTAATGTGCAAACCAGACAAAAAGGGTGCGGGCGCGGCACGCCATGTGGCACACCATCAGCGCATCTCTTCTATCTGTTTTGCACCACGTCCATTTCCTACATTTTGTATGAAAGAACGTCGAGGCGGCACGACGACGGTTGCGCGCCATCGGGGGCGCCGTTTCACTCTGGCAAGGCCTAAGTATGTTGTCATTTTAGTACCTTCAACCTTGCCACTATGACACTGTTGGACACACACATAAACAATGTGGCTAACATATGGGTTTAAAAGCTCATACATCTGTATGTATGAGCTAGCATTAACTGTTTAATACCAGGTAATACACACAGTAAATGCTTCGAGATATAAATTAATATTAAATATACATAAATCCACATCCAACGCAAGTGAAGTCGGCACATCTATTTTAAAATATTTATATTTCTACAAACGAAATAAACTTTAAACTTGAAAGCAGAACAATATCGCTATTGCAAACATATAAACATTTACGTGGAAATCGCGTGTGGAACAGCCCTAAGCAAAGGACAAAACTGCTTGGCACAACGAATATTCCAGCCAGTCACACGAAGAGAACCTTCGCGACACATCGTCCTATTTTCTTTTTAAAATTTTACGAAAAAAGCCATATTTTATTCTGTGGTTGAAAGTTTTTTATGAGATGTGAGCTACGATTCGTAGACAGCTACGCGTCTCGTAGATGTCTACGAAAATTGAAGTGGCGTAGATCATTGGACTAATTTGAAATTTTGAATTTGTGAACAGCTGTAGTAATAAGGTACGTATTAGCGGTCGCTCTAATATTACCCGCGATTCCTGCTTTCTTGTTTCCGAGGTGATATCTATAATAATATGATAAAAATATAAAGTTTGTCAGGTAGGGTAGAGATAAATGCTGGATCTATTGAACTAATTTTGAAATTGTTATACCAATAGAAAGTCACGATATTTGTGAGTGTCACAGACTATACTTATATTAACCTAATTTTGTTTTTATTTCCTAAAAAGGTGGTAGTTTATAGAGTAGATTTGTTTATATAACTCAATAATATATATGTACACTCCAGGGAAAGTGCCTGTCCTGTGAGGGCATTGTCCTTGAATAAATATTTGATCTTTTAAACAGAAAAATTCCCCGCAAATGAAGCCGTGGAAAACAGCTAGAATAATATAAAAAACGAACCCATGTCTCAAACAAGCTGAATAAATTCATCTAAATATAAATTAAAACATACTTTCGCATTTTTTTAAAGTTTTGACATAAAACGCTTTTTTCATCAATATATCCCAAAATATTATTAATCCAAAATATTAAAAAGCGTAGAACCGACAACCCTGCCTGTTGCTTGAAAATGTTACAAACTTAACACAATGATTAATTGAAAATTGTATGTTGCTTGAGCCACCATAACGAGGTTACAAGTAACATTTTATTGTTACATTTCCGTTGAATAGGGTGTATTCCCCAAGCTCGTCAAATCGACCTGATTCCATACTAATATGCGAAAATAACTGTCTGTTACTTTTTACGCTTAAACTGTTTTGATTTTGATGTTTGGCGTTATTTTGGCAAAATTTTACGTTCTTGATTCCTTTACTAATGTTATAAACGTGACAATAACTATATCTATATTATCTGTGTAACTTGAATATATTTATGCACAGCAGCGCCATCTATATCAGACTTTTGATGAAATCCTACGGGAATCGCGTACTTTTCGAGATAAAATTACCCTATGTGTTAATCCAAGGTATCAGCTACCTACATACCAAATATCATAAATATTGGCCCAGCCATTTGAGCGTAAAGAAGTAATAAACATACTTTCACCTTTATTTTATTTTTATTTATTTATAAGGTTCACCAACATTTTTACACCGATGACTTGTGTAACAAAATAAATTAAAAGTAAAAAAAATATATTTAAAAACAAGCTTTTATTTAATTGCGCTAAAAAGAATAAAATAAACTTTTCTTTTAAAACTTTAACTATCAACTTATAACGTCATTACACAATTTATATGACTTATAAGCTTGTCGCGAGATTTAATTACTAACATTTATTCGTAGTACGAGTAAATGTTAGTTCGATAACTATGTTTTCTTATACAGGTAAATCTCGCGACAAGCTTTTATGTCATATAAATTGTGTAATGACGTTATAAGTTGATAGTTAAAGTTTTAAAAGAAAAGTTTATTTTATTCTTTTTAGCGCAATTAAATAAAAGCTTGTTTTTAAATATATTTTTTTTACTTTTAATTTATTTTTTACTTTTTAGTTATCACTGGTCAGGTTTCGCAGTGCCATCTATTGTCGAAAGGCGGTACTAGTCTAATAAATTTATTTGTTATAACTAGCACCAGCAATTAGAATACCTATATAATTTCCTGATTTTACTACAGTCACCCTGCGACAAACTAAACGGGTGTATGTACCCATCAAAAATAAAATACCGACCAAGGGCAAGTAGAACTCGCGCATGAGGGTTCCTTCCCATAATCATACTAGTCATACTATCATACTAATATTATAAATGAGAAAGTGAGTTTGTTTGTTATTCCTTCACGGCTTGACTAATCAGTTGATCATTATGAAAATTTGTATATATATTGTCAGGGGTACAGAGCCCAACATACCTTTTTACCCGTGAAAGTATGTCAATCCAAAGGGAAAGTATTTTTTCTACTATAGAGGGCGCTGTATGGGATGCTATCGGCCAACAGATGGCGCCACAAGTCGCGCTATGGATTGTTTTGTTGTCAAACGAGATCTATGTCATAAAATTAACACGAGCGAAGCCGCGAGGAAAAGCTAGTAGTAGCTAAAATACATTTTAATTCAAAACCGGTATAAAAAGAGCCATATACCAATGTAAAATGTACCAAGGGTAGGATCACATTATATTGGTTGTTTAAAGAAGAAGAAGTAACTACAAATTTACAATTTTCAGATTTATTCCTGTACTTGTGCTACATTATCTTGCTTCTTGCCAAATTTCATGATTCTAGGACAACCGGAAGTACCCTATAGGTTTTTGGTCGGAACGGTTTTGTACGAAAAACGGAACACAAACGGCTGTATCGTAATTTTGTTATCATAATATTGTATTGTCATCTGATCTACAGTTTTAAGCAAAATTTCAGCTCAATCGGTCTTCGGGAAGTGGTTCAAATTTTCGTTCCAAGATTCCGCCCTTACATACATTCATACATACAAGTCAAGTTAAATAAAAGCTTTTAAAAATATATTATTACCTATAAGTAACTATTGTAAAAACAATAACATGAATTAAACACTAGTTATGTTAGAAACTTAAATAAAAGAGAAAATAAAAGTGTCAAAAATTACAAAATGTGAAAAAGTGTTAGGTAAATAATACAAAGATATAAAAGCGAATAATGCATTACTAAAGGATCGCAATGAGTCCGTAAACAAATCACCCACATTGGAGGCCTCATGATATTTATTATGTTGATTGCAAATTCTATGCAGAATGCATCGTGTACCTAAGTAGCAGGATTAGGTTATTAGTAAGATCTTTGTTTGTAACGAATCAACTCATAAACTGGACCAATTTCAAAAATTCTTTCATCGTGGGGAAGGTTCACTATCCGCGGATGGCATGCGCTATATTATATGTATTTTTTAAATAGGGATGCTTACTAAAACGCGTGAGAAACTGGAGCGGGCGCTAGTATAATGTTCATTTCAATGAAGACATTGCCATTACAATTTATCATACCTAAGTGTACTTTGCAGACTATAATTTTGCAAGCAACAGGCAGCCTTTATTAAACCCAGCCATTGTAAATTATAACGTGCTACTTTTACATCAATTCAACTAGACATTCTACTAATATTATGTATAGGGACAATTCATACAGATCGAGCTAGCCCCAAAGTAAGTTCGAAACTTGTGTTATGGGATACTAACTGAACGATATTATATTTTATAACAAATACATATATAGATAAACATCCAAGACCCGAGGCCAATCAGAAAAAGTTCGTTTTTCATCATGACCCGACCGGGGATCGAACCCGGGACCTCCTGGGTGGCGGTCTGGCGTGGTAACCATTACGCCACGGTGGTCGTCAAATTCAATTATAAACGTGAAAGTTTGGATATTTGTTTTCAATCACGCTTATAGGTAATTTTTATCTTAGATTCTTCTTATCCCGAAAAGTAGATACAGAAAATATTTTTTTGTCATGAAGACGAGCTAAGTTCGATTTTTTTCAGTATTTATCTATACTAATATTAAAGTTTGTGAGGTTGTATACGTAATCTCCGGATCTGCTACTTCTTCTACGTGACTTCCTATTGGAAAATTCTTTTACCAATAGGAAGCCACGTTACTTGCGACTGTCTAATAATATATTACCAGAAAAGGCCCACGCAGGCGAAACCACAGGCAACAGCTTGGGGCGTTTTGTCGCAATATTTCACAACTCTCTTTCACTACATTGTGTTAAAAAAAAAAACAATTTGTGAGCCCGCAAATTGCATCGCATGCACTCCGGAATCGAGGTTACACGAAACCCATTTAAAAGGTAACATATCTTGATTGTTGTCCAAATAAAACTTTACCATGTTACAGGGGCCGCTGCCGAAATCAATTATGAAGACAAAGGAAGCTCTCTCACGCATCGACTATCGCGTGACGTGCGTCGTCGTTTAGATCGAGTGGCGGCGCAGTAATATGCCGGCACTATGGCAGTCCTCCCAGCGCCCTATGTACGTTAGGACGGTCTGGGTCGACGGATTCCGCCACGCGATCCTCTCCCACGACGACCCCTACCTAATAAAACTGAACGCGAGGAAGCGCCGCCCGCATTCCTCCGCAAGCACGACAACGAAATTAACTATAAGAAATTCGCGACTCAGCAATCACGGCAATTTGGATAAGTGCTTCAGAAAATTGAACTTCGTTATTAAGAGCGACAAAATACCTGTGCGACCCAAAAGGAAAAATTCCGGTGAGTTTGACATTGAGAAATTGAATTTGACCGACGACGTTGAGACTGAGTCTGAAGACGAATTGTTGATTAAAGCTTCCCCACTCGCGCTCAACGAGTTTGACAGCAGCAGGACGAGCAGTACCAGTTCGAACATGAAGCATTTAAGAGTGAACAGGACATCTAGAACGGATGAGAAGGAAAACAATGAACTCTCTGATAGAGTCTTACAGTGGTTAGATTTAGCGGGTAAAATTGATCTGTTGGCACCTGAAAATGCCGATAGAATGTCACAGCCAAGACACAGTTGGCCAGAAATCCAAAAGAAAAATCAATTGGTGAAATCAAAAACAGCTATCGACGTTCGAGCCAAGGATTTGGGCAAAATGACATCCGCGGACAGTGAAAAACGACAACATAATATCAATATCGATCGTCACGAAAATTATGTGCCTACGTCCGCGAATACCATCGAGAACTATGCTCGACAGTCACGGAATGCAAGAAACACGCCACGTAACGAGATCAATGGGAAAATAAAGGAACCGACCATCAAAACAAAGGGTAAAGACGGTAAAGACGTAAAAAATTGTGTCGTTGAAACACGACAAAAGATGGTGAATGAAAGAAGCGCTGTGGAGAAGCAATATGCAGATTTAGTTAGCAAGAAATTAATACCGGACGTGAATAAAAATACTAAAAGACAAGTGCACATATTTATACCTGAAATGCAGAAGAAAAATAACTCGAACAGCACAAGTAGAACGGAAAGTCTGTTGTCGCAAAAGTCTTAGTTATTAAATATATATAAAAAGTATTGTGTAAATTTTTTGTCGTACAGTACCTACGTACAAATGAAAGAGGTGAGCAGAGTGTGAACTAAGATAAAATATTTTATGCTAATAATGTAAGCATCGTTATGGAACTTTGTAAATACATAGTACAACTAGTAAAATACTCGCAACTTCGTTTGCGTATATCTCGCTTTCCCGTGGGAATTTTGAAAAATCCTTTCTTAGTACACCCCTAGACGTCGTAAGGAACCTACATTCCAAATGTAATGGAATCTCTAGACCCAGCGGTTTGGGCTGTGCGTTGATATATTGTTAGGTCAGTCAGTCACGACTTTGAATTTTATATATATGATTAGATATGAATATCTACACTACACTAATATTATAAAGAGGAAATATTTGTATTTTTGTATGGGTGCGTTTGTGTGTGTGTGTGTTTGTAATGAATAAACTCAAAAAGTACTGATTTCAAAAAAAGAGATTTCATTCGTATTGTACACTTAAGATTTTTGAGAGAAATAAATCATTCATTCATTCATTCATTCAGGCGGTTCCTAAATAAACGCACGCACTGTTGTTACATAAAATTTAAATTGGCATTACGCTCGCGACTTGTATTTTGAATAGGTATACAAAACATTGAAGAAAATATACTTTTAAAGGAAAACCTTGAACTTTATGAACACAAAGTTTGAAATCTCTTGAAGATGGGCAATTAGTGATAGTTGATTTGGTACCGTGGTACGGTATGTATAGCTAACTAATAACTATGCTTATAGACGCGTTCTGTGAAATTGGTATATTAAAACAAAACTCCATTTCGCAAAATCGGTGCATAACTTGACTAGCTCAGTTGTGGATTCAATCAGCAGTTCATCACCGTCCTATTAAATAACAAATTGTAAAATACAGAAAGTTACTCACCCCAAATCCTATGGTGGCTACGTCCCTCGCTTGGAACCTTGACCGTAGCGGTGGGTCTAATGGTTGCCCACTATATCTCGGCACTGGCAACCCTAGCGCTATCACCCTGAAGTTTTCGTCTACTCGCACAAGCCGCCATTTCGACACTTCCTCAGGTCCGTGTTCCTGTTTATAAGTATAAATTATATAAAATTTTATATAATGTCTCAAAAGTTACACACTGGTAGTGCTCTCAGAATTGCGGGTATTTATTGATCACGGGGTGATTGCATAAAATAAGGATAAAATCATTTATTTTGCAAGTAGATTTACAAGAAATACAAATGCACGTCAATATTTTTTATACTACTAGCACTTCAGACGTGAATGTAATATTATTTTAATCCGGGTTAAAGACTACCCGTGTACCAAATTTCAAGAAAATCTATCAAGCCGTTTTTGCGTTAAAGAGTAACAAACATCTAGACTGAGTTTTTCTTGCGCCATTTCTTTTCCCTTAGTAGTCATTCTGAAGTGCTGGTAGATTAATAAAATGTACTTCGATATAGAACTAACACTGTTGTTTCTCTCATACCACGATTACGCCCTTGTGATGTTGAATTGCACATCGAAAAGTATATGTTCTCACAAACTTTCGTATTTATAATATTAGTAAAGGACCATCTCCACTACCGAGAGAATAGCGACGATAGTATCACCATGCCACCTAATTCTATACATTGCCTTAGAACGTGTTTTGACACGGCGATTTACCTCTAAAAGTTTGTCATATCTGTTAGCAGGCACCAGAAACCGACCATCTTCCAGATGCATCTCCCTATTTTCTAATAGATTATTTAGTACTGGCAACACATTACGTTCGGCCTTCTCTATGCCTTCTATGACCAATACTCGACCTTTTACCGCTGCGCGAACTGCACTCTGGAAAACAATAAAAATAAAAAATTTACACATTGAAGAATGGCACACAACACTCACAAGGCAAAAATCTAAATCGCTCAGACAGATCATTTCACCTACTGATACAAGTTAATCGTATTTCCGTACTATGAAAAAATTTTCTCATTCATACAAAATAGGAATTGAATAGTGCGATGAATGAATCGAGATTGAATCTGTTTTTATTACGAGAATAGGGCGGCAGGTATTAGTTGCACGCACTAAACATTATCAACAGTAGTATTATAAAGAGGAAAGTTTTGATTGGGTTTCCGAAACTGACTGATTTGATAAATTATTTCACCGTCAGGAAGTAACATGGGCTATATCAACATTTATTTTTTTAATTTAGGGATCCCCACTTAAAACCTTTGCAAAGCAGGAGCCAGCCGTTAGTTTAAAGATGTGAATATTACCTGATCGAAATATTTTGCTGTTGTGCTCTGTATTTCTCTTCTCTGTTTCAAATCAGCCTCAGTGGTGTCTCTGGATAATGCAACATATTCTAATTCCCTTTGTGTAAGTTCCAAATACTGCAAAGCCACTTTTCTCCTAAAATACAATTAATTTAATTAAAGTAATGTACATCAACGTTACTGAGGCAGACCCTACACACAGTGGGAGGACGATGTTCGGAGGATTGCGGGACCGCAATGGCGTGGTGGATCGCTAAGGACCGTGAAAACGGGGGGGTTCCTTATTAACTAAGAAAAAATAATTAATTTTAGTGTATTGACCAACTTGTGAACTACTGTTAAGGAAATAAAAGGCTTTTTTATTTTTTATTATTTATTTAATGTACATCAAATGAGATTGACTAAGGGCCTAAGACGACATGCTACTTGATATTTAGTGGTGACAGGTGTTTTAGCAATTCTATCTTATTTAGCTTTTAAAACGGCTAAATTGCCTTTCGCTATAACTAAAAGTAGCTTATCTGCTCAAGCCTGATAATATTTTGAGTTTATATCTAGGTGAAGTTGGCCAATTAAAAAAAGTATATTTGCAGGAAGAAAACTGGTTTCACTAAATTTTTGGCATTTTACAATATTCAGTTATCTGACTTTTGACTACTCGTCGACGTACTCAAGAAAAAATTATAAAACCAGCCCTTAATCTAGAACTGATAGATATTTTATCCAATTAGGATAATGCGAGGCATTTTATTATTATTATTATAGGGTGGGACGCCTGCGGGGCACAGGCGGGTGTTCAAGTCGCTATTTGGACTCATTACACCCTATTCCCGTGTGGATACGGTTGTTACCGTGGCCCCGATGACCTCCCACCAGAAAACCTTAAACTCCTTTTGCAGAACACCGCTATGCGACCAGTGTCCAGGTCACATAGTTCTCCTTCTTCGATCCTATCGGCTTCGAAAGTCTCCCACCTGAGCCTGCTGTAGTGAATGCACTCAGCCAGGAAGTGCTGGCTGAGTGCTCTGGTTCCCCGTTAAAGCGAGGCATAGCTCAAGATCAAAAGAAATTGCATTCTTTTCTATTGGAGGACAAGACTCACTATGGGTTGCAGAGCCATTGGAGTAAGTAAGTAAGAATAAAATTACAGTTGTAACCAAATAAGCTTCTAATCAATATTTAATGTACTAATTTGAAGTGCAACAAACCTGCCTGGGCCAGGTCTCCCGAGCAGGAACATGTCCTGACCGAGCAAGTCTTTCTGCATCATCCATCGTAGATTCCTCAGCGTACTCTGAGATAAATATTTCAATTGGGAATCTTCTACTGTCACTGTAAACAAATATATTTAAAAATATTAAGTATCAATTTAAAAGAAACAATTAGTAAATATTGAAAAAGACTTTTCTGCATTTTCTGAATGGAACAGTAATTTAAAACAGTTCTTTAACATAACTTTACATACAATATCCAGTGTTTACGAACTTTAGGTTAGGAAAACAAACTGCAAAACAAACCACTTACTATACTTTCTGGGCACATATTCTACTTTTTCTGGTGCCTTGATATCTTTAGTCACATCCCCTATAGTAACTTTTTCATCACTAGAATATGCTCTTACATTATTGGCCGCTAAAATACTTTTACGACCGTTTAAAATACGTATCAACACATCGATTCTTCGAACAGTTGCCGCCGGGTTACAAATCATTTTACATAAAGAAATTGAACACTATTGGAAATTTAATTCTTTTGTCATAAAACGTCGTACATATTTCTAAACTATGTGTGATTACTTCGCACACGAATTATTGATAATAATTTGCAAGTCCAAAGTCTACCACACTATCAATATCAAAGCAATCACTTCACTGTTTCCAAAAACAGCAAAAATTTACATATATTATGTCAAAATGACATTTCCGCACAGCTGATTATGATTGCGTCACATTGCGTTCACAATTTGTTTATTTCTTTCTAGTACTACTAGTGATGAAAGAGACTTCACTCTTTTAAGGTTTTTAATAAAGACTCGCCTCCTTTTACACGACTTCGCCTTAAAATAAGTGAGGGAACGCTGATAGGGTGGACTAGCGGCTATAGCAATTAAATGAAATGAAAAATATAGAAAACAATATGTTTTATTTGTAATAGAGAAAATATATAAAATCGAATGACACCGCACATGACAAGACAGTAAAACAAAATACAAATTCAAATGATAGATAAGTGGACAGCATCACGACCTTCCAACACCTTCTCCTAATGTTCACTTATGTTGCCGAGACACGTTTCTATACAGTATGCATTAATCTTGCACAGTGTCTTTCAAACTTTACTTTTGACAATGCTTTTGTCATTACGTCAGCTAACTGAGTTTCTGTGGGACAGTAGCTAATATTTATTAATCCATGCACGAAGTGTTCATGTATAAAATGGTACCGCACGTCTATGTGCTTCGACCTTTTGTTGAAGGATCCAGACTTTACAAGTTGAATCGAACTTTGATTATCAACATGCAAATTTATTTTTATGTCCAAACCGGTTATTTCTTGTAATAGAGATTTAAGATACAATGCCTCTTTGCAACAGTCTGCTGCGGCTATGTACTCGGCTTCAGTCGACGATAGCGCTACTATAGGCTGCCTCTTGGATGCCCATGATATAGGTCCATCGGCTATCATTAGCACGGAGCCAGAAGTGCTTCTTCGCGTCAATGGGTCTCCAGCATAATCCGAGTCGCTGTAAGCATCAATGTTCTCTATCGGTTTGTTTCGTTTGAACAAAATACCTTTCTCTTTGGTTCCCACTAAATTATAGTTTATGATAAATCTTATTATTTTTTAATTTTATTTAGTATGGGTCATAAAAGAACAACTCGATATAGGTCGTTGGTGAATAGATTGATAAGTGGGTGAGCAACTTGATAAGTCATTGGTACGCATATTGATAAGTCGATTATTGTAAAAACTAAGCCGAATTATGAAAAGTACTTAACGCTATTTGAAAGATCGCATAAAGTTTACCTTAGAACAAAATTAAATGTAAGTTATAAGTTTAACAAACAAATTGATTTGCCCGAGGAAGTCAAAGTTTAAAATAGCCGCCCTGAAAAATTGACATTTTAGACATATCATCTTCTTCCCTCGCGCCCCGGATATAACCTGTACCTATTTTATTGTAAAAGAAAGTCTTTGTTCTTGTTGAGACACACGAAGATGTGTAACACTTTGACTCAACGAAAATCAAATTATCGATGTGTAAGAGTATTACACATTGCACATACATATTTTACGACGGTAGTTGGTTTCGTACAATGGTAAGTAGGGCAATATCGTACGTATGGTTGTTCAATCGACTATGTATACATACTTAAATAATATCCCATAAATTTTTTGTTGTATAGACACCCTGTGGGAAAAGGACAAACACCACTGTTCTCGATGTCTCACGTGGGCCCGTTTTTTGATTCCGAGTACTGAATCCTGTTTGATTACTATATCCATGGTTGAACCAGTGTGTTGGTTGGACACAGCTCTCGATCACATGAGTAAATATTTTATTTACTCATGTGTCTCGATTATGAATATTTCTGGTGTTGCCCGGAAGAAAATGTTTTCCAACCTAGCGTTCTGCGTTCTTAGGGAGGGAACGCACGAGCAACTTTGTCTCTACGACATAAGGCCTATCCGCACACAACAGTGCCGGCACCTAGGACCAAGTATAAGAATTCTTCGGATAGGCCTTAAGTCGTAGAGACAAAGTCGCTCGTGCGTTCCCTCACTTACCATCCATTGCCTCCATTGGCACGAAAGTGGCACGAAATTACAGTGTTGCCAGATGGCGGTTCCGATTTCCCCCCTAACGTCACTCAAAATCCCTCCAAAAATTGCCATTTTGAAAAAAAAAAACCCGCATATTTATCATAATCTACTAAGAAAAAAAAAATGAATGATATATTTAGTTCTAACTACTTATGTAATTATTTAATACTAATAATATAATCAGGGAAAGATAATTTTCCGATACAATGATCCGTTTCGGAATTATTTACATTCATCGTGTTAATTTTCATTTTGCACGGTAGCCCCCCCCCCCCCTCTATCTCCCGATACAATGATCCGTTTCGGAATTATTTACATTCATTGTGTTAATTTTCATTTTGCACGGTAGCCCCACCCACCCCCCCCCCCCTCTATCTCCGAAAGTCAAAAAAATCATGGCTATAGTCCATATGCTGAACCTTCAATGAAAACTATAACGGTTAAGTAGGCTCTACTAGTTACCGAATAATAGCTGACGAACTGATAAAATAAAATTTATTTGATGAAATCTTGATTGAAGTTGATATTGGACTCAACTGAAGGCAAGCAAAGCACAGCAAGCACGGAACCCTACATTGGGCGTGCCTCGACAGGTACATACTTGCCCAGTGTTTTTTATACATAGTTAGATCTATATTAGAACAGTCGTATCGCCATTTATTATCATCTTACGCGTTTAAGTAAGGTATTGAAGGACGTCCTTGTAAAATTTCACCATTCACAACATAGATTATGAACTGATGATTGTATCCATCAGACTATTATTGTATATCGAGGTCCAATAATAGTCTGATTGCTACAGTATTTTTGCCTGAATGAATCAACCTCTAATTTCCCCCATTACAAAAAAAAACACTTCGAAAATCCCTCCAAAGAACACATCCCTCCAAATTTCCCTCCAAGGATAACAAAACCCCCTAAGATTGGAGCGAAAAGAGCGAGCCATCTGGCAACACTGCGAAATTTAAAAAAAGAGCCAAGACGCTCGGCGGCCGGCCGGCACGCACGCCACGCACGGCATTCGGCATTCTCCATTGACAGCAGTGTTTTAAACGTGTACTTGCGTGATTATTTTATAAAATTTACAATGTGGTAAGTTTTGTACATATTTTGTTATAATTTATACATGAAAATGATCGTAATAAAACAAGGTTTCATATTTACAAATAACTAACTGCAGGTAACATATTTCAATTGCAATATTAACACGTGAGGCTAAAATATAGAATATGGCCCGTCGAGTTCGATGCCCCTGATTTTTTTGCAATTAGATAACAGTATTTAGAGTCACTGTGCGAAGTTTCAAGTTGCGGAACAATATAGTTTATTTGAAAAAAATTTAATAAATTTGTATTATTTTCGAGTATTATGGAGGTGTCAGACGTATTTTCACAGCTATATATTACTTCACTGGCATTATCAAACGTTTTGTTACGCATGTTGATTTCATTCATACACATTTTTTAATTTTTTTATTATTATTTTGACCCAATTTACATAAAAACAAAATTTACTTTATTACTTTAAATATGCTAAATAATTTATAAAAATATGCTAAATCATTTATTAAAATATGCTAAATTAATTATTGTAACATCACTTTTGATTTTAACAAACTATAACATGTGACATAACAAAACGCAAGTACGGCCGCCATTTTGTTGCGTCACTTGCGTCAGTCAATTTGATTTTAGATGAATGGGATATGGTGGGTTAGGTTAGGGTTAGCTTGTGACCATAACAACGCCGAGCGAGCGAAGCGAGCGAGGCGCGACTCTTTCAGCTCAAAAAATAAAAAAATGTGTATGAATGAAATCAACATGCGTAACAAAACGTTTGATAATGCCAGTGAACGTAATCTTTATCTGTCAAAATACGTCTGACACCTCCATAATACTCGAAAATTGGCGGAAACACACTACCGTGTCGGGGCCTGTCGTGTCGCGCTCTGTCGTGACGGTGGGTGTGCACACTTACGTGTCGTGTCGGGGCGCGCTTCTGTTCAGAAATGAACGAAATAAACGCCAGACGTTTATTTCTTTCATTTCTGAACAGAAGCTCGCAGTGTTTGCCTTTGTCTGGGTGTTTTCTATAATGTATAATGGTATTTATTTACAAAAAAAAGTATTTAAGTATATTTATCAGGAATCTAGTACCTAGTAACTCATTATCACGCTGCAAAAATAAATTTAAAAAAAAAGCGTCCACTTGTTCGCGCCACGAGCCGCGCGCGGGTATAGAAACTAGCGATGCGCGACTTCGAATAATACTAATACTAATCATTCGACTCCACGAATCATTCGACTAATTCGACTGCGATTTAAAATTATTCGACTGGAGTCGACGGCCGACGACGAACAATCTTGCTTGCTTGTCCCGTCGGAGTTGGACAGAGCGACGGCGACGCGGCGCTCGGGACAGTTCGGGTCGACTCGGACTTGAATGAATTGAATGAATGAATACTTTACACAATACTTTTTAACTGAACCGCGACATCTTTGGCTTTTTTTTTAACGCTTTATAATATCGGCATTGTCGGCAAAGGCCATAAACTGATACAGTCTTAATTAAACACAGAATCGACTGGTGGCATTGGAAATCTTGTGACTCCAAACCAAAATAAAAAAGCATTCTACGGAAAGAAGTAAATTCAAATTAATTTATTGTGTGACTTAAAAATATTTTATTTTAAGTAACCATCCTTAATTACGCGGTGGACGTAGGTAGGTAGAGTGCAGTGCCACAAACAAAATTATCTGAGTCGATGATGGAAGCGCTATGATCGTATTTATTGTTGTCAAATTTAGTGTTTTGTATTGTAATTTCGTTAGTTGTAGTTTTGGTCACCGGAACAGATAAGTTTGTGACACTGTACTAGTGGTTAACCTATCTTAATTCGTTTCGTTCGTGTCGTATACATTTTGACATTAGTAGTTACTAATTAGTAGTCGTTATTCGAATATAGATATTAGTATACTACTAATTTGCTGTTCGAACAGCCCAATTAGTAGTAACGAATTATTCGAAAAGTAAAATCATTCGGAGTCGCGCATCGCTAATAGAAACACATTTGCAGGGCGTGTCGTGTCGCGTCATAACCCCCACCACCGCGCCGTGGAGCAATCGGCGGCCAGCAGTCCGCGCCACGACAGATGGCGGAAACACACTACCGTGTCGGGGCGTGTCGTGTCGCGCCAGAAGCATATCGCGTTCATACATTTTATATGGTTAGGAGCACATTTGTAGGGCGTGTCGTGTCGTGACTCGCTCTGTCGTGGCGCGGACTGCTGGCCGCCGATTGCGCCACGGCGGTGGTGGGGGTTATGACGCGACACGACACGCCCTGCAAATGTGTTTCTATACCCGCGCGTGGTTCGTGGCGCGAACAAGTGGACGCTTTTTTTTTTAATTTGTTTTTGCAGCGTTATAATGAGTTACTAGGTAATAGATTCCTGATAAATATACTTAAATACTTTTTTTTGTAAATAAATACCATTATACATTAAAGAAAACACCCAGACAAAGGCAAACACTGCGAGCTTCAGAAATGAAAGAAATAAACGTCTGGCGTTTATTTCGTTCATTTCTGAACAGAATCGCGCCCCGACACGACACGTAAGTGTGCACACCCACCGTCACGACAGAGCGCGACACGACAGGCCCCGACACGGTAGTGTGTTTCCGCCAAGAGCGAGTCACGACACGACACGCCCTACAAATGTGCTCCTAACCATAAAAAATGTATGAACGCGATATGCTTCTGGCGCGACACGACAGGCCCCGACACGGTAGTGTGTTTCCGCCATAATACAATTTTTTTTTTTTTCAAAAAAACTATATTGTTCCGCAACTTGAAACTTCGCACACTGACTCTAAATACTGTTATCTAATTGCAAAAAAATCAGGGGCATCGAACTCGACGGGCCATATTCTATATTTTTACCAGAAAACTTAAGTAAATTCACAAAATGCAAGCAAAATTATGACATTCGTAAATATGTGTAGGAGGAAGCGCAAATGGATTCGAACATTCATATGCGAACCCATTTGCATAGCCGCTGAGCTTGCGAATGTATTTTCGACCGTCCTGCACATATGCGCAAACGTTTGGACAATGTACGAATATTTGCAAAGAGGGCGCACACAGGCGTTAGCTCAGTTTAGCGAAAACTGAACTTTTCGAAGCTCTTAATATCTATAAAAAACTTTTCTAACAGACTTATGAATTACACAAAATGTTAGACAATATTGTTGCCTAAATAGTTAGTAGAAAACATTTTGTCATGTAATGGAATATTTATGAATGCTATCGTGATAACCGAACAGTGTTTTCTCGATTTCACGTTCAGTGCCAACTTCGGATGTCAAAATATCCCCGTAATGCTGCCAATTGTAAGAAATAAATTATAAAATCTAACGGCAAATATACTTAAGCATATAGTTAGTAGAACATTTTTGTAATTTTTTGTTACATAAATAAGATATTAACATCTAAACTAAGTGAAATTACGAAGAAAGTCAAGTCGTTGTTATGTTTGTTTTCACCATTAAATCTTAGTTATTTTATGTCAATATTATCATCATCTAAGAGATAAAGGTATTCCCTAAAATCTAGGCTCCAAAATTTATGATAAATGTTTACCATTATTTTTCTACCAATTTTTTAATATAGCCATAAAACCACTATAAAACCGCGCGCGTCTTTTATTACGACTCAGTCCAGCCGCCGGCTCTGCGGAGAGAGGTCACGTCGCTCCGGCGCAGGATTGACCTCACGTAATTTTTGTGCCCATACGCAGTGCAAACCGTGTAGCGCGACCGACAATCTAGATACTTTGGTAAGTAAAATATGACTTTTTGATGATATGACGACGAACTATTTACTTTTTTAGTGACAACAACATAATATGTTTCAGAGTATGGGGAACAAAAATAAGCAGTTTTTATCTAAAAAAAGAAAAAGACGAAATGTTGAAAATTTAAATAAAGCAAGGGCTAAAAGGCCTATAATTAATATAATGGTTATAAATTATAATATATGACAAGTTCTACTAAGGAGGTCGATTATTGCGAAATCGAAAAAAAAATTGCTGTTTCATATGTTTCAGTCCGTATGATGAAGGAGGACACGAAGAGGAAGAAAAACAAGAGCCCGTACTTTTCATCTTCTTCAAAATGAAAACCATCCTGGTGATGGAATTGAATCCTAATCCCAACCAAAGAATCATTTCTCTTTATAACCCATTTGTTAATTTTTTCGTTTTTTTGAGATTGTGGGTGAACCGTTAGTCTCACAAACTTCGCTATGAGGTCTAATAAAAGCTAGTTAAATCTACTACAAAGTATTTTCAGTGACGGTTCTTCGTAGGTTACGTGGTTTTTTCCAATATTTCGCGAAGTACGTAAAACTTGAAAATTTCAATGTTTGGTAAAATTAGGTCATATATGAAGAGCCACAGCTTGGCTCCTATGGTATCAATAGAGCTGCGATTGGTCTCACATTGTAGGTAATGTATGTAATTTAATACATATAGGTGTAGAAAACATTGTGAAAAATGCATAGTTTTAGTCCTGGAGCAAAAATTTCTAAAATTTCGCAATTTTTTCAAAAACTGCTACCTGCTGATGCTTTTAATTATGGCTTTTTTTCTGCAATGGAGTAACTTAGAGCAATTATTTTTCCTTTTTTGGATAGAAAACAATTGTAGATCTTACTCAAATGAAGTATTTACGAAATTAGCAAGGCCTTTTTAAAATATTTTAATTGAATTTTTGTTGAAAATTTCACAAAATCAAAATTTGTTTTCTAAAATTTTTGCTTTTATTTCCGTATGGATAAAAAATAACACGATTTTGTACTGTGCATTACAGACCAATATCATAACTCTCAAAATATGGCAAAAAAAATCGAATTGCAAGGTTTTTTTGGGCCCCAATTTCGTCTGAAGACTGCCAGAATTAAAAGAGATGACGAATTTTTGTCATCAAAGATGGAATCGAAATTGGTGAAATTTTACAAGAAATGTATTTTACCAGAATTGGTAGATAGATGGTAGAGTCTATGTATGCCAATTAGAAACACATGTTTCTAATACAAATAATTATATGTACCTATATCTATTATGAGTACTTTATTGTTATACTTCTCCATAATCCATAGGCATTAATACACGAGTAAAGATACATTATTTGTATTTATTTCCAAACGAGACATGAAGAATGTCGAAAAAAAATTTCAATTACATAATAACAATACTTATGTTCTACATAGAAATAGGTCTGTAGCTAAAATCACATGAACTTCGATATTAAATAGTGAAGTCTTATCATAAAAGTATCAAAATCATTTGTCTTCGCCGGCGCACGCTCATGTTCGTGGCTCAGTAGTTTCGTAAAATAACACGCTTCGATTTTGAGTTGCGTTGATTTGGGTGCGCCCTCTTAAATTAAATTTGTGTAGAAATATATATAAAACAACGTATAACGTTCATTAACCTTTTCGGTACGGGGGTAGAAACCGATGTCTCTCCTCAATACGGGGCTTTTTTTGACTAGTCGGAAATTTTACTAGGACGATATCTCAAAAACCATAATGCCTACTGTTTATCGTAGTGATTATATTATTAAATTCACAAAAAACGCGTAATGCAACTTTTGATTTTAGTGTTGAGTCTTTGTCGATAATGGTATCGAGAAATGTAGTGCTCTCCTCTATCGATAAATTTTAATTCGATAAATTACAATAAAATTTTAATGATACCCAAGTACTTAGGTATAAAAAGTTTATATTATTAGGTGTTCAGATGGCAAGTAGTACATAAAATAAATCAAAAACCTGCCCCTAACGCGACTCTCTGACCCATTTTTTATTAAAAATTAAGTACCTATACCACAGAATAGATAATAGTACTACGTATACACAATATATTGCCTATACACAAAAAATTGGTATTATGTTTGTAAGTGTATAATATTTTTTTGGTGTTCGGATTTCAGCACATTTTTATTGAAAGATAAGCATGCACAAATAAATTGGTATTATGGTTGCAAGTAAAGCCGGGTCTCCAGCGAAAGTTTTTTTGGAAACATTCAACAAAAACACATACACAAAACTTTGTTTTTGAAACGTTTCTCTACACACGCTGTCCATAGCGGCTCGCGGTCGCGTAGCTTTAGCTTGTGTATTTATTTTTATTTTTTTTAATAGGGACACATCACACAGATTGAGCTAGCCCCAAAGTAAGTCCGAAACTTGTGTTATGGGATACTAACTCAACTTCAACGATACTATATTTTATAACAAATACATATATAGATAAACATCAAAGACCCGAGGCCAATCAGAAAAAGTTCGTTTTTCATCATGACCCGACCGGAGGTATTCATACAGTGTATTGTGTAGCGAAGCGAGAGAGTTGTCAAAATCACGACAAAACTGGCGGATGACATGACAGTACCCTGCCCCTCGACCCACGCGGGGGTATTTTGTGTACGTGTTTTCCATCGGGCATGGAAAACAAAAACATTGTTGATGTACACAAAAATGTGTATTGAAACAAAGTTTTGTGTTTGATTTTGTTGAATGTTGACATGTTTTTGTTGATTGTATAGGGCAAAACATGCGCTGTAGACCCGACTTAATATAATTATACATTTATATTTACAATATATATACATGATATATATATAAACATATATTACAATTTTAATGTTTGTCTACATTTTAGTGACCATATGGAAAATAGACGCAGAAGCAGGAGGACCACTAGGGGTCGAGGACGAGACCGCGGGTTTCCTTTGGACGCTGTCCCATCCACGTAAGTTATTTAAATAATACATGTACAATTTTATGGGTTGATACCGATTCCTTGAGACTTATCATATTTACGGGTACTTCAAAAGCACTTGGCCGCTTTTTTATTTTTTCTGACTTCTAAGTCGGGCGTCGCAAACGAAAGAGGTGGAGGTAAAGACAGGGGCAGAGGGCTGTGAGTATTAATTACTCTCATTTGTACTTAGGTGTTAAACTATACACATACATTACATATACATACATATATTTATTTATATCCTCAAAGTTAGTGAAAATATTTAGTTCGTCGTGTATTTTTATCATAAATTATATTCATATTTTTTATCGTTAGTTTTTAAGCTGTGGGTTTGTTTTAGTAATCCGGATCCGCTGGAGCTCATTCGAGCCCAGCGAGCAGTACCAGACCAGACCAGCAGTCGCGTCCGGACCGGCAAAAGGGCGGCTCAAGTACAACGAGTATTGTTGCCTGATGCGCCACCTCGCAAGCGGCGTACTCTGTAAGTTATATATTTCTTGTTTATTTTGTTTAAATCTGTAAGGATATTGGTTATAATGTCTGTTTACTTTCAGACATCCATCACCGGAACGAGATGCTTGCGAGGTGGTGGATCCGGGCAACCAACTTTCCAGTGGTAATACCTATAATTTTTTTAAATAGATATGTTTTCATTATACTTATGAGGGAAGAATAGCACGTACTCGTCCATACAAAAAGAGAAAACGTTTTTCCACTTCTAAATATTTTCCAATCATCATGATTTTTTAGTATGTTATGGACACAGTGAAAGACTAGGTTTATAGGTTTCCTTTTTTCAAAATGTGCAATACATTCAGATTCATGGGCACTTCAATAACCTAATTTTTTGATTAAAACTTTGTCGAATTAAGTCGTTTGTTTCATTAAAAATATGAAGAAAAGTTGACGATGTTAATAACAATAAAAATCTCTTACAGAAGAACCAAATTATGAGACGGGAGGTGAGAGGAGTGAAGTGGTTTTGGGTAAGAAATTTTTATTCCCAACGCTTAGTAATACAATTTATAAAAAAAAAACAATTTCTAATAATTTTCATATATTATTATGTTTTTAGATCTAGAAGTTGGCCCAGAGGGGCGTTTGTATGGTACGTATATTTTATAATAAATAAATAATAATAAATATATAGGGACAATTCATACAGATTGAGCTAGCCCCAAAGTAAGTTCGAAACTTGTGATATGGGATACTAACTCAACGATATTATATTTTTATAACAAATACATATATGGATAAACATCCAAGACCCGAGGCCAATCAGAAAAAATTCGTTTTTCATCATGACCCGACCGGGGATCGAACCCGGGACCTCCTGGGTGGCGGTCTGGCGTGGTAACCATTACGCCACGGAGGTCGTCCAAAACACACACATATATATATATTCTAATTTTGTTTTTCTTTTCAGCTGGCAGCTCAAGCCGGACATCTATTATTGGTAAGTGGTCGTTTCTCCAACTATTACGTCTAAGTAAGAATATATACTCATGTTTGTCAGCTGCGCCCTGTGGTTTAACCTGCGTAAATCCCGTTCCCGTGCGAATATCAGAATTAAAAAGATGTTTTTTGTATCATTTCTATCATCACACTTTTCATTTAAATCCGTTAAATCATCCATCTTACTACTTGTCACGTAGTGGTGAAAATAAAAGAAGGATTATAATAACAAGGTTTATTATGAGTCAATAATCAGTAAATAACAAGTATTGAGTAATTTAGATTCAGGGTCGTAGGAACGTATTTTAGTAGATCGAAAGTTATGCGCACTAAGATTCAAAAAATACCGCACTCTCCTCAACGGTCGCGCACGGTAGGTAGGTAGCGGACTGTTACAGAAGGCGGGAAGCGGACGAGCAGAAGTAGCGTAGCGCAGCACAGCGGGCAGACTAGGCGCGGCGCGCGTAGTGTCGTGCGCACAAACGACGAACAGGAGACGTCGTCGTTCGATAATGGTCCAGCTTTGAACTCCCAACGGTGTTCCTGTGGATCGTAATCCAGCATTACGATCTAGCACATAAGCCCTACCACTAGCAACCGAAAAGGGGAAGAGAGAGTGGCAAGAACTATTTACAATTATCCTAGCGGCTGTGGTTTACATACAACATAAGCAAGCACTATAAAAGAGATAGTGTAAATTAGGTGAAAACTATAAATTTGCTAGTGGCAGGAATATTAAAATATAGATTTGCAGAGAAGGAGTAGCCTATGCATGTAATAATAGCTTTGCAATACGTAAAAATATGTGCACAACTTACCCAGTAAGGGAATAGACACTATCACTGAGTTTAATTTTAAATTGAGAATTAAAAAGTAGGTCGTATACGTAGACACTAGCGACGTAACGGAAATTTTTAAAACAAGCGACGCGGACCAGCTTATGAGACCTCTGGGTGCGTTATGACGTGATGCTCAACCGACTGCGCGCTCGCAGCCCGAGCCGGCACAGCGAGCACCCCTCGCCCCGCGCCACAAACCGGTTGCTCGACGCTCGCGCGCGCAATAGATACATTAGAAATTATTAACAAAACGTTATTATAAATAGTTTTAATTACTTATAAATATTGAATATTAGTGATAAGTACTTATTTAAATTATTTAACAGTTTATTATAAGCAATTGTAGGACTTAGTATTAATTAGGTAATTAAGTATGTTTTAGATTTAAAGTACAACGTAGATTACGTTACAAAATCGCATTTATATTTCATATTATTAGAATTATTAGATTCGAAAAAATAATCTGGTTTTTCCTTTTTCCAGGTGTCACTGATGAGGGCGTCAATGCCATAATTTCGGACTGGTTGCGTGACTTGCCAAACAACGACAGCGATGACGAAAACTTGGACGTTGACTATGAAACTGACATACGAGCACCTCCTCGGACTGCTGCCGAAGAAGTCGCGGACAGCGCTGACCTATCACCAACTCAGGCAGCAATACTCCAACAGGAGGAGGTGGTCAACGACTGTGAAATCCGAGCGATAGCGTCGTCGGAGGACTACTTCGACTTCCACTGGACTAATGACAGATCGACTTTTACAGGGAAAAAGGAGACATTCCATGGCTCTCCTGGCCCGACATTCCCTGTGACTGACGATACGCGACCAACGGACATTTTTTACAAAATGTTCTCGACTGACTTCGTTGACATGCTGGTCACCGAGTGTAATCGGTACGCCGAACAGACTTTGACTAGACTTCGACAGGACCCAAACGCGAGTAAATATTCGCGTTTGTTACGGTGGACTCCTACTGACCGCGACGAAATGCTGACGTTTTTAGCATTTAACATTTTGCAGGGGTTGTACCCAAAACCAGTCGAGGAGGCATATTTCTCCACCGACGGTTTCGGGACAACCCCCTATATTAAATTGATCATGTCCTATAATAGGTACCATCTGCTAAAAACGTTTCAGCATTTCGTCGACAATGAGACTATGACTGACCGGTCTAAACTTAACAAAATTCGACCGGTGATCAGCTACTTCAATGACAGGTTTTCCAGTTTATACAAACCTGGACAGGAGATAGCCATAGACGAGTCGCTGCTGAAGTGGCATGGCCGGCTCGGCTTTAGCCAGAAAATTTTGACGAAGGCTGCCCAAGTAGGCGTTAAAACATATGAGCTGTGCGAGTCGTCTACTGGATATCTCTGGTCATTTTTTGTATACACTGGAAAAGACGGACCAAACAGGGCAAACACTGACGACGGCGCTAACGCAAACGAAGACACGCGGACAGACGAAACGGAAGAACAAGACGGACAGAACATGGACGGCAACAGTAGCGTTGTTCGCCCTGCCAACGCTACTGCCAAAATAGTGTTCAACCTTGTAGAGCCGCTGCTTCACAAAGGCCACACGCTAATAATGGACAATTTCTATAATTCTCCATTGTTAGCGCGCTGCCTAAAACGAGACGGACAGACGGACGTATTCGGGACTCTTCGATTGTCTCGGGAATTCGTTCCCGAGGCAATCAGTACTTTAAAAAAGTCCGACTTGCAACAGGGTGAAGTAAAGGCTGCCTACTGTTCCGATCTGTCGGTGATTGCGTGGCGTGATTCTAACCTAGTTGGCATGATCTCCACATTCCATCCCCTGCAGATGGGGAGAAAAGATAATAGTGACAAACAGACGTACAAGCCGGTCATTGTTCTGGACTACAACAAGTCCATGGGAGGCGTTGACCGTAAGGACCAATTCCTTGCGAGCCAGCCACTCGAGAGGCAGAGAAATAAGATCTGGTACAAAAAGCTGTTTCGTCGATTATACAATGCAGCTTTATTCAACTGCTTTGTGATATTCACAAGCAACCAGACCAACAATAAATTGTCACATCGGAAGTTCAGAACAGTGCTGGCTGAAGACTTACTGAAAATCCACAAAAAAATAGATCTTACAACTGAACCACGACTCTTTCTCAGACGCCAGACAGCGACGAATTCGTCACCGTCCATCTTGGCGACTTCCCTGACTCGAGCCTACGTTGAAACAGACCACTTTCCCGATAAGGCCTCCTCCAAATTCAGTAGATGCCGTATGTGCAAAAAGAAGCGTACGGCATTTAAATGCATACAGTGTAACGTCCCCCTCTGTATTTTAGTTTGCTTCCATCAATACCATAAACTCTAAACTCGCCCCTTCAACGTAGGTTCAACTTTACTGACATGACCGATCCGTTTTACACACTACACTAGCTTTTGCCCGCGGCTTCGCTCGCGTTAATTTATGTTTCAAATGTTTTTTTTTTCTCAAAAGCTGTTTGATTTAATGTTTTAATATTGTTTTATAGGCACACATGCGTCACGCAACCAGATGACCCGTTTCAGTACACTACACTACACTTTTACACTAGCTTTTCCCGCGGCTTGTTAATTTGTGTTTCAAATGTTGTTTTTTTTTTCACAAAAGCTGTTTGATTTATGGCTAGAATTAATGTTTTAATATTGTTTTATAGACCCACTAGCTAGCCCGCGGCTTTGCTCGCGTTAATTTATGTTTCAAATGTTACTATGAAGTTTTTGCCACAAAATTCATTGAAAACAGTAATAGTAATAATAAGGAAAATGTAAAACCTGTAAACTGGTAGTCTTGCCCTGCCAATCGAGGTATGACTACCAGTTATTTTTTTTTAGTTTAAATGTTTACTTTACACATTTTTTTCAAAATAGGCACCCTCATAAAAGGAAAACGAATATTTTGAATCGTAGGTAGAAAAGAAAAACCTTTAAATTTTGTAGTAATTTATGTAAATAAAAAACAGGGCAAGTCCAACATATAATTTACAAAACCCAGTCCGGAAACCAGACAAGGTATCTTATGCCAACCTGCCATATTAAAATAATTGTGTACAACACTTCTCAGTAATATTCACTCGAAAAATGTTTATTACTCCTGATACACAGCAAATTTAGCATGTTCTATACATACATACTCCGGGCTCACAGGTAGTTTTACCCCACTTGATCTTTTCGAGTTATGTTTTTTCAAAGTAAAATCTTTATTTTACGTTTAACGAATTAAATTATTTTAAAGCCCATATCTTTATGATGCTACTTGTGTCCGTGACAACTCGATAGGAACGTTCTTTTTCACAAAAATAAAACTTTCTTACACCTAGCATTCTTAACTTTTCAAATGTCCGTTTTTATTTTCGATGTGGTGGTCATATTTGTGGCAGTAGTAGCGACTTCTGTGTTTTCAATGGAGATATTAACCGTGTCCGCTTTATAATTGGTATATCAAAATAGAATAGGAAGATGTATTTCTCGAGATAACAGGCACTGGTAGTCTTGCCTTGGTAGCGGCCTTACCCCAACTGACCTTACTTAAGACGTTGTAAATAAAGGTTTAATTATTTTTTGTAAATAAAGGTATTTATCACTACATAGTATAAAACAAAGTCGCTTTTTCTGTCCCTTTGTATGCTTAAATCTTTAAAACTACGCAACGGATTTTGATGTGGTTTTTTTTTAATTGATAGAGTGATTCAAGGGGAAGGTTTTAAAGTATCATACATTCCAAAATTCCCACGGGAAAGCGGGATACACGCAAACGAAGTTGCGCGGGTTTCGCTAGTTATATAATAAAATACATAATGTGGTTTCTAATTTCATGTTTTATTATGTCCTTGCACTCCTTCAATTTTCTATACGCTTCTCTTGGCAAAACTATTTTGATTTTAGTATAGGTATATTTCCAGAAAGGTACCTAAGATTTGTAAGAAAATAGATCAATATAAATTATTTTTGTTCTGGCAATAATATGTAATCTGTGGTCTTGACCTTTTTCCGGTTCTGTCAGACATCTTTGTTGTAAGCATGTTCTAAGAGTGTAATAATTATTAAGATCTTGAAATATACAAAAACATCGCAATACCAAGCGTCGTCGTTTCATTGTTTAAAGCTCATTGGTTATGGGCCCAGTCAGCGCACAACAATAAACAGAAAAACAATGGAAAATATCACTTCGGGTGTTCGCCTCGAAGGCACGGCAAACTGGAACACTTGGAAGTTCCAGGCTAGGATAATATTAAATAGCTTGGGTGTGTGGGAAGTGTGCGATGGGTCGTTAAAAAAACCCGCAGAGGGGGCGGATGAATGGAAGGCTAAGGACGCAAAAGCACAATCTGCCATTGTGACGAGATTGGCGGAGTCAGTGATGCTTCATGTGGTGAATTGCCGTAGCGCCGCGGAAATATGGGCAAAACTGCAAAGTGTTTACGAATTGACATCTTCTAGTAGTATACACTTAGTCCAGCAAAAATTCTTTAACTACAGTTACGAAACTGGAACGAAAATGTGTGAACACATTTCCAAAATTCAGGATTTGGCGTGCAAACTGGACCAATTGGGACAAAAAATAGATGACAGGATGGTGCTCACAAAAATATTAATGTCGTTACCTGAGGAATATAAACACTTCATTAGTGCATGGGAGTCAGTCGAGGAAAGTAAACAGAATATTAATGACTTGACAGCTAGACTATTAATGGAGGAAGAGAGGATTATGAGTCGTGATATGGTGACATCATCTGCATTTGCCGGAAAATCAAGAGAGTATCGGAAACCATTTAATACGTTAAAGTGTCATTCATGTGGAAAACCTGGCCACTTTGCGAAGAACTGTCACAAACAGAATGACAGATTAGAGGAAAAACAGAAACCAGTGTGCCATTACTGTAAGAAACCTGGTCACTATATTCGAGAGTGTCGTCACAGGATAAGAAAAGAACAATTGCATCAGAATAATGCAATGGTAGTGTCAGCGTTATATGGTGAAGGAGTAGTTGACAGCGAGTGTTGGTACATGGACAGTGGTGCTTCAGAACACATGATCAATAACAGAAATTTATTTTCAGATTATAGTGAACTTGTAGAACCGAGAAAAATTATTATTGGGGACGGTAAGATTATTACAGCTGTAGGATGTGGCGTAATTAAGCTGGAAGCATTTAATGGACATAAGTGGATAAATACTACATTAAATAATGTGTTATATGTAAAGGACATTAAGTTGAATTTGTTTTCTGTTTCAAGCGCAATAGATAGAGGTTTTGGGTTGTTCGTGAATAAGGGTCAATGTACATTTATTGATAAAAGCAGACAAGCCGCAGCGATAGCTGAAAGGCAAGGAAAAATGTTTGTAATGAAGTTCAGATATAATAGATTAAATAGTATAGTAGGAAAGTCTTATGTAGGTATAGTGGGTACGAAGCTTAGTTTGTTAGAATGGCATGTAAGGTTAGCCCATCAGAATTTTGAGTATGTAAAAAATATTTTGAATCGGAATAATATTGAGTATGTAGAAAAAGGGTTAGAACAGTGTACAGACTGCTTGAAAGGTAAGCAACATAGATTACCGTTTAAGAGAAGTGAAACCATTACCACTAGGCCTGGGGAGATTATCCATGCGGATCTTTGTGGACCAATGGAATGTCAATCATTAGGGGGAGCTAAGTATTATTTACTAATAAAAGATGATTATTCACATTATAGGTCAGTATATTTTGTTAGGGAGAAATCTGAAGTTTGTGATAAGTTAAAACATTTCATTACTTTTTCTAAGAAGGAAACTGGACAGGACATTAATATACTTAGAACCGATAATGGTACAGAGTTTTTTAAGTTAGGTAAATTACTTTCAGAGAAGGGAATTCGACATGAAACATCAGTAAGTTACACTCCACAACAAAACGGTAAAATTGAAAGGGAAATGAGAACAGTGACTGAATCTGCGCGTACCATGTTACAAGCCAAGGGTTTACCAAAGTTTTTATGGGCGGAAGCCGTAAATACGGCAGTTTATGTTTTGAATAGGACTGGTACTAGTACAATACCAGGAAAGACGCCATATGAACTGTGGTTTGGTAAAAACTTTGACATACTGAGTTTGAGAGAATTTGGTCAAGAGGTATATGTTCATGTTCCTAAACAGTTGAGACAAAAATGGGATCCAAAAAGTGAGAGTGGTATTTTTGTTGGTTATGGAGATGCAACCAAGGGTTATCGGATATACATTCCAGAGAAGAACGAAGTTGTCATAAAAAGAGATATAGTATTTACACACAATAATAACAGAGAAAAGGAAACACTTGTTCAGAATAAGGAAGTAAGTTTAAATATTGAAAACGTGGTTGGTTTGGTCGATAACACTTCAGATAATTTGGATAGAGAACAGAGAGAGGTAATAGAGAATTCAGAAACACAGGAAAATATAGTGGAAGTAGAAGTAGAAGATCAACAATTACCTGAGGAGGAACTGGAAGTATGGGAGGATGCAAGTGACTCAACAGAAGAGGAGGAAGTTACAAAAACAAGAAGAGGAAGAGTTGTTAAGAAACCTGTAAGGTGGAAGGATTATGACTTTGGTATGGTTGGGTTGGAGCCATTAACTTATCAAGAAGCAATGGAAAATGAGGATAGTGAAAATTGGAAAGTAGCTATTAGAAATGAAATACAGGGAATAGAAGAGAACAATACCTGGACTGAGACAACTTTGCCAGAAGGAAAGAGAGCTATCAGTAGTAAGTGGGTATTTAAAGTAAAAAAGGATAATTGTGGGAATTTAAAGTATAAATGTAGATTAGTAGCTAGGGGATTTGAACAAGAGAATAACTTTGATGTAAATGAATTGTATGCCCCTGTAGCTAAGTTAGCAACTGTCAGAACGTGTATTGCCGTAGCAAACAAATTAAGTTTACCGTTGTACCAAATGGATGTATGTAGTGCGTTTTTAAATGGGGATTTAAATGAGGAGATTTATATGTGTTTGCCAAAAATAAATAAACAGGATGAGAGTAAAATTGTGAAACTAAATAAATCTTTGTATGGGCCTAAAAAGTCACCGAAAAATTGGAATAATAAGTTTAATAGTGTAATTGAAAGTGAAGGATTTGTGCAGTCAAATAGTGATGTTTGTTTGTATACAAAATGCACAAAAGATTTTAAGTTGTATTTGCTGTTATATGTAGATGATATTTTGTTATTTGGAACAGATCAGAGTGAAATAGAAAATGTTAAACAAGTTTTGGCAAATAATTTTAAGGTTAAGGATATGGGTTTTGTGTCAGAGTATTTAGGTATTAGTATTCATCAAGACTTACAGAAAGGTATAACTATTATTAATCAGACGGAATATTTAAAACAAGTTTTAGAGAATTTTGGGATGGTAAACTGTAAATCAGCTTCAGTACCAATAGATGGGAATTTTAATTTTGAATTGTTAAAAAGAGATAAATCTGAGAGTCGGGAAATAGAAACAAAATGTAGAAGACTGATTGGGTGTCTTATGTATGCAGTCTTGGGAACTAGACCAGATTTATGTGTGTCAGTGTCAATGCTTAGTAGGTATCAGAACTGTGCTAGTAAATTGTTATACTGTATGTTACAACTAGTGATGGGCAGGAGAACATTTCCGTTCCGAGAACTTTCTCGGAACGAGAACATTCTGAAACATTCTCTTGAACGGAGAATTTAAGAGAATTTACGGAAATTTAAGAGAATCTAAACCAAGTATGTAGACGTTTTAATTTTGACATAAAAATAGATGACTATGCATGTAATTTCAGTAGCTATGAATGCCATAGTGAAGATACATGTCAGGTAGGTAGTTATAATGACGTTACATTTGATTTTCTATATATATAAAATTCAAAGTCCTGTCTGACTGACTGACTTAACTATATAATCAACGCACAGCCCAAACCGCTGAGTCTAGAGATTCAAAATTTGGAATGTAGGTTCCTTACGACTTCTAGGGGTGTACTGAGAAATGATTTTTCAAAATTCCCACGGAAAAGCGAGATATACGCAAACGAAATTGCAAGGGTTTTACTGATCCGCTGGGTTTTTTGACTCTAAATTTGGAATATAGGTTCCTTACGACATCTAGGGGTGTACCAAGAAAGGATTTTTCAAAATTGCCACGGGAAAGCGAAATATACGCAAACGAAGTTGCGAGAGTATATCAACGCACAGCCCAAACCGCTGGGTCTAGAGTACTCTAGAGATTCCAAATTTGGAATGTAGGTTTCATATGACGTCTAGGGGTGTACTGAGTAAGGATTTTTCAAAATTCCCACGGGTTAACGAGATATACGCAGACGAAGTTGCAATGGTTTTACTGATCCACTGGGTCCGCGAGAAATACAAGTTCAAGCAAGTTCATGTTCGTATATCCCGCTTTCCCGTAAGGAATTTTAAAAAATCCTTTCTTGGTGCACCCCCAGATGTCGTAAGGAACCTACATTCCAAATTTGGATCTCTAGACCCAGCGGTTTGGGCTGTGCGTTGATATACCCTCGCAACTTCGTTTGCGTATATCTCGCTTTCCCGTAGGAATTTTGAAAAATCCTTTCTTGGTACACCCCTTGATGTTGTAAGGAACCTATATTCCAAATTTGGAATCAATAGACCCAGCGCGGATCAGTAAAACCCTTGCAAATTTGTTTGCGTATATCTCGCTTTCCCGTGGGAATTTTGAAAAATCATTTTTCAATACACCCCTAGACGTCGTAAGGAATCTACATTCCAAATTTGGAATCTCTAGAGTACTCTAGACCCAGCGGTTTGGGCTGTGCATTAACATATCCTCGCAACTTCGTTTGCGTATATCTTGCTTTTCCGTGGGAATTTTGAAAAATCATTTCTCAGTACACCCCTAGATGTCGTAAGGAACCTACATTCCAAATTTGGAATCAATAGACCCAGCGGATCAGTAAAACCGTTGCAACTTCATTTGCGTTCTCGCTTTCCCTTAGGAATTTAAAAAAATCCTTTCTTGGTACACTCCTAGATGTCGTAAGGAACCTACATTCCAAATTTGGAATCAACAGACCCAGCGGATCAGTAAAACCGTTGCAACTTCATATGCGTTCTCGCTTTCCCATAGGAATTTAAAAAAATCCTTTCTTGGTACAATCTAGATGTCGTAAGGAACCTACGTTCCAAATTTGGAATCTCTGGGCCCAGCGGTTTGGGCTGTGCGTTGATATACCCTCGCAACTTCGTTTGCGTATATCTCGCTTTCCCGTGGGAATTTTGATAAATCCTTTCGTGGTACACACCCCTAGATGTCGTAAGAAACCAACATTCCAAATTTGGAATCAATAGACCCAGCGGATCAGTAAAACCCTTGCAATTTCGTTTGCGTTTATTTCACTTTCCCTTAGGAATTTTAAAAAATCCTTTCTTGGTACACTCCTAGATGTCGTAAGGATTCCAAATTTGGATTCTCTGGACCCAGCGGTTTGGGCTGTGCGTTGATATACCCTCGCAACTTCGTTTGCGTATATCTCGCTTTCCCGTAGGAATTTTGAAAAATCCTTTCGTGGTATACCCCTAAATGTTGTAAGGAACCAACATTCCAAATTTGGAATCAATAGACCCAGCGGATCAGTAAAACCCTTGCAATCTCGTTTGCGTATATCTCGCTTGCCCGTGGGAATTTTGAAAAATTATTTCCTAGTACACCCCTAGACGTTGTAAGGAACCTACATTCCAAATTTTGAATCTCTAGACCCAGCGGTTTGGGCTGTGCGTTGATATATAGTTAAGTCAGTCAGTCAGACAGGACTTTGAATTTTATTTAAATAGAAAATCAAATGTAACGTCATTATAACTACCTACCTGACATGTATCTTCACTATGGCATTCATAGCTACTGAAATTACATGCATAGTCATCTATTTTTATGTCAAAATTAAAAAGTCTACATACTTGGTTTAGATTCTCTTAAATTTCCGTAAATTCTCTCCTTTCCGAGAACGTTTCCTCAATGTTTCCACTAAGAGAACATTTCCGGAAATCGCCCATCACTAGTTACAACAGGTTCTGAGATATGTAAAGACAACTATCGATTTAAGTTTGGTGTATAAATGTGATGTTGCCACAGAGTGTTTAGAGGGTTATGTTGATGCAGACTGGGGAGGGGACGTAGTCGATAGAAAGTCTACTACAGGCTATGTTTTTAAAGTATTTGGTTGTCCAGTTTTATGGAGTTCTAAAAAGCAACAATCCGTGGCAATATCATCTACTGAATCTGAATATTTAGCTATAAGTATGGCAGTGACAGAAGCGTGTTGGTTGAGAAACCTTCTTTTAGATTTTAAACTTGAACTTAATATGGAGCCCTGTGTGTTATTTGAGGATAATCAGTCAGCCATGCAAGTAGCCTTGTATCCAGAAAATAATAGGAGATTGAAACATATGAGTATCAAACATTATTTTATTAAGGAAAAGATAGAACAAGGTGTAGTAGATTTAAAATATGTATGTTCAAGTGAACAGTTAGCTGATTTGTTTACAAAGCCTCTGGGTAGGCAATTGTTTGTTAAATTTAGAGATAGATTATTGTCAGAGAGATCAGTTTAGTTTGGATGATTATTAATTTCAAAACATGTTAAGTAAGCCAGAGACAAAAAGAAAAAAATAAAATAGTTTGCAGTTTAAGTAAGTACAGTCAGGGATAAAAATTGTTAAGTGTTAAGTACAGTCAAGGATAAAAAGTGTTAAGTACAGTCAGGGTAAAAAGTGTTAAGTAATTGTTAATAAAAATGCGGTTTTCTGTATTGTAAAAATAATTTTATTGGGAAGGGGTGTAAGAAAATAGATCAATATAAATTATTTTTGTTCTGGCAATAATATGTAATCTGTGGTCTTGACCTTTTTCCGGTTCTGTCAGACATCTTTGTTGTAAGCATGTTCTAAGAGTGTAATAATTAATAAGATCTTGAAATATACAAAAACATCGCAATACCAAGCGTCGTCGTTTCATTGTCTAAAGCTCATTAGATTTCCTACATTTTGGTAAAATTCAATTTAGAAGTAGGTAATGAACGAAAGTGGAATAATAGGCCCGTAAATCTCAAGTTCGTAAAAAATAACCTCTATGTTGAAATTAAACGCTCAATTTATTCATATTTTTTTTATTAAAAGATAATTTTACTAGCTATACAGTACCTAGTAGTTTTTGTATTAGGTAGTTTACGAGATACAAATGTTTTAAAATCTTAGCTCTCGGCAGGTTTCGGACGACTCCGGTCGAGCGTCTGAAAGTTTCGGACTGTTGACGTTCTTTTCATGCGCGGACTGTTCAGTGGGTATACCCATCGAAATAATATTACTAAAAGTCGGATTTTTAATTAGACGAAGCTATCTGACGTTTACTGTGTTGTCAGTTTTTGATGAAATAAAAATAGTGTTGTGACAAAATGAATGATTGAAAAAACTCCTGAATGAGTGTGTTAGTTTGCCGAACTGCCGATATCGGGTACGGGGTTCGAATTTTAGGCGTGCTTTGTACATACTAACGAGTTTTCGACGACTATGTTCCTATAGTATCTACCTATACTGAATACCGAGTGTTTTAAACATTAAGGAAAACACTCAGACCAAATAAGAAGTCAAGACGGAGCGCTGTCAACAATGATGTGAGGCTGGTTTTGTAAACATGTGTGCAGCGAGTAGCGATGGCGCAAGACGTAGTTACGTTGTAGGTACGTATGTGTGCGTGTGTATGTATACGGCGAGGCGTATTTTGTGAATCGCCTCACTTTGCTGTTGGCAGAGTTCCGTCTATCCTTTTTATTTGGTCTGAGGGAAAACATTGCGAGGAAACTTGTAAGACTGTCCTATTTTCAATACATCATGTAGTTGAAACTCTAGATGTATAAAATATAACAATTATACTTAAACTCTGTTTCTTCTATCTTGACCAATGTAGTAAACAATCTTAGCATGTCTTTTTAACTAAAAATGGCAATTAAAATTCTCATTCACACCCAAATAATAATAATATAGTTAGAAATGGCATTTATCACAACACTCTTATTATTTTGGCGATATATCGATTTTACACATGGATATTTTAATAAAAAGACACACTAAGATTGTTTACTACATTGGTCAAGTTAAAAGAAACAGGATTTAGGTAGTACTTAATAAATAAATTCACACTCATTGTTCATTCATCTGATTGAACGAGAACTGAACGCATCACTATTACTTTAAATATGGCAACATTATTTTACAAAGTGACATTAGCTACTGTCAGATAGCTTCGTCTAATTAAAAATCCGACTTTACGTATAGAAATGACAGCGCCTTCAAATTTTGGCGCCGCGTTCGGCCGTGCGGGGCGCGCCCCTCCCTGGCCCCGCCCCCAACCGAACCGAGTCATAGAATATGACATTACTACGCAGGGGCGACACTTTGTATAAATTCTGCCTATTGGACATCTGATTATTTTATTTTATTACAATATTTTATTTTAGTTAATAGAATAAACTTAATAGAAAATAGGTGTAATATTAGCTTTATAGGTAGGAAGCTACATTACATTTTTGTTCTTAACTTAATATTAGTCAAAAATAAACTGAGATTAAATCAAAACTTTATAATGAAGCTATTTATATATTGAAGTATTTTGTAATATATGCATTAACTAGGAGAGGGTCGTCGCCTGCCAGACAAGAGGAGTTGTGTTGAATGGTAACGTATCTTTACTCCGAAACTTGTTTGCCCGAATTTCATTTGTTCGAAAATGGTTTAAAATGCTGTTTCGTTTTTCATCTTTTTGTTTTCTAGAAACAATTTTTTTTACTTAGTAACTTTATCCACATTTACGTATTTTTTACCTACAGTATAAAAATATCTCGGAAATAGTTTAAAAATCAATATTTAAATTACATATTATTAAAAAAAAAATTATGAAAATCGGTCCAAAATTGAAGGAGTAATCGGCGGACCTCCAAAAAAAACAATGAAACATAGAACTTCCTCCTTTTTTGAAGTCGGTTAAAAAAAAAGCTAAAAAGAAATCTGAAATACCTAAATTATATTATAAAATTGACTCACGCTTAGTACCTACGTATCCCATCTGTACGATTAATTTTTGATAATCTATGATTTTCACATAGAAATGGCGGATGCAATCATGATGCAATAGAAAATAATGAAAAAAAATTGTTTTGGTTGGTTTTACTTATTTTTTTGTATACTTAGCGATGATAAGTCACGCCGCTATCTTTCTTCCTTACTGTTGAACGGTTTTTACACGTTTTTATCGAACATGACGGCATTTTTCAATGTTTTTTTTTTGTCTTAGGTCCGAGGACCGATCGCGATGAGCGTAGACAAGTGACTAAACGAGTTGATGTCTATTGGCCTCAACGTATGGGGACAAAAATTTTGTTCGCGGTGTCAGTTCTATACGTAGTAATATTATTTCGATGCATAAACCTAACACTTGGAGAGGTAGGGCACAGCGGATAATCCGCTTAAATCGGAGCAGCCCGCCTGGGGAAGGACCTCCACCTTACAGAAGATCGTAGCCAAATAGGTAACATTGGGCTAGGTCATGTTGTATTCCTACGGTGAGTAAGGTCTCCAGGACGAAACGTAAATCCGATACTTCGACCGAAGTATCGGAAGAATTTATGGATAATCCGCCACTGTATAGTGCAAAAGCTATTGCACCAAATAAAATTCCAAACAACAGGAAGAAGGGAAAATGTGAATATGCAATGACAGAGTACATAAATATACACTTGAGTTCATCTGCCTAGTAAGATCTATATAGGTAATTTATGTCATAAATTCTTAATGGTCACCTTTTCAGTTTTTAAGAAATGTTTAATATGCCCAACACCATGGGTGCAGTGGATAATACTGAGAGCCACCGTCACAGATACCACACATGCACGGCTAAAATAAGGAGTTATCTCCTTATTATATTTATATCCAAGTATCCAGTCTGTGTCCTAAAATATAAATACTTTCTACTACATACACCTGTGTCGAAACTCGCCAGTTTTCTTACTTACTCTCACCTGAATTGTGTTGTTTCCGAACCATCTAAATATCACTATCTTGCACACTTCGTCTACCATACTGCAGCTATTATTGTAATTATCACAGCATTAAGCAATGCTTAACGTTTTACTTCGAAAACTTATAACTCTGATTGTATGCAGACACAAGAAATACATATTTCGGTTGAGGAAGAAAACCAAGATTTTTTGATAGGAGGCCAGACATATCCGGGAAGACTTAATTAATACACATTTTAATTAAAATAAAGTTTAATCATATCATTATAACATTTTTATTTATTTAAATATCAACAAATTTTAACATAACACAAAATAAAAGGATTTAAGCACAACATAAAGATACTTTAAATATTTTACCTCTTCGAGACTGACAAATCCTTCGACCTTAGTCCCGACTATAACCATTATTTTATGTTCCATATCGGAGAGGTCTGGTATGGCTGGTCCTCCGCCCGTGGCCCTGATGCTGTCACGGACCATAAGCGCCTTTGTCTTTATCTTTGCCACCCATACACTCCAAATCTAAGCAAAAATAATTTAAAAGGCATAAGTATACATGATATAATGGTATTAGGGTAATAATATTATGGTTTATGTTGCAAAAAATGTAAGAATTATAATGCTACAATTGCTTGAAATGCATCTTTTTTTGATTTTTGCTTCTGATATTAAAAGCTTTCTATATAATATTGTGTTGGCTATATCAATGGTGATATAGCAATGATGAATAAAAGGTATAGCATATAATATACCTAACTACATCTGAGGTTTAGTATTCTTGACTGCTATTGAAATTAAAGTTTATTCATTAGAGTATCCATGACTTTGTATTTTAAGTAATATGACACGTCAAATGCTCTTCACAACTTGTGTTACAAAAATTTACAAAGCTTAAACGCTTAGGTCTGTAATTATTATAAAAAGATCGGTACTTACATGCTGCCACTTCTATAAAGTTCTGCTACAGCCTAAGTTGTTGAGCTCACATGCCAAATCCGCCTAAAGAAACAAATTGACATGGTGAAATGTATAATTGAATTACATACAAAAATCATACTCCATGGCCAATAAAACACTGAATAAATTCTTACCTCTCGCCATTTCCAAATTATTGTGGAGGCGCTCCACGAGCAACTCTTGTAGCCGTTTGTTGGCTCTTTTTTCTTCTTTCATTTAATAATCTTGTATTTTCCATTTTTACAATAATTAAAGTAATCACCATATAATAGGTCCGTTTTGACATTTGTCATCGTGGCGTATCTAATGATGTAACCACACGACTCGGTACTCGATACTTACGATAAATCGATTCAAGTTTGTATGAGGATGTTATCGATTTGATCATGTAGTCAATGTAAAGTGCATCGGATTAAAATACTGATTAATAAATTTAACTTATTACAATCGTTTGAAAGGTCAATTTGTTAATTTAATATTTTTAGTAACAATTTTAAACATACATTCAATCATTTTCGTCGGATGATGAGCCAAAATCGTCAGTGCTATTATAGGGAAAGTGATATTAATGGTGAGCTAGGAAGATTAGCGAGCTAAAAAGCTTTTCAATAAAGATTACTACACAATATCTAAATACTATTATTAAAATCGAATGAATTTGGTGAAATTCAACAATTAAACATGGTTACAACACTGGTATCGAAAAAAAAAAAGACTGAGAACGCAACTGTTTATGGGACGTTTCTTAATAATTAAAAATTGTATGCTACTATAAATTAAAATACTCGTAATATTTTCTATCATAATTATTTAACGCGCACTGATATATTTTTTTTTTTTTAAACACTCCAAGTGTAGTGTAAGTGGCTTTCAGTTTCGTTCCAAGTTACATTCTAGGTTCTTCCTCAAGTGTCAAAACGGACCTATTAAATGGTGACGACTTTAATAATGTACAGACAGAGTAAACGTAAACAAAACCGGTGGATGTCGAATTGTCTTCTTTCTTTCTTTTCTTAATTAATGGCGTTTCTGTCGTGTCTTGACGACACATTGACAATTTCGCCAATGTCGAGTATTTAAATGAACACTTTTTATCAAAAAAGTACACTTTAAAAAAGCAACGTGGTACGGTGAGGATCCGAGGTCGCCATCTTGACGACCTTCGTTGACAAGGCGGCGATCTCGAATCGTCGATTCGATCGAATGTCGATTGTCGACGAACTTCTGTCAAAACTTTTTTTTGTTTTTTCGCCCAGAGGCAAAGGGGCTATGATATGAGCGCATACAGCCAAGTCTAATATAAAATTCATATGCATACTTGTATTAAACTATTTAAAGATTGAAAAATACAACATATTTGTACCGTTACATTTATATTAGAGTACTAGCGAAACCCGCGCAACTTCGTTTGCGTGTATCCCTACCCTACCCTACCCCTACCCTACCCTACCCTACCCTACCCCTACCCTACCCCTAATTTTTTTCCGTAAGAACCTTGTACAGAGTATTAGAAAACTACAAAAAAAAATCAGCCAAATCGGTCAAGCCGTTTTCATGTTATGTCGTGACCATGGAAGTAATAAGTACTTTGTACGTAGTACTTATTACTTCCATGGTCGTGACAACGGAAAACGGGTTTCATTTTTATATATATAGATTAAAAATCATTTGTAAGCATTTATATAACCATAAAATGTTGTTGCAAAATATTTTATTCGTTCTCTGTTTGTCATTCATTCTTATTGTAAATGTAATGTTAATGTAATGTATAATAACGGCAACACTGTCTATTCAACTTATGGCGGAAACACACTACCGTAGACAGAGAAAACTATAGACAGCTACTAATGGCGGAAACACACTACCGTGTCGGGGCCTGTCGTGTCGCGCTCTGTCGTGACGGTGGGTGTGCACACTTACGTGTCGTGTCGGGGCGCGCTTCTGTTCAGAAATGAGCGAAATAGTCGCCAGACGTTTATTTCTTTCATTTCTGAACAGAAGCTCGCATTGTTTGCCTTTGTCTGGGTGTTTTCTATAATGTATAATGGTATTTATTTACAAAAAAAAGTATTTAAGTATATTTATCAGGAATCTAGTACCTAGTAACTCATTATCACGCTGCAAAAATAAATAAAAAAAAAAAGCGTCCACTTGTTCGCGCCACGAGCCGCGCGCGGGTATAGAAACACATTTGCAGGGCGTGTCGTGTCGCGTCATAACCCCCACCACCGCCGTGGCGCAATCGGCGGCCAGCAGTCCGCGCCACGACAGAGCGAGTCACGACACGACACGCCCTACAAATGTGCTCCTAACCATATAAAATGTATGAAGGCGATATGCTTCTGGCGCGACACGACAGGCCCCGACACGGTAGTGTGTTTCCGCCATAAGCGTGCCGCTGAAAGGGACAGAAAAAAAAGTACATACTAGATTTAGAGTTGCCAGGTAAGGATAAATTTACCCCAAACTCTCGATTTCCTTTTTGTATGTATAAAATTGACATGCTGATACTTAGTACTTTTTAAAGTTTTTAATCCATTAATATAACTAACGAATACTTACCTATTAGTTTCAAAACATCGGGGACAAATCATAAAAATGAATGCGTGCGGATGCCAATAATTAAATCTTTAGATAAGTATTGGTAGGTAGGTATTATATTATATATATGTACACTTCAAGATAACAGGCAATAATGCGAAGACTGTGTCTTGAAAACTGCCCGTTTATTAAAGTAGTTTGTAGGAAATAAAATGAAAACAATCTAAAACATAATAGGATATTTTATTTTTATTATATTCACTAATTCGTCTTGATACCTAAACATTGAGTACATAAAAATATAAAAACTTCTGTGATTTAAAACATATAAAGTATTGGAGTAGGTATCAAATAAAACATAATACACGGTGCATACACTTTACACTAAATCATGGAGTTTGTTTTTCCCTTTTGAGTGGTAATTTCATGCAGTCGTTTTTTTTTTTTTTTAATTAGTTTTTAATAACAACTAAAGTCCTCATCTAATGGCCTTGGAAAAGTACTAATTTCGTGTGAACATTACGGATTATTTCTTTCGGTGTAATTTTTTTTAATATATTTTTGAGCTAAGTTTTGGGATCCAAATATCTATATGATAGGGGGCAGCATTTTTTTTCTAGAAATCTCCCCTTCTTTTGGTCTCATCTTATCTAGGGGGGGCACTTACGAACACTTTTGGTCCTTTGTACCAACCCCGTGCCCCTGAGAAATTTGCAGTTTTGAAAATCCGCTTTTTTTCCAATTGCGTATATCTCGAGAACGGTAGCGCACGGGGTTGGTGCAAAGGGCTAAAAGTGTTTGCAAGTGCCCCCCCCCCCCAACTCCCACTCCACTCTCAATGGAACCCAAAAAAGAAGGAAATAAAAAAAAACTTAAATTTTTGTTAAAAAAAAAAAAATATCTCAAAAACTTTTTTTTCATGTTTTCTTGGCGTCTCATAGTGCCCCTAAGCCTATACTCCAACTCTACTTCCTTGCCCCTAACGCGACTCTGACAGAAAATTTCCTATTTTAGGGAAAATTTCCACACAAAAAAAATAGCAACACTGACTTGAAAGGTTATGTTAACAAAAATGTTAAAAATCTCACGCATTTTTCAAAAACATGATGAGACTTGATATCATTCGTCGAAAATAAACCAAAATTAGTATATTTAACTATGATAAATAGTAAAATAGTCGGGAATAATGTCTACTTACGAATGAAACGACAACCCACTAATTTTTCTCTCACTATCACTTTTACATCCCATTATACTGCACCGCACCATTTTCTACAGATGCAATCACCTCCAGGAACTTAATTAACACAAAATAGTTATTCGTAATTGAATAAACAAAACAAAAACTTTAAAATTAGTTATCACCTGCAGCAAACGTCAAAGTTTGTTTAGCAATTAAAGTTGCTGGCCTTGAAAAAACCGGCCACGCAGTGAGGGACAAAAAAATATTCTCTTTGTCTCTTTTTTTTATCAGCCATGCGTATATGACCATCCTTTTCTATTGTAAGTGAAATAAAAAACATCCAGCAGTCTATAGTTTTCTCTGTCTACGCACACTACCGTCACATGAGTAAATAAACTGACGGAACAGAGACTTCACTCCATACAATAGCGCGCGCCGAGGACACGCACACAAGCATGTGTACGTGACGAGCGCTTTGAGGTCACGCAATACACGCGCCTCATGCTTGTGTGCGTGTCCTCGGCGCGCGACGTTGTATGGAAGTGAAGCCTCTGTCCGTCAGTTTATTTACTCATGTGCTACCGTGTCGGGGCGTGTCGTGTCGCGCCAGAAGCATATCGCGTTCATACATTTTATACATATGGTTAGGAGCACATTTGTAGGACGTGTCGTGTCGTGACTCGCTCTGTCGTGGCGCGGACTGCTGGAGAGAAGAAATAAACGTCTGGCGTTTATTTCGTTCATTTCTGAACAGAAGCGCGCCCCGACACGACACGACACGTAAGTGTGCACACCCACCGTCACGACAGAGCGCGACACGACAGGCCCCGACACGGTAGTGTGTTTCCTTCCGCCATTAGTGATGTCAAATTCAATTTTAGTGCTGTCTGTAATAACGCTACCTAACAACACAATAGCATTTGTCAAATCTTTTAGCTAAAATTAGAAAATTTTAGAGAAATTTTAGTTTAGAGATGTCAACAACAGAATTAGCACCTAAATCTAATCACTGCTTTCGTCAGAAAATATTCATATTCATTTATTTATTGCTTCATATGGTAAATACAATTTGGTCTTACATCTAAAAGTAGCTCCTTGACATGAGCCCTGCAAGGGCACAACTGTTGTAGTGGTGGTTGAGTGTTGGAATAGAAACATAAAACTTTCACGTAACAATCATGTATTTCTTTATACTTCACTATTTAAACAATTTGATCACCCCATTACTAAATAATTATCAAGATTTATATTCTAAACATGACTAGTCTCTACAAATACATATTATCTAAAAAACTAGTAAATATAAGTTTCCTATTAAGATGTCATAAAAAGACTGAATCTAAAACCAGACATCATGATATCTGTCTAATTTCAAAATGCTCCAATTTTAAATCTTTCTTCTTAACAAACTTTTTATAACCGGCCAGTTCCAATACAATTCCTTATTTAAATAAAACCTACAACATCCCCTCTGAATTGTATATCAAAATCTTCAAATAAACAATTAAATCCACCCAATCATAAATTACTAATCAATAATCAAATATTCTTCTTCAAATTTCCTAATTCCTTCTTCAACTCTTATACTTCCACTCCTTACCTATACATCGAC
Source organism: Endotricha flammealis (assembly GCA_905163395.2). Taxonomy (NCBI): domain Eukaryota; kingdom Metazoa; phylum Arthropoda; class Insecta; order Lepidoptera; family Pyralidae; genus Endotricha; species Endotricha flammealis. The sequence continues at coordinate 13,286,835 of LR990864.1, read as the reverse complement.
TCCTTGTACTTCCAACTGCTTGTACTTTCACTCCTTGTACTTTCACTGCTTGTACTTTCAATAGACCATCGACTTCTTCCAATTATTGCAAATTCTCCACTCCATTGTCCGAAAACTCTCCTCCTCTAAATATCTTCACAATTTCTAACCAACTCATTATTATAAATCCTCAATCCTCATTACTATCCTCAATAATCCTCAAGACCTTCATGTCTTCCATCTCACTATTTGCTCCATTGTCTAATGAAAGCAGTGATCTGTTATTTACTATAGATTCGTAATGTTTGACACATACCCGCTGCCACGTCGACTGAGGCCACAGTCTTAGTTGAATTTCTTCCGACTTAGTCGTAGTTTGACGTTCAGTGAATGCGTATCTCACAATAATATCACAAAAATGGTTAAATGCACTGTTAAAACATGTATGTCGTGATCCCAAACTAATAACAAAGCAAGTGGTATCACTTTTCACAAATAAGAATGCTTAATTATGTTAAAATTATACCAAAATAATATTAAAATCGAAATTAATATATTACGCATTGTTTTTGCCAACAGTGCTGCCAGTAAAAACGATTTTAAGTTTCCCAAATGTTGGGAGTTTAGTCAATGACGAACTCATACGCCTTTATGTATCATTAGTAACACAGTAGAAGTAAACCTACAACCAGGCTCAAACTAGAATTAATTATTTACTTAGAATTGATTGATACTAAAATCAATCGCTAGTGCTACGCACGTCAAGACAAGAAAAAACAAATCATTTTCCTCTTTTTGATATGGCTTTTAACTGACATTTGACATAATGATATTATTACTATGACAGTGAAGTAACAATTTCATCTTTTTCATTGTGGTAACGGTGTTTAATTTAAATTGTTTCTGCAATTATCAAATGTTCGATTGAGTACAATAGTTTTTTTGTTTTATGTTGTATTTTATTCAAATTATTTAAATTTATTATTTTATTTTATTTAAATTTCATTTTCATTTCTTAACAATAAAAAAAATCTACTGAAGACTTGGCTGTATGGGCATAGTTCCCTTTGCCTACCCAGAATGGGTGAAGAAAACAAAAAAAAATCTCTGCTAAAAGTTAGTAGTAGCACAGAATAGATAATAGTAGTAGGTCTGCATCGGTTAGATTCATCAATGACTAAAAAATTGAAACTTCTCCATTCCGCCATGATTCATTCTTGAAATATAATATGTATGTACCAATATTTACGCATCTATATATTTATTTCTTCCTATCTCTAATTCTTCTGTCACCTAAGAAACAATAATATGGTATAAAAACTTTTTTAAAAAAAAAAGACTCATAACATTCATTCAATGGGAAAATTATTCATGAGCTGGCAACTCTGACCATTTTTCTGGGAGTAATGCTTTTGTCTCATTTATACATAATTAGTTTGACTCTAGAAAAAAAGAGACAAACATATTTTACTTTGGCATATGCTCGGAAATTCGGAATATGTATCGGTTTCAAAGCTACGTCTTTAACACTCTAAAGTGGTTGCGGCTTTTTACGAATGCTTTGTATGACGTTACTTCTCTTGTCATAAAATATATAAAATCTCATTGAATGAAAGTAACAAAAATATCTCTACACGTTACTCCAACTTCCTCTATCGATACGCATCATTTCTAAAATTTCCCTTTCCCCTCTTGATGTGTATCGATTTAAAATTTTCATTTTCCTCCTCCATTTTGTAATTTCTTTTGTTTTCCTCCTCCATTTTGTAATTTCTTTTGTCGTATCAATATCTTCATTTTCCAATCTGGGAATTCTTCCTTTTGATTCTCACATTGTTGTATAATTATTTCTACCATTCTATTCCAACATCATAATTAAATGCCCACTGGGCCCATAACCTGTTGTAGTGGGGGTTGAGTGTTGGAATAGAAACATAAAACTTTCACGTAATAATCATGTATTTCTTTATACTTCACTAATAAAACAATTTGATCACCCCATTACTAAATAATTATCAAGATTTATATTCTAAACATGACTAGTCTCTACAAATACATATTATCTAAAAAAAATAGTAAATATAAGTTTCCTATTAAGATGTCATAAAAAGACTGAATCTAAAATGGGGGGGGTCAGTCAATGGTATTTTCTTGGTTTCCTTCTGATTCTGATCTAATGTTTGCAAACATTGATTGTTGTCTTCTTCGCATTTAGATTATTTGGAATGAAGTGTATTATAAATATTCAGTAATAAGGCTTTGAAGGCTCCTTCAAATGAAACTGTATTTGGTGCAATATTTCTTGATCCATAACTTCTAATATGTATTTCCAAAAAAGTTATGTTTATGCAGTATATCTGTATTATTCAATTATTCAGTATGCCTGTATGTAATTAATGTAACGTTTTTGTTACCACTGAACATAAAATTATAAAGTAATAATAATAGGGCAATATAACAATAAGATTGTAATTGTTATTGAGAACAAACAAATGCTTATTTTATTTATAACAATAACATGTAACGAACGGTATTCAGTGCTGATATTTTTTCTTTCTTTTTTTTTAGATTTTTTACTTGTAAATATAGTTTAAAGACAAATATTGTATTTAAGTGGTGTTCTGTTAGAATATAAGTGCTGTGGTGTTATAATTTAAGTTCTTCTTCTTCTTCTTAGCCATTCTCTACCGATTTGGTGTAGGCCTCCTTCAGACTTCTCCATTTTTCTCGATCTTGCGCTACCTGCATCCAATTTGACCCAGCAATCTTCTTAATGTCATCTTTCCATCTCATTTGTGGTCTACCTCTAATAATAGAAAAGGTGGAGAAGTACGTTTATCTGGGTCAGGAAATAAGGATGGGAAAGGATAATCAGGTCAAAGAAATTGACAGACGCATTCGCCTTATGTGGGCTGCCTACTCCAAATTAGACTTTGCCTTTAAAATGAATATAACAGCGGAACAAAAGGCTAGGTTATTCAATCAGTGTATATTACCAGTTTTAACATATGGAGCGGAAACTTGGGTTCTGACCAAGGAAAGTATTTACAAAATACAGGTCGCCCAGAGAAAAATAGAAAGAAAGCTCGTGGGGGTTACACTGAGAGACCGCAAAACAAATACCTGGCTTAGGAAGCAAAGTAAAGTCGCAGATGCCATCGAGCGAGTAGCGAGTCTTAAATGGAGGTGGGCGGGACACATAGCCCGAAACCAAAGTTCGTGGTGTAGAGCGGTCTTAGAATGGAGGCCCTGGGGTGAAAAACGCCCTAGAGGTAGACCACAAATGAGATAATTTAAGTATTGTTTTATAATATAGGTGTTTATAATTAATGAAATTGTTTTATTTTCGTATTAGTCTATGAAAAATAGGTAATTCTAATAATAATAACTTTTTTATGGAGGTTTATTCAATTTTGAGATTAATTATTTTTGTTATTGAAAACGAAAAAATTAATCTCCATATAAAGTCAACTTCGTCTGGAATAGAATGAATTTTAATATGACAAGCTAGGTAGAAAGCTAAAAAAAAAAAAAGTTTGGTCAAAATTTGTAGTTTCAATTCGATTGGCACGGATTGGCCGTGAGTGCGTTCTCTTTTTCTATATGTCTTATTTTTCTCTCTGATCTAAAACCAGACATCATGATATCTGTCTAATTTCAAAATGCTCCAATTTTAAATCTTTCTTCATATCAAACTTTTTATAACCGGCCAGTTCCAATACAATTCCTTATTTAAATAAAACCTACAACACTAACATCATCATCACTGCATTCATTATCGTTTGTAATAATAATATTTTTTATATTATTAGGTGTCCGGTCCCCATCAAACCATCACACAATACATCATAATATTTTAGAAAATTTCTACATTTTATTTTCTATCAACCAGAAAGGTTCGTAATCATTTTTTTCATATAAATGACATGACATCCATAATCTGTGGCGCAAAGTTTAAAGCCCACCATTCACACGCAGATTGGTCCGGCGGATTGGTCGGCCATCGGACTAATCCGCCTGTGTATGGAAGCGACGAACCGGTCCGCCAGACTGTCAAATGGGTTGGCGTCGGGCTCGCGGCGAGCCGCGAGCGCCAACCGAACCCTCGCCCGACCCGACCAATCCGCGCGTGTGTGTGCAAGGTCAGATTGGTTGGCCGACTCAGTCAGTGTCGAAACCACGTTTTTATTTGTTTTTTATTTATTATAATGTCTTTCGACGATAACAAACCGTTTCTTTTTTCATTTCTCGGATAAAATCATTATTCCGACGACGATTAAAGCTACTTTTGCTTAGATAGTACAGGCGGCATATTAAATGAGTACACGTGCAGGGCTCACCAAAGTCACACTTCGAGTGGAGGGTTGGCGGTGGGTTGGCGGAGGGTTCGTGCAGTGTATGGGTACGCCGGATTGGTCGCGGTCGGGTCCGGGTTGGGAGTCGGGTCGGGGCTCGTGTAGTGAATGGTGGGCTTTAAGCCCACCATTCACACGCAGATTGGTCCGGTGGATTGGTCGGCCATCGGACTAATCCGCCTGTGTATGGAAGCGACGAACCGGTCCGCCAGACTGTCAAATGGGTTGGCGTCGGGCTCGCGGCGAGCCGCGAGCGCCAACCGATCCCTCGCCCGACCCGACCAATCCGCGCGTGTGTGTGCAAGGTCAGATTGGTCGGCCGACTCAGTCAGTGTCGAAACCACGTTTTTATTTGTTTTTTATTTATTATAATGTCTTTCGACGATAACAAACCGTTTCTTTTTTCATTTCTCGGATAAAATCATTATTCCGACGACGATTAAAGCTACTTTTGCTTAGATAGTACAGGCGGCATATTAAATGAGTATACGTGCAGGGCTCACCAAAGTCACACTTCGAGTGGAGGGTTGGCGGTGGGTTGGCGGAGGGTTCGTGTCGTCGTTGCGGGGTTGCGGAAGTATCGACAGTTCCCGCAGCCCCGCTGCTATATGGCGGAGAAGGTGGTAGTCAGTCAGGTTTTTAGTCGGTATATCCCTCAAGTGTCCTTGGGAGGGAAGAGCCCGACAGACCCCCGCCGCTTCCCCAAGTGGCGGGACATGCAGTAGGGTTCGTGTCGTCGTGGTTGCTCTGCCCTAACGATCCGGCGGTGGTTAATGTAGAGGAGGAGGCGTCCCGGCTCTGCGCAGCGATGACGAATGTATGTGACGCGTCTATGCCCCGCGTAGGGCCGCGTCGTTGCTGCCGTCGGAATCGGGTGTACTGGTGGAACGAGGAGCTTGCGCAACTTTGGAGGGCGTGCATCATAGCCCGTCGCCAATACACCCGGTACCGCCGTCGCCGGTCCAGAAGCGAGCACGAAGAAGAGCGGCTGCACGCAGTGAGAAGAGAGTGTGCGATGGCGCTGCGGAATGGAATTAGAAATGCCAAGTCGGCGGCGTGGGGCGAAATGCTCGAATCCCTAAACCAAGACCCATGGGGGAGGCCATACAAGCAAGTGCGCCAAAAGCTGCGCCCATATGCACCTCCCCTCACGGAAAGTTTAGAGCCGGAAGTTCGGGATCGGGTAATTGTGACACTGTTTCCAGACAGAGGGGAATACTTGCCCCCGCCGATGGACCCGCCTACGGCGCCTAACGATGGCGAAACGGAGGTGCCCCTGGTCACTTCGACTGAGCTGAGGGCGGCGATCAGTCGTATGTCGGCGAAAAACACCGCCCCCGGCCCGGATGGAATTCCAGGTCGTGCGTGGGCGCTCGCTCTAGTGGAGGAAGCGCTCGAGCCGCAGATGCGGGGACTCCTTTCCGCGTGTCTAGTCCAACGGCGTTTCCCGGCACGGTGGAAATCTGGAAAGCTCGTACTGCTTCATAAAGAGGGTCGCCCAGCTGACTCGCCGTCGGCCTACCGCCCGATCGTCCTGTTGGATGAGGCGAGTAAATTGTTGGAGCGAGTGGTAGCGGCTCGCCTCATCCAACACTTGGACGAGGTGGGGCCGAATCTGAGCGACGAGCAGTACGGGTTCCGCCGCCATCGATCGACAGTGGACGCGATCACGCGGCTGAGGAGCCTAACAGACGAAGCCACTGCCCAGGGAGAGGTGGTGTTGGCGGTATCACTCGACATCGCCAATGCATTTAACACACTCCCCTGGGCGTGCATCAAAGCGGCGCTCACGCACCATGGGGTCCCTCCATATCTTAGGGACTTTATTGCGGAGTACCTGCGCGACCGTGAGGTGGTGTTCCCCGGCTCTGATGGATGGGGTCGTAGGGCGGTAACATGCGGTGTTCCACAGGGATCGGTCTTGGGTCCGCTCCTGTGGAACATCGGCTACGACTGGGTTCTGCGTGGCGAGAACCCAAGGGGCGTCGGCCTTATATGCTACGCCGACGACACCCTTGTTACCGCCCGCGGCAGGTCCCACCGTGATGCGCTCCTTCTCGTCACAACCGGGGTTGCACAGGTGGTGATGCGGATTCAGCAGTTGGGCCTAGAGGTGGCCCTGCACAAGACCGAGGCCCTCTGTTTTCACGGACCTCGGAATAAGCCACCTCGGGGTATGCACCTGGTCGTTGGAGGTGTGTCCATCGCCGTCGAGCCGAGCATGCAATATCACGGCCTTACACTCGACGGTCGGTGGGCCTTCACCGAGCACTTCAGGCGACTGGTGCCGCGTCTGATGGGAGCAGCCGGTGCACTTGGCAGCCTGCTCCCCAATATCGGCGGACCGAGCCTCGCCTGCCGCCGCCTCTATATGGGAGTGGTGCGGTCGATGGCCTTATATGGTGCTCCCGTTTGGGCAGACGCTATGACCGCCCGCAACAGAGCTCTGCTGCGACGTCCGCAGAAGGTTATGGCGGTCAGAGCCATAAGAGGGTACCGCACCATCTCTTACGAGGCGGCGTGCTTGCTAGCGGCGAGTCCACCGTGGGAGCTGGACGCCGTGGTGCTGGCGGCCATATATGGGCGCACCACTGAAGCCCGCGAAAGGGGCGAGCCCCCGTTCCCGGACGGTTTCCGACGTTGGAGAGATATAGCTCAGACGGAGCTCGTCCGGGAATGGGCGTATCGTCTGGAGGAGCCGACGGCTGGGCAGGGCACTGTTGGCGCTATCCTGCCCGTCTTAAACAATTGGATAGGGAGGCGCCACGGTGCGCTGTCATACCACGTTGTGCAGATGCTGTCCGGTCATGGGTGTTTCGGCCGGTACCTGCACAAAGTGGCAAGGAGAGAGGAAACACCGAAGTGCTACGAGTGTGGCTCCGCGGAAGACACGGCGCAGCACACGCTTGAGGTCTGTCCAGCGTGGGCTGCACCTCGCGCCGCACTCATGGTGGAAGTTGGTTCCGACCTCTCGCTCCCGGCCATAGTCAAACAGATGACTGAGAGCGAGAGATCGTGGGAAGCAGTGGCCTCCTTCTGTGTTGAAGTCATGACACAGAAGGAGGTCGCGGAGCGTGGTAGGGAGGTGGATCCTGCCGCCCCCCCGCTTCGTCGTAAAAGACCGGGTGGTAGGCGTTTAGCCCATGCCCGGCGACTACCACCTTAACGGGGCTTCCGGGCGGTGGTTAGGGGAAGCCGCCGCCCATGGAACGGGAGTCACCAAGCGGAGCAGGCGCGCTTAAAGCGCCGCTGAAAGAGCCGTGACCACTGAGATTGGGTCTACGGACGCCCGCCGGCGGGGTTGCGGAAGTATCGTCAGTTCCCGCAGCCCCGCTGCTATATGGCGGAGAAGGTGGTAGTCAGTCAGGTTTTTAGTCGGTATATCCCTCAAGTGTCCTTGGGAGGGAAGAGCCCGACAGACCCCCGCCGCTTCCCCAAGTGGCGGGACATGCAGTAATGCATTTTCCTGACTATAAACAAAAAAAAAAAAAAAAGGGTTCGTGCAGTGTATGGGTACGCCGGATTGGTCGCGGTCGGGTCCGGGTTGGGTGTCGGGTCCGGGCTCGTGTAGTGAATGGTGGGCTTAATACAATCTTTGTCAGTAGCATTCTTCCAGGCAGCCACAAAAACGGTTCTTAGTATTTTTTGTTTGTGACTTTTTTTTTTGTGTTTGCCATATGAGAAAAACTGTCTTGGAACAATGCGAGTCGAGCAGCATTCACAGTTTTGCAGGTTTTAATGCCATATAACAAAACTGTGAATTCTTCAATTGCATGACTAGGGTATAGAGAATTCGTACTGTCTCAAGGAACCGAGATTTTCAGTACCGGATCATGCTGGAACCGGGATTTTCCGGGAATTTCGGTACTTTCGAGATTTTTTTTCAACCATAAATACACCGCCTAGGGATATTTTGGTTTTTCTCAATTTACTCAAAATTTGTCAAACATACTTATTTTTGGAAAGCTCCAAATAACATTGTGGAGGCTGATTACAGTGGGGTCGAGAACATTTTCACTGCCCAACCAATGAGTATCGGCTCCGTTTCAACCAAAGAGTTAGCTAGCAGAATACAAAAATGTCGATTCCAATGCGTTTCAGCTTTAAAAAAATAGCAGAATTGGGCAGCTAGTTGAACGAGTCGAGTGTGTTGGTTGGACACAGCTCTCGATCACATGAGTAAATATTTTATTTACTCATGTGTCTCGATTATGAATATTTCTGGTGTTGCCCGGAAGAAAATGTTTACCAACCTAGCGTTCTGCGTTCTTACCATCCATTGCCTCCATTGCAGTGACCTCTATAGTACAAGTACGCTGGACTTCTTAATAACAATTTCCTTAGAGAAAGGATGAATAGAGGCGACACGGTAGGAGTGAGCGAGATGAGTAAACACAATATTCCCAAGGCCAAAAAGAGCTAGAGAAACATTTTTTGTCCTTATCGACATATACATACATTTTTTTTGCTGGGCACATTTGCTAACTGTGCCCAGCAAACGAAAGCGGTTTTCTTTATTTCTCAAAATCTGAATTTCCAGGGTGAAAACAAGGCGAAAACTGTGTTCTGTGGTTGAGTTGATGTGTTTTTGCGTTCATAGACGATGGTGCATTGTAGTGTTTTAGGCTGAAATAGCCACAGTGAACGTAAAATCGACAACATAACCTTTCATTCGTAAGTACACTCTTTAGACTTTATTTCGGCCATAATTGATAAAAATGAATACAGATTATATTTATTAGGACTCAAATGACGGCTTCAATGTACAGAAATAAAGAAATAAAACATAAATGGTAAAAAAATTTATCGTATTTTGTAGTAATAAGCACCCAAATTAAGTAGGTAAGTAAAATGAAGCCAGGCGGCCACTTTCCTGTGTCTCCTGAATTTAGTCGGGTACCACGCGTATTGGGGATACCAGCAAGTTACTTGAATTTACCCATGCAATATTACCCACAATTGAGGTAAAATAGTGACAACCTAAATTAAAAATAATATCTATTTAATACAAACTGAGAGAGATCTGTAGTCATACCAACTTTCCCATACTACTATAGGAGACAATAGGAGTTAGCGGAGATACAGACAAACAGGCGTGGACAGCGACTTCGATTTATTTATACAAGTATAAATCGAAGTCTCAATAAATTGATGATTATAAGAAAAAATACATCGCAAATTAAAATATTAAATAAAACTTAATTATATAACTATAGCGTAGTGTGTAAGTGTGTTAATCCAAGAGAACCTGCCGACAAACTGTTACACAGTTTGGCAGAAAATGTATTTTGAACACTTTGTAATATTTCTGGAAAATAAATAAATAAATAAATAAAAATAAAGATCAATAGTCCTATTAGTTTATTTATACTAATATTATAAAGAAGTAAAGTTTGTGTGTTTGTATATTTGTTAAATTGTAAGGGGTAATCTCGGGATCTACTGAACCGATTTTAAAAATTCTTTCACCAATAGAAAGCCACATTATTGTTGAGTGTCATATGTTATATAAAAAACCGAAAATAAAAAGGCTTTTATATGGTAGTCGGTTTTGCAAAGTGAATCGGAGAAAAAACGGTCGAATGAAAGCGTTTCTTACGAACGCCTGTACTAAAAAAGGATTATTAACATTATGCCCAACGAAATGGGCACGGGTCACCTAGTCGTATATAAAAATATAAAAAAAAGATGGGGTAAATCATGGGGTAAAATTCTCTTTTCTGGTAACACTGCGTAATCAATGTACTTTGTTTCTCTCCCGTAGGGGTATACGCCAAATGACAACTCTATTCATCCTTTCTCTAAGAACAATTTCAAAATGAAGCCATTTGATTTTCGCCATTTTGGCGCTGATAGCAGCGTGAGCGTCCATGGAACTAATAATAGAGATGGGACATATCCTTCGGTAAACATTCGTTTATCGATAAAGTGTTGGATCACTTTATCGTTATAATCTGTTTCAGCTTATCAAACTGAATATGTATCTGGCGAAAATAAATTTGTATTTGAAAGACGTACATAGATTACTCACTGTCGCGTTCGCGTCCGAAGAAAATTATCGATATGGAATATTCACAACCCTATTCCAATAATTATATTAATTAAATAATGAAAACATAGCTCAAATTACAATTAAATGTGACAAGGTATGAATAAAAACGTTTATTATAAATATAAAATAGTATTCTAAGCTTCAGACTAGCTATTGAAACCCATGAAATTCACATAAATCATCAGAGAAGTACGTAACAAAACAACAATCGCCCATTTGACACTTGCAATTTTAGTACCCGAGAGTCCCGCGACGCTCGCGCTTTGAATCGGCACAAAAAACAACGGTCATGTCATTTCCTAGGTAATATTTAGTCCAGCGTACTTGTACTATAGAGGTCAGTGCTAGTGTTGCCCAACTATCGATATTATAACTATCGATACTTTACATCGAAAATTATGTACCCTATCGATGGGCCTATCGATACAATCAATACTATCGATAGCACAGAACAAGACAATACTATCGAATGAGTGCAATACTATCGATACTGTCGATAGTATTGTAGTTCGGTAATAACAAACTATTGATAGTATCGATACTATCGATACTGTTGATTTTACCTGTAACGATACTATCGATAGTATCAATACTATCGATACTATCGATTGTTTTGGACTATCGATAGTCTGCCAATTTGCAATAGTATTGTTAGGGACCATTAGAAGCCGATATTATATATTTTTATAAACATTTCTATCGATCGAGCTGTGCTAGTGAGTGCTACTATTTGATATTATTTATTCCTACATCCTCATAGTTGATTGTGATTGACTATTAAACCTAAAAATCGTAAACAATACTATTGCAAATTGTCATACTATCGATAGTCCAAAATAATCGATAGTATCGATACTATTGTAATAGATAGTATCGATACTATTGATACCATCGATAGTTTGTTATTAACGAACTACAATACTATCGATAGTATTTCACTTATCCGATAGTATTGTCTTGTTATGTGCTATCGATACTATCGATAGGCCGATCGATAGTCTTACGATTGTTAGGCTATCGATAAACTATCGAATAATCATCGATAGTCGACTTTCGATCGTCAACACTAGTCAGTGCTCCAAGCATTGAGGTATATTCATGGAGTACAGGTACTATACCTATATCAAAATGAGTTATACAAATATTGTGCTTTTACGAAACGAATAATGTGACATATGTTTATCTCTGTTTAACAAAGGGTCATCTCTCGTATGACAAAAAGGGATGACTAATTCAAACATTTCTATTTCTGGAAACATCGAAAAATTATTTGCGAAATTTTGACATGTGGCACCGGACGCCATTGTTATGTCAGTTGTTGTGTAAGTACTCAAGCTGTCAGTTCGTCAAACAAAGTTGATTTTTAAACAATAACTTTCCAGTTTTATGTGAAACAGTGTGGATTATTTTGCTTTATCACAATAGCAATTATTAACAAACATGCCTGTATGTTGCATTAAGCGATGTAACGCGAGGAATAGTAAAAATCAGCACCAGTTAAGTTTGCATAGGTTAGTATTCTATTTGCTCTTACTGTATGTCGTGTATTCCGTTTATTTACTATTAAGTGTTAAGTAAATAGGTTTTAAAGAACAAAGAAACCGTAAGTAATATAAAATTTCATGTTTATGCTTTTATTTTTGTATTTAATTTTCCATGTTATTGTTTACATAGTGTTGTGAAAAAGTATCGAAATTTCCTATGTTAAAATACTTTTCTTGTAATATTTTTGGGAAAAAAAGGTATCACTAATATCATTAAGATGAAACAAATTAATCAGTAACTAGTTTTGATTCATACAATCATCGGCATTAAACAGCATAATTATATGTGTAATATGCTTATAAGTACTGTTATTTTGTTTCAAGGTTCCCCAAAAATACAATTATGAGAAGGAAGTGGCTAGATGCCATTGGTACTGAGAATATAAAAAACTGTCGAGAACTCGCAATATGCTCGTTGCATTTTGAAGAATCATTTTTGAATAGAACACTTAATCGAATAAGATTAAAGGACTAAGCGATACCATCATTGTTTTCTTTGGTAACTTTCTATAAAAGTTTGTTAGGAAGCTTATTAAATATGGATATTATGAGTAATAATTGTAGCTATGTTTGTCGGGATTGCTCTTTAGGGTTCCGTAGTACTACAAGGAACCCTTATAGTTTTGCCATGTCCGTCTGTCCCTCCGCGGTCCAGCGCCGAGACGTTTAAAGCTAGAAAGCTGTAATTTGGTATGTATACATAGATTAACAATGTTAACAAAGTGCTGGAACAAAATTTTGAATAATATCTTTTTTTAAGGTTAACATGTAAAGATGGAATGGTTTTTTTTACCCACCCTATGTTGTGGGGTATCATTAGATAGGTCTCTTCAAAACATTGAGGGTGTGGAAAGATCATTTTTTGATACAATGATCCGTTTCGGAAATATTTACTTACAGAAGATCGTAGCCAAATAGCATTGGTCTCGGCCATGTTGTGTTCCTACGGTGAGTAAGGTCTCCAGGGCTCCACTTGGGGAGGTTGGGAGGGTTGGCAGCGCGTGAGTGATACGCCCGGTATTGCAAGCGTCTATAGGCTACGGTGGCGGCTTACCATCAGGCCGACCGTATGCTTGTTTGCCACCTGTGTGGTATAAAAAAAATTATCGTGTCAATTCAGTGTTTTGCACGGTGCCGGTGGTCCCCAACCCCTATATCTCCAAAAGTCTTGTGTTCGGAAATTTGCAAAAAAATCATGGTAGTAGTTCATATACTGAACCTTCAATGAAAACTATTACGGTTAAGCAGGCTTTACTAGTTACCGAGTAATAGCCGACGAACTTTTAAAATAAAATATCTTTGATGAAAACTTACAAATGTGATAGAATATGATATTGGACTCATTTTCAAACAAGCAAAGCACAGTAAATACGGAGCCCTACACTGTGCGTAGCCCGACACGCACTTGACCGGTTTTTTATTTTAATTTTACATATTAACTCGCATGAAATGAATAAAAATTTATTTTATTTCCAATCAAAGTAGTTTTCCTTTAATCCCACTTCCCACTAATATCATAAAATCAAAAGTTTGTGAATTATGTTTGTTACCTCTTCACGCTCAATTGGCTGGGCCAATTTTTATGACACTTAGGTTGTTGATAACTTGTAATAAATAATACATCAACACCGAAAAGTCGAAACAGAAAATAGCGGTCTACCACGTTACTATTAGTTGTTATTTATGTGTGACACAGCTAATTAATTTCCTTTTCTACAATGTGATTTATGTGCTATTTATTTAAAAAGGCAAAAAATTGAGTAGCCATTAAGCAAACTTAATCACAATGTTAACGTAATGTTTTTTTTCGATATCGATAGTTTAATTTTATCATATCAACCGGGGCATCTCTAACACCGGCTTGTGATTGGTCGGCTCATGGAAGCCATATTTATGGTAAAAGTTTAGGTGTGACCACTATTCTTGTAGGTATGTTGTATCCTCTTCTTTATTTAATCTGAGGCTCCAAGGCACGAAAAAAAAAAAAGAGCAGACGCTAAAGTCGGCCGGCCGTCAGTCACCTAAACTTGTACTTGCGTTGCGTTGCGTGCGTGATTATTTTATAAAATTTACAATGTGGTAAGTTTTGTACATATTTTGTTATAATTTATACACGAAATTGATCGTAATAAAACAAGGTTTCATATTTACAAATAAATAACTGCAGGTAACATATTTCAATTGAAATATTAACACGTGAATAAGTGCAACGAACGAATAGTTGTTAGCGGCTAGGAATATGGCGCCTTTTCTATGGTTTTAAATTAAATTTGTGTAGAAATAAATATAAAACAACGTCTAACGTTCATTAACCTTTTCGGTACGGGGGTGGAGAAACCGATATCTCTCCTCAATACGGGGCTTTTTTTTTGACTAGTCGGAAATTTTACTACAGTATAGTCTATGCCTTACAGGACGGTATCTCAAAAAATCATAATGCCTACTTTAGAACGTAGTGAATAAATTATTAAATTCTCAAAAAACGCGTAAAGCGTCTTTTACACAAGGAGAGTTTCTCGCACGCGAGCGGCGATTTCTTCCAGGCAATAATATGGTCGCCTAGTGTAAACAAATGCTACGAGTTTTGCCTCTCGAATACAATTCTCGCTACTTAAGCTCTCCTGGGCCGCGAGCCTGTGTAAACTAATCATACGAGTTTCTCTAACGAGTTTCGCCATTCAAAAACACGACTATAGCGTCCGTTACACAAGGAGAGTTTCTCGCACGCGAGCGGCGAATAATCGTATGCGATTATCCCATGGCAAAACTCCCCTTTCGATTCTCGCCTGCGGTTGTTTACATTTTGACAAAAACTCGTAACATTCAAGGTAGAGACAAACTGGCCCCACGTACGCAACGTATGCAATGCAACGTGGGAGAGTTGGTGTGCACACTTGTCCCACGTGCTCAACGCATACTGTCAACGTTTCATTCACGACTGACGCGTGGCATACGTAAGATCCAGAAACACACCGATCTTACGCGTGGGATGGCGTTTGATATCCCCTCCACTCTCCCACGCCGATCTGGATCGACGGGTCGAACGTTGCGTGGGACGCGTGGGACAGCGTTGCGTATGATAAGTATGTTTCTAAGCAAACAAATTTAAGCGTCCAGATATCATAATGCGTTGCATACGTTGCGTACGTGGGATCAGTTTGTCTCTACCTTTAAGCTATTCTCGAATGCGAGTATCACAGGTGAGATTCGCTTCTCTTAATATGTTTACACTACAAGCGAGTAATCGTAGATCTAAAAACGCATACGTGTCTCGACTTGTATAAACAATGCTCGGGCGAGAATCGCAAGTGTCGATGCGAGACTCGCGCAAATCACTCCGTACTGATTTTGACACGAGACTCGCCATTCGTGACCTAATTTACAAGTACACCTTGGGCCACCTCCGAAGACATTATGGCACCACCACTGACACTTCTGAACAACAGTCGTGTTTTTGAATGGCGAAACTCGTTAGAGAAACTCGTATGATTTGTTTACACAGGCTCGCGGCCCAGGAGAGCTTAAGTAGCGAGAATTGTATTCGAGAGGCAAAACTCGGAGCATTTGTTTACACTAGGCGACCATATTATTGCGAGGAAGAAATCGCCGCTCGCGTGCGAGAAACTCTCCTTGTGTAAAAGACGCTTATTGTTCAGAAGTGTCAGTGGTGGTGCTATAATGTCTTCGGAGGTGGTCCAAGGTGTACTTGTAAATTAGGTCACGAATGGCGAGTCTCGTGTCAAACAAAATCAGTACGGAGTGATTTGCGCGAGTCTCGCATCGACACATGCGATTCTCGCCCGAGCATTTTAAACAAGTTTATACAAGTCGAGACACGTATGCGTTTTTAGATCTACGATTACTCCACTGCAGGCGAGTTTTGCCATGGGATAATCGCATACGATTATTCGCCGCTCGCGTGCGAGAAACTCTCCTTTTGTAACGGACGCTTAATGCAACTTTTGATTTTAGTGTTGAGTCTTTGTCGATAATGGTATCGAGAAATGTAGTGCTCTCCTCTATCGATAAATTTTAATTCGATAAATTACAATAAAATTTTAATGATACATACATAAGTATATAGAGTTTATATTATTAGGTGTTCAGATGGCAAGTAGTACATAAAATAAATCAAAAACCTGCCCTTAACGCGACTCTCTGACCCATGTTTTTATTAAAAATTATGTATACACAAAAAATTGGTATTATGTTTGTAAGTGTATTTTTTTTTGTGTTCGGATTTCAGCACATATTTTATTGCAAGTTATGCATGCACAAATAAATTGATATTAATGTTGCAAGTAAAGCCGGGTTTTTTTGAAGACATTCAACAAAAACACAAACACAAAACTTTGTTTTTGAAACATGTTTCTATAAACACGCTGTGCATAGCGTTTTGTGTTTGATTTTGTTGAATGTTGACATGTTTTTGTGGATTGTGTAGGGCAAAACACGCGCTGTAGACCCGACTTAATATAATTATACTATTTATTATGCAATATATATGTATATAATGTAATATAATATTTATGTCTACATTTTAGTGACCATTTGGAAAATGGACGCAGAAGCAGGAGGACCACTAGGGGTCGAGGACGAGGCCGCGGGTTTGCTTTGGACGCTGTCCCATCCACGTAAGTTATTTAAATAAGTACATCTTCAATTTTATGGGTTGATTCCGATTCCTTGAGACTAATCATATTTACGGGTACTTCAAAAGCACTTGGCCGCTTTTTTATTTTTTATCAAACGAAAGGGGTGGAGGTAGAGACAGGGGCAGAGGGCTGTGAGTATTAATTACGCTCATTTATAATAATATAATAATAATAAAGTTTATTTACCATAAAAGTTATACAATAGGTTTACAGGCTTATTTAGTAAATAGATGCACTTTATACAATGTAAAACGCCGTTTTTGTTACCCTGGATTCCACACTAGGATACCCTGTGTCGTGGAAACCAGGTTCCTTCCCAAAGTATACATAAAAAATAAAATAAAAAATAAAAGTGTGTGTATGTAAATTAATGTAGCAAATAAATAAATACGCTGTGTATGTGGATTTGTGTGTGTGTGTGCGTGTGTGGATTTGTGTGTGTGTGTGTGTGTGTGTGTGTGTGTGTGTGATAGAGAGAGAAATTATGCTGTACATGTGTGAGAATTATTATTAAATTCATCTAACTAAAACCAAATAATAGTCAAATATCTAGTAAAAAGTATTTTAGTAGCTACCTACTGTAATGTAATGAAATTATTATTATTTATTGATCTTTTTTTTTTTTTTTTTTTATGTTTATTTAATCATTATTTTATAGCTTGTACCATAGTCTATACCAGTACTTTTAATACTTCCTCAACCTCTGTATAGTTTTTAGAATGAAGCCATTTAAAAATTATTCGCCTGCAATTATATCTAGTCATGTTTATTATATCTTTATTTATTTTATAAATTTTATCATAAAGGTAAGGTCCCATTACATTATTGGATCTTCGACCAAAATCTGATCGAATCTTTGGGCGGTCCCATTTTAGCATTCTATGGGATACACGGGCTATGTCTTTTGCTTGTTTGTGGAATCTTACGACAACGGACTCTATATATAACTGCCTTGTACTTAGGTGTTAAACTATACACATACATTACATATACATACATATATTTAGATAGATAGATAGATAGAATATGCTTTATTTGCAACACACAGACTGTAAACATTAGAACACAAGAAATACAATACAATATGGTAAACACAATAAAAAAGATTACAGACTTGTGTATTGGCAACAAGGCGGCCTTATTGCTCAAAGCAATCTTTTCAAGGCAACCTTAGGGTAACAGAGCTTTATATGGAGTAGGCAGGGCTAGCAATAATAAAATAAAATAAACTAAATATTAAAAATATAAACAAGAAGATCACATATAAATACTCATTTGAGTAGGTGAAGTAAATACTTCAGCATATTATATATTTAATATACCATACTATATAATAAATAAATACTCACACATATATACATTATAGAAAAATATATTATATATATATATATATACATATACTCACATATGAAGGGATACATAAAGGTACTTTGTAAGAATGCTAAAGGAAAAAGTAAACAAGTAAATGTACAATTAAAGGAGCAAAAAGTGATTTTTGACTTGGTTTTTAAACATATTTATAGTCTTAGCCGCTCTAATGGATACTGGTAAGCTATTCCAAAGTCTCACAGCCTGGATGGTGAAAGATTTATCAAAGAAAGATGAAGAATGAACAGGAAACAGGAGAGTAAGATTTTCAGAGGAGCGAAGTGATAAACTATGAGAGGAAGAGCAGAAATTAAAACAATCTTTGAGATATGAAGGAGAACGAGGATTGAAGAGTATAGTGTATAGGAATGAAAGAGTGTGCAGGTCTCTACGCTGCCTAATGGGAAGCCACTTTAGCTTGACACGATATTCGGATACATGATCAAACTTGCGTAATCCGTAAATAAATCTAATGCAAAAGTTCTGCAAACGTTCTAGCTTGTTAAGCAAGTCAACATTAAGGTCGGGATACACTATATCAGCGTAGTCTAGGATGGGGAGGAGTAGGGATTGTGCAAGAGCAACTTTGGTGGCAGTGGGTAAAAAATTCCTAAGTCTACGAAGAGATGCAGAGGCAGCGAACATCTTCCTACTCACTTCGGCAACTTGTGTTCTCCAAGATAATGTACCGTCAATGATTATTCCCAAGTTCTTTACGGAATTACTGTAAGGGATACAAACACCATCTAACATAACCGGCGGTAATAGCGCAGCATCAAGCCTAGTAATAAAAGAATGGCTTCCTACGATAATGGCCTGCGACTTAGCTGGGTTGACTTTCAGTCCAAAACTTTGGCTCCAGAGTGAAATTTTACTCAAGTCATCATTGGTTTGTGCAACGGCTGTAGCAATATCATTAAATGAGGACTGACAATAAATCTGCAAATCATCTGCATAAAGGTGATAGGAAGAAGAAATTGACTGAGTGATTGAGGAAATGAAAATAGCAAAAAGAAGAGGAGACAACACGCCACCCTGCGGCACGCCAGCCGTTGTATCACACCAGTTAGAATTATGGTGGTCAATTTTGACACGTTGCCGACGCCCGTACAGGTAATTATGAAACCAATCACACACTGCTGGAGATATGTTAAGAGAAGAGAGAACCCCGGTCATTATATCAAAATCAACGGCATTGAATGCATTACTAAAGTCTAGTAGGGTTAATAAAGTAAGTTTTTGATTCTCCATACCACGTCTAATGTCGTCAGTAATCTTAACTAAAGCGGTAGAGGTACTATGACCAGGACGGAAACCGGATTGGAAAGGATTGTGTATACTGTTGGAATTAAGGAATGAATTGAGCTGCCAGTGTATTAACCGTTCCAACACTTTAGAAAGGAAAGGGAGTATTGCGATGGGACGGTAGTCACTGAAAATGGAAGGATTATTTTTTTTGGGTAAGGGTATTATGTGAGCCTGTTTCCAGCACTCGGGAAAGGAGCTTGTAGAAATTGAGAAATTAAATATATTTGACAGGACCGGAACAAGAATGTCAATGATGGGAATTATCATTTTACGACTGACACAGTCATCCCCGACGGCATTAGACGTGATAGACAGTATGCTTCTCTTAACATCACAATCCGTGAATGATTTGAATGAAAATGGTGAGTAAATGGGAGGAGTTATAGAAGAAAGTTGATTTAAAGTGTTTGATTTGACTTTATTGTCAAGAAATGAGCAAGAGGAGAAGTGTTTGTTTAGAGAATCAAGATCAAGATCAGAAGTACATAAATTTCGAGATTTTCCAACTCCCATAGATTTGAGAAATTTCCAAACTTTAGCTTGGTCTTCGTTCTCGACGGACTGGTGAATGTGGCGTCGCTGTGCATCCCTACACACCTTATTGCAGAGATTTCTTGCCCTATGATATTTGTCCCGCTTCGATATATTCAAAGGATCCGCTTTATGACGGGCTTTTGCATGATTTTTTTTATCTCTGAGCAATCTGATTTCATCTGTCAGCCAAGGGGCAGGAAGATGTTTAATTTTTACTGGACGAATCGGAGCATGTTTATCATATAGTTCAATCAAAACCGAATTAAATAAATTTACTTTTTCGTCAATAGTCTCAGCATCATCAATACACGACCAATTAATTTGTTTAGCATCACGACGTAATAGATTGTTGTCCATACCACCGAAGTTGCGCTGCATAAGGATTTTGGGTTTCAGTTTAGGGGGTCGGATTTTATAAGAAAGGTAAACTAGGTCATGATAAGAAAAGGCATCAGCACTCAACTGTCCATGTTTCGCAACGTGATCGAGGGAACTTACCATCATAAGGTCGAGAAGGGAGGGAGTACAATTTGGAAAATTATGCGTAGCATTAAGAGGAAGTATGTTTAAATTAGTGGAACTGACCAGAGATTGGAGACGGCGAGCGCGGGAATCATCTTTTATAAGACACGTATTGAAGTCACCCATGATGATGGAGTGATTGTACAACGGAGTAAACTCTTCGAGAAGAGTTTCAAAAGCAGAGAAATAATTGATGGTCATATTTGGGCTATAATATACACCGAGTAGGAGTTTAATACCGGAGAGTGAAATTTCTAAAAAGAGATGTTCTGGCGTATGTGTTGGTGGAGGCTGCGGAGATTTACTAATTATAGTGAAAGAAATATTGCTACGAAGATAGATGGCCACCCCACCGTGGGCGGAAGTGGTACGATCATTGCGAATAAGCTGGAAACCAGGAAGAGAGTAAGAGGTGGAAGGGAGCGAAGGATGAAGAAAGGATTCAGACACTAGAATTGCATGTATGTTGGTATTATTGCCGAAAGTTAATAGCATATCTACGTAATGCGCCGGAATGCTTTGAGCGTTAATGTGCACAATATTGAAGTTTTTTTGATCATTTCGAAAGGTGGTAATAAGAGAATCGGAGAGAGTAGTCTCATCCAGGCTGTGGAAACTGTCATCGGACAAAGACAAGTAGTTACTGCTTGTGTTACTATCTTCAGTACTCGACATTTAGTATAAATAAAAATGTAAGTATATTATAATAAGATATACCTAAATAAATAATATTTAATATTATAAATATATACGTATTAAAAGTTTTCTTTTAAACTTTCCAAATTAAAAAAAGTTACCCGCCAGTAGCTTAAAAAAAAAAATTAATAATAACTAAACATAAAAAGAAAACAATGTTCGCCTCGTACTACCGCACAAACACATACACAACCCAACAATAAAAATAATAGAGAAAAAAAAAAAAAAAAAAAAAAATGGAATAAATAGTGCGTAATGGCGGAAACACACTACCGTGTCGGGGCCTGTCGTGTCGCGCCAGAAGCATATCGCGTTCATACATTTTATATGGTTAGGAGCACATTTGTAGGGCGTGTCGTGTCGTGACTCGCTCTGTCGTGGCGCGGACTGCTGGCCGCCGATTGCGCCACGGCGGTGGTGGGGGTTATGACGCGACACGACACGCCCTGCAAATGTGTTTCTATACCCGCGCGCGGCTCCTGGCGCGAACAAGTGGACGCTTTTTTTTTAAATTTGTTTTTGCAGCGTGATAATGAGTTACTAGGTACTAGATTCCTGATAAATATACTTAAATACTTTTTTTTGTAAATAAATACCATTATACATTATAGAAAACACCCAGACAAAGGCAAACAATGCGAGCTTCTGTTCAGAAATGAAAGAAATAAACGTCTGGCGTTTATTTCGTTCATTTCTGAACAGAAGCGCGCCCCGACACGACACGTAAGTGTGCACACCCACCGTCACGACAGAGCGCGACACGACAGGCCCCGACACGGTAGTGTGTTTCCGCCATAAGTAATCAATCGAGTGACAACTGACAACCGACAAAACAACGAGATACAACAAAAGTTTTCTAAAGTAATCTAAAAATATCATAAATTACATCACGGTAAAACTGGTTGCCACAAGAAAAAAAAAAAAAGTAGAAGAAGAAGACGATCATTAGACATAGACAATATAATAAATATTTGACAATAGATTTTGCAAATTTAACAATAATGAATTTTCGTGATAATCTTTAAAGAAAATATAAATAGAAATTTCGAGAAGAAAGAATAAATGAAACCTACCTTCATGTCAACCAGTAAAATGTTGGTGGAATAAATGTGTGTGTGCTGTCGATACGCGAATAGAAATCTAAATTATGAATTGAAGAGATGCGATGCTACTTTTTAGCGGCTACCGGGACGACGCGATGTTTTCGTGTCTGCATAGGTAGGCTGGCAGGTTGTCCAGCAATCTTCGCGGCCGTCTTCGCTACACTTGTACCGGGGCCGCCCACCACAGTATGGCCAGTGAGGGCGTCCAATTGGCCAAGGGAGACTACGCGTTGCCTCTTGCCATCCACATCAATGCAAAATATGTCGCCATCCCTAGTCCAGCATCGAGACACACCCAGCTTGGAGCGTGCCGCCATGAAGAGTTTGTGTCGACGTGCAGTCAGAAATTCAGAGAAGGTTCTGCCACTGTTCTTGAGCTGTTTTTTTGAGAACCAAACTTTGTCCCGTGTAGATACCTCACAAAACTTGATAAGCAGCGGTCTTGGCTTCTCACCACTATTTCGACCCAAACGATGACACCTACTGATGGCCTCTGCAGTAATATGGGGCTCTAGTTGACATTCTGAGAGCACTGACACCACAGCAGTAACGGCGTTCTCATCATTCTGCTCAGCCACACCATGTAGGAGGAGCATTTTCCGCCGAGTCCTCGTCTCTAATCTGTCTACATCTTGGACGAGAGCAGCTACCATTGCGTGCAGACTGCTAAATGTTGAGATGGTGTCCGATTTAAAAGACTTGAACTCTGCACAGAGGGAGTCTAAAGTTTGTCTATTATCACCTGGAGATGAGCGTGCAGCTGCCAGCTCAGCATCGAATTTGGCCATCTTGGCGTTGAGCTGCTCTGCAATCTCTTCAATACGTCGAGCGGCATCCATTTTGTTAAGGTAATACGAATATGTTATGTGAAGCCGAGTGAAGTGATGATTAAAAATAGAAACTTATATAGGAATATGCTATCTGGTAGGTAACTGAATGTAACTATTACATAAAAAGTGTAAAAAAGTCACTTTACAAATAAATTGGATTTAATAAATTTTGCACAAGATTTAC
The DNA here is from genome assembly GCA_905163395.2 of Endotricha flammealis. NCBI lineage: Eukaryota > Metazoa > Arthropoda > Insecta > Lepidoptera > Pyralidae > Endotricha > Endotricha flammealis. The sequence continues at coordinate 13,263,705 of LR990864.1, read as the reverse complement.
ACGTGTACTTTCATTGCCTGCCCGCAAAAAAAAAAAAAAAAAAAAATATATTTATTTATATCCTCAAAGTTAGTGATTTAGTTCGTCGTATATTTTATCATAAATTATATTCATATTTTTTATCGTTAGTTTTTAAGCTGTGGGTTTGTTTTAGTAATCCGGATCCGCTGGAGCTCATTCGAGCCCAGCGAGCAGTACCAGACCAGACCAGCAGTCGCGTCCGGACCGGCAAAAGGGCGGCTCAAGTACAACGAGTATTGTTGCCTGATGCGCCACCTCGCAAGCGGCGTACTCTGTAAGTTATATATTTCTTGTTTATTTTGTTTAAATCTGTAAGGATATTGGTTATAATGTCTGTTTACTTTCAGACATCCATCACCGGAACGAGATGCTTGCGAGGTGGTGGATCCGGGCCACCAACTTTCCAGTGGTAATACCTATAATTTTTTTAAATAGATATGTTTTCATTATACTTATGAGGGAAGAATAGCACGTACTCGTCCATAAAAAAAAGAAAAAAGTTTTTCCACTTCTAAATATTTTCCAATCATCATGATTTTTTAGTATGTTATGGACACAGTGAAAGACTAGGTTTATAGGTTTCCTTTTTTCAATATCCTAATTTTTTGATTAAAACTTTGTCGAATTAAGTCGTTTGTTTCATTAAAAATAAGAAGAAAAGTTTAAAAAGCGAAACCTATAAACCTTACTTATGTTATGCTGAAACGATCGATAACAAAATCAGAGTGATTTACGAAGATTTTGTTAGTGAGAATATTAAAAAAAAAAAATATTTAATAATTCATACGCTTACAATGACGGTGTTATAATAACAAAAATCTCTTACAGAAGAACCAAATTATGAGACGGGAGGTGAGAAGAGTGAAGTGGTTTTAGGTAAGAAATTTTTATTCCCAACGCTTAGTAATACAATTTATATAAAAAAACAATTTCTAATAATTTTCATATATTATTATGTTTTTAGATCTAGAAGTTGGCCCAGAGGGGCGTTTGTATGGTACGTATATTTTATAATAAGCACACATATTATAGCCTTGTTTGACACTTTCTATAACTAATTTTCATTTAGCACAAAATTGTTCATATCTAAATATTTTCTAATTCTAATTTTGTTTTTCTTTTCAGCTGCCAGCTCAAGCTGGACATCTATTATTGGTAAGTGGGAGTTTCGACAACTATTACGTCTAACTAAGAATATTTTCTTATGTATGTCAGCTGCGCTCTGTGGTTTGACCTGCGTAAATCCCGTTCCCGTGCGAATATCAGAATTAAAAATATGTTTTTGTGTCATTTCAGAGACCAAGCTATCATCACACTTTTCATTTAAATCCGTCAAACCGTTTTAGTCCAAAAATCATCCATCTTACTACTTTCGCATTTATACTTAATACACTGGGCGTCAAAAATAAGTAGTACAGTTTTAAAATTGCAATTACTCTTAAACTATAGAAGTTAGAGTTTTGAAATAAAAGTCATTTTATAGCAAATTTAACAAAGTTTTCTAAAAATAATACTTTATTTAGCATTAGTAAAGTTTTACACTGAAAATTAGGAAAAAACTAAAAAGCTAACCATTTTGAAGGAACTATCAAGAACTTAATTTTTACGTTTTGGGCCTTGTTCCCACTTTAGTAACTTGTGTTGCCGCCTCGGGCTCTGATGACAGCTTGGAGCCGGTTTGGCATGCTGAACACTAAGTTTCGGAGGCGGTGTTGGGGAATATTCACCCATTCTTCTATCAGGGCCTGTTTTAGAGCCCTGAGGGTGGCGGGGGGTGGTCTGCGTCTTCTGACTAGCCTCCCAAGCTCATCCCAGGCGTGTTCAATCGGGTTAAGATCTGGGCTTCTTGATGGCCAAGCCATCAAGCTGATGCCAACCTCCTGAATGTACTCTTGTACGAGATGAGCGGTGTGTGGCCGGGCGTTATGATGCATTAGTATAGCTCCATCACCCATATTTGCTAAATATGGCCCTGCATACTCGTTAAGGATCTCTAATGCATATCTTTCACCAGTCAGAGTGCCATTTTCTATGACCACTAGCTCTGTGCGACCCTCTGAAGAGATGCCAGCCCATACGTGTACAGAGCCCCCGCTGTATTGAACTCTTTCCGAGATGCAACCTTGAATGTATCGCTCACCAGGTCGCCTGTATACTCTCCGCCTTCCATCGGAAGTGAATAAAGAAAACCGAGACTCATCTGTGAACAAAACTCTTGTCCATTCTTCTTCGCCCCATTGTACGTGTTGACGCGCGTAGCGTAGTCTTACTACTCGATGCCCTGTCTCAAGTTTGGGGCCATTTGCTGGCCTGTACGACTTCAGGTTGGCTTCAGCAAGTCTTTTCCTCACTGTACTCTCACTAACGTAGTCTCTTCGGGTCTGAAGAAGCTGTTGCTGGACCTCAACTGCATTAAGGTGACGATTTCTTAACACAGTAGAGACAATTAAGCGGTCTTCTCGGGTACTAGTGCACCTGGGTCTGCCATTACTTGGTCTCCTTAGATGGTTTCCAGTCTCTTCGTATCTTCGCTTTACTTGCTGGATCGTTCTTAGAGTTACACCCACCGTTCTTGCAGTACGACGCATACTGATGCCTACTTCGAGAAAAGTTATGATTCTTGCACATTCTTCTGGTGAAAGAGGCATGATTAGTAAAGTTTACTCGCTGAAGACACATTTGCTTTTGAATTGCAATTGATTTATCAGCAATAAAGAAAACAATAAAAAACAAAAGTACAAGCCAACAGTTTAAAAAAATAGTGTTTTTATTTATTAAGTTTTTTTTCAGTCAATCTTTAAAAAATGATATTATGCATGAAGTTTTTATTAAATGAAATTAAATTGTCTTTTAACTTTTTTTTATTTCAAAGGTCTAGCTTCTGCAGTTTAGGAGATATTGCAATTTTAAAACTGTACTACTTATTTTTGACGCCCAGTGTATTATTAGAATTATTAGATACGGAAAAATAATCTGGTTTTTCCTTTTTTCCAGGTGTCACTGATGAGGGCGTCAATGACATAATTTCGGACTGGTTGCGTGACTTGCCAAACAACGACAGCGATGACGAAGACTTGGACGTTGACTATGAAACTGACATACGAGCACCTCCTCGGACTGCTGCCGAAGAAGTCGCGGACAGCGCTGACCTATCACCAACTCAGGCAGCAATACTCCAGCAGGAGGAGGTGGTCAACGACTGTGAAATCCGAGCGATAGCGTCGTCGGAGGACTACTTCGACTTCCACTGGACTAATGACAGATCGACTTTTACAGGGAAAAAGGAGACATTCCATGGCTCTCCTGGCCCGACATTCCCTGTGACTGACGATACGCGACCAACGGACATTTTTTACAAAATGTTCTCGACTGACTTCGTTGACATGCTGGTCACCGAGTGTAATCGGTACGCCGAACAGACTTTGACTAGACTTCGACAGGACCCAAACGCGAGTAAATATTCGCGTTTGTTACGGTGGACTCCTACTGACCGCGACGAAATGCTGACGTTTTTAGCATTTAACATTTTGCAGGGGTTGTACCCAAAACCAGTCGAGGAGGCATATTTCTCCACCGACGGTTTCGGGACAACCCCCTATATTAAATTGATCATGTCCTATAATAGGTACCATCTGCTAAAAACGTTTCAGCATTTCGTCGACAATGAGACTATGACTGACCGGTCTAAACTTAACAAAATTCGACCGGTGATCAGCTACTTCAATGACAGGTTTTCCAGTTTATACAAACCTGGACAGGAGATAGCCATAGACGAGTCGCTGCTGAAGTGGCATGGCCGGCTCGGCTTTAGCCAGAAAATTTTGACGAAGGCTGCCCAAGTAGGCGTTAAAACATATGAGCTGTGCGAGTCGTCTACTGGATATCTCTGGTCATTTTTTGTATACACTGGAAAAGACGGACCAAACAGGGCAAACACTGACGACGGCGCTAACGCAAACGAAGACACGCGGACAGACGAAACGGAAGAACAAGACGGACAGAACATGGACGGCAACAGTAGCGTTGTTCGCCCTGCCAACGCTACTGCCAAAATAGTGTTCAACCTTGTAGAGCCGCTGCTTCACAAAGGCCACACGCTAATAATGGACAATTTCTATAATTCTCCATTGTTAGCGCGCTGCCTAAAACGAGACGGACAGACGGACGTATTCGGGACTCTTCGATTGTCTCGGGAATTCGTTCCCGAGGCAATCAGTACTTTAAAAAAGTCCGACTTGCGACAGGGTGAAGTAAAGGCTGCCTACTGTTCCGATCTGTCGGTGATTGCGTGGCGTGATTCTAACCTAGTTGGCATGATCTCCACATTCCATCCCCTGCAGATGGGGAGAAAAGATAATAGTGACAAACAGACGTACAAGCCGGTCATTGTTCTGGACTACAACAAGTCCATGGGAGGCGTTGACCGTAAGGACCAATTCCTTGCGAGCCAGCCACTCGAGAGGCAGAGAAATAAGATCTGGTACAAAAAGCTGTTTCGTCGATTATACAATGCAGCTTTATTCAACTGCTTTGTGATATTCACAAGCAACCAGACCAACAATAAATTGTCACATCGGAAGTTCAGAACAGTGCTGGCTGAAGACTTACTGAAAATCCACAAAAAAGTAGATCTTACAACTGAACCACGACTCTTTCCCAGACGCCAGACTGCGACGAATTCGTCACCGTCCATCTTGGCGACTTCAGCCGTGGAAACTCCCCGGACTCGAGCCTACGTTGAAGCAGACCACTTTCCCGAAAAGTCCTTCTCCAAATTCACCTCATGCCGTATGTGCAAAAAGAGCCGTACGGCATATCAATGTCAGCAGTGTCACGTCCCCCTCTGTATTTTAGTTTGCTTCCGTCAATACCATAAACTCGCCCCTAAAACGTAGGTTCAACTTTACTGACATGACCGACCCGTTTTACACACTACACTAGCTTTTGCCCGCGGCTTCGCTCGCGTTAATTTATGTTTCAAATGTTTTTTTTTCTCAAAAGCTGTTTGATTTAATGTTTTAATATTGTTTTATAGGCACACATGCGTCACGCAACCAGATGACCCGTTTCAGTACACTACACTACACTTTTACACTAGCTTTTCCCGCGGCTTCGCTCGCGTTAATTTGTGTTTCAAATGTTGTTTTTTTTTTTCACAAAAGCTGTTTGATTTATGGCTAGAATTAATGTTTTAATATTGTTTTATAGACACACTAGCTAGCCCGCGGCTTCGCTCGCGTTAATTTATGTTTCAAATGTTACTATGAAGTTTTGTAAATGCTGAAATGTTACTATGAAGTTTTTGCCACAAAATTCATTAAAAACAGTAATAATAAGGAAAATGTAAAACCTGTAAACTGGTAGTCTTGCCCTGCCAATCGGGGTATGACTACCAGTTAGTTTTTTTTAGTTTAAATGTTTACTTTACACATTTTTTCAAAAATAGGCACCCTCATAAAAGGAAAACGATTATTTTGAATCGTAGGTTGAACAGAAAAACCTTTTCATTTTGTAGTAATTTAAGTAAATAAAAAAACAGGGCAAGTCCAACATATGATTTACAAAACCCAGTCCGGAAACCAGACAAGGTATCTTATACTAACCAACCTGCCATGTTAAAATAATTGTGTACAACACTTCTCAGTAGTATTCATTCGAAAAATGTTTATTACTCCTGATATACAGCAAATTTAGCATAATATGTTAAACTTACTTTGGCCTCACTGGCAGTTTTACCCCACTTGATCTTTTTGGGTTATGTTTTTTCAAAGTAAAATATTACAGAAACCTCTTTATTTTACGTTTAACGAGTTACATTATTTTAAAGCCCATATCTTTATGATGCTACTTGTGTCCGTGACAACTCGATAGGAACGTTCTTTTTCACAAAAATAGAACTATCTTACACCTAGCATTCTTAACTTTTCAAATGTCCGTTTTTATTTTCGATGTGGTGGTCATATTTGTGGCAGTAGCGATAAATGGAGATAATATTAACCGTGTCCGCTTTATAATTGGTATATCAAAATAGAATAGGAAGGTGTATTTCTCGAGTTATCAGGCACTGGTAGTCTTGCCTTGGTAGCGGCCTTACCTCAACTGACCTTACATATGACGTTGTAAATAAAGGTTTAATTCTTTTTTGTAAATAAAGGGTTTTTATTATATAATAAAATACATAATGTGGTTTCTAATTTCATGTTTTATTATGTCCTTGCAATCCTTCAATTTTCTATACAAGAAATTCTGTCGTACTTTTGAAGTACCTTTAGGTCCGGCGGCCATCTTGTCTATATTTTGGTTGCGACAACCGCGGCCGCTCACCAGTAACGTAGACTAGTGTTAGGTTTATGCATCTCTTGGCAAAACTATTTGGATTTTAGTATACAATAGGTATATTTCTAGAATGCTAAGAAGATTTCCAACATTTTGGTAAAATTCAATTTAGAAAGTAATGAATGAAAGTGGAATAATAGGCCTGTAAATCTCAAGTTCGTAAAAAAAAACATGTTGAAATTAAACGCTCAAAATATACATTGGATAATTGGATTTTCGTATGTTGTTGTATTTTTTTATTGAAAGATAATTTTACTAGCTATACAGTAGTATTTTTTCTATTATAGTAGGGGTATTAGCTTACGTTTTTTTAAGTGTCGGACGCCTCCTGTCGAGCAACTCTGGTAGCTTCGGACAGTAGAGTTTTTTTTTTCGCACCTGGACTGTTCAGTGGTCATAATATTAGTAGAATATTATTATGACAGCCTAATTTATAAAAAAAAAGGTTATATGCTATTTACTCTTAGGACCCGACAAAATCAAATGTAGAAGAAATCACAAGCATTGGCGAGTATATTTTAATTTTAGTATACCTACATACAACATTGTACATTTAAAGAATTAGCGACATAAACATAAGCAGCTTTAAAATATAACTATAAGACTGTTTTTTTTTTACAAACGAGTAACCCTCGCACGTTTCCGATATTGACAATGTGAGATGGATCATTGTATCAGCCAATAGCGACACTCGCAATCGCAACGCAACCAATAGCAATGATTGCGTGGACCAATAGGAGCGCAGGAAAAAATTACATAAAAGTAAAAAAAAAAATACGTACAGCCAGTTTCTAAAACGCATATTAATTCTACATTAAGTCTCATGCTATCTCTTTTCGTCTCCTTTAGCTTGGCAATGGTGCTAATTCTGTTGTACATTTAACTAGACTAAACTAATTTTGACAGGACTTAAGTGTTGCTATCCTTGTCATTAATTGTAAACCAAGGAAGGACAACAACACTTTTGGTATTGTCAAAATTAGATGTACAACAGAATTAGCACCAGTGACAGAGTTGTTAACTTTAAAAATGCATTTCGGAAACTGGCCGTTATATGATAAACTAGCGAAACCCGCGCAACTTCGTTTGCGTATATGCACAGCAGCGTCATCTACTTTATAAATTGCCATTGACTATCAGACTTTGGACCAAATCCTACGGGAATCGCGTACTTTTCGAGATAAAAAGTACCCTATATGTTAATCCAAGGTATCAGCTACATACCAAATATCATAAAAATTGGTCCAGCCATTTGAGCGTGAACAAGCGTTAGATATGTAAGTAAACGTCCATCTTGTGTGCGGGTCGTGTCTTTCGGACATGTGTATGTGTGCGTATGCGCGCCACCGTTGGCCGTGACGAAGACGCAACAAACAGTGTGCAACCAACTACCGTGTTTAATTGATCTCCCTCGCTCCTGGAACATAAGTACTGAACAAGAAGTAACAAACTTTCGACTTTATAATATTAGTGGGATTCTTATTAAAACCATTTATCTGTGGTATATCTTAATTCTCTACATTCTCATTGTGTATATCATCAACAGGCTCAATTTTGACGCTAACAAAATCTGTAGGCTCCAACTCTTCATTGTCACTTTGACTTGGTTCTTGCTTTATCTTGGCATCATCGTCTTTACCATCTGACTCTTCATCATTAGTATCAGAATCCTGTGTTGGTTCATTAACAGGCACATCTAGATTCCTAGTCAATGTAACAAAGTTACCTAATAACACATCGCTTACTTTCGGAGGTCCATATATACTGGCTATGACCTCTTCATCTAGTCCAAGGTTACATTCGCGCGGGTCCAGCCTTTCGTAGAAATCTTTTATGTTGATTTCGCCCTCTCTGATGCCGTGACGTTTCCGTAGGTGTTTCATTACTATGTTCTTGACTGCGTAGGTTTTTAAACATATCTTGCACTGTAATAAAAAAGTGAATTATAGTCATCTTTGAGCTCAATTAAATATTGCAATACAAAAAACATTTACCGATCTCTGCTCGGATTCTCTTGTCAAAGTCAATTTTCGAACTTGCAAGCTATCTCGTTCATACAACATGTGAAATGAGGGAGAGCGTGTGAGACTGGTATATAGATAAAATGAAATCTTTTATTCAGAGATTAGTCCTTCACAGACACGTTCTCTGGTCATATTTTACAGTAGTTTAGTTTTATTATTACAGTGATATCCATTATTTAGAATATTATATATACAAGGTTATTGGTAACTGACGCAAAACCTCATAAAGGCAGCTTGGGTGTACATGAAAACGAACAATATTTACTATGGGACCAATTTAGAAATCACGAAAAAAAAATCAGCTGTTCCATAGAAAATATCCATACCTACTCGACAAAATGTACGGAACAGCTAGTCCCATAGTAAATATTGTTCGTTTTCATGTACCTAAGCTGCCTTTAAGAGGTTTTGCGTTAGTTACCAATAACCCTGTATAAATAACGCTACTTTATAAACTACCACCATATCGAAGCCAAAGAAAATAACTGGGGAAAAGAAATGGCGATAGAAAACCCAGTTACGGCCTTTCTTGACATTGTTCTATTAAATATTTTAACTTTACTGACCTTGTAAGTATTGACGGTACTATGAGTCATGACATGGTAGCGGAGGCTGGTGGCAGTCGTGATCACCTTGCTGCAGATGGGACAGTTCAGATTTGTCCGCGTGTGTGACGTACGGAGATGACGTAACATGTAACGTTCGTCCTGGTATTTTTTATCTGTAAATACAGAATACAATTTTTTGTTATTTTTTCTAAATAGTGAGGACGCAGAGCAGAATTTAAGCCGCTTATTATTCGTCGGACAATATTCAAGATTAATGATATAAATAAAAATAATCTGTATTTTCAAAAAGAAATCACTTCAAAAATAATTTTGGCAGACTCAATTAACAGAAAATAGGGGGGGGGGGGGGGGGGGGAGGCCTTTGCCCTGCAGAGGGACACAAATAAGCACTTAAAAAAAATTCAGTAAGTAATAAACTTGAACAGTGGTATATTTTGTTTGGTTCAGAAATAATCATAACAGAAGACTATGCTTTGTATGTACGTTCCGTAGTACGTATCTAACAGTGCTGTATACAGAGAAAACTCTTGTTTAGGAATTACCAAATAAATAGGTAAGAAACTAAATTATTTAATAACATACTAACTAACCACAAAGCGGGCATTTAATATTCCCTTTCTTTGACTCGTGTATCTTCATATGTTCGCGCAATGCGCACGCGCTCGTAAACATCTTGGAGCATACGGAACACGTTTCCAAATCTGTAAAAAAAAGAAATATCACATCACAATATTGTACAATAATCCTACTAATATTATAAAGGCGAAAGTTTGTATGTTTGTTACTTCTTCACGTTCAAATGGCTGGCCCAATTTTCATGATATTTGGTACGTAGGTCGCTCATACCTTGGATTAACACATAGGGTACTTTTTATCCCGAAAAGTACGCGATTCACGTAGGATTTGGACAGATGGCGCTGCTGTGCATAAAATTAAACGCGGGTAAAGGTGAGTCCAGTACCTCCGTTTCGTTTCGTATCAGCGTCGCGATCCAAGAACGCTTATTTGGACGCCCGTTTGGAACGGTGCGGTGGTACGGCACGGAGACAGGTATGCTCCGATCCATCGCGAGTCGGTTTTCTCGCTCCGTTCAAAGGCGTTACGGAGATACGGGCTTTTTTTATATAACAAATACATAATATATAGATAAACATCCAAGACCCGAGGCCAATCAGAAAAAGTTCGTTTTTCATCATGACCCGACCGGGGATCGAACCCGGGACCTCCTGGGTGGCGGTCTGGCGTGGTAACCATTACGCCACGGAGGTCGACAAATAAATTTGACACAATTTACATAGCGCGGTCTGGTCCCAAAGTAAGCTATGCTTAACCTTAGCTTTGCTTAGCGTGTTATGAAACAAAGACTCGAGAACAAACACAAATGCCATCACATTCGGAAATCGAATCCGTAAATATCAAATCGTATTATAAGGTTTAACTAAACCTTGTCACTTTCGCACAACCTATTTTCCTTATGTCAATGAAAATACAGTACTGTTAATCCTTGGTTTATCCTTTACTTACTTTCACCAGTGTGTTTTCTGATGTGGTAAGTGAGTTTAGATTTCTGCACGAACGTCTGATTGCAGTACAGGCATGAGTAGGAGGAGTCTTTGGAGTGTGTTCTGTAAATAAAAGTAAAATACCATGAAATGACAGGTCTAATAGCTAGCAATGGCAACTTTCTATCAAGGATAGTGGGTTCGAATCTCACACAAACATACATGAACATGTATTGGTCTGGAAGTTTTATTAACCTTAAAGCCAACAGTCTCGGCTCGATTTTTTGAAAAATATAATAATACTATTATAGCTGTTACCCATCGCCTCCGCCCGCGTGGTCAAGGGAAAATGTCAATAATTTTTCCCATGGGAATTTCTTTGTCCCGTTGGAAAAAGGTAGCCTATATCACTATCCAGACTTTAAACTATCCCCAATAAAAAAAATCATATCAATAAACGGATTGATATGATATGTTTTTGGTAAACAAAATTTTTCATAGAATTCGTCGCTGTTTGTGCGTCGACTACGTACTGTCAACGCAAGAAACGCGACCAATTCATTACTTTCGACGTGAAGGGAGGACAAACAAACAAACACACTTTCACATATTAATATTAAGTATGGATAGTAACAGGCATTTCGCAGAGTAAGCTCACCGGGTGTGCGAAGTGCAAGCGCCCTTGTCGGCGAACGTTCTTGGGCAATGCGGGCACTTGTAGGGCCGCTCGCCGGTGTGGCGGCGCTCGTGCCGCAGCATGTTCGACCTCTGCACGAAGCGCATCGGGCAGTACGAGCACGCGTGCCGCGGCCCTTCGTGGATTTGGAGATGCTCGCGGAACGAGTCGCGTTTCTGTTCAATAATCATTGTGTTTATTCTTTATTGCACATACAAATAAAATACAAGAGAACGTGTTTGTGAAAACCTATTCTCTGAATAAAAGTTTTGAATTTGAATTTGAAAAACAGTTTAAATGATAAAGTGACTTTGTTTGTTATTCCTTAAAAAAAAATTGTATTATTGTCAGGGGTACAGAGCCCAACATAGGCTAATTTTTACGCGGGCGACAGTAAGTTATAAGGTGAGCTTATGACTGTAAAATATTTTTAACATAATTTGGCTTTATGCTTAGGCGGTAAGACATTAAATTTGCAAAACGTGATGTGATTCGGAATTTTTTGGTATACTGCATGGGTATGTTAGGATAGTGTGGATTCAAATTTACAACTTTTAAAACTGAAAACATTGAGAAAATCTTTGAAATTTTAGGATATCACTCAAACTCTACGGTCAAAAATTTGCATTTTTTAACGAATGATGTTCACACCATATACTTAAACTGAACTGTATTAAATAGCTTTATTAACTGCATAGGAGCCAAGCTATGGTACTTGGAAGATGACAAATTTTTCTCCAAAATTAAAATTTTCAGGTTTACTCACTTATTTCCCGAAATATTGGCAAAACCATTAGCCTGGCAACTCTGGCATAAGATTGGAACGTTAGCTGGCAAATTTAAATATTCGTATTATAAATCACACTGAATAACTCACTTTAAATATTTTCCCGCAGTAAGTACATGTGTAGCTCTGTGTGTTGGGCGCATGTTCTTGTTTGTGCATGTACAGCGAGGATTTGTATTGGAAGGACTTCCCACACTCGCCACACTCGAACGGGTGACGACCTGGGTGGCGAATTAGGTAATGCAGTTTCCTGAAACATTTGATTTGGGAATTTTTACTCAAGATATAATATTATAAAATGTGTAGTATGATAATAAATAAATAAAATAAATCAATAAATATTCTTGGACTAACCACACAACGCCATCTAGTCCCAAACTAAGCAACTAAGCTTGTACTATGGGTACTAGATTGCTGATAAATATACTTAAATACTTTTTTTGTTGTAAATAAATACTTAAGACAAAGGCAAACACACATGTTCATACACATAAATGTTTGCCTTACGCAGGATTCGAACCCCCGGCTCTTGGGATAAAGTGACCACTGCTAGCCACTCGACCACCAGACCTGTATGATAAGCACATTATTATTTTTAAGCATACGAAATAAGCTGGCTTCCGACACATTTATGGTCACATAAGTGGTGTTTATGTATTACATACAGGAGATTGGGTGTTTTACTATGGGCTCCGTTCCCAGAGTGCAAAAAGTTGAGACATCTATCATTTGAAAGGGTTTAATGAGATCATAATTTCACTTTAACACTGACATGATTCTTTGAATCTTTCAAAAGTTTGTATAAAACAAAAAAAAACTTTTATTTAGAGACTACATACGTCTTTACAGACAGGTGTCTCTGGTTCTCTCGTCAAAGATTGCATAACAACAATTTTTTTTTACCACTACTACCATTATCGTAAGGAAAAGCAAAATGACCACACTGCTCTGTTCCCTGTACTGACCTCTCATCGGCAGTATGCATGACTTCTCTGCACAACTTGCACTTGAACTTGCCGGGGCCGTGCACCTGCGCCATGTGCGTGCTGCAGGCGCGAGAGCTCGGGAACTCGCGGCCGCATATTGTGCAGTTCACTGCTCGCTCCACCCGGTTGCCGGGGGCATGTACTGACTGTAAATAATAATTATAATAAAGTAATTAATAATTATACTATGGGCTTTGTTCAGATAAATTAAGATTTAAGAAAACAACAGTAAGAGATTATCACAGGATCGGCAATCTGCTAGTAATGCTTCTGGTATTGCTAACGTCCATAGACTACGGTGATTACTTACCATGCGGCCGTATGCTCGTTTGCCACCTTAGTACTATAAAAAAATACCTTGTGGTAGATCAGATCAGATGTAAAGCAATAATTCACTACTCCTTTATCAAACCAGATTGACAGGAACTCAATGGAAGTCGTTGCGACAAAACTGAATGAACATGGAAGTCACGAATATATATGTTCACGAAAAAAAAAAAAAAAAAAAAAAAAAAAATAAAAAAAAAAAAAAAAAAAAAAAAAAAAAAAAAAAAAAACAATAATGCTACGAGCCACTACTTAGATGGGTGGAAAATCTCGACTCCTCCTTCCTACCCAAAGAATTCTGTAAGGGTCCCCTGATCCAACTTGCCGATTTCATTAATGACAGCGGAAACTGCCGAGGAACTTTTTTTAGAGTGGTACACTCTAAGAAAAGTCCCACGGAAGTTTCCATCATAGGTTTTCAATAACATTCCTATACCCGTAAGTAGAACGTATCCGAAGTGGATGTCCAGTTCAGTCGCGACTAAATTCTATCTAGCGATTACCATTAGGGCTCGCGCTAGAAATGTGAATTAATGTATTGCCAATAAGGTCGCCGTCATTGAATTCGATGAGTAATGATATATTATAGGTTGACGCGTGTATGAAGGAACTTAAACTTTATCAAGACAATAAATAATTACCCGTAGATGTATTTTAAACGATTTCCTCTGACTGAGAGGTTTGTAGAGGCACGCATCAAGCGAACAGAACATTTTCCTGGCTTCAGGATGGAATTTTTCAAAATGCGACCTCATTTCTTCCACTGTAGTGTACACTATACAGCACAGACAGCATTTCAGTAGGTATATTGGTAGTGAAGACTCTGTAGTATGTTTCTCTATGTAGTGATGGGTGAACCATATCTGAAATTAATTATAATATCTAGAAATATCACACCACGCTTTTCCCTATGACATAGATCTCGTTTGACAATAAAACAACCCATAGCGCGACTTGTGGCGTCATCTGTTAGCCTACATCGCAATGGGGCCGGCCGGTAAAAGCGAAAAGCAGATGGCGCCAGCATAGCTTGATCCTGTCAAAATTTTTTTGGTCACCAATGTTCGAAAAGTTGACGATTTTTTTCTCTTTAGATAGTAGTAAAACAAAAATAATTAATGTATTACACGTGGAGGGTGACTGACGTTAAAAATATATAATAATCTTGGCGAGAAAGAACAATGGAATTGATTGAATCTAAAATCTCAAAACTACATTTTAATATATTTTTCCCTTTTTCTTTTATAATTTAACTAGCTTCCGCCCGCGGCTTCGCCCGCGTGGCCTAGTAACAATTAGCATATATTTCTTCAGAAACAAATTTCGGTCCGGCACGGCCCGGTACGGTACGGTTCCATCCGGTCCGGTCCGGTCCGGTCGGTCCGGACCTTATAAGGACCCTGCTTACCAAATTTGGAATCTCTAAATCCAGCGGTTTGGGCTGTGCGTCCCCTCGCAACTTCGTTTGCGTATATCTCGGTTTCCCGTGGGAATTTTGAAAAATTCTTTCTTAGTACGCCCCTAGAAGTCGTAAGGAACTTACAGTCCAAATTTGGAATCTCTAGACCCATTGGTTTGGGCTGTGCGTTGATATACCCTCGCAACTTCGTTTGCGTATATCTCGGTTTCCCGTAGGAATTTTGAAAAATCCTTTCTTAGTACACCCCTAGACGTCGTAAGAAACCTACAGTCCAAATTTGGAATCTCTAGACCCACGGGCTTGGGTTGTGCGTTGATATATAAAGTAAAGTCAGTCAGTCAGGACTTTGAATTTTATATATATAGATTGTGCAAATATTTTTTTTAAATCACTCATTATTTAAAGAATATAATGCTATAAATTTCAAGTTAAAATATGAGTTAACATTTTTTCGTAAAAAATAATCTTTTGGAAATTTGTGCACTTCAATTACTTTTCAAAAAGGCACCTACAGATCATTGGCATTGCAAAATTAATTTTAGTTTTTTTTTAATAAATTCAAACATAAAATTCTCCATACCAATTTTAGTACCATCGGATCAAGCTATGCTAGCGCCACTTTGACAGTTGCCAACCCCATTGCAGCACCACATAAAGTAGAAAAAATATTTTCCCATTGGAATGACATACTTTCACGGGATATAAAGTAGCCTATGTTAGGCCGATTTATATGTATATAAATTTTCATAATGATCGGCTGATTGGTCAAGCTGTGAAGGAATAACAAACAAAACTCACTTTCTCATTTATAATATTAGTTAGGATAGGATTATGTTAATCCAGATATTAACCCATGGTGTACCCAATCTCAAATTCATCTAGACTAGATGGATGAAATGTCACAAAATATTATACTATTGCAACAGACGGTAGAAATTTCCATTGAAATATGACTGCATTTTTAATTTCCAATTTACAAAGTTTTTGATACTGCATTAAACGCGACTAGAATTATAGTGTAAAAGTTATTATTACCTTGTCACTAAATATTTCTGAACATGGATCACACTTATAAAACTTGTCTCTTTGCTTTTCAGCATGTTTCTGAACATGATGTGTCTCTCTGTCCGTTTCGTTCCAAAACAATATTGGACAATACTTGCACTTAAATCCTAGATGTGGACTAAAGCAGTTATCAAACTCTATAGCATCAATATGCTCTGTCAAATGACGTCTCGTCGCTTCCCGATTATCAAATTCCTTGTCACAAAACTGACATATCCATAAATCATCGAAATCCGCCAACTCTTCAGCCAAATGTGACTCCAATTCGGCTTGTGTGTCAAAGGTAGTAGCACAGACTCTGCATGAATAAATTGGCACTGACTTCACTAAATGCATTTTTCCCATGTGGTTAGTCAAATGATGAGCAGTACGATGTTTCGTGTTACAGAGTCCACAAGCGACCTCTTGCTGAAATTCATCTTTTGGAGATTCGTAGTCTATGTCTGATGTCTCTGGTACGCGATTTGAGTTGATACACACCATACAGCTTCTTAAATAATCATAATAGCTTCTTTGTAAAACTATTATCTCCATTAGAGTCACATCAAAGTCTTCATCGCCTTTATACGTTTTTGTTATATCATCCTCCTTTTCCTCCGTTTCATCGGGTTTATCGACGACTTCATTAGCTTCCCCAGTTTCACCATTGGTTTCTTTAGTAACTTCAGGTGTTTTCTCATTAACATTGACTTCCTCATTATCGCTGACAGCCTCTGATTTTATCTCAGGAATAAAAACATTCGATAACTCATGGGATTCAGTAGTTTCAAGCGTCTGTTCTGGTTTCTTATCCAAATCCAAATAACCGAATCTCTCTTGAGTTTTCAATTGACCATCAATGAATTGAGAGCTTACAGATACACCGAATATCGCAAACGGTATATCCCTACCAGATATTAAATTCGTTAAGCATTTTAGTGTGAAATGGTGGAAACCCATGTAATGATTGAAAAACGTGTTTACAGTTATATGTGCTTTCGTGCATAATAAGCACAGGAATTTTGTCGCACCTTCATACTCAAATTCCCAGGGAGATTCTTCATCTTTACAGGAGACATTTGTGACATTATGTTTCTGGAAAAGATGTGTGTGATAATCATCATCATCAGTCACCCTGAAGTGGCATAAACGGCAGTGTACCAACTGGTGGACCTGACTGAGGTGAAATCGCAACTCAGTTTCGTCTTGAAAATTCAAGATGCATTGAGAACATGGCCATGGTGTGTGAAACTTCATATGCGAGACCCAATGCTCTCGGTCAGGAACAAAGTATCTAAAAAAATATGTTTAAGCTTAAATCAAAGGGAAATATTTTAGTGTGGAATTGCCTATTACCAGCATCATTCAAATTACATTTATCCTATTCCATTCTAACTTAACTGAAAAACATTCATCAAAATTAACTTTTGTACATTTTATGTTTTTCTGTAAAGATGAGAAGAGTAAAGAAGAGATATTACAAATCTTATTCTCTCCTGTCAACAAATATTCTAATCCAATAAAACTTAATTCAAAATGAATCAGATTTTGTAATAAATCATGATTGATTTATGTATTAATTTGTAAAGTAAAAACATGTCTTTACTGGGACTTCTATTTAGAAGTTTCTATATCTTAAATAGAGGAGTATTTCCAGTCCTGGATCATAGAGAATTTATGTAATTATACAATTTAAACATTAACCAATTATTTATACAAAATCACTCACCTGCAAATACCACAAAAATCTTTCTTATGGTTCAATACATAGTGTACAATCATTTTCGGTCGGTTTATGAACCATTCGGAGCACAGCAAGCAGCTATAAGGTCCAGTAGGATTTAAATCTTTCATGTATAGCCACACATCAGAGGGCCTCTCAATAATAGGCGGTAATACAATCCTTTTGGTTTTCTTGCTAGCTTTCACAACAGAATGCTTCCCGCTATGATCTTTCTTCTTTTTCCTTTTCTTTTTCTTAGGCTCATTGTCTTGAACTAAAGGAATATTAATCACGAAACTTTCAGGATTGGTTTTCTTAGCAGCCGCTAATGTCGACAGTGGTTCGTCCTCAGATGAAGACATTGCAACCTTGATGTGTTAAATTTTGCAGATATAACTAGTCTAGAGATCACACATCAGAAGTCAAACGAACTAAAAGCTATAATACAAAATAATCAATTCTTTTGCAAAGTAAACATCTAGCAAATTCAGCAAAGCACTCGACTCAACTCAAAGTGACAAAGTAAGCTTTCAGTATGTTACAAAGTACTCTGTGATGTGAAGTAAGCTCAATCAAAGGTAGGGAGGCGTATTTATCGGAACAGTGACAAATCACTGTTACCGAACAATTCTGAACAGTCACTGCTCCTGGCGATACGAAATACCTGTTACGAAAAATACTAGCCTGTGACTTGTCACAGTTCACGAAGAGGGGAACTGTGACTTGTAACTATCGCCATCTCGTTTCATTTGTAGGTGCTGAAACGAGAAGCACCTAGTATTAAAATACTAGGTGCTTCTCGTTTTAGCACGTATAAATAAAACGAGACGGCGATAACTTATGATCTGTCAGTCTGTCTGTCACTGTGACTTTTTTTCCTTTCGTTTGGCAATCAGACTAAACACTGTGACTATTAAGTTTTTTACATTGTGGCAACCTAAGAACAAGGTAGCATGGCAAACCATGCGTGTCACCAGTCACCAGCAATGTAAAGCAAACAGTTCGTTAACAAAACGTTTTTTTATCACTGCGGAAGCCTTATTATATATGCTGTGGATTTATGTTTTCTACCATAAAGTTCTTTTTCATTACATGATTTTTAGTTAATAAAAAAAAATAAAGTACCAAATCAAAAGTGGTTTCAGTAACATGCATTCGGAGGGTTGCCAAGTTAATATTTTTCATTAGCGATTTGAAAAAAAGGGTGGCCATCTCAAGATTTTTTTTAATTTGCCGCTGTTTTCGAGTGACACAATTGGACACGATTAGATTGCCAGACTTTTAATAAACAAGTTTAATGACTATATTTTCTGCCATTATCAAATTACTTTATCACAGGCAGAACTTATAAACTACGAACGTCTTTTTTTACACACAAAGGATTACTTCCTCTTACCTATTATAATATTATAATTGGTATTTTAAATATTTTTTTAAGAACCTTATTTAGGTACCTACAGTCGAAAATTACAACATCTTTTTCAACATTTTCCTCCAGCAGAACACTAAATAAAAGGTGGCGTTGGCTTAATAAATACTGTGGTTCTGGTCACTTATACAAACTCTCGCCCCACGGGATTTTGCGAAATTCAACTCCCAAGGGGGCGAAACAAGATGGCAAAGTTTGTATGAGAGAACGCGATGTCTTGGCCCGATTAAATTAAATTTTTTGCATATTATGACATAGTTTATTGGTAAAATACATAATTTATTAACATGAAATTCAATAAAATTAATTAAAACTAAACTAACAATTTTTTGCTAGATTTTATTATGATCTCATAAAAATTACACCATAAAGTTAAAAAGTTTATAAGGATGCGAATGTGCTAAACAATATACGATTTAATCAAATCCATCTAAAAGTTTCATTGTAAATTTTAAGTACTTACAGTGTCCTGTAATATCATTAAAGTATTTAGTATTGTAGGATTTAGTATTATGACCATACTTAAGCTACGTGCGATAATGGTGAAGCAAGAAGAAGAAAACATTTATGGACAAAACTGTTAATGAAATATCTGTTATGAAAAATACCTGTGACTTGTCACAGTCATTAACAGGGGAACTGTGACTTTATAGCCTGTTATGTCATCAAGTATTTCTATTGCCATCTTGTTTCATTTGTACGTGCTGAAACGAGAGGCACCTAGTATAAAATACTAGGTGCTTCTCGTTTTAGCACGTATAAATGAAAGGAGACGGCGATAACCTGTGATCTGTCAAGCAAGTGTCACTGTGACTTTTATAATTAGTATTTTTTTTTTACATTGTGGCAACTACTAATTCAATTTCAATGACTATATTAATATTTTCTGCCATTTGAACAACTTTGAAAAATTTCACCTGTTATTTAATAACAGGTATTTGGACCTGTTAATTCTTGGGAACAGAAACAGGCATAACAGGTATTAGATTTTACCTGTTATAACTCATCTCTAATCAAAGGCCAAACCAAAGCCGAGCCAAGCCAAACCATAGCCAAACATCAAATTGACCTAACGTGACAGCTGTCAACTATGAAAGAAGATGAAATATTACCTCTTTCTAATTTTCATTATGGCAATGATTTTTGAGCGCTAATGGCATAAATAGTAATTTCGTCTTATTAGATTACTTGGATTACTATTGGTGGATATCAAATGGGCTACGTATACATCAAATATTAAAGAAGACTAATACCGTAGACAGAGAAAACTATAGACAGCTACTAAGCGTGCCGCTGAAAGGGACAGAAAAAAAAGTACATACTAGATTTAGAGTTGCCAGGTAAGGATAAATTTACCCCAAACTCTCGATTTCCTTTTTGTATGTATAAAATTGACATGCTGATACTTAGTACTTTTTAAAGTTTTTAATCCATTAATAGAACTAACGAATACTTACCTATTAGTTTCAAAACATCGGGGACGAATCATAAAAATGAATGCGGGGCACTTACGAACACTTTTGGTCCTTTGTACCAACCCCGTGCCCCTGAGAAATTTGCAGTTTTGAAAATCCGCTTTTTTCCAATTGCGTATATCTCGAGAACGGTAGCGCACGGGCTTGGTGCAAAGGGCTAAAAGTGTTTGCAAGTTCACCACTCTCAATGGAACCCAAAAAAGAAGGAAATAAAAATAAATAAAAAATTTTGTTAAAAAAAAATCACAAAAACTTTTTTTTCATGTTTTCTTGGCGTCTTATAGTGCCCCTAAGCCTATACTCCAACTCTACTTCCTTGCCCCTAACGCGACTCTGACAGAAAATTTCCTATTTTAGGGAAAATTTCCACCAAAAAAAAATAGCAACACTGACTTGAAAGGTTATGATAACAAAAATGTTAAAAATCTCACGCATTTTTCAAAATCATGATGAGACTTGATATCATTCGTCGAAAATAAACCAAAATTAGTATATTTAACTATGATAAATAGTAAAATAGTCGGGAATAATGTCTACTTACGAATGAAACGACAACCCACTAATTTTTCTCTCACTATCACTTTTACATCCCATTATACTGCACCGCACCATTTTCTACAGATGCAATCACCTCCAGGAACTTAATTAACACAAAATAGTTATTCGTAATTGAATAAACAAAACAAAAACTTTAAAATTAGTTATCACCTGCAGCAAACGTCAAAGTTTGTTTAGCAATTAAAGTTGCTGGCCTTGAAAAAACCGGCCACGCAGTGAGGGACAAAAAAATATTCTCTTTGTCTCTTTTTTTTATCAGCCATGCGTATATGACCATCCTTTTCTATTGTAAGTGAAATAAAAAACATCCAGCAGTCTATAGTTTTCTCTGTCTACGACTAATACGCACAGCTTCGGAAGAATTCGGGCAAGACGCGACACTAGCGCCCCTACGGCATGAGGGCGGCATGAGGTGAACGATTTCAAAACTTTTGTGCGTTTTGTATGCAAAATGTTATAGCGCCTCTAGCGGCATGAGGTGAACGGAGGTTTTTTTGTATGCGAAATGTTATAGCGCCCCTAGCGGCATGAGGTGAACGGAGGTTGCCAAGTCATTGTATGAGAAACGTCAAGAGCTGTGCGTATAGTCTTCTATAATATTTGCGTATGTACATACCGCAGTATCGTAGACAGAGAAAACGCAGTATGCATGATTATGACTCTTTGACATATCCAAGCCCTTCCTACCTTCCTACCTTCCTTCCTCCCTTCCTACAATAACATAGTGAACGAAAAAAAATCACTGGTTTTGAACTTTAGAATCTTTCCACAGACAAATGGTTAAGAATTTTGTTTTTATACAAAACCATACGTAACGATGTATAAATGCAATTTTTAAGTTATAAATGCGAAAAAAATATCAATTCAATCCAAAGACAATCAAAAATATAGACCTAAATTGCGACTGGCTTTATATTTAACGTTTCATTATAAGCATCAACTTTATTTAGGACATATTATTAACATAGACTTATTATTTGATCTACTTTTTTTATAATTAATGCTCAATAAATGTTATTTTATTTTATAATTTGAGCTATTTTGTACAATTTAGCTGTAAAACTATTGATGGTCAATAAATGTTTAACAGTGTTATTGTTTTCATGATACTTAAAATTGTGCGTGTATTGGAAAATAGCAAGAAAATGTCCTATCGTGGCAGCCATTTTATAGAAATAATTTTGTCTATGGTGTGGTCAAAGAAAGGCGAAGCTAAACAAAAGGGTAGCATGTAGATAGCATTTACTAATTTATTAGTAAAATAGGCGTAAATATTGACTTAAAATACTTACATTTAGTATACAGTTAAGTGAGTTCATAAATTACGGAACGTGTTTAACATACATCTTCAAAATATGAAGCACAATGCACAGTGTAATGGAGGCCATTAGAAGTAATAATTATGTGTATTGGCATACTTACTGCTCTCCGAACCATCGGAGTTCTATTTAAAATGCAAATTTAAGTGGTGTTACTCAAAATTACTTTGGATGAATGTGTCACTGATTGATACTTAGTGAAATGTGAATGTATGTGAAGTGCACAGTGTAAATAGTTCATTACCCACGAAACATGGCCCAGAACCAGGGGGAGGTTCAAGTGGGAACACCGAACCAACCCGTTAAAGATAAGGACATCTACGCATGTCTGCCTGATATGCGAATAAATGGCCCCCTTGGGCCCGACGAACCGTGTTCTGGTGGCGAGGAGCTGCGCTGGCTGCCCGCTCAGGCGACGGACCGAGATCTGGTGATGTACTTACGAGCTGCCCGCTCCATGGCAGCGTTCGCCGGCATGTGTGATGGCGGCTCCCCCGACGACGGCTGCGTTGCCGCCAGTCGCGATGACACCACTATAAACGCACTCGACGTACTTCATGACTCTGGCTATGACCCTGGACGCGCTTTACAAGCTCTTGTCAAGTGCCCAGTACCCAAAGGTATTGAGAAAAAGTGGTCTGAAGAGGAAACAAAAAGGTTTGTCAAAGGCATCCGTCAATTTGGTAAGAATTTTTTTAAGATCAGAAAGGACCTTTTACCACATAAAGATACTTCTGAATTAGTAGAGTTTTACTATCTGTGGAAAAAGACACCTGGTGCTAGTAGTAATAGGCCGCATAGAAGAAGGAGACAAGCATCATTAAGACGTGTGCGTAATACTAGAAATTCTCGTGCTGGCACACCGAAAGAACAGACTCCTGAAATTGCACCTACTGTACCAGATACTAATGGATCAAGGCCTTCACCTAATCCCAAAGAAGGTGGTGAAATGAGTTCAGTTACTGAAGATGAAAATTCAGAAGAGGATAGTGATTCGAGGGAAGCGGGTGATTTAGCTAAAGCGGAAAATGGTAAACCTGACAATCCTGAAGATTCACCAAGTAGAATGAGGACGAGAAATAAATCTAAAGAACAAACTACACCTAATGGTAAGAAAGGACAAGATGAAAGTGATAATGATTCCAAAACAAAAACAAAACCCACTAAGCCAAATACACAAAGTACAAATAATAACATTGCTGAAAAACTTATATCCTCTCCAGTCAGTAAAGAAACTAAAAAGAAAGTGGTAAATGGTAAAGTGGATGTTTCAAAAGTTAAAAAGCGTCTACCAGATGATGGCAAAATAGAAGGTATTATGGATGGTGATGTACAAATGAAAAAGAAGAAAGCTGCTGAACCACCTGATAGTCCATCTGGAAGCCTAACAAATGATAGTTTCCCTGCAATGGATGAGGCCGAGATTGCAGAACCAGAGCCTGAGGCGTGTGACTTCAGTTTCAATAAGACTGATAAAGAAAATACAGATCAAAACAAAGAACCAGAACCAGAAAAGCCCAGTTTGAAACCTGAAGTACAAGTTAAAGTGGAACCAAATCCTGATCTTGTAATAAAAACTGAAAAAGATTTATTGCCTCCAGTATTTAAAGTTGCATCTGAGAAAGATGATAGGAATATTCTAGACCTGAAAACTGATGCAAACACAAATAAAAACATTGAGAACTCTGAACCTAGACCACTCGCAATACCAAATGCAATGTTCCCAAAAACTGAACTTATTATTCCTAAAGTTACTCCAATGAGTACTGATTCTATGGACAAAATTAAAATCAAAGAAGAAGTTGATACTGAAGAACATTCACTTAATTTACAAAAAGATGATTTCCCTAAGGATCCACTATCACATAATTATCCTGGGCATCCATTGAACCATCCAAATAAACCACTTAATTTAGAAAACACGAACTTCTTTGTAAAAGACAGCCACATATACAATCAGAAACTTAACCACAGTATAAAAATTGAGGGTGGTATGTCAAACAATATCTTTAATCCTGTGAACATCACAAAAGATAATTCTATTATAAGAAATGTTAAGGATTATTCTGCAGGAATGCCACCATTCTCATATCCTACAGGCCTTAATTTCGCAACTGATCCTAATAAACATGCTTCTCATTTAAACCCAATGAAAACAGTAATAAAACTGGAACCTAGAGATGAGGCTAGCGAGATGAAAAACCAAAATACACCAGAAATATTTACAGCAACAATTACTACAGCAAGTAAAGTTGATTCTCCTAATGCACCTAGATTGGATACTTTACAGAGAATCAGTCCATCACCTACAAATACACGTGGGTCATCACCACCTCCCATGGAACATCCCACAACAACGAACACTGAGCCAATATCACCTGCAAATTCACAAGAAAACAAAGAATCTGATGTTGATGATAAACAACCAACTGATTTGAAAACTCAACCTATGCCTAAACTAGAAACTTCTAATAATAGTTTAAGACAACCGTTGTTTCAACCTCCTATACGTCCAGAGAACCTGGGAGTGAGATCTACAGAGGCCCCTAATACTACTGTATCAGGCCAAAGTATGCCTCCTCCACTCAGTCAACCATCTATTGCTGGTTTACTTCCTCCAGGTCCATTGATATCTGTTGGAAGTGGCTCAAATGTTGGACCTTATGGATTTATGCCAACAGCATTATATGGACATCCTGGTCATCCAGGCTTAGATAAACCAAGTGTGATGCCACCTTTAATACAACAAGTTCCATCAACCCATGGCCTTCCAGGCAGCAATAATTTACTGCAAAATTCATCTAATCAGAATGACCCATCCATGCCTCAAGATTTGAAAATAAAACAGGAAGTGCCAGATACCATGCCTGCAAATTTATCAACACAGAATGTTTCAGATCCTTTGCAATCATTAAAAGAGGTTAAGGTACCAGGTTATCCTATTGGAAGTGCTATAGCACAGCATTTGAGTACTGAAAGGGAAAGGGAATCAAGTGTTGATAATAACAGTCGCCCACCAAGTCAGCCTACAAATGAAAATACTAATATGCCTAGTGCATTCCTTGGACCGAGGATAGAAAGTATAAAAAAGGAACCAGATTTCTTGCATCAACCTCATATAACACCTGCCACTACAAGTCAAGGCAGCGGCTCTGATTCTGTGAGTACTGTACAACCGGTGAAGAGTCCACATACACCAACTCCTATTAAAAGCCAACCGAGTCACAATGGCACACCAGGACATGGTCCTCATCCTTCGGCTACGACGTCGCCTTTCTCAAGACATATGGCTAGTCCATCACAACCGAGGCAAATATCAGCTTCACCTATTCAGCAAACTCCTGTATCACATTCTGCTCTGAATCTTATGAACCCAACACCACTCACAATACCAGCTACAATGGCGGGACAAGTCTTACACTCGGGACAGCAGGGTCCACCACATCCTCATCCCTTTGCTTCTCCACTTCATCATCCACATCATCCTTTATTACATCCCTCCATTTTTCAGCTCTCAGCAGCTGCAGCAGCTCATGCAATGCACCCTTATTATCCCCATCCTCATCCTGGCTACACTATGCCTTATCCTTATCCTTATGGACCATTACCACAACCTCATCCAATACCTCCAATGCATCCAGCGACGAGCACGCCAGGAAGACACGATCCAGTGAAACCTACTATAGAGTCGACAACAATGCTCAGTTCTCATCTCTCTCACAGTACTAGTTCTTCAGTGACAACAAGGTCTCTCCGAGAAATATCAGAGAGCACTGAGGATCCCAGAAATCCAAATACGACAACAGAAAGGCATCAGTTGCATGAAACTACAATGACCCATCACCATTCAACAAGTCATCACAGTGCTGTTCATACAAGTACAGAGAAACAACCTAGCCATGCTGGTGGTGGTACAAACCATACCTTGTCAATATCCCATTCAACATCAAGCAGCTCTTCACAGTCAATACAGCATAAGATTAATACACAACAGAAATCGAGCTCCCACTCTAGCTCACCACATCATTTATCGGCCAGTCTTTCACAAACTACCAGTACTTCGTCGAGTGTGAACTTAAATAATCATACTCATCACCATTCCCATCATCTTGCTCATCACCCCGAACGATTATCACCAGCAGATTCTATGCTTCTTAGACATCATCCCAAGATGCTTCCAGGAAATCCCAACCACTTAATGATACAACCTCCATCTATGGGCCATCCAATGGGTTTAGGGCTGCCGCCAGGACCAGGTTCCAGTTCTATAGAGAGTTTACGATTACATGCTCAAGCTGCAGCTGGACTACAAGCATCGCATCAAAGGTCTGGTTCGCCGCATCAACTGCCTCATGGTCATCCTCATTTAAGAGGGCCTCAGAGACCGATGTCTACCGAAAATCCTGAGCTTAAACTCGAAACGCAATCGCAACCGGAAGAAGAGGAAATACCAAGTCCAGCTCATATACCGCATGGTCCAAGTCCGGAACCAAAAATTGAAGATACAGAATGTCACAGATCGCAATCTGCAATATTCTTACGTCATTGGAATCGTGGGGACTATAATTCATGTACGAGAACTGATCTCATATTTAAACCGGTGCCAGAATCCAAATTGGCGCGGAAACGTGAAGAACGTCTCAGAAAACAGGCTGAAAGGGACCGAGAGGAACGGGAAAAGATAGCTCAGCAAGCACACAGAAAAATTGCAACTCCAGAGAAACCCGAAACTAAACCTCCATCAAGAGGAGCCATAGAAACGATCACGTCTCCATATGACCGGTTTCCACGACCACCTGGCTACCCAGATACACCTGCTCTACGTCAGTTGTCAGAGTATGCCCGGCCGCATGCCGGTTTTAGTCCTGCCAACTTACCGCGACACTGTATGGATCCAATGCTACAGTATCAACTGACGTCTATGTACGGTGCTGCGGGCGCGAGAGAACGTCTAGAGCTAGAACATTTAGAAAGAGAGAAACGGGACAGAGAGATTCGTGAATTACGGGAACGGGAACTGAACGACAGATTAAAGGAGGAATTGCTCAAGAATAATGTTGGACCTCGCGCTCTAGATCCACATTGGTTAGAGATGCACCGAAGGTATGGAATGCCACCACCGCCGCAGGGAGCGATCCCAGTTCAGTTCGGCTTATACCCGCCAGGACATGGTCCTGGAGCACTTTCACAACTAGAGCGCGAAAGACTAGAACGTTTGGGTATACCACCAGCCGCCGCATCTGGAGCTCCGCCTAGTGTCCCAGTGTCTGGCGCACCGCCGCACCACCCGCATCACCCACATCCTGGTGTTGCGGCCGCCCAACTAGAAGCCGCCGAGAGACTAGCTCTCGCAGCAGACCCTATGGTGCGGCTCCAGATGGCAGGAATCAATCCTGAGTATCACGCTCATACTCATGCGCACACTCACGCACATTCACATACGCATTTACATTTACATCCTGGTCAGCAAGCGGCGGCGCAAGCGCAACAGGAGGCGCTAGGACTAGGGCTCGGAGCGGGGGGCCCTTACCGCCCGCTGCCTCACCCGGATCTACTGGGCAGGCCGTATGCGGAACAACTGGCGCAGCAGGCGGCCGCCCACGACCAACTTCAGCGCCAGTTGCTG
Source organism: Endotricha flammealis (assembly GCA_905163395.2). Lineage (NCBI taxonomy): Eukaryota > Metazoa > Arthropoda > Insecta > Lepidoptera > Pyralidae > Endotricha > Endotricha flammealis. The sequence goes on along the minus strand of LR990864.1, from coordinate 13,235,883 downwards.
CTTGAACGCGAGAGAGGTTTCCTTCACCCCGCGCATCATGAGGAGTTCTTGCGGCAGCAGAGAGAGCGCGAGCTGAAAGTCCGCGCCCTCGAGGAGGCGGCGCGCGCCTCTCGTCCGTAGTGTCCCGCCGGCTCCTAGCGGCCCCCGCCGGACCCCGTGGTCGTCGTAGTGGAGTGAAGTGGTTGTGGAGCTTGTGCTGACTCTAATACGATTTTGTGCTCGTGTTTTTAGTGCTGTTGCAAATGCAACATTAAGTGTTCACGTACTGTTATATCAAAGACTCAAATGGGACATTCTTGAGTATGTGTAACAAACACTTGTAATTTATATTTATGTAATTAAATTAAGTTTTTTAATGTTTTTATAGTTGCATGGTCTGTAGTATGCTTAATTTCCATGCTCAAAATTATTTTTTAACTACTAGTCATAATTAAATTTTTATTTGATGAAACTGAGGAAAGAGTCACATTTTTACATAGAATCCTACTTGTGTTTAGTTTAAATTATTGTTCAATTATTTAAATAATTCAGTTAAACTAAGGGTGCTGGTGAGCATTCATGTGAATGTACCACATGATTAATATACTTTTATGTAAAATACATAGCTTTTATGTTCATGACATAATATTTTTTAAATATAATATTAATTCTTAAAGTGTTAAGACAGAGTAGGGACTGTGACTTGCCTTTCTAATCAACTTGCCTTTTATCTAATTGACCCGTAGTGACTTTCTTACTCTGTGTAATTCTAAGAATATAGGAACTTCTGTTCCCCTAAATTATTTACAAGTTTTTAATATAATTTATTATTTCAAATAGTATTTATAGCTTTCATTGGGGCGTTATAATAAGTCTGCAATGGTTTTCTGACATACCATTCGATTTATTTGCGACACTATTGTTACATATCAGATTATTCATCGAGTACAGATACAGACTCCAGCATAGACAAGACAAACTGTGATGAAATATAGCAACCTCCAATATGTTCAAAACAGAAAATACCCTTAATGGCTCTCTGCAGGGCTTCATCTATAAATCATTCATTGCTTTGTGAACATTACACAATTGTTACCACCTGCAATGCAGCACGCAATAGAAAGTGAACTATACTCATTTGTTGTGTAAAGTAGATGTTGTCACTTCTTCCATTTTTTCTTTTCTATGCTGTCTATTAGTAGGAGGCTGTTGTACTCGTAATAGCAAAATCAATATCTTATTAATTTGTAACAGTTTTTTGTTCACATAAAGGTATGTATAGATAGATTACAGCATTGTAAACGCGTATCCAGATATGTATTATTTGTCTGATCGGATCACCGTATCGCTGTAGTCGACGCGTATCACAATCACCCATTTGGAAGGCATATGATACGTGATCATCATAGCAAAGCCACTCTGCGATGTGACCCGACCCATGTTGTATACGCGTACATATGTTACGGGGTAAAATAGAGCCATCCACAATATTATTAACTATCGTATATGATATGTTGAGGATACGGCGATAGGATTGGGTAAATTATACATTTATAGCCGTATGAGTTTTTATTTTTCAATTAATGATGCAGAACTGCTTTATTTTTTTGATTCTCTACTCTTTACATACCGTTATAGGAGCATGCTAAAGCGAGCCATGCACAGGGCGGGAGGGAGTCGAAAGTGATTCTTCTTCTATCTATTCTTATCGGTTTATATGAACGTCAACATACCTACTGAACCCTCGAACAGCTGCCGTCTTGTGTGTGTCACGCAGTCTCTTTTTTCCAATGGAAAAAATATAAAACTGATATTAAAATGCCTTTAGATGTTTTGGTAATATGCAATAAAGTCTGTATAAAAATAATAATTTTAATTGGAAATGCGTGTGTGCTGAGCAGATGTTTATGTATTTTATTACTTACTGCTGCTAACTGCTTCTCTATGTCCCATATTTTTGTAATAAAACTAAAATATCTCGTCTAATATTGACTATTTAAAGTTCATTTCATGTTAATTTAGCGGAAATAAGGAGAGCGCTCATTGCAGACAGGATACGGCGCAGCCAGGATCGAACTTAGAGGGTTAGGTTTCCATGCAAATGAATGCCCCTCACGCTGTATTTCATAGCGCTATATTTAGTACCGCTATAATGAGGGTACATATGAAAATTTTAGGATGCATTTACATCTTTAGGGGAAAATATAACAATAATTTCTCCATTTCAAAGTGACTTTGATATTTGGAGATTTTTTTGTTATATACAATTGGTTGCGGTGGGGCCCGCCTGTAATGTGCGCTATTCAATAAAATGAAAATATTTTATTCGCGAAATGTAAAATTTATAACTTTTTTAATTGAAATTTATATGCACAAAATCGATGAATATTTAATTGCTAATTATTAACAGCAATAAAAATTTCATCATAGAATTGTAAAAAAATTAAGAACATACAAATTGACACAAAGTACAAAATGCCATTTCAGTATCTTTTGCAAATTTTAATATAATGTGAATTGAAATTTATGTATAATAAAAATTGCCAAAAATAAGATTCATAAATTATATTTTGACCATTTTTTTTTAATTCGCCTACAAATCTCTTAAGTTTAGTAATCGTAATATTGTTATCAGACCTTACTGCGGTTTGTAATGTATGATAATTTTAACAGCGCCTCTAGTGGGGAAAATTAGAATCATGTTTCCTAGAATTTCACGAGGGGCGCTTTTCACTAAACTTAAGACTGGTGTTTACTCTCACGCTGATCAAAAGACATGATACAATGTCGTATTTGAAGGGAATATTCATTGCTGAGTCGTTCAAGTATCGAAAAACGAAACAACTTTTTATCTTAACATCCACGCCATCTGTTGGTCATTGATATATAACTTCATGTATGTACGCGGTCAAGGCATTCTTGAATCTAGATCGAGTATGTATCTGAATGTAACTCCTATTAACTCCTAATGATCAGCTTCAGAGTAAAACCAGCCTTATTATTTTTAAACAAAGCATAATAATTTTTATGCCATGATATAAGAAGTAGCTTCAACACAAGCTACAATAATTGTAGCTTTGTTTATTCTATTAAAGATTATTATCGAAAACTATGGTACTTAACAGAAAAGTAAAAATCAATTATAATTTTTAAAATTTAAATAGAATTAAAGCCACAAGTTTTTACATTTCCTTACCTACTGGAAAATTAAAAGCGTAACAAAAAAAAATGCTATCCAAATAATTTCGAAAAAAAATGTATCTACTTTTATTTTCTCGGCCAAGTCGATAGTGTACAGTACGTAATGCAAAGTAATATTTTTTAATGTCACAGATTATTAAAATAGATTTATTCTATAGTCTATGTGCACTGCACATTGAACTTTATCGTAAAGGCATTAAGAGCTGTTACCATTGATCTAGTATTCGTTTTGAGATAGTTGTGAGTTTCTAAATTTCACCAGTTCGGGATACTTGCTTGGTGATTTTTGTCAATTCCTCTCATTTTTTTTCATTTCGAAAATTAGATTTTGAGATTTTTGGAACTAAGTGGGATATCCTGTTAATTGCTAGAGCGAAATTAATAATGGGTTAATGGAAACAGCATACTTTGGTTTGTAGGATGAATAAGTCGATATGTCGACTTATCAAGTTGAACATACTGTTATATTAGGGTGTGGTTAATATCTTGTAAATTTAAGAGTTAAAATAAAATTTTCGCCCAATGTACACATTCAGTAATTCTATTGCACTATGTATTATAAATCCCCATTGTAACAAAACCCGTTAGATTTGAAGTAAAATTTATAGATATTCTATAGAATTTGATAGAATTAGAATAAAAGTTCACATGTCGCTTCGTAGGGGTTCCGTTGGTAATGCCATAATTTCTTTCTGAAATTTAAAAAGATGAGTATTATTTTTAGAGACAAATTATATCTTAATTAAGAGGTTGCGTGTCGATTTAAAACTTGATTTATTTAGACAATAAGGTTAAATGGATGTCTTAGTGCTTTTGTGTAAATTTTTTTGAATAATATATGTGAAAAAATTCATATGTTGTTTATATTAAACCTGATATATAGTTTATGCACTGAACATACTTGGAGCATGAAGTTTGGTAACTGAACAAGTCTTGGCTTCTCTCTATCGCATAAGTAGCGTCATCTGCGTATTTATAAACTTATCGCTCTCAGCTCAGCAGCTCTCAGTCAAGTATCACAGGATGAGTGAGGTTTCTGGTATAAGTACCAATTGACTACCTATCCGAAAGAAAATTCAATGTAAAAACTGGATTTTTTCTGACATAGCATTATAACTGCAACTCTTCAGGAACTTAAAAGAAACCGGTCCATAGACTTGAAAAATTATTCCTCTTTTCTTTCAACAAATGAAAACTTGTCATAGGTACTTTTATTAATTTATGGCATAGTTCTTTCGTTATTTATTTACATGTTTTATGAATAATATTGTTTGATACAATGGTTAATTAAACTTGATAGTAACTAGGTAATAGTTTAATCGATACGTGTCTAAAACGTATTTGTCGTGGAGTCTTTTAACAACAGGTATGTAGTCATGGGGCTGACAAGTAACACGGGATTGTTGGCCTCCGTGTCACAAAAGGAGGTTCATGAAGACAGGCAAAAGGTGGGTGGAAACTGGACCTAATTCTTATACTTGTTTTGCTTTACGGCATTAAGTTAAATATGATCTAAAATACCGCTCAGAGGCTCCGTAAGGATTTACAGAAACATTTATTACACAACTCTGCAAACGAAGTCCGCAGACTGCGTTGTTCTGTAAAAGTCTAGTTACTTTTATATCAACTTAGAACTTAGAATCATCCTATGTACTTATCTACCTCTTACATTATATTATTAGGGTAAACAATACCCTTCACTGGTTGTGTTAAGATCGGACCTATTTACACTTCAACAGCTATCAAAATCGTTGAAATTTAAAAATGTCGATCTTTTCTGTTATTATACAAGTATCTCCCTACTTAGAGATTTTCTAGCTTAGCTAGTTTCAAATAAACTTTAATTTATAAAAACATGTTATTTTACAGAACCAAGTGGAGCTAAAATGCGACGTGACCCCAGCTCCCTTCATGCTGCGCCCCTACGCGGGGCTCTACAACCCGTTCTCTCACGCTTGCTCGGTGCTGTGCAACCATCCCGCTGACACGGAGGCCAGGGAATATGTTAAAAGAGCCAAAGATAACTGGGTATAATTAATTATTATTTAAAAAAAAAACAAAACGCATTTATCTAGGTAAGTTAAATAAATAACACATTAAATCTCAAGCTATAATCCATTTTTTTCTTCTATAGTTTGAAAGTGACAGCTATATTTTAATGCCTCATTCATTAACTTTAAAAATGCGCTGCAGAAACTGGGCGTATGTTGGATTGATCAGGGAATACTGAACATAGCCACATCTTTAAAAAAGCAAGTTTTTGGGTGGTAGAGCATTTATGACATGGGACTAGCTCGACCGTTGAAGTACCATCCTCTCAAAGAATATCGGCGTAAAGCAGTAAGTAATACGTTTCGTTCGGTGAGGTTCGAAAGTCCAGTTGCTAGTTAGCTTGCGCTGTGTCATAAAAAAATTTACGTGCAAAACTACTTCCTGTAAATCTTGCAAAATAAATGATTTTATTTATTGTTTTGTTCTCAGTTTCTGGACGGAAAAGCTCATTATTTCCAAGACGACTTGACGAAGTTCCAAGATCAAAATGCCCCAGAGAAGAATAAAACACCTCATGACATTGTCACGGAGGATATGTTTAGAAGGTACCCAATATTGATACTCAAATAATACCTACTTCTCGGTATTCAATTTATATTTGTCCTTGTACCTAATAATTACTAAGTAGGTACCTAATTGGATAGATATGGTCATCATCCATTCTAGGTTTTAAAATAACTGAGATGAAATGATAATGTTTGCTGTTAGACTAAATAATTCGAGAAATAAAGGGGAAATGACCACCTAAAGTTTTATTATCGTTTGTTTGTGAAAGAATAAAATATTATTTATTATTATTAAGTACGTATCTAATTTAGTAACTATAATTTATACAGTCGCTTATTCCTAGGTACACAGAGACAGACTCCCGACCCCTCACTCCAGCGCCGACCCTCGCCAGCGGCAAATCCAGAGGCTCCCGACGTTGCCTCACGCCGGACCAGCCCCATCAGAGAACAACCATCGTCCTGGATTTGAGGAGGAGTCACAGTCAGGTATAATTTACATTTATATACTGCTTATAAATAAGTATAATCCATTCCACTATACTTGGCACAAAAGCTCCAAACAATCGTCTAACGTAAAGTATAAATTAAAATACATTGACATTAACATTCAGACTTTAGATAAAGTAATTTCATTAAAAAAAAAATCAGCTGAAAGAAACATGAATGGATTACAAATTTTATTGCGCACAATATTATGTAACAAAGTATGAGAAGCTAATTCAAACACAATCTTTGAATTTCACTGGAAATCTTGTGCCACGTATATTGAAACTGAATATATGTGGCTACATTTAAAAAAATACTAATATTAATTAAAAATACTACGTAGCAAGGTATGCGAACTTTCATTGAAGGTATAAAATGTAAGTGCTTTATCATGTGAGCGCCTAATCACATCGGTACCCTATTCTGTAGGTTTATGGACCTCCTTACAAACCTGGCACAAAACCCAACTGTCTAATGCCAAATAAATTGTAATACAATTTTTTTATTGTCGTTTATCCAGGAAACTCTATACTACCACGGATACACAACCTCAGACATGACAGTGGGGCATGCTACCACCGTTACCAACGAACGGTCAACCCTACCATCATTGAACCTCTCTGAAGCTACTCACAATAGACTGGTGAAGGGTCAATGTGAACAGTTACCACCGTTGGCATCACCTCTGGTCTTGGCAAAGAGAGCTATACTTGTGAAAGAGCCGCTAAGTGTTAGAACTGCTAAGAAGGTATGATTTTTTTTGTATGTTATTTAATTATTAAAATGTCTTGTTTAAAGGAACTTGATGTGGTCGATGTTGGCACACATACCAGGGTGGTACTTAATGACAGTGAAAAATATAGCGAAAACCGCGCAACTTCGTTCGGTGTGCGCAGCGCCAAAAGCACCATTAACTATTAGACTTTTGTTCAAATTTTACGAAAATCGCGAACTTTTCGGGATAAAAAGTATCCTATATGTTAATCCAAGGTATCAGCTACCTACATCTATATATATAAAAATGAAACCCGTTTTCCGTTGTCACGACATAACATGAAAACGGCTTGACCGATTTGGCTGATTTTTTTTTTGTAGTTTTCTAATACTCTGTACAAGGTTCTTACGGAAAAAAATATTAAGAAAATCTCTCAGAAAGATTGAAAAAAAAAACGAAACAGTACCCGGGCGAAGCCGGGCCGGGCAGCTAGTACTAAATAAAGATTGGTCCAGTCATTTGAGCGTGAAGTCGTCGATACTTGCAAACTTTCGCCTTTACAATATTAGTGGGATGTCTTGTCTTATGGAACTCGATGGCGTCGCTGTGTGTCCCAAACGAACACGCAAGTTAATCAATGTTGACCCTAAGCCAGTATTTTTGGACGGGTTCCGTTATCTCGAGCTTCTGCGTACTTCAAAGGGCACTTTAAGCCGTCAGCTTTAAATTTAGTCCCATGCAAACTGAAATCATTTAGGCACTTCTTATTACAAAAAAAGCAAAAGAAAAAAAATTTTTGAAAATCAAAAATACTGCCGATCAGATTTTATAATTTAATATATCCGATTTTATATAACAGTGAATAGGATCCTACTTCCTACTAATATTATAAGGCGAATGATTGTGAGTTTATTATTTAAATGACTGGCCCCTTTTTTTATGATATTTGGTATGTAGGTAGCTTGTACCTTGGATTAAGATATACGTTACTTTTTATCCCGAAAAGTACTCGATTCCAGTAGGATTTGGTCAAAAGTCTGATAGTCAATGGCGTTTTATAAAATAGATGGCGCTGCTATGCATAAATACACGCAAACGAAGTTGCGCGGGTTTTACTAGTATTTCTATACTAATATAAATACCCATTATTTTATTGTTTTTACCTTAACAAAGTAGGTACCAACGCCTAACGATAGGCGTGACCTTTTTATCAAAGTTGTTTAGGTAAAATTCCACTACACTCTCAAATTGTTACTAGACCGTTGCATTCAATAGCTTAATTCCTGATAAGTGAAAATCAATAACTTTCTGACGTTATTCTGATAATATTGTAAATCATTCAGTCTGATAAAATCCGCTGACGAAATCCCTTCTCCACTTTCATGTGGTTTCCGCGTTTCATTTTGGAGTCAGTCAGCCAGCAGGCTAGGGTAGTGTCAGTGCTTCCATGCTATGACAGTCACTGACTTGCACTGACTGTCATTTATCGAAAATTCGCTGACAAACCCCTCCTCTACTTTCGTGTGCTTCCCGAATTTGAAGTCAGCTTCGGGCTAAGGTGTCCATGCTATGACGGTCACTGACTTGACTGTCATCCTGTCGACAACGGTATTCATAGATTAACATGCTCTCTGAAGTATACGAAGGAACTCGTCAATTAGCCAGCAAGCTATATAGCATAGTGTCAGTGCTTCCATGCTATGACAGTCACTAACTTGACTGTCATCAAATCGACAACCGTACCCAGAGGTTAACACGCTCTCTGAAGTACAAAGAAAGCTCGACCATTTTGAAACCCATCCAAATACTGACTTTGGTCGCTATACCATAACCTGTGTGTTTGTTCAACTTCAATACACCGAACGACGCTACTGAGCTCTTCTGGCGGCAGTCGCAGTATCAACCTTTTAACAATGTTACCGTTTTTGATATCAAAAAGCACAAAACTTTTACCAATGAGAAATTCAAATGAGAAAAAGAAAGAAAAGAGTTTCTTTGTAACTGGTGACAATTTAATCACACCAAAACCTAAGTTGATGAAACGTAAGCCTATGAAATTACCACCGATGCTTCCAACATCGCCGTGTGATTGCACATTGATGCACTTAACAAAGATTGTCATAAATTATGCACCGAAGAGTAGAAAAAGAGGTGCTTCAAACATAGTTTTGTCTATGACAGCGTGGGGTACAACAGGACAGAGAAAACGCATGAAATTGCCAACAATACGTTTACAAAAAGCAGATAGAAAGAACAGAAAGGAAGCAGCTATGATTCATGATACTGAGCAGTTTTTTCGGAAGCTTGAGGTTCTTGGACGATTTAATTTAGAAATTTTTGCTTAGGCCTTAGATTTGGCATTCGATTTGCGTTGATTGTCGGTGCTGACAGTAAAATGTATGAACTGTCTACGCTGATAACTACGCGATATTCAAAAATGCTTGCTAGAAGTTCATACATTTTCGGCTTCCTGTGTCAACGATCAGCGTGGTGTCAGTGCAACTCTTAAACCAGCCTTAGTTCACAATTTGATTTGGCGGTATTTAAAGTAGGTTATTTAATCTTGCCATTTATAATTTCAGACTCAATTAAAAGCGCTTAACTTAGGCAAACCAGCTAAAGGAAAGAACAATAATAATAATAAGGGCGATGCGCCGCTATCTCAGCGGTCCAAAACAGAGAAAGAATCTAATGATGGAAGTGAAAATGCGCTTAATAATATGGATGAAGGCAGTATGTATATTTTTTCACTCTTTTCTCAATCTTTATTCATTTCCCGTAATTTTTAAAGTCTGTCAGCGCACAGTTGATACCTACTACTTTACCTAGAAGAGAAACAATATTTAGGGACGTCATCTCAAGCCATCTCGGTTTTTCTCGTCTAGTTTGTCAGTGACAGTTATAATTTATTGTATCATTAACTTTAAAACACGTTTCAGAAACTTGCTATTAAACAGGTTGACTATTAAAATTAAATTCCTATGAGAATATTTCTTAATCTTCATTACCACTTCTTATTTCAGATGGAGATGGTCGCAGACGCGGTAAGAGGCGCCGTAAAGGGCAGCCAAAGGGCAGTGACAGGCTCACGTCTGCGGGACTCGCGGCGCAGGCGCAACAAGACCCTGAGACGCAGGTGATAAACAAACACATAATTTTAGACTTGAAGTTTGAGTAGTAGTAGTGATTGCTTTGAGCAATAAGGCCGCCTTGTTGCAATTTCACTAGTCTGTAAGTTGTCTATGTATACTGTGTCCCATTGTTTTGTTTTGCCAATAAAGCATATTCTATCTGTAGCGGGAGCGATGGCGATGTGCTCGACCACCACAAAGGGAAGATCTTCCGGCCAGGCTGAGTGTCATGCCGGGGGAACCGCGGCTCCGACAATGTATGTGTCGGAGGTTGTGTTATATCTCCATATCGTAGAAACTTCGATAGCGTGATTCAGGATTCTAAGTGGCGCCGTCATGTGTTCGCATTGTGAACTTTTTCTTCACTCTGTAGTTCTTCTGTATGGCGATAGGTGTCGCTACATATCTATCTATCTTGTAGTACAATATTACATTACATTACATGACAACTAATCATAAATACTTGTCTATGACCTTCTTGTATGAAAATATTTTTTTTTAACACAACACATAATTAATGTTTTGTGTTCCCGGTAGTCCGAAACACATCCCGTTAATCCAGCCAATGACAGCCCGGTGATTCGTTGGTAGTGATTATATCATTCGGCACCAGAGGTTTCGATTTCCGCTCGGGCCAAACATTGGATGGCATTTGAGTTTGTTCTCGTGTCTGCGTGTTTATCAATACTGTATCCGTTGTTTAATACCCATAACACAAGCATGTTATGCCTATCTTACATTGTGACCAGGGCTCTGTGTGAATGAGGGTTTTCGCGATAATTCACCCCACTAGTTGGCGCCACTTTGACAAGAGGTCCCATCCCATATAATATGTGCTTTCAAAAGCGTCAACGTCAAAAAAAATCAGACACGAATTTATAGGCGCTATGACACCTTTGACACGTTTGTAGACCTGACTTCTCAGTGCTGCCGCCTAGTGGGTGTCATTTGAGAAAACCCTCATTGTATAGAATTTTTTGAATTTAAAAAATAATTTCAAATATTTCAGGTAGCCGGCATCGAGACTGACTCGCAGAATCCGAGTTCCCGCGGCTCCATATCACCAGCGGATGATGATGAGATCGTCATCCTTCCTGTCATCAAGACAGGAGCTGCCAGGAAAACTGACTCGTTCCTCGATGACGACATCTTGAAGTATCTCCATAGGGAAGTTGATGAGGAGGCTATTGAAACTGAATTTGATACAAAGGTATACCTAAATTAAATTTAAACCTATACTGGAGACCTTGGCATCGTCCTAATAGAACGCGAATGCGCGATCATCGCGCGAGTAAGCGATGCGACCGTCGCGTGTACGGGCGATGGCAAACACTGGGTGTCCTGATTGATCATCGTTCATTGGCGCGAATATGACATGACATTACCGACGAAATTCGCGCGACTTTCAATTAGGACACCTATTCGAATTTAATATGTTTGATCGCGCGTTCGTACGAGTCAAATTCGCTCGAACCTATGATGATCGCGCATTCGCGTTCCATTAGGACAATGCCTAATAAAGATTTACCGCCAGTTCCTAAAACGTATTTTTAAAGTTAATGACGCTTTAAAATATAGCTCCCACTGTCAAACTAAAGAAGAAAACACGATAGCTTGAGACATATGGAATTGAAATTAAAATGCGTTTTAGAAACTGGTTGTTAGAGCCATAATGCCTCATTAACTTTAAATTGTTACTGTGCAACTTATGTTTATTAAGTACATTTAATTTTTTCGACCACCGTCTTTAGCCATTAAGTAGGTATATTGTTTATGCACGCTTATAATGCGATATTTTGTATTAGATTCATTGTTACGTTCTCATAGTGAGTAGTAAATTATTTTATTAATAAACTATCAAATTACCAATTTATCTTGGTATTTTGTATTTATATTACAGAGGCGGTACGTCTTAGAGGAAGCATTACGTACTCGTCCCGAACGGCACTTCGGCACTGAGATGCAGACTCTCCTTCGCGAGCTGAAGGTTCCCGCGATGAGCCTGGGTGACTGGCTTCACATACCCAGGGTGTTCTCGCGGCAGAATGCACAATTCACACTGCCCATCGACTCTTATGCACTGGAAAGTAAGTTCAATTTGTCGTTTATATTAAAAACTAGCGCCCAGCTTTGCACGGGTTTTAGTCAAGATTCCTCATTTAAAAAAAATATAAAATAGTCTATGTCAACATGATGTCAACCTGGGATAGTGTAGCCAAAAACTATAGACGAGTAATGGCGGAAACACACTACCGTGTCGGGGCCTGTCGTGTCGCGCTCTGTCGTGACGGTGGGTGTGCACACTTACGTGTCGTGTCGGGGCGCGCTTCTGTTCAGAAATGAACGAAATAAACGCCAGACGTTTATTTCTTTCATTTCTGAACAGAAGCTCGCAGTGTTTGCCTTTGTCTGGGTGTTTTCTATAATGTATAATGGTATTTATTTACAAAAAAAAGTATTTAAGTATATTTATCAGGAATCTAGTGCCTAGTAACTCATTATCACGCTGCAAAAATAAATTAAAAAAAAAAGCGTCCACTTGTTCGCGCCACGAGCCGCGCGCGGGTATAGAAACACATTTGCAGGGCGTGTCGTGTCGCGTAATAACCCCCACCACCGCCGTGGCGCAATCGGCGGCCAGCAGTCCGCGTCACGACAGAGCGAGTCACGACACGACACGCCCTACAAATGTGCTCCTAACCATATAAAATGTATGAACGCGATATGCTTCTGGCGCGACACGACACGCCCCGACACGGTAGTGTGTTTCCGCCATAATACGCACAGCTCTTGACGTTTCTCATACAATGACTTGGCAACCTCCGTTCACCTCATGCCGCTAGGGGCGCTATAACATTTTGCATACAAAAGTTTTTAAATCGTTCACCTCATGCCGCCCTCATGCCGTAGGGGCGCTAGTGTCGCGTCTTGCCCGAATTCTTTCGAAGCTGTGCGTATTACTCGTCTATAGTATTTGGTGTAGCTTCCCAATGGTTAAATAATTTTTCAAATCGATCCAATAGTTTGGAGCCTATTCAATGATCAAAATATTTCCTCTTTGTAATATTAGGTCATTAGGTCTTATAGATTTCTTTCAGGTACTTAATAATGGGAATAACATGTACAGTCAGGAGCACGTCGAGCTTTACACATGCAGTACAATTTTCGCTCATATGTCATAGAACTTAAGAATGTTACAAAGTCCGATATAAAAAAATCAAAAAATCAAAATCATTTATTGACCCAAAAATAACCTGTTACAAAGTAATAGTAATAACCCTGGTCCCCACACTAGGATTCCCTGTGTTGTGGGTAACCAGTCTCTTCCCTAGTTTTTAGTTATATTTAACAAAACAACAAATTACCACAAGTTCAACATAACATGTAGGTAGTATCATAAATAGAAACAAAAAAACAAAAATCAAGGTAGGAATACAAAGAGTAACAATAACGATTTGAGTGGTGCGAGTATTAATTTTGTTATTTTATATTTGTTAATAATACCGTCATCAGCGCATACGGCTGACTTCGGTTTGGACGCTGCTGTGATATTCTCGTCAATGTCGATGCATTTGCTACCAGAGAAGTACACATTAGAAATACACAATAAATATTTTTTATAATCTAATAACAAAAATTGTCTAAGGATGTATGTGAATATGTGTGTGTGTGTGTTTGTGTGTGTGTGTGTGTGTGTTTGTGTGTGTGTTTGCTCAAAAATATAATTCAATTTCAATTTAAATTAATGGATGGATAATTTTTTCGGTGCCGTGGTAGTCTAGAGTACGTAGCCATTTAACAACAATTTTTTTACAAGGATATCTTGGCGAGTTGCAAATATTCAGAATTTTGTTCACACGATTATAGATAAAAGGCGCCATATGAAAGAAAAATCGACTTGCAAAAAGTGTTCTCGTAATTGGAGCTAACCATTTTGGTTGACTCCGTCTTGAACTGTAAGGTTTTTCTTTGAGAAGGAATGACGTTCTGTGAAATTTCAGAATTATTGAAATAATGTAAGTTTGTCTTACTCTAGGGACTAAAAAGGTTTCATATAGGAGATCCGTAGGAAAACGAATTGGTTTGCGATATGCCACTTTGAGGATAGAACGTTGTGCTCGTTCGAGTTTAATCATTAGGGATTTACATGCGGCTCCCCAAGAAATTATGCAATATGCAATAATGGACTCGCATAAAGAGTTGTAAACAAGATTAATAGTTTCTTTGCTTGCGGTTGATCTAAGTTTGCGAAATATGTGGGTGAGTTTTCTTATTCGAATACACGTAGATTCAATGTGCTTTGCCCAAGTTAGTTTACTATCAAGAGTTATGCCGAGATACTTTGTAAACTCGACTTCCTCCAGTATGATGCAAGAACAATTATTAGTAGTAAAGTCGGGACCGGTACATGTATGCAGTTTTATACGAGGAGGATTTTTGGGGGCAGTGCGGTTAGATATTTTGAAATTTATATATTTTGTTTTGGAAGTATTCATAGTCAAAAGATTCTTTTGTAACCACAAGGCTACTTTCCCAAGTCCCTCTTGCGCCACCTCGGCACATTCCTTCCAAGTCTCAGCAAAGAAAAGTATAGCAGTGTCATCTGCATATGTGTATATTTTTGCCTGTCTGATATTCATTTTGCAGAGGTCATTGATGTAGATAAGGAAAAGGGTCGGACCGAGCACGCTACCCTGCGGCACACCAAAATCAACAGTAAGGTAGTCACTGAGCTGGTGATCTACTTGAACTCGCTGTGTACGATCGCTTAAGTATGAGGTGAACCATTGCAATGCTATACCTCGAATTCCAATGACTTCCATTTTTTTGAGTAGAATAGCGCGTGACACTGTGTCAAAGGCTTTTGCCAGGTCGATGAAAACACCAGTGCAGCAGAGTTTTTTATCAAGATTTCTCGCAATATTATCTACCAGATCAGTTACCGCATCTTCAGTGGAAATCCTTTTTCTGAAACCAAATTGATTTTCAGCTAAATAATCTCCATGTTCTAAATAAGATAGTAATCTTCTGTTAACGATTTTTTCAATAACTTTGGACACTGCAGTCAGCAATGAAATCGGCCGATAGTTACAGGGCTCTTTTTTGTCACCTGCTTTGTAGATGGGGCATACATTTGCAACTTTCATATCTTTAGGAACTTTACCAGTTGCAAAACTCAAGTTACATATATGCACCAATGGTTCAGCTATATACAGTTTATTTTGTATTAGTACTCTGTTTGAGATGCAATCAAAACCAGGCGCTGACATTCGTGTCATGGAGTTAATAGTACTAATAATTTCTTCTCGGCAAGTAGGTGACATGAAAAAGGATTTGACAGGTGATATGTCATCATTCGTCCGTATTTCATTCGCAAGTTCAAGTTCGGTTTTGTTTAACTGACTAAGTATATTATCAGCCAGGTCTTTTCCTACGTTTGAGAAGTATTTGTTTACTTTATTCAAGGAGTTTATTGGGCTAGGTTCATTACTCAAAAGTTCCAGATTTGTACTTTTTTTAGCATCTATATTACAAATACTCTTAACAACTTGCCAGGTCTTTTTAATGTTCCCTTTATTATCATTGAGCAGCTTTTTTTCATAGTCTTCTTTTAGGTTTTTTATAATATCATTGCAAAAATTTCTGTAACGTTTGTATTTGTTTTGTATATCAATGTCATTCGGGTATTTTTTTGCTTTTTGGTGTAATTTGTCCCTTTTCCTAGCACATTTTAAAATACCAGGAGTCATCCAAGGAAGTTTAATAACGCTAGCATTTGATTGGGTGTGCTTTATTGTGGTATGTCTATTTATTAATGTCTTGATGTTGTCAGTAAAAATTTTTAGGGCATAATCAGCATCCGTCTGTTCGAGTACAGCATTCCAATTATTCGTTTTAATTTCATCGGATAAGGCTGTGTAGTTAATTTTTGTTGTTGTACGACGGGTGTTTGGTTTGTTTTTTGATTTATGAATACTGCAGATAACTGTGTCATGGTCAGTAATATCCGATGCGCAGACAACAACGTCTGTCTCTCTGACTGTTTTAACGAACATATGATCCAGACTAGTCCGGTCATGTGTTGGATAGTTGTGGCCAGAAACGTACCCATAGTGAGTCATGAGATTCAGGTAATCATCTACACATTTTACGTAATTTGATTTTGGACAGATGTCAATATTAAGATCACCTGTTATAATGCAAGTGTCGTTCTTATATTTATTTATTGCATCTTCTAAAGAAATCATAAAATTATCAAGTGATTTAAAGGAAGGTGATCTATATATAGCTATAATACTAAAACCATGGTTAGTTTGTATGACAAGGCAATTTGCATCTCTGAAAGAGGGTTCAATTATGTTTACAGTGAGACCTATCTTTGTAAAAACAGCTAGTCCGTCATTCTGATTGAGATAATGCTTGGAGCAGTGATAGTTATAGTTATTCAAGTAAAAATCGGGTGAGTAGTCACTAAGTCGGCATTCAGTTAATATTATAACATCCGGCATGAATTTTAATCTTTTCAGAAAAACAGCAAATTGATCTAGATTTTTATTGATACTGCGAATATTTTGTGTTAAGACTGTAAAACTATTTTCAATATTTCTAAACTATATGTAGCGGTCGACCTGCTCTTGACTATACCTAATGTATTATAATACTGAATTATTGTTATTAGGTTTAACGCCAATGAACTACGCCGCGCGGTTTGTGACTCTGAAAAAGTCAAAACAGTTGCTATATCTTACCGTGCTGAGAAAGTTTAGAACTCGAGGATACAGGATGCCAATAAAGGTGAGAATGTGAAACAAGGATTGATAAAATTTTTATCGTCATCGGCATTATACCTGCCTGCCACGCGAAAATTATTTTCATACTAATTTTTTTTATGTCTATTTTGATTGAAACAAATTTTCATTCACAAAAAAAGGTAAACGAATCTGGCTGGAATCTGAAGTAGTGTTGTCATTTCATAATCGATTGTTTTAATAAACACAATCGATTTAATAATCAATTTATTAGATACCTACACTTCCGGACACATGAATCGAGCCACCCTACATTTTTATGTGTAATGACATAGAACATAAAAATATTCTTAAGTTAATCAAAAAGTTTTTATGCAGTTTTGATGCTGGTATATTCATAATGATTTTGAAGTGCTGTTGTTCCAATTTTGAATTTATCAAATGGAAAAACGAAACAAAATCCAAATTAGTGCATTCTTTTGAAAAGAAAAGTTGATCTAAATTAACATAATTTTTTTATTTAATTCCATAATTTTGAATTCACCGTAATTGTTTTGAAATTAAGACATCGTAAAATTGTTGTTTTTTTAATTTGAGCCATTTAAACGTTAAAATTATGGATACACCGCCTCTTCTAGCCGCGCAAACTGTGGCGCTTCTACAGTCGGGCCGAAGTCAGCGCGATGTAGCATCACAGCTTGCTTTAAGCCGTTCTGCTGTGCAAAGGGTATACCATCGATACCTCGACACTGGTGGATACGTGCGCCGTCCAGGAAGACCGCGATTTCGGGTAACTTCAGAAAGACAGGATCGATTTATCGCGACAACCAGTTTACGAAATCGTCACCTCACCTCTGTACAGATCCAAGAACAGCTTCGAGACTTTCATGGAGTGGCTGTTTCCGCGCGAACAATTAGACGAAGACTTAAAGATCGTGGTCTGAGCCCACATAAGCCAGCCAACGGGCCGAAACTGACAAGAGCTCACCGAATGGCGCGCTTACAGTTTGCACGCGAACATTTGCATTGGACTCAACGCCAATGGAGCAAGGTACTCTTTACTGATGAGACTAAGATTATGCTTTATGGTAATGATGGAAGGAGGAAGGTCTACCGAAGGCGGGGAGAGCGCTTTGTTCAGTGTTGTATTGAAGAGAGAGTGAGTTATGGCGGGAGCTCGTGGATAGTCTGGGGAGGAATATCTGCCGATGGTAAAACTGGGCTAGAGGTTGTGACAGGACCACGTCTACCAACACTAAATGCCCGTCGATACATTAACTATTGCCTAGAGACTCATGTGATGCCATATGCTGGATTTGTAGGCCAAGGCTTCATCTTTATGCATGATAATGCAAGAGCGCACACTGCAGGAATCGTCAGGGCATACCTTCATGATGTTGGAATCACGACAATGGAATGGCCAGCAAGGAGCCCTGATATGAATCCCATCGAACGTCTATGGGACGAATTAAAGAGGCATGTTCGAGCTCACCAACCAGCACCACATGCTTTGGAAGAGCTGAGAGTTGCCATCGAGGAGGAATGGGAGAACATTCCACAACACTTCATAATGACGTTGATTAACTCCATGCCAAATCGCATGACTGCAATCATAAACGCTCTCGGAGGCAATACAAGTTACTGAATATTTTTTTTTTGCAATAATACCTTTTTTTTTGCAAAAATTCAACCCGAGTCTTGTCTTTGAGAAAGGTTATACAGGACAAGTTTCACTTAAAATTGTAATTTTATCAAGTTATTGAAATTTTAATTTGGAATTAAGTATACCTTATTAATGTAAAGTGTACCAGCTTCCAAATTGCATAAAAACTTTTTCGTTGATCATATACTTTTGTTAAGTTACCAGCAATCAAAGTTGAAACTGCTGGGTGGCTCGATTCAAGTGTCCGGAAGTGTATGTGATATATTCGATAGTATGAACATTTTATTTGAATGATATTATAGAAAATGTAATAACTTAAATAATTTTATTTGTACAGTATATTGAAGAAGGTCTAATCCTAATGATGGGCGGAATCCTCACAGCGGACCAAGCTACTCACTTCAAAAAGATCATGGAGTGGGAGAACTATGAAGAAGAAGAAGCCATACCTGATGAAATAAAATTAACGCTACTTGATACTGGGTACAAAAAACCACCACCTCCAAGTAATGCCGACGAGGAGGAAGAGGTGAGAGGTTTAGGGGTAACTGTAGAATTTGTGTAGGAAAGAAATCCGAAATACAGCAACTATGATTAGTTTGTAAACGTTCTTTATTTACTTGAAAATTGCATTACTTATGTCACAATCACAAGTACATAACTTATCAATTTTTACATATTTTTAGGTAAATGTTATTCCTGGTCAATAAAATAACTGAAAATTATCACTATATGGATTTATTAAACTTTGTAATAACAGACACTTCTTATTTCAGTCTGATGATGACACTGTAAAGTACAGAACATGGTGTGGGTTATGTGCTATTTGTGAACGAATGTACGGAAGATTCCCGCCACGATCCAAGGATCCGCCCGACGGGGTAATTTTTACGATTCCATTGAATAATAAAATTGTTTCTTCACTCACTGACACGTACGAATATCGATAAATTACAATCGGCACTGGCTATGTCATACATTTTCATACAATATTTATCTTCCCGGTTGTCGTCCCGACGACATCGCCGTTTCTTCCCGGTTGTAGTCAGTCATGTCGGTGAATAAAAACCGGTTATTAGAATTATGAAGTCATTGTGCGTCTTTTAATCTGTTTGATGTTCAAAGTCAAGTGTAGTGTTAAGGAAATATTATTGTTTATTTTCTATTTCAGATGGAACTTAGTGACTTCACAATGATAGAAACAAAGCTGGCTATACTAAAAGTTAATAGCGGCTTAGTGGAAATTCTAAATACGATAAGAGAGCGTTAATTTTGTTATAATGCCTTCATATTTTTTTAAAATATTATATTTAATAAATAGACATTCATATAACATTTTGGTTTTATTTTTATTTATAACAAACTTGCAAACGTCCGCATCAATCGATCGTGCCATTCTATTTTTCATGTTTCTATTAAAATAAAATGCATGAATTACTGAAATCGCCCAAAGAAAATTCCAATAGAATTAAACATAATAAAAAAGATGTAGCTGTTTCTAACTTTGCTCAAAAGACAGAGTAAGCTACATAGCTAATGCTTCTAGTGGTCACTCTAAAAACTACAACCAATAGTAAGCCCAAAAGGGGTGTTTTTGATATCTTGAAATACTCAAAAGCGCGTCAAATTAAGCTACAAGTTAATTACATGCTGAACAAAGTGTATACATGTGTAAAAATCTGTCAATTTTTTTTAATGCGACGTTGGGGAAGTTATGAATTTGCAAAAACAAACACCTTGGCATTCTCAAGCGCGGTAATTCCTTTTTATTTTCACTTCTATTCAAGGATAATTTGAAAAATATTATAATCTCCCAATTTCGACGAGGAGAAGTAGTTTTTTTTAATGTTTGAAAGCCTGTCGACGCTCCCCCACCAATAAATCCCATCATATTATTACATAACATAATGTATAACGGTTTTTTCTCTCGAGCGCGCAAATGACTGCACATTTAGCATCGTCGGCGCCTCTACTATAACGAGTAATGTTTTGCAGGCGATACAATAAAAAGAAAAAAAAATTTTTTTTTTTTTTGACAAGAATCGATTATTTTATTGACTTAACCGAGATATCGATTTGCAATCTTGTACGCCCTACACTACACTAGTGAAACTGTCAAGTAAATGTCACATGTCTATTTGAACCGTTTTTATTGGAAACTATTTTTGTACTCAGTCCTAGCGTAACGAATTTATTTAGGCTAATGAAAAATAAACAATTGTGACCGTTAACGCACGCGTGTGGTATTTTTCATAGTTATTTAATAATAAATGTGTCTTTGACAGCACAATTTTAATGTAAATACACGACCGGCGAGTGAATAAATATGGACGCATCGAACAGCGACGGTAAAGTGACCAAATTTGTTGTTGAAACCGTGTTGATACACCGCGTTGGCGTGTTATTTATTAATATCACATGTTTCATTTACATTACAGAGTATTTTGTGACCGCATTACAAATATTTAACTATTGCGGAGCCGAATCTACGGAGACTTTACGCGTCGATGCACTGATGGATAAATTCGCGCCTTTTATCAAAACTAACAAGTAAGAAGACATTAAAATGACACTTTAATACATTAAATTAAGTTAATGAACTATTTACAAAGTTTCCATGACTCCCAATAACAAGTTTAGGATACTTTAAAAATCCAACTGCAAGGTCTTCAAACTTGCTCATATTATGACCCGAATTTATTACAATGTAAATATTTACAGACTAATAATAATGTCTGACTGTGTGGCCTTGCATTATATTACAGCTATGTAATAATTACGTCAATAGTGCACTTGCTATGTAGATCATATTTTTAACCTGTTATTAAGAATTATACACCATTATTTTCCTTAAAATAAAATTGTACTAGCAAATACTCGCAACTTCATCCCCCTTTTCCTTACTCCAAGCTTCAGGTCTCTATGATCAGCAGTTTAGGCTGTGCGTTGATCCATGAGTCATTCAGGACAGTGCATTTTATATGTATTGATTCTTGTAATTTCTAATAATTGTGTTATACACATTCCTGTTTGTCCCATAGGGCAGAGTTCTGTCATTTGAGATCTGCATTGGACCCAGAACATGACAATCCCGAGATAAGCGTCAACAAGCTGGCAAAGGCTCTGAACAAATACAGTGAGAGCCAAAAGGCTAAAGTGGATTTAGATGAAAGGTATTATTTTTATTTTATTGTCTATACCTACTAATATTATAAAGAGGGAAGATTTGTATTTTCTTTTGTTTGTGACGAATAAAAATAAAAATTACAGGACCAATTTAAAAAGTTCTTTTTTTGTTGGGAAGGTATACTATCCCAGGTGACATATACATATAATTTTTTTAATTTGGTGTTGAGATCCCCTGTGAAGCTTTATAAAAACAAACATTGCCAAACTTGGGACTATGTGACCAAATTGAACACTTATCTGGTCAGGACTATTTAATTTTTTTCATTGTTTACGAACCTTTCCAATGTAATGTTCAAATTAATGTGGTTGTCTACACACAGCTTTGATAATGGTTAAATTGTCCAAAAGCTTATGATTTCTTTTTGCATTTGCAGTTTTAACTTAAAAAGTGGACAAGTACCTCAAGATTCAGATTCGGGAATATCAACTGATGGTAAGTTTTAAACAGTGAGAAAATGGAATGAAGGCTATAATAATATTACTATTGGCTATTAGCCAGTCTCTCATTAAATATTGAAAAGAACAACTTATACATGTACTTACGTTATTGAAACCAAAGTTTTAATATTTATAAGTATCAGAAAAAAAAAAATTGCGACTTTGGAAAAATATTTAAAAACATTGCTGTAATAATTATGATATATTATATCACTTATTTATGTAATATTTAATTTTATAAACTAATTGACAATATATTGTTGGAGTAAAAGAGTGAAAGGCTGTCTAGCAGTGGGATTTAGATGGCTAAATAAAGTAAAAATGTTTAATTTGTACCAGGCTTCCAGCTACTAGAGGAGCTGCAATGCGAGTTGCGCGAAAAGGCCCACTTGGCGGCGCAACTGCGCTCGCAGCTCGACTTCACGGACCACCAGCACGAAGAGGCGCTCGCCGCCGGCGCCGCCGAACGCGACGAGCTGAGGGCGCATCTCAACACGTACGCCATTTACTAATATAATAGACCAGCGCCCCGTCCCTGCTTCGCACGGTTTTTGTAAGGTTCCTATTACAAAAAACAAAATATAATATAGCCTATGTCAACCACGGATAGTGTAGCTTCTCAACAGTGAAAGAATTTTTCAAATAATTTCAATAGTTTTTGAGTTAACAAACAATTTAAAAAAAAACTTTCCTTTTTAAAATATTAGTATAGACTAGCGAAACACACCCAACTTAGATTTATACTTTATTTGCAAAACACAGTATATAGAATAGGTATTTGCAATACACAAGAAAATAATTTAATCCATTATACACATATAACTTACAGATTAGTGCATTAGCAACAAAGCGGTCTTGCTAAAAGCAATTTAGTTTGTGAGAATAATAAATAAATATATAGGGACAAATCATACAGATTGAGCTAGCCCCAAAGTAAGTTGGAAACTTGTGTTATGGGATACTAACTCAACGATACTATATTTTCTAACAAATACATATTTAGATAAACATCCAAGACCCGAGGCCAATCAGAAAAAGTTCATTTTTAATCATGACCCGACCGGGATTCGAATCCTGGCGGTCCGACATGGCCATTACGCCAGGGAGGTCGTCAGAATCCTGCTTTTCCGAGAGAATTTCGAAAAATCTTATATTGATGCCTACGTCATACAGAAAACAAGTTTCAGGTCTCAACGATCAGCATAAATTTTTGCCGTATACATAAAAACATAAAAAGCTTTTTTTAGGCTTCGTGAAGAAAACCTGTCGTTGGCACATTTGCGTCGGGACTACGAGGAGTCGTGTGAGCGCCTGGCGGCCAGCGAAGGCGCTTTGGACGAGGCGCGCCGGGAACTCGACTGCTGCAAGAAGAAGGCCAGGCTCATGCAGGAGCAAGTGGCAGAGATGGAGAATGAGGTATACTACTAGGACTCGGTATGAGGCCCCGAGTGTGACCACAACATGAAGGCACTAAGAAATCATTTTCGAAATGATACCTTCCACCACCCCGCATTGAACAAGTGTGGTGGATTTCACGGGCGAAGCTCTTAATAACGAAACCTATCCAAACACTGGCTAGGGACCACATTGCTTGACTGGCGTGATCGTTTTGAGTCACACAGCGACACCATCGAGCTCCTCCTTCGAATCGTGTGTATATATATGCAGGCGGCTTGTATAATTTGCCATAATACGAAACAGCTTTACGGCGGGTTACCGTACGATAAGCCGTAATTATTATTCGCCAACGGCTAGCCATTTTGTAATATGACGAAATATAGAAACCACTCGATTCGACTTGTTCAACACGAAACCGATATATACATTCTCAAAATAATACTTTTTGTTTTCCCCTTTTCCTCAGAAATTGTCACTTCAAGAATTACTGAGCAAATCGAGAGAAGAGTGCCATCGTATCAACGAGATGTATGCCAGCAGACAGTCCTCTCTGTTGGAGGAGAACGACACATTGAAAACTGAGCATGCTGATCTTTCTGCGAGACTGCAAGATCACGAGGAGTTTATGCAGCAGATGATTAAGGAAAAAGTAAGTAAAGTCCATTCAATAATTCCTACTCCATGTAATTTCTTTCCGATTAAATTCCTTGTGAGAAGAACAGCTGCAGTTTCTTCCCGGGATGTCAATAAGCTTCATTGCTTATTGTCAATCTAAGGTCGCCGTTGTTGATCCCGGCTATTCATGCAACACAGTGGTGGGCTTGACATAATCAAAGAAAAGGTTTTATTAAAAAAAATTTTTTTCCATCATCAACCTAGCAGGTACAATATAATACAAATCACTTTATTGCACCAAAGAACAAATACAACAATACAAATAAAGCTTAGTAATACACGGTACAATAGGCGGTCTTATCGCTAGGCAATGTACAGGTACGTCTTCCTTGAATTGAAGTTTTCGAGGATTTTAGAGTATACTTCGCCACGCTGTTATATTAGTTTATCTCCGAAATGGATTAACTAATTCTGATGGATCTTTTACCGATACATATATTTTTTATAAGTTTATATATTTTGATCAGACTTTTGTTTAATTAAAAAAAAAACGTATGTTATTTAAATTTTTAAAACTAAATAATTCGTAAAACTATAAGATTTGTCAGAATATACCACTTTATTCAATGTGTCCAAATCAACGTTGCAGGTCCTCCTGGAAATGGAACTGAAGGACGTGTTGAACAAGTCTAATCAGACGCACTTACGGATGGACCGCTCCATCGACATCAGCTACACGGAGGACCAGATGCTCACTGCGCTTGACAGCCTCAACGCTGACAGTCGTTTCCCACCTGGTAAGTTCTTAGCAAAAAGATTCCTGTGTCGAACTATTGGAACAAGCTGCCCGACGATGTGTTCCCTGCACCGCACCTTTCAGGCCGGCATAGTAGAAGCGACGAGACACCATAAAGGATGTCTCATTGCTCCTATTCCTGGACACCAGTGACCTGCAGCCCATTTGGCCAGCGCTGGCGTCACATGCCGTGTTCTAATAAAAAAATCTTAATCCAAGAGCTTGATAAGCGCTCACACACATCGCGGTATAGTGAACTATTACTGGTTCTAGTGGTACAGGCAGCCAATGAAGAGGTGAGCATGGTAGCAGCATTTATGAAACTTTGTAATTATTACAATATGAACAGGTACTATTTATGACAGGTCCGGTGGTCGAGTGGCTAGCAATGGTCACTTTATCCCAAGGGCCGCGGAATCTAATCCTGCGCAAGACAAACATTTGTGTTCATGAACATGTCTGTTTGCCTTGGTCTGGATGTTTTCTATGTATAAGTATTAATTTACAAAAAAAAAACATGTATATTTATCATCAATCTAGTGCCCTTAATACAAGCTTAGTTGCTTAGTTTGGGACTAGATGGCGTTGTGTGATTGGTCTAAGAATATTTATTTATTTATAAATAAAAATGCGAGTAAATCCCTTCACGCAAAATTTACTAAAAACTAAAATAAACTTGGATCATATTTAGGGTCCTGCTCACCTCTTCCATTGGCTGACTGTACTAGTAAATCATATTTTTGTACCGCTAGAACTATCAAGGGTTCTAGTGGTACTATTAGTTGTATTTCTACTATGTTAGAACCATTGACATTTTTCTAATATAAACGTAAGTATGTCAGGGGAAATTGTTGTTACTATTCTACTGTTTAGTACCGCTAGAACCCTAAGTCCTAAGGCCTGAATTATAGAGAAACGGCGTAACGTTGAAGGCGCGGCGCGCGGCGTAGGCAAGACGTCGCTTCAAAACTTTTTCATACAAAATGTATGAAAGAGACGCGCGATGTAAATTATACTGCCGAGACGGGGCGCAGACACGTCACGGGCATGCCGTATGCCGCTTGATCACCTGTTTCGCGCCTCCACTATACGCCGTTACTGGATAATCCGCTCACATCGGAGCAGCCCGTCTGGGGAAGGACCTCCACCTTACAGAAGATCGTAGCCAAATAGCATTGGTCTTTGCCATGTTGTGTTCCTACGGTGAGTAAGGTCTCCAGAGCTCAACTTGGGGTGGTTGGGTGGGTTGGCAACGCGTGAGTGATACTCCCGGTGTTGCAAGCGTCAATAGGCGGTGACACTTACCATCAGGCGGGCTGTACGCTTTTTTGACAACTTTGTGGTATAAAAAAAAATGGTTGACTGTACAAAAAACTTACATTTCAACAACAATTCTCATAAATTCTAGACAATCGCATATTAGACGAGGAGGCATTCGTGAATGCGTTAAAAGAAGAACAAGGTCGCACTACAAACATGTCACTTTTCGACGAAATTAGACTAAGTTTTAACATATCGAGACATAACACTACAGACGCTATAGGTAATTGCGAAAAATGCAATGATTTCGATACATCTATGACTGCAATAGGAACGCAGACTAATAATAGTCTAAATGGGTATGACGTTACTCCTAGTATGACTACGATTGAAACGCAGACAAATATTGTTAAAGATCTAGATCACATTAGTGCTGAAACACAAACTGATAAGGGTTTAGATCACATTAGTGCTGAAACACAGACTGATAAAGGTTTAGATCAAGTCATTAGTGCTGGGACACAAACAAGTATTATACTTAATAGCACTGGATGCCAAACATATGAAAGTAAAGATATACATGAATGTCAAACTAAAAATGTTAGTCGCAACACTAGTTTTCAAACAGATAGTAAAGTGAATAGTGTTGTATCTGTTGGAATCCAAACCGATGAATGTAAAATAGAAGTGATTAGTATTGAAAGCCAGACATATAATTTAAGTAATGATAATGTAAGTACTGGTAGTCAAACAGTAGAAAATAATAATTATATTGAATGCTACAAATGTTTAGAATGCGATAAAATGAAAAAGTACAATGAAAAGTTAGTAATAGACCTGAAACGTTCACAACAAACAATAAATGCAATGAATAACGAATTCGAGAAATATGACGACAATTTAAGAGTACTAGAGGAATACGTTAATGATGGAAAGAAAAAGAATAGCTCGCTTCAAGATTTTGTTGAAATTTTACAAGCTAAATTGTGTGCTTTGGAAACAGCTTGCGAGAGCCAGAAAGATAGTATCGTCAGCTTGAATTGTGAGACGTGCTGTGCGCTTAGCCAAACCGACAGATTTGGTAATTCATAAGTTCATTATTGTGACCGTTTTGTGTTGTCCATTAGTTTTATGTCTATGGGTTAGTGGTTTATAGATTGATGTGACACACTGCGAAAGCTATTGTGTTACAAGCGTGGGGTTCTGTACTTTCTGTAGGAGTAATTTGTGAATATTTCGACTAAGAAAGACCCTGTACACATGTAGGCGTCGCTTTTTGTGCTACATTGGGCTCTTTTTTTTACACACAGATTGAGCTAGCCCCAAAGTAAGTTCGAAACTTGTGTTATGTGATACTAACTCAACGATACTATATTTTATAACAAATACATATATAGATAAACATCCAAGACCCGAGGCCAATCAGAAAAAGTTCGTTTTTCATCACGACCCGACCGGGTTTTCATCGAACCCGGGACCTCCTGGGATGCGGTCTGGCGTGGTAACCATTACGCCACGGAGGTCGTCTTTGTATGATAGACCTCACGATGAAATGATTTCAACTCCCCAATGAATAATGAAGTTCGACTAAAACATGCGGTAAAGTTGTTCTTTCTGCATAAGGTCTTAATTATGGTTCATGATAATACAGCTCACTGACATGCATATGGTTAAACATAAAATAATTATAAAGATTTTATCATAAATTAATGAGTACAGAACCCTAGTAAAGTATTGTTATATGTTTGTGTAGAAATATTTAGGTAAAATGTGGATTTGAGGTATATTATATGACATGATTAATCTGTAACATTATTTAAGTTGTATTAAGTTTATTACTTTAGTGTTTAGTTTGTAGTTAAGTAGTTAGTATATTATGGTTATAGTTAGTTAGTATATTATGGTTATAGTAGTTAGTTAATATAAAAATACTAAGTCTAAACAAAATAAGGGCTACTAATTATGTGTCTTAAAAAAAGACAAAAAAATATTTGATGGATCTTTTGTATCTGTTTCAAACTAACATTATAGACAAAAACATTATATTATAAAACAAAAAAACATTATAGACAAATCAACCTAGATATACCAATGTTATTGTAAACGTTAAATAGAAATTGTGGTTATAATAGCTTCGAAAATACCGAGTGGCCCTTTTGTTTTGACTTAATATTCGAACACACTGACAACGAATAAATGTATTTTCTTGGTATTTTAGAAAATGCTTCTGTGGCGACGCAAGTGGATGTGGCGTGTACTGATTGCGAGAAACGCAAAGCTGTCGTCCCACACAAAAGCATCAGAAAATATTTATGGTAAGCAAACTGATATTATTTTTGAAAAATGTTTGAAAGAAAAATTTCACCGCCCCAGGTGGGATCGAACCCGTGTCCTCTCGATATTCATCTCGATCAGTGCTCTTACCACTGCGTTACCGGGAAGGTTAGTAATGGTGGTGAAATTTTTCATTTCTTTAAACTGCGCCCATCGCGGGTTCGAAACGGGCACGGGGCAAATTTGTGTCTGTCTCGACTCTGGGTGTTTACTATGTTATTATAAGTGTAAACTTACATAACATATCCGTTGTCTGGTATTAATGCATTCTCGACATCTCTCAAATTCGACAGTTTATGAATTGCAGGGAGCCACTAAAGTGTCTGTTCCAAGTGTTCGCTGTACTGTGCTTCATATGCGCCATCTCCCTCTTGTACGGCGTCTCGCGTCGTTGGCAAGCCAACTGCGGGACCAACCGAGAAGCCGTCCCTTGGAGATGGTTAGATGCCCATGACCTCATGGACCTGCTTCTGAGGATAGAGTATGTAGCCGATGTGCCTATGTGAAATATAACCCTTTATGTTATCAATTTATATGAGTATAATATTCCTGGGATACTTTTCAATTCACGTAAAAAAAAATGAGATGTAAAATGACGATATTTGTGATAAATTCAGAGTCTTGTTTAAAAGTCTCATTATTTGGAGAATATTACCCAATGTTATATTGTTGCATAATGTTGCCCCACAAAAAGTAACTGCGGTGTGGATGTACGTAAATAAACATGACAGTTTAATATTGTAAATTTTTTGACTGGCTTACAAGTGTCCAGTACGGACCGCACGCCGCAGACTGCAAGCGACATGTTTCTATGTAACTCCAAGCCCGGTGACACTACGGTCGGCGGCACTTTCATAGAGATACATACAAACTAGTAGTGTCGCTTGCAGTCCTGCAGCTGCAGTCTGCGGCGTGCGGTCCGTGGAATTGGACCTTAAGGCACTAATTATACGTATGCGTTCAGCTACGTTCAGCTGAACGTACACGCCCGCATCTCATATAAAATCGTTGTTTTAGATCAAATGACTTGCGTAAAGTAAATAAAAATTAGAACATTATATACATATTTGAATTGCATTTGTGAATTTTGCTTTTATAAAAACAGTAGTGAGAGTAATCCAAAAAGTATGTGATGTTTTTTTTGTTCAGTGTCACTTTATCGAGAAGGGAGATTTCGTTACTCATCCTATTTTTAATCTTATGATATTACATTAAAACTAAATCAAAAAAATTGGCAGTGCCCTTACAGGGTGTCATATGCTGTACTTAAACTACACACACCGGCATAATTAGCGGAACATTGAACTATTTCTAAGAAAATATGCATTTTCAACAAGCTAAAATTTAGAATTTGTCACAAAGAAAAAAATAGTAACATTGTTTTGTTACAGTATCTTAACTAAAATTTGATGTGTCTAAATACTTTCTTAGCTCCCCGTTTCGCTCACGATTTAGAGCAGTCAACTAGAAATAAAATTTAATTGAACATTATGTAATTAAATCTCCATTTGATTATAAGACGATGTAGTCTTATTTCTCGCCGGAGCTAAGCCCGGCGTCAAACCGGGTCTACATCCGGTCCATCCGGAGAAACCGTCTCGTCTGCATGAGCGCTAGAGTCTAGACTAATAGATATTTTCGAATGTTTGCAAAAGTTGCAGCCTTTAATTTTTGTTTCACTACATGTGCCGGTGTGTATAGTTGTAACTATGTGGTATGCAAATAAAAAAAATAATTTAATTGATGCATATTAAAAACGATTATAATTGTTCGGAGTTATAGTACATAATATTTACCTTTGTTGTAATATATGCGTCTGTGTTATCTTCAATAATATGTATAATTCAGTTTGTTTCAATACCTGTGTTTATTTTCTTTGCATTGTTTAATTTTATTAATTATTAAATATTATAAAATCTTTATTAACTTTAGCTGTTTACTTAGCACTTTAATCTTCTTTATACAATCAATAATTATTACTTCCATTACAATTATTTCACAGTCTGTAGTCAATTTTAAAAGATACAAGTATCTTGTAAAAACTGTAGACACTGACATGTATTTTCTTTCGTGATTGCGTTGAAACTTAAGAATTATTCTACTTATGTATCACGCATGTATCATTCAACTAATGTATGAAAAGTTATGGTTAAGGTTCTATTGGGAAAATTCTACTAATTGTTTAAATTCTACATTATGTGTACAATGGATGAAAACCTAAAATATTGACGTAATTTCTGTGATAGTTCAGTGCCAGTGAATTAATTAGATATGTAACGTATTCGGTCTAAGATTATTTTGAATTTTCGATATGTTTTTAGTAGCTTCCGACTAAGCTTGAAATGTTTCTGATGAATCTTAAAGCGCTGGCTACACCAGGAGCGAAGCGACTCTAAAGGTGCTCCTTCAACGGGAGCATTCGCTTGTAATGTAAAGCTCAGATTCGAGCATTACAGCAGTAAGGGAGGCGAACGCTCGTCAGTCAGGGAGGTAGTATTGTAATGTAATGCTCAAAGTCGAATCTAAAATGTTACATTGCACGCGAATGCTCGCGGTGAAGGAGCACCTTAAGATTAATATGCGAATTCGCTTAGTTTCGCTTCGTTGTATTAGGCTTAGGCATCATTGCGTTGACAAGTATCACCCATATTTACTGCGAATACTCCCTTTGTGGACAGGCTTTAGTTTAGCTCCGTGTTTTTTATACCACTAAGGTGTGGCAAACAATATGGCCGGCCTGATGGTAAGCGGTTACCGTAACCTATGGATACAACACCGGGGGTATCACTCGCGCCATATAGACCCTGGTCGCTATTTGTCCGTGTGTTTTAATACTTCGGTACACGTCGAGAACTGTGAACGATGTATAAAAAGACGCGAAACTAAACAAACTATACACTTCGTCTTCGATGGCATTTAAAAATGTACTTAGCTTATAAGTGTTTATAACGTTTAGAAGTATATATCATTATAAAAATGTATAGCCAAAAATTATATTTAAAAAAAAATTATACTTAAAATTAAACAAAATTTTATACTTATTTGAAATAAAATTGTAAGAGTGAATTGTCAGGGATCAAAATTAGTTTTAGTATGTGGCATTTAATATACTAACTAGCATTTATTATGTGCATTTAATTATTAGATTTAATGATAGTGTTAAAATTACCACAGATCAACTATTTAAATGGAAGTATCCAATATTGTAAGAAAGAAATAACGAAACACATAGGGTGTGGGTCGAGCTCAGAGCGCGGGAATTTATAAACGTCAGCTCAGCGTAATAACACTGTGCCTGACCCGCATTTTGTGTGTTTTACGCTTAAAAGTTGTAAAAAAAAGTATCAATGTAAATTTCTTTTAAACGTAAACATCGATTTGAAGTCTCAGTTTTTCATATTATTAGCATGCTGTCATTTATTTTCATATTGTGCCAGTCCAGTAGATAGTTTGTCTGTGGTTTTGTGTCATTTTTTTATTCCTACCAAGTGTTACGACTAGTCTGTAGTTTAGAAATAATGTAATTTTGAACTGGGGCTGACTCTGAACTTTAAACAGGGGGAAAAAGTTGAAAAAATTCTTGTGTCCGCTCCAGATGTTCAATATCATCAAACCGCAATATTTTATGAATTTTATTTGTGTTCAATAATTATTTTATTTAATAAGAAGTCTACTATGACAATTATTTCCAAAAATATTTGTTTATACGAAAATTCTTTCATCAGGTTTTTGGGAATAATTCTCGAACCAGATCCCCATGATTATCTCATAGGACTTAGGGGTTGTGAGTGTATCTGAATGTCTAATAAATAAATTTTCATTTTATTTTTGTTTTAATTTATCAGTCGTCCCATATGGATTAGAGCATTTATTAAATAAGCTATCTCAAAGGGGAAGTACAAAAGTGCACTAATAAAATAAAAAAAGTAATTATTTAGCCATCCCACTGCTGGGCAAAATTATTTGTTCCTCCATACATCCCCTTTCCACAGCTAATAAGCCTCGTATTGACTCACTAGGGGTCGTCATGACGCTCATCAATAACGAGAGCTTCAGTATAAGTATGCTGTGAACGAACCATTACGCTCACTTCGATCGTCGAATTAGTGAGAATTTTGTTCTTATTAGTCCGACCGACGTAGGTCAACGATATTTTTTTTACAATATTCTTATGTAATTTTGTTCGACTGAAAACCATTCGAAAACCATCCAAAAACCATCTGAAAATCATCCCAAAACCATTCAAAAACTATAAATAAATAATAATAAATAAATATTTAGGGACAATTCACACAGACTGAGGTAGCCCCAAAGTAAGTTCGAAACTTGTGTTATGGGATACTAACTCAACGATATTATATTTTATAACAAATACATATATAGATAAACATCCAAGACCCGAGGCCAATCAGAAAAAGTTCGTTTTTCATCATGACCCGACCGGAGATCGAACCCGGGACCTCCTGGGTGGCGGTCTGGCGTGGTAACCATTACGCCACGGAGGTCGTCAATATCTGTAAATCATCTGAAAACCATCTGAAAATCATCTGAAAACCACCCGAAACCATCTGAAAACCATTCGAAAACCATCTGAAAAACATGCCGAAACTATCCCAAAACCACCCCGAAACCATCTGAAAGCCATTACGAAACAGCGAAAAAAAAAATAGTTGTGCCAACAGGAATACTTATTTTGGATAGCACAACTAAGCACAACTTAGTTGTGCGAATAGAAAGAAAGAAAGAAAGAAAATATGTTTATTTGGTGCTATAAAAACATTCACTTAGAACTAAACAAAAATCTTATTCTAAAATAGCACCAAAATGGTGGCACTCAGCATATGTCTCGCACGACGAAAATGATTCCGTGCGTGACGCTGGTTTTCAGTGTCACCATTTTGACGGAGTGAGTGAACAAAAATATTTTATCTGGAGTGTCTATGCATCTAATATTATTATATTTAAACATTCAGTACTTACAAATCTGCTTACATCATACATACTAAATATACATTTACCTCTGAAATAATACTAAAATCTTAAATAAATAAAATAATTCTGATACTTACAAACTTAGATAAATTATAATCATAATAAAGTTCTCAAAATACCTATACGATTACATATACATAAATACCACAAACGAATGTCATTCAACGCTGCTCAGATGCTTCCTAAGCCGTTGTTTGAAGGAGAACAACGAGGTAGCTTTTTTGACCGGTGGTGGAAGATTATTCCAGCATTTCGTGGCAGCATAACGAAAGCTACCACGAAACGCAGCTGTTCTGTGTTGTGGATAACGTAGCAATGAGTTAGTACGAGCTCTCTGAGAAAATTCTAACTTTTCATGAAGATATGATGGTTTTCTACTATTTAGCATAGTGTAAATTTCTCCGAACAGGATTTTTTTTACGAATTGTTCCTGTTGGACCAACTAGTTGTGCATAATACCTAGTTGGTCCAACAGAAAATGGTGCATTTACATTTATCACTAACTTTTAACTAGGAAAAATGCATTTCTAGTATTCTCAATTTTATCTCTTTGTATTTGTGACAAATGCATTTTTTCTCCTATACACGTACATTTTGGGAGGCTGCGGGAGTATCCACATTAAAAATATAATTTCATATTTATAACTGAAAAAATTACTAAAATAAAAGTCAATCTCAAGCATCAAACAAACACTCGAATATAGTCAACAAATCCACATAATAATTCTCATAAACTCCCACAACCCTGAATAGCGAACCGGTATTAATCCCTTTTATTCACAAAATAATGGACTCAAGGTGCCTTAACAAAAGGTGTCTATCGCGTAACTGAGAAATGCGAAATAGTACACTTCCCACAAGTTGTTTTTTTTTCTTACTCCCGTCGTGGGTCAGTCTTATAAAAAAGTTAGGGAGTTGATGAAAGGCGTTCGATGTTATCTATTGATTGATGCTCTCTTGGTAAGTTTATATTTTTCTTCTAAGTTACATTATGTAATACGAGCGTTATATTCATAGCGAAACCCGCGCAACTTCGTTTGCGTGTATCCCGCTTTCCCGTGGGAATTTTGGAATGTATGATACTTTAAAACCTTCCCCTTGAATCACTCTATCAATTAAAAAAAACCGCATCAAAATCCGTTGCGTAGTTTTAAAGATTTAAGCATACAAAGGGACATAGGGACAGAAAAAGCGACTTTGTTTTATACTATGTAGTGAAGTAGTAGTTGTAGGTACATATTTTAAAATTAATGACACATTAACCGTCTGCCACAATTTAAATTTGTGCGCTCCTCGCCGGCACTGTCAGATGGATGACTAATGAGACAAATAAATAGTAAAAAAAAAGTTCTTTACATTTATGCAACAATTTAAATTATATTTATACCGACAACCTAGGTACGCAATTATTTTCCAATAATTTTTGTGGTGTTTGGTGAGCGTATCATACCAACCCATAATCATCCCACTGCAGGGATACAGGTCTCCTTTTAATCGAAGGTTATTAGAGCATACTCTGCCACGCTGCTCCAATGCGGATTGGGGAACTACTTAATACAAAAATGCGATAACTTTACGGAAGAGTAAAACACTTTCTACCTACCCATACTATAAAAAAAATTACGTATAAATACTTAACCTATCTAGAAATATTCGTAATAGCAGTATTTTTTAAATTAGTTCCCACGGACGTTGTAAGCGAGTGGATACCGGCAACCGTAACAGGTGTGCATATAGGGACCCTGTGCAAAATATACAATATTGAACTCTATTCTTTGACCGTAATTCTTGAAAGGGGTGTCCAGTTATCAAGAAACGGGTTATTTGCATAAAACTGTCAATTCGATTACCTTATCTAGAAGAATATAATGGAAAGTTACTAAGGCTTGAATTCTATTTGGACTCACTACGAACCAAATGAGCCATCGGATGTTACCGAAAGCCTATATTTTGTACTATTTTGTAGTTGAACCATTTATGTATAACAAAAACTCAGTAGATTTTTTATAGTATTGTATTTGATTATAATAAACTACTTACATCTCGGTCTCATCATTATCAAGCAAGGCTTGTTAATTGCTCCGAGACTTAAGTTAAGTTAAGTTTAAGTTGCTCGTGCGTTCCCTCACTTAGATTCTAAAGTTAATTTTTTTTGTGCGTGTTACGTTTTGGCAATCAGACTTCAGACGAAGATTCTATTGTGCCATCTTCAAGTTATGCTTCTGTACGTAATTCAAAGCCTCACGCGGTAAATTGAAATTTGTAAATATTTGTCCATCAATCACATAAAAATCAAAATCATCACACAATATAGTTTTTTTTTGTGTGCGCGTCCGCCGCGACCCGGAAACCAGGCTCCGGATATATGTTTTTTTAGTCGCTTAATAAAAACCAATGTAGTAGGACGAGAGTTTTTGTAGCCACCTGTCGCTGTGGGAATACATTGGGATGCAAAAACTGCTCCAGATTTGTCGAATGGGATTCGATGGGATGTTCTTTGTTCTTATTTTTTTTATTCGATCAATATGATTTATATAGTACGCATTTGAGGGAGAGTCCTTGTTTTAGCACATTTTTGATAAGCCAATTGCTTTTACGGTAAATAGCTCAATTTTTTTTTCAAAGTTAAGGACACATTCAATCAATAGCTGTCGCTATCAAACTAAATAATAAAATAAAACCTTTTTATATAAAAAATAACCGACTTCAAAACAAAACACACTAAATATCATAAAGTAAAAAAAAAAAAAAAAAACAGTCGAACTGAGAACCTCCTCCTTTTTTGGAAGTCAGTTAAAAAGAGATAGCTTAGCTTGATACATAACGTGGAATTAAAATTAAAATGTGTTTCAGATACCTACTGGCAGGCTCAGTAGACAAATAGGACGTTTACACCATTACAATAGATATCCATCGTAAATTACACGGGAAGCTAAACTACGGCCTATATTTGTTTTTTGACAAAAGTGCGTCTGAGAGGTCGTAAATATGAGTCAATGACTTGAGTTAATATTATAATAGAAACAAGAAATGGAAACTCACGTTTAAACGATAAATGGGATATATTTAACGACATTCAGAATTACTAAAAATCCTTAAACTTTGAAACATAAATCAGTGCAAATAAACAAACTGACCGTTAGGGGAACAGCTCCCCTTTTTATCCGGAATAAAAACCCAGAAGTATGACATAAATTACATCCTTTATCCCGTAAGGAAGGAAGGAGTGCCGTTAAGCGGTCTCACGCCTCCTATAGACATAATGACTGTGAGAATTATAAGGTTTTTTAGATAGATACTTTTACTCTTTTGTACAAAATGGGTCGTTAGTAAACGTATCAAGTCGTCTGTTAACTTTGTATGTATTCTTACTGGGAATACTGGGGTATTAATTAAGGACGAAATCTTTACTTAGAAAAGTTTTACATTTTGTAGGAGTAGGACGATGTTCACCACATTCCCTAGTCCCTTACGCTGTGTCTGCTGTAAAGCCGTTCTGGCTTAATATGACAATAACAGTAAAGCTAAAGAAAAAACTGTCTTGTAGCTTAGGTACAGTCAAGAAAGGAGTTGACTGACCCCCCTCTGTATATATGATTAAAGATTTCTAAATATTGCGTGAAGGGATTTACTTGAAAATTTGTAATTACATAGTACAATATGAATACTATTAATAAATAAAATTTCAAGTAAATCCCTTCACGCAATATTTAGAAATATTTAATCATATAAACAGAGGGGGGTCAGTCAACTCCTTTGTTGACTGTACTCTCGACAGACCTTTAATTAAACACTTAACTAAATTAAATCGTATTGTACCTAGGCTAACCAATTAGTTATCTATCATACTATTACTTTAAGAAAGTAAGTTTGTTTGTTTGTTATTCTATGACTAAGCAGCCGATCATGAAAATTTGCATACATATTGTCAGGGGTACAGAGCCCAACATAGGCTGCTTTTTATCCCGTGAAAGTATGTCATTCCAATGGGAAAATATTTTTCTACTATAGAGGGCGCTGTATGGGATGGGATATCGGCCAACAGATGGCGCCACAAGTCGCGCTATGGGTTGTTTTGTTGTGAAACGAGATCTATGACATAAAATTAACGCGAGCGAAGCCGCGGGGAAAAGCTAGTAAATACATAATACTTAGTTAAAATGCTTTGTCCTGAATGACTGACAGACGGATTAAGTCACAGCCTAAACGGCTGATCGTAGAGACCTAGGATACACGCATACATAGTTGCGCGGGTTTCGCTAGTTTAAGTACAAAAGTTTGATTTGCCATTTTAAAATCGATATTATGAATCATGAAATTAAAATCGCGATTTTATTGAAAAGTAAGCTAACTAGATGTTTTTTTTAGTAGCCATGTATGTCCCACTGCTGGGCAAGAGCCTCCCCTTGTTCCCTCCAAACGTCCCTGCCCGTAGCTGTTATAAAGACCAGTCTCCAGCAAAGGTTTTGATATCGTCTGACCATCTCAACCTTGGTCTTCCCTTCTTTCGGTGCCCGTCGTGTGGTACCCATGTGGTTAAAGTGTGAGCCCATCTTTCCCCATTCATACGGCAGACGTGACCAGCCCAATCCCATTTCAGTGTAGCGGATTTTTTGCCAACATCCACGACTTTTGTCAAAGTGCGCAGCGTTGCGTTTCTAACTCGGTCAACCAATCTAACACCTAAAATGCTGCGCTCCATTGCTCTTGGCTAACCTAACCTTCAATTTGGACCATTACACTTTTGTGAGTGACCAAGTTTGGGCACCGTAGGTTAGGATAGGATAGGCAAAACTAGATGATTACAAAATAAAAACAAATAATCCTTTGATGTATTGTTCCCAGCTATCAAGATACTGTTCCCAGCCGAACCCTCCTGTTAACACGTCATCCTATCCTAACACATGACACCAAAATGACCATTCATTAGTCTCATCACGCCATACCGTTACAGTTCAGTCGTTTTCATCACCGAAAATTGTATTAAAAATATAAGTTAAAGCGTTCTAAACTTTAACACGAAGTCATAGCATACTCTTATGGAAAAGTAATTTAATTTTTAACTTTGTTTATTATCCTTGCAACAAAATTATAGTTGCGTTTGAAATGTTTACAGATAGCATATATTTCTTAGGGTATAGAGTTCAATATTTAGTAGTGTTTGTCGATTATTATTGTATAATCAATTTTTAATGAGGACCGTGAGAGAAAGTTGTGAGTATCTAATTAAATATTAATATAATGCACATAAAGGTATTTCTAAAAGGTCAACTAAGGGGACACCTGGGAAGAGGAAATGGTGTACATTTGCTTTGCGTTTATAAGCAAGTAAGTATTGTACATTTCTTATATTTGATAACCCGGTGGCTCAGATTGTGGAATGAAAGGGCGCGGGTTTGATTCCCGGAAGGGGAAATATTTATGTGATGGAATTTGTGTTTGTCTCGAGGGTTCTTTTTCTATGTATTATGTGTATATATTTACAATAATGTATCCGTTGTCTGGTAGCCCGTAGAGGTACTTACTCATATCATAACGCAAGCAGATTTCAGCCTAGCTTATTTTGAGACAATAATATAAATTGTTATTAGATACATATTCACCAAAAATAAACTTTTTGATTTTTATCTTTTAAAAAAACATTTTTTTATTTTATTTTAATCTAATTAATTAAAATAAGTATATATTTAATTATGCGTTTCATAAACTTCCTAATTAATTTTAAAAATAATATTTAAAAATCATTTTTTTGTATCGTAATCTAAGTATAAAAATTAGGTAGAATTACACATCTAATCGCGACATTTCAAGTGTATAGCAAACAAAACAACCCCGTACCTTACACCGCACCCTTGCACCTTGGCGCATTCCCACACACCGTGGGAACCCTATACACCCTTGTGTATAAAGTACCATTTTAAAATCCCAACAAAATACCAACAAAAAACTTCATACTTCATTCACACACCCTTCACGGTACACGAACACTAAAGTATAGAGTTAATTTGTCAAGGTGTACGAAGAAATAAATACGGTGCTTCATGGAAAGGTGTGTCTATGAAGTATGACATTTATTGCTGTAGGGTGGACGATAAATTAAAATAGTACTTTATGAATGCATCAGCGGTCCTGCATTCCCATACAATACCGGATAGGGAGCGCCGGATGTAGCTTCACTCACTTTATTTGTAACAAAATATATTTTTTGGTTTTAATAACATATTTAAATTGATTATTTGTATATACATTTGTTTTTTAAGTACATTAGTGATATTATTAAGAAGTAACGTAATATTTTTAATTAATTAATTTAATAATATAAGTATTTTATGTTTATAAATATTTATTTATACTTATATCATTAATGAATTACTATTTTATTATTTTTACTTTTAAATATTTATTTTGGAGTGATAAAAATAATTTATTAAACGTCACAAAAATTAAAACGATCTCAAAAAAATATTTGTTTATTACAGAGGGCTACGACTCCCAATAGTAAATTACCAAAAAAAAAGGAAATGAGGAAAAATCAATTCATAAAACTACATGCGTTAATTTTAATGTCGGAAATCAAACCAAACACCCTACAATCCACTAACCACTCACCTACACGCTCCATTCACAAATGGTCCCCATTAGAGCGAGATAGAACGAAAACAAAACATTCCGATACAGTTCCCACAATGCAAAGCCATAAGTTAGAGGGAGATGGCTATAGTTTTATAGGTACAATTTATAAACAGGATGGAATAGGGACAGAGGTGAAATTAAAATTTGCTGTGAACTCCTGTCCCTGTTATCATCAGACGTCAAACATTACGTTGTGAACTGTTGTGGAGTGCGGACGTGTTAGTGAAAATGCCGTGTAGTGAGGACGATGACTCCCAGACAGGGTTTGGAAGTGAACCTGCTCAGGGGATGTCTAAGGCTGAATTACGAAAGGTGATTAAATTTTATTTATTTGTGAATTCAGTGTAATGTTTAAACAGAATAATCCGTGCTAGAAAAATAATGTTTGATGAGATACAGACAGTTTCCGAAACGCATTTTTAAAATTAATGACACAATTATAGCTGTCACTGAGAAAAGAGAGCTTAAGACTTAATGTAGAATTAAAATGCGTTTCAGAAACTGGCTGTTAATTTCATCAAACCTCGAATAAGTACTTAAGTGTAGTTTATAATGAGTTGAGGTATATTTTGGTTTGGAATGAATGATATTAATAAAATAGGGTACAATTTATACAATTTTATAATCATCTTAAAAACATAATAATTTAAGGAGTCAGTTCAGTTATTAAAATAGGTTCTTATTGTAATTTGTGAAAGAAGAAGAAGTTTTATTTGTACATCGCTCTACATTTATTCAATAAAAGTTCAATCTTTGCATGGCATGCAGATTGTTTTCTTATTAGATTTATAACTTGAATATAACACACAATATTCGAAAAAATATCTTGTCATTCCCACGGGAGTTAAAGTAAATAAAACGTGAGCTCTGTTTTTAAATTAATCTACTAAATTCTACGTATACTAAATATTTGCAATAGTTTTAAAATATGAATAAATCTGTCCACAGACTAACAAACCTATAATGGAGAAGAAACGGCGCGCGCGCATCAATAACTGTCTCAATGAGCTGAAGGACCTCTTATTGGACGGCTCCGACAAGGACGTAAGTTTATTATTTACACATCAAAGAGCATGTACCTGTGCATACTTTGTTTATAAGAAGTTATGCTTGCTTGCCTTGGATTTTAGATAGCGATGTTTGCTTATGTAACAAATACTCGAATTTTCAAAAATCCCTTTCTAGTACTCACTTAAGTCAGAAAACACACATTTCGAAAATTTCATACTAGTACCTACCTACTGCTAGGTCCTTTGTAAATACACCTACATTACGTCAGACAGACACTTGATTTATTTAAATATCTACTTAGGTTTTAAGCCCTTGGTACGTGCAATAGTTGGCCCCTTACGACGCCATTCGGGAAGCAACCATTTGATTTACCTACCAGTACGTAGTACTATTATTTATTTTGTGCTACCAGTTATGAAGTGGCACTAATTTATTTTAACAATATGTATACATTTATAATATTACCTACCAATTTATAAATTATTTCAATTGTATTTATTGCATTCTTGTTACAGCCGACCCGTCACTCTAAACTGGAAAAAGCCGATATCCTCGAGCTAACCGTGAAACATTTACAAAAACTGCAACGGCAACAGTTGGCCGCAGCGATCGCTGCCGATCCGGCGGTGCTGCATCGATTCAAAGCTGGATTCGGGGACTGCGCTGTGGAAGTAAGAAGATACCTATCTAGACTCGCCAGCGTTCCCACAGGCGTACGTCATAGATTGGGCAACCATCTCAACTCTTGCATAGACGGGATAGAAAGATTACACCCTGTAGAGTATCCCCCACTCGTCCCAGATCCACTACGTCTAGAGGGAGACAGACCAAGTGCATTCCATTTCGTTAAAGCCATGAAACCAAGCAGTCCACCATTAAGTCCCCTGTCTTGCGACTCGGCATGTGATTCCTCAACAGAATTAGAGACACCACCTCGAGTCAGACCGGAGCAGACCTTCCCATTTCCAACACCGCCCAGCAGATCTGCCTCAGACCAAGATTCGAGTCCGGAAACGCAAAAACCGACTGTATCATCCACCACCATATCACCAGAAACGTTAAAACAGGAGGCATTGAAAAATAAAAAGTTTATGGAACCCCTATCGATAATAATAGACGTGGAAAACTATAAAATAGGTATTGATGCGTCACCAAAAAGGGCGGTAGATTATTCCATGAGGCATAAGTTAAAAAGAACAGCAGTGGAAGTTAGTGGACCAGCTCCGAAGATGGTGAGGGTGGAACCGGAGAAAACTGTAATTCCGGAGAGACCTGTTTATAGAAGACCTTCACCAGAAATGTCTGCTTTTAGAAGAGTACCAGAGAAGAGATTGACAGTTCCAGAAAGTATACCAACACCCGTGGAAAGACATGGTTTTGAGAGGTTTGTAAAGCCAGAAGCATCTAGAACTGTGATCAGTCATACAGCAGAGTCGTTAGCTCATTCCTCTGTGAAGAAAGAAAGTAATGTTGAGGTTAAAGTAGAAGCAGATACGAGTTCTAAATCGCCAGAACAAGGCACCAGCAGTGAAATGTGGCGTCCGTGGTGATGAAAAGATATATTTTAAGATTTATTATGTAGGTATATTTTCACAGCTTTAATAATTACCTGTTCGGTATACGGCTATTTTGTTGAGATATTATTATAAAAAGTTATTTATTTTGTTGGTATTATTTTTTAGACTAAGGCCTTACAACACAAACTTTACTTCTACCTATACTGAAAGAAATCGCCAAAGTTGGCGGGGGAGCGGGGTGGGTCGGCTAGTTCCTATTGGCTCGTTCAAAGAAAGAAAGAAAGAAAATACATTTATTCTGTACAGCACATGAGACACAAGACAACAACAGCATTTTACAAATCCAAAGAGACAGAAACATTCACACAAAACAGTATTCAACGACACGTATTTGCAAGTACATTGATAGTTTTATTAGCTAGTGAAGGTAACAATTTCTCTTACAATCACTGGCTCCATTCGTGTTTGAAGTAAGCGAAAATAAAAAAAGTATAAAGTTTATAGTTAATATATTATTATGTATTTGTTTATTAAAGTAGACAGGTTAGCAAACACTTTTTAAATTATTCAACGGTTTTATACATACTAAATTTTACCTATAACTTGACCTATTCATTTCTTTGTAAAATTTAGTATCTACCTAATTTAATTAGGTAAGTAGGTATATTAAATTTTACCCTCTTGCAGTTGACAGCTTGATCTGAAATTTGGTGGGGCACACTTAGTTTTGATGACAATACAATTTCGTAAAGTACATTCGTTTTCGTAATGTCAGTACACCCACAGGCAATTGTGGTCTTTTTAATAATAATAAAAAAACACAATTACCTACAAAAAAATTTACAATGACAAGAAATATAATATGGTTGAGTTTGGCGATGACTGAGCAATGCGTCAACTCGTGAAAGGGTGCTGCCACTGGGGACTGATCTGCAGACTCCGCTTTAACTTTTACACCGCTTTCGGATCCTTACATTTATTTAAACTTATTAGTTTATTTACATTTTACATATTTATAATATAATATAAATGTTTGCCTTGTGCGGATTGAACCCACAGACTTGCGATTCAGAGGCAAGCACGTTAACTGAGCCACAGAGGTCGTGAATTGTTCGCTTAAAATTAGACTTGTGCTAGATTTTTCCCCAAAAACAAAACTGTGCCAAAAAAGTTGGTTCTGTATGTTTGTCAAAATTTATAATAAAATCCCACAAAAATATAAAACGGGTCCAAATGCGCCAATGACTAAGCTACTACGGTCATGGTTGATCAGCCAATAAAATAAGAAACGCAACTGTAAGTGTGATCGATGGTAGAAAGTAGCCGTAGTAGGCATCAAGTCAAACCACAATTTAACAATTCCTTGGAACAAATCCCATTGCAGACTGAGGGGCTCGATACCGCTTGTTAGCTTGGGATCGTCGTCGACAATCCTCATAGCACGTCCTTAAGATTGTCCTTTGTTGTCCTTGGAGTGTATTTCGCACGACTAACTTTACCCGATTTAGCATTTTGGACTTGACGCTTAATCCCTTGCGCGTGAAGTGATCTAAGCGTAGACTAGAAGACATTTTTTACGTAACACGCGCTTCGTTATCTTTTTA
Source organism: Endotricha flammealis (assembly GCA_905163395.2). Lineage (NCBI taxonomy): Eukaryota > Metazoa > Arthropoda > Insecta > Lepidoptera > Pyralidae > Endotricha > Endotricha flammealis. Next base: position 13,191,611 of record LR990864.1, on the reverse strand, counting down.
CTCTGAAGACCAATATGAGCTAAAATCGATGAACTCTCTTGGGTAATCAGTGCCTTTTTCTTCCGTTCTATAATTTGCTTCAGCGAATCCACTTTACGTTTCAGCCCACGGTTAGAATCTCTTAAACGTTTTATTACAACGTTTTTCTTTTTTAACTTTTGAGTGAGATCAATGACTGATTTTAATAGTCGCCGTATTGTCGGTGTACTGTATGAACTCTCACATAATATTATACTATTTTGGTGGAGATCTGATTCTGTTGACGGCTCAGCTGGATAACTTTCCTGTTAACAAAAGATATAAATTTAAATTAAGTTCAGCATTATAAATAAAAATAAAATATTATAAAAGTTTCAATCATATACATACATTCAACTCAAAGTTTGCATTGTTTATAGTAGCACTCCGTTGTGTTGACAATGTATATGATTCCGTGTCCATGGTGGCAGATGTGGAAGGATTTGAAACTTCTGGACTCTGAAACGTCTGTGTGGAAGGATTTGAACTGTCTGAGACCTGAGACATCTGTGATAAAAATATAATCTGAGGTTAGTGAGTATAATCTATTCCAGATCTTTATTTCGTGAATGTAAACTAATTATTGAATTAAAAACAAAATATTATAAAAGTATTCAATCCTATACGTACATTTGACTCAATGTTTGCCTTGTTTGTAGTAACACTGGGTTGTGTAGTCAATGCATGTGATTCCATGTCGATGGTTGCAGATGTGGAAGGATTTGAAACTTCCGGATACTGAAACATCTGTGTGGAAGGGTTTGAAACATCTGAGACGTGAGACATCTGTAATAAAAATATAATATTTAGCTATTTTAGACTTTGGTCTGGTATAGGTAATATGTCAGCCCATCGGTGCGGCATATCAATACCTTTATGAAGTTTTTCAGGAAGCTCTAAAATAATCTATTTCTAGCTGGCGCGAGTGTAGATTTTTTTGTTTACAAAACCTTGTCCTAATAATTACAAACACAATAACAAAACAATATCCAATTTGTTGCACCCAATCTAAAGTTATCCGCGTACATACATTTCGGTGATTCATTTTTAGCGACCTAGATACAAAGTCTTTTTTTTTTGTTTTTTTTTTTTTTTTCTCAATTTTTCTTTGAGGCTTTTAGCCATGCCTGACCATGTCAGCCTCATAGGGAAGTTCGTTGGACAAACTACTCCATGTCCCTCATTGCAAGTGTTGCAAAGATGTACAACTTCTTTGCAACACCCGAAAGAGGGTTACTTAATATTTCGTTAATGTTCCCACCACCCAGCCTCATTTGTGGAAACAATCTGTTCCTCAGCGCGTCATGTCGGCCACACTCCGCTAACAAATGTGTTACATCCTCAACAACTTGACATTCGTCACATTTTTCTGATGTTTTCATGCCCATTAGTTTATAAAATTTGTTTAGCGGAATGTGTCCTGACCGTACCCTGAATGCAGATACTAAAATCTCCCTAGAGAGACTGACACAGTCAAACCATGGTACCAAAAATGGCTCCGTTGTAAAGGTGTGATACCAAATGCCCTTTGCTACAGAACATCTATTGAAGTGCTCCTTCCACGTTATACTACATTGATGTTTAATAGTTCTTAGATGTTCTGTAGCATAAGGCTTACATATAAACTCTATTCCACTAGACACTGCTTCTCCCGCTAAAGTATCCGCTCTGTCATTGCCCATTATGCCTATATGTGATGGTATCCATTGGAGCTTTACAATGACACCCTTTTGTTCTAAAATGTGGAGTGCTTCGAAGGCTTCATAAGCTATCGGCATACCTCGGTCACCCGAAGTGCACCGAGCCAAATGTTGAAGAGCGCTCTTCGAATCCGTCAAAATAACAACTTTTGATTGATGTAAAGATTGCGTATAACAAAGAGCGTTCAGTATGGCAACTAATTCCGCTCTCATTATACAAATGTCACCTACAATCTTCCACTTAAGACCTGAATGCCTCTGAGGATCGTAAGTCTTTGAAAGTTAAAATAATCCATTCAAATAGGAGCAGCCCGTCTTGGGAAGGACCTCCACCTTACAGAAGATCGTAGCCAAATAGAATTGGTCTCGGCCATGTTGTGTTTCTACGGTGAATAAGGCCTCCAGATCTCCACTTTTTACAGGGTCGGCAACACACGAGTGATACCTCCGGTATTGCAAGCATCCATAGGCTATGGTGACTGCTTACCATCAGGTATGCTACGTTCTACCTTAGTGGGATAAAAAAAAGTTAAATTTACTGGTGTAACATAGTAAAATTACATACCAAGAAAGGCAACATTTGCGTAGGCACTGCGTTTGAAAATAAAATGCGCCGATTTCCGGGATGAAAACTGTCCTCAGTAAAATGTATGGAACAAATATAGCTGTATTTTGTTGGAAACCAATCTTTTCTTTTTGTAGCTTCTGTCCATTTTATATTTATTTTAGGGCACTTTGGAAACCTCGAAACACAAACAAAAAATTATTACAGACCTCGGCCGGATATCGAGGGGTCGTGGTTTCGAATCCCACCTGAGGGGTCAAACTTTTCTTTCAAACATCAATTTCAAAAAGTAGGTACATGAAACGTTATGTCGTACAAAAGTTGGGTCAGACCAGGTCAGACTATAGGAAAGGGCGCGCAAAAATATATTTGAAAAAAAAAAATCGCCCTTGCGTACAATTTGGTACTTTTCTATTATGTACCGACTGACCATTATTATTCTTCTGCTGACTTAGTTAACACCCGATTAAATACATACATCTACTTAATCTAGAAGTAGTTTTATTCGGTTACTAGCGAAACCCGCGCAACTTCGTTTGCGTGTATCCCGCTTTCCCGTGGGAATTTTGAAATTTTTCTCTTCGTAAGAACCATCCTCGTACTTCAAGGAATATTTTAAAAAAAATCAGCCAAATCGGTCAAGCCGTTTTCATGTTATGTCGTGACAACGGAAAACGGGTTTCATTTTTATATATATAGATTCAATAAATTAACGTTTTTATGAAGTAGGTATTGAATTAAATTATTTAACGCTATTAATTATTACTTACCGGTGAAATGTGATGCCGTCCTTGGAAAGGCTAGAGGTTGTGCTTGATTTTCCGCACAACTTTACAGCACAATACGGCATTTTGATCACTTATTTTATATTTTGCCGTACAAACACACACAAGCCTTATTTTTCTGTTTGACACAAGCACTAGCTGTGTGTTTTCGAATTTCGACTTTCGTATTATCGGCGGATGACAGTCTTGACAAGTCTTGACAATGACAATTGACATCTCAATTATCTGTCAAACAAAAGATACTACGCCAAATAAAAGTACCTACAAGAAACTAACTCTACGCAAGTAATACGTCTGAAACTGAAACCAGAGGAAGGATGAAATAGAGCCTGATGTCACGCAACGCAAATAATAATATGTCTGTGAAACTGTGAATAATACCGTGTGCGAATGAGATCACAAGATACGAAAACTGTAAGGAACGAAAAGTAGAAAGCAATATCTTTTGTCCTTGTCAGAGTTTCACTTTTTTTTTGTTGGACCTATCTGAGTTTATGCCCAACAATAACTTGTGTTCGATGATTGTTTTGACTACTGATTTGTTGAGGGAACACCTTGCTTACAATAATTCTTATTCAAACCGAGAATCATTATTACGTAGTAACTTAAAAACTACTAAAATATGCAAAAAAAAGTAGTTCTCTATTGTCAATGGATGGAACTTCCTATTATTATAATAAATCTAATATCACTCTAGTGTAATGTGCAGAATTAATGTTTGTAATGACCTTCTCAATTTTGTAACATTATGCGAAAAATTATTTCCCATCATCGGGTTGTTCTAAGATTGTATAACCAGGTATAACCCAAATGTGACGAAACTGCAACTTCTAGTTACTTTTGAGTTGCATTTGAGTTTCTGTCATAGACTTACTTTGATTAGAAGAAGAAGAAAAAGTGCCTGTGAAGGTACAATTCCTGAAATAAACGATTTCATTTCATTTCACTAGTCCTTTGACGGACCAAACACGTAGCAAACTAGTTTCATTGAAATTGGCATGCAGGAAATGTAGACCAAATTGAAACTCACGAACTCACTACGATTTCTCATGCAAGGACTTGCGGAAGTTTACAAATATACAGAGTTAAACCGATAGGTACTCGGCGAGAACTACTGCCAGATATTACAAATACGCATAGACACGTTATTAAAAATTTGTCTATTTTAAATTTTTATCCGCTATTTACTACGTCTCGTACGTACATTACATTGTATATGTATAATATGAAAGTGTAAATGCAGCACATAAGGGCTTGTATGCAAAACATAAAAACAATACTTTTCTCACATCCCGCTATCCAGAACAGAACAGTCTATATTTTATGCATATTGTCACTAGAGTCATTGGTAATCGAAGACTAATGACGAAGTTTGTAAATAAAACTAAAAAATTCACAAAATTATTATTTATTGGCAAGTAAATAAGTACATAATAAATTAATCAATAGGCAATGCTATATTTAAAATAAATCTAAGGTAAGATTTGTCTATGAAAAAAATGTAGTTCTTACAATGACCACTAGGGGCACTGTACATTTTTTCATAGACATTTTACACCGTCGTCGTTTCGATGCGACATGAGCAGGTACTAGAGTGACATTTGCTTGACGATGAAGTGCGTAAATGAATGTTGTTGCGAATAAAATATCGAAGCTCTTTCCTGGAATTTCTAAGTTTGATTACACACAACTTTGTTCGCACATGCCTATACGCATAATAATTAATCTAGTAGGTACATAATAAATAGAAAGCTTAATTCATTAATAAATAAAGTGAATAAATAACCAACATAATTAATATGGACGGACAAGGTTACAGTAATCATAATATAATATACTCGGTGTCTAATAATTATTCTAAGAAATACAAAAAATACGACACAAAAATTCGATGAACACATTTGGACGGCCCGCTCGTACGCGCGCTCAAGCGAAACCTGTGGGCCTGTTCTCGTAGCAAAAACAGTTTAAATCTCGTTTTTAAACTCACTCACTATATCTTTCCTTTCATATTTAGTGTGAGCAAGATGGTTCAATAGATTGAACCCTAATTTTGTCAATTTTTATCACGAGAGTAGGTTGACAGTTGCGTGCACATTGAACGTGACAATGCAAACGCCCCGCTACACGCGCCGCCGTTCGGAATTGGCGGCCTTAGGACCATCGAATATGGACCCACCACTGTCGAACTTCCACAACTCAGATCACACGTTTATGTCCCACTGCTGGGCAAGGCCTCTCCTTCTCTGCCGTTTCTTCCCATTTGCTATCGAATTCCGTCAGTTCATCTGTCCGTATCTTTTTTGGTCTCTTGGCCTTTGTCCAGATGGAATCAATTTGGTAGTGGCGTGGGCCCATCGGTCAGCGAGCATTCGGCAAACATGACCCAAGTTCCATTTTTTTTTAATAAAATTATTTTACTTGTGTTTGAGAAAGTCCTTCCTCTGCTGCTGTAGCTTCTGTTCAAGCAGCGTGATCTTCTCTTGCGCTTTGCCCGCCTCGCGAGTCAGCGCCTGAATGGCGGAGTCTTTGCGGGCAACCGCTACTTTCACCCTGCAAACAAAATGCATTGCAGTATTTAAGAGAGGGAACGCACGAGCAACTTTGTCTCCCGGCAATTTATTTGTCTATGTCCCCGTCTCCTCGCCGCAATTTGAAAGGTGCGCGCACGAGAGAGACAGCGACACAACTTTTTCTCAGTGTTGCCAACATTTTGCGCTTTTTGTACGTTTCAAATAAACAATTTTTAACCCTTGCTTTCGCTCATTTTATTTTTATTTATGTTTTTAGACGTTTCTAGCCCTTATTTTGGCAAAATTTGCTCTAATAAAAAAATCTAGCTCTTTTTAGCTCGTCCGACTGCCCTTTTTCAAAAACCAAGGTGGCAACACTGCTTTTTCTATAAAATTTTACGTTATAAGTTGGCAACCCTGGAAATTTATTTTGTCGCCGTGCGGGCTCCCGCGGACTAAAAAGTCTCCTGGGTGTTGCGTCGCTACGTGCGCGCACTTTCATACTAACCCATAGACTTGATGTAAGAGACAAAAAAGTCGTAGAGACAAAGTTGCTCGTGCGTTCCCTCACTTACTGTTTTTTATTATTTATCTCCAAAGATAAATTAACCACCAAAGGTTAACGTACTGAATATCGAAAACAGGAATAAAATCTGATATGTATGTGTCGAAACAGGCACTAAATCTCATGTTTTCAAAGTCTGATTAAGAAAGAGAAAAGAGAGCTTGAGATTTATGAAGAACTGACTGCACTACACGTGCTTACGTAACGCCATTTCTTGCTACGCGTTTAAGGGCGACAGATGAATGACAAAATACACCCATTTCTTTTTATTTTTCTCAAATACATGCAATGTTAGAATGTAAAAAAAAACTGGCCAGTCTCAACTTCAGGATAAGTCCAGCGTTCACAACGTTGTCTCAATAAAGACCCATTATCAACAAAGGCGATCTCAGATTGACAATAAGCAACAGCATACAGCTGTCTTGAAACTCACAACGAATTTAATCAGATCGAAATTAGATTGAGTAGGAATTATTTAAACTCTTTACTTGGCATACAACTGGTGCATCTGCTCCTCGTGGGTCTTCTTCATATCTTCTATCTCCCTCTTGAGCGCGTCGACTCGCTCTCGCCAGGCCTGGTCCACACTCGACCGAATCTCATCCAAACGCGCTTCCAACTGATTGTTTTTCTGCAAAAACAGCTTTATCCATCAGATAAATTTTGTTTTGATAGATTTAGACAAATTTTAATAAGCTAACTGGAACTTATCAGCAAGTGCGTAAAAATGCGAACATCCAGCCATAGTAAGTTCGCGGGGATTTAATTCGTATGAATCTAAGATAAAACATAATCACAAACATTTTTTTTATACCACAAAGGTGGCAAACAAGCATACGGTTGGCCTGATGGTGAGTGTCGCGTCAATACGTTTGAAACTAGACTATACCATCTAGAATTTGTGATATGGTAACTTTAGAGAATTATAGAACTGCGCGTTAAAAAGTCTCGCATAATATATAGCTAATTTATGTACCTCAATTAAAACTTTATTCCTTGTTTCCAGCTGACTGATAGTCACTTCAAGTTCGGCGCCTGAAAAAATCACATATTTTATGACTCACTTTAACAATATAACTCTAACATTTATTTACCCCTACCCTCTCCTAGACACATCCAAAATAAAAAGCTAGGGTTCAGTCACACTTAGGTTTCCCCTCTTTAAAGTACTGTAGGTACGTAGTAATATTGAAATAGGTTATTTTTGTATTAGTCTTTGAAACTTACACCTATCTTCGGTCTGGCGCACGCGCGCCTGCGCCTCCTGGTAGCGCCGCAGCGTGGCTTGCTCCGTTTCCGCCAGCTCTTTCAGCTCCGCCTCATACTGCTCCTTGTTTCTCCTGCCACAAAACACATTTTTTAACACCAACACTGCTGTAGAAATTACAAGACTTGAATGCATTGACAAGATCAAATTAACTTTTAACTTATCCCCCTACCTGATGGCTTCCTGCAGCTCCTTTCTACCCGACTGCGCTTCAGCTTCGAGGCTTTCAATAGCCCTCTCTATCTCCCTGTCTCTCTCCACCTTATGCTGTGCCGATATCTCCGCTACCTTCCTCTTTAGAATCAACTGCTGCTCATTTTCAAACTCCTTTTTGTAACGCTCGAATTGTTCCTCCAACTCTTTTTCTCTTTCTCGCATTTGCTCCTGTGAAAATATTCGTAATAAAAATGCTTTCATTCTGGGTATACAGGATGACAGGTATTGGGTTCAATTCTGTAAAGTGGTTAAACTAGAGGTTATTTGCAACAGATTAGCCCACATCAATTAGGGAGTCGAAAGTGAGAAGATTCCGTGGTTTTGGTGTTTTAAGGTTCTGCGAAATTTTCCGATTTGCCATAGAAAATTCAGCTTTACTGAAATAGTACTGGTTTTTGGGCACTCATTTAGGCAAGTGCTATGTAAAAATACTGTAAAAGTACCTCAAGTTTTTCCTTCTCTTGTACAACCAGTTGCTCAAGTTGCGATCGCTTTTCTTGAATCAATTTTTCTTGGTCTTCTCTCCATTGTTCTGTAAAATAGATAGACGTAGAGTTCTGTAAAATATATAAAAAAGTTGATAATTTATTCAGATATTATGGAAGAAAATGGTTTATTTATTGTTTAACTTGCATTTAAGAACTTAAAAAAAAAACTAACAAACATAAAATAATAAAAAAATGTAGATCAGACAACAAAAAAGCATCTGCTCAGCATCAACCGTGGTCTCTGGATTATATTTTTTTTATTTTTTATGGTGTCCCCCAAGGTAGCATTTTAGGTCCAAATCTATTTTCTAACATACATGAACTTCTTAGAAATTCTCTCTTCAATAGGGCCGTATGCTTATTTGCCACCTTAGTGGTATAAAAAAATCTTTTTTTTCACTCACCGAACTCCTTGTGCCGCGCACGCTCGCGGTGCGCCAAGTCGTTGGCGTGCCGCTCGTTCTCGGCGCGCATCTCGCCCACGAGCCGCGCGCGCTGCTCCTGGTAGGTCAGCTCTAGTTCCAGGATCTGCTTTTCCAGCCTGGAGACATAGCATAATACACATTTTTTTATATATTTTTTTAAGGCACCGAATCATAAATTAATGCTTTTATGCCGTTGGGCATTGCATTTGTGCACTAGAGGGCGCTATTTACACATACAATTTTATCGAAATAAGTGGAGATGAGAATCTAATTAGAATTATACCTATTTTATTATAACACTAGCTGACCCGTGCCCACTTCGTTGGGCATAATGTTAAAAGCCTTTTTATTTTTTGGTTTTTTATATAACCTATGACACTCAGCAATAATGTGGCTTTCTATTGGTGAAAGAATTTTTAAAATCGGTTCAGTAGATCCCGAGATTACCCCTTACAATTTAACAAATACACAAACTTTACCTCTTTATAATATTAGTATAGATTCATATATCTGAAAAAATCCAATAAACACGTCGGTTTTCTTAGTACCATTTTAAACAAGCAAGTGCTAAGTTTTGTACGAATTCTTCATAGTAAAAATCTGCCGTCTGAATTGGTGGTAGGAAAAAATTGAGACGATCCGAAAGAGCTTGCAGTAGGCAATAATATATATTTGAATAAAATAATTTGTAATTTGTTTCCACACTACAATTTTACTATGAATAGATTCGCTGATTTCCTACTGATATTCATACTATACAAAGATTTAATCATATCTCTCAATTGATTGTCACTATTCTATATTTCAAGAGAGGTCAAGAGAGTCTGGGGAAGGACCTTCACCTTACAGAAGATCGTAGCCAAATAGCATTGGTCTCGGTCATGTTGCGTTCCTACAGTGAATAAGGTCTCCAGAGCTCCACTTGGGGGGGTTGGGAGGGTTGGCAAAGCGTGAGTGATACCCCCGGTATTGCAAGCGTCTATAGGCTACGGTGATGCTTACCATCAGGCGGGCCGTATGCCTGTTTGCCAACTTTATGGTATAAAAAAAATTATATACCTGGAGGCAGACAGCTGTCTCTCTTTGACCAACGCAGCTTCTTTCTCATCTTCTAGAGTACGTCGTAGCTCTTCGAGCTCAGCAGAGTGCTTTGCCTGGGTCCGACCGGTCTGCTCCGCGTAGAACATTTTCAAATCCGATACCTCTTTCTGCTGTCGTTCTGCCATCTCTCGTAGTTCCCCTTCTAGACCTTTCACAGTTAATTCCTGTAAAAGATTATTTTTATTAAATTCTTCCAATCCAAGTTACAGACCATCAATTAGCTTGAAGATACTAGAGCGTAAGAAAGCACACTTTTTTTAAAGTCAGGAAAATGCCGCTTGGGGAGTGGCGGGGGTATGTCGCGTTCCCCTTCTAAGCCACTTGGGGTATACCGACTAAAAACCTGACTGACTGCCACCTCATTCTCCTAAATGCGGGAACAATGATACCCCGCCGGCGGTCGTCCAAAGACCCCCTTGTTAACGCGTAGACCCAGTACACTACATATGTGTGCGTTGGCGTTGCGTTTCGTGCTACATTGAACTCATTGTGTTAAACCTCACGATGAAATTTCATTATCCATCCCGTAGTTGGACAATGAAACGCGACAAAAAGATGTGGCGAATTCGTCCTTTCTAAACAATGTCTTACAAGGAAGCGTCCAAATCACGTTTCATGCGAGTATTCGCGAGTCATCTGCGCGTCGTCTGCGCGACGTCACGCGTATTGCAGATAGCACACGAAGAAAAGTAGCATCATTACAAAGGTTGATGGAAAAATATGAGTCTTATTATTACTATGACTAACCTTAATTTTCTCAGCTTTCTGCCTAACCCAGCGTTGTCTGGCTACCTATAAAACAATACAAGATAATGGTACAGGTCAATCTTAATATCTTGCTCCAGTGCCTTTCCTAGTCCGCCTATATTCTTCCTAATTTTTTTTATACCACTAAGGTGGCAAACAAGCATACGGCCCGCGTGATGGTAAGCAGTCACCACAGCCTATAGACGCTGGCAATACCGGGGGTATCACTCGCACGTTACCGACCCTGTTAAAAGTGGAGTTCTGGATACTATTCACCGTAGGATCTCAACACGGCAGAGAGCAATACTATTTAACTACGATCACGATCTTCCTCCTCCAAAATAAGTGTCACGGGAATAAATTGACGACCTCCGTGGCGTAATGGTTACCACGCCAGACCGCCACGCAGGAGGTCCCGGGTTCGAATCCCGGTCGGGTCATGATGAAAAAAGAACTTTTTCTGATTGGCCTCGGGTCTTGGATGTTTACCTATGTATTTGTTATAAAATATATTATCGTTAAGTTAGTATCCCATAACACAAGCTTCGAACATATTTTGGGGCTAGCTCAATCTGTGTGAATTGTCAAAAAAAAAAACTGTTGCAGAAATAATGTGTGAGCCGATATAGACGGACTGCTCGAGCAATAAGCCATTCATCATACACGGACAGTTCCTATTTTGAGTATATAAACCTGTTTTTACATCTGTCAGCGGTAATATAACTGTGAACGGTCTTTACCTGTTGTGCGGCGGCCATCTTGTCGTGTTGGTTGCGCAGTTCCAATTTGTAGCGTTCCTCCAGCGTCTGCGCAGACCGCTTCCATCGTTCTTCCAATGATCTTCTTTCGTCCACTAGCTGTTCGATTCTGTGATTCAATGTCTTCTTGTCGTTGATTAGCTAATAAAAATACAAGTTAAAATGGTATATTTTTAAGTTTTTGAGGTTGGACCCCTCCAACCTAATTAATTTAAGGTTATTAAGGTAATTTTTGGATCTACTGAACGGAATTTGGAACTTCTTTTTACCAACAGAAAGCCACGTTAGTTTTTAGTGTCATAGGCTATATATTAACCCGAAAACGTTCACGCGGGCAAAGCCGCGGGTAACAGCTAGTTATATAATTGAAACAGGAGACGCCATTGCTCAACATACATATATACTAGATTTACAATAAATCTATTAAGACCTCCGTGGCGTAATGGTTACCACGCCAGACCGCCACCCTGGAGGTCTCGGGTACGAATCCCAGTCGAGTCATAATGAAAAACGAACTTTTTCTGATTGGCCTCGGGGCTTGAATATAATGTATTTGTTATAAATTATAATATCGTTGAGTTAGTATCCCATAACACAAGTTTCGAACTTACTTTGGGGCTAGCTCAATCTGTATGAATTGTCCCTATATATTATTTATTTATTTATTTATTATTATTTATATGTATTTACAATACTGGATCTGTTTATGTCTGTCATACAGTAACATCATACATATGAACACAAACCTAGAAACTTTTAGAATAGAATAGAATAGAATATGCTTTATTTGCAACACACAGACTGTAAACATTAGAACACAAGAAATACAATACAATATGGTAAACACAAAAAAAAAAGATTACAGACTTGTGTATTGGCAACAAGGCGGCCTTATTGCTCAAAGCAATCTTTTCAAGGCAACCTTAGGGTAACAGAGCTATATATGGAGTAGGCAGGGCTAGCAATAATAAAATAAAATAAACTAAAGATTAAAATTATAAACAAGAAGATCACATATAAATACTCATTTGAGTAGGTGAAGTAAATACTTCAGCATATTATATGTTTAATATACCATATTATATAATAAATAAATACTCACACATATATACATTATAGAAATATATATTATATATATATATACCAGTGGCGAAGGGTGAAATTTTACTCAGGGGAAGCCGGAGCAAAAAAAAAATATACAGTGTTATCTTACCACAGGGATGGAGAATTCCGAATACCATATTACCATTACCATACATAAAAGCACTGATTGGTATAATATGGAAAACCAAAACAGTGTTTTAAGTTTACAACTACCTACCTGTGAGCCACGAATACTTTTCGTACAAATTACAATGAAAATGTTTAGTAAAGCCATCTTTCCGTTTATAATCTATTTTCATAGAAGGAAAAGCACGGGCGCGCTGTATAATATGTTTTTTATTTTCAAAACTGTATGTTTGAAAATTATTATCTAATAAAAAGTCGGTGAGACAACAACCCACGTCTAAAATTGCAGCCATTACGAATGTAAACAAAACAGACTAAACCAAAATAAACAATTAACTACTTACAACTGAAACCGATAAATTCTATAACTATAACACAATTCACACCGAGCCCTGTCCAACATTTAACCACGAAGACACTCTAATCTATTCAAATTTACTAAATTAACAACAAACAAATAAAAAAAAACTAACAACAGTACGAGCGAAAGCACAGGCGAAAGTGAATTGAAAAAATGTCATAATTTTGACAATTACAACGCGATAAAATTATAGTTGTTTTATTATTCAAGCACTAAACACATAATTAACTATATTTTTTACTTCTCAGGTTAATACCTCTGTTTATCTTTGTCGCACTAACGTAATCTGATACATGCCATCCTTGTCGTAACTCGGCGGCTACCGGCTTAATATGTTCATATGATCGGCGTGAGAAAGGGACCGCGCTAGGAACAAAATGTACGCGTAAGAAAGAGACAGCCGCTCCTAAAACTGTATGCAGCTACAACTCGGGAATTACCGGCTTTCGACGCACAGGCTAAGCGACGAATAAATAGCAATATCACAATATTGCTATTTATTATTGTATAGGCGTTTGGCGACGTGTGATATTGCTATTTATTATTGTATAGGCGTTTGGGTATCATTATTATGTATGAAGCGAAATCATGTTATTAGAGTCGATGCTGTTAGATAATTCACTATTTTTAAAAGGGAAGCCGACAGGAATCGTGTTATTAGGACCCCTCGCCACTGATATATACATATACTCACATATGAAGGGATACATAAAGGTACTTTGTAAGAATGCTAAAGGAAAAAGTAAACAAGTAAATGTACAATTAAAGGAGCAAAAAGTGGTTTTTGACTTGATTTTTAAACATATTTATAGTCTTAGCCGCTCTAATGGATACTGGTAAGCTATTCCAAAGTCTCACAGCCTGGATGGTGAAAGATTTATCAAAGAAAGATGAAGAATGAACAGGAAACAGGAGAGTAAGATTTTCAGAGGAGCGAAGTGATAAACTATGAGAGGAAGAGCAGAAATTAAAACAATCTTTGAGATATGAAGGAGAACGAGGATTGAAGAGTATAGTGTATAGGAATGAAAGAGTGTGCAGGTCTCTACGCTGCCGAATGGGAAGCCACTTTAGCTTGACACGATATTCGGATACATGATCAAACTTGCGTAATCCGTAAATAAATCTAATGCAAAAGTTTTGCAAACGTTCTAGCTTGTTAAGCAAGTCAACATTAAGGTCGGGATACACTATATCAGCGTAGTCTAGGATGGGGAGGAGTAGGGATTGTGCAAGAGCAACTTTGGTGGCAGTGGGTAGAAAATTCCTAAGTCTACGAAGAGATGCAGACTTTTCTCGACTTTACAAACACTAGAGCAAAACACGATACAAGAATATGTATTGCGCTGGCTTTTTTACCTGGTCAATGAAGGTCTGGTGTCTTTTGACGGTTTCTTCACATTCCTGTTTCGTTTTGGCAATGTTGCGTAGAGACTGCTTTTCCAGATTACTCACTTTGTTTATCATCTGTAAGTTTTTAAGATATAAATTAGAAAAGAAAACTCGGTGCCGTTTGGAACCAAAAATTACTAAAACATCAATAATTTTGTTAGTAAACGATAAATAAATAAAAATTTCACAATTCATACAGCGCCACTTGGACCCAAAGTAAGCTAAGTTAACCCAAAGTAAACAAAGTTAACCCAAAGTAAGCTAAGTTAACCCTTTTTTTTGGTTTTTTTGTTTATAGTCAGGAAAATGCATTACTGCATGTCCCGCCGCTGGGGAAGCGACGGGGGCCTGTCGGGCTCCCCCTTTAACCACTTGGGTATACCGACTAAAAACCTGACTGACTGCCACCTCATCCGCCTAGATGGGCGGGGCCACGGGAACTAAGATACATCCGTGACCCCGCCGGCGGTTGTCCGAAGACCCACTCGTTGGGCTACGGCACGGTTGGCGGCGCGCACAAGACTAGGCGCGCCGCAACACTCGGGGACTTCCATTCCAATGGGCGGCGGTGTCCCCAACCGCCGCCCGGAAGCCCCCGTTAGGGTGGCAGTCGCCGGGCATAGGCTAAACGCCTGCCGCCCGGTCTTTTCCGGCGGAGCGGGGGGCGGATGGATCCACTTCCCTCACCCGCTCCGCGGCCTCCTTCTGCGTCATTAAGCTAAGTTAACCCTTTTTTTTTTTTTTTTTTTTTTTTTTGTTTATAGTCAGGAAAATGCATTACTGCATGTCCCGCCGCTGGGGAAGCGACGGGGATCTGTCGGGCTCCCCCTTTGCCACTTGGGTATACCGACTAAAAACCTGACTGACTGCCACCTCATCCGCCTAGATGGGCGGGGCCACGGGAACTAAGATACATCCGTGACCCCGCCGGCGGTTGTCCGAAGACCCACTCGTTGGGCTACGGCACGGTTGGCGGCGCGCACAAGACTAGGCGCGCCGCAACACTCGGGGACTTCCGTTCCAATGGGCGGCGGTTTCCCCAACCGCCGCCCGGAAGCCCCCGTTAGGGTGGCAGTCGCCGGGCATAGGCCAAACGCCTGCCGCCCGGTCTTTTCCGGCGGAGCGGGGGGGCGGATGGATCCACTTCCCTCACCCGCTCCGCGGCCTCCTTCTGCGTCATTACTTCGCCGCAGAAGGAGGCCATCGCATCCCACGACCTCTCGCTCTCGACCATCTGTTTGACAACAGCCGGGAGCGAGAGGTCGTCACCAACAACCGCCACGAGCGCGGCGCGAGGCACAGCCCACGCCGGGCAATCCTCGAGCGTGTGCTGCGCCGTATCCTCCGCGAAGCCGCACTCGTGGCACTCCGCTCTCTCCTCTCTTTTAGCCACGTTGAAGCTAAGTTAACCCAAAGTAAGCTAAATTAACCCAAAGTAAGCTAAGTTAACCCAAAGTAAGCTAACTAGATAACGGATAAATTATCGTAAATATAGCACCGGTAATATATAACCGGGTCAGCTTATAAGTACTAGCTGACCGGGCAAACTTTGTTTCGCCTTAAGGCACTACCGTACCCTCCCCTACCCTACCTACCTCTACCTTACTTACCCTACCCTACCCTAACGGGATAAAAAGTCATATAAAATACTATATCCTTCTCCTGGTTCTAAGTTATCTCTTCACCAATATTCAGCCAAATCGCTTCAGACGTTCTTGAGTTATATAGTGTAACTAACACGACTTTCTTTTATATATATAGATAAAACCGATAATACATAGAAAACACCCAGACTCGAGAACAAACACAAATGTCAGCACATAAATGTTTGCACCGAGCGGTAATCGCACCTTTCGGTGCCGAAGGTATGTCTGTGATATGATAGATCGAAGATATGGAGACAGTTGTGGTTTACCTGTTCCTTATGATTAGCTAGGCTTTCTTGCAGCAACGCTATGCAACACGACCTTTCCTCGAGCTGCAACGATGCGGTGACCAATCTCTGCGCCAATTCCGTAGCTGGCAGCTTTAGCAACACTTCTAGTCTAAATGAGATGACATGAGTTACTGCAGATGTTTGTACAAAAGTCAGAATATTTTGACACCATAGCCGGATTTTGTAGAAAAGCGAGCATCCGGGCCAAAGGTTACAAAAGATATAACAGTGTAGTCGTGTTGGTGGCCATTTTGCTTGTTTCCAAAATGGTAGTTTAATTATGCAAGTTTTGAATGATTAGAGAAAGTGTGAGGGCCTAGTCTCTACATAAATGATTGATTTTGAGTTTATAATGATTTACGAGTATAATGTTCCTTTTGCAGCTGATGACGATGCTGAAAATGACAATGTAATAAAGGAACGAAACAATATTGAGTGAATATAAATTACTTACTTGGGTACTGTCTGTGGCGTACTACTTGTTACAACTGAGAGTGCATCGTTAGCACTCTGTTCTACTTTTTCCAAAAATTCGAATATTTCCCTGAAATGTTACAATAATTTTAAAGCACTGCTTTCAACGAAAACTAAAAACGCAAATTTAAGAATGTCTTACATAAAATTATCCTTGGCAACAGTAACCTCCTCTTCTTTTTTCTCTTCAACATTTGGAACACCAGCATTAGACACCGCAGTTACTGGATTATCCCCATAACTCTCGATTTCCTTCAACATTGAATAGATATCCAATACTGTAGAATTACTATTTAGTTCTTTAGATTTTTCTTCTTTTTCTATAGGAGGTGGATGGATTGCAGTTTCTTTTATTTCTTCCTCATGAGATAAATGCACTACATGCTCCCTTGCATCCTCTATGGGTTGTATTTCGTTTTCCAAATGACTAGGCGATGGAACGGATAAAGACATCCAAGAATCAACATCTTTGTCATGCTGCACGCTTTCGATTCTAGCGCTCAACGGCACGCGTGAACTGTACATGCTTGTATTATTTTGAGTTTGATTCCTTATATTAACGGGTACGTTAGACTTGCCAGCTGCTTTAGTATTCCTATTATTCCAATCCTGCTTAAAAGTAGTACTTTCGCCTAATTTAGGAGAAATATTGCTTACTTTATTATCAAATTTTCTGAGATTCTTAGCATAATCACCCTCTTTAACTTTTAAATAATTTTGTATCAATTCCTTAGTAGAAACTTTAGATATATCACGTTTCTTACTTTCAAATGAGTTATTTAATTCATTGTTTCTTGCAGATACCTCAGTCATATCAGAGGTACCTGGAGAATCATCTGAATCTTTCTTATCGTCAATGAACTGACGTGAATGCTGTTCAAACATTTTATCGATGTTCAGAGGAGTGGGCGAAATGGCATCCGTTTTTAAATCTTTTAACGTCAGTTCATGCAGGTTATTTATTGCTTCTAATTCTTTTTTATAATCTTCTATAACTTTAGAAGTATAAGCTTTTGTAGTACTATTTACTAAATACGATGGATACCCAACATCAGGAACGTCATTATTAGTTGCAACATCTGTAGAGTCGTTGGTACCTGGTGTATTGTGTACGTCACATTTACTTGGAGAGTTCTGTGGTGGCACAGCTATATGTCCTTCTTTCTTCAAGAAAAAGTCTTTGTACAGCAAACGGCTATGGTTCAAAGGTTCGGACCATTGATTTTTATCTAATGGATAAGTATTATATCCTTTTTCGTTACTATTAGTTGAAAGACTATCTAGACTCTTTGGTTGCTCTTCCAATCGGTTCTGAGATTTAGATTTTTTAAGTATGGACGTTGAGGGAAGTGAAAAATTTTGTCCAAACATTTTATCATCATTTGCGCCGCTATCGTGATACCCGGAATCTTTTGAGGATGTATCCGTGTGTATCATGGTACTAGACAATTTTGTTTTAAACGTATCTATTGTGTTTGGACGAAAATCATCATAAAAGCTCGTGTAAGTTCTTGTTTCGCTTAAAAACGGTTGGGGTTTAGTATAATCATCTTTTACATCCACCACATACGATTGACCAGTGAAATCACTTCCAATATCTTTTACGTTCTTAGGATCGTCCAAGGAATTTTCGGTGGAAAGGCTTGGCAAGTGCTGTGAAGGCACACTTTCAAGATCTTGAGTTGATTCTTCTTCTACAAGAGACAGTTGTTGTTTTGTTAGCGTTAAACGTCGAGAGTAGGAGTCTATTGCTTGTTCTACCTCAGACTGGATGTTATTTGGGCCAAAAGTAATGCAACCAGCTAGATCTTCTGTCTCGTTTCTGTCAGAATCCAAAGGTATAAAGTAGGATTCATAAGCCTGAGGCTTGTACGGCGAAGAACTACGTTCATACATCGTGTCATTTCTTGTTGGAGATTGTACTCTTTGATTTCTTTCAGTAATTTTTACTTCTAAACCATATTCCAGGTTATTCTTATCATTTTCACTGTGCTCCATAAATTTGCGTCCTTTTTTAATATTTCTATACTTCAAATGATTTTTAACATTAGAATTCTTTATTTTAGGTACAGATTGTGCCCTAGCTTTAATTTTAGTGCCTAGACTGATGAAGGTGTCTTCAGAGCCATAGTCTGAGGCGTTGCTACAAATGTCTCTGTCTTTTATGACAGTTTGTTGGTCTATATCCTTGGTATTATTAAGCAGTTCTGTTGTGGGAGGTACTATTTTTACTGTAGATGGGGTATCTGAAATTGTTGAGAATATATTTTTTTAATGAAAAAAATAGTATACATCCAAATTAATAAAATATAGGTAATTGAAGTTCTGGTAATTTAGAGAAAATTGCACTAAAGAGTAGGTACTCTAATTGCAATGCCAGTCGCCAACAGAAATGTTTAAAATAAATAAATTTTCTTAGACAAATTAATACTACAGATATTAAATTTCACGAATAGCATTTTGGCTATGAATGTTGTAAAGCGTTTAAATGCACATTTGGACATGTATTTCTTTCAAATATGTGTACAAAATTATTATACTGACAATTTTCATAAGTTATGATTTAGAAAGATTTTTTAAATCATTTATAACTTGAGCACACATTTTTGTTAAATGTATTGTAAAACACTTACTATCATAGGACTGAAGTAATTCTGCAGTGAATGATTTCAAGAAACTTCTAGTCGACGGAGCCCGATCCTTGGTGTCTGCAGAAAACGGTCTCTTGTAGCGTTCTTGAGTTTCCTAAAAATAAAAATAAAATTAAAATCAGAATTAGTTTCAAAATTACTTTGAGTGTTTAAATATCAGTAATTGATGAATTATAGAAATATATTTTTAGAAAGAGAACTATTTTTATTAGCGGCAAGTATTGGACATACCTACTTATATCAGGTTGGATGGCTCCGTCCAGTGAAATATTTATTTCAAAAATATTTAAAAATAAGAATGGTAGTTAAACCAAAACAACATTAACAATAAAAAAAGATCCAATATAATTTTGTTTTTATTTTGTAAGCTTCGGTACCTATAGGATAAAGTGGATTTCTATAAATTTATGATAGGTAATGGACGAAAAAAAGAGTTGTCCCTTTTGTTACTTACATGATCTTCTCTTCTACACAATATAATAACTATCATATATACAAATGAAAAATGTATGAATTTACCGGCGTAAAACAAGTGTTCTGTAGCGCTGACCGAGGTCGATTTCTAATGTTCTTTATAGCGTCTTTCTTTTTACCGCGATATGTAAGATTCACAGGTGAACCAAGCAGTCGGAGGTTAGGGTTATCTTTCGACATTTCACATTCATTCCAGCTAATTATCAAATATGGAATATCAATCTAATAAGTTTCTGAAGTAATCACTTCCACACAGCAGTTTGTTTTGTTTGTTATCAAGTTGTTGTTGCTAGGTAACGATATTTTTTTAAACTGTACGGCTTCCGAAATCTCTGAATTTGTGGAGTTAAATTTCAATAATAAGAATGATATATGGATTTAAATAGTAATGAATGAGTAGACACTTACGTACAAGCATCAAAATTATTAAAAATATGTAATATTTTTATTAAAATCTCAGATTACAACAGTAATACATATTAGAAAAGACGAACGTTGCCAACAACATGAAGAAGAAGAAAATGTATGCCAGTGTTGCTATTATTTAAAAAAAATACTAATTTAGTAGAATTTGATAGGTGCGTGGTCCTATTTTTTAAATTTATTTTCTGTTAATTAGCAAAATTTTAATGAATATTGTAATAGGATATCTACAGATTTAATGAGACTTTAAAATAAATCTCTTGATCTGAATAATTTTAAGACATTCCTATGATGAAATATCAAAACGCATCAGAGTACCTACTGACGTCACCGATAAAAATAAAGTCGGTTCATGTATCAGCCGCATGGAAGTGTATTCTTCGACTGGAATCACCGTGCCGTGCGGGGACGATCTCAGTACAGTTGAACCTTGAAGGATATTTTATTTCGAACGGAACGCACTTACGACGCAGAGCCGCAGAGGTGTATTAAACGATTATCTCTGTGAAAAATAGTGAATAAAATAAATAAACCTGTGAACTTAACGCATTTAATTGCCGTGTATAAAAGTTGTGTGAAATTTTATTATAAAACGGAAAAATGTTCAGCGGAATCGCAGGTGAGCTTTTTTATTTTTTATTAAATTAAAATGCAATACCGTACTTATAAATATTTATGAACGAATATTTTATGAAAGTTTATAAATAATTTACAAGTAAGTCAAGACACGTAAACTATATACTGTCTCTATTTTACTAATCTTGATCTTTCAAAGTTTTGAAAAAAAAAAATCAGTATGTAGTTAAGTATGTTTTTAATTTCCGGTAGAAATTATAAAAAAAATCACCTAGCCTAATTTTGTAGCTCGTAGTATTTTCGTACTTTCCGTAGTTTGGTAGATTCTAAAAGTTAAATAAAAATATAGTCATGTACCTATGTAGCGCACGTATTTACAAACACTAACGACCACTACCGCAACCGCATGTAATTGTAGTGACAACTAGCGCATTACAGTAGTTTTAAGTAGTCATGTTGAAGTAGTGGTCCTATTACTAGAACATCACATTTGATGTAGGAACATCTTCAATTTGACAAAGTTCTACACCATAGATTAGATATTTTTACGGATTTCTCTGTAAAATTTAATAATCATCTAAAAGTTTTTCAGGATTAACAACTATTTTTATTAAGAACAGCATGACAGCGGCTATAATATCACTAATGTGAAATAATAAAAATAAATCTCAAATCTCAGCTTTCCTTTCCCAGAAGAAAATCGTCATTTATTCAATTTGAATATTTATGAACTAAATCTCGATTTTCTTTTATTTTTGTGGTTATTTTTTAACTAATGAGTTTCACAAACTATAGTCAAAGAGGTCAGACAGGTCGTACGTACATACGCAGTACGCTGAACACCTTGACATGGCCAGTGCCAGTGTACACAGTCTACACAATTTAAATACCTACCCAGGGATAGATAGCTTATTATAGCAGTAACCACAATACTTACAGCAAATCAGCAAATTTTGCCTTACATATCTAGAGCAATAGCAGTTTGACATAATAATATGACGATGAACGAGTTTCCAAAAAAAACATAAAAATAATGAGCATCAAGTTCTGAATTTTTACACAAAAACGTTTAAAACCATTTAAAACTGAGTTTAATGTGAGACTTACAGCATTTTAATTTATCTATCTCTTTTCTTATTCTTTAGTTTGACAGTGACAGCTATAATTGAATGTGTCCATAATTTATGCCTTTCAGAAACTTGCTGATGTGTTTCTGCAAGTGGCTGTTATGAAGACTAATTCCGTTGAATTGCGTCTTTCTTATCAAGTTTTCATCACAAAGGAATTTGAAATATTCTTGCCGTGTTTGACGAAGCGACGAAATATTAGGTTATCTACGCAGTTTAGGACTCATCCTAAAAGTATTTTAATGTAAAAGATCATTATTGAGAAGGGAATGTTTTTGACGTTTTCCTACGTGAATTAGAATAGGTACACCTACAATGAGTAACATTATTTGGAAATTTTCCACGACTAAACGAAGCCTTGGAAAAATCTCAATTAAGTATCAATTGGGGCTTACGATTACACAAAAATTTACAATGAATGACCAAAAAAATGATCCTGGAAAAATTAGTAATAGAAGAAAAAGAGTTATTATAAATGAAATACGATTGTAATAATTTGTCGTAAAAGTATCAAGATAAAACGTTGCAATTCCATTTGATTAAGCGCCAAAAACCCTAAATTGGAATGGATGCGAAATTGTTTTGTGTACACCTAAATAAACCTTGTTTATGTCATAGAGTGAATTCGTTCAAGACTTTCCCCCATTTCAAGATACATATCGTCTATCCTTACTTCCTTACTAATATTATAAATGAGAAAGTAAGTTTGTTTGTTTGTTTGTTATTCCTTCACGGCTTGACTAAGCAGCTGATAGTTATGAAAATTTACATACATATTGTTAGGGGTACAGAGCCCAACATAGGCTACTTTTTATCCCTTGAAAGTATGTCGTTCCAATGGGAAAATAATTTTTCTACTATAGAGGGCGCTGTATCGGCCAACAGATTGTTTTGTTGTCAAACGAGATCTATGTCATAAAATTAACGCGAGCGAAGCCGCGGGGAAAAGCTAGTTTTAGTTTTTAGTTCCATAATTTTGACAACCTTTTTATTTCCTCAGTTGTAAAAATCACGATCATCCATCTTTCATTACCATCGTCTATTTTAGGATATTTTGACTGCACGTTTTAGGGTTCCGTACTTAAAACGGGTGTGCCAACGCGAACGGGACCTTACTAAGCCTCCGTTGTCCGTCCGTCTGTCTGTCACCAGGCTGTATCTCATAAACCGTGATAACTGGAGAGAACTCGAATTTAAAAGACTCCTGTACATAATTTGGCATACACAACCTTCTATAAAAGTAGGTACTGGAATCTTTTTTTATACGACTAAGGTGGCAAACTAGCATACGGCCCGCCTGATGGTTAGTGGTCACCGCGGAGCCTATGAACGCTTGCAACACCGCGTATCAGTATAGGGATAGGGAATCTTCTGACTTTCCGTTTTTTTTAAGATTCGTATGACCTAGTTAGAGGCAATACCCTTTTTAATGACTTCCAGATTAATCCAGATGGACTGAAATATCATAGGTATCACCACAATTAAAAAAAAATTGTCACGCATGAAGCCATGGTGTGCTCTCAATCCTCAATTGCCTTTATGATATTTTAATTTTAATTGCATTAGAATGCGGTCACCCATCAAAGTCAATTAGGACTGGTGTGTTTTCACGAATAAATTCCAGAATTTTTTATTAAAGTATATCTATGTGTGATTATTACGTGTAATTAGATGTCATAGTTTTTATTTCAAGGGCCGTAGTATATCTTTTAATGATTTACTTCGTATCTAGTGTTTCTAAAATCTCATTTGCTTAATATTTCATTGGTCTAATGTTTAAAAAAAAAATAGTTCAGAGACTATTTTAAATATTTTTTGACGTCATACATACCTAATCATAAATATTCAAATATTTATGATAGAAATGACTTGCTGATCCGCCTTTGACGCATTTTTTAAAGTTGCCACGTTATATTATAGCTGGCACTGTCAAACCTAGGATCCATTGAACGATTCAAGTGGAATAAAAAAGTCGCCTAGGATCCAATTATGGATTCGAGTGGAAAAAAAGTCGCCTAGGTAGGATCCATTGAGGGATCAAATAATGGATTCAAGTGGAATGTGGGAGAAGAAGAAACTTAACAGTGAATGAGGAATGAAAATTTAAAATGCGTTTGAGAAAGTGGTTGTTATAAAAGCCACAAGAACGTGGAGCGTAAAATAAATCAAATAAATTTTCCCTTTTCAAAAAAATTATTTTTTGTAAAAAAAAATATTGATGGATATAAAAAAGCCCATAAAAATGGAAATTGGACGGTCAGTGAGGTTTTAAGTCTAGATCATAATCCTATTGATAAAGAGGTGTTGTGTTAGTACCAAGAAAAGCATGTACGTGGACCATGCGTGGGTGAAACACGTCAGACGTTTTGCTGAGAAGAACTTGTTGGAGCGTAATCAAAGAAATTTGCCCAAAGTAACATCAACAATCTGTACTCAGAAACAATGTCTTGATAGATATGAAATATTTAACAATAGGCTAACAAATCTAGTCTAATAGCAAATTTCTAGACGGTGAGGTTTAAAGTCTAGATCATAATCCTACTGATAAAGGGGTGTTAGTAACAAGCAAAGTACGTGTACCATGCGTGGGTGAAACACGTCAGGCAAGTTAGCTTGGTCTAAGGACCGACTGGCCAGTGCGCGTGCACCACGCTAAGGTCATGGGCGAAGGATCGTTCCAATGATTCACTCGATCATTGCAATTAAACATAGTGTTAATAGATCTATTAATGAAGTAATTCTAACAATTGTTTGATGTTGAGATTTTTTCTAGACGCGATTACCAAATAAATGGAAAATATTATGTTGACACTTACCCACTTTTCGTTACAAAGGTTTTGTCTCTAATTGTCTATTAACCACCAAATTCAAAGCGTTGTTTTTATGAAACAAGGTGCAAAAGATCTTTTTTTTAATTTAAAAAAACATAGCCTTCAAAAAAGTATCCGACTGGCTGCTTCTAAGGCCAGCAATTTTCACCTGTCATTATAATAAAAATGGTTTGCCACGCGTAGAAAGCATTGTTATGTTAAGATTTTTCATACAATTTATAAAAATAAGACCAAAAGGAAAGGATGTTTTCGCAGTAATGGCGGCTGCGCATTGCGCCATTGGGAATAAAGATTTTGGCCTGCTCCATCGGGATTCAGTGACTTTTTCTTTTTCTTTTACGTAATATGTACTTGGCTCCTGAAGGAATATTAATCAGAATCGACTAAAAAATTTCTAGAATTAAAGCAAATGTAACTAAAACATTTAAGTTTCATCCCCTGGGGTGACAATAAATAAAGTAATTAATTAGTAACATTGCAAAATCAAGATTTGATGCTACTATCAAAATTAGTAAAAATAAGACATTCGCTTCGCTGTAAAAAATAACAATATATATATACATACATAATTAATAGAATATATAATATTATTTTTCTTTTAAATATCATTATATTTTGCAAGTAAAGTTAAAAATACTTTTGTACAATATTTGGCCGGTTGTGAAAAAGTGCCGAATGAAGCTCGACAAACAGATTTTATATAGATTTTAGATTTTTGTAACGTAGCTATTTAGTTTCTTTTAAATCTCAATAAAACACTTTACGTGACTTAAGAGTTATATTAATATAGATAACATAACATGGTATTCCACTGAATCATCTCCAACCATGATTCTTTTTGCTATTAATAAAACATTAGAAATTCGTACAGTTCGATGATGTACAGACAAGTGCTATTCAACTTTCAGTTATAACAATGGAATTGAACTTTGACATCATCGATTGATGTTTACTGTCTACTGACTGACTATGTAATGAATGAGGTACATACGTTCTTACTAAGACTTCAATAGGTAGCCTAACTTTTGAACAAAAGAAATGACAGACTTTGGGCAGTTCGTTGTGTTTCAACTATTTTAATGAATTTATTAATGACTTGGCAATCATTATGAAGTTTGGCATTAGAAAAGAGACTCTTCTGTAAAGATCAATAGATATTATCCTTATCCTAGAGTTCATTGAGTTTAACAGCGAAAAATATTTTGCAAATCTTATGGTGTACCGGGAACAAAATATTATACTTAGAAAACGGGATGGCACTATACGAAGGAAGAGTGTGAATGTATATTTTATAGAACGACAGAGATATTTTATTGCTGACGTAAGTATCTGAGTAACCAATAGAGGAGACAATAAAATGAATCGTGACAAAACACACGTAACAATTCACACCGATACAGGAACTGAAACGAATAAAGATTACGTCAATGTATCACAGAGGTTATTTCAAATAACATAATTTGACTAATCCATACCATAAATGAATCATTAATTAATACGACCTAAATATAAATACCTACCTATATAAATAAATAGATGATAAGAGTTTCACCGTACGAAAATAATTTTAATTAGAGATACATGCAGACTCAATGTGCCACGCATGACCCTAATGCTGTGGGGTGAACTATTTCTGTCAACATCGATAACTAATAGATACGTCGAAAATAATTACAAATAGTTTAACCTTACACAATGCATATGGTATACTTATTTTATAACCGTAGCTAAGAGATGTTTCACAAATAGAAAATTTAAAGCTGAAAAATTTATGTTAGGCACGAAATTCATTTTCAATTTCAATTCAGATAAAGGATAAGAGAAGGCGAAGTAGGACGGAGAGCCTCTCCACACGCGTTTTTTGATCAACTTCGCCAGTGTAGAGTGCATAACGAAAAATCGCACGGAAATCTCTATAACTTTGGTCTACATTACAGTGTTCCGCGGCATTAATTTCAAAATGGATAAACGTTAATCGTTAAAGATTCGATATATAACTAATTTTGTCCATGGCCGTAGAATTGGTCTCCAAAGACGGAGACGTAAAATCATAGATCTAGCATTCGCAATTTCGCACTCTACCGTAAAATGTACAGTTCTATTCCAAAAAGACAAACAAATTATTTAATAGAACATGAATAGAACTGAATAGCTAACATTAAATAAAAGGGTAAGAATAGTCGTTACTTGTTGGCAAAGAGCAATGTCTTGTGCCGCGAGATGTTATTGATCAGATGGTAGAATGCGGTTGTATTTTCCCGTGTCCTACTTTCGTGCTGTGGTCATTGTAATATCTGAATTAGGTATTTTGATTCTGATAAAGATATGCTTGCAGTTGCAGCTTTAAACACGTAGGTAGTCTTTATTTGTGAGGTAAATTATCCTATCATGCAAGAATTATTTCCGTTTTCGCCATCAAACCCTAGATATTCCATATCAATGAGATTTTTAGTAAGTAACATATCACTGTTCTATATCTCTTACTTCGTTAGAGTTACGGTTGGTGAAATTAGCATCGTCACAGTACTCACAGTATAATAAATAGTGCATCGTAAACGTTTTTACATACCTAATTAATATAAGGCCTGCCCCATCACTTGCGGTTAGCCTTACTAATTACCAGTTTATTGTCAGTCTTCTTCTTTTTGAGCCAATGACACACAGATTAAAATTTGATTCAAATTCAGATTTGAACAGTACCTGACAACGGCCTTATAGATTGCCATGAGTAGGTCCTTCCGAGTAGGTACACTCAGTTGGACACAGACAGTGGGCAAGCTATTAAGTGTGCTTTATCTTGGACTGGAGCTCCACAGTCACAATGTTTTGTAATATTAATAATGTCCATTATCTAAGCTGTTTATTGCATTTTAACCAACGACTTTTCCATAATAGACGCGTCATTAAATCTTAAATCAATGTCATTCTATCAAAACATCCTATATCATTGCATAACCAAGACTAGATTAGTTCACAGCAGATTTATATAATGATAAGACCAAAATAGGACACAAGGTCACAACTGCCTTTTCGGTTATCCATCAGTTAGTCTCGATTACGGTGTGGTGAATTAACCATCTATTATCTCATAAAAGCAGCCAAGATGCAGGATAGCGAAGGTAAGGCCGTAACTGGTTTTCTTTCGCCATTTCTTTTATCAGTGGTCATTTTGCTTTTCTATCCAAAATGGTAGTAGTTTAAAGAGTAGATTAATTACATAAATAATTTAAAATTTGACTGTAATGTAATCTTCTGAAAAAATATTTTGGTTTTTGAAATTTAAGCCCATAGTAAGAGATGCCAAAAATTTCTTAAATCACAGTTTTGCTTTTGATTGCACCTGATTGCTTTGTCTTCGTAATTATTGTTTCTGATTAGTTCTACAAAATTTCTGTAACTGATTCGTGTCTCCGCCCATTTCTTAAATTCAAAACTTCGTTACTATAAGGCCACCTTGTAGTTTAACAACTATTAATGCACAGCTACATCCCAGCCCTGTTTCAGTCCACTGTTTAGCTTTGGTCTCTCTTTTTGTACCTACACCAATCTTCTCTCTCGGTACGTTGGATTACTAAAATATTTTCTTGATTCTTTATATGTTTTAGTTTCTCATTGTGACAATATTTTAGATGACAATTGAGAAACTACAACGTAATAGGAAGTAGTAAGCAAATCAATTTACAAGTTACGACCGTCATGGTGCGATGGAGCCGCGCCTCTATTAGTATGGTTTCGTCTCAAATACATTGAGTTGTTTATCTACTCTATAATTTATTTGTAATCATTTCTTCTTTCTAAAGGAGAGACTGAATCTCGTGGCATCACCCACGCAGCCTCATTATTCCCATCCACATGTAATTCCTAAAAATTTAAGAATCTTTTGTTTAATTTTTCACCATTATACCAGTAATTTTGTCAGGTCGGCTATAGCTCAGTCAGTCAGTCTCTATTTTTTATTATTATTTTGATGTAAGTATTGCTATATTGCATAAGAGTACCTAATAGCCAAATATATTTTTACCTATAACTATAACATTCATTTATTATCCATTATGCGTTTCAAGACATAGGGTCTTTTCAGAATTATTTTTTTGCTGTTGAAGATTTAACTTGGAACGAGCTTATTCCAACAAAATCATAAAACACATTACTAAAAATATCAGCTGTGGAATTAAGTACAAGTTAAAAGGCTGTTGTACTCACAGTACTCCAGATAGTAAATCAAATCTACAGGACACAAAGGATAGATAATTTTAAGTGATTTGCAAGGATCCAATGATATTGTACTGTAGACACTAGATAAGTTTGTTTAGTCTCTGTCAAAGGCATTGTTTAGTAAACATTCCACAGCAGGAACCGTAATCAAACCACGAACGAATCTCGCTGCAAACGATGACATCATCAAGGCCGGCCGGTGTCGGGGCCCAACATATTAATAACTACGCAGCATTTTTCCTCTCATTCTACACAGTGTTACAGTAAACAAAACAGACAAGGACAACTATATCATACTATAAAATATAATACAGATGTTAAATGTATGATAGAAATTCACCGAGTGTTCCACATCCACTTCATGTTCATTATGGGTACTTCGGACGTAAATAAAGGCAGGAATGTCGGTATAATTAGCATCTGAAGGGCATCTGGTCAAACGCAAGCAACTAAAGACGTGGTCGATATTTAAAAAAAAATGAATGAATTTGAATCGATGAAAAATGAAAATTATAAAACTGTAACTCGGTCGTACTATAGACTATTTCGCGGGAGAGGTAGAGTAGGTAAACAGCGTCAATAAGGGAAAATACCTACTTAATCACAGGGATTATAATAAAATTGTTACGCTATACAGATTAGGGAACGGCTGTAAACTCACAGAAGTTGATAAAATTGTAGTCTTAGCAGAAAATGCAGTAATACAAAGAGGCAAGATCTCAGTACATAAGTATAATAATATAATTGTTTTGTTGAATAATCAAAAACTGTCATTTTATCTAACTTGAGAACCCAGCCGGTCCTTAGATTTTTAAATAAATTCATAATTAATATGCAGATTTCGTTTTATATTAGTATTCTGATCCGAAAATGTCCAAGGTATTTGGACGGTAAACTTCCTAAATGACCTAGACTAGCTATACATTGTAAATTCTTTGTTTGCATGACTAACTGCATCGGTTATTACTTATTCTATGCTGCAGTGCCATGATGACCTCATGGCGTAAAGACTTAAATAGAGTAGGTATTTAGAAACTTCATATTTTATTAAACTTTTCTCTCTTTTTGCTCGAGTCTGATGTCTACCAGAAATAACTCTATCATTCATTACATTTTGCAAAATTCCATTAACATACATCCTTATTTTCATCACATCTTTCAAATCATTGTTCTACCTACTGTACTTAATGTAGATATGGATATCTAGAGACCTATTGCTTAATAATATAATTCCAAAGTCAACATCAACCAAACGATGATTCATGTTGCTATCTTTGATATTGATATAAAGTTCATTATATGGTCTGGCTGGATAACAATTTTGTTGGTATTTTGAACAACTCTGCATTGTAAATGATGGTTCAGTTTACAGAATAGAAAGAAAATAAATATTTTATTCTGTATCACATCTATATTAAATAAATATCTTTTACAAACCCTCAGGTCTAGGAAACGAATATATAATGAGAAAAATAAAAGAGATTCTAGGAAAAGAAAATAGTTCGTAAAGTTTACAACATTGATTCTTAACCATTCAGTGTCAACAAATGTTAAAATACTTCCATCTATATTTCTTTCCGTAAAAGCTAACAACGTATCCCTTTTTTTTTGGTTTGTGGAATATAATCGTCCATGAATATCTACCTTTAGGCGACTCACAAACTCGTTTGTCCTCTTCTGACATAAAGAGGAAAAATAATAAAAAGATAGTTCACAGGAATGACATCATGAATGCATGTGATGTCACCGCAATCTCGCACCGGATTCAGTTCATTTTAAAGGAATCAGTTATTTTGTTCCTACACAATATGACGTGATTTTAATCTTGTATACAGAAATTATGAGAAACCAAGTATTTCCTGTTAAGATTGTTTCTTTAAGAGAGGTAGGGCACAGCGGATAATCAGCTCCAATCGGAGCAGCCCGTCTGGGGAAGGACCTCCACCTTACAGAAGATCGTAGCCAAATAGCAATGGTCTCGGCCATGTTGTGTTCCTACGGTGAGTAAAGTATCCAGAGCTCCACTTGGGGGGGTTGGGAGGGTTGGCAATGCGTGAGTGATACCCTCGGTATTGCAAGCGTCTATACTTCTATAGGCTACGGTGATGCTTACCACCGTATGCTTGTTTGCCACCTTTGTGCCATAAAAAAAAGAAATATCGAGAAATAGGTTTTGTTGATGGAAATTTGGAAAATTATATGATATTCTACTTAACGCCACATTCGAAACAGAATTTATAGATCAAAGTAGAACCGCTACATTTTATACATTTTTTAAATGTTACAAAACGACATTTGTATCATTTTATCATAAATATTATTGATTAAAGGTTATAAAAACGTCATTATTAATTTCCCTTTCGATATTTATCAGGTTAAAGAGTAACCAGTGAACATAGATAATGATGCAAGGTTTTCTATTATGGACGTAATTTTTTTTTTTTTTTTTTTTTTTTTTTTTTTTTTTTTTTTTTTTTTTAATCCGCCATCGGTCGTTTGACCATAATCGGATGAGGTGAGTGAAGTTATGGCGGGTGAAGGAGAAGGAGCCAGTGCCCCTAATTCCTCTTCAGCAGATGTGGTCTCTCTTCAGTCTTTTGACCACATTAGAGTTGTCCACGAGCACGGCAGCCAGTGGATTGCGATGATGCGATAGTTTCATAACATATCGACCTCTATATTTCTCAATCTCCTCCTGGACGGTAGGAATGTTGGCATATTCATGTGTTTCACTGTTTTTCACGAACCATGGTGCATTCGCAATTGTTCTCAGGATGTTGTTCTGTACTCGTTGCAGACACATAATATTGCTTTTTGCTGCCGTGCCCCACAGTTGGATTCCGTACAGCCACGTGGGTTTGAGGATGGAGTTGTACAAGAGGAGCTTGTTATCCACTGAGAGGGTGGAGTTTCTCCCAATGAGCCAATATATTTTTTTAAATTTAAAGTTTGTTTCGTCTCTCTTGTGCTTTATGTGAGTTTTCCACGTCAAGCGTCTATCTAGGTGGAAACCGAGGTACTTCACGCAGTTCGTATGTGGTAGAACGCTTTCGCCCAGGTTCACTGGTGGACAGTCACCTTTGCGCAGTGAAAAGGTTATGTGATGTGACTTTTGAGCACTAGCACGGATACGCCATTTTTTAAGCCAACTGCTTGTTCTGTCCAGTAAGTTTTGCAATTTCGCACTCGCTGTTCTGGGGTTTGTATCGCTGGAGAGAAAGGCAATGTCATCAGCATACGTGGCCACGGTGGTGTCATCTGATGTGGGCAGATCAGAGGTGAAGATGTTGTACAGCACTGGGCCCAGCACAGAACCCTGTGGGACGCCTGCCTGGATGTCGTACAAGGAAGATCTATCGTTTCCGACCCTGACAAAGAAGGATCTATCTGAGAGGTATGATGCCAGAATCGGATAGATGGAGTGTGGTAGTGTTTTCTTGATTTTGCAAAGTAATCCCTTGTGCCATACGCGATTAAAAGCTTGTTGCACGTCCAGGAAGGCAGCAGAGCAATACTGCCCACGTTCAAAGGATTGTCTAGCAGCGTGATACACTCGATGAACTTGCTCGGTGGTTGAGTGAGACTTTCGGAAGCCAAATTGGTGGTTGGGGGTTATGTCGTCCACTAGATGATTCAGCCTTGTAAGAAATACACGCTCCCACAGCTTGGATAGAGTTGGTGTAAGGCTTATGGGTCTATATGAGGTGGTTAAGTGGGCAGGCTTTCCCGGCTTGTGTAGCATTATTATTTGGGAAGTTTTCCATAGCGTCGGAATGGCACCTAAACGTATAATAGCGTTAAATAAGGTAGCCAAAAACGTTATAGCCTTTCGGGGCAATTCTTTGAGTATTTTTGGAGTGATCATGTCAAAACCGGGTGCTTTCTTGATATTTAGTAATTTTATTTCTTTAGCTATTTCCTTTGGTGATGTAGGCTTAATTGGTAGACATAGCTGAAAGTCCTCGTTTAGTATATTGACCTCGTCTGTTTCATCTGCGAGGGGTTCATTAGGCTTGAAGACAGATGCTAAGTGCTCAGCAAATGTTTCAGCTTTCTCCAGGTCACTTTTGGCCCATCCCTTTACGGACTTGATAGGGGGACATGGTTGTTGCGGTTGGTTTAAGTTTTTAGTGACTTTCCAGAGAGAGTGCTCACCTTTGCCCGAGGGAGACAACCTCAATAAGCTAGTTTTAAGCACCGAATCTTTGTGCATTTTTATTGCAAATTTTAGTTCTTTAGCAGCCCGGTTGAGATTTGATTTGTCACTTTTATGACGGGATTGATGCCATAGTCTACGTAGACGACGTTTGTTTGCTATCATGACCTTTATATTAATGGGAATTATCGGAGATTTGGGCTGTAGTGTCAAACATGGGGTGCTCTTCCACGCGGCCACTTGTATCAGATTTGTGATGTGTAGGCATGCACTGTCGATGTCTTCCGATGTCTTTAGAGGGATTTTCAAGTTAACTTTTCCATCAATGTACTCCCTGAAGCTGACCCAGTCCGTCTTATGGTTTGAAATGAACTCCGCTCCCTCCCTAATTGTGACCGATGAGCTCACAGTAAGTATTACTGGAGTGTGGTCAGATGAACCATCCAGGCATGATTCAGTATTTGTGTACAGGCAGCCAATTCCGCGAGAGATAAAAAAGTCTAGAAGGTCAGGCACTTTGTTAGGGTCAGTTGGCCAGTAAGTAGGTAGGTAGTATGGACGTAAATGATGCAGTGTTTTGTAACCTGAAAAACCTACCTTCCTATCTAATTTATCATGTCTTATTCTTTATTCTTCTTTCTTCCTCTCTAGCAACCAATTTATTGTTATCATAAAAAAATATCTACAAAAATTAAAAATTAATCACTTCAAAGCGGAAAATCATAAAATATTTTCCTTCAATTTAACTCTATGGAAAAATAAAACATGTTTACCCTTGAGTTACTATCGATTTTTAACAATTTACCTTGATAAAATCATTTACTTATTTTATTTTAAGTATTGTTTTAATTTATTCTGATGACTATTGGGATTGTGATTTCCCCGTCCTGTGATTTGTGACATAGTCGGAAATGTTCAAAAATATTTTAAGGGTCCGTCTCGTTTGATCAGTAGTTAATGGTTAAAATTCTTTGAAAGAACTATTTGTAAAAAATTGCTACGAATTTTAACCATTAATATACTTAACTACTGATCAAACAATGGGCCCTTAGTATTATAGAGTGATATAAATTCCTATTAAAAAGTTAGGCTAAAAAGTACATATGTATCTTTTGGCGTTTCTTATCAACAGGCTTCACGTCGAAGTGCTGTTGATTGCCAAATGATTTGCCTGGTCTGGTCATCTAGTCTAACTTGTTCAGTATTAAGACAGGCCTGGTGGTCGAGTGGCTATCTATGGTCACTTTATCTCCAGGGCCGCGGGTTCGAATCCTGGGCAAGGCAAACATTTGTACATGAACATATTTGTTTGCCTTGGTCTGGGTGTTTTCTGTGTATAATAAGTATTTATTTACAAAAAAAAAGTATTTATCAGCAATCTGGTAACCAAAGTATAAGCTTAATTGCTTAGTTTGGGACTAGATGGCGTTGTGTGATTCGTCCAAGAATATTTATTTATTAAAGTAGAGCGTATTATGGAATCAAAATTTCTTTATTCTGTGGGCTCACGCGGGCACTTACCCACTTCAACTTCACGAGCACTCAGATTAGATCATTGATGAGAAGAGAATGCATACATACAATAGAAACGACAGAGTGCCTAGAACTTCATAAAAGTAATCGATATGAATGTTTTATTGTGACACATCTGAATGAGTTTCGTCACGACAAGGGACCTAGTGCCTACATGCGGAAGGTAGGTCACTCAGCCAGGTCATAGAGGTGCCGCAGGTAATAAAACCGTCTGGCGCAGTCAAATCGATGCCTGAATCTAGACTGGCCGAGACCATAGATTAACTAACATTTTTATTGGCTATAAAACGGAAACTTTTTTTTTGTAATTTATTATATCCTGGATTTTATAGACTAACACATGTTTAAAACAGTAAACGAAAAAATAATTTATTTGTGAACTAAAAACTTTTTTATATTTTGTTAAAACTATAAATGATTATTAGTTAATTACGTTATTAAATACTTTAGTACAAAGATTTTATGTGAAAATAATAAACGGTTTACTACTAGGTAATGTTGATGGATAGATTAATCATTTGATTGTATGTCTAACACACGAAGTGTCAATGCGGCACAAGGACTCCATATATTTTTGCCGGTTCTCCTTTAGCATCGTCGGCTCCTCTACTACATATAAGTACATATAGAGTAATACTTTTTAATAATGACCAATATCTTTCGTATGTGCACAATAGTAATAAATTCTATGTAGGAAAGTCGTAAAGAGTCGTTTAGCGTGTCTATTGTTAGTTGATGTGTGTCCGAGACCTAGACATCTGGGCGTGTGGTGTTCGCGGAATTGAGTTAATGCTACATTGCTGATGAATTAGTTTTGAGGGAGCATAGTCACGTGGGTGGATTGGCTCATAAACTCTTTGCAGGGGTGGACTATTGTGGTAATAACTAGATTCTATAGAGTTTATGTAGGAATATAGACTTAATATGTTTTGGTAATGTTCAAATTGAACAATATGTTTTATTGATCAGAAGATGTTTTGACGACCTGAATTTAATCTGCCACCTTAATATTTACTTACAAAAATTACATTACGTCGTTTCAAAAAAATTATAACTTTGTACTTTGTATATATACTGATTAAAGAACTCAGCATGTTATTTAAAAAGGACAAAGAAAGTCAGTAATTATTTACGTAAATGCATAGGCATAATTTTTAAGAAAATAAATTATTTTTGTTATTTTTTACTAGATGAAATATATTTTTTGTACATTTTAGCCCATGTAAAGAGGAATGTGTTTAATAAACCGTCGTCGACCCCATTACTTCTTTATGCGTCCATTACAGACGAACCAATATTATTGCTTATAGAACTGACCGATCAAATTGTTTTTATTACTTCTTACATAGAAGTAGAAAATGTAGGTATTGTATGTTTAGTAGAAATAGATTGGTACTAAAACTGTGTAACCCAGTTGTAAATGCGGTGTCTGCGTAAAATAACTTAGATCTAGACTATTAGAGTCATGGATCAATCTAATAGTATCTACCTAGTTTAATTGTTTAAGCATTTTTCTATCTAATTAATCAAAATTTGAAGAAACCGACAGGCCAGAGTAACAACTCATTTTTAAAACAATGTGATTTGTTAGAACCAGAACCAAATGGTTACTTAGGTACTCGATGGTTAGAACAAACCGCAAACGTAACACACGTAGACACAATGCTGCTTCTATAGTTTTCACAGTTAATTTCTTACTTCCATCGATCAATACAAAACTATAAATATTTTTATAACATTCTTGAAAAATATTACCGAATCCAATTGTTGTTTCTGGAAAGGTTCCCAGAAAGTGCAATATGTAGGTAGGTACCTACATATAAATATAACATGTACTGTGCCTACTGGCGAAAAGTGTTACTCACACCTCGCTATGTTATCTCATAGGATATTTTTAATCTCGGTAAATATAGTGAAATCTGTAATCTGACGAAAACACCATGTGTTTTTTTTAAATATCTTTCGTTTTTTTTAAGATAGCCAAGCTCTACAAGTAGATGGTTATTGGGCATTCTGAGCCACTTCGTGATCTCAGAATACCCAATAACCAGAATTAATAAAAAATAAAAATCAAATCAAAATCAACATTCTTTATTCTTAGTCTTTTACAATTTTATAAATTATATTCTTATTATTCGTGGTAGATTAATTTCGAAATGATAATGTAGGAAACCTCATTCTCCGAATGAAAGTAAAAAATAAAAATCAACAAACAATTTAACCATCGAACATTGATTAGTCTTGCATGCTTGCTAATCCTAACTGATGATCGGCTGGGAGTACCGTGGTAAGCAACTCCCTGCGGCCCGTGGGTAAGATCACGCACCAACCATGCTTCCTAATTCTAACTGATGATCGGCTGGGAGTACCGTGGTAAGCAACTCCCTGCGGCCCGTGGGTAAGATCACGCACCAACCATGCTTCCTAATTCTAACTGATGATCGGCTGGGAGTACCGTGGTAAGCAACTCCCTGCGGCCCGTGGGTAAGATCACGCACCAACCATGCTTCCTAATCCTAACTGATGATCGGCTGGGAGTACCGTGGTAAGCAACTCCCTGCGGCCCGTGGGTAAGATCACGCACCAACCATGCTTCCTAATTCTAACTGATGATCGGCTGGGAGTACCGTGGTAAGCAACTCCCTGCGGCCCGTGGGTAAGATCACGCACCGATCATACATCCTAATTGCTAACTGAAGCTGCTAACATATAAGTTCACATTTTTTAAATTCAGATTGTATTTTTATTAACTTAAAAAAATATACATTATTACAAATTGACGAAATACACTTCAATCTCTTAATCCTAACTGATGATCGGCTGGGAGTACCGTGGTAAGCAACTCCCTGCGGCCCGTGGGTAAGATCACGCACCAACCATGCTTCCTAATCCTAACTGATGGTCGGCTGGGAGTACCGTGGTAAGCAACTCCCTGCGGCCCGTGGGTAAGATCACGCACCAACCATGCTTCCTAATCCTAACTGATGGTCGGCTGGGAGTACCGTGGTAAGCAACTCCCTGCGGCCCGTGGGTAAGATCACGCACCAACCATGCTTCCTAATCCTAACTGATGGTCGGCTGGGAGTACCGTGGTAAGCAACTCCCTGCGGCCCGTGGGTAAGATCACGCACCAACCATGCTTCCTAATCCTAACTGATGGTCGGCTGGGAGTACCGTGGTAAGCAACTCCCTGCGGCCCGTGGGTAAGATCACGCACCAACCATGCTTCCTAATCCTAACTGATGGTCGGCTGGGAGTACCGTGGTAAGCAACTCCCTGCGGCCCGTGGGTAAGATCACGCACCAACCATGCTTCCTAATCCTAACTGATGGTCGGCTGGGAGTACCGTGGTAAGCAACTCCCTGCGGCCCGTGGGTAAGATCACGCACCAACCATGCTTCCTAATCCTAACTGATGGTCGGCTGGGAGTACCGTGGTAAGCAACTCCCTGCGGCCCGTGGGTAAGATCACGCACCAACCATGCTTCCTAATCCTAACTGATGGTCGGCTGGGAGTACCGTGGTAAGCAACTCCCTGCGGCCTGTGGGTAAGATCACGCACCAACCATGCTTCCTAATCCTAACTGATGGTCGGCTGGGAGTACCGTGGTAAGCAACTCCCTGCGGCCCGTGGGTAAGATCACGCACCAACCATGCTTCCTAATCCTAACTGATGGTCGGTTGGGAGTACCGTGGTAAGCAACTCCCTGCGGCCCGTGGGTAAGATCACGCACCGATCATACTTCCTAATTGCTAACTAAAGCTGCTAACATATAAGTTCACATTTTTAAATTCAGATTGTATTATTAACTTTTTTTAAATATACATTATCACAAATTAACGAAATACACTTTAATCCAGTCTTCGTACCACGCCAAGAAGACACCATCACCTGAAATTAAAAAAATAAGTTATAATACATATAATATTTTTTCAACCAAACACGCCACACGGGTACCATTTTAGTTCTAGATAGCCTTTTTTAAACTTTTGAATGCAATTGTCGAACATAAAAACCGCATTGAAGAGATTTAATTTCTATTAGATTCTAGTTATGTACAACTTTTTTCATAAAACTTTATAGGGTTGATTTTACATAATAATAAAGAGATGACGACTTATTTAACTATAAATTAAATTGCAATTACTTACGTTTTAACGACATCTTTCTAATTTGATATTTTGGTTTCTCGTGTCTCATGACTCTCCAGTGTAAAAATATCTGAAAAAGAAAAAGAAAATGAAACTTTTGATTTACAATTAATTCTAATCCAATAAATCTAATAATAAATGTCATCAAGACATTATATTATTACAATATACATTCATATTTTCCATTTTAAACTGACTACAATTTGATTAAATATGTTTAAAATACCTATGCAAAGTTTACATTTAGCAATTTTTTAAACAATTTTTTTACATAACATTAAAGGGTTGATTTTTACATAATATAGGGTTCGTAATGATGACGACTTAGGTACTTATTTAACTATGAAACTAAATAAAATTGCAATTAAAATTAAAAACTTACGTTAACGACATCTTTCTAATTTGATATTTTGGTTTCTTGTGCGACTCTCCATTGTGATTAAATATCTGAAAAAGAAAAAAAAAATAAAACTTTGATTTATGTACTATTAATTCGAACTTATGTACTTAGTTGATACATTTTTAAATGACTTAATTGGTTTTCCATAATTAGTTAGTTAAGTGTATATTTATAGATAATTACTTACTTCAAAATAAAAAAACAAATACTTATTACTTGGATTACGTTTTACTATGTTTAATGATTCTTATTTATTACATTAAAATAATTAAAATTCTAAATTGATGTAGGTATCCATTTTATACTAGATATCTACAACATAGCACTAATTATAATCAATAAACTTTGAAAACAATATTTTATCTACCAGTGTAAATAATTATTGTAATGATTAACATAATTTTTACTTACATATTTTTTCCTTTATTTTTTTAATCGAGCTCCTTCTTCACGCACCTCGTAATAGGTTACCGTCTCTCAACAAAATGGCCGAACGGAATGTTGGAACGAGTGAGAACACGAGGTACACGATAAGGGCGTTTGCGCACAAACCCATG
The DNA here is from genome assembly GCA_905163395.2 of Endotricha flammealis. NCBI lineage: Eukaryota > Metazoa > Arthropoda > Insecta > Lepidoptera > Pyralidae > Endotricha > Endotricha flammealis. The sequence goes on along the minus strand of LR990864.1, from coordinate 13,151,976 downwards.
TCAGCATAATAATATTTTAATCAACTATTTTATTATATTTAAATAATATTTTAATGAAAGACAAAACTACCCAATGGTAGGGTAAGGACTGGGATTCGAAGTACTTTTTAGCTTTCATGTGGTTAATGCGATTAGAGCGAGCTGGGTTTCAGTTTAGTCTACGCAAATAGATCACCAATTATAACTCTCCACCCAAATGGTTGATTAAATCGATCAAAATCAAGCTGTTCCCAAATATTAATTTATATGTATAATATAAACTACTCAGAATCGTTTTTATTAATACCATCTTGAATATGTTAGTAAGAATGTGTATGCAGCGGCCCTAACTTGCAACGCTGAATTGCATAGTTCGAATGAGTGAATCTCAAACTGTTGTACCCAGTTGCAAACATTAATAAAAACAAATGGCTTTTTGTATGAAATAAGTCACAAAACTATATATTTCAAAATATTAAATTAATATGTTAGCTAAAGTTACAAGAGTTGGTAAAATATTTTTATTTATCAAAAAATATTTTTTGATTTTGATAAAATATAAACCAATACTTACTCAACTACTACTTGAAACAGCAAAGACTCATTTTTAAGACCAAGACTGTGTTTTTGCTAAAGCATGCTTTTACCTTTTGTGAGTAGTTTGAGAACCTGTGATGAAGCTACGTAAGCATTCGTGGGCTGTTGCTTGAATAGCAAAATGAAATTTTGGGTGATGAAATACCAAAATGTTGCAACAAATTAATGCTAAGTTCGCCCGATAGAAAAGTGTACATCAGGATGGCGGGTCTATTCCTGCGATTGAAATTAATACTATTTCTAACTATAGTAGGTACTTGTTCTTTAACTGTGTTGCTGATGTTCGTTAAGTCATTACCATATTAGAATAAACTCTTCATAGATATTTGGTTTATATCTACCTATATATATATATATAAGGGAATTTCTTTGTATCTCTTTTAATTTTATTTGTTAAAAAACTATAGCAGAAATAAAGTACACCACAAAGAGGTACGCAGCAAGTACTATTATTATAAAACATTTCATTCTAATCGCAAGAGTGCACCCGCCACCTTGATGTACACATAGAAAATGATGACCATAGCATAAATGTTATGTACCTTAATTTTTGGTAATTAAGGTTTCTTATTATACTATGATATTACTTATATCATTTTAAATTTTGAAACAATTTACTATTGCCCAATTTTCAGGGATCCGTACCTCAAACGGAAAAACGAAACACTTTTAAGATCAATTCTTTGTACGTCCTGTCCGTCCGCATGTTAGGCCCGAAAAACACGTATTATAAGTATAAAGTTGTAATGAATATGCATTTTAATAAAAAAAGGGAATTTATGATTACCAACTAATGTGGTTGATGCAGTACCTAACCATAGAACTCAAATTTAAGTTAAAAGCAATAATGTATTTGTTTTCTTAATTACCTACCTATACATTTGTACGGAACCCTCGGAGAGCAAATCCAATTCGTAAATGACCGGTTTTTGTGATGAGTAAGTGATAATTAATGTTTAAAAAGGCCAAAAAAAATAAAATTCAAATATTATTCGAGAGTGCTCCAGAGTTGCTGCACAAGAATTGCTGTTGCTGAAAACATTTTCTTCATTAATTTGAAAAATGTTAGTAAGTATTATTTGTACATTTATTATGTACAATTATTATAAATTGTTTTACCCTGGGTAAAATAAATAAAAACAAAATATAATTTATGTTTTATTTTACCAGTTGTCGGGTATACCCGGGTAAAATAAAAAAAACATAGATTTTAGACTAAAAAAAATTTTTTTTTTGCAGGTCTGATTCAGAGTACGAGGCCTCATCAGTGGTGTCTGCTGTAGCACCTCCAAAGAAGGTCAAAACGAGCAAGCGCAAGAGCGCCGCCGTCGCTGGGAAAAAGACCCAAGACACGTCATCATCTTATGTCGACTTCATCCGTGGCTCTGCAGCAGTATCAAAGCGCAAAGCGACCTCACCACCGCCTGAGTCTATCTCGATGCCTAGCAGGTAAATAAAAGTTATTATTTTTCAGCCAACTCCAAAAGACGGAGCTTCATAATCATATTTTTTATGACATATGACAGGCAAGCAAGCAAGCGGTCCATCTGATGGTAACCATCACCTATGAATATCAGTAACACCAGGGTGCTACTTCCCTGGACGTTTGTGTGACCTCATAGCTTTATCAATCATAACCCGATATTCTAAGCTAGCATTTTTGCATTTATTATATAATTTTTTTTCTTTACAGGTCTAAAAGACGAGATATTTTCAACATACTGCAAAGTGAAGAAGCCAGTTGCAGTAAGCCGAAGCACCGCGGCGAAGGCGTGACGTCCAGCTTCAGCAGCAGAGTATCGACGGGGACGTCTCGTCGTGCTCTCAACACCAGTGGCGACTATTTTGTCGATCTAAAAATTTACAAAACGCCGGACTACGTGAACAACGCTCCTGAAGTACGCTACAAGAAGGCGTTGGTGTCGGTGAAGCTGCAGTGCGACGAATCATCATTGTCTTGGGAGGCACTGCAAGCGTTCCTAGGACGAACTTGGACCGTATTCGAGGACGCAGAACCCGTGCATTATAGCGATAAAGTTAGTTTTAAGTAAATAGGGTCGGTTTAGTTAGATATAGCACGGTTTAAGCTATTTTTATGTTTTCTACATATTTTAATAATAAAAGATAATTTTTACTATGCCTTTCTGTACTGTGTGTAACACATCTGTTCACAATAAATCATGGGTAGGTCATTTGAGAAGCAATTTTCATAAAAATAATAATCATACTATAAAACATAGTGATGGTATAGAAATGATCACCACCGCATTTCGTAACCGTATCTTAACGTACAAAATAATAGCTAATACTCAATCTCAATCAGCTTCGATAGATATTTTTTTTTCTGAAATTCATGACAAGTTAAAATCTCTCTTAGATGAATATCTTATTAAACACACATGTGTGAAAGTGAATTTTGAATTCTTCGGTACATTTATACAATTTAAAGATAATTCACAATCAGTTAAGTCCTTTATTACGAAAAACAAAATATTATATTTTAATTATGACTTTGAAAACCTGTATTTTGAGACAGTTACACAATTTAAAAAAAGTATCGAGGAATTTGAACATCGTGATAGTGGGTGGTCTTTTTTGAACAATTTATACATTGAGGTCAATCTTAACAAATACCAACCTCTAGCTGGTTCCAGTTTTATAAGTTTACCTAAATCAATTCAATCTAAAAAAGCGTGTTTGAATATTTTAAATAAGGATCAGTATTGCTTTTTATGGTGTGTGACAGCTGCTTTATATCCAGCCAAAAAACATCCAAGTAGGACATCGTCTTATCCACATTTTCGAGAACTTTTCGACACAAGCGGAATGTCATTTCCTGTGACTTTTCATGATATCAAAATATTTGAAAAGAATAACTCAAACATAAAGTTTATAATTTATGGTTTAAAAAAAAACAAAACAATCGTAGGTCCTTTATACAAATCAGAAATCGATAAAAAACGCAACCCCAAAATTATACATTTACTATTTCTAGAAAATCATAATTCCTCACATTATTGTTTGATTAAAGACTGTTCTAGACTTTTTCGGAGTCAAGTAACGTCCCACCACGCTAAGATTTATTTTTGTGATTTTTGTTTATTATATTTTGATACTTTAGAAGAAGTTGATAGTCATCAATGTGGAGGAGTGGTGACGGTTTTGCCGAACAAGGGTTCACTAATACAATTTAAGAATTATGACCGTAAACAAAATATGCCCTTCTGTATTTATGCCGATTTTGAATCAATGCTTCAAACTAACGTTGGCACGGACTCTTCTCAAAACACGACTACTTTGAACCACCATGTACCTATAGCGTTTGCTTATTATATCGTTTGTTGTGATGACCCTAATTATAATCGTTACGTTTCATACCGAGGACCCAATTGTGATAAGCGGTTTGTTAAGTCAATTATCAAAGACGTACAAAATATATTTGAAATTGTTAGCGCTACAGTTCCGATGATATTTACTGATGAAGACGAAACAAATTTTGTTAAAGCAACTCATTGTCACATTTGTCAGAACTTTGTATTTTCAGACAAAGTCCGCGACCATTGTCACATTACCGGTCGTTATCGCGGCGCTGCGCACCCACACTGCAATTTGCAATATAAACGTCCTTCGTTTGTACCCATTTTTTTCCACAACCTAGCTGGTTACGACTGTCACTTATTCATCAAAGCTTTAGCCGAGGTTCCTGGCGACATAAAAATTATACCTAAAACTAAAGAAAATTATATTTCATTTACAAAATTTGTACCGGTTTCTCATGATCAGTTTTATCAACTTCGTTTCGTTAATTCGTTTAAGTTTTTGGCAACAAGTTTAAGTAAATTATCAGATACTTTAAAGCCAGAAGATTTTAAATACCTAAAACGTTTTTACCCAAGCGAAGAAAAGTTTCAGTTGCTCATTCGTAAAGGCGTATATCCATATGAATATATGAACTCATGGGAACGATATCAGGAAAATAAACTTCCACCAAAAGACTGTTTTTACAGTTCTCTGAACGATCAAAATATCTCTGACGAGGATTACAGCCATGCGAATTTAATTTGGTCAACCTTTAAAATTCCGGACCTAGGTTCTTATACAGATTTGTATTTAAAAACAGATGTTCTATTATTGTCAGATATATTTGAAAATTTCCGACGTACTTGCAAACAGCATTATCAGTTAGATCCAGCGTTTTATTTAACAGCGCCTAGTCTATCGTTCGACGCAATGTTGTTAAAAACAGGGATTCAATTAGAACTTATTAATGATTTGACTATGATTAGAATGTTACAGAATGGCATCCGTGGAGGTGTGTGCTTGTGCTCCCATAGGCATGCCAGAGCCAATAATTATTATTTACCCGATTACAGACCCTCAGAGCCTACTTCTTATATCGCTTATTTTGATTGTAACAATTTATATGGGTTTAGCATGTGTCAATATTTACCATTATCCAATTTTAGGTTTCTTGATCAACATGAAATCAATAAATTTGATATAGTTAAAGTTGCAATTGATTCTGACTATGGTTTTATACTAGAAGTTGATCTGGTATATCCTAAGCATTTGCATAATTTACACAATGATTTGCCATTTTGCCCTGAAAAATGCATTCCGCCGGGTGGGAAGAATCACAAATTAATTCCGAATTTATATGATAAATTCAATTATGTTATTCATTATGTTCATTTACAAACTTGTTTAAAACATGGTTTGATTTTAAAGAAAATTCATCGCGTAATAACTTTCAGACAAAGCCCATATTTAAAACAATATATTGATTTAAATACTAAATTGAGACAAAAAAGTTCATCTACTTTTGAACAAGATTTTTTCAAACTATTGAACAATAGTGTGTTTGGAAAAACTTTAGAAAATAATGAGAAGAGAGTTAACGTGCATTTGGTAAATCAGTGGACTGATAATAAAAATGTGACTAAAAAAGAAAATGTGCTCAAAAACTTATCGCTCGTCCAAATTTCCACAGTGCGACGGTTTTTAGCAATAATTTAGTAGCGGTTCAATTAAACCCAGAAGAAATAATTTTGAACAAACCCATTTATATCGGTTTCACTGTTTTAGAACTTTCAAAAAGCCACATGTATGATTTCCATTACTCAACAATACAACCTTTTTACAAAAACCGAATACAGATGTGTTACACAGATACAGATAGTTTTATATATCATATACAAACAAATAATTTTTATTGCGATGTAAAAAATTTTTTTTTGCCATATTTCGACACTAGTAATTGTGAAAATAATCAATATAATTTACCAATTCAAAATAAAAAAGTCCCTGGCTTGTTTAAGCTTGAAATGGGGACTAAAATCATAAGCGAATTCGTAGGACTTTTTTTTTTTTTTTTTTTTTTTTTTTATACCACAAAGGTGGCAAACAAGCTTACGGTCCGCCTGATGGTGAGCGGTCACCGTAGCCTATGGACGCTTGCAACACCGGGAGTATCACTCGCGCGTTGCCGACCTTGTAAAAATCTTTTAATGCCCCTTTTGAAGAACCCCATGTTATAATCTAAAGAAAAGACCTCGGCGGGGATCTCATTCCACAGCCTCAGCGTTCGCGGGAGGAAACTCCTCTGAAACCGCGCAGTACGCGACCATTTTGGTTCTAGTGTGTGAGGTTGGATTCCCCGCCGGTGACGAGCAGTTCGATGGTAGAAAGTGGCCGTAGGCATCAAGTCAAACAATTCCTCGGAACAAACCCCATTATACAAGCGGTAGAACACGCACAGGGAGGCGAAGTCTCTCCGCAGACTGAGGGGCTCGATACCGCTTGTTAGCTTGGGATCGTCGACAATCCTCATAGCACGTCTTTGAGTCGAGTCGAGAGGTCCAAGTTGGTACGCCGGCGCTCCGGCCCATAGGTGAGAGCAGTACTCCATGTGGGGTCGGACTTGAGATTTATACAGTATAAGTCTCTGCCCCGGATTGAAGTACCGCTTCGCCCTATTCAGCACACCGAGCTTTCTCGACGCCAACTTGACCTTGTCTTCTATGTGACTGCGAAACTGGACGTTGCTAGAGATCTCGACTCCAAGGATCCCTAAGCTGCCGGTAGTTATTAAGGGTGTCCCTTGGAATTGTGGGGCCACTGAAAATGGGGATTTCTTCGCGGTGAACGCACAGACTTGTGTCTTGGTGGGGTTAAATTGGACTAAGTTACGTCGTCCCCAATCGCTCACCCTAGCTAGGGTGTCTTCGATTTCAGACACAAGTCGTTCGCGGTTCTCCTCCACTACGGAACGAGGGATGTTAGGCCGGCCCGTGTAATAGGTATCCCCGGTACTGTCGTCTGCATAACAATGAATATTATCTACAGACAACATATCATTGATATGCAGCAGAAAGAGGGTCGGGGACAGAACGGAGCCTTGTGGCACGCCAGCATTAATGTCCATGACTATGGCACTTATGCTTCTGTTGGACAGAAAGCTGGCTACCCATTTGCACAGTCCCTCGGGCAGTCCGTACGATGGCAGCTTCGATAGAAGACCCCTGTGCCAGACCCGATCGAATGCCTTCGCTATATCTAGGCTGACTGCCAATGCCTCACCTTGACTCTCAACGGCTTGAGCCCATCGGTGCGTGAGATACACTAGAAGGTCCCCTGTAGAGCGACCATGGCGGAAACCATATTGTCGGTCGCTGATGAGGTTATTTCCTTCTAGGTATCTCAGCAGCTGTGTGTTAATCACACGCTCCATTACCTTAGAGAGAAGGGAGGTTATAGCTATTGGCCTGTAGTTCGACGGATCTGATCTGTCGCCCTTTTTGGGCACAGGGTGCACAAGGGCAGTCTTCCACGAAGACGGGACCTGCCTAGCGGAGTAGGAGAGCGCGAACAGGCGCATCAATATCGGACACAACTCAGGAGCGCACCGCTTAAGCACCACTGCTGGTATGCCGTCAGGCCCACTCGACTTATGAATGTCTAGAGACAACAACTCACGCCGGACTTCCCGCTGGGTAATTGTTATTTCCGGCATGGAGTCTCCGCACCACGTGAGGATAGGCGGTTCAGTGTCTCTATCATCCATAGTCGAGTTCGAGGCGAAGAGAGAACCCAATAAATTGGCCTTCTCATTCGCGCTGTGGGCCAGGTCACCATCGGGCTTACGGAGCGGTGGCAGCGACGACTGACAGAAATTTCCCTCGGCAGCTTTGGCAAGCGACCAAAAAGCACGGCTACCCGAAGGGTACTTCGCAAGTCGCTCACCAATTCTGCCGATGAAATCGAACTTTGCTCTGGCGGTCACTCTCTTACTAGACCTCGAGGCAGCATTGAATAATCGCTTCGAATCAGCGACACCTGGTTCTTTATTAGCTCGGGCCGTGGTCCAAGCCTTGTATGCAGCTTGCTTATGTGTTCTAGCATCGCTGCAGGCCTTATTAAACCACGGCCGTTTCGCAGTCCCGGTGGCAACCAGCGGGTTAGGGATAAAACATTCCATACCCGCCAGTATGGTATCCGCCACCGCCGTTGCGCAGGTGTCAGGGTCTTTAGACGCGAAGCAAAGCTGCCTCCACGGGTACGATGCATAAAATTCACGCAATCCATCCCAGTCTGCTGACTTATAGTGCCACACGCGACGCTTTCCGCACGAGCGGAGTGAGCGAGTTTGCGTACATGGCACTTTGGTCCGGACAAGGCAGTGGTCCGAGGAGCCGAGTGGTGCTTCCACAGAGATGGAATACCTATCCGGACGAGAAGTCAGCAGAAGGTCCAGTAACGAACTTGTGTGACCCTCCACGTCTGGAATTCTCGTTGGAGAGTTCACCAGTTGGGAGAGTCCATAGGTCAGAGCAAATTCGTGAGCAGCCCTTCCTGCAAAGTCTGTCGTTCGTGAATACAACCAATCAATGTGGTGGGCGTTAAAGTCGCCTAGAACGACCAACTCTGCGGAAGGGTACTGTTCGTATATCCTGTCAGCCGTCAACTGCAGGTGCTCAAATAGTCGAGTCGTGTCCGAGTCACCGCTGTGGGACCTGTAAAGGCACGCGTAGATACGTGTGGATCCACTGTGATCTACGCGTAGCCATAAAACCGACAAGTCCCGGTCTTCGAGGCCATTTAAACGGCAACAGCAAATATCGTCCCGTACGTACACACATACACCGGCGCGGCGAACAAATTGATGCTCCAGCCTGTAACCCGGATAAAGTAGGTACGATGTGTCGGCCGGGCAGGATATTTGCGTCTCCGTCAAGATCAGAAGGGTCGGTTTCGCAGTTTCCAAGTGGAAGTGGACTGCATTCATGTTGGAGTGAAGCCCCCGGATGTTGCAAAAGTCCACGTCGAGTGTGGACGGGGGAGCCGCTGTGGTACAACTCCTTCTTATTTTGTTCCTGGCCATATGAGATTTGGGGGGGGGGGGGGGGGGGGGGGGTGTTAAAAAGATTAGGCGAGTCGTTGTGTCGGCAGCACGGGTGACAAAAAGCATGATGACCCACAAAATGCTGAGGGGTCTCGCGGATTGCTGGTGCGGCGGGCGGAAGGGCCACCAGTCCCCCCACCCAGAGCAGCAGTCTGGTCCACTCCGGTCCCCGATTCCGGCAGATTACCACTCTGGGGGATTATGCGCAGGCTGGCGGTTCAGCCTCCCGGGGGCGGGGATTACCAAGCGATCCCCGGGTTCGGGAACCCAACTATCCTGCGGGCGGCCAGCGGTCAGCCGTTTCACTGGTTCTCCCTGACCGCCTCACCAACATGCCCCTGTGCCCGCAACAGCAAAGTGCGGTATCATTACACCGCCGGTCCTCCAACTGCCGATACAGCGCTTCCCCGTGGAGCCCTGGTAACCTTACTCACCGTAGGAACACAACATGGCCGAGACCAATGCTTGCGAGACTTCGTTCAAAGTTATATTGCATTAAGACTACAGACAGCACAATAAAAAAGGCTAAAGGAATTAAAAGAAATATTGTACGTGATTTTAATGTATCAGATTATGAAAAATCTCTTTACGAAGGTGATATTGTTCGAAAAACAAATATTTTATTCAAATCAATTAAACATGAGTTATTTACATGTGCTGTAAATAAAATTGCTTTATCAGCTGATGACGATAAGCGAGTTATATCGAAAAATAAGATTTCGACAAAGGCATGGGGGCATACTACCATCTTTAACTTTTAACAGGTTTTTTGAAAATAGTGTACCTATCAAATCTGTAAAAAAAAAAAAAAATTGTGTTTATGTTATATTTTGTAAAACTTAAAATTAAGAATGATTTACTTAAGGTTCAAAGTGTATAATCATAATTATAATAAAATTAATATAGTTAATAGATGAAATTGTTTTATTTATAATCTAAATGTCCAGAAAAGTTTATGATTATGGAAAATAATGATAAAAAAATATCAGAAATATGTTGCATAACAATATAGGTGAATTTTGTAAACATGTTCTAACTTGAATGATAATCGAAACTATTTATTATTGCAACACAAATCGCTAAGCGCTGCATTTTTTTAGTGTAATTTGAGTCGTACATTTCGCACACACTGTAATAAGTGCGAGTGAATACGATGAAATTTTATGAAAAGGCATTATATGTAATACAATAGGTGAAATAAATATTTTTTTTCATTATTATACTGCCATCAGTACCAACCTATACTACCTGTACTCTCTCCGATTTTCAGCATTAAAAAATAATAATTAAAAATGGTAAGTTATTGATCTTACATCTTATTTATTAAAATATATACAATTGACTGATTTTATTTTAAAGTATTTTTGGTTTGTTACAGGCAGCACAAGATGTTGATGTTTTCGCTTCCATTTCGGATAACGAAACGTATATTCCTGATTCCTTTGAACATGCTCAACGACTGTCAGCCGGATTTACCGAGGAATTTTTAAAAATGCAAGCATCTCAAAAACGTAAAACGAAGACTCATGAACGGAAGGTAAGTTGTTATTTTTACTGTATTTTTGGTTAGTTGTTGTTTATTGAATTACATAAATTAAAAGTGTTTTTTTTGTTACAGACAACACAACGTGTAATTGACGTAGACGTAGACCCTATCGTTTCGGAGAGCGAAGAAAGAAATTCTCGTGAACGGAAAATGAAGACGAAAGGGAGTCGCATTAGGAATGACCTTTCCAAAAAAATTATTAAATCACGCGTTCCTCATCATTCATTTGTGATAAATAGCGCTCCACAGAAAGGACTCCGACTGATCAAGATTCAGGTGCTGGACTTAGAGTGTGATCAACTAATAAGTGACTGTATTCATGATGATAACGTTCTATTGAGCTCCCAATACGTGGTAAAAGATATTGGTGATGAGATTATGGACCAGACTGAAAAAATTATCAGTAATATATCAAAAAAAATCTGTAACTATAGTTATACTAATTGGTATTAACATTGTGTTGTTTTGTATTGTGAAATGTATGTTAGGAAATAAATGTTATTATTTTAATTGCGATGTAAGTAACTTTAATAATAAATTGTGATGTAATAATTTTAATTTAATAATAAAAAATGGAAAACATAATAATATCTTTTCATTTCATAAAATATATATAATTGATTTAAGTAATAAAATAAAAACACAGCATGTTTAAAAAATACATTTATTAATAAAATAAAGAATTAAATACAAAATTTTCCTGACACCACTTTTTTAAACAGAGCACATTTTTCAAAGCACACATTTTTTTATGATAAACACAATTAAACACGTGATTGATGGTTTTCGAGGGAGAGAATCTCTCATATACACTCCACGAAAGTAAGGAATGTCAGTCGCATGCTCCAGTATATCTAAATTAGTTAGTGGTCGTCTGGGTAGCCGTTTATTTAGTTTTTTGAAGGACTTAGGTATAAGCCAGCTCCTTTTTTATATGGCTTCAAATACAACCCTTTTCCTAAAGCAACAGCCTCCATCATCTTGTTATGTCGTTCGGACTCTTGCAAGTTTTTCTGAGCAACCTTGTAATCGTTAACAGCCTTTGCTATACCTGCCGCGCCACCAGCAAGCGAACCTAGAGCTGACAGGCCAGCGAATATTGGAATGAGCGGTAAAAAGCCTCCACATTTAGGAATTGGAATACACCGCGGTAACCGTATTTTTTTCTTTTTAGAAAATAGTTTTTTTGCGGCTGCATATGCATAGTTAATTGTTGAACGATTGTCCTTAGATTTTATATTTTTTAGCTTAGATCGAATTTTTTTCACTGCTGTCATGAATGAACGAACTCCAGCACCGGCTCTGAGTTTTGCTTTCATTGCATTTTTAACAATCCATGAAGCGACTTTTTCTCCTCTTCTAGCATCTTTTGATTTTAATCTCTTTTTAGCCATATTTAAAAGTTCTAAATCTGCTTTATGTCGAACGCTTAAATCTTTATTATCGTATGCAATATCGTGGTACATGCAAGCTTCATCCAATTTATTTATACCTCGTTCACCTCTCAGTAACCGTTTCTGAAGTTTAGTTCCTGGTCCACAAAATTGATATCCAGGAATATGTAGTTCAAACGGTAAATTATTGATGACGTTATTCAAAATACCTGTTCCCTCCTTCATAGATATTCTTAAAATGAATAAATTTATTATAGCGCTCACTTTATATTACAAAAGTAATGCACTCTTATCCACCCAACTGTTTTCTTTTTCGCTAAGACCCAACCACTTTACATAAAGTTTATTACCCTTACGTTTAATAACTTTTTCAATTAGGTAAAGATCCGGAAATTTTGTTCTTTGTAATTCATATTCATAGAAAGATCCTAAAATTGTCTGTTTGTGCTTATCTTCTAAATGATATGTTGGTGGATTTGTATCATTTACTTTAACTATCACAAAAATTTCAGTCGACCAGTTAGGTGTGTACCCTTTGTAAAAATCTCCTTTAAATTTGCTTATCCGAACACTATCACCAACATGAAACTTGGGTTTTCGATGTACAGTTTGTCTTTGTGCATGCATAACGTTATATTTAACAACCATTTCGTTTACTTTATTTACATGAGCGGGTTTATATTTAGTAGTGCGATGAGTGGTATTGTTATATGTTTCTACCACCGAATTCAAATTTGCCCCCAACCATTGATAACGACCGTACAAACTAAAAAGTTTGTACAGATGGTTTTTTATTGTCCGTATTACTCGTTCTACAATAGAAGCTTTTTTGACGGAGTGGGTAGAATAATGATTAATGTCAAACTTTTTACACAAATCATTAAAAACATTATTATAAAACTCTTTACCAAAATCAGTTTGTAAATTGACGGGTTTTCGTGATGAACAAGATAATATTTCAGACATTGCTTTTGTAACACAATTTTGATTTTTTGATTTTATAGGTTTTGCCCATACATATTTTGATAATGTATCTATTACGACTAAAACATATTTATATCCCTTGTTAAAGTTAGAATATTTCTGAAAATCTATAAGATCAGCTTGCCATAAATCATCTATGCCTTTTAGAATTGTACTTCGACGAGGAAAATTTCTTCTTGCTGCTTTATGAATTTCATCAACTATGTTTTTTTTGCTCATTATGTTTGTTTAATTTGAATTCAATCAAGTTATCTATTTCTTCTTTTGTATAATATAAGGTAGATAAGTGGTACGATGTAGCTCTTTCCAAATTTTTTAAGTATATTTTTTGATTATTATTAACTTTTTCAATTTCTTTTTTTAGCTCTAGAACTATGTTATCCACATAAGCTTTGTTCACAGCTTCATCGTCTTCATTTGGAGATGAAAGACCTTTTAATTTAGATGTTTTTAAATCATAGTGTCCAGCATCTGATTTCACTAGTGTGCTGTTTATAGTATCAATAAATTCCGATAATCGCAAGCGTTTATGAACGTGATGACCAAACTTATCTATATTCATCGTTGTCTAGAGGAGTTGAGAACTGAAAGAATACTACTAATTTTTCCTGGTGACTGCCCTTTAAATTCTACATTTACAATCCCCGCCTCTTGTAATTCTTCTATAATTGTAATAATTTCGTTGTCTACACTAGTGTTACCAGCTGCTCGTGACCCCAACAGTAATTTAAGCCGTTCTACCAACTCATTGGGATCAACATAATCAGTGTCTATTTTTACTTTCTTCAAAAGTGGAATACCTTTTCCTTGAGGAATACTTTCAATACTTGTAGTCGCATTTTTTGAGAATTTAAACAATGGCTTAATAACATTCATGTATTTAAAACCTTTGTTGCTGTTTATAGGTTTGGATGGCTCATAATTACGTCGATGTGCGTTGGTGTCGATTAGTAATAACTTATAATTTTGCAAGTCTTCTGTAGTAACTTTATCTAAATCAGGAGTCTTTTTGAATAGTAACTCTTTTAAACCGATGGTCTTCTTTAAAGAACGAATTCCTATTTTCAGAATATTACCATCATCGAAAGCACGATTCTTGCCCAGCATAAGTCTTCCGCGTTCATATCTAACTCCAAAAGGGATATCAGTCATTACTTCAGATGATGTAGACCAAGATAATGTATGATTTTTATTTGGTGAAGAATGAGTGGATTGAAATGATTCCTCACTAAAATTTAAATCTTCAGAAGGTGATGAAACTAAAGTTTTGTTATCATCTTTAGAAAATTCGTTATCAAAAACATTGTCTTCTTCGCTGACAATGTTATCAGAATCCTCATCGGATGCAAAGGACGATGCGCTTTCATTATGTTTACACTTTTTCATGACAGGAGTAGAATGGTTTTCTTTCTCAACGCTCTTTTCTTTACTTTTATTGGCTATTAAATTTAGCGGATCAACTATAGGTTTAAGTATTGTCTCCAATGCCATATTGTTTATGTTTTTTGCATCCTTAATCATTTCAACTTTTCTTTTCACAGCTGCTGCAGATTTCACAATTTGTTCTTTAAATGTTTTTTCCATTTTAGTATTAGTTATTGTGTTCTAGTGCAAACCACAATTAAAAATGATAAATTCTAAATGAAACACTGTATTATGTATGCTAGTCCAAAACTATAAAAGTGTCAAATGCTGATCTATAACATCCTTTATTTCTTTCACAATCCTTATTAATAACAAGGTAGCTAAAAGGATTTTTCCAAACAACTGAACACATCTCACGAAATTGAGACCATGACATATCAGATCCCACATGCTCATCATAAACGTGTTTCAAATTAATGTCATCTTGTTTGAACAATACTATCAGATTTGAATTGTCTCTTACTAGTTGTTTCGGTATTTTAGTATACGTCTGATTAATATAAAAACAATCAATATTTTTATGACGACCCATTGCAAAATAATCTCTGATACTGTTTTGATTTTCACAAGCCACATCATCAAAAATAATAATGGAATCAGGTGAGGCTTCATGAGGACTCAAAATTTCACTATTGTGATTGTATTTATTAAAAGTTGTACCAGCCACCCTGTTTAGGACTTTCTCCAGAAATAAATATTTAGCTTGGTATAAGGATTTTGAATAAACATATAAGTTGCAGAAACGTGGACCATCTTTATGCAACAGCAAACTTATTACTAAGTTCGTTTTCCCACAGTTTGATGGACCACAAACAATACAACGTATTGTGTTCGGCAGTAGGTTTCCATGCCGTTTTGGTTCCTGTGGCAATACAGGACAAATACAATGTAATGTAAGAGTATCTTTTTGTTTAACAAATTTCATTATTAGCTATTAACGTGTAATAACAAACTCGACTGTAATACTCCATGAGTTTGAACAAAATGAGCTTACGTTTTGTGACGAAACAATTTTATAATACTTCTAAAATAAATAGGGATGGGATCAATGTTAAGGCTAATCAATGTTCGACGGATTGAAACTAATTCTGGTTATTGGGTATTCTGAGATCACGAAGTGGCTCAGAATGCCCAATAACCATCTACTTCTACACAATGGTCTGCCACAAGCGGTGGAAAGGGTAGACAGTCAGGTTTTTAGTCGTTATGAACCTCTAGGCGAAAAGCCCGACAGACCCCCGTCGTCGCTACCCCAAGCGGCGCGGCAGGACATGCAGTAATGTATAAAAAGGGCTTATAAAGAATGTCAATATGTAGTCGTAATGTCGTAAAGTAGAAGAGGTTTCTAATCATATTATCATATTTGTATACATAATAAAATTGTCATAGCGCCAGCTTTAAACAATGTAGTACTCATGCAACTATGCTGTACTGTAACACGTGGTCTTTGAAGCCAACTCAGGCTCTCATACGTGGCTCTTGGCGCTTTACGCCCGTGCGAGCCGCCCACACTGAACCATGGGAAAACCGGACGTTGCTAGCCTTCACCTTGCATGAAAAATAAATATTTGCTAGCAAGAATTCTCTTTTATGCATTAGAAATTGTTGATTAAACGAACGAAATTAAATTGATTTGCTTGAAATTTCAGCTCTACATTTTAGTGAAGTTGAAGTGAAGGGTGTAAAGATGAAGTAAGACGAAGAGTTTTTGGCTCGAGTTGTTTCGCTCAACTTCGCGAGATAGTGAACTTCTTCGAAATTCTGCTAATGCTAGATAAAAAAGCTTTAATTAGAGTAAAATAGGCAGTCCTCGGAGTAAATTCCATTAATATAAGACTTTAGTAAGTACCTACTATAAACTAAAAAATGTATTTTGTAACTCGTATCTCGCATTCTACACTCTACCTATCCCATCGCAAATTGATCGTACAAGTATGTTTACAATCCGCAGCCACTGTTCCCAAATTTGATTGAAGCACGTATTTCCTACTGGAGAGCTATTCGGGACGTCAATCACTCGTTGCAAAATCATTGGGAACGGTACTCGAGCGATGATCCCGGATCAGTTGACCGAGTGCCGAGTGCCGTGCTATTTACGTACGGTCAAACGCGCGGGTGTGACTCTTTACAATAGGGCGTAGTTACAGTGGGCAGAAGTATGAAACTGTAGGTCAAATGGCTAAATAAATACAGGCGAAACGTTGAACCTTAGGCGTACATCGACTTTTGGAAAGTCTCGCGTTTATACTGGTGATGGTTGAAACGTAAATGAAACCTGTTGAACATCTTTTTCTTTTCGCGTGTTTGACCGAGGTTAGATAAATACAAGATTATGGATAGGATACTTACCGGCTTACTTCATCTGTTTCTTTGTCTTATAACTTCGTCTTACAACTGCTTCGTATAAATTTTGCTATACTGCTGTAGTGAATAAAATCTTGATCACTATACAATATGATTAGAACTTGACCACAAAAATATTTAATTACCAACATCATTTCAGTCTATAATAGGTAAATTAAAGTAAAAGACCCCATATTTCGATAAGTAGGTATTATTGTTGTACTTCTAAATGAACTAAGGCTTATAGTTCCAGTAAAGACTTTCTGATCGACGTCTTACATTCATACGCCGACAACAACGTATACAGGAGACCACATTCGTGTTACAAGTAGGTGTATGTACACAGTTATTCCACAGATTATTCTATGTCACCTTTGTTATGTGGCTGTCTTACCTACATTTCTCCACAGAGTAGACAAAGCTGTAAGCGTCATTAGTTAGACTATAGTTCGGATTCACAATTACCTGATAAGTACCAAATACCATATCTGACAGATAAAGATTTAACAAAACGTTTTGTCACATTAGCACTACATTTAATTCACCTCAAGTATGAGAGTGACAGAACAGTGGGCCTATTCTCGCATAATAAAAGTTAAAATCTAGCCTCAATTCTCAATCACTATCTTGCTCATACAAAATATAAGACGAGCGAGATAGCGCTACATATTTACACTAGAATTAAAACCTTTTTTTATTACGGGAATAGACGGGTCTAGCTAATCCATGGTTTTTATTTAATTTATAAATAACACGACCGATTTGTATGCTCCTTCAACAATTTATCTGTCACGTTTGGTTATCTATAACATATCAGTATCCAGTGAAACCGGCCGTGTATCTTATTATAAAGTAGATTATGTAGTTAGCATCCCTAATGCATATAAAATAATATTCACACATTAGTAGATTTAGTTTTAATATAGCTAAACCACCATTTCCACGTTAGCATGATATATAAAATGTTATTTATTATGTATATAGATTTATATATAATTTGATTGTTACATGCAAACCGATAGACAAGAGTGGTGGTGAGTTTAAGATTTAATTTAATTTACAGCCGCGTTTTTACCCGCTCAATTTTGGAAACCAACTTTGTATGAGTGAGATTTTTCCAATTTTGTATCCCCCTCGGATTAAGACTACCTTGTGTATTCCGGGTTATAAACGACTTGTGTTGTGCGTCGAATTTATAGTAAATATTTCAAGCTGTTTTTGCCTGAAAGAGCAGTAAACATTTACAAATCCATATACAAGCATTCGTATTACTTATATTATTAGTAACGATGACCTTTAATGTAAACTAAATATTAATTGTTTTATTGTTTAAGTATCGTATTTAATACATATATATCTATTTATGTGACTCATACAAAAATACTAATATAAAAATAGTAGCGTGGGAGTTCAAATTACATAACGAACAAAATTTAAGGTCAAATGATCTAATAATGCTGGCAGACAACAAAAAAATTGAATAAGTAGTCTTTTGTTTGACAAGACAAGGGCAAGGCAAGACCCTAAATAAAAGACGTAAATAATTTCCATGATGATATTTTTTCATAATTCATCAGGCAGGATCATGAAGATCCATGACAAAATAGTTTTTGATTCTCACCTAAATGGAAATATAAACCTGATATTCTATCTGATGACGTGTTTTAATGCAAGAGGTACGTAGATGGAATGAAGTCGATTTAAAGTTAAAGTCAAAAATATTTTATTCTGCTCGCGGTCACACATCATTTTTTTTAAATCACACATTACTTCCGTTGTTGGTTTGCTTGGATCTTTTAAACTGCTCAACAGATTTTAATGCAGTTCAGCAATAGGTTAAGTGATTCCTGAATGAGGTTTATACATTTACACACTTTTCTGAAACTCCGACGAGAATGTGGGATACATGGAAACAAAGTTGCGGTGGTATCGCTATCTTGGGAAAAAGCTGTAATATGTATTTCTTGGGTTATTAATCTATTATTTCCTCCTATTATTTTTCCGATTTAGGGATTTGAATAGGCTTTTTTTGAATTTGCGTGTACCACCCTAGACCTCATCTCTGCTTAACATCAGGCAAGATTGTGGTCAAACGCATTCAAACCTTTAATAAAACAGTATCATTGTCACAATGTCAAGGCTATTCACATAATTATATGAAAAACTACCTTGACCAGGACGCAAACAGCTGCGAAAATCAATACATACGACGCGCGGCTTGCCACAAGAATTTGATATGTCTTAAGTTCTGAATCATGTTGGAAACATTATTTTAGTTCAGATAGATATGTATGGAAAATTATGACAAAATTATTTAGTTTATTGGATGTTAAAATCACGTCGTCAATTTTAGATTATGTCGTCCCTATTTTGATTAGTGCTAAGTTGCTAACATAATATGTTCTGAGCTACATACAGGACCAAAAGTTAACTACATTCTACAGTACAGTCAGTCGTAAGGACAAAGGTCTTTGTGAAACAAATGTAGAGGTCCATCCATATTAGTTGATAGCTATTAAATAATAAATCGTTATTTTATGTACAGCTTATGATACCATCAACGTTATTAAATTTACATTATCTATATATATAAAATGCTTTGTCCTGACTGACTGACTGACTGACTGACTGACTGAGAATCAACGCACAGCCTAAACCGCTCATCGTAAAAATCTGAAACTTGGCAGGTGGAACTATTATAAGACGTAGGCGTCCGATAAGAAAGGATTTTTCGAAATTCGAACTCTAAGGGGGTAAAAGAGGGGGGTAAAGTTACTATGGGACAACTTGATTCCTTGGTCCAATCTACTTCAAATTTTGCATAAAAATTGTTTAAGAGAATTGATAGAAGATGTGATTCTTATTTTATTGAAATTCTTGAAAAAAATGTATTTTGTGGGTAATTTTCTTCGAGTTGATATCAATACTCATACTCCTTAGTGCTTTTGATTTCAATTACATTTCATTTTGACACATCCGTGAAGTGAAGTGTCATCTGTCATGTAATTATAAATTGTGAATATTTAATCATAATGTCGTCGATGAATGTCGTCTATTTATTCTGTTTGTGATATCGGAAAAACAGCTAAAATTCTAACTATGTTTAAAGCGGACTGAATCATATTCATCGATAATAAATAGTAAGTAATTAAATATTAAATTTTATAATATTTGACAGGGTTCAAGTTAAATTGGTCAATGGTTAAATGGCATACATATTGATATTGTCTCTTTCTCACTTATAGGAAATCTCATTACGTCGACTCGCTCTATTATTTCGTAGTGTTGTTGTAGGCTGAGGTTGTAGGTATTGAATTACCGATATACTTATACATTTTTTTTACGGAAGTGGTTGGAAAACAAGCTCAGGAATATGGATCATTTGATGATTACCGTCGACTATGGAGCACATAGATTCTAGGGTCCCTAACCCGTTGCCGACCTATAACAGGAAAAAACAGGATATAGCGAGAAATAGTATAAGGAATGAGTTAGATTTTTATACCACAAAGGTGACAAACAAGAATTTCGGATATTTCACTCCCCGAACGAAACGCATTGCTGCTTCACGTCAATATTCTATATAAGGGTGGCTCTTCACCGGTCGGGCTAGCCTGTTTCATAAACACCAAAGATTGTAATGAGAAGTATAAAAATAGAAAAAAAAAATCTAAACATATCACAATTTTTTGGGTGTGTTCTGAAAAGTGTGGTGTATGATGAAAGGATTTTTTGAAATTCCCAAGGGAAAGCGGGATAAACGCACACGAAGTTGCGCGGGTTTCTCTAGTTCAGTATAAATAGACTATCCGAGATTTTATTGACATATCCTCTGTCTTAAAGTTGTTTACTTCGAACAATTCTCGAACGTTCTCGGATGGCTGTTTATGGGAAATTCTCCAGAATATCATTACATTTTATGGTATATGAAATCCCGCTACTAAACATCATGTCGTTAGAGGTAATTGATTTCCATAAAGTAGTGTTTTTCATGTTGCGATCCTAAAAAGTAAAATAAGACATAGAAATGCGATCGTCTTCTAAAGTGTCGGTGGGGTTAAAAAGAAGAAAAGGAGGTTATAATTTGTTATTTAAACATATGACAAAACGATTAGAAAGAAAAAAATATTTCTGTCGCCTTTGAATCTAATTCACCTTCGTTATACGACATTTTGTCGCGTCGCGATAAATTATACTTATTTTTCAAAAACTTGCCTCTTGCAAAAACTAAAGATATTGTCAGTTTGTCGTTCTTTTTCCATGTCGACTGTGTCTAGTATATTCTCTTATGTTAATTTTGGTCATACCGACCAAAGATCCGACTGTCTGCAACATCTTACATGTGTCGGAGTTCCGGTAGTTGTTGCTACTTTCTGAACAAAACAATTAAATGTTTATGTGAACGGTTTAACAATTAATTAATATGTAGAATTGGTGCTCTGAGATACAAGTCTCGGCTTAGCTCTAGTCTCTATTTGTAATGTATATTATACATGTTCTCTTACCTAAGTCTATGGATTGTAGAGAGAAAATGAACGTTTTTATTATTAAATTAATGATTTACAGGTGCGTTCCGAAGCATCGGTGAGAAGACTGCATCACTCTTCGAACGCAAGAAGAAGGATGTGGAACAGGTAGCGTCGGAGAAGGCACAGGATGCTGCCCACGTGGTGGAAGATCAGGTGAAGAAGGCCGGCGAAATGGTCGGGGGAGCGCAACAGGCTGCAGAAGGTGCTGCTAATTCAGGTATTGATTTTAAACTTTTATATTCCTATTTTGAAAAATATTGAAAGAAAAATTTCACCTCGCCGCCCCAGGTGGGATATGAACTGACGTTACCTTTTGATATCCGACCGAGTGCACTTGCAACTGAGCTACCGGGAAGGTAAGTAATAGCATGGCGATTTTTTCAACATTTCCTTTTAAAAAAAACTTTCAAACATTTTTCAAAATAAGAATGGTTATTTGAACCGAAACAACTAAAAAAATATAAATTGAAATCAAAATGAAATCGTTTATTCAGAGAGTGGGCCTTAGCAGACAAGTTCTCTGGTATCGAGATATAAGTTCCTACGTCAGTACTTATATGTCGCTGGTTTTGCAATTTATTAATTTTTTCTCAAAAATTATAGTACCTACCTATGTTTTTAGTACTTTTTGAACATCGATCAAACATATTACGTCATCCAAAGGAGTCCAAAGGGCGAAAAAAAATGTATTGACATGACATAAATATCATCAGTGTGTCATTTAATTCGAGAGTTAAAGACTTAGTGGATTTGATAAGAATCGATACCTATATCCGCGATGTACTGAATCCTGTTTTAATTAAACCATCTCATATCTTATCATAAACTATTGATGATATAAACGTAGGACCACATCTGTTTTTGTCCTAGTTTATGTGTTGTAATTGCGGTGTAACTGGGTGTAAGTGGTGTAACGTTCGTCATTGTTCTTTCTCGAGTACGTTAGTTCTACAGGTATGGGTGCAAAATTTTCGATTACGTTTTTCGTTTGAAGTTTCCTTACTATGTAAAAACACGTACATTTTAACATTTTACATGATTTTTTACGCAATAAGTCGCAGTACTTGTGCATGTCGCAGTACATATGCAGTACTGCGTCCTAAGAAATCTATACTAATCAAGCCATTGACCTCATAATTGCGTTCATCATTAATTTCATGATGTAAATATTTATAAATTTTCCCTTGTTAATTTTGACATATTATATTCGATTTGGCAACCGATTCCCTACAGCAAACAACGCGAGGAACTCAGCTGTAGACGCCCTGGACAAGGAACTGTCGAAGGTGTCCCTTGCAGCAGGCGAAGCCAAGGACGCCGCCAACCGTGCTGTAGCTGACGGAAAGAAGGTCGTTGACACTACAAGAGGTAATACACATTATTTTTTTCTTTTTTTCTTTCATTTATTTATCTATTAAAACATTGTTACAAAAGCGGCTTAAATAACATTTATCGACCGCGGACAGACAGACGGACATGGCGAAACTATAACGGTTTCTGAGTTTACTACGGAACCCTAAAAACCAATGAGATTTGTGAAAAAGTGAAGAAGTACTTCGCGGAAGAGAAACTTGAACTCGAACTCTACCTACGCTCTTGATGATTACATGCGCGATTTAAAATAGGGTGTACTAGGTACTTATTACAAATTCTTGGTAGTTTATGCAACAATGGTATTCCTGGAGATGACAAAAAACTGTGGAATAAAATATAAAAACCAATCTTGTCATTAAAATAGGTGGTAGATAGATTTATTATCGCCATTCAGTTCATTATTTATTATTGTTTTTTTCGTTTCTGTTATTTTTCGTATCGTTATAATCATTTTACGTAGCAAAAACTTGTTTTTCTTCTTTTTTTATTTATTTATTTCTTAATTCTCCTAGATACAATTGCAACAACAGTAGACAATACAAAGAAAGCAGCCGAATCAGCGGCAAACGCAGCGAAAGGTAAGTGTTTTTTTTTCAAACATGTTTTCCACTGCACTTATTTCTAAATATATAAATGCACTTTGTAGATACTATCAATAGTACATACGAGGGTACAAAAAGTGCTGCTGTTTCGGCGATGGATACTGGAAAATCGTATGTTGACAGCGCAAAAGGTAAATGTACTTGTTATTTTAGCCACACGTTCACACGTCATTAAACCTATTAAAATCAAGACACATCCCACGTTCCTGGCACATTTTCACCTTCTACTTTCACTTCGTCTACCTAACTGTAATTTGCATACTACTGTTACCAAATTATCCGAATGCATTCATATTGTATTATAAACTTACTAATATTCACACAAAACCATCAGAAGTTTTCACAGACGAGGGATATTCTGACATATATTATACTTATTTACTTTTATATTATTGTTTATTTATCTTATTAAAAAAAATATGTACTACTTACTATAAACCATACAGAAAGCCACTTGCTTACTCATTTGAAATACGACTAAATTGTAATACGTTATAGTTAAGTCATAACGGAATAATTATTTTTAGATACTGTATCAAGCGCAGTCCAAAGCACTGTAGATACCACACAAAAGACTGCACAGTCAGCTTTCGATACGGGAAAATCATATGCGACATCAGCTAGAGGTATTTTTAAAACTGACAATTAATTATTTACTAGGCCACATATTTCTGATTACGTATTTATTGGGTAAGATTAAGGGGGTAGAAATTATAATTTTGATTAATTTCTAGATTCTGTATCAAGTGCAGTCCAAAGCACTGCAGATACAACACAAAAAACTAAACAATCTGATTTTGATACTGGAAAATCATATGCTACGTCAGCCAAAGGTATTTTTAGGCTGCAAATCACAGTTAATTTTTTTATTTGAGTGCATTAGAAATTGTATTTTGTTACATTTTTAGATACAAGCGCAGTCCAAAGCACTGTATGTAGATGCTTCACAAAAACTGCACAATCTGCTTTCGATACTGGAAAATCATATGCCACACCCGCTAGAGATATATAAGTGTGCTATAGCTTACAATTGTGCTGTTGCCTGTGACTCATGTATACTTAGGGGTATTTTTACTTTTTTATATTATATTGTAGATTCTGTATCAAGCGCAGTCCAAAGCACTATAGATACCACACAAAAGACTGCACAGTCTGCTTTCGATACTGGAAAATCATACGCTACATCAGCTAAAGGTATTTTTAGGCTGCAAATCATTGTTAGAGTGTTCGTAATTGAGAGTAGTAAAAATTGTATTTTGTTAAATTTGTAGATACTGTATCAAGCACAGTCCAAGGCACTGTAGATACCACACAAAAGACTGCACAGTCTGCTTTTGATACGGGGAAATCATATGCCACATCCGCTAGAGGTATTTGTTTGTGCTATAGCTTACATTTGTGCTGTTACTCATACCTACTTAGGCGTATTTTTTACTTTTATTATATTATTTTGTAGATTCTATATCAGGCGCAGTCCAAAGTACTGTAGATACCACACAAAAGACTGCACAGTCTGCTTTCGATACTGGAAAATCATATGCTACATCCGCCAAAGGTATTGTTGGGCTATAAATCATGGCTAGATTTTTGTTTGATATAGAAAAGTAGAATTTATATTTTGTTAAATTTGTAGATACTGTATCAAGCGCAGTCCAAAGCACTGTAGATACCTCACAAAAGACTGCACAGTCTGCTTTCGATACTGGAAAATCATACGCTACATCAGCCAAAGGTATTTTTAGGCTGCAAATCATTGTTAGTGTAAAGGATAGGGGAGAGAAGTGGAAACAGAGCTCAGAGTAAAATAAAATATAATAGAAAAATAAAGTTAACAGAGCAAAAAACAAGGGCCGACAGAGCGACGTAAAGACAAACGTCAAAGGCAAACAAAAAAGAATAAAAAATAAAAAGTATTTAAAAAAGTATTTACACCTCCAGCCTGACGGCTAGTCCGCAACAGTTAGAGTGTTTGTAATTGAGAGTAGTAAAAATTGTATTTTGTTAAATTTGTAGATACTGTATCAAGCACAGTCCAAAGCACTGTAGATACCACACAAAAGACTGCACAGTCTGCTTTTGATACGGGGAAATCATATGCCACATCCGCTAGAGGTATTTGTTTGTGCTATAGCTTACATTTGTGCTGTTACTCATACCTACTTAGGCGTATTTTTTACTTTTATTATATTATTTTGTAGATTCTATATCAGGCGCAGTCCAAAGTACTGTAGATACCACACAAAAGACTGCACAGTCTGCTTTCGATACTGGAAAATCATATGCTACATCCGCCAAAGGTATTGTTGGGCTATAAATCATGGCTAGATTTTTGTTTGAAATAGAAAAGTAGAAATTATATTTTGTTAAATTTGTAGATACTGTATCAAGCGCAGTCCAAAGTACTGTAGATACCACACAAAAGACTGCACAGTCTGCTTTCGATACTGGAAAATCATATGCTACATCCGCCAAAGGTATTGTTGGGCTATAAATCATAGCTAGATTTTTGTTTGATATAGAAAAGTAGAATTTATATTTTGTTAAATTTGTAGATACTGTATCAAGCGCAGTCCAAAGCACTGTAGATACCACGCAAAAGACTGCACAATCTGCTTTTGATACTGGAAAATCATATGCCACAACGACCAAAGGTATAAAAAACAAACAATGTTAAATAAACAAGGTATAGGTAGTTTAATGGTAATGTAAAATTTTAATTGGCAATTTTGTAGATACAGTCGCGGGCTCAATTCGGGGTACAGTAGATAATGCACAAAATAACGCACAGTCGACTGCAAATGCTGGTATGACGTATGTTAATTCGGCGAAAGGTAATTTTTGAATTAAACATTTTATTGTTCTGTAATTTGATGTCAGCAAAGAAATAACGCAGTGTGTTTTGTTTAACTATGCTTAATGAATAAACATAATTTGTTTTAATTGTTTTTGTAAGTACTTAAAAGTTTTTTGCTTATTTTATTTAGTTTCACTTATTAAATCGGCTTTGATTTTATGTAACAAACTGTTTTATAAATTTTTAAAAAACAAAAATATTAATTTTGTTTTGCAGATAATATTTTTGTTGTTTGTTTATTGTTTTCTAATATTTTTCTTTGCTAATAACCGCTTTAGATATTGCACAAAGCTCGTTTCAAATGGCCATGGACTCTGCGTACTCAACTATTGGCATAGGCAGATCGTATTTAGATAGCGCTAAAGGTTTGTTGTCAATAATAGTTTTGTTAAATTCATCATCATCATATCAATCCGTAATCATCCCACTTCAGGGATACGGTTCTCCCTTCAATCGAAGGTGATTAGAGCGTACTCTGCCAAGCTGATTCAATGTGGATTAGCTAGCAAAGGCCGGTGTTTTCAAGCCGCTCGAAGGCCACCGACTTAACGACTGTGATCTTTCAACAACAGCTGAGATCGACAGCTAAACGTGCCCTCCGAAGCACGGAGCTCGAGATAACGAAACTCATCCAAACGCTGGCTAGGGTCGACGTCGCTATACTTGCGTGTGCATATTAGAGTGCGACACACAGCGACGAGTAGCAAATATTATTTAAGTACTTAATAATAGTATTTGCTTTATTTTAGACACAGTAACAAGCACGATAGATAGTACAAAAAAGGCAGCCCAAAACACAGTTGATTTAGGCAAATCTTACGTTGACTCGGCTAAAGGTAAAAAATTACTATTACGGTCTTAAAATTCATAGTGATTATGTTTTTTAATATAATTTCTATAATTAAAGTAAGTTAACAGTTAGTAAAATAAAAATCTACATAATTATTCGGATTAAACTAATGCAAAAAAATAAACCATATTTTTTGTGTTAAATCGCTTTTATGCTTGTGTTGTCGAGAGTTTTAGATATTTATTTTATTTTTATTTATCTATTTTTGTAGATTCTGTACAAAACACCATTCATAGTACTGTTGATACGACTAAGAATGTTGCACATAGCACAGTTGAATCTGGGAAAAGTTACGTTGATTCCGCAAAAGGTAATATTATGAATCATGTGCTTATTTGTGTTGTGTTGTTTTTGTCATCTTAAGTAACTATAAATTAACATTCGTCTGCAAATTCAATAACTATGGCGGCTCTAACTGGAACAATTGCTTCCTAGAAGTAACATCGTTCAGTCACAATCATTTCAGTCTCGATTTTCTTAGTGGTAACACGTTTTCAAAAAAGATTTCCACTCTTCAAATCATGGGTAAATAATTAATTTTTTTAATGTTATTTTTTCTTTTTTTGTTATTTTATTGTTATTAAACTTCATTTTCATTGTGTCTAATAAATAGTGATTAGATTATCATACCATTTTGTAGATACAATAAGCAATACAGTCAGCTCAGCAGTTGATGTAACTAAAAATGTTGCTTCATTAGCAGTAGAAAAAGGCACTGCTGTAGTTGGTGCTACCAAAGGTATAAATTATTTACAAACTGTTTTTGCAACATAGTATTGCTTTTTTAAATATTACAATTTATTTTTATTTAAAAATATATTACAAAATAAAACTATATAAAAAATTAAACAGAGTAGATTATAGAAGGTACCTTTGTATTGGGTTACCCGCGGTTTAATGCTTTTTTTAAATAAATATACTGAATAAACTATGTTTATAATTGTGTTCCGTTTTGCTGGATAATCACAAAAATGACTCAGCCTGTAAAATAATCAAATTATTAAAAAAGTTTATTTTCTCATTTTTAGATACTCTTGCTAATACTGCGCAGAGTACTGTAGATACAACAAAGAATGTTGCTAATTCAGCTTACGATAAAGGCTGTTTTATTGTAGGAACCGCAAAAGGTATTTCTTTTTAAGTTACTTTATTTATTTAATTGCCTACTGTTAATTTCGTTATTATGTTATCGATTTTTGTATTACAAACCGTACGAAACATAGTGTAAAGTTCCCACTTTTAGTGAAATTGGTTATTTTCATGTACATACTTAATACATACGTCACATTTTTGTATTGTATTATTTTTTAACTATTTTGTCTATTGATAATATCGGCCATTCTTCGATTAGCTAGATTTTGTGCGTCCGGGCTTGTATATTCGTATTATTATCAAATTCAAAAAGGGAAATATTTTTATATGTTAGTTAGCATCCATGTCTAGCTGGTAACAAAAACATAGGCCCCGATTACATAGTTATCTGGCTAAATTAATTTCACAAACCTCTGTTCTCTAAGCACCGTGCCCTGTCCGCACCCCAAAATGTGGTTAAAACTTGCTTGTAACTTTTATGATGTACGGATTTTATTTTTTCCATTCAACATTTTAATGAGTATTAGGCAACGGGTATCACATGAAAAAATATCCACTCAATAAAATCAGTCTGTAAATAATTATCATTGAGTAACCGCATGTCCGAACTAAAGTTATAATTGCCGTGACGTTTTCTTTTCGAGGGTGCACATTCCTAATTACGATATTTGGCACATAACTACTTGTACACGTCTCAAGCCCTCAGTTTCTGCCGCGGTCTTGCAGCAGGTGCAGGTCTTTTACGTTAGTGTATAAGTCAATGAAGCACGTTAGTATATAATTACCGTATCCTTCGTTCAAAACTTTTCTAATTACCGTGTACTTCATTTTATACTAGATTGGTTAAGGTAGACTCTAATTGCTTATATAAATAGAGACAGTGCTTTGGTCTCAGTACAGTGTTGTAATGCAGTATTTCAATACTCTGTAGGTTTTCGAAAATTTTATGAAAAATCGGCGTTTTCTAATTACCGTATACCAATTACCATGTATTTCTAACTACCGTTGTATGAAATTATTAAACTTTTGCTGTGCCGATTTAGTTCCAAACTCCTTCCATTTCCTCAGTTACTCCAGCTACTTTCATGTCATTTCTCACGCCATCACTCCATCTCTTTTTTGGCCTACCCCTGCCCTTCCATCCATCCACATTCATTCTTGGCACCCTCTGGGTCACATGACTGTCCAGACTGTCCACCCTGCGCATCATATGGCCAAACCATCTCAGTCTCTGACCTCTCTTATCGGTTACAGGCGCCACCTTTAAACTCCCCCTTATGTGTACATTCCTGACTTTGTCCCTTCTCGTCACTCCACACATCCATCCACCTCAGCATCCTCCAGCAACATAACCCGAAGGAATAAGTATGGACTGAGCGTTGAACCCTGGTGCACACCTACATCAACAGAAAAGCATTCTGTTGTACCGACGCGGGACCCGGTCGTAGGCCTTTTCGAGGTCCACGAATACCATATGTAGGTTTTTGTGTGCTCTTTTGTACTTTGTTGTGCCTCCATTATTTTCTCCCACAGCTTTAATGTGTGTGACATCAAGTTAATCCCCCTGTAGCTATTGCACTCCTGGACATCCCCCTTTCTTTTAAAAATAGGTACCAAGGAACTGTCTTGCCATTCCTCTGGGATGACATCCTGAACCAACAATTCATTAAGAAACAAAGTGAGCCACTTGCATCCATAATCCCCTAGAACCTTCCAGACTTCTATTGGTATTGTGTCCGGGCCAACTGCTTTTCCATTCTTCATTTTCCTCAAGGCGTTCTTTACCTCTAATTCATCTACCTTAGCTATCATGCCTATATCTATGTCATTAAGTTTTCTTTTCCATCATAATCATTCTCAACATTAAGTAATTTTTCAAAATATCCCTTCCATCGGTCTCTAATGTCACTATCTTTTACCAATGTTTTACCGCATTCGTCTTTCACACATTTTACGTGACAAATGTCTTTCGATCTTTGATTGCGCTGTTTAGCCATTCTGTATAGTTTTTTCTGACCTAGTTCATTATCTAATTCATTATATACTTTTTCTTCTACCCCGGATTTGGAACTCGCAACCACCACCTTTGCCCGTCTCCTCGCCTCGTTATACCTCTCCCTCAATTCAGTTTTCCTATGATCATGTCACGTAACTCTGCCATTCCTTGAATGCACTCTTTTTGATTTTTAATGCTTTTTGGACACTTTCGTTCCACCACCACGTTTCCTTTTCAATTTTCGCCCACCTCGTGTTTCCCCAAGGACTTCTTTTGCAGCAGTTCTTATTGCTTTAGCCATTTCCTTCCAATTAGCATCAACATTCATACCTCTTATCGTGTAGTTGTGTTTATACATGTTATACATGTCATTTTTATTATTATTTTAAATAGACATAATGATCTTTTCTAATTACCATTACATTAAGTAATAGATTTATCTAATTACCGTACCCATGAAATGTTTAAGTCTCATTAACTCGGAAACCGCTTTTAATAAACGAATGCCATTTTAATTGTTACATTCGCATGTTTCATGAGTTACATATTTCAATCCTTTTAAAACAAACTAGAGAAAAATAAAAAAGGGTACGGTAATTAGGCGAAGAACGCCTAATGTCGAGAATAACCGATATATGTAGACACCGGTAAACGAAAAAAACAACCGATAAAAGAACCGGTAGGCACTGTAACACGAAGTGTAGACATCACAAAAAATGCAACATCGTCTGATATTGACACAAGCTCTTACTTTGGAAGCGTTAATGGTATTATTATATCTTTTTGGATTTTTTTTTAATGAAAATAAATTATAGTAAATGATAATTATTTTATTTTCGTAGATTCTTTAGCGAGCACAGTAGACGCGACAAAAAATGTCGCTTCCTCAGCATTTGAAAAAGGCACGTCCTTAGTTGGAACTACTGAAGGTATAAAAAATTGGAATATAAAAATAAAAACTTAATAAAATCAGATTTAAAAGTAATTAAGTACATTTAAAAATATTCATCAAGGAGAAATATATTTTTATTAAGACATAGGTACAAATTAAAAGCCAGTACAGAAAAATAGAAGAAAATACATACCGGTTGGGCTATAAAAAATGTCTAAACAAGTTCTTCTCTTAGCACATAATACCGCAATACTGACTTTATATATACAGAAAAAGTATATTTTTTTCTTTTTTGTTAACAAGTTAATATTATTTTTAGACACAGTAGCACAAAGTGTTGACAATACAAAAAATGTAGCATCGTCTGCCGTTGACACGAGCTCGTCTTACATTGGAAGTGTTAAAGGTAGAACATAAACAATTTATTATTATTTATTTATTTTAATTTTAAATTCTTTTGTAAAAACAGCACATTATTCCGTAGATACACTTGCAAATACAGTATCAAGCACAGTAGATACAACAAAAAATTTGGCTTCTTCCGCTTTTGAGAAAGGCACTTCCTTGGTTGGAGCCGCTAAAGGTATTTTTTTTTTACTTTTCTTTTAGTTATTTTCTCTAGGCAATTATAAAGCTCTGAAAAAACACTTTCTTTTGTTTTTTTTAAAATTTATTTTTTACATTATTAATTCAGAAACTAGTTAGTTATAATATTGTACATAAACATACAGAAAAAAAAACATCCCATTGTGTTGTGACTAGGGTGTATCTCATGGACCGTGATAGCTAGTTTAAGTTTATTTTTATATCGTTTTTAGACACTGTATCACAAAATGTAGAGAGCACAAAGAGTATGGCCTCGTCAGCTGTTGATTCAAGCGCGTCTTATATTGGTGGTGTCAAAGGTAGATTTCCGATTTTTTAAAAATATTTTATTACATTTTGATAAATTATATAACAATAAAATAAAATACATATTATTTTCGTAGATTCGCTTACAAATACAGTTTCAAGCACAGTAGATGCAACAAAAAATTTGGCTTCCTCCGCTTTTGAGAAAGGCACTTCTTTGGTTGGAGCCGGTAAAGGTATACAATATTTTTAACTTTTCTTTTAGTATTTTGTCTATAAAACTCTGTAATAATACGGTATAAAAAAATTAAAAATTTTCATACAAATATAACTAATTAATTTATTACTAGCGTCTGTGTTTAAATTGGCGGGCAATTAAATCGAGGTGTGATTAACAAAATGTTATCAACAACTTTAGCTATTTTCTATTTATAAATATGTAATGTATCAATCCATATTTTTATTTATAATAGTGCCTTCTATTTATTGTATTTATATTAAACTTTATTATTCGTAGAAACTGTAGCACAAAGTGTAGACAGTACGAAAAATGTTACATCTTCAGCCGTTGCCACAAGTTTGTCTTATGTTGGAGGCATTAAAGGTATTATTTTATGATTATTACGTAAAACAATGTAAAAACAAACTCATGTCAAATCCATGTCTCACTCATACAAAATATTGAGCGAGATAGTGCGTGACTTTGAGATGAGATTGAAATTGTTTTTGTTACGATAATAAAGGCTGTTTTCCTTATGAAAAAGTAAAAGTACCTTTTTTATTATCATTGTTAAAAAAAATGTTTTAAACTCACAAGTTCGGAAAGAATCTGTTTGTCATTCGAAATCTGAGCGCAAAAGTGCATTTTGTGCCCTAGCTTAGAAATAAATTTTAAAATTCGAACCTTTCTATTCTATAAATTTTTATACCGCCAGTCCTCTGAAAATGCATTAATACTTATTTCATGCCAGTGCGCCAACCTTATTTTTAGAATAATCGAACTTTCCAGCACGACACCGCATGAAAAAAAAACACTTATTTAATATATTATTTGCGTTTTTCTTGCACCTAGCATTTTCCTCGCTGTAGTGAGGTGAAAAGTTGTGTGTTTCGCTCGGCAGCTAAGTTATTCTGCGTCTCGTACCTTTGAAACCCTCGCTACGCTCAGAATTCTATATTTGAACGTGGTTCAATCCTAGAATCCTTCGCTAGCTCAGGTTTCAATATAAGTACTCGCGCCAAAAAATAGTTATTTGTTATGCAAGGCTGCAAAGTTGTTTTTTGGCGCGAGTACTTATATTGAAACCCGAGCTAGCGAAGGATTCTAGGATTGAACCACGAGCGAAGCGAGTGGTTCAAATATAGAATCCTGAGCGTAGCGAGGGCTTCAAAGGTACGAGACGCAGAATAACTTTGCTGCCGAGCGTAACACACAACTTTTCACCTCACTACAGCGAGGAAAATACTTGGGTGCAAGAAAATAAATATAAATATATAGGGACAATTCATACAGATTGAGCTAGCCCCAAAGTAAGTTCGAAACTTGTGTTATGGGATACTAACTCAACGATATTATATTTTATAACAGAAACATATATAGATAAACATCCAAGACCCGAGGCCAATCAGAAAAAGTTCGGTTTTCATCATGACCCGACCGGGGATCGAACCCGGGACCTCCTGGGTGGCGGTCTGGCGTGGTAACCATTACGCCACGGAGGTCGTCAAAAAACGCAAATAATATATTAAATAAGTGTTTATTTTTTTCATGCGGTGTCGTGCTGGCCAGTTCGATTATTCTAATTCTATAAGGTTGGCGCACTGGCATGAAATAAGTATAATGCATTTTCAGAGCCCGTCCGCCCGTCGTGGTCCTCGCAGGTGGACCACGACCAAGGTCCACCTGCGAGGACTGGCGGTATAAAAAATTATAGAATAGAAAGGTTCGAATTTTAAAAATTCTTTCCACGCTAGGGCACAAAATGCACTTTTGCGCTCAGATTTCGAATGACAAACAGATTCTTTCCGAGCTTGTGAGGTGAAAACAACTTTGCAGCCTTGCATAACAAATTATTATTATATTTTTATTATTATTTGTAGACACCGTAGCGAACACAGTCACAAGCACGGTAGATTCATCTAAAAATATCGCTTCGTCAGCCGTTGACAAAGGCAGTTCACTAGTAGGAAGCGCTAAAGGTATTATTGTTTGTTTTGTGACGTCTGAGTTTTGAGTGTTTGTTTTTTATTATTCTTTCTAGGTTCTAAAATTTCTACTTTAGCCAAAAATACGAAATCTCTAAAATGACTTAATTTAAAGAGAAATATTGAAATGTCCTTGTCAACAAGAATCATGGCGTTGCAAAAGTGGCATGACTATGAAAAATTACATATTTATGTGAATAAAATCATAGCCACTTGGATTTTGTTTTAAATATCACGATAAAAATATTTTTATTTATTTTATTTCAATAATTGGTTTGTACATTTTAGATACAGTAGCCAGTACAGTAGATCATCCGCTTATGAAAAATGCACATTGTTGTCGGATCCGCTAAATTTTATAATAGATTTAAAAAATTCAGATAACGTTAATAATCAGAGTTTAAAATACTTAAGTAGCTACCTATATCTCGTAAAATGTTACGTCCAAGTCCCTAGTCTCTAAAAAGGAAAGACTTTATACAAAGTGTTTTGTGCGGTAAGTGACGGGATTTTAGGAAATTCCTATAAGAAAGGGAACCGAGGGTGTGCATAATAAAAATGAGAATGTAGGACGTTTTCAAAATAAACCGTACAATTTACTGGGCGACAAAAAAAAATTGTAAAATTACTTACACTTTTAGATTTTTTAAGAAAAACCAATTCGCTAAATTCTGTTTTTTTTGTTGACTAGCTTTTGGGTTTATAGTTGATTAGTTTTGTTGATGTACTTTGCTTTTGCATTGTAGATACTTTAGCAAGCACAGTCCAAGCGACAGTAGACACGACAAAAAATGTTGCAGCTTCGGCTGTAGATAAAGGCACATCACTAGTAGGAACCGCTAAAGGTATTTGCAATTTTTATTGTGTGCCAGTAGAGCTAGCGCCAGACACAGCTTCACATATTTGAACACTAAGCTTTTTAAATTGTAAGTGACAACATTTTGTTCAAAATTTGAATACAACTGCACTTTTCCATACAGTTTCGCTAATATTCTTCAAAAAATATGTTCAAATATTTGAACTATGTCTAGCGTCAGTGTAAAGAGTTCTCTGGGAAATATTTAGTGATTGTATTGACAGTCAAAAAAGTTGCTGTTGTTCTAGCTAACTATCTTGCACACGAATTTCTTAGTCGGGCGTACCTACGTGATAGGTTGTCATAAAAGTATTTATTTAATATTATAATATTAAGTTATTCTTGTGTTGTTTGCTCATAGTGTGAACATTTCAGTGATATTTTCTATCCATAAATAGTCCTAATATAATATTTATTACCTGCTTCTCATCCTCAATCTTTTACGTGGTGAAAGTTGGGATGCATGTGGTTTCTTTTATCTTTTCTGTTCTTTTAATTTTCTTTTGCTAACTTTCTTTAGACACGGTAACAAGCACTCTCTTTAACACACCTGAACCCGCTGTAGAAGAAAGCAACGGATTCCTCGAAAATGCAAAAGGTAAACTTGCTTCAAAGCTTTTATTCTTTCTTTCGATTCTTTTCTTTATTTATTTTTTATTGAATTATAGGTACCATAAATTGTTAGAGAAGAAACTAATTTAACATAGGAATAGAGTGGATCAACTCATATCTATTCACACCGTGAAGCAACGGTCTGGTGAGCGAAAACGGTCATTAACACAAAATATTAGATGTTGTAGGTACATCTAATATTTTTGTAATAAATTGCGTAATCGACAATTTTCAATTATTGTAAAATTTTTGTGATATTTTCGACAGAAAGAGTTCAATTTCATTCCGTGTCGGAAATTTTACAGTTATCGCATAGTTATTGCAAAACGACTGTCTTCCAAATTGATATCTTTCAATCTGGTTAAACTAAAGAATTATACAGAGATACTCTTTGTAATAATTTTTAATCCAATTAATTAAATTGATATGAGTTTCACAGCCTTCTGAAACGCATTTTTAAAGTTGACAAACTTTTCATAGGATTCTGTTTACTGTCAAACTAAAGAAAAAAAAGAAAGCTTGAAATCTCGAGCTGCTCAAGAAGTGTCGTGTGTAAAATTTCAATGCGTTTCAGAAGTCGGTTGTGTTGTGATATCATAATAATATCAATTTGAATTAAAAAGAATTATAAAGAGTTCACTCTTTATAATTTAACTATGAGAGACGAGATGAAAGATATCAAATTTATTTAAGTGTGTACATATTATACATGTAGGTACCTATTTAATTATGATGTATTTTTTAGATAAAGTACAAAGTACACTTGGTTCAACTAAAGAAAATACGAATGCCACAGTTGATCTGTGCAAGAAAACAGCTGAAAAATCAGCCGGTACAAGTTGTGATTATAAAAGAAAGCTTTGTTTGTTGACCTTACACGCTAGGTGGCTTAAAATACACGAGTGTATAACGAAATGTTACTAAAGGATTCCTTTTTTCATTTTGTGTTAAGGAATCTTAAAAATTTACAATCAACGAATTTTTTTATTTTATTGAAACTAATTGAAAAAAAGTGAAATAAATTCACGAACGCTCGCTAGTCGCTACTACACCTACTACTACTAATACGTTTGAGTGTGAAAATGTTTCTGTTAAAAATTAAAAACATTTTAACAAAACGGTGATAGTGTATCTAGGACCAATCCCAGGACATTAGTAACAAGTAGATCAGTAAAATACAAAGTAATAACGTCTTGTGTCTATTCTCGTAGCAAACTAGTATTAATCTCAAGAGCTATTTTCCTCCTACAAAGTTTATAACGAGCGAGGTAACTCTTGAAATTGAGACTAGATTTTAATTGTCTTTATTACAAGAATAGACACTCTGATCACTTGTTATGATTAATTACGAAGTTCTACTATACACTATTACCAACATAATGTTTGAACGTTAAAAAGAGCCTTAAAGCTTGTAAGAGTGACAGAAATGTAATTATGTATTTTAACTAAATTTATTTCTGTTTAGATTCTATCAATGCGACCGTGGACACGACGAAGAAGGCGGCAGAGGACGCCAAGGAGAGAGCCAGGCAAGCCGCTGAGGCTGCTAAGGACGAGGCCAAGCGAGTTGCCAGTATGTATTAAGTTTTGAGTTGCCAGTAGATTGATTAATGATTCACGAATTTAAATTTTTCGCTGTTATTAGATGCTGCCGTTTGGGGATGCTTAATAGTCAACATTTAGGGCCAGTTTCACTGCTCTCGATTCTCGAATAGCTTATTCGTCAAATAAATTGGCGTTTTTTGACAGTTATGGGTTTGATGTGGCAAATAGCTTAATTGGGATGTTGTTAACAAGTGGTGAAAGTTCTACAGCATGAAGTTAAAATAAATCGAGACAAAAGGCTACCTACGTACTCGATGAAGTGAGACCACCAACCATTCGCCACATTGACTCTTTAACGACCGACGTTGAACTTAGGAAATCCTGGTCTTGTTAAATTGAAAGTTTAAGAGTGATTGTAAAACAACTAAAAATTAAGCTATCCAATTCATACCTACTTATTATTTAAATAGGTAACTAACTTAGGTACCTACTTAATATTTCAAAATCAATTTTGTACGTGGTCGTAGACATTCCCGAGTTAAAATTTATAAAATCAAATGCTTAATTTAAATGTACAGACGCAGCTGTAGAAGAATCCAAGAAAGCGGCAGAGAAAGCAGCATCTGATGCATCCAATGCCGTCGACAGTACGTTCAAGAGGGTGGAGAACGCAGCTGATGAGGGCATCAAGAACGCCAGCGGAGTGGTCGACTCCAAGATCAAAGACACTGACAAGTACCTGAGCGAGAAACGAGATGCGGTAATTAATACAAACTATTACGTATAAATAGATAAGATTAATAGAATATGGTTTTTTTTGCAATACACATAAAATAAAAAGTAATAATACAATACAATTTAGTAGGTAGTTACTTCTATAAGCAATCTGCCTACTCAACTGGACTGTTTTTCAGTAATTAAGTTACAGTTCAGTTCAGCACATAGCTGTTTTGTTTTTCCATTATTTAGGTAGGTACTGTTAATGATTCAGCTTCACTTTGTATGAAAAATTACATAATAATATAGGTACTACCAAAATAACATTGACTACAATCTACGAAAACAGCTTTATGATTATTAATGATATTCATAATTTCATACAAAGTAGCAAAAGGGTGGCCGTGAATTGTTTACGATGTTGACGATACATTTACGACCCTACCATGTTTTCTTCCGTCTACGTTGTAAGTAAAAAAAAAACAAAGTAGCATAATAATCAACCAAATCATTAAATAACTAACCATTGAAAATAAATTACGTACATTACCGATTTTGAGCTTGTAAAAAATAAATTATATTTTATTGGATTTAAGATATAAGATTAATTAATTACTTATACATATAATTATGTTACATTTAAATTATAAAATAAAAATATTAAATTGACTAGCTTTTTTGCCCGCGACTTCGTCCGCGTGAAGTTCCGGACCCGTTCCCGTGGGAACCACATTGAATTTCGGGAAAAGCTATAGCCTATGTCACTCCCTGATAATGTAGCTTTCTACTGGTAAGAATTTTTGAAATCGGTCCTGTGGTTTCGGAGCCTATTCAATGCAAACAAACAAACAAACCAACAAACAATCAAATCTTTCCTCTATAAAATATAACAATAATAATAATATGTATAGATAACTTTTCTTATATTGAACTCTTTTCATGAGTACTTCGTTTGTGAATCGTAATAGATCATGATCTATTTCAAGAGAGATCCGTATCCCAGTGGGATGATAGATTTTGAAAATATTTTTCAAATTCGTATAAACGGAGTTGCTATATTTGTTGTATGTATATATTATGTGATATAGCGACCAATATTGAACAACGTCGAGTCATTGGTTTGATTTACACGAGTGTGACTCGAGCTAAACTTAGGCATGATGTGGCAATGAGACTTCAATCTATGTAGGATGACTAACAAAACATCTAGTTATTTTAGACCAAACGCATAGTCATCATCATCGTCAACCGGTACTCATCCCAATTTTCCGACAGGCCTGGTGGTCGAGTGGCAGCAATGGTCACTTTATCCCAAGGGTCGCGGGTTCGAATCCTGCGCAAGGCGAACATTTGTGTGCATAAACATGTCTGTTTGCCTTGGTCTGGGTGTTTTCTATGTATATTAAGTATTTATTTACAAAAAAAGAGTATTTATGTATATTTATTTCGACGACCTCCGTGGCGTAATGGTTACCACGCCAGACCGCCACCCAGGAGGTCCCGGGTTCGATCCCCGGTCGGGTCATGATGAAAAACGAACTTTTTCTGATTGGCCTCGGGTCTTGGATGTTTATCTATATATGTATTTGTTATAAAATATAATATCGTTGAGTTAGTATCCCATAACACAAGTTTCGAACTTACTTTGGGGCTAGCTCAATCTGTATGAATTGTCCCTATATATTGTCCCTATATATTTATCAGCAATCTAGTACCCATAGCATAAGCTTAGTTGTTTAGTTTGGGACTAGATGGCGTTGTGTGATTCGTCCAAGAAAATTTAAAAAATATATATTTTGTAATAAATTCTGTAAGTTCTGTTAGAATTATATTTGTGTTACCTACGGTGACCAAATTTGGTATTTAACCAAATTTGTGACAGTCCGGTAGTAGTGCGTAGGTAGGTAGCGATCCTGCACCGGAGGGGGCGCGGGTTCGATTTTATGTGATGGCATTTGTGTTTGTTCTCGACTCTGAATGTTTTCTATGACTGTATTATAAGACGTATTCTTCTCAGCCATTCACTACCAGTCTGGTGTAGGCCTCCTTCAGACTTCTCCATTTTCTCGGTCTCGCGCTACCTGCATTCAATTTGATCCAGCAATCTTCTTATCGTCTTTAAAAACGCCCTAGAGGTAAACCACTACCTCTAGGGCGTTTTTCACCCCAGGGCCTCCGTTCCTTTAACTTTGGTTACGGGCTATGTGACCTGCCCAGACTCGCTACTCGCTCGATGGCATCTGCGACTTAACTTTGCTTCCTAAGACAGGTATTTGTTTATAAGTAGGTATTTACAATAATATATTATATCTGTTGTCTGGTTGGTACCCATAAGTAGGTTAAGTCTTACTTACTTTGGGACTAGTTGGAGTAGTTGGATATCCGCAGAACATGTTGTATTTTTCCGTATAAACAGTTCCATGTCCATGTTGTGCGAACCAAATCTGACTTCGTTTTTGCTAGCAGTTACGTAAAATCATTTTGTGACTAATTTATCTGTTTTTTTCAGTTGGCCTCAAACTTGTCCTCTAAGGCGAACGAAGGTGCGGAGGGCGCTGCGGGACTCTTCAGCAAGGGATTGAGCGCTTTCAAATAAAACAATCACTCAACATGAAAAATTGAGAAAACTAGCAAGACACTTACAGAAATAAATCGAATAATAGCATGGTATATTTTATGTCAATATTTTAAACTGTCTTTAAATAATGATTGATAAATAATTGGAAATCATTAAGTTATTTAAAAAAAAATGAAAATTGTTAGTTTTTTTGTGACGAAAAATGTAATTTGACCTGATCCTGTTAGTTTTCTCAATGTAAATAATTATAATCACATTACATCTCATTTAAAATAATTGCACAATTTTACATTGTTTTGAATTAAGTATTTGTAAGAAGTTAATCAAGTTTCAATTAAAGTACAGTAGATGTTATAATCACGAACAATTTTAAGTAGGCCTTATTTCTTTTATTAAAAGCCAACATATTTTTTTTGTAGAGAAGTCACAAAATTGCAATCTCGAATTAATTTTGTAGCTATATTTTCGTTTTTAAATGTATAATATAATATATAAGATAGTTTTAAGATGAGCCATGGTTTTTATGCATTTTAAATGCATTTTTCGTCTTCAAATATTTATACATTTGCTTATGTAATAACCGTCCTCAATGCCTTACATAGCACACAAAATATTTACGAATACCTAATGAAAATAAATAATAAACTGTCCCTGTTTTAACATATATAAGGCTTAAAACGTGATACTGTTTACTGGCACTAAACAACTGCTTAGCAGTATATTTTATTATGTATTTTAAGCTCTATAGTATTTTGAGCTTTGCTGTTGTTACAAATTTTAATGGTCTTCTTTCTTGTGCAAATTTTATAAATCATGAACGTTTAATTGTTATTGTTTATATGTGTAATCGTCAGTGTAAAGTTTTATTTCTAGTAAATAAACGTATTACATCCAAAAGTTCTTTTATTTCTTTGTTTATCACAGAACACACAAATTCTTACGTAAAGCAGTATAAATTCTTGCGAAGTTTGCCAAAGTTAGTTAGAAGAGAAAGAAAAATAAAGTCTAACTAGGACGAACATTCCGTCACACTTTTCGCTTCGTGAGAATGTAGAGCCGGGATTATAAGTTTAGTTTTATGTAAAGTTTTACAACACTGATCCAACATTATTCAATATAATGATTGTCAACAATTTATTTTCCCGTATTGGTCGTGGTCCACCTGCGTGGTACTTTGAGTGAATATTTTCAAAAATGCCGCCCATCTTAGCCAGCTTGTGGTATCAAGGTTCAAATTGTAGTGTTGCTATTTTATTGTATTTTTTGTACCATACATTTTGATATGCTGTCGAAAGCAAGATAACAAAACGCAGTAATTTGAATTTGACATTGATTGACAACCTTTCTAGCTAGGCTAGAAACTAGAAACTTACTTGGACTTGTCTGTCACTGTCAGTTTGTTTACCACTTGAATTATGGCAGCGTTAATAAAATCTAGTTTTTCGTTAGTTAAAAATGCTATTTCCTCAACTGCCGTACGTGCTATTTCCACTACAAGATTATTAAATATGAAAGAAAGTAAGTTTAGTTCAGTTCCAACTCTAACCTAAAAATATCATTTTGAACTGAATCAAAATTGAATCATTTCTTGATTTTCTTGCAGTACGTGAACACACAGATGGCGCAACGTTAGTAGTGGAAGGTGTTACAGTGCCTTCTCCGCGTACACAACTCTTAGTTCGCGCGGAAAAATTAAATATTCCTACTCCCGAAGAATCGGAGCCGCCCTGCTATATGTGTTCATTGGGCCTCGACGTCAAACACACTGATGTTCTAATTTTGAGTCAATTTGTGAGAACTGACGGCTGTATGCTGCCGCGACGCATCACAGGTCTCTGCAGACGGCAACAAAAGAAAATTGGAAAGATGGTCACCATGGCACAGAAAGCTGGTCAGTCTATCATCTCTATTTTATCATTAGACATCTTGTTTACTATACATAAACTTTGGAGTGTTTCATCATAAACTCAATATTTTATTCATATATTTCTAATAATGACTAAAATGATTTGAATAATTTCCTAGATAATTCAATTTCCTCATCTTACAAGTTATTCATAGAGGCCTATTTAGACCTAAGTGGTAGGGTATAGAACCGGGAAATCCCGGTACCGAAAATCCCGGGAATTCCCGGTTCTTTTATAGCTGTAAAAGAACCGGGAATTGAAATACAAGAACCGGGATTTTCGGTACTTTCGGGATTTTTTTATTTATTTATTTATATGGCAATTGGCAACACTGACGCTACGTGCGATCGAATATATTTCGATGGTCAACAAACGATCGAGTATGTTTTTAAGAAAAAGTAAAATAAATATCTAAACTATGCCTTTTTTGCAATTTTGCCAAAGCAAATGTTGTCTGTTAAAATGTTGTTAATAATAATAATAATAATAAATCTTTATTTCGAGCAACAGGTACAACAAAGTTCACACGTGCTCATATTATAAATACCTTACAGACTAACATACATAATATATTATATAATTTATTAATATAAAATTAACTATAAACACGAAGTGTCGGCAACGTGTAGCGCGTGGTCTCCGCTGGGAGTCGTCCTCGGAATCTCCGGAATACGACTCTGCGGCCAGAAGTCCTCCTTCATGAAGGTCTCAAGATGGTGGGTCGGCACCCTCACCACAAAAGAATTAAAGTTCGTTCTGTGGCGGGATTCCAACCTTTCGACCCTCAGCTTGAAGTTGGTCTTCTTCCTGATGTATTCTACAACCTCCTCGACCGTTGTAGACCAATGAAGTCGGGAGACGTACACCTGCGTCGATGGTGTCTCTGAACGCAAAAGGTGATTCGCTCCGGTCAGTGCTGTGCCGCGTTGGTTGCGGCTGGTTGGCTTCCTCTTCTTCCTTTCCACCCTGATGAAGCCTTCCTCGTCGCAATGCCGACTAGGTGGTTGTTGTGGCACAGCCTTACGTTGAGCCTTCTTGCTCTTCTTCTTTTCCCCTTTGCTCTGTAAAGGTGGTGTGGCAGCAGCAACTGCAGCGTATGCACGAGGGGTCGACGTACACACCCGTGAAATCTGCTCCGGAGGTGTGGAGCG
This sequence comes from Endotricha flammealis, assembly GCA_905163395.2. Taxonomy (NCBI): domain Eukaryota; kingdom Metazoa; phylum Arthropoda; class Insecta; order Lepidoptera; family Pyralidae; genus Endotricha; species Endotricha flammealis. Next base: position 13,108,695 of record LR990864.1, on the reverse strand, counting down.
GGCGGCGGGGCAAAGGGCATCGCACCTAGCGACAGCAGCCGGCGGCGAGTCGTCCGATTTCGCTGACTCAAAACTGCCTATGTCCATGTTTCGCGCTCCACGACAAGTGTTTACATTAGCGGCCTCGTTTGACCTACTTACCGAATCATTATTATTTTTCAATGACAATAATTCGGCACGCAGTTCGCTGATGGTAAATTCCGAAGCCTCTAACCTAAACACCATCTCGGCCTGACTGGCTTTCAGGGTAGTAATATCCTTGAGCAGCCTGGTGACGTCGACGTGATCAAAAGTGACGGGGGGCAGAATATGCAGCTCCTTCGCCACGAAAGTGGACACGTCGTCCGGATCGGTTGTCTTCAACAACGAAATGATGTCTTGAAGACTTCGTTCTCCTTTCTCATCCCTTCGCCGGGACGGCATACGGTCGATCTTGCCGAGTACCTCGTAGAGCAGCACCTTGCCTCTGCAAATCTCTTCTTCATTGAAGTTCGACTTACAGATCTGCACGATGCTGATCTCGTCCATAGTGTCGATGGCGTGGTTGATGAACGCCAACAGTTCGTTGGTTATGAGTTGCGCGGAACCCATAGCAGCGGTAGCGTGCAGCGGACAAGCCGCGCTGTTCGCGAATTATAAATTCGTAACAATGCAATTTTCGGGGCGCGTTCGTTTCCGAGCGCGCATCGCGCTGCACTCAAAACACCTATGTTTACAATGGTTCTGAAACGGTTTTTATGCTTCGAATCAAGATCACGAAGTCTCAATTTTCCCAAGAATTGTCTCAAGTCCTATTAAGATGCAAAAAAATTGCTCTTCAGTCTCAATGTTTGTGGAGGAAGCATATTCTATGCGTTCTTTTTGGGATTTTGGTCTGGTGATAGCGCAGGCCAGTCTAAGACCGTAATGTCGTGCGTGCTCCTGACGCAAGCTGGTCACCACTCGCGCTGTCTGCGTACGGACATTAACACCACAACCCTTCAGTCAGTTGCGAGCGAGCGACAGAAGCAGTGGTGTCCAATTGACAATTTTTATGTAACACAAACAACTGGTGCTCTGACGAGAGCATTTAAAGAAACAGCATTGCCGTAACATTTGGCTGTTTTTTCGCATCAGTTAGCAAAAAATCGGTCTTCGTGCGTATGGTCCTTGCGCTTCTGGCCATGGCATTCTTTCACTTACTTCCCCAGTAGCATGATAACGTTACTTTAACCTTGATTGTCGCAAGCCTTGTGACAAGAGCCACTTTTTAGCATCATACTAGGACTTGGGTAATGTCGCCCAAAAAGATTTGATATGACATGAAAAATCGATGCAGAACCATTGTATGAATCATGGGATATTTTATTGATAACTGATTTTTCGCATAATTGCAAAAAACTGCATAATTTTTTTTTCTTTGTAACGACCGTATTAAACAAATACGGTCTTTACTTGTATCATTATTTCACTTTTTAAACAATATTTGCGCAATAAATATAATATTATTTTACTTTTACATCTAGTCCAATAAATGAGCTTTCTAAAAATAAGTATGTCTAACAAAAAATGTGTAAATTGAGCAAAATCAAAACATCCCTAGGCGGTGTTGATGTATTGAAAAAAAATCCCGAAAGTACCGAAATTCCCGGGAAATCCCGGTTCCAGCATAGTCCGGTACCGAAAATCCCGGTTCCTTGAGATAGTACCGGTTCTCTATACCCTACTAAGTGGTATTCGCTACCATGTGTAGTAAAGAAAGGCAGAAACCCCAGTGGATACGCGGTAATATTGCTGTGTTCACACCAAATTCTACTCTAACACAGCAAAACCCTTGTGGTATGTAGCAAATACTACTCAGGTTTGCATAGGCCTTTATGCTAGCACTAGGTTAATCTAGTGTTCTTCTGAAAAAATACATCACTCTCAAAGATTCCTCTAAACTCAATCAAGAAGGTATGTATTTCAATAATGTCTATGTAAACAAAAAAATATTATGTTTCAGGTCTAATGATAAATTTAACTCCTAATTATTGCAAAAAGGATCCTAGAAAGAGACGTGATCACAAAAAGTTTAATACTTACTTCGACGAGTCAACTATATTCATGAAGAAAATACCTAAACCCGTTGACCGCTTCAAGCGATAAATTTATCTATATCTAGCTGTAAATCTGTTGAAATCATATTATTATAAATCTTTAGAGTACATACATTGTATTAATAGAACCTGATCATGTTTGAGAAAGAACATAATAGACTTAACAGCCAGTTTCTGAAACACGTTTTTAAAGTTAATGACAAAATAAATATTAGCAGTCACTTGTCAAACTTTGAGGTCAAATCTTTTTTGGCATTTTCTTTCTGATTAAATTTGTTTGAGTTCCAAGACAGCTGTTCCGGTTTCCCCTCTATGAGCTTTATTGTTTATTGTTAATCTGAGGTCACTTGTTTGATCCAGGCTACTACGAAACGTAAATCGGATACTTCAGCCGAAGTATCGGAAGAATTTCAACCATGAAATACAAGGTTTTTCATGGTTATTTTAGTAATTCCTTGAATCCTATACATAAAATACCTTGCACTTAATGGTTATTTCAATAGTAATGAATTATAACCATGAAATACCTTGTAATTCATGGTTTAAATTCTTCCGATACTTCGGCCAAAGTATCGGATTTATGAGTAGCCCTCCTGGCTATACAGAAGACAATGGTAGGAATGCTAGGTGGGCTTGTCCCGATAACAAAGATCTTTTGTTGATAGTTCACTTCTAAAATATTTTAGGATAATAAAAAAATATAAAAGAGCATTTTAGTAATATTTTATTCTTTTCGTTGTTTGTTGATGTTAATTAAATTCACAAATTTTTTTTTACACATAAGTTCTCTGTCCTCCCATTACGGCATTTAATACTAAGCCTTGCTTTTATTGGACAGTTACATAGTACATGACTAAAGCTTCATTCAAATCTGCTAACACATAAAGACATTACCTCCAACTGTGTTGGACTGTATTTGCAATATATGTAATTGTATGCTTATAGAAAACATCTTAATAATTTGCAGATGTGACCAAAGCTTTATACCGATTAATATTATAGAATACATTTTGTGAATAATGACCATGACTTCAGTAGTACAAGTATTATAAATACTAACAGAATATTATTAATACATTAGTAGGAGCAGTCAAATGATCAATAAACAATAAATAATTGCACTTTTAAAGATTTTTTAAATTGTAAAGTAATAAGAAATAGAAATGCATAGTGTAAAATAATATTTTTTTTAGAAATACAATTTTGTTATTAACCTAATTTGAAATTTCTAGAAACAATGTATCTATATAAATAAATATCGCCTAAAAGTATTTATCAAATCTCTTAACTGTTTATATAATGCAGTCTAACACAACTCCTTACTCTGTAGAACCGAGTCAGCAATTTTTGGTACATACAATCTTCACAGTTTTTGTCAACATCACAGCCTTTCGTATAAATATAAGTAGCCGAGATCTTTGGGCGGGTTCTCCGAGAGGGCCACCTGGAAGGGAAATATTTATTTGCTTAAAATATTGGTAATATTTGTAAAATATTAACAGAGTGAGTTGCGCAAACGCATTTTAAATATGTTTCCAGATAATGACTCAAATGTTGTTTTTCTTAATTATGTAGGCATGTATAGCATAAATCACACTATAAGCGGGAGCATTTCAATTCTAAATATTTGTATAAACGATATCGCACTAATCGCGTCCCCGTCCTGCTGTCGCTATGCATTATAAAAGTAAATTTAAAATAAATAAATAAATAAATAAATAAATTCCGTTTATTCAGCAAAAAACACAAAATGACAAACACAAAAAATAATGCTGAAACGGTGTCCACTCAGCATTTGTCGGGGCACCTTGCGACGCCACGACGCTGGTCTTCCGTGGACACCGGTTAAATTACAAAAAACATTACAAAAATTTACCTTATTGTCATTGAATATGACCCATCTGCCTTCGTGCAGCACATGGCACACGTAATGTCCGACCATCGTGGACGTGCCCATGTGGGATATGAACGCGATCAGCTTGTACTTCTCGGGCCCGTCCCTGCAGCCCTCCGTCCTGTCGGGCGGCGGCGGCGGCGCGTCGTCCAGCTCGGCGGCGTGGCTGAAGATCCAGTCGACGGCGCGGCCCACGTCGCCGCCCGTGCTGGCCAGCGCCTTCGCCGCCTGCGCAGAGGTGAAGCCCATGCTCGTGATCTGCTCGATGCTCGCTTCGTCCGCCACTACCGCTGCGCTTGCGCCTAAAAAACAACATCAGTTTTAAGGCCGGGTGCAAAAGTAAGTTGTAATTGCCTATCTGTTTTTATGATGTATTGAAAATGTTTATTTCAAAAATAAGGCTTTCACAGGTACTTTTTCTTGTCATTTACAACTTGTGTACATAAAAAAGAAAATAAACTACGTTACAAACTACCACAATTTCGGATACGAGCAAAATGGCCACCGGTAAAGGAAATGGCGAAAGAACGGTTACGGCCTTGATTGTCATTTAACAATTATGGAAGATAGGGATGGATTTATTAAAAAGAAAGGCTAGCTAGGACTCCTCAAGAACCTGTAAAGCCTACTTTCAAAGTAGTAAAGTTCAGAACTAATAACGACCGTAAAATGTATTTTTTTATTTTTATTATTTTAGATTAGTCATAATTATTACCAGTGGTCTGCGAGCCTGGGGGCTCGAACTTGTTGGCGAAGTCCCAGTCGTCCATGTGCTGCATGAGCCAGTTTGAGGCGGCTTCCATGCTGGCATTGTTAGTGTAGTAGAGAGCTTTTTTGCACGCCTCTATTGGGAAACCCATGTCCAGCTGGAAATATATCATAATTAAATGGTCAAATAATGTATTTTGTCAACATACAAAATCAAAAGGTCTTTATTCTGTGGGCCCTCGCGTGCACTTAGACACGTCTTTTAAGATGTTATATGTATTTTTTTTATCTATCAGCATTTCAGAATGACCATCGTCATTTTTCAAAAATTTATTTAGGCTTTGGCCAATCTGCCATCCGCCTGGTGACCATCGACAAGAAATGCCAAAAGAAACTGTCAATAGAGGTCTGTATAATAATATTAATCCGCCGATAGTTTAGTCACTTTTAGAATCACATAAAAAAAATACTTTGGACGGTATATCGGGCTATTTATCAAGAGTATGTTATAAACTTACGAGCTTAGCCAGCAGTTCCTCGTCGTAGTGCGGCGCGGGAGTGCCGGCCGCCGCTTCGGGCAGCATCGTCTCGCCGGGCGAGGGCCCGCGGCCGCGCAGGCAGCTGAGATCGACCTACAAGACGAAAAATATATTCAAATCTTAGACAATTGTTAAGTGTCGGTGATAGGAGAAACTAATTTTCCACCCACAGGTCTGACCTACTTCGAAGATCAATGCATATTGATTAATTTGTTAAATATTTTTTTATTAGGAAATATTTTTTCCTGAGAATAACATTTGAATCATTTATTGCTAGCGGACTTGACGGCGGGTCCAGACTGTATGCAAGTAGCTCAGATAGACTGGTACTCATTAGAGTAGGCCTTTACTCATTATAAAACAGACAATTATTTTTAAGAGAGGTAGGGCACAGCGGATAATCCTCTCAAATCGTTAAAAAAGTTCCTAGGGTAAGGTCTCCAGAGTTCTACTTTTTAAGGGTCGGCAACGCGCGAGTGATACCCCGGTATTACAAACGTCTATAGGCTACGGTGATGCTTACCATCAGGCGGGCCGTATGCTTGTTTGCCACCTTTATGGCATAAAAAAAAACATATTTGCAATAAATTAAAGACATTTTTCATGTTTCGATGGTGATATATGTGTGCGATCCCATAAAAAAATAAAAAATAAAAAAATAATTTATTTCAAGCAAAAATTAGCTCATATAATTTTAGTATATTAGTAAAAAAAATTCTTACTATCTATATTAGTATTATTAGTACTTAGCCTAAATATGGTTTTTATTATTATTATTTTTATTTACCGGACCGTGCCTAACACAATCCCCACCCAGTGTCTAAGTATGGGACAGTCATACCTAGACGCAATTGCGTTCAGGAGACATTTCGAAAATTATAACCTAAATTACCTGGTGGAAACATCACGGTATGATCCCTTTTTCATTACTTCATACAATATAATATACACAGTTATAACTCACTTCCCAGGGCATATCGACAGCAACATCCAATTTTGCCGGTGTCCAATCTTCTCGGATGGTGAACTTTTTCAACTGTATCAGCAGATAGTCGGGGAAAGTAGCCAGTCTTGTTATCCTGAAAAACATTTTTACGTTTTATAATAATTACAACATTTCACTACATTTTAGAAAAACTCCATCTCTCTATCATTCTTAACAAATTCGAAATGAAATTATTTATTCAGAGAGTAAGTCTTCACAGGCACGTTCTTTTGTCATGTTGTACATATATTATTTTTTATTAAATAATGAATTATTCCATGAACTACCATGACAAAGGCCAAGAAGGAAGACCAAAAAAGAGATTGACAGACGAACTGACGGAATTTGATAGCAATTGGAAAGAGAAAACAGCAGAGGGATAGTTGGAGACAGCAGTGGGACATAAATGGCTAATAAATAAAAAAAATAACTACCATGTCGGTAAACAAAGCAAAACGACCATTGGGAAAAGAAATGACGAAAGAAACCCAGTTAGTCTTCTTGAGTCATTAAATTCATATTTTAATAATGTTGATATTTATTTTATACTAGCGAAACCCGCGCAACTTCGTTTGCGTGTATCCAGCTTTCCCGTGGGAATCTTTAAATTTTTCTCTCCGTAAGAACCATCCTCGTACTTCAAGGAATATTCTAAAAAAAAAATCAGCCAAATCGGTCAAGCCGTTTTCATGTTATGTCGTGACAACGGAAAACGGGTTTCATTTTTATATATATATAGATAATACAAACACGTTAGTGGCTGTCTGTTATATATGTATGTATGCATGTCTAAATATATACTAAGAACTGAAATATTATAAATTCACGACAAACTCACTTGTATGCCGTGACCTTCTTGCCGACGGCGCTGCTGTAGAACTGTTCCACGCTCTCCTCCTTCATGAAGCTCTCGAGGCACGCTTGGAAAGGGATTTGAGGCCGCACTACTTGCGCAGGATCACTAAATATGAGAAAGAAATATTATATTATTAACCACTCAGGTATGTTTAGTTATGTATGCAGCAAACAAATAAGTGAGTGGGCCTGATGGAGAGTAATTCTGATGATTATGACCATCAGGGTCAATAACAATGCGTTTCCCGATACAAGGAAGGCTAAATCACTGACTTAAATAGGGGTCTCGAGTAGTTGATTATCTGGCGGAGATTGCACCAAGCGGATTAATGTTAGTAGTTAGTACGCTCGACTCGTATTATCGGTCTAGTGTGCACCGTTTTTTTTTACTAAAAAAGTTTTTCTAATTCTTCCTAATTATGAATTTGTCTGTGGTATTATGCGATGCATTTTCTGCCACAATATGTGAAATACTACTAATATTATAAAGGCGAAAGTTGTGTGTATGTTTGTTACTTTTCCACGCTCAAATGGCTGGGTAAATTTTTATGATATTTATTATATTTTGGATTAACATTTAAGGTACTTTTTATACCAAAAAGTACGTGATTCCTGTAGGATTTGGTCAAAAATGTGCTAAATATAACGAAGCCGTTACTCACAGCCTCTGTCCGCTGGCGTCGGCCTGCGCCCGCCGCAGCTCGTACTCCCTGACCTGCGCGGCGTTGGCGGCGGCGCTGAGCGGCACGGGCAGCGGCAGGTGGTGCTCCGCCCTGGAGGCGTAGCGCACGCCGCCGCTCTCGCCGCAGCGCAGCCGCTCCTCCACCGCGAACTTCAGGCAGTCCGCCGGGTTCATCTTGTGGCGGCTGTGACGCTATTATCAAAAACACACGTACATCTATGATTCAATCTAAATATGCGCGGCAACCATGAAAGTGTCCATACGAAACAACGAAACACGTGGTCCTGTCAAAAAGACATTACTAGTTAGTTCAAAACTGGATAGAATTCAACGAAACGTCAGTCAGTTTTTTCAGAATTTTGTTTCATGGTTTCCCCGCTGGTGCATAAAATTAATACTGTAAAGTAATTTTTTCGTGAGTGTTAAAGATTCGCATTAGTAAAATCTTTGCCGTGTATGAGCCACATTTTGTTTTTGTCATACAGCGGGCAAACAAGAAATCAGACCACTTGATGGTAGGTAAATGGTTACCGCCACCTATAAACATCAGTAATATAATTACCTCTAAGAGCGTTAGGAAGTGTAAATAAAACTCGTGGGCGTCCTGCTGCCTTTTGGTCATGAACTCGGGATGGTCTTTCCCCACGAGCTGCCGGTACATGTGCGGGGACACGCCGGGCTGCGAGCCGCTGCTGCCCGACTCGCTCGGGAACGAGTAGCGACCGGAGAGCAGGCCGACGCCCAGTTTGGCGCTGGAATATAAAACAATATTTTATGATTCATTAAAAATCTCAAGAGTGCCATCATCTACGTTAAATAATCAAATAAAAGTGTATAAGAAGTGGGACGATGATCCCGACCATCACCGGTTTCCACAGAAAACCAGCGTCGTGGTACTCGTGCCACGACACATGCTGAGTGGATACCCATTTGGGACACAATTAGTTTATAAGTATGTAATTTTAAGTTATATACTTAAGTGTTCCAAATAAATATTTTTTCTTTCTTTCTTTCTAAATATAACTTGACCCTGTGTGGAGAAAATCAAATAAGGTTTATTTTTAAACTCAATTTATTTGGAAGACAAAGGTATATATAGTGGTGTTAGGTTGTGAGTAGTGATGGGCGATTTCCGGAAATGTTCTCTTAGTGGAAACATTGAGGAAACGTTCTCGGAAAGGAGAGAATTTACGGAAATTTAAGAGAATCTAAACCAAGTATGTAGACTTTTTAATTTTGATATAAAAATAGATGACTAAGCATGTAATTTCAGTAGCTATGAATGCCATAGTGAAGATACATGTCAGGTAGGTAGTTATAATGACGTTACATTTGATTTTCTATAAATATAAAATTCAAAGTCCTGTCTGACTGACTGACTTAACTATATATCAACGCACAGCCCAAACCGCTGGGTCTAGAGATTCAAAATTTGGAATGTAGGTTCCTTACAACGTCTAGGGATGTACTAAGAAATAATTTTTCAAACTTCCCACGGGAAAGCGAGATATGCGCAAACGAAATTGCAAGGGTTTTACTGATCGTCTGGGTCTATTGATTCCAAATTTGGAATGTTGGTTCCTTACAAAATCTACGGGTGTACCAAGAAAGGTTGGCGGTGAGAGCCCTACGCTCCCGCAACAGTCCGGTGTCTCAGAAGAGGGTGTTAGTACACCCAAACTGAAATTTTCAATTAATAAAAAAAAAAAAAACCAAGAAAGGATTTTTTATAAATTCCCACGGGAAAGCGAGATATACGCAAACGAATTTGCGAGGGTATATCAACGCACAGCCCAAACCGCTGAGTCCAGAGATTCCAAATTTGGAATGTAGGTTCCTTACGACATCTAGGAGTGTACCAAAAAGGATTTTTTAAAATTCCTATGGGAAAGCGAGAACGCAAATGAAGTTGCAACGGTTTTAGTGATCCGCTGGGTCTATTGATTCCAAATTTGGAATGTGGGTTCTATACGACATCTAGGCGTGTACTGAGAAATGATTTTTCAAAATCCCACGGGAAAGCGAGATATACACAAACGAAGTTGCGAGGATATGTTAACGCACGGCCCAAACCGCTGGGTCTAGGGTACTCTTAGAGATTCCAAATTTGGAATGTAGGTTCCTTACGACGTCTAGGGGTGTATTGAGAAATGATTTTTCAAAATTCCCACGGGAAAGCGAGATACACGCAAACGAAATTGCAAGGGTTTTACTGATCCGCGCTGGGTCTATTGATTCCAAATTTGGAATATAGGTTCCTTACGACATCAAGGGGTGTATCAAGAAAGGATTTTTGCGAGGGTATATCAACGCACAGCCCAAACCGCTGGGTCTAGAGATCCAAATTTGGAATGTAGGTTCCTGTATTGTAAACTACAAATCTTTTCCACATAACTGACCTTCAATTTTCACTAAGCTATAAATTCGGCAAGCAGGCCTGTTCGAATACACACGACATCTGGGGGTGCACCAAGAAAGGATTTTTCAAAATTCCTACGAGAAAGCGGGATATACGCAAATGAACTTGCTTGTGTAAGGTATGATGTATTATTGGATGTGGGTACCTATATAATAAATCAGTTGTGTCATGGATTCGGTGTTTGCTTGATTGCTCCTGCGTTAATTTACCGTAATATACAACTGGCGACGAGAATAAAACATTAAAGTGGTTAAAATAATTAATATTAGAGTGGTGGTGACGTGTTTAATCTAATCATAAACAATGCCTATCGGTAAAATTGAGCACTTTGATTTAGCGAGCAAAAAATGGTCGGCGTATATCAGACGCGTGGAACAATTCATGACGCTAAACGAAATCAAGTCCGAGTTGCGAGTAGCTATGCTGGTTACTTTAGTTGGAGGAGCTACTTATGATCTTATGTGCGATTTGTGTGCGCCTAATAATCCGGAAAGTAAAACTTTTACGGAATTAGCAAAAATTGTCGGCGACCATCTTGAACCCAAACGCTCGGAAATAGCTGAACGTCACATTTTTCGTCAGAGACGGCAGAATATTGGTGAATCTCTTAATGATTATTTACAAGTGTTAAAACATCTGGCAAGTACTTGTAATTTTCAAAATACATTGGAGGAAAATTTGCGGGACCAATTTGTATCGGGACTAGCAAGTGACGAAATGAGATCTCGATTGTTCGCCGAACCTACGATAACATATAAACGAGCAGTGGAGTTAGCACTGGCACTGGAGGCCGCCGAGCGACATGCACACATGGCACACACCAGCGGATCAGCGGCAGCGGGCACAACTCAGGCGGCGGAAAGTTTGAATAAGGTCGCGACGACGGCGCGGGCGCAGCGGGCGGTACAGCCGCCAGCCCGGCCTTCAAACAGCGGTGCGAACGGGGGCTCGTCTATCGAGCCGCGGCCGGCGCGCACCTGCTGGCGATGCGGCAGGGAACACCGCGCGGATTTCTGTCGTTTTAAAAACTATTCATGCGATATGTGCGGCGTAAGAGGACATATTAGGGTTATGTGTAAAAAGAACTCAGTACGCGGAAGCAGTCAACCGTCTGCAATGCAACAACGTATTAATAATGTTTTGTGTAATAGCGATAGTGATTCGGAATGTGAGATGTATAACATAAAAGTGCACGGAAAGAATGATAAGCCTTTCTTGGTGTCGGCGCGACTGAGCGGCAGACAGGTAACCTTCGAACTGGACACGGGCAGTAAGTTGTCAGCAATTAGTTATTCTTACTACGAACAGCATTTTCCTACGTTTACTATAATGTCAAATAACATTCATTCTTTGTATTCGTATACCGGGACGCCGATAGAAACCGTTGGGTTTATTATTGTTGATGTTGTCATTGGGGAACATACAGCCGGTGACTTAAAATTATTTGTTATTAAGAATGGCGGTCCGCCGTTATTGGGCAGGGCATGGCTTAAGAAATTAAATATTAATAACATTCAAATAAATGAATTACTTTTATTATTTGAAAAATAATTTAATTGGTCATACAATTACTAGTCCATATAGGCCGGCAGGTAATGGAGCAGCCGAGAACGCAGTTAAATTAGTCAAGCGGGCTATGAAAAAAGCCGTACACGAGGGCGTAGATATTGATACTGCAGTTTCGAAATTCTTATTTCAATATCGCAACTGCGAGCATGCCACAACGGGAGTGGCACCAGCGGTGGCCATGTTCGGTAGGCGGCTAAGAAGTAGGCTTGACATTTTGAAACCATCAACGGAAAGAACGGTAGAATCAGCTGCAGACCGCACAGGGCGAGCAAAGCCCGGTGTCGAACGTTATGTCGAACTCGGCGACCAAGTTTTGGCGCGGGATTATCGGACTCGAGCTGAAAAGTGGGCCCCGGCGACTGTTATGACTCGAGAGGCCCCACTGACGTACAAAGTACGCGTATCAGATGGTCATGAGTGGAAGCGTCACATAGATCAATTATTACCAGTTAAAAAGTCCCTTTCAGGAATAAGGCACTCTTTGACAGGTGAACTCGGTAGTTGCGGATCGGAAACAAGTAACACTGAAACTACTGGGACTAATTTACTTAGTCCCGTTGCCGCCACGTCCCAGCTATCTCATGAGTCTTGTGAGTTAAAGTCAAATGACGATCTTACTGAGCCAGCTACAGTCCCGATTCCTAACGTTATAGACCAAATAGAATCGAAACGCTGTAATAGGTACAAGGGAAAATATTTTTAAATCCTTTAAAAAAATAATCAACACGGTCTATTTGCTCTTAATTTAATTAGTTTTTTTTGTTAGCAGTTTTTTCATATATAAATATTTATACAATTTGTTCTTTTCTTTTAAACTATAGTGGTAGTAGTTATTGTGTAACATGCTTTAGATATAAGAACGCATATTATGTACTTAAAGGTGGAGGTGTAAGGTATGATGTATTATTGGATGTGGGTACCTATATAATAAATCAGTTGTGTCATGGATTCGGTGTTTGCTTGATTGCTCCTGCGTTAATTTACCGTAATATACAACTGCTTGAACTTGTATTTCTCGCGGACCCAGTGGATCAGTAAAACCATTACAACTTCGTTTGCGTGTATCTCGCTTTCCCGTGGGAATTTTGTAAAATCATTTCTTGGTACACCCCTAGATGTTGTAAGGAACCTACATTCCAAATTTGGAATCAACAGACCCAGCGGATCAGTAAAACCGTTGCAACTTCATTTGAGTTCTCGCTTTCCCATAGGAATTTAAAAAAATCCTTTCTTGGTATACTCCTAGATGTCGTAAGGAACCTACATTCCAAAATAGGAATCTCTGGACCCAGCGGTTTGGGCTGTGTGTTGATATACCCTCGCAACTTCGTTTGCATATATCTCGCTTTCCCGTGAGAATTTTGAAAAATCCTTTCTTGGTACTCCCCTAGATGTTGTAAGGAACCAACATTCCAAATTTGGAATCAATAGACCCAGACGATCAGTAAAACCCTTGCAATTTCGTTTGCGCATATCTCGCTTTCCAGTGGGAAGTTTGAAAAATTATTTCTTAGTACATCCCTAGACGTTGTAAGGAACCTACATTCCAAATTTTGAATCTCTAGACCCAGCGGTTTGGGCTGTGCGTTGATATATAGTTAAGTCAGTCAGTCAGACAGGACTTTGAATTTTATATTTATAGAAAATCAAATGTAACGTCATTATAACTACCTACCTGACATGTATCTTCACTATGGCATTCATAGCTACTGAAATTACATGCTTAGTCATCTATTTTTATATCAAAATTAAAAAGTCTACATACTTGGTTTAGATTCTCTTAAATTTCCGTAAATTCTCTTAAATTCTCCGTTCAAGAGAATGTTTCAGAATGTTCTCGTTCCAAGAAAGTTCTCGGAACGGAAATGTTCTCTTGCCCATCACTAGCTGTGAGTAGTTTAGTTACACTTCGCCAGCTACATAATGGCTTTAAAAAAATTACTTGTTTTAATAAAATTTATAATTTTAGCATATGTAGGTATATCACGTAGGAATTTAGATATTCATTTATTGAATAAAAACACTTTTGAATAATTAATGTCATTTGATTTTCCGAAGTCAAAGTTTTGATTGCAATAAAATATAAGGTTATTTTTAAGTCGATGTAATAAAGTTCAAATTTGTATATACAAAAATCTAAAATACTTGGTGTGCATCCCAGTAGTTCCCCATTTCTAAAGAGCTATTGCAGTTACATGTCGATTATCAATCGTTTTTTTAATTGTCATTAAACTTACGTTTGAACATTGAAGTCATTGACCGGATCTTCTGGGAAAGTTAAGAATATGTCTGGTGCACCTTCCACGAACCGCCGGACGAAGTCAGGCATCCGAAATATCACCTGTGAAATAATGAAAGATTTTAAGAAAATAATTTGGTTTTATTAACGGATAACTCTGTAGTTTACATTTGCAAGTTGCTGTAGGATAGAACTGTTTCTTGAAGCAATTTATTTCAGATAGGCGTGCGGCCTAGCGTTGTCTCGACGTCTTTACTGTGTGCATAGACAACTCTACGCGTGCGTCGCATTATCGCGGCGTCTTCGATGCGTATACGTTCATGGAACGCCTACGCTCTCGAGGCTCTTAGGTCCGAATTCACAAGTTATTGATAATTTTCAGTTATTTTCATTTGTCAGATTTGCCATCACACGATTATTCGACTATTTCTCCTTAGAAATCAGACGTACAACTAATTTATAACTCCACCATTGAGTTTCTTCCATCCATACCTGCACGACGCTGTTGATGTAGCACGAGTTGCCGAGGTTGTTGAGGCCGGTCAGCGCGGGCCCGTGCAGCGGCCGCAGGTCGCTCCCGGACTCCTGCAGCGTGTTCCACTCGCCCGTGCGCTGGTTCAGCTCCAGCTCCAGCTCCACCATCGACTTGTCAGTCTGTCGAAGTTTTGTACATACATAAAATATGCTTTATTAGACAATGCCCACGGTTTTACCCGGGAAATTCAGTTTTTCCGTTTCCGGACAGACATCCGGAATAAAAACTATCCTATGTGTTAATCTAGGTTATAGATACCCGCATACCAAATTTCAAGCAACTCAGTCCAGCCGTTTTTGTGTGAAAGAGAACAAACATCCATCATAAACTTTCACCTTTATAATTTCAGTAAGTTTTTGCAATACAACAGACAGACAACATACATAATATACAAATATAAAACAGCGTATTGCTAAATGGCGGTCTCATTTTTTATGACAGAGCAGAATAAATGAGCGCTTGATGATAAGCAGTCACCACAGCTCATGCACATGCACGACTGTAAGAATCTTGGATGCGTTACTGACATATAAAGGAATGAAAATCCTATCCTATCTAGTCAAATCTATATATATAAAATTCAAAGTCCTGACTGACTTAACTATATATCAACGCACAACCCAAACCGCTTGTTGCAAATTGGAAACTCAAGACGAGTTTCCAAATTTTGAATGTAGGTTCCTTACGACGTCTAGGGGCGTACTAAGAAAGGATTTTTCAAAATTCCCACGGGAAAACGAGATATACGCAAACGAAGTTGCGAGGGTTTTAATAGACATAACATTTCAGTTTGATTTAAATTTCAAATATAACTACCAACATTAGTACCTTTTGTAACTGTTGCACATTGATGCCAAAGTGCTTCAGGTGGTCTGCGAGGTGCGGGTCGTCCACCATGTCGTCTTCGGCGTAGGAGTACACGTCGCCTTTGCCGTCTGCGCCGATCGTGCCCAGCTTAACTGCCAACGGGTAACCCGTCTCGCGGTAATGTTCCACCTATAACAAGAAAAATGTAATAACAAACTAACAAAACATATGTACTTTAATTAAAAAAAATATTCAAACTATGTATGTTGTTCGACCCTAGCCAGCGTTTGGATGGGTTTCGTTATCTCGAGCTTCTCCGTGCCTCGGAGGGCACGTTAAGCCGTAGGTCCCGGCTGTTATCGGTAGATGACAGTCGTTAAGCCAAGTCGGTAGCCTTCGGGCGGCTTGAAAACACCGGCCTCTGCCAATCCGCATTGGAGCAGCGTGGCAGAGTGCGCTCTAATCACTTTCTATTGAAGGGAGACCCGTATCCCTGCAGTGGGATGATTAGGGTTGATATGATGATGTTGTTTGACTGGCCCGGTGGTCGAGTGACTATGTAGCAATGGTCACTTTATCCCAAGGGCCGCGGGTTCGAATCCTGCGCAAGGCAAACATTTGTGTGCATGAACATGTCTGTTTGCCTTGGTCTGGGTGTTTTCTATGTATAATATGTATGTACAAAAAAAAGTATTCAAACCCTGTTTCTTTTAACTTAACCAATGTAATAAACAATCTTAGAGTGTAAAATTGATAAATCATCAGAATAATAAGTGTTGTTTTAAATGCCATTTCTAACTATATTATTATTATTTGGGTGTGAATGATAATTTTAATTGCCTATTTTTGTTAAAAAGACATGCTAAGATTGTTAAAAGAAACAGGGTTTAAGGATGCGCTAGTCGAGTTTTTCTACATACAAATGCTGTGGGGTGATTACTCCGTTGTTTGACATCGTTCGTTTAAAGTTGTAAATAATTTCGATTTGTCTTGTCCGAAATGGTAGTAGTTTATAGAGTAGATTAATTTATGCAAATCATTTATTACTGTATACTCTGACAAGAGAACGTGTTTGTGAAAACCTATTCTCTGAATAAAAGTTTTGAATTTGAATTTGTTATCCATGCTTGTATTAAAACAGAATTGTAAAATGATCAGTAATTTAAAAGTTATGAGCCTCAAAACATTCCGTTTTCTACACGTAATTGTAACGCAACTTTGGGCACAATTAAATACTGGAAGGAGTATGAATCTTTAAATCTCTAAAACAAAATTAATACAAGCTTTGTTTGGTTATTCAAAAAAGTAAATAACTTTATTTTTAAATAAAACATTCAGCTGTTTTTTCACAAGAACACTTCTCTCAAAAGCCTACTCGTAAATTTTTTGACGCCTGGTTCCGTTTTGGGCACTGTACCCCTGACAATATGTTTACAAATTTTCATAATAATCGGCTGCTTAGTCAAGCCGTGAAGGAATAACAAACAAACAAAATCACTTTCTCATTTATAATATTAGTATGATTACGGTAGGACGATTAATAATAATTGATTTAGATTTAATAATTTACTTGAAGGATGGACTATCATCAGAAGTATTGAAACCGGCGTCTTGTACTTACGGCATGGTCGTTCCCTCCAGAGCCGTCGAAGAACCGTCTCCCGCAGAGAACGGAGCCGTCAGTCAAGTTCAACCATAGGTTGGTCGTGAGGTCACACTTCGCACATTTCCAGCCCGACGGTGGGATCTTAACCCCATTATCCAACTGTTTCAGATCTACAGCATGTCTGTATATATAAATTAATCATGTAGTAGATGAAAACAGACATATTATATTCAAGCTAGTTCATGACTTACTTATTGATGAAACAGCTTGCTGATAGAAATCAAATAAGTCGATTCAGCCAATCAAAGAGGTCAATAAGGCCGTAAATGTAATACATGTTTTCTAAACATTGCGTGAAAAGAATTTACTAGTATTCATATTGTACTAAGTATTTTTTTTAATACCACAAATGTAGCAAACAAGCATACGGCTGCGCCGGTCTGATTGTAAGCCATCACCGTAACCCATATACGCTTGCAATACCGGGCGTATCACTCACGCGTTGCCAACCCTCCTAAACCCCCTCAAGTGGAGCTTTGGAGTCCTTACTCACCGTAGGAACACAACATGGCCGAGACCAAATACTATTTGGCTACGATCTTTTGTAAGGTAGAGGTCCTTCCCCAGACGGGCTGCTTTGATTTGAGCGGATTATCCGCTGTGCCCTACCTCTCTTAGTTGCTTACATTATTGGCATAAAAATCTTTGTTCTTAGTTCTCTACTCTGGTAATCTCTTTCATTGGTTACTTATATATACCTTAGCTAAACCATCAAGTAACTTACACAGACACCTCTCGAGCCTCCCCATCCCAGGTGCCTTGCAGAGCTGCCATTTCTGCTATTTTGAATGGCGACTCAGCGTCAATAACGGCTTGTGCTGATTTTTTTACCTGCAATGTAATACATTTTAAGCGCAAGACCAAATTTTGGCGCGTACTATATGAAACCAAATCAGGAATTATATCTCACCACTTCAGGAAGGGCAGGGTTTGGCCACGGGAATGTGTGGAACCCTGGCAGCACCACAATGCTGTAGTGATCTGTGTATGTGTAGCGAGGTTTGCAGCTATCTGGGTCAAATCCACCTTCAACGCCGATGGCCAGGCGGGTGATTTTCTTTTCTGGACCATCGCCTGTGTGTTCTGGTTCAGCGATCTATTGCAAACAAAGAATAACTTCAGTATTGTTTTCTTTTTAGGTGTTGATTTAGGGCTTATCCACACTGCGAAATTCTCCGCACTTGCGATGTGAATAATTTCTGCGCGAATGTTTTGTGTAGTGTCAAATCAGTATGGCTATGTCCGCTCTGCGAATAAAAATCGCAGTTCAGACACTCCCATAAGATATAATGTGTTACAGATTATTGCGAAAGAAATTCGCGCGGAAAATTTCGTAGTGCGACCAGGCCATCATGGGTAGTGCGCGAGACACGCGTCGGATAGAGTGATTTTAATTACCAATTGCTTCTCTTTGAATATATGCAGAAAGACCGCATTGTCTGTCTTCTGGAAGTATTGTTCAACATAGTTGCGGCCGAACCCGAGGAACGACACCAGTGATATGTATAGCCCAGTCTCCGACTCCTGCAAAAAAAAAACAAACAAAAATAGAGTACATGTACATTTACTACTTTCACTGCGCGCGGCGGCGCACATCTGAAGCGCAGATCAGTGCATTTTTAATATTTTCGACATTATACTCTTTGAAATAAAACGGAAAATCATTTAACACTACAATTAATGTTGTTTTGTTTGGTCTTTTAATAATATCTTGTGTCAAAAACACGATGCGCTCTTCGAAATTAGATTCCCAATGATCGCACTCTCTGGGGACGGGCTGACGTCAAGTCCCATAAAGCTAACCATTGCTAAACCACGCTAAATGTACGAAGTTACTCTATCTATATCGGAAATTTCTAATTAGGAATAATGTCACAATAACTGTATACAGATAGATATATTTTTATAACAGTAGGCAAAATTAACGCCTAATTCATGTATCGTTTAAAAAGCCCTCATAATTTGCATAAAGATAAGAGCTCCCAGACTAATGTGCAAAATCATAGGGGCAAGTAACAGTATTTTACTGTTACCCTCCGTGGGGACCACAACGACAATAATGAAGTCAATAGACCTATTTCTTGGAGCATTCCTAATTTTTACAGGATTTGCACTAAGTTTATTTAATTTACGTAGAGTTTTAAAAGATAACACTAAGTTTTCTGCTGTGTTGCTATCGGAAAATATAATTTTAATGTGTATTGGAATTGCATTTATGGTGAGGGCTGTGCATGAGTTAAGTGTTGTGAATGTTCATACTAACGAAACAGAAGAAAAAGTATCTGATGTTTTTGGAGATAAATATGGTGGGATGGAGTGTGGATTTGGATCAGTACTAATGAGCTACGGTCCACTAATTATATCTTTGGTGAACAGTTTTTTAAGTCTCATCATAGACAATTATATGCATTACAAAATGATTGAAGATATTAAAGAAAAAGATGATAATGATACCATTCAGGAAATTGGTGAAAGTTCCATTAGCAGAAAAATAAATATAAACAGAATTTTCATTTTCTGGAAAAAATATTTTTCATATGTTGTTATAGCTTTACAGTGGATTATACCTGTTCTTATCGCACTCACTATGTACCCAATGGGTGTGAATGAAAGAGAGTTATCTAAAAGTGAATTGAGAAGTGGCAGTGAGTTCTGCATGGCTATTATAGATCACAGAAACAGAACATGTACAGAAGAAACAGATACTAACTACACATTAGAACTTCGAAAGTATTTTACACCGCCAAAAAACTACTTGGAAGTGTACGATGATCAGATTAATGCAAATTCAACTCAAATAGATTCTATAATAAAAAACGTAATGCAAGTAATATCAAGCTATCGGAATTATTCAACAAATGGTATTGTTAATGGATCTTTAGTTAGGAAACCAAAATCATTGGAATCTTGCATAAAAGTATGTTATGTTGATAACAAAAACTTACTATTATACATGTTTATTTTAGCTATTATAAGTTATTTTGTGCCTATAACAATATCTACAATTATATTAACTAAAATACATTCTATGGAGGTAAAAAGGCCACATATAAAGACATATGTAAGTCGAGAATTACTGTATAACATTTTATTCTGGACTCCTGTAATGTTAGACACATTTCTTTCGTTGATAATGTGTACGTATACAATGAACGGAATGAAGACATCTTTGTTCAATATTATTGCAAATGTGTATCAAGCTGTGAAGAACTTTATGAATACAAAGTATTTTAAAGATAATATCGTAACACCAGTGTGAACTAATGTAACATTTATTGAAGTTTTGTTGTGTAATGTTTTGTGATGTAAATTGTGTAATGTTTTTTATAATAATGTTTATTATAATTTGTAATTAATTATATAAGATGTACGAATTTGAACATTTGCATGCCAATTGTCAGTGCAACTCGCTTGTACTAATTAATCTAGATATACTCTGTTTCCTGACATGTATTTGTAACTGTTGTAGTGGTGGTTGAGTGTTGGAATAGAAACACAAGACTTTCACGTAACATTCATGTATTTCTTTTAAACTTCACTATTAAAACAATTTGATCACCCCATTACTAAATACTTATCAAGATTTATATTCTAAACATGAATAGACTCTATAAATACATTTTTATCTAAAATCTAGTAAATATACGTTTCCTATTAAGATGTCATAAAAAGACTGAAACCAAAACAAAACTAGACATCATGATATCTGTCTAATTTAGAAAAGCTCCAATTTTAAATCTTTCTTCATATCAAACATTTTATAACCGGCCAGTTCAAATACAATTCCTTACTTAAATAAAACCTACAACAGTAACGTGTCTGCCTGCAATTAATTTATCCAATAACTTGTTACATACTTGTTTCGCCACTTCTGTCATAGCTTAGCTGCCTTCTGGCTAATTTATGACAGATAGGTTGATCGAAAATTATCAACAAGGTATAAGTAATACCTAGTCTGGCACCATGTCTGGACACCCTTAATTGATATATAAGTAAGTGACAAATATTCCGGCATATACAACAAGGAACTTCAAGGAAGTCTTGAGTCGCCTTACGTTTTACATAATAAATAAATACCTACTACGGAGTCTACTAGTTATGTGTACTTTTATGTACTAATGTATCTTTGTTAACTTTTCGAGGAATGAAATGAATAAACGAATAAATTCGAGTTGGAAATGTTTGGCTGGCCGGCATTACGATTTTATGATTATTCATTAAAATTTTGTCATCGTACATATATAAGTATTAATCGGCGAGGTGATACAAAATAATACATTAATACACATGGGAAAAATGTTTACTTTATTGACTTTCATTGTGTTATTGATTAGAAAGATATCATACAACAAAGAGGTTAGAAAAAAATTGCAACTCACCGGATTGTCGAAAGAATAAACACACTCATCCTTATAGATCAATTGTTGGGGCCCAGGTATTCTGATTTTAGGCAAATGCGGTGTTAATAGATCTAATGACGCCATGGTTCAGATAAATAAATATTTTTTTTGCAATCAAACAAAATGTCAGCGTTTTAACGCATACAAATTTTTACTGTGCTCTAGTGATGTATTTGATGACTGTTTTTATTAACAATACGATTCTGATTAGACTATTTGATTTGATTGAAGTATTTGATTAAAACTGTCTCCTCATAGAAAGCTAATCGATTCTATATCGATAAAAGAAACAATAAAATTGGTTGTGTACTGGCAACATCTCTTCACATTGACATTGACAGTATTTGACAGCTATGTGTACCAACCTATGCTATGAATGAATAATGATGAAATCCACAAAAAAAAGTTTGTTTTGCAGAAATTTATTTATCTATTTTTATCGTTTGGACTTTGGTTTTGATAATAATAAGTTTCTTTTATCGTTGCTGGTGGTATAACGCAGTGTAAAGATCATAAGTGTATTCTGCGAAAACATCGCTAAGTGTTGTTTTTGAAGTCCTAAATATTTTTTACTAACAATGTCTATGAAATTATACATTGATTTGATGTCTCAGCCCTCTAGGGCTTTGTACATTCTATTGAAGTCAGTTAATTGCGAATTTGAACCAAACTTTGTTGATCTTCGGAAAGGTAAGTACTAAACTATGTTATTTTACCCTCAGACCAAATAAGATTTTACCATGATAATTTATAACGAAAAGTAAGCAATTACTTTCACAAAAGTAAATAATTACTAAACTTTGACAGGCCCGGTGGTCCAGTGGCTAGTAATGGTCACTATATCAAGGGCCACGGGTTCGAATCTTGCGCAAGGCAAACATTTGTGAGCATGAACATGTGTGTTTGCCTTGGTCTGGGTGTTTTCTATGTATAGAAAGTATTTATTTACAAAAAAAAGTAAGTAGGAATATTTAACAGCAATCTTAGTCTAATACCCATAGTACAAGCTTAGTTACTTAGTTTGGGACTAGATGGCGTTGTGTGATTCGTCCAAGAATATTATGAAAGAATATTATTAGTATGGGCAAAACTTGAGCTAATACACTGTACATTTAAAATTATCTAATATTATATTAAAATCATTGAGTTATTTTATCAAATCCTTGTTAGTAGGGCCACAAAACATTTAATAAAATATGTACCTACCTAACATTTACATCAAGGAAATTATTAAAAAGGCAAAATGTCTCCAAACTTGTGTTTCTGTTTATTTTACATTATCCCATGTTGAATAATCTTATCTCTAGATTTTAGTTTTGTGTAGTAATGGATTACTTATTCATATTAATTTAAAAAGAAAGAAAGGTAAAAATGTTTTAATCTATGTAGTTAAAAACACAAATTTTAACTATTTTATTTATTACTTCATGTCATACACAATGAGGTCATGTAATTTTAGCATCCTTGCCATGAGCATTGCAATATTAATCACACATATTATTTGTCTTACATAAACTTATCATTGTTTTTATGATTTTTAATTTATATTTCTTAGATAAAAGGCAAGATCTAAGGAACATGTCATTTCAGTTCTTCATAATATGCCTAAAATCTTTCTAATTTTGTCCAATACATAATTTAAATATTCTCCTACCTAAGCTGTACAGCATAGATAGTAATGTATTTATGATGAGCTTGTCTTGTGCTTGACATACTTATGACAAGCCCTGGACTCTTTCTCCCTAAATGAGATATGATTTTATGGCAATAATTGAATGCTTTTTAGGTCAACACTACTCCGATGAGTTTACTAAACTCAACAGAATACAAAGAGTACCAGTGATAAATCATAATGGATTTGTTTTAACTGAAAGGTAAGAGCAATATCTAATGGGTCCCGGAGACGGTCAAGCCACTCGAGTCAAGTCTACGTAGAGATGTGATTAAAAGTACAAAAAAAATAACATGTTATATTAAACGTTAAAAATATAACTGATAATCTTTTAACATTTTGATATTTTTATTAAGTGTTCATTGAATTACTTATAACGAAACGTACGAAAAACGCTTACAAAAGTAAACACTCAATGAAAATATCAATATGTTATAAGATTATTAGTTTTATTTTGAACGTTTATCATGTTATTTTAATTTTATTTTTCACATTTAACGATTCAAAAAATATTACTTTTAATCACATCACTACGTAAACTTGACTCAAGTGGTTTGACCGTCTCTGGGGCATAAGGCGCGGGTCATTTAGCAGCGGCGTGGCGCGGGCGCTTGTATACGAATCTGCACCGCGCCCCCCGCACCATGCCCGCGCCACCTGCGCCTAAGACGCGAGTTATACAGAAGAGACGTTATGTCTACTAGCCCTTAAGGTGGTATCGCTGTTATGTTATTTTGACTATCCGCCACTGCCACACTTCGCCACCACGCATCTTCGGTATAAACCGCGCCTAAGAACTATGCAGACGACGTTTTTTTAACATGTCGATAACTTACACTCACAAAATGCATGTCAATGGTCTTGTAGATGATCAAAATACAAATCGGTGCATTTTGAACGAGGCTAACGAGCGCAAAAAAGCGTCTTTCAGCCAGTTTTCTTTAATGCATTTTAATTTACGATAAGTCTCAGGCTATATCTTTTTTTCTTTAGTTTGACAGTGCTCGCATAATGTGTTATTAATTCTATAATGAGTTTCAGAATCTGACTGACTGTTAATCGCATTTATGTGGACCCCAATTACTTTAAGTGATGTGCAAAACTTTTATTGATTACTACATGCAAAGAATAAGGCAATTATGGTGTTCATTTGTAGAGACAACTCCCACATGATGACGTGAACGTATGCTCTGCTTTCTGCGTTTGAAATATATTTATGAGTATCAGCTGTGCGTAGTCCGCGCGTTTAAATATGTTGTCTGCATAGATAGAATAGAACAATATTTATTTGTCTTATCTGTAGCACACAAACGATATTACCTACATAAAAACCTTAAATATAATTATGTAAAACAATGTAAAATCTAATTAGATACAAACTATAAAGACGCTCCTAATGTTTATACTTATTCATTATTTTGTGCTTAGAAGTTTGAAGAATGAAGTCGCTTCCGCTGCTGTCGGTTCGCTTAGAATCTAAGTCAGTCGGTTAAAAAGATCTAAGTTAGGGCCCTGATCGACGAGCGAGTAAATTTATGACTCGGCGGTAAAGCTGGTGTATCACTGCAAAACCGCGGTTTTAAACACCGACGAGCATGTCTCGCGGCTCGTCATGTTTGCTATATTTTTTACTCGGCTCGTCATGTAAAACCGAGATGGCGAGATAACACAAAGCTTCAGATTAGGAACAAGACATGTTACCTGTCTCATTCAGGCGCGACTGTTTTGCTCGCTAGTCGATCAGCACTATCTATCTATCGAGCCGCGAGTAAAACCGTCGTTCTTTAAAACCGCGGAATAGGCACAGATTACTTAATAGTTACTTCGTAAGTATAGGCTCGTACGTCAATCAGGGCCTTTAGATCTTTTTAACTACTCAACGGATTTTAATGCAGAGTTCAGCAATAGTTAGAGTGATTCAATGAGTTTATAATATGTACAAAACATATACATGCAATGAAATTTCCGAAATTCCACCTGGAAAGCGGGATACACACAAATGAAGTTTCGCGTGTTTCGCTAGTAATAATAATATGAAATATTGTAAATATTTTATGCTCAATGCAATTTTCAAATCTAACGATGAGTTCCAGAGGTTACAGTTTACAAAAAAAATTCAATTTATATTTTTTTTAGTGTCGCCATATTGAAATATCTCTCCCGTGAAGGTATCATACCTGACAAACTATACCCGAGAGAGTCCAAGCAACAGGCTCGTTTGGAGGAGTTTCTGGAATGGCAGCATATTGGTTTTCGGTTGCACTTGTCAATGTATTTTAGGGTGAAGGTGAGAACTACTTATTTTTATTCTACCTATTGATAAAAGGAAATAAGATGTGGCCGTGTGGGCCGAAGCCGTGTGTGCAAGTGACAATTTCTTGTTGTTTGACGTCATGAAAATGTATTACTGTGTCTGTCGAGCTCTCTCCCCTAAAGCCTATTAATTGACTGCTATCTCTGCGCCTAGGGTCTGTCCGCACTGCGAAATTTTCCGTGCGAATTTTTTCGCAATAATCTGTGACACATTACATCATGGAATTATCCGCACTGCGATTTTTTTCGCAGAGCGGACATAGCCATACTGATTTTGCATTAGTAGCGTAATGGTTACCATGCCAGACCGCCACCCAGGAGGTCCCGGGTTCGAAACCCGGTCGGGTAATGATGAAAAACTAACTTTTTCTGATTGACTTGGGTCTTGGATCGTTTTCTATATATTTTATGTATTTGTTATAAAATATAGTATCGTTGAGTTAGTATCCCATAACACAAGTTTCGAACTTACTTTGGGGCTATCTCAATCTGTGTGTTTTGTTCCTATATATTTGTTATTATTAAATCATTCGCGCAGAAATAATCTGCACCGCAATCGTGGAAAATTTCGCAGTGCGGATAGGCCTTTAGGTGGCGGGGTCGCAGGAACATGACACATCCGGAACCCCGGCGGCGGGCGGCGGGCGTCCAAAGAACCATCTGTTTGGGCTCGACAGAGTGACGGCGCCTTTTAAGCGCAGGCTACACCGCTACCGAGCTACCGACTAACCTACTCGCGGTGTGAACCGAAGTATGTAAAGAGGTGAAGTGAAACGATATTCGCCCGCCTAGCTCTCTCGGTGTGGCCTGCGCTTTATGCCAGACGCAACGATCCGTTTGAGGCTGGCTAAGGGTAGGCGTCCACATTTTTGGATCTAAGTATCGGACGCATCGCATTCGTAGATTCGTGCGATCCGTACGATGCAACTCAGACGACGCACCTGTATGGCACTCTATACAGGGTGACCGGTAATATGTTGCATTCCTTGCAAGGGGTTAAAGAAGAGCTCATTTGAAACTTATTTAGTCATATGACACTATGTCCGAAACTTGGTCAGTTCTGAGTAATTCGAGTTTTAGGGATTTTAATCAAAATATCCCGATTTCGAGTTACAAAGTACCATTGTAGTGACTTATTACCAATTTTTTTTTATTCTTTTGTTGTTTTCTGGTAGGTAAAGAACAACAGCATCACTTAGAATCAAAATAAGCTAGAAAAGAATGTTATTTTTTCATTTAAGACTAAAAACCTAAGCTACATTTTACAAAAAAAATATGTTCAAGCTTAAAGAATAATTATTTTAAAGAAAAAAATGTATCGGATGTCGCGTACAAATTACGTAATTAAATTCCTCAATTCATTAGCCATTCAAAAAGGTACAGGTATCAACAAAAAACTTTGAGGGTTATTCACTACCCTGACAAGAAAGATCAAATCCGATTTTCTCAGTTTTCAAGTCACAATGCCAATGTACCGTTGTAGTGACTTATAAGGAATTTTGTTTATTCTGTTGTTGTTTTCTGATAGGTAAATAAGAACAGCATCACTTAAAACTAAAATAAGCTAGAATAGAATGTAATTTTTCATTTAAGACTTAAAAACTCTTAGTTAAAACTTAAATAATCAGATTTTCTTAAAGATACAGTTTCAACAAAAAAAAATCGAAGCTTATTTACTACCGTACCGTACTATTTACAGTCCAGATATTTTTTCAAACATTTTTTTTTATAAATCTTGTTCAAATTGTGAGCCCCGTTTCCTAATACAAGCTCGAAGTCTTTTTCTGATTTCTGTTTTCGTCACCCTTGTTGTAAGACTTCGTCGAATGTCTTGTGCTGCTCTCTCAATCCGCTCACTCACGGAGCTCTTCTTCGGTGTTGACAGGGGTGACGTAGACGAGATCTTTCATGTAACCCCAAAGAAAAAAATCACACGGCGTTAGATCGGGGCTTCTCGCAGGCCAAGGAATTGGTCCGCCGCGCCCAATCCAACGAAGTGGAAATTCTTCATTTAACCATTGGCGTACACCGAGCCGAAAGTGAGCTGGACAACCATCGTGCTGATAAATAAGGTGTCTTCTAGTAGCTAAAGGGACATCGTCCAAAAAAAGGTTCAGGTCGTTCCTTAAAAAAAAATCGGATCGAAATCGGATTTGATCTTTCTTGTCAGGATAGTGAATAACCCTCAAAGTTTTTTGTTGACACCTGTACCTTTTTGAATGGCTAATAAATTGAGGAATTTAATTACGTAATTTGTACGCGACATCCCATACATTTTTTTCTTCAAAATAATGATTCTTTGAGTTTGAACATATTTTTTTTGTAAAATGTAGCTTAGGTTTTTAGTCTTAAATTAATAAATAACATTCTTTTCTAGCTTATTTTGATTCTAAGTGATGCTGTTGTTCTTTACCTACCAGAAAACAACAAAAGAATAAAAAAAAATTGGTAATAAGTCACTACAATGGTACTTTGTTACTCGAAATCGGGATATTTTGATTAAAATCCCTAAAACTAGAATTACTCAGAAATGACCAAGTTTCGGACATAGTGTCATATGACAAAATAAGTTGCAAATGAGCTCTACTTTAACCCCTTGCAAGGAATGCAACGTATTACCGGTCACCCTGTATAAAGAAGCTAGTTGCTGCCCGCAGAGCAGTAGCTCTCGCTAAGCTTAAGTAGCATTGACCAAATCCTACGGGAATCGCCTACTTTTCGAGATAAAAAGTACCCTATGTCCAAGATATCAGCTATCAAATATCATAAAAATTGGTCTAGCCATTTGAGCGTGAATAGGTAACAAACATACAGACAAATTTTCGCCTTTATAATATTAGTAGGATTTATTTATTTATTTATTTTACATCACAGCTTGTCTACCATTACATTTTTTAAACCAATGCGATAGCGAAGCAACTAATCATTATTATCTAAGTATTATAACATATAATATAAATAAATAAATAAAATAAAATGCGATGCGTTCGATAGTTACGATGCGAATATGCGAACGACCTTTAAGTAGCTTACCGTATTCGCACTGATTATTATTATTTTGTCATAGCACCTAGACCCAGTGCTGCTTGGAAGACAGTCGACTCCAGAACAGTTAAAAGCCTACGAGAGGAGAATGACAACTTCATTGGAAGATTTCAGTACAAAGTGGTTGGGCCGCGGGACCGACTTTATTATTGGCAATGACGTCACAGTAGCTGATTTGTTAGCCGCTTGCGAAGTGGAACAGCCTAGTAAGTATTTGAAATTATTTGATTTATGATTAGAGTTACAAACTAATTAATTATGTTATTTTATGTTATTTACATCATCATAAATTTTATTATAAGTACTCAGCTCTTTATGAAAATTTTGTAATCTTTTTATCGTCAGTAATTGTAGTTTTTTTGGGGTTGAGACCTGGTGTCCTGAAACACAGGCTTTTGACTCGCTTAGGCACCAGTCTCTCACATCTTAGTTGTAAGAATATATATTAACTATAATAACTAAAGTATTTTTTTATACTACACCTGCTCGATGGCGTCGCTGTGTGTCGCACTCTAATATGAACACGCAAGTTAAGCGACGTCGACCCTAGCCAGCGTTTGGATGGGTTTCGTTATCTCGAGCTTCTCCGTGCTTCGGAGGGCACGTTAAGCCGTCGGTTCTGGCTGTTGTCGATGGATGACAGTCGTTAAGCCAAGTCGGTGGCCTTAGGGCGATTTGAAAACACCGGCCTCTGCCAATCCGCATTGGAGCAGCGTGGCAGAGTATTTATTTATTTATTGGATCACCAACAGCTGGTAACATTGATACAAACTTAAACATTAACAAATATTTTTTTTTACTAAATGCACAGCTAATTAGAGGCGAACACGTCATGCAAGAAAATATACTTAAGTAAAAAATTTAACTTAACAAGCAAAACAGAAAAACAGGATTTAGGCACATACAACTTTAGTAACTTCCTTTCGAAATTGTTTGGTAGTTGTTGAGTGGATGTCGGTACTATTACAGTAGCGATTATAAAGTTTGGCCATTCTAGCTATGGGCGAATTGGAACCAAGCACCGTGCGTCGCAGCGGCGGCAAAAGAGGTATTATAGCTTTGCGAGGATATCTCAATGGAACACGGAAATTAATCCAGTGGAGAATGTTAGAACAGTCCAAGTCGTTATGCAGAATTTTGTGGAGAAACATCAAATCTGTTATTTCTCTTCTCTTGTGCAGTGGTACCATTCCAAAATGTCTCAGCCTAACTTCATAGCTTACATCGCGCCCCCCCAGGCCCACCCCGAAGGAAATATGTCTCACTAGTCTTTTTTGTATCCTTTCCAATCTCAGAGAATGAACACTATAGTGAGGACGCCACACGACGCTAGCATAATCCAGCATACTCCTAACTAAAGAGTTGTATAACATCAACTTAGTCTGGGGCTTTCGGAACTGCTTTCCGTTTCTTAACACAAAACCCAACATTCTAGATGATCTACAAATTACCTGTTCAATGTGTGGTATAAGGGTGAGCTTGCTGTCTAGCAAGACTAGTGATGGGCGATTTCCGGAAATGTTCTCTTAGTGGAAACATTGAGGAAACGTTCTCGGAAAGGAGAGAATTTACGGAAATTTAAGAGAATCTAAACCAAGTATGTAGACTTTTTAATTTTGACATAAAAATAGATGACTATGCATGTAATTTCAGTAGCTATGAATGCCATAGTGAAGATACATGTCAGGTAGGTAGTTATAATGACGTTACATTTGATTTTCTATATATATATAATTCAAAGTCCTGTCTGACTGACTGACTTGACTATATATCAACGCACAGCCCAAACCGCTGGGTCTAGGGATTCAAAATTTGGAATGTAGGTTCCTTACAACGTCTAGAGGTGTACTAAGAAAGATTTTTTCAAAATTCCCACGGGAAAGCGAGTTATACGCAAACTAAATTGCAAGGGTTTTACTGATCCGCTGGATCTATTGATTCCAAATTTGGAATGTTGGTTCCTTACAACATCTAGGGGTGTATCAAGAAAGGATTTTTCAAAATTCCCACGGGAAAGCAAGATATACGCAAACGAAGTTGCGAGGGTATATCAACGCACAGTCCAAACCGCTGGGTCCAGAGATTCCAAATTTGGAACGTAGGTTCCTTATGACATCTAGGAGTGTACCAAGAAAGGATTTTTTAAAATTCCTAAGGGAAAGCGAGAACGCAAATTAAGTTGCAACGGTTTTACTGATCCGCTGGGTCTATTGATTCCAAATTTGGAATGTAGGTTCCTTACGACATCTAGGGGTGTACTGAGAAATGATTTTTCAAAATTCCCTCGGGAAAGCGAGATATACGCAAACGAAAATGCAAGGGTTTTATTGATCCGAGCTGGGTCTATTGATTCCAAATTTGGAATATAGGTTCCTTGCGACATCTAGGGGTGTACCAAGAAAGAATTTTTCAAAATTCCTACGGGAAAGCGTGAAATACGCAAACGAAGTTGCGAGGGTATATCAACGCACAGCCCAAACCGCTGGGTCTAGAGATCCAAAGAGAAAGGAAAGCGAGATTTCCCGTAGGAATTTTGAAAAATCCTTTCTTGGTGCACCCCCAGATGTCGTAAGGAACCTACATTCCAAATTTGGAATCAATAAACCCAGCGGATCAGTAAAACCCTTGCAATTTCGTTTGCGTATATCTCGCTTTCCCGTGGGAATTTTGAAAAATCATTTCTCAGTACACCCCTAGACATCTTAAGGAACCTACATTCCAAATTTGGAATCTTTAGAGTACTCTAGACCCAGCGGTTTGAGCTGTGCGTTGACATTCGCTCGCAACTTTGTTTGCGTATATCTTACTTTCCCGTGGGAATTTTGAAAAATCATTTCTAGTACACCCCTAGATGTTGCAAGGAACCTACATTCCAAATTTGGGATCAATAGACCCAGCGGATCAGTAAAACCGTTGCAACTTCATTTGCGTTCTCGCTTTCCCATAGGAATTTAAAAAAATCCTTTCTTGGTACACTTCTAGATATCGTAAGGAACCTACGTTCCAAATTTGGAATCTCTGGACCCAGCGGTTTGGGCTGTGCGTTGATATACCCTGCAACTTTGTTTGCGTATATCTCGCTTTCCCGTTGGAATTTTGAAAAATTCTTTCTTAGTACACCCCTAGACGTTGTAAGAAACCTACATTCCAAATTTTGAATCCCTAGACCCAGCGGTTTGGGCTGTGCGTTGATATATAGTTAAGTCAGTCAGTCAGACAGGACTTTGAATTTTATAAATATAGAAAATCAAATGTAACGTCATTATAACTACCTACCTGACATGTATCTTCACTATGGCATTCATAGCTACTGAAATTACATGCATAGTCATCTATTTTTATGTCAAAATTAAAAAGTCTACATACTTGGTTTAGATTCTCTTAAATTCTCCGTTCAAGAGAATGTTTCAGAATGTTCTCGTTCCAAGAAAGTTCTCGGAACGGAAATGTTCTCCTGCCCATCACTAAGCAAGACACCAAGGTCTTTAACTGTATGAGATTCACCCAGAACCATACCATTAATGTTGTATATCGAAGGAATAAAGTTATTTTTTTTGGTATTTTTAACACGAGTACATTTTTTAGTGTTTAACTGAAGACCGTTACACTCGCACCAATTTGTTAGAGAATCTAAATCCTCCTGTAGCCGAGAAATGTCTGCCTCTGCATCAATCACCCGCATGATCTTAAGGTCGTCAGCGTACATAAAAGCTAGTGAGTGGTTGAATACATCAGGAAGGTCATTAATAAAGATATTAAAGAGGATTGGCCCCAAATGTGAACCCTGTGGAACTCCGGATGCAATGAATCTCTCGTCAGAGCAGTACCCATTCGCCACCACATAGTAGGATCTTCCCGACAGGTATGATTGAAACCATTGTAAAATGGATCCAGAGAAGCCATACCTATGCAATTTACGAATCATAACCTATCATATCATAGCCTTACTAAAGTCAGTATAAACGACGTCAACTTGCTTGTTTTTATCAATCGAATCGAATCGAATCCCAGCAGTGGGATGATTATGGGTTGGTATGATTGATATGACACCTGCTCGGAATGTACAGTCTTCATACAAAATTTGCGAGAAAGTGCGGGATTCCTTCCCTAGAATATGCGGGAGGAAAATATGTATGAAAATTCATTGCTGCCCGGCTGTTTTTTTTTAATTTTGAGTGATGTCAGACTATCTTTTGTAATTGTGCATGTATATACTGAACACTGCACCAACTCTCCTGGCACGTGCAGTCATAAAACATAGTTCGGAACTCATTCTTCCTGCGCTATACAGTTTTAAACCCAATTTGAAACAAAGATCACAGTGAGTTGCTTTTAAAACGAATTCCAAACTTCAGTATGTATAGATGCTGCGTCAAACGCTTGTGCTACCAAAGACGTTTTACACTCTTGAACTTCGTTTAGTCGCCTGGAAACCAATGTTTTATGACCTCGTGTGTCATGAAAGCCCGCCAGGAGCGTTGGCGTTATTTATTTTGTGTTGTCGTTAGGTGGTTTCTTTATTTTTTACAGAAAAAACAACATATTTTCTCGCGGTTTCCTTATTCTTGTTACTGTCGGCTTCTAACGTAGCGTTGTCATAATACCTTAACAATAGGTTTCTTGTTATTTTCACCTCATTAGTGCTATTTTTGACTTCAAACCGTATGTTATGTCAAATAGCCTATAATCCCTTCAAACAGGTTCTCATTTGAAAAATATTTGGTACCTAATGCCTGAGTAAAATGGGTTCATACAAATTAGGTGAAATCGTGCTGGGTGCTATTATAGTAACTAACTAATTATAGGGTAGTTGATATAAATTGTATTTTATTAATTAGTATTATCCGCGGTCGAATGCCGACCGCGGATCGACAAGTGTAGCGTAGGACGCCCTCAGACTAGGTGGAGCGGTGATCTTCGCAAGGTGGCTGGCAAGAGCTGGATGAGAGTCGCCGAGGATCGTGCGCGGTGGCGTGCGTTGGACAGGCCTATATCCAGCATTGGACGAATGTAGGCTGATGATGATGATGATGAAAGATGTATAAATAAATATTCTTGGACGAATCACACAACGCCATCTAGTCCCAAACTAAGCAACTAAGCTTGTACTATGGGTACTAGATTGCTGATAAATATACTTAAATATTTTTTTTGTAAATAAATACTTATTATAGGTAGGTACATAGAAAACACCCAGACCAAGGCAAACAGACATGTTCATGCACACAAATGTTTGCCTTGCGCAGGATTCGAACCCGCGGCCTTTGGGATAAAGTGACCATTGCTAGCCACTCGATCACCGGGCCTGTCTGTCATGTTTATGACGACAGAAGTGTAGGTAAGTGTAGGACAGAAAGGTTGACAACCTTTCTTTCGTCATAGCATAATTTCTTTCAAGGCATAATTTCTAAATTGAATTAAGTTAATTCTTTGATTAAAAAACAACCTTGATTCAAAAATAAGTTTGCATTTATGTATACCTGGTCCAGAAAGAAGGCGAATGGATGAATGCCTTTTGTGGAGAAAAACTTAGAGAAATCATACAAACGTAAACTCTGAAGTTTTTTCTTTACTTCGGTCGTTCAACTTTTGCTGCTTTCAATTTCAAAAGTACTATTTTTGATCTACTCGGCGAAAGGTTTCAAAATTGTAAGACCGTAAATTAAGCGAATTATAAGAAACTGCGGCTAACTAAAAAGTAAGCATGGATACACACACATGGCATACCTACCACGATTTGGTAGGTGTGATGTGGTCAGAGTCTATGATTACTCAAATCTGTCATTATGCGACGCCTGGCGCCTTTCAGTCATTTTGCGTTTCTCACATTCCACGCCTAAATCATCGCAACCAATTACCAATATCGCAACGGTTACAGTTTTTAAAGGCTGTGGCCTGTAAAAACTGTAACCTACTAGTGGCTGAATTCACAAATAGTCAGTTTAGCAATATGAAACGTAGAATTTAAAATACATACTTGGTTATATATATATATTTGATTTAAGCGTCAAAGCGGGGGAGGTGACCTCAAAAGTCACTCAGTGCCCTGTCCCTGGACTTGCGCATAGCGGCGTCCACACATTATCAGTTCAGTCTGAAATCTTAAACGATGGCGTGGCTTGGTGCGGTTTCTGATAGACTTGTATCGTCCGGCGAACTTCAGGCTTAGGACTAGTTCTGGGTTCGTTGCGTCGCGGGCCGTTTTATTAGCTTAGTAGGTTTTCACTTGTGTCTATAAGGGGTTAGAGTAGGGTTGCCAGATGGCCGGGAAATCCGGGATTGTCCCGGAATTACGTGTCTTGTCCAGTGTCCAGGAATTACACTCTATAGTCCCGGATTTCGAATACCTACCACTGGATGACTCGAACGCGAAGCATGCGCTAGGTTCACGAACTTCTTTCCCCAGCTCAACTGGCGGCCCTCCTCGTGCCCTGCGTTCTCGTTCACTCGTGTTTTGTTAATTTTTTCTAAAGTTTTATTTAATGAATAAGTAAAAGCGAGGTCCGGTGTTCAATTTGCGTTTTAAGTTTTGTAAAATATTACAAGTTAAGCGATTTCCAAAAATAATTACCTTTTTAGGGTTCCGTAGTAAACTACAAGGAACCCTTATAGTTTCGCCTTGTCCGTCTGTCCATCTGTCCGTCTGTCCGTCCGCGGTCTAGCGCCTAGACGCTTGATGCTAGAAAGCTGTAATTTGGTATGTATACTCATATTAACAATGCTAACAAAGTGGTAGAATAAAATTGTGAAAAAAATTTTTTTTGGGGTGCTTCCCCTACGGGGAAAGTGGGAATGAATATTTTTGTTCGCACCGACCCCACCTTGTGGGGTGGGGGGGGGGGGGGGGGGACCACCGTGCAAAACGAAAATTGACACGTTAAATTTTCGTTTTGCACGGTGGTCCGTGTCTATCTCTATCTCCGAAAGTCTTGAGTTTAGAAATTTGAAAAAATTCATGGTAGTAGTCCATATAGTGAACCTACAAGGAAAACTATAAGGGTTAAGTAGGCACTACTAGTTACGGAGTAATAGCCGACGAACTTATGAAGTAAAATTTCTTTGACGAAAACGTACAAATGTCATAGAAAATTGCATTGTACTCATCTGCAAGCAAAAAATGCCTAGCCAATACGGAACCCTACATTGTGCGTGGCCCGACACGTACTTGCCCGGTTTTTTGTATATTTTTCTACTGTCCCGGAAATGAAATGCTTGTATCTGGCAACCCTAGGTTAGAGATCGTCAGATCTGTCGGTCAGATCGCGGTTCGCTGTATATAGCGACCGTCGAACTCGTCAGGCGGCTGCAAGCTGCAATCGCAAATGCTATTGCGTAGGCTCTTGGTCTATGATGTCCTTAGGTTACATCAAAAACAATACTGCCTTGAAAATACTGCTTTCAGCTATAAGGCCGCCTTGTTGCATATCTGTAACTTTTAATGTTTGCTGTGTAACTTGTTTGTGTAACTTAACCCCAAAAACTCTTAGAAGTGTATTCGAATGATAAGTATCAGAATGCCATTGTATAACAAATCACAACCTAATCGAATAACAAAACAAGCTTGACCTAATTGCCGAAAAGAAAAAATAACGGATACCTAATTAGTATTTTCGAGAATTGCTTTATTTCGTATTAATGATGGGAAAATAAAACGCCCTTATTTCCATTTCCTTGGAAATTCCTACTCATTAATCTTAAACAATAAACAATGTTATTTGATATATTGAACACCTAGTGGAAACATTGAATCCTCAGATTCAATGTTTCTACTATGTTCAATGTTAAATTGAAGTACCTACATGTTAAACTTTTTGAACAAGTTTTTTATTTTATTATAAATCAAAGTAAGTTTCGAAACTTGTGTTATGGGATACTAACTCAACGATTGTGTTTTACCAATATTTAATTGTCACCTATCTTTATTATTCTATTAGTTGATGCCCACGGTTTCACCCGCATAATCCAATTGTTTCCGTTCTGGTATCCGGGATAAAAACTATCCTGTGTTAATCCAGGTTATAAACTACTCTTGTGCTAAATTTCAAGCAAATTTATCAAGTCGTTTTTGTGTGAAAGAGTAAAGGCCCATTTAGAGGACGCCAGTTTCTACAAACTGTCCTTCAAGAATTCCCTCCTCCGTGGCGCAATAGTTACCATGCCTGCCCGCCACCCAGGATGTCCCGGGTTAGATCCCCGGTCGGGTCATGATGAAAATGAACTTTTTCTGATTGGTCTCGGGTCTTGGATGTTTATCTATATTTGTATTTGTTATAAAATATAGTATCGTTGAGTTAGTATCCCATAACACAAGTTTCGAACTTTGGGGCTAGCTTAATCTGTGTGGAAAAAAAAAAAAAATTGTAAGCAACTGTCGTTTAGACGATGCATGACAATCATTACTACATTATTGTATGCAACCGGCAACAAACTGGCGTCGTGTAAATGTCTTAACAAAAATCCATACGTCCTCACAAACTTTCGAGTTTAATATAAGTAGGATTTGACAGTCCGGTGGTGCGTTGGTAGTGAGCCTACTTTCGGCATCAGAGAACGCCGGTTCGATTCCCGCTTCTTAATCACATGTTAAATTAATAAAGCGTACTATAGCGTCAATGAATATCTGGAAGATAAATTGATTTAAATGTCTGCCTCTCTTTTTCTGCTCAATTTGCTATATAGCAGTAATCTACATGCACCTTGCATGTAGATATGTATTACGTATATAAGTAAATGTTTTAAAAAAAAATAATACTGTTGAGTTGCTCTTTATTAGTTTATTAAAGAAACATCAATTCAAGTTTATTATTATATGTGACGATTCGAAAGTGCTTGTAATATGCTTATTTGAATAAAAAATATTTGATTTGATATTAATTTTTACCACAATAAAAAAAAACAAATAGACAAATCACTTTTTCAAAACCGAAAACGTCATACGTCCTCTTCTTCTTAAAACATTGGCAAAGAGTTTGTCAATACAAGTAAAATCTCAAAGAAGTATTTCTTTACATTTATAGTAATATAATGTATGTGTCACATGTAATGCAATAAATAAATAAAAATATGTGTAGCTAAATACGTCTTTTGTTACAGGAATGGCAGGATATGATCCCAGGACGGAATTCACGAATATCGGTGTGTGGTACGAAAAAGTGCGTCAACATTTCAACCCACATTACGATGAGGCTCATATCATTGTGAACAAAGTAATTAATAAGTACATGAAAACTGCCGCGAAACTGTAATAATACATGATTTTTGCACGCCAGCCGCCTAGGATCAAATTATAATAGATCCACAAGTGGAATGAGGGCCTATTTTAATAAGCAAAACATGATGTACCTACCCGCTATAATTGTTTGTCACCTAAACTACCATGTTTCATGCAAATAAAGTTATTCTATTCTACATTAAGAGGTTTTTTACAAGCTTTATATAAATATTTCTAGGCATATTATAACACAACGAGGAAATCGTAAAAATGTAGTACAGTCAAAATACTCAAAATATAATAGATAACCAACCGACATTTTGCGTATCTGACTTAGGGGTTACACGCCCTAAGTCAGATACGCAAAATGTCATACGTATGTACACGCATATCACAGTGTGGGGCAAGCACTTCCCATTTGCCACCGGTGGCAACTGGGAATTTTATTCCCATCTGCCACCGGTGGCGGGGGCAACTGGGAATAAACGGATTTGACGACCTCCGTGGCGCAATGGTTATCATGCCTGCCTGCCGCCCAGCTAGGCTACTCTTGACACCAATACGCAGCGATCGGTATTGACAATTTGTCATTTCGTACTCTTCAGTTGCTATACTAGCGCCTATTGATATGAAATTGCGTGGTCATTATATGAACTAAATGGCATCTAGCTAGACAACATCGACGTACAATAATCGGTACCCTCGACACTATTTTGACAGCTAATTATTGGTTTGATATTGGCCAATAGCGGAGATTTTTCCAATAGCTTTAAAGTATAACTTTTTATGTGAAGCTTCAAGACAATTCTTCATAATTATCGAAAACTATTATTGATAATAGTGTGCCTAGCACTCCCAACCTATTGTTTTATGCTCACAATACCGTAGAGCGCACCATAGGTGTATAAAAAATAGAAAATGAAGATGGGACTGCTTTATGTGAAACCCTGAGGAAAGCGAACGGAAGGAGCCATAGCTAACTAATGAAGAAGCAAACAGCGACTTCTTTATACGGCGACGAGACGGCGCCACGCTGTAGAAAACCAGCGCCCTAATATTTCATATATGGTGATAAGTGCTAAATGTGAAATGTTGCATTAAATTGTTATCTATCGAATGAGTAGGTAAACATGATAAAATGCAGTTGTTAATAAATGTACAGGTAGATAATATTATTGTGTGTAGGAAGGAATGTTTTATAAATAGGGAAACAAGGAATTTATTGTTAAGTCAAGACAAGTCAAAGCGGTTTTTACAGAAAATATATTACAAAAGGTCTTAAAATATTACAATTGTTTCACTACCTATTTTATTAGATAAAAATATTATGCAAACTTGTGATTATAAAACTCCTGAAGACTATAGAAATATTGGCAGATCAACCATATCTAAGTTACTTTTTCATTAACTATAAATTCAAGTATATTGATTAGTTTTGTTTTTGTAGAAGTGATAGAAGGATATAATTAGCTACTGATACATCATTAGGTATTCCTCTTGTTTTACAATGTCATAAAAATGGTGTGAAATAAATGTTATTGAATAAAACCATATTTTTCTCTACCAGTTCATCATCATCCCATTTTGCTGCATTATCATCCAAATAAAGCGGCAAAAATTATAAATGTCTGTGGTGAGTTTACATTACATTTAAATGAAAGTGATGTTTACTGAGATTGACATGAATAATGTTTCTACTGCTGAAGCTCAACAGGCCCTTACCGCTGGCTCGTCAGTTGCTGAGATAAGGAGGCATTTAAAAAAGGTCCCTTTTAGTTATAACTATGGTTAGCCCACACCACAGGTAAATATTGAGCGGGCCTGAGTAAGAATGTAAATTAAAAAAAAACTAATACATTTTTTATTGATTTTTTTTATATTTTTAAAATACTTATTTTAATTATCAAATCACAGTCAAAGTTCAAATTAAAAATAAATAGTTTTATATAAAAAAAATGTATTTAATCATTGCTGATGATATCCATATAAATAACAATAATTGTTTCGGCAAATTACAGTCAAGTTTACATTACAATAACTTTATTACAATTATTATTTTCTAATCATTGCTCACGGTAACTGTGTAAATAACAGTAAATGTTATTGCATAATTTATCAATCTAATTTACAGTTGAAAATGATAAATTAAATTCCTTTTTTATAACAATATTATTAGTTTCTGATTCTGATCTAATAGTTTATATAGATCCAGCACTGACAAATGCATCTGCTCATCATAACTCCCACCAGTTTTCCTTATGGAAGCTGCATAAGAGGCACACCTCTTCAATGGCTGCTTCTTTTGTACCCAGTAGTCCCAGTACTTACTGAAAAATAACATAAGAAATTAATCATTACAAACAACAGTCAGACGCAGCAGAGGACTTTGTTTTATAATTTGTAAGGATGGCTACTAAATGTACATAGATAATTGTATTAAAAGTGATAGTAAACAAGTATAGAAGATTTGATTTTGTTAATTTAAAGAACTTATTATAACTAGGTACATATATAACAATAATCGAAATTTAATTACCTTTGCGATTGAAAAGAGCACACTTTCTGTCCGTCTGCTGTTTGGTCTGCGATAAGTTCATAACAAGGAAACTTGGCGATGCCAGGAGTTCAACTCCAAAAGTTCTCATCTCATCTTAGCTGCGA
Organism: Endotricha flammealis; assembly: GCA_905163395.2. Taxonomy (NCBI): domain Eukaryota; kingdom Metazoa; phylum Arthropoda; class Insecta; order Lepidoptera; family Pyralidae; genus Endotricha; species Endotricha flammealis. The sequence continues at coordinate 13,068,417 of LR990864.1, read as the reverse complement.
ATATGCCATTTTTATCTGCAAAAGAGAACAAATTAATGTAGTAACGTACCGTAGTTCTAAATTTACAAGTATAAAATGTAAATAATTATCATTTTTATATAAAATACTTACCAAACAAAACGTAACACGTATTATTGTTATTTATTTATTTGTATTGTATGTACTGACACTGACAATAAAAATCTTCATAAATACTTCTTCTTTTTCCGTTTTGGCAACTATAAAACTTAAATTATCCGTAAGAAATTAAATAAAACATGTTTATAATCTTCAGAAAAATATTTTTAGCGGTATTTCATTCTATTTTTGGGTTTTATGTTCTAAGAAATTAATAAATAAATCAAATAACGAAGTTTTTAATTTAATTATAACATAATCGATTTGGCATATCTAGCATAATCACCGGCCCCTGGGGCCCATTTCAATTTTTATCCAATGATCGCAAATGTCAATTTTTATTTCGTACCCTTGAAACACATTGGGTAGATGTTGGATGGAAATTAGTATCGCCTAAGTATTGGTAAAGTCCACCTTGAAGTTAGCTCCCAAATAGTGATGGCCACGGTGATTATGCTAGATATGCCAAATCGATTATGTTATAATTAAATTAAAAACTTCGTTATTTGATTTATTTATTAATTTCTTAGAACATAAAACCCAAAAATAGACTAAAATACCGCAAAAAATATTTTTCTGAAGATTATAAGCATGTTTTATTTAATTTCTTACGGATAATTTAAGTTTTATAGTTGCCAAAACGGAAAAAGAAGAAGTATTTATGAAGATTTTTATTGTCAGTGTCAGTACATACAATACAAATAAATAAATAACAATAAAACGTGTTACGTTTTGTTTGGTAAGTATTTTATATAAAAATGATAATTATTTACATTTTATACTTGTAAATTTAGAACTACGGTACGTTACTACATTAATTTGTTCTCTTTTGCAGATAAAAATGGCATATTCGCAGCTAAGATGAGATGAGAACTTTTGGAGTTGAACTCCTGGCATCGCCAAGTTTCCTTGCTATGAACTTATCGCAGACCAAACAGCAGACGGACAGAAAGTGTGCTCTTTTCAATCACAAAGGTAATTAAATTTCGATTATTGTTATATATGTACCTAGTTATAATAAGTTCTTTAAATTAACAAAATCAAATCTTCTATACTTGTTTACTATCACTTTTAATACAATTATGCAAGTACATGTAAGTAGCCATCCTTACAAATTATAAAACAAAGTCCTCTGCTGCGTCTGACTGTTGTTTGTAATGATTAATTTCTTATGTTATTTTTCAGTAAGTACTGGGACTACTGGGTACAAAAGAAGCAGCCATTGAAGAGGTGTGCCTCTTATGCAGCTTCCATAAGGAAAACTGGTGGGAGTTATGATGAGCAGATGCATTTGTCAGTGCTGGATCTATATAAACTATTAGATCAGAATCAGAAACTAATAATATTGTTATAAAAAAGGAATTTAATTTATCGTTTTCAACTGTAAATTAGATTGATAAATTATGCAATAACATTTACTGTTATTTACACAGTTACCGTGAGCAATGATTAGAAAATAATAATTGTAATAAAGTTATTGTAATATAAACTTGACTGTAATTTGCCGAAACAATTATTGTTATTTATATGGATATCGTCAGCAATGATTAAATACATTTTTTTTTATATAAAACTATTTATTTTTAATTTGAACTTTTGACTGTGATTTGATAATTAAAATAAGTATTTTAAAAATATAAAAAAAATCAATAAAAAAATGTATTAGTTTTTTTTATTTACATTCTTACTCAGGCCCGCTCAATATTTACCTGTGGTGTGGGCTAACCATAGTTATAACTAAAAGGGACCTTTTTTAAATGCCTCCTTATCTCAGCAACTGACGAGCCAGCGGTAAGGGCCTGTTGAGCTTCAGCAGTAGAAACATTATTCATGTCAATCTCAGTAAACATCACTTTCATTTAAATGTAATGTAAACTCACCACAGACATTTATAATTTTTGCCGCTTTATTTGGATGATAATGCAGCAAAATGGGATGATGATGAACTGGTAGAGAAAAATATGGTTTTATTCAATAACATTTATTTCACACCATTTTTATGACATTGTAAAACAAGAGGAATACCTAATGATGTATCAGTAGCTAATTATATCCTTCTATCACTTCTACAAAAACAAAACTAATCAATATACTTGAATTTATACTTAATGAAAAAGTAACTTAGATATGGTTGATCTGCCAATATTTCTATAGTCTTCAGGAGTTTTATAATCACAAGTTTGCATAATATTTTTATCTAATAAAATAGGTAGTGAAACAATTGTAATATTTTAAGACCTTTTGTAATATATTTTCTGTAAAAACCGCTTTGACTTGTCTTGACTTAACAATAAATTCCTTGTTTCCCTATTTATAAAACATTCCTTCCTACACACAATAATATTATCTACCTGTACATTTATTAACAACTGCATTTTAGCATGTTTACCTACTCATTCGATAGATAACAATTTAATGCAACATTTCACATTTAGCACTTATCACCATATATGAAATATTAGGGCGCTGGTTTTCTACAGCGTGGCGCCGTCTCGTCGCCGTATAAAGAAGTCGCTGTGTTTGCTTCTTCATTAGTTAGCTATGGCTCCTTCCGTTCGCTTTCCTCAGGGTTTCACATAAAGCAGTCCCATCTTCATTTTCTATTTTTTATACTCCTATGGTGCGCTCTACGGTATTGTGAGCATAAAACAATAGGTTGGGAGTGCTAGGCACACTATTATCAATAATAGTTTCCGATAATTATGAAGAATTGTCTTGAAGCTTCACTTAAAAAGTTACTATTTAGCTATTGGAAAAATCTCCGCTATTGGCCAATATCAAACCAATAATTAGCTGTCAAAATAGTGTCGAGGGTACCGAATTACCGATTATTGTACGTCGATGTTGTCTAGCTAGATGCCATTTAGTTCATATAATGACCACGCAATTTCATATCAATAGGCGCTAGTATAGCAACTGAAGAGTACGAAATGACAAATTGTCAATACCGATCACTGCGTATTGGTGTCAAGAGTAGCCTAGCTGACACTGACAATAAAAAATCTTCATAAATACTTCTTCATTTTCTGTTTTGGCAACTACCATACTTAAATCTTCCGAGGAAAATTAAATAAAACATGTTTAAAATATTAAGAAAAATATTTTTTTGTGTATTTTTGAGTTTTATCTTCTAAGAAATTAATAAATTAATGAATTAGCGTAGTTTTTATCGGAGTTTTTATATATATTAACATAATTGATGGGGCGTAAACTAGCATAGACACGTGGCCATCACTATTTGGGAGCTAACTTCAAGGTGGACATTGCCAATCCTTAGGCGATACTAATTTCCATCCAACATCTATCCAATGTGTTTCAAGGGTACGAAATAAAAATTGATATTTGCGATCATTGGAACGGTATTGAAATGGGTTTAAAATCGCTATTAACTCCAGGGTAGGGCCCCAAGGAGGTCACGGGTTCGAATCCCGGTCGGGTCATGATGAAAAACGACCTTTTTCTGATTGGCCTCGGATCTTGGATGTATGTCTATAAATATATTTGTTATAAAATCGTTGAATTAGTATTCCATAACAGAAGTTTCGAATATGCTTTGGTGCTAACTCAATTTGTGTGATTTGATCTATCTAATTTGGACATCATAGTAAGATACACACACAGGCTATAGGAAGTCCTAACAATGATAAACCCGTCGGAGTTCGGCTCATCTGGTTATAGACGAAAAAAAAGTTTAAATGTATTTAAATAAAGTTTGTGTGTGAAAATATTTTATGTTATTAACAGACAGTTTCTAAAACGCATATTTAAAGTTAATGGCACATTAAAGATATGTTTTTTGAGACATAATAAGAAAATAAAATTCAAATGCGGTTCAAAAGCTGGCTGTAAGAAATTTATATTATGGGAATCAATGGTGTTTGTTTATTTTTAATTAAATATAATGCATTTTTATCATTTAATTTAAGGAGAATTTATTGTAGTATGATATATATTTTTATATTTTTTTGAGCAGAATTTTTATAAATTTTCTTTTGGGTATATTCCTTGTTATACTTATAGGCAGTTACTGAGTTTTATGAAATAAATATAATGTTTTTATTGTATGTATTGGCAATATTGCGATCCATTGTTATTATTTTACTGTTAATAAAGTTATACAGTCTAAATCGTGTTTTAATTTATTTTACTGTGCTAAGGAGAACTGGCAAGAAACTTAGCAAATTGTTCTTTATTAAAACGTAGACGACTCATCATGTGCTAACAATTGTTGACTGTTCGTTAACAATTAAGTTTGCACTTAAGAATTTGAAAGAAGAAATCCTTTTTTGCCCGTGGTCCCTGTGATAGTCCCTGGTAGGTACCACGGGAAATATTTTACCCGTGGTCCCTTCATTTAGTATAAGCCAACTAATATAAAAAGGTATAATAAGTAATACCAAGTATTAAACTTGCTTGAAAGTCATTTAGTAAACAACAAACTGACCACCTGATGGAGAGTGGTTTGTAGTGTGACGACACACGTCCTAATTATTGTTACCTTGTCATCATTACAAGTTGAACACCCTTATTAATATCCTTGCTCTAAACTCCATACAACTATGTACAGTCAACCAAGGAATTGACTGACCCCCCCTTGTATATATGATTAAAGATTTCTAAATATTGCGTGAAGGGATTTACTTGAAAATTTGTAATTACATAGTACAATATGAATACTATTGATAAATAAATTTTCATGTAAATCCCTTCACGCAATATTTAGAAATCTTTAATCATATATACAGAGGGGGGTCAGTCAACTCCTTTGTTGACTGTACCAATAACCTATTTGAGTAATGTATACGTTAAAATTGTAAAAACCGTTACATTATAATTTAACGAAAACTTGTCAGCGTAAAATTGTAATTACACTAAGTCGACGAAGCCCCGCAGCTGCGCAGGGCTCCGCTCCATTTTGTGGGTTTAGGGCCACGAGGTAAACCTAACGAACCTACTGTCACACTATGATGTTACGGTTGCAGGTTAGCAGTATGTTACGGTTTACAATCTAACGGTTTTTACAATTTTACGGCGACTATAAACCCAGTCTATTACAATAAAGGACGCATTCAACGCAGTCCGTTACAACCAACGAACGTCTTTGATTTATCACACCCCCACGTGTGCAATTACAGGTCATCCACTGAACACCAGCCAAAATCAGGAGCAATATTAATGCGTTGTCCAGCAGCAAGGTGCGAATAGAGATTGTAAAGAGTTTTATCTCCGGATCTCCACGCCAATATTCTATGAAAGGGGTCAGCCTATGTAAGTTGTGAGCTGTTGAAGATTCAAGTTTTCGAATATTGCGCGAAGTATTTACTCGAATATATAATAAATATTTTTCGGGATAAAAGTATCATAAGTGTTAATCTACAGTATCAGCTACCTACATACCAAATATAATAAATATTGGCCCAGCCATTTGAGCGTGAAGGAGTAACAAATTTACAAACAACTTTCGCCTTAACATTATTATAAAGTTTTGTAGGCGTTCGTATTAAATTCTTTTTTAACGACTAAAATACTTATTTCTTTGTGATTATTGAGAAATCGCAATCACATTGAAGATTATCACAAAACCATAGGGTAAAGATATATAAATAAACACAAACATGGTAATAAAAGTTTAAAAGTATATATTTGTTTAAAATACATCTGAATGAAAATATTATATAAAGAATCAAAATATAGGCTATGGTGACCGTTTTTTTTTTTGACAGAAAAATGCATTACTGCATGCCCCGCCGCTTGGGGAGTGGCGGGGGTAGGTTTGTCGGGCTCTAGACTACTTGGGGTATGCCGACTGAAAACCTGCAGGGCTGCGGGAACAATGATTCAACTGCTGCCCCGCCGGCGGTCGTCCGAAGATAGCATAGTCGATTTGGCTACGATCTAGGTACTGTTGGTTGGAGGTCCTTCTCATGACGGCCTGCTCCGATTTAAACGGTAAACCGCTGTGCTATACCTCTCTTAAAATCCATAATATGAAATAAGTGTTCGAATAGATTAATATTATTTAATGTTTAAGGAAAATACGAGCAAAAACGAATACCTATATACTTTTATTACCATGTTTGTGTTTATTTATATATCTCTACCCTATGTATATATTTGTAATAATCTTGAACGTGATTGCGATTTCTCAATAATTACAAAGAATAATAAGTATTTTAGTCGTTAAAAAGAATTTAATACGAACGCCTACAAAACTTTATGAGCAAAAAAAAGTGTTAGCCACCCGATAGAGAGATAGTGATAGTTTATAATAGTATTTATAAATATCCTCTAAAATCTGGGATATAATTTTTTTGCGCCGGGTCTTTTTTTTTGGATCATCTCTTTTAAGTCGCTTCCCTGTATGTCTGTCTCTATGTATGGTTAGATCTTTAAAACAATTTTTTAATAAATACTTATTCAAGAGGAAGCTTTATATATATAACTAGTAAAACCCTTGCAACTTCGTTTGCGTATATCTCGCTTTCCCGTGGGAATTTTGAAAAATCCTTTCTTAGTACACCCCCAGACGTCGTAAGGAACCTACATTCCAAATTTGGAATCTCTATACCCAGCGGCTTTGGCTGCGCGTTGATATATCGTTAAGTCAGTCAGTTAGGGACTTTGAATTTTATATATATATATATAGAAGATACATTCCGAAATTCCTACGGGAAAGCGGGATACACGCAGACGAAGTTGCGCGGGTATCGTTAGTAATTAATAAACTCAAAAAATACTAGACCGATTTCAAAAATTCCTTCTCCGTTGGGAAGCTACATATATATTTTACCGAGTGACAGATATATTTTATTTTCAAAAAATACTGAGACGGGTCGCAGTGTAGGTATAGATATAACACATTTTGTTGACCGTCGGTTATTTGCGTCGAGGGGTCCTGACAGTATCCTCACAAACCTGTCTCGCCTGCATTCATAGCTAGGGTGCTCTTATGAAGGGTAGTCGGTCACACATGAAAACATCGATTGATGTGTTACAAATTGCATATACGTATTACTTACAATCAATAAGCGTATTTGTCATGTATTGATTTCTGAAGTTGAAAAAATACTTGTTTTATTAGGAACTTGACATTTTGGTATATTAGTAATTTTACATATTTGAATGTATGCTTCATAAAATAGTAACTTTATTTATTTAAAATGTTATGGTGTTCCCATAATTATTGTAAAAAACACAACAACGATATTTACAAATAAAGATTGACTGCATTTCCCTTTGATTGACTGATTGATTTCTTTAATTGTAATTTTTATAATTATGATTGTGGGCTTACCAACTGGCTTCTAGGTCTTTGAGATCAATTCGAGACGGCTTTATATATTGCTAAAGTAAATATGATTTAAGTTTTCTAAATGCATATACAGGGTGACAGGTTTTAAGTCCTATTCCTTAAAACTGGTTAAACTAGACGTCATTTGCAACAAATTAGCCCCCATCAATAGGGGGTCGAAAGTGGACAACCGAGACATTGGTGTAACGTCCCATATAAGAATTAATAGATCCCACAGAAGAAGAAAAAACTCAAAACTGCCAAGATAGATTTCGAATTTCTTCATGGGATGCCAGGGGGAGGCTGCTCGACATATCCCGAATCGCCAATGGTACCATTTAAGGAAAAAACCTTTGATCTAGGAAATCTGCTACCTGCTACGCGTTATGACAATTTTTTTTCTATTAGTGAAAAATTAATCAATATTTTTACCTTTTTGGAAAGGTCATGAAATTCCGCAGTTATATAACTGCGGAAATAGTCCATAGTAGAAGGTGGGACAAAATATTTTCACCTCACAAGCTCGAAAAGAATCTGTTTGTCATTCGAAATCTGAGCGCAAAAGTGCATTTTGTGCAGCCTTGCATAACAAATAACTATTTAAGTTTTGTCACTTACGACCCTTTTGTTTCGGGGTTATGAAACATTTAAAACCCGCATTCGGATTAAAAATAGTTATTAGTTCATCAGCTTCCAAAAATATGTCATTGGAGTGCGGAGAAACAAGTACTATTTTAGTTAAGGGGGATTTTCCATGGCAAGTCGAAAAAACCTAAAACACCAATATCTCGGCAACTGGTAACTTTCGACCCCTTATTGATGGGGGCTAATTTGTTGAAAATGACCTCTAGTTTAACCAGTTTTAAGGAATAGAACTTAAAACCTGTCCTTTATAAGTTATAAGTCCTATTTTTAGGTTTTTCCGACTTGCCATGGAAAATCCCCTTTAACTAAAATAGTATTCGTTTCTCCGCACTAAAGTGGGTTTTAAATGTTTAATATCCCCGAAATAATAAGGTCTTAAGTGACAAAACTTAAAATACTTTTTTCGCACCTTCTACCATCGACATGGATTACACGAAAAAAATGTATGACACTTGGCGTAGAAATTATGAAGATAACTGCGGAATTTCATGACCTTTCCAAAAAGGTAAAAATATTGATTTATTATGCACCAATAGAAAAAAAAATGTCATAACACGTAGCAGGTAGCAGATTTCCTAGATCAAAGATACCACTGTTCCAATTTTTTTAAGGTACCATTAGCAATACAGGATATGTCGAGAAACCTCCCCCTGGCATCCCATGTTAAAAAAAATTGAAATTTATGTTTGCAGTTTAAAGATTTTTTTATTTTATAAAAATCTATATACTACTTTTAAACACCAATATCTCGGTAACCGGTCACTTTAGACCCCCTATTGATGACCTCTAGTTTAACCAGTTTTAAGGAATAGGACTTATAACCTGTCACCCTGTATATACCAATATGTATGCCTACCTAGTGAATTTTTATTTATCAAGTATTCAGATTAAATTAAAAAGTTTCATAATGATTTATTTATTTATAGGGTCACCAACATGACCCTTACATTATTTATTGGCATAAAAACCTTTGTTCTTTTCTCTACCCAGCTGAACTTTTTCATTGGCGGACTATATATTACCTAAGTATGATATAGTAGATTTTACAACAAGTGCACAAAACGAATCATTTCTATCCGAGACTTTTAGCAGCCCGAGCCGAAGGCGAGGGCTGATAGTAATGTCGAGGATAGAAATGGTTTTGTGGACGAGTTATAAACTCTGCTTTTCACTTCGATTGCGAGGAAATAAATAAATAAACGAAAGAAAAACAAGACCCCGTTTCCCATTTCCCGCCGCTTTTTTTTTTTAATCTTACGACTTTGAAATTAATTTTGTAATAAAATAATTTTCTTAAATTAATTAAATAACCTACCGTACTTTAATTTAAATTTTAATATCTTTTATGACTTAAAAACACATACAACAAATTCTATCTCTGAACTTTTTGTTGTGTTTGGCTGTATGGCTTATTTCCTTTGTCTTAATATAGATACATTTATGAGTTTACTTTTCTGCCCTTGTGCACAAAATTCGATTTTGTGCAGCCTATATCCTGCGCAAATAAGCACTTTCTGAGCATGAGAAGTGAAAAATATTTTTTTTTTCTCACTTATGTTCATGTACGCAAATGTTTATTTCGAACGAGATTCGAACCAGCAGCACCTAGCCAGCACCAGCGATAATGTGACCATTGTCACCACTCGACCACCTGCCCTATCATTTTATGCAACACACAAGTAACATTATTTCTATTAGGTAAGCGACATATGGTATAATTATGTGAATACAGCCATTGTTGATGACCCAATTTGATGTCAAAGTCAAGTGTAATATGCCGTCGATCTAAAAATAACGAAGACACGTAGTTGTTCATTATTGGACGGTACCTTTATCAATAGACTAGGGTCTTGTAATGAATGCGGAAACCTCACTTGATGCATTACATGATTTTATATATGATTATGTTTTGTGAAATCAAATCATTTATTCTAGAGAGTAGGCCTTCACAGGCAAGTTATAGTCATGTTGTATACAAAATTATTATTCTGAGTGCTTAGTACGAGTTTTTTTGATCACATTCGAACGTGTTATAGTTTACAAGCCGACTGAATTAAAGAAAAAAGTTTCATATTGAAAAAAGGTCGGTTGGGTATCGGTTTATAAGGTAGTCAATTATAGAGTTGGATATAGTTTTTGAGTTTTATTTCTGAAGACAAGCAATGATTTCGAAATCTAATTGAAATTTTATTTGAAGTAGAGCATTTATGAAATGCTCTAGCTCGGGAGAGTACCAGCCTCTATCCAGTACAGAATATCGGCGTAAAGTACGAAGTAACTATTAAGTAATCTGTGGTAAAGTAGCAATGCGTTTCTTTCGGTGACTGTGAGATCCGGAAGACCAACTAATATAGACTATCCTTTTTCTTGTAAGTAGCAGGAAACGCATTAGTACCTAACGGTTCTTGTGTATGATGTTCACAAACGGCGGTAACCACTTGCCATCAGGTGACCCGCTTGCATGTTTGCTTACTGCACAGAATAACTACTAGTACCTACTACCTTCGTTATGACTTAAAAAATTTGATAATAAAAGAAATATTACAAAATGTATCACTTACTCGTATTTTTTAATTCTTAGCTTATTTTGTTAAAAAAAAAAACTATAGTTTCGTAATATAAATAAAAAATATTATTCCCTCCCCTTTTGGTTGGGCGTGATAATGAAAATTGTTTTGGATGCTGACTCTCGGTAAACCTAGGTGAGTAAGGCGTCCAGGTATATGAACTGCAACTGTGAATGCCTGTCAGCGCGCGCACCGTGCCCCGATTGGCGGGCCTCGGTCATCAAGGGACGTCCTCTCATCGTCTGCCACGAAGGTTTACCACACCACTGCTGGGTCGAGCTCGAGCCAGAACGGCACCAGACGCCGACCTCGCTGGTAGCTCTCAACTAGTAGTACGAGTAAAGTTTCAAATCTATTAGGTACCTACTCAGTGAAATTGCTGTCGCGTACTAAAAAAGTGAATAATTAAAAATTATATTATGAGTGACTACGATATGAAAAAAATATTATCGACAATATTTTACAAAATTATAATTCTATAATTGAAACATTAGGAATAATGTCAAACTTCACCATCACAAATAATATCGTAAAATAGATTTGAGAAGACACAATTGAATAATCTAAAATGGCTAATGACAATAATAATCGAAAAACATGTTCGAAAACTACTAAGCAAAGTTTCAAGACATTGGCGCCAAACGAGCGGCCTTCCGTACCTGTTTCGATCCCGATAAACAAAATGTAAGTAAATATTCAATTTGATGCTTTTATATATTTTGAAAGTACAATATGACAAAAGTATTTTTTTATGTTATAGAAAATTTCGCAATAAAAAATTAAAGAATTTATCTACTTTGTTTACGTAAATATTACTGGCCGCTACCATTTATCTATACAATAATAAAAATCTAATAATTAGGTGTTATGTAAAAAAGAAAACTTTATAAATTGCATTATCTTATCAGATAGAAGTTCTTACAAATTTTAAGTACGTACAATAATTTTAGTATTTACTTAGGTACAGTACAATCTTTCTTTAATATTTCGAGATTTGGATATAATTTTGAGGCACTTCTATAGCGTAGTTGCAGGAATTTTGTTTTTCATTAAAAAAACATTCCCACTACACGTACGGCTCGTGCCTAGTGGAGCCAACAAAAAAAATAATATTTTTTAATATTTTGTTCTACCACTTTGTTAGCATAGTTAGTCAAAATGTTAATGTATAAACATCATGCTAGTTTTAAGCGTTTACACGACTGGCTCGCGGCAGACGAGCGCTTAGTGCGATTGCGAGTGCGTAGTGCAGAGTAGAAACCACGTGTGGACAGCGACTGTTTAGTGTTTATTGCGATTGCGAGTGAATAGAAGCGTGTTCTATTTTTTGCGAGTGGACTGCGATTGGCCTCGTCCAAGTCGTCAGCGTGCTCATGACCATAGAGTACTTACTGAAATAGACAACTTTACCTAACATTTTTAGAAGTCAAGTTTTTTTTGATAGATGTGATTTGAAACATATTATACACAACTAGCTTCAGCCCGCAGCTTCGCCCGCGTGGCCTACTAACAATTAGCATAGTTTTCTTCAGAAACAAATTCCGATCCGGTCCGGTTCGGTCCGGTCCGGTCGGTCCGGTTTTTATAAGGAACCTACATGCCAATTAGAATATTTTTCTTCAGAAACAAATTCCGGTCCTGTCCGATTCGGACCGGTCCGGCATGGCCCCATACGGTGCGGTTCCTTCCGGTCCGATCAGGTCCGGTCCGGTCCGGTCCGGTCGGTCTGGTGCCGGTCTTTATAAGGAACATGCTAAATTTGGAATCTCTAGACCCAGCGGTTTCGGCTGTGCGTCCCCTCGCAACTTCGTATGCGTATATCTCGCTTTTCCGTGGGAATTTTGAAAAATCCTTTCTTAGTAGATCCCTAGACGTCGTAAGGAACCTACATGCCAAACTTGGAATCTCTAGACCCAGCGGTTTGGGCTGTGCGTTGATATACTACGTTTCGCAACTTCGTTTGCGTATATCTCGGTTTCCCGTAGGAATTTTGAAAAATCCTTTTTTAGTGCACTCCTAGACGTCGTAAGGAACCTACAGTCCAAATTTGGAATCTCTAGACCCATTGGTTTGGGCTGTGCGTTGATATATAGTTAAGTCAGTCAGTCAGTCAGTCAGGACTTTGAAAAATCCTTTCTTAGTATACCGCTAGACGTCGTAAGGAACCTACAGTCCAAATTTGGAATCTTTAGACCCATTGGTTTGGGCTGTGTTGATATATAGTTAAGTCAGTCAGTCAGTCAGTCAGGACTTTGAAATTTATCTATGAAAAAAAATCCGGTCCTGTCCGGTTCGATCCGGTCCGGCACGGCCCGGTACGGTGCGGTTCCTTCCAGACCGATCAGGTCTGATCCGTTCCGGTCCGGTCCGGTCCGGTCGGTCTGGACCTTATAAGGACCCTACATGTCAAATTTGGCATCTCTAGACCTAGCGGTTTGGGCTGTGCGTCCCCTCGCAACTTCGTATGCGTATATCTCGCTTTCCCGTGGGAATTTTGAAAAATCCTTTCTTAGTACATCCCTAGACGTTGTAAGGAACCTACATGCCAAATTTGGAATCTCTAGACCCAGCGGTTTGGGCTGTGCGTTGATATACCCTCGCAACTTCGTTTGCGTATATCTCGGTTTCCCGTAGGAATTTTGAAAAATTCTTTCTTAGTACACCCCTAGACGTCGTAAGGAACCTACAGTCCAAATTTGGAATCTCTAGACCCACCGGTTTAATGCTGTGCGTTGACATATAGTTAAGTCAGTCAGTCAGTCAGGACTTTGAATTTTATATATATAGATAGATAGATGGTATCAGATATAAAAATATGTATCAAATCAAATTAAAAATTTCTACTAAACAGTTTAAAAGATAGTAGTTATGCTCACTACAATTAAGTCCGCTATAATCCAAGAGTATAGTAAAAAGCTATAATAAAGTGCAATGTCCTTTTTTTCTTTAAATATTTTTAAATTTTTCAAACATTGTTGAAGTTAGCTACCTGTGATTTAGAAAGATTTTACTTTACTTCTTTTAGAATTTCTTTTAGTTGCAAGTTCTCGCTGTACGTCCACGTCCATATTTGTTGATCTATGGATAGCAACTGAATTTACTAAGCAGAGCCAATAAACAGAATTGCACACCACTCGCACTACGCACCTGCAGTTTTCACTCGCAATCGCAATCGCACTAAGCAGAGTGAATACAGGCCTTTATCTATTTAAGGCCTTTATTCACTCTGCCTAACTGCTACGTTATTCACAACGTCAATCGATTAAACTCAGTGCATAACGACAATTGAATTTCAATTGTCTTATAAACTGTGAGTGAACCCAAATTTTGGTGCATACCACAGATAAAGATATACCATAGATGACGCAAATACATTTACTATGCGTTTCCGAAACTCAGAACCCCGACCAAGCGTCGTGGTTGGCCGCCGACAGTCCACGCGCATCTCTTGTTGCGATCGGACGGCCGCGTAATCTAGTACTACCAGTTATGGCTGGTGTACACTTTGATTAGTGTTAAGTGCGAGTGGCCTGTTTAGTGTTAAGTGTTTAGCAAAAAACACGTGCGGACAGTTTCTGTTTACTGTTAAGTGTATAGTGCTTAGCGAAGTACAGTATTTACAGCTCGTTCTGTTTTTTCTGCGAGTAGCACCTCCGCGCGTCCCGCCTTCACCCCTCACTTGCACTAAACATGAACTAAACACGTCTGGACGTGACTGTTAAGTGTTAGTTTATGTCAACACTAATCAAAGTATATAGGCAAAATGTCGTCTAATCTTTTTAAAATTAACTAAACACCGCTTACTAAACAGTCTAGGACATCACTAATCACTTAACAGAAATCACTCTACACACTTAACACTAAACACTTGGCACTTGACTAATCAAAGTGTATACCAGCCATTATAAGCCCTGTATTCACTTTTATTAGTGCGAGTGCGGGTGCGTAGTGCAGGTGACGAGTGCTTAGTAGAAGACATGTGTGGACAGCGATTGCTTAGTGCGAGTGCGTAGTACGTGATTAGAAGTGTGTCCTATTTTTTTGCGAGTGGCCTGCGAGTAGCTTAGCCACGACCCGCGCGCCCTCCTTTCCCCCTCCACTCGCAGCGTATCCCTGACCATAGAGTACTTACTGAAATAGACACCTCTCTCAGCGATAAAAACATTTTTAGAAGTTTTTTTTAACAGTTTCAGTCACCACGGCTTTTCATACTTCTTTTAGTACTCCTTGCAATTGCAAGCGCGCTTCTCGTTATACGTCCGTATTTGCTGATCTACGGCTAACAACTGAATTTACTAAACATAGCCACTAAACAGAATTGGACACTACTCGCACTACGCACCTGCAGTTATCAGCCTCGATTTACTAAGCACTCGCACTCGCACTAATCAAAGTGTATAAAGGCCTTGGTGGTAAATGGTAAAAAGTTGGCGCGCTTGCTCTTAATATTTAAATAAACCGTGATACTTGCGTTGTCTGTGCCATATCTATTGCCGCTAAACCGTGGACGGACGGACAGACTTTTGTCTGAACTGAAACGATAATTACGACTAAAAATTTGTTTCAGATTTGAAAACTATTTAATGAACCTGACAAAAAAACCAAACACAAATTGTGAATCCAACAAAGATAACGAAAGCATAGCTTCGAAGGATGTCGCTGCAACAACAAGAAAGCTTAGTCCGCCTCAGACGCATGATAATATTGAAACCATCATTATTACTGATGATTCCGAAAATATTCCAATAGAGAATAGCAATGACAAACCTGTGATTAAAACAAAGATTGTAAAATCACAGGGCGTCAATACCTCCGAAATGGTGGATATGACAACACAGACAGAGAATGTGTTTATCGTATCCCACGAAGAATGGGAACTATTATCGATATTAAGAAATAAAAAGATAAAGAAAGATGATCTGCAGAGTCTTTTGAGAAATTCTCCCGTTGACTTTAATCCATCTGACTTAAATTCCGAAAATGTATTATTTTTAACCAAACAACTGACAAAGGTTAATACAGAATTTAAGAACCCTGAAGATTATGTTCTCGCACAAAGCGATGTTAATAAAATGATAATATACGTATTACTTATTATTGACATTATAAGAGACAAAATAGCAATGATAGCAAAGCAACCAAAACCGGCTCGTCGTTCAACATTAGATATGTACAAACAATTTTTTAATGATTGTTTTGAAAGTACAAAAGACCAACGTGCTGTGTGCTTGCACAAAGAAACTCAAACTACGGACACAACTGATGTGTACGGACAAACTGTACCTAATTTTGTAACGACCAATGCTGAAAATATGAGCAATAATGTTGCTCCGAAACGAATGAGAACAATTCAAAATGCTATTATGAGTCGGGAGCAAACTGAAGAGATGGCAAGGCAAAGTTATGTTCTAAATACTCAAACTCAACAAACTGATAATGATACATACAATGCACAGAATGTGCCTGTAAACGCACCCAATTATTGTTATTATAGACAAATGCAGCCCCTGCAGGTAAATATATTATCAATATTTACAGTTTATAAGCCGAATCACCTAACACAGTAACGTAAAAAAATGTGTAAATTGAAAAAAGCAAACCTAGTTCTAGTTTAGAAAAGATTATCAATACCAATAGTTTACTTAAACCAGAAAATTTAATGCACTTTATTAAGTTTCTCTTTATCAATTGATAGGAAAGTACCTAACATTAATTCTTTATTTACAGCGTGCGCAGTTTCAACTACCAATGGAGTCAGTTCAAACTCAAATGCGGACTCAGATGACGACTCAATCGCAAAGTTTAAATACTGCAACAGTACCTGTACCTGCAACCTACTCTCGCAGTGATCCACGACTGAATCGAGTATCTACTACAAAATCTATTTTAGATACCAACTTTTACACCAGGCATCATCAAGAGCAGGCAAGTCGTTTCGAAAGACAACAAGGGCAACAACAGGCGACACATTACAACCAATATCAGTACCCGCAAGGCTTCAATGGACATTACGCATCACACATGTATCACCAACATTCGCACGTGAGTAACCATTAAAAATCCACAGGATATTCACCGCCTAAGGCCAATTCTCGTATCTGTTAATCGTTCAAATTAAGTTTAAGTTAAGGAGTCGTTCGATTATAGTCTAATCCCAAATTGGTATTCTCGTATCACACAGACACGCTTCGATAGGACTTAAACTCAATAGGATAGGATAGTCAACTCAGCGACTCGTCAATCGAGATATAAAAAATATTGCCAGTTCTTTTTATTGTGCCAAATTTCAAAACATGATTTTAATACGATAATTTACATCTTAATCAATGAAATAAAATTATCTAGGTGATTCTGATTGTCAATGTTGAATTTTAAAGTTGAAAATATAACTTTTCTCATCATTTTATATAGAAATAAAGTATTTTGTGTATGAAGAAGAAGAAGCAGAGATAAATATCCGAAACTGTCAAATGTAGGTATCGTTTTTTTAATGAATGTTGGAGTCTGTTTTTAAAATAAAAAAAAGTTTTTATACCATATTATTGTTTCATTAGGTGACAGAAGAATTAAAGATAGGAAGAAATAAATATATAGATGCGTAAATATTGGTACATACATTTTATATTTCAAGAATGAATCATGGCGGAATGGAGAAGTTTCCATTTTTTAGTCATTGATGAATGAGGATGAATCTAACCGATGCAGACCTACTACTATTATCTATTCTGTGCTACTACTAACTTTTAGCAGAGATTTTTTTCTTCACCCATTCTGGGTAGGCAAAGGGAACTATGCCCATACAGCCAAGTCTTCAGTAGATTTTTTTTATTGTTAAGAAATTAAAATGAAATTTAAATAAAATAAAATAATAAATTTAAATAATTTGAATAAAATACAACATAAAACAAAAAAACTATTGTACTTAATCGAACATTTGATAATAGGCATGACGACAGTATCAAAAAATTGTCAATTTAATGTTTTTAGGTGAACATTCATATTAAACAAAAATAAAACATTGCTTTAGTTTTGTTTAAAAAAATCAGATTGTTAAGATTTTCAATAAAATAAAACATTAAAATACCTCAATCCGCCATTTTGATTGAAACACTAGCAGGTGTCATGGCGTCGGCTCTGACGTCACAGTTCGGTAAACATTACAACATTTTCTTCGTTACGCCATAGACACAATGACTTTTTTACCAAAGAATGACGTCAGAGCCGACGCCATGACACCTGCCGCTGTTTTGGCGCACTATTTGAATAATATTAGAAAAATGGTTTTAAACTTCGTTAAACTTAGGTTTATTACCGAAATAAAGTTTTTTTCGTAAATAGTAAATGTGTACCCACATTACGGTAGAGGTTTTCAAAATCTTTCGTCACGCCTATTGCAGAAACAATTTAAATTAAACACCGTTACCACAATGAAAAAGATGAAATTGTTACTTCACTGTCATAGTAATAATATCATTATGTCAAATGTCAGTTAAAAGCCATATCAAAAAGAGGAAAATGATTTGTTTTTCTTGTCTTGACGTGCGTAGCACTAGCGATTGATTTTAGTATCAATCAATTCTAAGTAAATAATTAATTCTAGTTTGAGCCTGGTTGTAGGTTTACTTCTACTGTGTTACTAATGATACATAAAGGCGTATGAGTTCGTCATTGACTAAACTCCCAACATTTGGGAAACTTAAAATCGTTTTTACTGGCAACACTGTTGGCAAAAACAATGCGTAATATATTAATTTCGATTTTAATACTATTTTGGTATAATTTTAACATAATTGAGCATTCTTATTTGTGAAAAGTGATACCACTTGCTTTGTTATTAGTTTGGGATCACGACATACATGTTTTAACAGTGCATTTAACCATTTTTGTGATATTATTGTGAGATTCACTGAACGTCAAACTACGACTAAGTCGGAAGAAATTCAACTAAGACTGTGGCCTCAGTCGACGTGGCAGCGGGTATGTGTCAAACATTACGAATCTATAGTAAATAACAAATCACTGGCTAGAAAGCTGTAATTTGGTGCCTCCCCTACATGTAAAGTGGGAATGAAATTTTTTTTTCGCGCCGACCCCATGTTGTTGGTTATTGTTAGATAGGTCTCTTAAAAACATTGAGGGTGCGGGAAGATCATTTTCCGATACAATGATCCGTTTGCGAATTATTTACATTTAATGTGCCAATTTTCGTTGTGCACGGTGGTCCCCCCCCTCTATCTCCGAAAGTCTTATGTTTAGAAATTCGAAAAAATTAATGCTAGAAAATTATGAAAATGTAAAAGATAATTGATTAAATACCTAGTTGTAGCATCGCTTTGGTTTTTAACTGTAAAGGTGTTATAATCTTGTCAAATAAATAAATAAATAAAATAAATACAAGGAAAACTATAACGGTTAAGTAGGCGCTACTAGTTACCGAGTAATAGCCGATGAACTTATAAAATTTTTAAGAGAGGTAGGGCACAGCGGATAGTCCGCTCAAATCGGAGCAGCCCGTCTGGGGAAGGACCTCCACCTTACAGAAGATCGTAGCCAAATAGCATTGGTCTCAGCCATGTTGTGATCCTACGGTGAGTAGGGTATCCAGAGCTCCACTTGGGAGGGTCGGGAGGGTTGGCAACGCGTGCGTGAATTATATTGCAGGTATTGCAAGCGTCTTTAAGCTACGGTGAAGGCTTACCATCAGGCCGACCGTATGCTTGTTTGCCACCTGTGTGGTATAAAAAATAAAAAAAATTATTTGATGAAAACTTACAAATGTGATAGAATTTGATATTGGACTCAACTACATTGTGCGTGGTCCGACACGTACTTGCCCGGTTTTTTTCTTCTTTCGTTTGGCGATCGGACTCCAAACGAAGATTCCATTGTGCCTTCTCTATCTTTCTTCTTCTTCTTCTATCTTCAAGTTCATAAATTCAAAGCAGCGTATTCATGCTATCTCGACTCAGTATACAGTTTCTGAGTCGAGACACCCAGAAAAAGATAATGCACTTTAATCATAAACTGCAATAAATTTATGATTTATCCTTCTCCGCTTTCTTCGGAGCTCTTCCCTTTGGGCCTCTTCGAATAATATAATCGCTAAAAGGCGGCTCATTTTTTATAATTATGGGAACAACGAGTGTTAAAAACTAACTTTTGCTCAACGATATTTGAATCGTCATATTTGACACTTAAGTCGTTGTAATCATTTTCAACCAAACGTCACTTTTTAATAGAATACCTTTGACATATCGTTTACAAACGATTCAAGATCTATTGGTTTATGAGAATACGAATTACGAATCGGCGACGTTCCAATCGAACGACTTTTAGATCGGCGCAATTCACTCGCGATCGTCGTATGAGAATATCAAACAGCTCGGTTGAATCGAATGACTGCGGTATCGTAGCGATTTTCATTACGAGAATTGGGCCTCAGGGACGTTGAGAAAAGCGTGGCCAACACAGCACCACGTCATTAGAAGCAGCAACCGAAAATTGATAGGCAGTCAATAGGCTCTTTAGATCTAATTGCACTTTATTCCATTTTTTATGTATTTTAAAAATATGCAGCAGGGTGCCGATATTACTGACAGTTATGCTATTTAGCAGTAGATTTTAGGTTCCATGGATATCCAACTGGCAGCACTTTATTTATATTTTATGCATTTTAAGTAAGTTCTTGTAAAAGTATATTAATCTTTGATGATCAGGTGATTTATGCACTACACTTCAATGTATATCTTCACCTGTTTAATGAGTAGTTCAGGTTTAGGGCAAGTCAAAGAATACCATACAAATCATCACAGGCAAATAATATTGCAGTAGTTTTGTAGAAGGTGAAAATATTTAGGCACAACATCTCAAATTTTAAGAAATTGTAGTAGGTGTATTTAACATTTCATTGTATAGTAAATTATGAAATACGCTACTACTAAGTACCTTAATGGTAAGATATAGCTGGTTAGCAAATTGTACATAAAAGACCTGGCTAATTATCGAATTTGATTAGTTAAGTATAGAGGTAGAATGTTTATGCCCATGCGAATTCTTAAGTCTTCGCTTAAGGGGTAATAGGAATGAGGTAGTGTGCTGTAGAACTTGCAATTAGGAATAGAGTTTAGTTAGAGAGCTTAGGCATTAATGGTTCATGCTCATGCTAATTCGTTGTAAAATTTTTGCTTAACCCGTTATAGGAATAGAAACGTAATTATTTTTAGGCAATAGGCCTAATCCCAAGCTGTTTTAAATAAAAGTATTTCCTTCCTAGACCTTACATGTAATATAGACTAAAAAAAGTTTAAAGAGAGGTAGGGCACAGCGGATAATCCGCTCAAATCGGAGCAGCCCGTCTGGGGAAGGACCTCCACCTTACAGAAGATCGCAGCCAAATAGCATTGGTCTCGGCCATGTTGTGTTCCTACGGTGAGTAAGGTTTCCAGAGCTCCACTTAGGGGGGGGGGGGGGGGAGGGGTTTGGCAATGCGTGAGTGATACCCCTGGTATTGCAAGCGTCTATAGGCTACGGTGATGCTTACCATCAGGCGGGCCGTATACTTGTTTGCCAACTTTGTGTATAAAAAAAGATAGAAGGTTAAGTAAGATATGACTAGGTATCCTATGCGTGGTATGACCACATTGCTTTGAAATTATCTTATTTAAGAGAGTGTTCCGTGGTAGGTGTAAAAAATAGTAAACTACTCATATAAATATATTCAATGTGTGGTTTTGTACAGTTGCAATATTTTTGGAGGCGTATCTACTGCTGAATATTGAACACGAATATGTGAAAAAAACATTAAATAAGACTTACATTAAAATTTCAAGTTTTTGACAAAAATCCAAATCCGCCCGCATGGCACACCACACATTTTATGTTATGAAATCACTCCGTAAGAGAGGGCGCCGACACCCGCCTCCCAGTATGCGGTGGTCACTGTAGCTTCAAAGAAACGCCACAGAAAAATTAGGAAAATTCTTCGATCACATGGTAAATTGTAATTTTCCGTATAAACACAACATAGGTCCAGATTCCATTTATTAGCTGTCACTACTGACAGCAGATTCGCGTCAAGCCGTCAAAATGTTTCATAAAAGTGGCCAACGTCTTATAACAAACTCTTTGCTCATAAAAACACGAATATTGTCTCGCGGTGCATTCTGCGCACTAAGATAATAGAGGGTTTTTAAACCTCTCAAACCTTAGTAAGTTAAAAAAAATACAGGACTCTGTTTACGGCTTTTAAAATAGAACCGGCTCACGACTTTTAAATTATTTACGCCTCCTGCGATTTTCTATTCAAATATTGCAATGCAACTGACTAAAACAACACATTGTATAAGGACAAATCAAACGATTGAACTAGCCCCAAAGTAAGTTCGAAACTTGTGTTAGGGGATACTAACTCAACAATACTATATTTTATAACAAATACATATCATATACGTCTAAAGATAAACATCCAAGACCCAGGCCAATCAGAAAAAGTTCATATTTCATCATGACCCGACCGGGATTCGAACCTCCTGGGTGGCTGACAGTCTGGCATGGTAGACATTACGCCACGGAGGTCGTCAAAATAAATAATATGAAGCTTTTAAAGTCAGTAAATAGAAAAATAGAATAGTTAGCGAAAGCATGTATATAACGCTGTTTTAGATAAATTTTATGATTTGCCATAATAACTAAGAGATTATTAATTAAAAAGATAGGAATTAAGCGTGGCAAGACCACATTGTTTTAAGTCCATTTCACCAATCGAAGTGTTTCATTGACGGATTAGGCTGTAAAATAAACTAAATAGAACTTGTTAGGTTAGGTTAGGTTAAATTAAGAATGGGCTAGAGGTATTATGCGTGGTATGACCACATTGCTTATAAATTATTTTATTTTGGGAATTTAATAGATTTTAAGTGGTAGATGTAAATAATAATAACATTCAATACAGCGCGATACGGGAGCGCGCACAACTAAATTGTCAACTGGTGGCGCACGCGCATTTTATATATTTTATGAAGACTTTAAAGTCATTCTTGTTAAATATGAGTTTTTTTTATAGGTATACCGGATGAAATTTAAAATCGTACCGGCAAAAATTTTGAGTAATTGGTCATAAAAATTTTAACAAGTCAACTTAAATTGTAAGAATCGTAACTAAACATTGGGCCGTGTTTATAACATTATTCGCATAAAAGAAAAAAAAAACAATAGATATCTACTAGGTACTCTAAATTTTTTATAGTTCCAAAATGAAAGAATAAATTAATATGAATTAAAAAACATTTAATTGCAATTAATATGATTTGTCGTATTCGTATCATGCTTAACAGAAAAAACAACCAATATTTGACATAGTATTTCGAATTTTTGTTTTGAAGCCACCTAGTTATTAACATTTTATTAAGAGAGGTAGGGCACAGCTGATAATCCGCTCAAATCGGAGCAGCCCGTCTGGGGAAGGACCTCCACCTTATAGAAGATCGTAGCCAAATAGTATTGGTCTCGGCCATGCTGTGTTCCTACGGTGAGTAAGGTCTCCAGAGCTCCTCTTTCTACAGGGTCGGCAACGCGCGTGATACCTCTGGTATTGCAAGCGTCAATAGGCGGTGACTGCTTACCATCAGGCGGGCCGAATGCTTGATTGCCAACTTAGTAGTAAAAAAAATGATTAAAAATGAACTAAACTTTATTTTTATTCAATAATTTTAAAGTCGCATGAGTTTAAAAAAATCTGACAATACAGGATAAATTTACAACTTCACGACCGTGGGTGCAGTGCAGCTACTAGTCCATGTTCGTTCGCGTTCCCTATCATAATCATATTAAATGTCTTAAAAAAAAGAAAAAGAAAAAAAAAAGTTAGTGTTTACCCACATCTAAAATCCGTCTTTTTAGTCTAGTGTAGTTTTCAGTAGAGTAGTTAGTGTACCAGTAGTGATTTTTTAGATTTAATCAGTGTATCTTATATATATCGGGCAAAATATGTGATAAAAATGTAGTAGGAATTATCTGACACAATAGGTACCTTTACCGTGTCATTTGATTTGCAGTTTAAAACTGTCCTTTTCCTTCTTATAAACCATAGTTTCGGCATAGCTGTGATGCACTGTCTGTTAATAGACCTTATTTTCTTTATGTTTTTTATTCTTTATTACATAAACTTAACAGAATATACATAGATTGCGTGCCGTTTATATTCTGTTTTCACCTTGTGATTTCTGGTTATTGGTTACATAAAAACTGACAAAAGACTGTCTATAATTACAAGAACTGTCAATTCATCCGACGTTCAGTCAGTCAGGTGCACGGCACGTCGTTGTACACAGTACAATTTTGGCTCTTATGACATAGATCTGATATGAAAGGTCGACATACTCCTGACTTCACATAATATATCAGCACGGTAAATAGTACTATCGTATAATAAATCGTGGTTAATACCACCGTGATATCAGTATGGGTTAAAACAGGTCCACAGGTTAAAATATGAACCTAGTTACTTTCGGCGTATGCCTTTGTTTTTATTCGCTAAAGTACCTACACACGCGAATTCCGTACAATGACCCGCTATCGCCTATCCCTGTCGCCCTCGCAAATCCACTAGTGTCACGCTCGCACGGGCGTAATGACCTCTGAATCATTGCATCTATGCGAGCAGGACGGCAGTAACAAAGACAGAATAACCACAGTTCAATGCACAAAATTCTACGTGCTCCGCGATTCGAGTATAATTTCTTTGAGTTCAATAATTTTAACTCAATTTAAGCAAGAAAGTTTTTTTGAAATTTCTTTAATAAAAATCTTTTTTGATCGACTTAGGTTTAAGTTATTTTTGTCTTTTTGACTACCTACAAGTATTTTTCTAGTTTTGTTTGATTTACCGGATATAGTTTTTGACCAAATCTTCTTATGTTTTCTATTTTAATTTACTTTATTGTTTTCGACTAATTTTAAATATTGCTCGTCAGTCAGTGCACTAGGCTTACCGTTGTCTATGAATAACTTCCTTCTTTCTTAGCTATTGTTCTGTGGTGACCTAAACCAAAATATCGACTCGAACCAAATTGTCGAGAATATTTAACTACTTTATCATTTGCAATAAGTATTAAAAAATATATATACTATTAGGAAAAAGTTCGAAAAAATGTCCCATGTTGGACTGGGAAAAGAATGTTCCAACTGTGGAATAATATTGGAATAAGAGAGGTAGGGCACAGCGGATAATCCGCTCAAATCGGAGCAGCCCGTCTGGGGAAGGACCTCCACCTTACAGAAGATCGTAGCCAAATAGCATTGGTCTCGGCCATGTTGTGTTCCTACGGTGAGTAAGGTGTCCAGAGCCCCAATTGGGGTGGGGTGTTAACCATTACGCCACGGAGGTCGTCAATAACCAGCCCAAGTCGACTTGAGTCGAGTGGACACATAATAGTTACTCGAGTGTTTGTGGGACTTTGTTATATTTAAAACTATCATATTAAATTATATTTTTATCTTAGCCGCGCGGAATAATGTTCCTTTTTACTGTAAAAATGTTATGCCTACCTACTGATTTTCTTGATTCTTAAACTTGTACGCGCGTTTGCATTTACATAAATAATCCATGAGCACTTAGAATTTGATGAAAAAAAAATTACAACAACAAAAATATATACGAAAATAAAAAATAAAAATGATCAATTTAAATATCTATATTATTTTAATAATTCCAAATCCCAAATCAATCGATTAATATAAGCATTAAAATTTCAATCGAAACATTAGAACATTTGAGAGAATCGAACTTGTGAAAATCGAATTCATGTAGAATAAAATTATTATAGACAACAATTATTTGACAAATTGATTGAGATCCAACAAAAAGCATAAAATAAAGGACAGATTAGGATACAGGAATTACAAACGAATCATGGATATTTTAAAATCGACTCAATTTTTTTTCTAAATATAAATCCAAATGTGCTTATTTGCATGCCCTAAGGTCACCACTTGTCTATCTAATCCTTTGCTTCGTAAATTTTTGATTATTAGGATAAAGTTAAAAACTTCTGAAATAATGAGCTTATCAATTAGAGCAGTAGCAGTAGCCGACAGGACGTTCGTCATTTTAAAATGTACTTAACATATTTATCTTATAGTTAATAAGTATGTAAGATCGTTTGGCAAAAAAGATTTGGATGATAAATGACTTAAAAGATAACACGGGGACACAGATATTATAATACGTACAGTAGCGGGGGCTTGAACGCGCAACTTGCGAATTATACTTACTTGTTTTGACAGAGTTGCCGTGATCCCATGTCCACAGTGGCTCAATTTATGCTTACAAAAGATGATGTCGCTTTGATGTCAATATTATGTTGATCCCAAGTTAATTGGCATGGTTTTTAAATGGTATTATGCTTTAAGGGTGACAAATCTACATCGAGCTATGCTGCGCTGTGCTGTGCTGTGTTTCTGCTACGTTTTTTAACAAGTTTTGACAGCGCTGTCAAAATTGACATCAAGCTGTGCTGCGCTTTGTGCTTAGCTCAGTACTAAAAGTAATCAGCAGCTCGTGTAGTCGTTTATCTCGTCAAAAATGACTTTATTTTCAAAAAAACGTAAACATTACGACATAGTTTAATCCGATGAAGATCAAAGTGAAGAAGAAGTTTTGACAGACAGTTGTATTGTGACAGTAGACCTAGCACAGCTCGACACAGCGCAGCATGGAAGAGCTCCATAAAAAACATAGCACAGTTCGGCACAGCGCGGCTCAGCTAGCGCGCCTCGCTTGAGACTGTTGCGTTTTTAAACAGAGCGTAGCTTCACACAGCGCAGCACAGCATGGTTTGTTTGTATCATTAAAATATTAGACAAGCGAGTTGACCAAACATAGCACAGCGCAGTACAGCGCAGCATAGCTCGATGTAGATTTGTCACCCTAACAATGGGGTTAAAAACTGCCTTTTGCTCACTTCAGATGTCGCTTTTATTTTCTTTTTTATTTCTGACATTTACGTATTATTTTATGTCAAAAAGTGGAGTGTTAATACGCGTTTAAGTTGATGTCAAGTTGATATCATTTTGATAACATATTTCGGAGAGCATAATACGAAATAGCCTGTAATGTCACATTGACATTAAAACAACATCATAATTTGAGGACAGATTCAATTTTAAAGTAACAAAACGTTCATGAACAATGTTAATAATAAGTACTAATTATACTTTGACATTACAATTACGATGATGATTTAAGTCATTTAAGTCATTTGATTTATTATTTCACTTTTACAAAGCCGAAATCAATTTCTATATTCAATTTGGCCTATTACAAACTTTTATTTATTTATTTTATATTAAGAAGTAAATAATTTTAAGTGTATTTTCTTAATCCCATGTTGGTCTGGGATAAAAATAGAATGTGCCAACTGCGTTACTTGCTTAGCATGTCGTAAGAGGCGACTAATAGCAATAAAGGAATAAATGAGAAATAAAATCCTTCCCGTAAATGTGTCCTAGTAAAGGTACAATAACATTTTTTTTCGAAATACAATCCACTGTAACATATCCCTCATGTATTCATTGTCAAGAAAGTGATAATTAAAAATATGCACATGTATCCGAAAACACAAATTTAATTTTGAGATCTGGCGTATTAATTACGCGATCGACTTGCGCAGTAGACGATTTCTATACCACTTACTAGAAGTCGTCTACTGCGCAAATCAAATCAGCAATCAATCAGGTCTCAACTCACTTACACCAAGATTTAAATCAGTGATTAATCGGTAAATAACTGTTCAATTACAAAATTGAATCTATCATTAAATGCCAAGTCTTTTTGCCAAACTACTTACTAATTTGCCAAACTACTTACTAAGAATCAACTTGTTTGGAGACTAGGACAGGCAATTTCTTAGTCATGTCATATGCATCTTTAATATTAAATAAGTAGTTTAATTCTAATTAAAAATAGAATTATTTAATAGTCGTGTCAAGGCACGTTAAACAATGTAATCGCTTGTAGTAGTGGAGAGTAATTAAGACTATTTCTATGTCATTTTACTAGAAATCGTCTACTGCGCAAATCAAATCAGCAATCAATCAGGTCTCATAGTCTCATCTCACTCACACCAAGATTTAAATCAGCGATCGGCTAATAACTGTTCAATTACAAAATTCAGTATTCTATCATTAAATGCCGAGTCTTTTTGCCAAACTACTTACTAAGAATCAACTCGTTTGGAGACTAGGACAGGCAATTTCTCTAGTCATGTCATATACATCTTTAATATTAAATAGGTTAATAGCTAATTAAAAATATAATTATTTAATAGTCGTGTCAAGGCACGTTAAACAATATAATCGCATATATTGTAGTAGTAGAGAGTAATCAAGACTATTTCTATAAATAAAATCGTCAAATCAGTGATTAATCGGTAAATAACTGTTCAATTACAAAATTCAATATTCTATCATTAAATGCCGAGTCTTTTTGCCAAACTACTTACTAAGAATCAACTCGTTTGGAGACTAGGACAGGCAATTTCTCTAGTCATGTCATGTATACATCTTTAATATTTAATAAGTAGTTTTATTCTAATTATAAATATAATTATTTAATAGTCGTGTCAAAGCACGTTAAACAATGTAATCTTGGAATTAGTATAAGTAGCCGTGGAGTGCATCAGGGATTACAATTGGTAGATTTAGACTAAGCTCCTTCTCAACTTCTGCCTAAGCTAACGACAAAAATTTAATGTCTGTCATTATTATAGGTGAAATTTCTAAAACTTATTTTTTTTTCTTTGATTCCTTTGATTTTAAGGGTTCCGTAGTAAGGGTTACTTGTATTAACGAAACTATAAAGTTTCGCCATGTTCGTCTGTCTGCTGTCCGTCTGTCCGTCCGCGGCCCAGCGCTAGAAGGTAATTTGTAGTATGTATAAGCATATTGACAGTTTTTTTGGGGTGTCTCCCCTCCATGTAATGAATTTTTTTCGCGCCAACCCCATGTTGTAGGGTTTGATTTTTCGATACAATGATCCATTTCGGAATTATTTACATTTATCGTGTCAATTTTCGTTTCTATCTTCTATCTTCGAAAGTCTTATGTTTAGAAATTTGAAAAAAATCGTGGTAGTCATATGCTGAACCTTCGATGACAACTATTACGGTTAAGTAGACTGTACCTAGTTACCGAGATTAGTCGACGAACTTATAAAATAAAATTTCTTTGATGAAAACTTACAAATGTGATAGAAAGAAGAATATTGGACTCGTTTGCAAGAAAACAAAGCACAGCAATACGGAACCCTGCACTGTGCGTGGACCAACACGCACTTGATCGGTTTTTTTGGAAATTTATTTCAGTTGCACGCTTTTAACCACACCTTTCTTTCTGAATTCTATACTTTGCAAACTTGTATTATCCATGTCAATCCATGTCAATCTGTGGATTGTGTTTTTTTTACTAAGTACATTTTTATTACTTTAATGTTACACTGGTTTATTATAAGTTATTTATTTTTCTCAATAATTTTAAATTTAATATTAATTATCAGCTGTTCATCATTAAGTTATTTTCTAGCTTCTAGAAAATAATCAAAGCTCACTTTCTGAGATCATCAAATACATAATATTATAGTTATTATTACATTATTATAATTATAATATACTTATTAATTACTATAAGATTAGCGACTAGTGAAATTACCATTTACGTAATATGGTTGGGGTAAAAATATGCTTATTAGATTTAGATATATTGATAAAATATTTATAAAAAAATATATAATATAAAAAAGAATAATATAACATATCTTAAAAATAGTTTGAACAGAAAATGTCTAACCCTAACTAACTACTAGCTTTTGCCCGTGGCTTCGCTCGCGTTAAATTCTGTGTACCGATTTTTAGCTTCCTACCTTGAAAATTACGGAATGCTCCATACAAACTTCCACCCCCCATTTTAGAGAAGTGGGGGGGTTAGAAAGAGACAAAAAGTAGCCTATGTCACACTCCATCCCTTCAACTATCTCCATTTAAAAAATCACGTCGATTCGTCGCTCCGTTTTACCGTGAAAGGCGGACAAACAAACAGACACACACACTTTCCCATTTATAATATTAGTATGGATTTAGTCATAACGGGAGCGATGTGAAATTCGCGTCGAATTTCGTGTGAATGCTTTCGTATAAAATATGTACTAGCTTTTTGCCCGCGACTTCGTCCGCGTGAAGTTCCCGTGGGAACCACATTGAATTTCGGGAAAAGCTATAGCCTATGCCACTCCCTAATAATGTAGCTTTCTACTGGTGAAATAATTTTTGAAATCGGTCCAGTAGTTTCGGAGCCTATTCATTTTGAACATACAAACAATCAAATCTTTCCTCTTTATAATATTAATATAGACTAGCTTTTTGGCCGCGATTTCGTCCGCGTGAAGTTCCGGACCCGTTCCCGTGGGAACCACATTGAATTTCGGGAAAAGCTATAGCCTATGTCACTCCCTGATAATGTAGCTTTCTACTGGTGAAAGAATTTTTGAAATC
Source organism: Endotricha flammealis (assembly GCA_905163395.2). Classification (NCBI taxonomy): domain Eukaryota; kingdom Metazoa; phylum Arthropoda; class Insecta; order Lepidoptera; family Pyralidae; genus Endotricha; species Endotricha flammealis. The sequence goes on along the minus strand of LR990864.1, from coordinate 13,038,256 downwards.
GGTCCAGTAGTTTCGTAGCCTATTCAATGCAAACAATCAAATCTTTCCTCTTTATAATATTACTATAGATAATACAACCGCGCCCACGCCCCTCCAGAATCGCTGCCGTCTGCGTTTCAGGCATAGGTCAAATCAAAGCTTGTTAAAATAAGGACATGAAAGATTTTGTTTGTAGGTAGTCATGGTTGTTTCTTATATGATTGGTTAAATTGTTTTAGTAAAATATTGGCCTACGAACGAACATATTTAGAACAAAATTTTATGGTTTCGAAATTGCCACAATGTCTCCTGAACAATTATTAACTATTACAATTACCGTAAATAATCTTAATAAGCGGTTTATCATGGTATGAAAACAATTCTAAAAAGTTTTACCCAATTGATTAAAACTGTTGTTATAAAATAAAAACTTTTTTTTTGTAATATACAATATTATGTCGTCCTCGATATGACGTTAAACTGTCGCACACTCTCTTTTGGAAGAGGTGTGATGGTCAATTCTGGGCTCACTCGACTACACAAGTCACCAGAGGCTAGAATTGGACAGTTGGTGCAAGGGCAGTGTACTAACTTAGGATGGCGGCGGAAGAGTATTTCGAATACCAACGGCGGCATCCATAGGCCTAGTTAGATGGTCTACTGCTCATCCACCAACACGAATTGGACAAGCGTGGTGGATTTTCACGTCCAAACCGCTACTTCACATCCGTGAATAATGTAGGGAGACCTTTACCCAACTGACAGTTTAGGCTAATAATAATAATATACAATATAATATTATTTGTTATCCGTCTAATTCTATATTGTCCTATTAAATATTATACAATAGTACCGTACATAGTAATCGAATCTAGATATAATAAAAATTACATAGATTAGATAGTAAACGCATAAACACATTACTATTACATATACGAAATTATAATTAAGGTTAATACTTATTATAAACTAAGGGATTTCGCACGCCAGGCAACTACATATACGACCAGATTTTATGTATTTATTTATTAGATACTAGCGAAACCCGCGCAAGTTCGTTTGCCCGCTTTCCCGTGGGAATTTCGGAATATCCTTGTATGTCATATACTTAAAAACCTTCCAAAAAAACCCATTATATATGTGAAATCGAAATATGATTTTATTACAATTTTTGTAATGAGATTGAGTAGTCTGGTCGCTGAGGCATCTAACCGTAAGTTGTCTAGTGCGCGAAGTCCATAAGTTACTCTGTAGATTTCTTCATGGTATTAACTGGTGTAATCCATACGGTGCGTACTTTCATAGACTTAGATTTGACCGTATAGTAGTTGATACCTGTGTCCTTACTCACTTGTAGAAATATTCCTCTTCATATTGAATTAGGTATCATGTTCTTGTATTTGGTTATCTCCAGTTATTTTATCTGCCTTACCAAATGCCTTGTCAAAATCTATACATAATATACTGAAAGACTGACGGATCAACTTACAACCTAAACAGCTACATTTATTTATTTATCTGGACGAGTGACGTAGGCCGATAAAAAAGTATTTTCCGAAACTATAAATACTAATTGTCTAGATTGTGTCAGCATCACGGAGTGACCTATACCACATGAGTAAATAAACTGACGGAACAGAGACTTCACTCCATACAATAGCGCGCGCCGAGGACACGCACACAAGCATGTGTACGTGACGAGCGCTTTGAGGACACGCAATACACGCTCCTCATGCTTGTGTGCGTGTCCTCGGCGCGCGACGTCGCGCGACGTTGTATGGAAGTGAAGCCTCTGTCCGTCAGTTTATTTACTCATGTGCCTATACTCCCCAATTTCCAGTCAATTACATTTTTTAAAAATTCAAATAGTTTAAGAATGTCATTTATTCTTGCGCTTGCGGTTTTCAAAAATTATTAAAAAAATGACTGACAAACGGAATAATTTCAATGAATAATCAAAATATAAAACAATTTGACTTACTGACTGACATATCAATTCAAAGACTGTCAAAGATTTAAGATTTCTACCAAACTATTGTACGTATTTTTGGAAATTCTATCCGAGATTCGACTGATATCGACCGAATATCTTCATTCATTGTTCTTATCCAAACTTTTCTGCCCATCTCTTGGTATTTCCCCTACTTTCTAGGGCTTTTTGTCATATAGTAAATAAGGTTTTTAGGATAGAAATAAGGATAGTTATATTAATGTAATTTTTGAGATAACTTTGTAGGAATTTTGAATAAAAAAATAAAATAAAATAAAAAAACTTTATTATTTCTTAATTGCGCATTAGCAATTATTTGTTCATATGAAAATATAATTTTAAATCGTTTCCTGTTTAAAATACTATATCTAAATATTTTCTAAAATGTTTTATTTTGTTAAAGTATTCCTAGTCGTACCGAACCGCCTAATGTAATGCTCATATTGGCTGTGACATGTATTAAATTACTTAATAACAAATTACTTAATACCTATTATAATTATTTTAATCAAAAGAGGTGATCCAAAAAAAAACCTAGGCTCCGGCGCTGGAAAAATTTGTATTCCGGATTTAGAGGATATTTATAAATACTATTCTCAACTATAACTATCTCTTTATCGGGTGGCTAACACGTTTTTTTTTGCTCATAAAGCTTGTAGGTGTTCATATTAAAATCTTCGGGGCTACCATGAAAGTGTCTATCTATATACAACGAAAAACGTAGTCCGGTCAAAAAAGACATTAGTTAGAATAAGGTTAAACATCAGTATTTTCAGAATTCTGTTTCATAGTTGCCCCGCTTATTGTAGATTTTTTTTAATGGGATTTGGATCACCTTCTTTTTCTGAAAAAAAAAAACATTTATCCGAAATTATTTTGCTTCTGTCTTTCTATCTTTTAATTTTATATAGACGAACAAAAAAGAAAAAGTACATTTTTGGAATTTTAAGAGTACGTAGATCAGTTGTCCATTGCAACCTCTTGGCCTTTGTAGGCCATTGGTACCTTCTAAAATCTAGCAAATTGCTGTTGCTATTTCCAATATAAACACTGTCAGTTTTTGATATCTTTGGAATAACATAACAATTAATTCAAAACGAAAAAAATTTGTTTTATTGACTAATGTTTCATTCTGTATTATTTTGGTATGATGTGTAAATAAGTGTTCTTTTAATATTAATGTTAGTACTTAGCTGTAATCAGACACTCCCTAGTGTCAATTCATATTTATTCGATGTATATATAACTGTTAATAGGGCCAATCGGTGCAATGTTTGTTTCTATACCTTGTGTAGGTACTATACCTAGTCTTTTAAAGATTTAATCTGTATGTATAAATTTCTATTAGCTTGTAGGATTATTCTGTATTTTATTACTAACAACCAGTTTCTGAAAAGCATTCTAATTCAACATTAAGTCTCATGCTATATGTTATTTTCGGGTTTGACAGTGATACCTTTAATTTAAGTCATTAACTTCAAAAATGTATTTCAGAAACTGGCTGTAAGGATGGTACGACTTGTGTTTGACTTGGTCAGGCTGTCGTGCCTTCAGATTTATTGTATTAATAGACTAGACTGTTCTAACATCTGAACATTTTCATACATATGTAAAGTTCGAGTTATATATTGTAACACCATGACTAATATTAGTCACCATAATTTGAACCTAACGCCTCTGAGTAAAAGTTTAAATGAAGAGTTTTGTTGCTGCTATAGGCATGTTAGGGATGGACTGGTGGTTGAAAACATGCTCATGTGACTGGTAGTTGAAAAGAGAACCATATGACTGGTATTTGAAAATAGTATTATGGAATCTTATTAGATTGGATTGTAAAATGCCTTTTTAGTCAATTGTAAAACAATTAGCCTTAAAATTAATGAAGAGTCAATATTTCAGTCTATTCATAAGCAAAGACAAAATTTTTCAGCTATTTTGTTGGAACTAAATATTTTATGAACATATACTCTTAAATTTAACATGGCAAAGGGTACGGAATAGTGTTGTGGTAGAAAACTTTAAGATTTAGAAGACTGGAAAAAGGGCGTGTTCTCAGATGTGTAATTTTTTTTGGACAAACAATAGTAAACCGTAACCGTAGACCATGGACGAATTATAGTCGTGCTATGTAAACAATTTCAAACTAAGACAGTTTACATCGAACGACTGTTATCACGGATTTGTGGGAACGAGCTAATAGTGATCTCTCTTATGTAAATTCGAGGTGTCAATATTAGAGATTTTCAGCGCAAAGTGTAGTCAAGAGTAAAACTCATTTAGTACCAACTTCGAAGTTACCCTTACACTTGATGCGATAACGAATTTAGTAGGTAGATAAACCATCTCTATTACCTCAACTAGGCTAATTATAATACCAGTTGATAATATTTTACCATCTTTTGGAATGTCAATGAGAAATAAAAGAAATACCATCATTGTCACGTTGTCGTTTGTGACAGTTGTGGCACAATGACAGTCTGACATGTCGCATTATAATTCTCATCAATATTATACGACATTTGTCGCGACAATTAAGGCTTATTTGTCGCCTAACAAAAATATTGTCGGATTGTAACGTATTTTTTAACAAGCCGTCGCTACTTAGACTTGTTCGAAAATCATAATATTGTCAGATTGTCACTTATCTTTAAGAAACGACGACGTCTATTGCGACAATTAGACTTATTTGTCTCAAAGGACAATGTTGTCAATTAAATAGTATTAATATAAGCCTGAATGCTCTTATTAACGCCCGAACCCAATATGCGTTATCTATACTTTTTTCCTATGTCAGATTGAACAAGTCACATTAGGTCTCTTAAACCAATCAATGCATTGTATTTTTAATCTATGGAAGTAAATTACCAATCAATACTTCTGTCAATCATTGATAGAGATTGAGATCGCATATTGGGTACGGCCCAATACACAGGCTCTCCCGGAATCAAAGATTTGGGATTGTTCATTTTAATCTTAGGATTAAGTATAATATCATTAATCTAAATGTGATTGTATTATTCATTCTTTAGCTGGTTGTGGACCGAAAGACTTTCACGTAGATTCGGTCAATCAAATTGATTGTAATAGTTTCGAGAAAAATAAATGTCTATAATCTATATAATCATTATCTACTGCTCGTATATAACTAAATAATAATAATAATTTTAGATTTATTCTTATTTAAGTAATTAACAGCTTTTATAGAATCAACTGATTAGGTGTTGGAATCAACTTGTTTTGTCAAAAAAAAAACAAAGTAATGAATTTCAATATTACTTTCAATACAGTAATAAGAAGCCCACTGCTGTACGTGGGACAACATCATAACATTCAATATTACTTATTTTCTCACAGCGACTCCTAAATTCTATTCCAATAAATTTGGCACAAACCCACCAAACATCTAACAGAGAACAGTAATAACTCAGGCTTCTCGAAGCCTACACTCAGCTTCCCACACTATCCTAAATAATGTGAAAATTATATTATGTATAAATAAACACAGTTTATTTTGGAATATTAAACTGAAGTATTGTATAACTTTCAGATTATGATTGTAAAAATGTATGAGATAAAATAAATAAATTAACAACCTATCTAATTCAAATACAATCGTTGAATTTCACTGAAAATCTTGTCACAATTATATTGGAATAAAGTATAGTCCTAAATTGTTTGACGTTGATCGGTGATTCTATAAAAACTGTGGAAATATCATTGTAAAAGTGTATTGTACAGTCACCTCCATAAATATGTAATAATTGTTGACGTGTTCACTCAAATGTCTTAAGTAATTGAAATGATATACGAAAGTGACAAGGTACTAAAGTGACTACATATTTATGGAGGTGACTGTACTGTTGATGTTGTATTTTAAGGATCTCTTTGTGTGTCACACAGAGGCGGATTAAATGTTGAATGTCGAAGCACGCTTCTAAGAAACCTGCCAAAAAGGGTGTTGTGGCTTTGGCAAACATCTTTTATACCTGCCTACGACTTTCACATCCAACTGTGGGGTTCAGCAACAGCAATATTGACATACTGCAAAGATTTCAAACTAAAACGCTTAGGGCGATATTCAACATTCCTCAACATTTAAGCAATAAATGCATCTGTGACGACACCTATCGCCATACAGAAGAACTACAGAGTGAAGAAAAAGTTCACAATGCGAACACATGACGGGGCCACTTAGAATCCTGAATCACGGTATCGAAGTTTCTACGATATGGAGATATATATACAACCTCCAACACATACATTGTCGGAGCCGCGGTTCGCCAGGCATGACACCCGGCCTGGCCGGAAGATCTTCCCTTTGTGGCGGTCGAGCACATCGTCATCGTTCCCGCTACAGTGGTGGACCCGACGTGATTTTAAGCAGCCTTCTTCATCACATCTCCTCATCAGCTTTGACGTCATCACATTCTTCACTCCTGGCCGGAAGATCTTCTCTTTGTGGCGGTCGAGCACATCATCATCGTTCCCGCTACAGTGGTGAACCCGTTGAAATTGGAAGCAGCCTTCTCCATCATATTTCCTCATCAGCTTTGACGTCATCACATTCTTCACTCCTGGCCGGAAGATCTTCCCTTTGTGGCGGTCGAGCACATCGCCATCGCTCCCGCTACAGTGATGAACCCGACGTGATTGGAAGCAGCTTTCTCCATCATATCTCCTCATCAGCTTTGACGTCATCACATTCTTCACTCCTGGCCGGAAGATCTTCCCTTTGTGGCGGTCGAGCACATCGCCATCGCTCCCACTACAGTGGTGAACCCGACGTGATTGGAAGCAGTCTTCTCCATCATTTATCCTCATCAGCTTTGACGTCATCACATTCTTCACTCCTGGCCGGAAGATCTTCCCTTTGTGGCGGTCGAGCATATCGCCATCGCTCCCGCTACACATCTATTTCATTAACTACCCAATGACCGCTAGAGATGAAATAATGCGATATAGCAAGAAGTATTAGGACAGACTCTCAAGGCATAACAACAGGCTGGCTCTTCGATTGACGGGAGACGGGAGAATAAAACATGGGCAACTGAAGAGACACAGTGTTCCCAACTTAAGTAACTTCTTAAGATTCAGGATCTGACATAGAAGTGGCAAGACAGATCGCCACGTCGCAGAAATATACAGAAAAAAAAAGATTTTTTTATACGTTTCAAAATTCCACGCGCCCCTTTGGCACCTCGCGCCCCTAGGCACGTGCCTAGTTTCCCTTAAGTATAATCCGCCACTGTGTGTCATAATATTTTAAAGTTAGTGACACAAATATCAAGTCTTTCTTTCTTACTTGATTCGAAAATAAAAGCATTCGATTTTGTGTCATTAATTTTTTTTGTGTAATCTAGTCTTATGAGTATACATACAAGCATATGGTATTGCTATTAAAAAAAGTAGATGAATTAATAATTGTTCTGACTGTTCATGTTCTAAATTTAAAAAGTTTGACATGAATGTAATGTCAATTATTTGGTAATTGTATTTCATAAATGTTCTCATATATTCTTAACTTTTGTGATCGATGTAATAAATGTTAAATTTCATTGTTTTATTTTAATGCACAGAATACCTATTTCCCATACATAAGGTGAAGAAAATAAAAGAAAGAAAGAAAAACATTTATTCAGTACAGCACATGAGACACAGGACAGCAACAATGTAGGTACACAGGGTAGATGACACTCCATATGCTCGAGCAAGAAATCTACGAAGGAGAAATAGACTCGCACTGCCACTAACAGACCTACATATTGTTGGTTCAGGTACCCATCATATGTCAATTAAAATTTATAATAAAGTCCCAGACAATATTAAAAAGATAGGAAAATATAATGAATTTTGTAAAGAGCTAAAAAAGTATTTAACCCAAAAAAGTTACTATACGAAAGAAGAATTCCTCACAGAAAACTAATATTTTTAACATCTTAAACGAGTGCATGAATTTAGTGATAAGGATGTTTCTTTTCTGTTTTTTATGCTTTGTAGTGACATTTGTTATATTATATTTTGTAATTTTGTAATCAGTTAGAAAAGGTTTATTTTATTTCAATTTTAAGTAATTTAATTTATACATTTTATATTTTGTAATTGATTTTTATTCATGTGTAAATTTTGACATTTATAGTACATATTATTAGAATTGGAATTGTAATTTAAATTAATTTTATTTTTATAAAAAAGTAAAGCAATTTACATTGCAGCGCCCTTGCAGGGCTCATTTGTGAACTTCTAAAAGTAATGACAACACCTAATGTACCAAATGAAGCAATAAAGAATATGAATATGAATATGAATACACAAACAAAGAAACGAACAAACAAAAGCAAATGACATAAAAGTAAAAATATATTATATATTAAGGGAGATGCCACACGGGCGTTGCGTTGTCGTAACGCAATGATTTCAACGCAGTGTTTGATGCCACACGAGCGATGCGTCGTATATCGAACGCATGAACCGCTACCAGCTACGGCAACTACTCGTATCATTTTTTATGCCCTTTTTAAGAACGCACCAAACGCAACCAATGGTGTTGTTTACCAAAAACTGTCGACGCATGAGCAGCGACTAATTCGTCGGCGCTGCGTCGACGTCGTCGTAGCCTCTTAGCTAACTCCATCGTATTAACCTATTACTAGCGAAACCCGCGCAAATTCGTTTGCATGTATCCCGCTTTCCCGTGGGAATTTTGGAATTAACTATACATATAGACGTTCCCGCATCAAAATCCATTACGAAGTTTTAAAGATATAAGCATACATAGGGACAGACAGACAGACAGAGCGTATCATTTTATACTACGTAATAATGTAGAACGACGACGGAGCGTCACCGCTCAGTTGACGCGGCGGCGCTTAACACAACACACCGACAACGCTCATATGGCCACATCTCCCGAACACAAAAAAGAAAAAAAATGACTCACGGCCGCACAGAAAGGGTGGCACAATACCATATTAGTTTAAAAACCTCTCTGGTAATGATTTATCATTTGGGTGACGTTTTTCTCTCTTATCATCATGATACTATCCCTACATATCAGCTCTCA